>CM027664.1:11427500-12855000 GCA_015731905.1 Salix dunnii | reverse complement strand
ATATATATATATATGTGATGATATGTGTCGCAGTGATGTGTCACATCACTGCGACAGATATCTGTATAATATATAATATATAATATATATATATATATATATTATATTATATTATATGTATAATAGAGAGCAGAGCAGATTGAACATTGAAGAAGTGGGGAACAGTGACCGAAACGGAACACCCGGTATGATTCCGGGGTGTTTCGGCCGGTATTTGGCCGGTATTTCCGGTACCAACCGGTATTTAAAATGAGATAAAAATGACATCGTTTTGTCTCGTTTTTGCACCCGGTATGAAACGTTTCGGCCATTTCGGCCGAAACGGAACGAATTCAATAACTTTGGAGTGTCGGGAAAGGAAAGAGTTACCCCCCGCGCCACTGTTGTCCGAGCCATGATTCCCTATATATCTGTAACAGTCAGCTCTGTCTTTTCATCTTTCCAAATGGCTTTCTCTATAGTTTATCTCTCCGATCCCTCCTACGAAGCCAAAACGAACCATGTAATCGTGGAATCCCCACAGTAATGATTAATTATAACCCAAGAAATCCAATGTGGTCTTTGCCTCTCTCTCTTTCCTTAACTCTAGACATCGTATTTATATTCTCCATCTCATCTCATCTATTTTACAAAGCATTCATAAATGACGACAAAAGAAAAGGGAGAGTTTGAGACCATAAATTAAGATTAAAAATTAAAAATTCGTTCTTCTTTTCTTTCGTTTTTTGGTGGCAAATTAACCTCAGAGCTTTCATATAGAAACCACGAGAGCATCCCCCCTCCCCACATTTGATTTCTCTCTCCAAAAATATGGCAGATTACACCAATCTGCACCGTGATCGAGAGCAAGAACAAGACCGAGACCGAGAAGAGGATGAGGAGGAGGAGGAGGAGGAGGAGGAGGAAGAAGCTCTCTCTCTTTGTGACTTCCCGCTACAGGGCAGGAACAAAGACAGCCCAAACATGGCTACCCAGAATAGTGCAAGACCATCATCGGAACATGCCGAATTCTTCGAGTTCTTTAGCGACCTAAGCTCAGATCAGATGAGTTCAGCTGAAGACATTATCTTTCATGGTAAGCTCGTTCCCTTCATAGACCCCTACTTTACTCCCCAAAATCAAACTAAAGAAGACCAGCAACGCATTTCTTTCCGTCGCCGATGCGAATCCTTATCCGAGTTGCAAAGTTCTGTAAGTCGCTCGAATAGTACCAAGAATAATATTGCACTCATGAGAAACAGTCGGTCTCTGGATTATCGAAGCCTTGAGAGGTTTTCTAGCTCTAAGAGATTTTCACCGGAACTGGATATTGAAAGAAGTTCATCATTAAAGAGTATCCATGCAAAAGGTGAAGTGAAAAGGACGACCTCAAAGCCCCGATGGTATCTGCTGATGTTCGGGGTGGTCAGGCCTCCTACAGAGATGGACCTTAGCGATATAAAAAGCCGGCAAGTTCGCCGTAATTCTTCGATGACCATGTTCCCGCATGTTGATACCGACGGCAAGAAGGCTCCGGTTAGCCAGAGTTCTATTAGCAAGGGCTCTTGTAGGTTGCTTAGAGTATTAAGCTGCAAGGATCCTGCTAGCGTTGCAGTAGCGACGTCGTTCCTGTCGCCTCAGGTATGAGAAATGGACACAAATAGAATTGGATCTGGCACTTGCCATGCAGGTGATGTCCGTCCAAATCGACATATTCGGGACAATATTGGGTCTAAGTTTGCTGTGTGAAAGAAGAGTGGGTGAATTTGGTGAGGGCAAAATGGTGATTGGGTTAAGTTTGAGGATTGATCCGGTTGGTGCCTTGGTATGGAGGGTAAATGTAATGGTGACTCAACGTAGAAGCAATGGATATGATTTTGGTGATAAGAGTAGAGTGATGGAACGTGCATGGTTGATGTGATTTTTTTTTCTGGGTTAGGTGGCGTAGAGTGAAGTGAAAGATGATCACGGGAGTCCTGCGAGTGGCACAATAAAAAATATCGATATTATCTGTGATTTATACCTAATGATATTGTCACTTTTGGAATTTTGTCTCTTTATTTATAGCTAGATGTTGAAAGCTGGCGAAGATATCGATCGATAGTATATATATACAACAAATAGTAATTTTCTTTTATTGCACGCCAATGCTTGCTAGGGCTCGTCATTTATTTAATATCCGACACGATGGTAATCTAAATATAAAAAAATTATTGAACACCATATCTTTTGTCCCAAACTGTATCTGAAAAATAAATTAGCGATGCATCGCTTGCTTTCTGTTATATTACACTCACAATACTCGCTAAAAACTCAAGGCTGCTGTATTTTTATACCTAGAAACCTTGTTTTCAATCATTTTTTTTAACCTAAAACACTCTATAATCCTTAATAAACCTATACATAGCCTCACGTTATTCAAAAGGGTCAATCCGTCCAAATTCTACTTGAAATCAAAAGATTTCATGGGCTCATATCTACCATTTTAGATGATAAAAAAGGTCAAACAACACGTAGATGAGACTTTCATGGTCGTATGAAACTCATTGATATTATAATCATTCTTAATGAGTGTCAAGTGAGACTCTATCTCTCTATTACGTACTAAAACTCAATAATTTTAGGAGCTAGAAAGTAAAAAAACAATAAAGTTATGTACCACAATTGAGGTTTTGAAATATTGAGGGAGTAAAAGGTGTATTCTAAACAGTAAGAGGATCAAGGTGATTTTTTTGCTGTATTTTTTGGATTGCCACCTTTTTTTTTATATATATTTTCTATTTTAGACTTTGGTCTTTTTTTTTCTTCCAATTTTCCAATTTTAACCTCCCTAAACAATCTCTGATAGAATGGGAGCATAGAAAGATGACATTGAAGAGAAATGAAGTTTGAGAATTATATTAGAAAAGATTCATTGCATGGTTCATGAAAAAAAACATGCATTTTAGATTTTGTTGATTAAAATGTGGAACGAGAATTTGTCCAAATGTACTACGTACTTCCCAATCGATCATCAATATAACACTAAATAGAAAAACCATATAATAGACACGCTACCATAAGGAATGAAATTACAGATAAAGCCTCCCAGCAAAATCAAAACACTCTGGAAATTAAGCTGCCGGCGGCCCCCCTTGCCGACCTTGTTGCAATCCTACTCTCCCTCTCCCTCTCCCGCTCTTGCTTTTCTCTAATTTATATCAAGAGGCATTGAAGCGGGCGACCTTTGCTTATTTGTAATCTTATAGAATAAAACATGGCTAATGAAATAAAATAAAACATGATTTAATTGGAGGATATTTTATTTATATCTTGGTGCAATCTATTGGGAATCGAGAAAGTCATATATTTTATCGTGTTTTGGGCTATTCAACTAATTAAAGTCTCTATCCCGATGTGTATGTACTCTTCTTAACATCCATGCCAAAATAAAAGGAAAGAGAGAAAAATAAATAAATAAATAAATAAATCATGAGGCTTGTGAACAAAGGATAGTGACGCATCCTCACTGAATCATGAGGCTCTACCATGTTGCCAACAATAATAATAATGGCGGAAGTTATGGCTTTAAATGCTAATTGAGAGAGCAAAAGATGAAGATGAGAGTTCACTATGTTATACACAATTCGTCCATAAATTTGAGGTCGACGTGCGGAAAATGATTTTTACCATTTTTTATTTCTTCAAATTTACGCCCCTGAATTATTCCTCGACCATTTAATTATATATATTGCTTCCTTACATTAAAGCATGTTTAGCTAAAATTGATGTTAAGCATAGTTTTTTGAGCGTCATATGTGTGTGTGTGTCTATATATATATATATATATAAAAATATATTCACTGGTTTTCTTCCTTGAAACAAAGCCCAAGGCTTAGTAATTACATTCTCTTAATTATAATTGTATACTGACAGGAAAAGAGCTACCCGCAGGGGAGATAAAGGTATCTTCAAGCTTGACAATTTGTAAGGCAACAGGTTTGAAAAAAAAACAAATGGTCGTGGCGTGGGGATTTGTCCCACTGTGCTTTGGAATCAGCATTTCACTAGTTTATTCTTCGATTAAATTAAATCTTAAACTCTACCTACAAAAATAACATAAATTAATGGTTCCAAATATTTTTTTTAAATATATTAAAATAATACATATTTTTTATTTTTTAACATTTATTTTTAACATAAACACATCTAAATAATAAAAAATTAATTAAAAATTAAAAAGTTAATTTTATCGAATAAGAATATTTAAGAGACATTCTCAAACGCTACCTTAGTCGATAAGTATAAGCTTTGTGCCCATTGCTTCTACCCCTAATTATTTTTGTCATAAAACTTAACCGAAATTCGCTAGTAGATGAGATTTTGTTGAGCAATAAGTAATGAAAATATACAAGGTGAGAAGAAATGGGAAGTGCTTTGATGAATAATAATAGGAAGAAGAAGCTAGATTACTTTCAAAGGTAAATATTTCATTTTTGCTGTTGACCGATATTATCCTCTTCACATTACGTTTCCTTTACTCTCCTTAAAGGTTTATGATCTTCAATCAATCAGGGTCCCAACTCTCAATATCTCACTTGAAGAGCAAGAAATAATAAAATGATACCAGAAACGAGTGCTGCAAGGATTATGTTATCTTACTATATACAAGAGCATGTGGAAGCTGTATTCATAATCTAGCTAGCATTATATTTTGATTTACAATATCCTCGACTTCGCTTTTGAATTTTGTATAATTAGTGCAACTCGCATGCGAATCCAGATAAACTTCTTTTGGCTGAATCCATGATCCTCAGAATGATGAATTGACGAAACACTACAACTCAGAGTCGAGTACTGGACACTGAAATACTTGTAGAAAAGAAGTACTTGATTTTCCTGTAGGTTGGCGCATGATCTGTGCCCCTACAGCTAGACAAACTTGTGGTGATTTGATTTATTTTTTATATCAAACCAAGATTTGTAAATCAAATTCGGGTTGTCCAGCAATCTCATCTAGACAACATGAACATTGATAGATTCATTGACCGGGGACTGCTTCCTTGTTGAGTCATATGTTTGGTTATAGGTTTTTTGATGTGAAACTCTTGATTGTGCGGTCAAACAACCCACACACAAAGACACTAATTCCCGGAAAGCCAAATAAATCAAGTTTGATAGGAGTGTAATATAAAAATAACTTGTACCTAGATACCAATATTATTGGATTCAAATCCCCACCTAATAAATAACAATTCTCAAACAATAATATGGATTGATGCTACGAAGTTAGTTGAACTTCAATAAGATTTTTTGCAGTCCTTTAGAGAACCAAGAAAGAGAGAATTTTCACCTTACAAGCATAGAAAATTGCAGTCGTAATCAGAATATCATTAAGGAAAAGACATATCTAAAACTTGGGTAGCATATGTTTTTTTAACCTAAGCTAAACCCTACAATACCCAAAAATATGAACTTGTATAAACCCAATTACAATCAAACCCAAACCCCTAAGTATTTAAGCCTAATTGATGTTTATCAACCCTAAAACATAAGACATAACTTTAAAATAAAAAAGTTTAAGTTGAGACCACATAAAAATAAGATAAAAAAGATTTATTTAGTCTTTAATGTTGCTGACTTTTAGGTTTCCATCTTAGACTAGAAAACTTTAGGCATTGAATGCTCCATGTCATATTAGGATAAACAAGCCTAAATCAAGGTTGTCATAGGACCTAACATATCAGTCCTTTTTCAGAACTTGAGTGAAACCTTTCTTGGACTTATATTAGATGAATTAGAGATTGCGTTTTAAGTTTCACATGTATCATTTGTCTCTTTAGGTTAATGTTACTCCATGTGCTATGAAGTAGCCCATTCAATGCTTCTTAAGCCTTCTTTCCCAAGCTCTTGTAATGGGCTCACCTGACACCACTAATGAGTCATTTGCGTGATTACGCTTAATGTTGGGCAATCTTTATCATCTTTTCTCTCTTTAATAGGATTTGAACTTAGAATCATCATCACCACCATCATCCACATCAAATAAAATAAGATCACAAACATTAAAGATAACACTAACACAATACTCACATAGCAAATCAACTTTATATACAATGTCATTTATCCTTTCCAAGATTTGAAAAGGCCCATATCCTCATGGATGTAACTTGAATTTTCTTTGGGTCAGAAATCTCTCCTTACTCATACACACATAAACCTAATCACCAGGCTACAATAAAACTTGTTTATGCCCCTTACTGGTTTTATTTCCATACACACGGTTTCTCTTTTCAATCTGTTGTTGTACACTCTCATGGAGTGTCTTCACCACCTCTACTTTATGGCTTCCATCCAAACTAACACTTTCATCAACATGTAAAGAAATAAAATCCATAGGAGTTAAATAGTTAAATCCATACATAATCTCAAAAGGTGAAAAATCAATTATCTTGTCTCAAAGTCTCGAATCTTTCTTTAGGTAGTTGTTTGGTAAAAATGTCTAGAAGTTGTTCTTTAAAAGAACAATGAATAAGCATCACTTCATTAGATTGTTGAACCTCTTTAATAAAATAGAACTTGAATTTGATATGCTTAGTACGTCCATGAAAGACTAGATTCCTTGAGATTGACACTACAGAATTATTATCACACATGATTTTGGTAGCTTTAGCTTGGTCATGTCTTAAATCCTTTAACATTTTCCTCAACCAAATTGCCTAGTTGATTGTAGAGGCAGCAACAATGTACTCTAATGATCTTAGACAGAAAATACCAAGATTAATGGTACCTTTGATGTACCTAAGTATTCATTTTACAACAGTGAATTGAGTCTCCCTTAGAGAATGCATGAATCTTGAAAGAATACTCACAACAAATAATATGTCAAGTTTGTTTGATGTGAGATATTGAAGACTACTAATTAAGCCTTTATACAAACTTTTATCTATCTTTTTCAGTTTCATCATCCTTGCTTAGTTTAATACTTGTTTTCATAGGAGTCCCCATTGGTTTACAATCTTGCATTTTGAATCTTTTTAGATTTTGTTGACATGTAAAAATGACATGACTAGATTGCAACACTTCCATTCCAATGAAGTACTTCATCATTCCAAGATTAGACATTTCATACATCTTATTCATTTCATTTTTGAACTCTTGGATCATTCCAAGTTCACTTCTTGTGATGAGCATATCATCTATGTAACTATAGACAATTAAAAATTGGTTACCTACGGATTTCACATACGAAGTTGCTTTATTTTGGCTCCTGCTGAACCCAAGTTGAAACAGATATGTATCCATTCTATCATAGCAAGCTCGAGGAGCTCGTTTCAAACTATACAAGGCTTTTTTAAGTAGATACACATGATCCTTTTTATCTTTAACAACATATCTATCAGGTTGTTTTATAAAGATTTCTTCAGCAAGAAATCCATTCAAGAAGGCAGACTTGATATGAAATTGATGAATCTACCAAGAGTTATGAACTACAAGAGCACTATGAAGTCTAATGGTATCGTACCTTGCTACTAGAGCGAAGGTCTCTCAGTAATCTACTCTATATTGTTGAGCATAGCCTTTACCATTAATTTAGCCTTGTGTTTGCATATTGACCTATCTGAAATGAGTTTTATTTTAAAAACCCATTTTTACCTATCACCTTGTGATATTTAGGCCTTTCAATTAGCTTCCATGTTTTATTTTTGTTGATAATCTCTACTTCTACTTCCATTGCTCTTCTACATGCTGGAGATTCTTCAGCTTTAGTATAGTTGGTAGGTTCAGGAATTGCCATGTTGCATTTTTGGTGAATGTCTTCCAAGGATTTTGTGCCTCTAACCAGAAAGTCATCCACTTATTCATTAACTTTTAGCTCAGGCTGAATGGTGATGAACATAATTCATTTTTTTTTTTTATGTTTTCAATCCCATGTGGGTGCTTCATCAACCTTCATATCTTTGCTAAGAATGACCTTCTATATTTGTAAGTAAAGGATTTTGTATCCTTTAGTTGTTATCACATAGCCCATAAGAATTCCTACTAAGCTTTGTTGTCAGGTTTGCTCCTCTTTGGCCTAACTTTATGATAATAACAAATGCTTTCAAAGATTCAAAGATGATCTACAACAGGTTTGACACCATACTAGCCTTCATTAGGTGTCTTGTCCTCTAGTGCTTTCGTTGAAAGTCTTTTCAACAAGTACACGGAGGTATTGACTGGCTCTACCAATAACTTGTTTGACATTTTCTTTTCAAGTAAAAGATATCTAGCCATCTCCATTACTGTCCTGTTCTTCCTCTCACACACCATTTTGTTATGGTGTGTGTGGTGCATAGTACTAGTGCACAATGCCTCTACTGTTGCAGTACTCAAGAAACTGCTTTGAGGTATATCCAATACCATTCTCAGATCTTAAGCATTTGATTAACATATCACTTTGATTTTTAACTAAAGCTTTGAATGTTTGAAAGATTGTAAACATTTCACTCTTAAATTTGATGAAATACACCTAACACATCCTAGTATAATCATCAATAATGAGAATGAAATACTTGTTGCCATATAATAAGGCTATTTTCATAAGTCCACACATGTTAGTATGGATGAGCTAAAGCTTTTGGTTGGCTCTAAATGCTTTCTCTTTTGGAAATGATGATCTTGATTGCTTGCCAAGTTGACATGTTTAATGCAATTGAATCTCACCATTCGAGGTGGACAAATTTGAACCATCTCCTTTTGTTTCAAATTTCAGAGACCTTTTTGATTAAAATGTCTAAACCTTTTATGCCAAAGATTTGAAACATCTTGAGTAGCACTCACATAGGCATGATTGGACACTTTTTCCCAATCAATAACAAAGCTTTTGTTTTTCATCTTTACACAGAACACTTATTATATAGAAGGATAAAAAATAGTGCATTTATGATCCTTAAACTGAAGAGAATAGTTTTTCTCAAGCATTTGCCTAATACTTAGTAAATTTGATTGATTTCAAGTATAAACAGCACATCAAGAATTATTTTGATACCTGAACATTGACTAACCCTTTATCCTTAACCTTTAGAAATTCTCCATTGCCAACCTTTACTCTAGATTTATAAGATTCATCAAGGTTCTTGAACATTTCGACATCATTGTACAAATGATGTGTTCATCCACTATCAATGAGACAAGCATAAGATGAATCACTTGTTATGAAGTAGGTGACAACAAAGAATTGCTCCACTTGTGTATCAACTGCATCTGCTATGTGAGCTTGTTGAGATTTTGGGTCTAAGTTTTTAAACTTACAAACCTTTGTGATATGCCTTGATTGCTTTCAATTTCCATAAATTGCATCTGGCCTCCACCAACAATATTTCTTTGAACATGTGTTTCTTTTGTAATGAATGCAAGGAGAGAATTTCTTCTGTCTTGAACCTTAACTAGCGATGCCTTTTTCATTTCTGCCTTTACCTTTCTGATTAAACAACCTTCCCTTTTTAAACTTGTTGTTTTTACACATGAAAAGCTCATTTTGTGATTTTTTTTTCTTGCTTGATTGTTCTTCACTACTCCTGTGCATGGAGAGCACTCATTAGTTCACCTAATGAGATTTTGTTGAGGTCTTCTGATTCTTCCAGAAAGAGATTTTAGATTCAAACCTCTCAAGAAGAGTCATAAGAACCTTCTCCATAATCTTGTTATAAAAAAAGTCTTCTCCAAGTAATCTAATGTTGATAATTAGAGAAATACGATCAGAATACTTGGAGATTGTTTCATCTTCTTGCATGTTTAGCACCTCGAAATCTCTCTTCAAATTCAGGACTTGCATTTGTCTTTTTCTATCACTCCCTTGGTATTCTTCTTTCAGTTTGTTCCAAGCTTCTTTAGCAGAATTGCATGCCATAATCCTATAGAAAATGTTATCTGCCATAGAATTTTGGATGATTGATTTTGGCTGAGATTTCTTTGACTTTTCCTCACTATTGAACTTGATTTGAGCTACAATGGGATTTGTTGGTAAGGTAGCTATTAGTTTGTCTTTGGAAACAATTTCCTAAAGATCATAAGCTTCAAAAAATGCTTGCATCTTCACTAACCAAATATGGTAGTTTTCGCCAGTGAAGATAATGGTAGAATATAAAAGTGGGTTGTTGGATGTTATTTTTCTGAGATTTGAAAAAAATATTTTAGTCTTGTAAGATCTAAGAAGGCTTTGATACCACTATTATGAATTGTGTAGGTGTAAGGATGTAAAATCAAGAACAACAATGCTTGGTATTGAAGAACAGGGACTACACACCAGGTGTTTGATAAAATGTCTCAGTACATATTTTATTGATTGCATGTCTTTAAATACATAAATGTTTTTAACAAATTTTCCTAGTAATCTGCCACTAACTATAGTGGACAATGTGTTGCCACTAACTCAGCAACAAACCTTAGAAAATCAAGGAACTGATCTTGACTAAGTCAAAAAACAAAAATGAAAGAAAACATACAACATCACTTGAACATAATGAATGAACTAAAGTTAAAATGTCAATTGTCTAATAATGCAAGATTATGTTTTTTATGCAATTAGATAAACAAAATAAAGAAAGAAATATTCGGGTTGATATTTTGTGATTTTGAGGCAAAAAAACATGATTTGCATCTCAAAGATCAAGTGAGAAAATCATGAAAACCAAATTGAAAGCTGTAGTGAAAAGAAAAGAAGTTGCAGGCAGGGTTTGTTACAAAGTGACAATGAACAATAACTATCACGTCAGGATTTTTTGCTTTTATATTGGGAATTAAAGCGGAGATATCTTATGATTCTAATATCCAAATAAAGAAATTAAAAGCTCCAAATTCATATAATCATGTATTACTACAACTTTTATGAAGAATAGAAAGTGAGATAAAATTGTTTTGATGGACAAAATCTACCCGTAATTTGCTTGATCAAAAATTGTTCTGAAGAAAATGATTTTCTACTTTTATACTAGGCAGAATAAAAGGAATATATTGTGATTATAATATCTAAATCAAGCAATTCAAAAACCTAAATTCATGTACAAATGTAGGAGTACAACTTTCATGAAGGACCCAAAGTGAGAAAAAAATGTTTTGATGGACAAAATCTACCCGCAATTTGCTTGGTCAAAACTATTTTGAACAAAAAGATTTTCACAGCAATGGCAAAATTATTTTCTTAGTGCAAATTCTGAGTGATTTATCTAACCTTAAACTTGTAAACAAAATATAACCCTACACGACAATCGAGCAACATAAATTATTGTAATGTTTCTTTGAACCAACCCCCCTCTTTTTTCAACAAGACTAATTAACTTTTCCTAAATTTTAAAATTGGTCTCTATTTATCCCAATAAATCCTTGAAATATTAAATTTGGTTTCTTGAATAAAGCTGCAAATCTAGGGTCAGAATCATTATCGCGGTAGGATTTTCTTCTTTTATACTAGATATTAAAACAAAGATATCTTATGATTCGGATATCCAAATTGATCAATTCAAAACCCGAAGTTTAAACTGTTATGAAGAGAAGGATTTTCTACTAGTATACCACACATTCTTGCATGAATATCTTGAGATTCTCATATTCAAATTAGACAATTCAAAAACCCAAGTTCTTTTAAAATTTTAGGATTACAACTTTCACGAAGGACTTGAAGTGAGAAAAAAATATTTTGATAGACAACATCAACCCGTAATCGGTTTGGTTAAAACTATTCCGTAGAAAAGTAATTTCTACTTTTACACCAGGCATTCTAACATGAATAGGTTAAGATTTTGATATCCAAATTAGGTAATTCAAAACCCAAATTCATCTGTACGTGAAGGATTTCAACCTTTATGCAAGACCTGAAGTGAGAAAAAAAATATTTTGATGGATAAAATCTACTCGCAATCTGCTTAGTCAAAACTATTTTGAACAAAAGGATTTTTGTGGCAGTGAAAAAAATATTTTTTAAGTGCATATTCTGAGCCATTTTTCCAACCTTAAACCTAATTTGGGATTCTTGAATAAAACATGTAAAACTTAGGTCAGAATCTTACTCTTGGCAAGATTTTTTTTCTTTTATACTAAACATTCAAATGCGTATATCTTGAGATTATAATATCGAAATCAAGCGATTCAAAATCCCAAATTCATCTACACGTGTGGGATTATAACTTTTTTAAAGGACTGGAAGTGAGAAAAAATCATTTTGATGGATAAAATCTACCCGCAATCATCTTAGTGGAAATGTTTTTGAAGAAAAGGATTTTCATGGCAATAGCAAAGTCAAAGTTTTAGTGTAAATTCTGAGGGATTTACCCAACCTTAAACCTAAATAAAGAAAGAATTCCTAATTTGTCTAAGAATCTTGATGATTTTAGCAGCAAAAGGGAGGATAAGAGAAACAAAAATCAGCATAGACAGGATTTGGAAGAAAAAAAATTATTCTTTACTTTTGTCTATTGTCCAGGAACCACGTGCTAAACTTTTGCTGCATTTGATTCCAAAAGAGTGCATGCCATTTCTAGTACATGGGGTTCTAAAAATGAATAACAACAAATTGTAATTAGTTTTTCTCAACATTCTTTAGAGCTTTAGTGTAGGTTGGTTGCTTGACTCGAGGCTCATGTTAATTGCTTTGGTGATTTTATTTTTTTACAGTGATTAGTGATAGATGTTTCTCAACAATTGCAACTTTTTTTCATGAAATATTATGTGTAAACCATTTCTCAACAATTACAACTTATGGAAAACTATTATTCAATAGTTATGGTGCTTGAAGAATTGTTTTTCAATAGTCGTGGAGCTCAAATAATTGTTTCTCTGTGTCCTATCAAGTTTGATGACTTAAAACCTTCTATCAACCGTGAAAGGATTATTTGTCTTTGATTCAGTTATTTCTCAAATATTTTCTTCTTCTATTTTGCCTTTTATAAACATCATTGTTCTTGCAAACTTGTTACCTATGTTTTTATGTTATGATTATGTTGTCATTTTACTTTTTTTTTTTTTTTTTTTGCATATGAACAATCATATAGGTCTTGATAGTTTTAAGGGATGAAGTAACTATACTTAAAATAATTTCTAAGTTGCTTACATATTTTTTATAAAATAATTCAAATTTTGTTTTTCCCTGTTTTTCACATGATTATACTCAAAATGAAATTCAACTTGCCTACATATCTTTGTAGCTAAAAGATCAATTCATAATATAGTTCAAAAATATTTTTTAGTGTCATTCGTAGTTTTAGCTTGTGCGGGCCAAAACTTATATCAGATCTCAAGCATGGTATCTCTTTTAAGAATTTGTTGTTGATAAATCCAATCCTTCATTCATTCTAATCAATGTTTTTTATAAGCTTAATTGGTGTAAATTCCTCGCACCATATAAGACCCATCCTATTTGGAGAGGAACTAGTTGCCCATGCATTTTGACATGTTTTCAAGTGTCACACTTTCAAGAGAAGATCTCTTACTTGGAAAGAGCACAATCCCACTTTCTTGTTGTGAGCTTTACAAACTTGAGCTTGATAACATTTTAAGTGTTGTTATGCTTCAAGAAACTTTTCATCTAAAGCTTCAAGTTCTTTAAGGCATAAAAGAACATTGTCTTAATTGGAAAGTCCTTGGATTCCAGTTTTTAGATATAGGATTTAAAATTTTAATGGAAGAACTTCAACATTGTATACCAAGAAACATGATGTATATTGAGTTGGTGTTCAAAATGTAGTATAATAAGCCCATAACATTTCTCTATTTCTATCATACTAATCCTTTTATGAGTGATTCATCACCTTCGTAAAATATTGCATAAAGTCTTGTAAATGCTTTTACCAAGCCATTAGTTGGAGCATTGTACGTAGAATAGTTATGTTGTTTAAAATCAAATCTTGCACACAATTTGTTCATGATTGTATTATAGAACTCTTTTCCATTATCAATTATGATATTTCTTGGTACCCCATAATGATTGATGATGTTTCTTCAAATGAAGTTTACAGTCTTATATGTTTTTTCAATTGATTTATGATGAATATACTATGGACAATACCATTGATATTTCTTATAGTTTCAATTATAGAATCCTCAATAACATCTAGTTGATTAATCTACTTGCATAACCTTGAAAGCATAAAAATGTTGTTCTCATTCATGTTTTCAAGTTTGCTCATCAACATTTTTATCTTGTGTTTTTTTTCCTTTAATGGATTTGAAAACCAACATTTTTATCTCATGTGTTTTTGCCTTTGAGTGAATTTGAAAGCTCCTCTATCATTTTTGTCGCGACGATAATTTTTTTACGCTTTGCGCCCCACCATTCTCCCAGGTCTAGGGAGACAATGACACGTGGTGAAAATGAAGGGTTTGTTTTTTATTTATAGTCATAAAAATTACAACTATAATTATTAGGAGTCACCACCTCAGTCACTAGAAACCCATTGGTCTGCGAGAGTTTTGGGTAAGGAGACTTATTGTGCAAGGGAAAGACGCATCACCCCTAGTGCACCCTACCTTAGGTAAGCTGCATTGATGTTTGATTGTTTTTTTTTAAGTTTATTTTTATTGCATTAAAATTTTTTTGTTTTGTCTGCGGGTATACTTTACAATGTAATTTAACATCGTAGCTAAAAAATATTTTTGTTATCTACAGATGTATTTTACAATGTAAATTTACACTGTAGTTAAAATATTTTTTTTATCCATGGATGTATTTTACAATGTAAATTTACATCCTAATAGATAGAACAAAAATAAATTTAATTATTTTTGATATTTTTGGTCGAATTCCAATGGATGATTAGAAACTGGTTACGATATCCAATTTTTCATTTTTTTTAAATATGAGAAAGATGCACAATTTTTTTTTAGGAAAAATATGCCTGAAAAATCTTAAGATTCGACTGTATGCATGAAAAAAATCATTTTATGTTTTTTTATTTTTCATTTTTTCCATTTTTTAATATAAAATTAAAAATAAATAAATAAATAATTAGTGGACTGACTGTCCAACCCTAATGGGCTGGATTGACAGCCCATTCTTGCATGGGTTCGGGTTGGGAGCCTAGGTGGGCTATCAGCCCACCTCCCTTATTTATTTATTTGCTTTTGTTTTGGGTGGGCTATCAGCTTAGGTGGGCTGACAACCTACCTTTCCTAGGCTGGGCTTCCAGACCTCACGGACTTGAAGCTCAAAAGGGTTTGGGCTGAGCTTCTAGTCCTTACGGGCTAAAAGCCCAACCTCTTATATGTTTGGGTCGGTTCAAAAACCCGACCCATCTCTTTCAATGATCGGGCCAGACACAAAGTCTGGCCTGATCTCCACTATTCATGCTTGTGAATAGTGAGACGCAAATTACGTCGCACTATTCACATGCAGTGAATAGTAGGAAACGGAGGAGATAATGAACAGTGAGGGGAGATTTTTCGAGTGTTAAGAATGACATACCTGTTAGCACCGTTAGGTAGAGGAGGTTGAGGTGGTTATCCTGGTAGTGGCGGCGTCGGCAACGATGGTCTGTGGTGCCGGAGGAAGCTCTCAAAGCCGCCAGGGCTTACGTTGCAGCTACTACAACCGTGGCCTTTGCTTCACCTGAAAGTATGGCTTGATGGCTAGTGTGTAAGGGAAGTTCACTATGGTGATAAGGATGGTAATGGGTGGTTGAATGGCCTTTAACGATGGAGAGAGAGAGAGCTTTACAGGGTTTTTTTTATAGAGAGAAAGAGATAAAGAACTGGTTGCCGAGAGAAGTCAGGGATGATGGTTTAATTTGTCTTGTTTCTGTTGTTGAGAGTCTCTGTAAATTCTCTCAAAACTTCCCTTTCTTCCTCCTATTTTTTAGTGTTTTCGCCAAAAATTTCTCTTGTTTCCGCCTCTCGTTTACTAGTGTTTTGCCAATCTTTGTTTCCCAGTGTTCTCCCCTTCTCCTCTCTCTGTTTTTCTTTCACGTAATTTCCTTTTCTTTCTTCCTTTCTCCCTCCTTCTACCAGTGTTTATGACTGCTATTTATAGGGGATTGAGGCACCCCTCATGCGCATTGCATGAGGTTGGTGCCTTTGCCTTTGCCTCTGCATTTGCCGAGGGCTGAGGGCTGCCAGCCTTTGTATTTGCAGAGGGATGAGGTTGTGCCCTGCTACAAAGAGTTGTTGCAGGGTCGTGTTCCTGCACTGTTCAGGCGTCGAAACAGTGCAAGAACATGCAAATTTGATGTTATAAGGGTAAAAGTACATTTTGATCCTTAAACCTATAATTATTCTAATTACATTCCCAATTAACTTTAAAATTTTAATTTCTTCAATTGTATCCCTGCTAGAATTTCAAGAGCATCCTTAGTTTTGTGCGTCTTTTTTATTTTGGTCACTGATTTCTGATTTGCGCGATTTAACCTTCAATTGACCCTTAGACTCTCAATTCGTTCAATTTGGCCCCTAGTTTCGCATAATTGTCTTAAAACAATTCAATTCGATCCCCAAAAATTCCAACCATCCGAGTTAAATTCAAGAACCTGATTTCTCTTTGATTAAGCTCTGAATTAATTTGATTGACCAATTTCAAGGGTAATTAAGTCCTTGCACTTAATTAAATCCTTTAATTGGATCCTAAATTAATTCTCAAATATAATTATACTTTAAATTGGCCCATGATTAAATTAAATTGGCCTATAAAAAATATAATTATGATCTTCGGCTTAATTCTTAGCTCGAATTAATATTTTTTTTTTATTTTTGGGCACAAAAGAGATACGATTTGACTCCAAAACTAAAATTTTTCACTGTGATTTGTTTACCGATACCACCCTTTTTATTTTATTTTTATTATTTTTATTTTATTATTTGATAAAATTTGGGGAGTAACCTAAGATTGGACTATGACAGTTGCCCCCTCTTTACAATGCTTACAACTAAAGTCTTATAAAAGACTTTAAATAGTAAGCATTGTAAAGAAAAAAAAATATGTTTACCAAACCAAAAAATGGTGAAGCTGATGGAAAGGAAGATAAGGCTAGAAAGCATGCTATCTAGGATCTATGGATGAAGGCTAGAAAACGCACTACTTGAGTTGGTAGTTGAGGGCTGGGAAACACAATGCTTCATTGAAAACTGGAAAGCGCGCTCAAACGAAAAGGAGAAAGATAGGGATGAAAGGCACACTATCCTAATTGATGGTTGAGGGTTAGAAAACTCACCCAAACAGAGAAATAGGGTTAAATAACACACTATTTGATTGATAGTTGAGGGTTAGAGAACACACTCAAATAAGGATAGAAAATAGGCTAAAAGCACACTATCCTAATTGGTGGTTAAAATTGGTGAACCACATTCAAAAGAGGAAGAAAAATAGGGTTGAAAAACACATTATCTTAATTTGTTCTTAAAATTTGGAAACTCACCCAAAAGAGGAGGAAACATAGGGTTGGAAAACACACTATTTTAGCTTACAGTGATTAGAAGGCTTACCCATGTTCTAGAAAGAGATAGGATTTAAGAGCACACTAATCTGAGTTGGTCAATGTCTAGAAAGCAAACCAAATAAGGAAAGAGAAAGGGTTGGAAAACTCTATACTTGTGCTGATGAAAAGCTCGCAAGTGCACTCAGGGAAATGAAAGTAGTGAGAGCTCAAAGGCGCACACAGAAATGATGAAGGTTTGTAAATTACAATTCCTCCAGATCATTTCTTAGATTCCTAGTGGAGATGCATGATGACATTCAAATTTAGGAAAGAGACAGGGTTGAAAAGCATGTCATAGGATATGAAAGAGATAAGAGTTCAAAGCTGTGTACAAAATAATGAATGAGGGTTTGTAAATTACAATCCCTTCAAAAAATTTCCTAGATTTTCCATGGGGATGCCATGTGTGATGATGCATGTATGCTTACCGAAGAGATATAGGTCCCCTTTCTTCTCCTTAGCCTCCCTTTCCTAAGGTTTGGATTTCTGTGATTTTAACCACTGGAAATGATAGATTTTCCAAATCAACATGCCCCTTGAGTTTAATCTAGATTCTTTGAAAAGAAATGATGGAGTTAGCTTCAAATGCATTTGTATATGGCCCTAGCCTAGTCATGCCCCAAAAGGGTTTTAGGCCTTAAGTGTTTTTAGAAAAGGGTTGATTATCTGCCAAGATTGTGCTTTCATATGGGATTTTTGGGATTTCAAAGTTGTTCCAAGCACAAAAACCATTTTGACGTTTGTTTAAACGAAATTGTTTTCGAAACAATTCAAGTGATCTCATTGTCAGGTTTTATGTTGGTTTTGACAAGAATATGAAATGATATTTGCATGTCAAAAAAAGTTTCAATCGAGTCTTGTGAAGTATCTGTAAGGATTGTTTCAAATAGAAAAGCATTGCCTATCGATCCAGATTGCATGTATTTGATCAGAAAAGACTTTATCAGGCTTATAGTGTAGGCTCAGGTTTCAAAGAAAGATATTTGAAGGCTCAAAAAGTGTTGAGGGTTTTTAGACTAAGGATCATAAGTGCTTACTCTTAAAATTATTTTTAGTCCTCATGATTGATTTGTATAATGACTTGACATGCTCCCCAGTATTTGTTTAGGTTTTTGTCTTGACATGCCCCCTAGTATTTTATTTTGGGCCTTTTATCATGGGTTTTTAGTACTATCATGTTGACTCAATTTGTCGTAATGTACTAAAACTCTTTTTATGTTTATGGCCCCCAATTTTATTTGAGTATCTCTTGATATGCCCCCTGGTATTTGTTTGGGCTCTTGATCATAGGTTTTTAGTAGTGCCATCATGTTGACTTGACATGTCCTCTAGTATTTTGTTTGGGCTTTCTATGTTGGGTTTCTAGTACTACCAAGATGTTGAATTGATTTGCTGTAGTGTACTAAAACCTTTTTATGTTTATGCCCCCAGCTTTCTTTGGACATCTTTTATCACTGAGGACTACTTTATGGATTGAAAAAGTTTTTTCTTTTTCTTTCTTCGCACTTGCCACCCAATGTGGGGTGTATCTTTGTCAGAGTTAATTATGAAGAAATAATTATTAGGCTCAAATAGGGACTGCAAAGGATATTTGAGATTTTGTAAAGGCATATCAAAGATGGCCTTTCCTTATTTCAAAAACATGCATTCGGGATCGGTGAGCTTTTCTTTTCCATGATTTATTGATTTTTTGAATTATTTGTTTAGCTAAAGACTTAGCTTTATTGTGCAGGGTTTTTTGAAACTATGAGATCACCTTTCAATAAAATCCTTTGAATTCTCAAAACATATTCGTTAAATAAACAACAAATTGACATTTCTTTTCATACTAGAATTTGATTTGCCAAAAATCTTAATGAAAGTAAAATCATGCAAGAATAGAAAAGGGAGGATACACCGAGAATTCATAGCCAAATTTCAATTTCATTAGATGTCATGTGTAGTACATTAGGCATAATATTTCTTCACAACATCAGAGTTTACAGGCATTGGTAGATTTTCTCCATCCATACTAGTTAGAATCAGGGCTCCTCCCGAAAAAGCCTTCTTCACCACACATGGTCCCTTATAGTTGGGCACCCATTTCCTCTGGTCTTCTCCTAATGATACTTTCTTCAATACTAGATCTCCCTCTTTAAATACCCTTGGCCTGACCTTTTTATTTTAAGCTTTTGCTATCCTACTTTGGTACAATTGGTGGTGGCAAATAGCTGCTAGTCTCTTTTAATCGATTAAGTTTAATTGTTCGAATCTCACCCTTGCCCATTCTTATTCTTCTAACTCTGCATCTTTTAAGACCCTTAGTGATGGAATATCCACTTCTAAAGGCATAACTGCTTCCATTCCATACACTAAAGCATACGAGGTTGCCCTGGTGGAAGTTTTAATAGTAGTGCGGTACGTGTGCAAATCACATGGGAACATTTCATGCTAATCTTGGTAAGTGATAACTATTTTTTGGATGATTTTCTTGAGATTCTTATTAGCTACTTCAACGGTTCCATTCATCTTTGGTCTATAAGGAGAGGAGTTGAGGTGTTTAATCTTCCACTTAGTGCAAAGTTCGACAATAAACTTTCCATTTAAATTTTGAGCATTATTAGTTACCAGTCTTACAGGTAAGCCATAATGATAAATCAAGTCCCTTTCGATGAATTTCTTGACAATCTTTTGCGTCACATGAGCATAAGAGTTAGCTTTCATCCATTTAGTAAAGTAATCAATTGCCACTAAAATGAACCTATGTCCATTACTTGCCTTCGGGTTAATTGGCCCTATGACGTCTAATCCCCACGTCAAATGGCCAAGGTGAGGTCATATTGAATAAAGGTTTTGGAGGTGCGTTTATCTTATCTCCATAAATTTGGCACTTATGACATTTCCTAACATATGTCCCTTTACATGGTCGACCAAAAATATCCAAATCTTTGCATTTGCTTTGCCAATGTATGACCATTGACGTGGGTGGCACAAATTCCTTCATGAACTTCTTTCATAGCCTGCCCAATTTCTTTCTCATCCAGACATTTGAGTAAAGTCCCATCAAACAACCTCTTGTATAAGATTTCACCATCCAAATAAAATTTACGACCATCCTCCTTAAGGTCTCTTTATCTGCCTTAGAAGCTTCTTGAGGGTATTCTTGGTGTTGGATGAATCTTTTGATATCACTATACCAGGGTTCCCCATTCAGTGATTCTTCGAGTGTGCAACAATGGGCTTGATGATTTCAAACTTTGATGTCGATTGGGTGGATCTTTTCTTTGGCAACAATTTGTACAATTGAAGCCAAAGTTGCCAGAGTATCAGTGAACTGATTTTTATCCCTACTCATATGAGTGAACTTGACCTCCTTGAACTCACTGGTTAACTTTAAGAAATAGTTTTGGTAAAGTTTCAACTTTTCATCTTTAGTTTGCCATTCTCCTTTCACTTAGCAAATGATCAACATGGAATCCCCGAAGACTTCAAGCTTCTTAACTCTAATCTCTAAAGCAACCTCTAAACCACTGATACAAGCTTCATATTCGACCGTGTTATTAGGGCACTCAAATTGTAACCTTACTGAAAAAGGATATTGCTTCCGATTTAGGGAGATTATGACTGCTCCAACCTCATTTCTTGATACATTTACTGCTCTGTTGAAATAAAGTGTCCACCACTCACTTGCCTTAACGTCATCCCTGACTACCAAGACGTCTTCATCAGGGAGGTTAAAATCTAAAGGCTCATAATCTTCCATGGCATGGTTCGCAAGATGGTCGGCAATTACACTGCCTTTTACAGTTTTCCTTGTCATAAAAACGATGTCGTATTCCGCTAACAGGTCTTGTCACCTCGCTATCCAACTCGATAGATATGGCTTCTCACAAATGTATTTAAGCGGATCCAGCTTGGAAATTAGCCATGTCGTGTAGTACAACATATATTGCCTGAGTCTTTTTGTACTCCAAACCAAAGCGCAACACAACTTCTCAATCATGGTGTATCTGGATTCACAATCGTTAAACTTTTTACTCAAGTAGTAAATAGATTGCTCCTTTCTTCCAGATTCATCATGTTACCCCAACACACAACCCATGGCTGTTTTTATGACCGTTAAGTACAAAATCAATGGTTTCCCTAGTACCGGGGGTACTAACAACGGAGGATTTTATAAGTATCTCTTTATCTTATTGAAGGAATCTTGACAATTATCATCCCATACTCCAGGATTTTTCTTCTTGAGTAAGCAAAAAATCGATTCACATGTTACTAACAATTGGGATATGAAGCGGGCTATGGAATTCAAGCATCCGAGAAAACTCCTTACCTCCTTTTCAGTCTTAGGCATTGGCATTTCCCGTTTGGCTTTGGCTTTATCTGGATCAACTTCTATTCCTCAACTACTCATAATAAAACCTAGTAATTTTCTTGTCTTTACTCCAAAGGAGCATTTGGTCGGTTCATTTTTAACTGGTATTTCCGCAATCTCTCAAATAGCTTCCTTAGCATTTGCACATGGTTTTCCTCAATCTTGGATTTAGCCAGTATGTCATCTACATAGAACTCAACCTCCTGATACATCATATCATGGAATAAAATGACCATCGCTTGCTGATACGTACCCCCAGAATTTTTTAAACCAAATGGCATTACTTTATAACAGAATGTCCCCCAAGGTGTTACAAAGGTTGTTTTTTCTCTATCCTCTTCTGCCACTTAATTTGGTTGTAACCAGAAAATCCATCCATAAATGAATATGTGGCATTTTTAGCAGTATTATCCACCAAGATATCTATGTGAGGGAATGGAAAATCATCTTTTGGGCTTGCCTTGTTCAAATCTCTATAGTCCACACACGCAGATTTTATCGTCTTTCTTTGGGACTACAACCATATTGGCTACCCACTAAGGGTAGTGAACAACATCTAGAAACCCTACATCCCATTGCTTTTGTATCTCTGCTTTCACCTTTAGGAGCATAGCTTGCCGTATTCTCCTAGTTTTTGTTTGACTAGTTTACTTCCTTTTATTAAAGGAATCTTGTGCACAACTATATCAATGTCTAAACCAGGCATTTCTGCACAAGTCCAGGCAAAAATGTCCGTATACTCATTCAAAAGAGAAATCATTTTTTCTCTTTCCTCAATCGTTATGAGGGTCTCGATTTTTAACTCTTTTTTCTTCTCCTCGGTTCCTAAATTAATGGTTTGAAGCTCCTCACTAAAAGGTTTCCAAATCTTTTTAGAATTTTCCATCAACCTAGTAAATTCTTCTATGTCTTCTTCTGCCCAGCCCTCATCATCAAGTGTAGTGATGTTATTGAAATTTGGCCATTTATTCTTAGTGCAATAGTTTTGTGAACGGTTAGAACTTTCAAAGCTCCTGAAAGTGTAAGGTGCTTTTGTGTAAGAGTGTTTATTTGCAAATAACATGTCATAAAAAAAAACATGATCTCATTAAAAAAGAGTGCTCATTAATAAGGTAAAATATCGTGGCATCGTGAGCTAGATTACCGCAATGATTAAAATAAAACACACGTTCATGGATAAATAAAAAAGCAATTACATTTTGAACACAATATGAGCGGGCTCCATCTTCCAGTTCTGAAACACTTCTCTTTCAGCTAACTTCCGCACAAAGAGCCATGCAGAAGAGACATCAACACTATGAATGGAGAGTTGTGGAAAATCTGTTTCTTTTTCTTGGTATTCAAGAGTGCCAACATGCAGATCTCTCATGCCTGCTCTGATATCCCTATTGAGCCGCGGAAGGATTCTTGAAGTGGCGGGATGGCAAGATCCTAATCTTTTGATTCTCTTTCTTTGATTTTGGCCATCCTAGCCTCCCTTCTAATCCGAGCAACCCGTTTGAAATCCTCTTCCTTTGGCTTATATCTGAGCCCAAACCTTTGATCCGCACATTTCAATTTGAATATGTTAACTCGCTACGACATTACATTGACAAGGTCAAGCTGAAAAGGGATTCCATTTCACAAGAAACATTTGGCGGTCATCTTTGCAGCTTCTAGAATTTTCGGCTTCTATATTGTGGCACTTTTAAGGATCCACTCTGCATTCACTACTTCGAATGCATGGATATTCCCGTCTATACAAGCCTCTGTTTCTATGAATGGTACAACCATATTTTTAATCATCGATATAGTTTCTTCAGCTTTTACAGTAATCAACATCTTGTTTGCAATGTACTTTAAGCATTGGTGTAATGAAGAAGCCACTGCTCTTGCTGTATGAATCCATGGCCTTCCCAACAACATGCTATAGGATGGATGGATATCCATCACTTGCAGTACCAAGAACACTTGTGGTCCTATACACAGCTCTACCTTAATAGTCCCCACTATGTGCCTTGGCGACCTGTCATATGCTCTTGCCATTATGGTGCTTGGCTTCATGTGTGACTCATTGATGGGCATTTCTTTTAGTATATGCCTTGGCAATACATTTAGAGCTTAGCCATTATCGATTAATACTTTTCCAATCAAAACATCCTTACATTGTATCGTGATGTATAATGGCCTATTATGCGCGGTACCGTTAGGACCTACTTCATCATCAAAAAAGTACATGTAATTTGAAGCTTGTATTCTCCCTACTAAATGTTTCATGGCCTCTAGGTTGATGTCTTGGGGTACATAGGCCTCGTTCAGTATTTTTTGCAAAGTCTTCCTATGAGATTCAAAGTTTAAAATCAAAGAAAGCAATGATATCTTAGCAAGGGTTCTCTTAAGTTGTTCCACAATGCTATACTCACTATGCTTCATTAACTTTAAGAATTCATTAGTTTCCTCCTCCGTTACAGGTTGATCCATCTCTTCAAACATATCAACCACTTCTTTTCCTTTGATCTTCTTCAATTCATCTATAGTGAAACATCTGCCGTTTCAGGTCAAGCCTCCGATCTCTAATAAGAAAACAGGTGAATGCCTATAATTGTGAGGCATGGCATTATAGTCTTCTTTATGTGTCATGGAGGGATTGGACTAAATCAGTCTAGGTGCCCTCCTAGAGTGAATTGACTACACACTTCTTTGTTTGACATCTCTGTCACAGCCACGTTCTCTTCTGTTACTGTTTCTACTCGAAGCAAACCTCTCTTTATCATTTGCATCATATTTTCATAGAAGCCTGGACATTGACTAATAAAATGACCCTCCTAGTAATGATATTGCCAACATCTTATGCCATCATACCTTGCTCTTATCAACATCTGATAAATTCTTTTCATCGGTACTTTTAAACCTTTTAGATACCCAATAGCCAACATATTCACTGATATGTTTCCTACAGCACGACTAGGTAATGGACTAGTGCTTATATTTGGGGACTCTTCGAACGTTATCCATCCAGCTTTTATTAATTGCAGGAGTTTCTTTTTTAATGCATTCCATGTATGGATGCTATGTCCTACAATTCCTGCATGGTATTCACAAGTGAGGTCTGGTCTATACCAACTAGGGTATGGTGGTTGCAAGGGTACCAAAGGTACAGGGGCTATTTGCCCAATGCTCAAAAGCTTTTGATACATTTCATTTAAAGATAAAGGTAATGGGGGTAATTTTTCTTGAGTTCTTAGGTGACTTCTTGTGAACCTTTAGTCTGGTTTTTTGACAAGCTCTCAACTTGATTTCCAGGCCTTTTGGTAGAGTATGGGGATTTGAAATTGACATTGGCAATTTAGGATGATGAGGTGTTATATTTATGGAATTGAGTGTTCCTACCCATGTAACCAGTCTCAATATAATCTATTTCTCTCTTTTTTCCCACGAAACCTTTTTTCTCTATTGGTGCAGAGATTCTCCCACTCTTAATCCTCCTGCTCTATTCGTTCTGCCATAGCTACCGCATCAGTGAACTGCTAAGCGGAGCTACCCATCACATGTTCGTAAAAAGGTTTTTTTAGCGTGTTGGCGAACAGAGTGACCATTTCCCTATCTAAGAGGGGAGGGCACACTTGGGTAGCTAAATCTCTCCATTTTTTAGCATACTCTCTTATGCTTTCCTTCTCTTCTTTTTCCATGGTAGATAGGCTAATCCTATCAAGGGCGATATCCATATTGTACTTGTACTGCTAACAAAAGCATCTACCAAGTCTTTCCAACTGTGAATCCTAGCGTTATCGAGCCTCATATACCAACTTAAAGCTAGTCCACTCAAACTATCCTGGAAAAAATGTATCGGTAGCTTTTCATCGTGCACTACCTCAGCCATTTTATTGCAGTACGACTTCAAATGAGTGACAAGGCATTGTGTCCCTGTATACCTGATAAAGTCTGGAACGCGAATTTTTTTTGGAACTACCACATTTAGCACTAAGCACATCTCCGCTACTTTCACCGGAACATATAAATCTGCTCCTTTAATTGCCCTTATCCTAGCCTCTAATACCGCCATTTTGTCTTGATCTGTATTATCGGACAATTATGTCTTCTGAGATTTGTTTGCAAATGTGTCAACTAGTGGTGCTAGAATGGGTGTTGGGGTTGCTGATTGCACAAATACAGGATGTTGTGGAGGATCCTAGATTCTTTCTCTTATCACCTCGCCAAGGTTATTGGTTGCTTGTGCAAGCCTAGTTAAAGGACCTTCACCGGAAACATTTCTTAATGCTTGCTCGAGTAGACTAGTAAGATGGGCTACACTTTCTTTCAAGGCATTCAGCTCTCCTTGTAAATGGGCGTCCTGGTGTGCACACTCTTCATTTTCCATGTTTTTCTGTCAGGGTCAAGTATTGTAAATTCTAGAAGATGATGTTCTTCGGGGACCTATATTTTGACCTATTGATGATATGCATGTTATTTATGACGAATGAATGCATGCATGATGATTTTTATTTTTATTTTTGAAAAACCCAATCCATGACTTCCTTGCTGGGTAAGATCCGTAGTCTGATGTTTGAGCGAAGTTTTGCCTGAATATTCGAATCAATTGAATCGCACACATTTGACAAAAAGCAAAAAGGTGGATCTTGTCCATTTCATTCATCAAAATAGAGTCATACAAAACATTTACTCGAATGCTAAACCTCTGTTAGCTATAAACCTAACAAAAGAGGAGAGTTCATCCAAATACGTTTCATATTTGCGAGCACTTCCACCGATTCGTGTAGCTTTTACACGTAGCTCATCCATCTTTCTAGCCACAATGTTGATTAGCTTATCAATTTGCTCTATTGTGTGATGGAATACAATATTATCCTGGCGTAACTCTTCATTACTGGCAGTCAGTGAGTCATTAATTTTTTCTAATATCAGAATCATCTTCTCAAGCTGTTAGGTCTGATCCTTAGCCTGTTGTAGCCCCGCATCTAGCCCTGTTATCTTCGAGTTCAATCGAGCTTTAATTTTGGTGGTGCATTATTGCCATTCATTGTGCTGCTCTTGCACTATCTTTAATTCTTCTCCTCGAGTTTCTAGTTCATCTTGTAGAGTGGAAACACGATCTCTTAGGCTATTGGTTAGGGTTAAGTATCTTTTCATGTCAAACTTTGCTACCTTTCTTGCCTCCAACTCATTTTCCGCCTGAACTATGTACCGGGCTTTCAATTCTTTTTCTTCTTCAAGGACAAGACTAGCCACCCTTCCTTTCTCCTTCTCAGTTTCCCATTTCATCTTATAGTGATCTCTTTCCTTTTTTACCGATGCTACCAATTCTTGGCATTCGTGTTCTCTACTTTCAAAGGCTTTCTTCAAAGCAATCAATTCCTTTTCCATCATTTCATATTTACTCATCCGGTCATCATATCGAGAACTTATTTCTTCTAGCTGACTTTTTTCTTGGATCAACCTGTTAATCTACTCTTCTTCTCCTTGCAATTAACGATCCAAAGAAATCCTTATCTGTTCTTTTTCTAGTAGTTGCTTCTCGAGGAATCTCTGATTGCTTTTGTTGTTGCTAACTCAGTACTTAGCTTATCCAACTCCTCTTGCAGGTGCCCTTCGTCAACCCTCTTTCTTTTAGTTTCAACAAAGGCGGGTGCTTTATCTCGTACCAGGCTTTGTCTTACAGCATTCTGAGGTATCTCACAGTTCCTCTATGCTAGGTAACCGGGGCTAACAGAAGGCTTCTTTGAGTGGGGCTCTTTGCCAACCAAAACAGGTTGCCCCCAATCACTTTTAACCGCTTCAAGCTCAGCCACTAAATTGACTTCTCTGAAAGAGCCTGTGTATCCGATCAACCCTTTAGTTCTTGGCACATACTGCGTCCCTCTAAATTGTCTAGTTACTAGAGAGGGACAATATCCGATATAACCGATTAAACCAATTAATGGGACCCACACCTTACTACCACAACTCATTAGATAAACTGAACTACCTACCCGAGGGGCTTTTCATCTGAAGTTACTTTTTGGAAGTGCCTAATATTTCTCTACCTAAGCCTTTTCATCCAAGTCTTTCCATTCTTCACTTAGAACCAAAAAATATTAAAACTTCCCTTGGGGTTTCTAAATGACTAACAATCCACATGAATAGTAAAGGGATACAACACCGCATTACTCCTTTCCCATGCAATCTGCAATGGTTTAAGGACAAGAAAGTTTCGGCCAGTATAGCTGCAGTGGGATTATTTTCTCTTTGCTCATATTCAACAAAAACACTGGCTACTTCTAGGCTAATAATTCTGACAGCTTTTGAAGGGAACATTACTAAACCAAAAATAGCGAAGGCCACTGCCTGATACACCTCTTTTCCAAGCCTCCCTTTATCTTTACTTGTTTTCAGCTTGTTCTCGATAGCCTTCCACTTGAAACCTTTAGAAGATGTTATATACTAGACCACTTAATCCGAACATAGAAGCTTAGCAACCTCTTGGACTGTATCCTCAATTTTTTGCCTGAAATAAATTCTGTGAGGGTGTGTGTGGAAAACCCAAGATTTGAACATACTCTTTTATAGTAGGGGTCATGTCAATGTTCCCAAAAGTAAAACACCGGTAATTGGGATCCCAGAAATGCATAAGGGCCTTTACAGTTGATATCTGAATTGGGATTTTCATTAGATGAGCGATTCTTCCATATCTAAGTTCAAACAGTGCCTCATCTACATACCCCAGGATGGGCATAAGCCTCTTCATATTGTCTGTAGAGTAGTGGATTTTAGTCATATGTGGCAATTCATTGATCTTACCCCTTGGGCAATCTCTCTTAGTTAACTACTTCATCTCAGATTTTTCCCCGTATTCCGAAAAAATCAAGGAAGTCATGGTCTTGGTCTGATAGAAAATAAAAAAAATAAAATGAATAATTGTAGAGTTTGAATCCTAGGTTCTAAATTATCGTATGAAAGGTAAGTTTTTCTATCTAGTGTCAAAAGGTCTATGAACTGCCCAATGACCGCCTTTCGTGAAGGTGGTGTGAGGGTTTACAAGAAATGGTTGGGGCACAGTATGTTTGCAATTACCAGTAAACACACAGTTCATAGTTGGATGTTTCACGAATTTAAACCCCAACTGAAAGTCATGAGGCAGATCGCTAATCCCCACCTAACTTAGAATTAGGTTTATTCAGGATATTAAAATGCATGATGACATTAATTCAAACCTGATGATATGGATGAATTGAAAATAAAATACATGTTAAAGCAGTAAGAATACGGGTAAAAAAAATTAACTTAAAAATAACAATCAAACAAAACAATGCTCAGTCTAGCAAAGTCCTTAGTGGAGTCGCCATTTGTCGTGAAGGCGATTTTTTCACCCTTATCGCCCCGTCATTCTCCCTGGTTTAGGGAGACAACAGCGCTCGGTGAAAATGAGGGGTTTGTTTTATTTATAGTCATAAGAATTACAACTATAATTATTAGGAGTCGCCACCTAGTATTAAGGTCACTAGGAACCCATTGGTCTGCGAGAGTTTTAGTTAAGGAGACTTGTTGAGCAAGAGGAAGACGCATCACCCCCAGTGCACCCTACCTAAGGTAAGTTGCATTGTTGTTTGATTATTTTTTTAAGTTTATTTTTACTGCATTAAAAAATATTTTTGTTTTGTTTGCGGGTGTAATTTACGATGTAATTTTACATCACAGTTAGAAAATATTTTTATTAACTGCGAATGTATTTTACAATGTAAATTTACACCGTAGTTAAAATCTTCTTTTTTTTTATCCATTGATGTATTTTCCAATGTAAATTTATATCCTAATAGATAGAACAAAAATAAATTTAATTATTTTTTTATATTTTGGCCGAATTCCAATTTTTTATTTTTTTAAATATGAGAAAGATGCACAATATTTTTTTTAACAAAAAATATGCTTGAAAAATCTTTAAATTCAGCCATATGCATGAAAACAAAATCATTTTATGTTTTTTAATTTTTTAATTTTTATCATTTTTTTAATATAAAATTAAATAAATAAATAAATAAAAAATCAGTGGGCTGGACTAACAGCCCATTCTTGCATGGGTTCGGGCTGGGAGCCCAAGTGGGCTGTTAGCCCACCTCCCTTTTTTATTTATTTTTTTTTGTTTTGGGCTGGGCTAACAGCCTGCCTTGCTGCGGCTAGGCCGTCAGCCCAGGTGGGCTAGCAGCCTGCCTTTCTTAGGCTGGGCTTCCAGACTTCACGGACTGGAAGCCCAAAAGGGTTTGGGTTGGGCTTCCAGCTCGTGTCCAGTCCTCACGAGCTGGAAGCCCAACCTCTTAGATGTTTGGGCCGGTTCAAAAACCCGGGTCATCTCCTTCAACGATCGAGCCGGACACAAAGTCCAGCCTCATCTCCATTGTTCATGCATGTGAAAAGTGGGATGCAAATTACATCCCACTATTCACATGCAATGGACAATAGAAAATGGGGGAGACGATGAACAGTAAGGGTAGATTTTTCAAGTGTTAAGAACGGCGTACTTGTTAGCACCGTTAGGTAGAGGAGGTCAAGGTGGTTGTCCTGGTGATGGCGACGGCTTCGGCAATGGTAGTCTGTGGTGGCCAGAGGAAGCTCTCAAAGCCGTTAGGGCTTACGTTGCAGCTACTGCAACCGTGGCCTTTGCTTCGCCAGAAATTATGGCTTGATAATTTGGTTGTCGAGGGAGGTCAAGGATGATGGTTTGATTTGGCTTGTTTTTGTTGCTGAAAGTCTCTGTAAATTCTCTCAAAAACTCCCTTTCTTCCTCCTATTTTTCAATGTTTTCACCAAAAATTTCTCTTGTTTCCCCCTCTCGTTTCCCAGTGTTTTGCCAATATTTGTTTCCCAGTGTTCTCCCCTTCTCCTCTCTTTGTTTTTTTTTTCACGTAATTCCCTTTTCTTTCTTCCTTTCTCCCTCCTTCTACCAGTGTTTATGGCTGCTATTTATAGGGGACCGAGGCACCCCTCATGCATATTGCATTAGGTTGTTGCCTCTGCCTCTGCCCTCTGTATTTGCAGAGTGCTGAGGTTGTGCCCTGCTGCAGAGAGCTGTTGCAGGGTCGTGTTCCTGCACTATTCAGGTGTCGGAACGGTGTAAGAACATGCAAATTTGATGTTATGAGCGTAAAAGTACGATTTGGTCATTAAACCTATAATTGTTCTAATTGCATCCCCAATTAACTTTAAAATTTTAATTTGTTCAATTGTACCCCTGTCAGAATTTCAAGAGCATCCTTAACTTTGCACATCTTTTTTATTTTGATCCTTGATTTTTGATTTGCGCGATTTAACAATCAATTGACCCTTAGACTCTCAATTCATTCAATTTGGCCCCTGATTTCGTATAATTGGCTTAAAACAATTCAATTCGATTTCCAAAAATTCCAGCCATCCGAATTAAATTCAAGAACCTGATTTTTCTTCAATTAAGCTCTTAATTAATTTGATTTGACCAATTTGAAGGGTAATTAAGTCCTTGCACTTAATTAAATCCTTTAATTGGATCCTAAATTAATTCCCAAACATAATTATACTTGAAATTGACCTATGATTCAATCAAATTGGCCTATAAAAAATATAATTATGATTTTTGGATTAATTCTTACCTCGAATTAGTATGTTTTTTTTCATTTTTGGGCACAAAAGAGATAATATTTGGCTCCAAAACTATTCAAATTTTTCACTATGATTTTTTTACCGATGCCAACCCTTTTATTTTATTTTTGTTATTTTTATTTTATTTTTTAATAAAATTTAGAAATAACCAAAGATTGGGTTATGACAATTTTTATCAATTAGTTATTCGATCCATCCAAGACTGTGTCTCAATCTTCATCGCTTACATGGTGCCGAAACTTAAAGCTTTTTTTGGTTACTAACATGAAGAAGTCTCCATCGGTTAATTGTCGATGTAGTTACCTTAAGAGCCAAAGAAAGGTTTATACGTCCCACTTGACTCTTGCAGTGGAGTTACTTGTAATTTTCATCTTAGAACAACTAAAAAATCGATTTAGTTTACATTCAACATCAACTAAAAAATCAATTTAGTTTACTTATATAGCCCATCAATGGATTGTGTTTTTGAAAATGAGATTAAAGAATATTCAATTTTATGTAAACAACTTAAATCATCAGCCTTATTGCTTTCAAAAGCAACAATGGTGATCATGTTCTTTCTAGTTGCCACTTAAAGGTTGCTAGAAATTCTTTCTTTATGAGAAGAGATGAAAGGTAAAGTTGTTACCACTGGAGTTGCTAGAAATATGTAGACATAATTCCAAGCACCTAAAATTCAACAAGAACACATATAGAAATATTTTATTTTATTAAAATGTGACTAGGTACAATCTCTATATAAAACATTCTTACAAAAGAATAAAACAATCATAGAATTCTTCATTTGGATTTGATATGTTGTGACTGGATTTATTTGTGAAATCAAGTCAAGATTTGTAATTTGTAAGAAATTGAATTTATGAGAGAGTTACAAAGCTAAATTTGGTGATTTGATGCTTTAAAGAATATCTTTAAATTGTCTTCAAAGTGTCGTTGAAGAACTTGTATAAAACTTTTACGCTTGATCCAGCATAACTTTGTTCTTTGTAATCTTTAAGTATAGATGAAGGAGACATGAGAGCTTTTAAGAAAGCTAAGATTGAAGTGCTGTTTTTAAGAAAAAATTGTATCTAAAGAATTCTTTTTTTTTCTTCCACTCTTTCTCAAGGGTAAGATCCTTTATTTATAGAGGTTTTTAGGGGTTATAAGATCATTTATTTTATAGATTGATCCTTATTTATAAAATCCAGTATTCTTAATAAGATGTTTTAAATGTCTCATTTTATATGTCAATCTTTCACTGACCAAGAAATATATAAAGACCTATTTTTTCTCTATCTCATATATTTTTTATTTTATTTTATTTTATTCATGTATGTTTATGTATTTTGTTAGGCAAACTAAAAATAGATGCAAAAAATACACCATAAAACATCTTGGGGCCATGTTTTACTTCAGCGAACCATTGTGTGCACCTAATGAGCCATTGCAGTGTGTCGCAACTAAGATAAAAAACAATGAATTAAAAAAATAATAATGCTTTAACTATTTTCAACTTGTCCCTTGTGCGACCCTTTATCTTTTCCATTTACGACCTATTTAAAATTGTGATGGAAAAAAATAATGTTTTAACTATTTTCATCTTGTCCTTTGTGCAACCCTTTATCTTTTCCATTTACGACCTATTTAAAATTGTGATGGAGATTATTTTTCATAGGGTTTTTTTAATCATTAATGTATTAAAATAATATTTTATGTAAAATTATTTTTGATATCAATGAATTAAAATAATAAAAAATTATAGAAAAATAATTCAAAACAAAAACTATAAACTTTTCAAAATCCACATGATTGGCATTATCTTTTTCTACAAGTTGATGAATCAAGATATAGGATAACAATCAATTTCATAAGCCTAACTTTCCAATTCGATAAAATTCATCCTAGCAATCCCAAAAAGAGATAGTCTCCTCAGAAAAGAGATAGATTTTTATTTGAAAATATTTTTTTTTTATATTAACATTAAAACAATTAAAAAAATTGAAGAAAACAATTCAAAATATAACAAAGCAGTCATTCACCGCTGCTCTAAACAGTGCCGTATTCATTCAACTGAACAGAAATGCAAGCTACAGCATTTCTAGAACTTTGAAAAAATATTTTTAAGACAGACATACAAGATTAATGCAAAACTGTGAGCCCGAAACATGCCTAGACGTGCCATGGGGCACAAATCATGCGCCTACCAGACAGAAAAACGTTGGCCCAGGTTAAGACGTCATCACGTGTTGATATTATTATTTTAAATTTAAACATGAGATGTAGTTTTTCACTCTATTTTTTAAAAAAAATAATTTTTTTTATTTTGAATTAACTTTATTTTTTTTAAGTTTTTTTCAAGATTTTAAATTATATCAAAAATAATTTTAAAAAATAAAAAATATTATTTTAAAATATTTTTAAATAAAAAAACACTTTCAAAAGTGTTTTAAAGGTGTTTGGTACTTTGTACAAACAAAATTTTAAAATATTTTTATTCCTTATTCTAAATTAAAAAAATATTTTTAGATAATTTTTATACGGTGATATAAAGAATAATTAAAAAAAAATATATAATTTTAATATATTCTGAATAAAAAAATATTTTTAAAAATATCTTTGAAAATAGCACAATGTCCGAAACAGGCACGTAAGAAAAGAAAGTTTCACGTGGCACGGCAAAAAAGGCAGTATTCCAGAATGATTTCTTGATTCGTTTTATACTTGATGTGGATGTCATAGGCATGCTTTTAAAGTTCTGATGGACTTGTAGAGAATGGTAGTGAAGTTCATTTCAATCGTCCAGCCTGATTTCCAATCCTAGACGTCCATTTCAATCGTCCTACTTAGTTGAAACACCATAAAAATGGTTCTTTTCCACACAATCTGATTTTTGATTGAAAAAAGACCTTCAAAGGGCTGCTGCACATTTGACAGCTTCAAGGGCATCCTTGCATCTTAACACATAAGATTGTTCAATAAAAACCAAGTACTGTGTATAAAATGAATAAAGGTGTGGAGGGGCGTGCATGAGCGCATGTGCTTTTGCTTGTGCATGTACGTGTGTTTTTCATTGCATAGGTCAATTTTTTTCTATAATTGCGAGCAAGGCAGGCTTCAGTACAGGGCAACAACACTCACGAAGCTGTTTGTGTCATTGCATAGGGAATAACAACGTCCAATTATTGAGTGCATGACATGCTTCGAATACAAAACCACCTTCATAAGAAGCTGCAAGTTCAGCTTAAGGATATGCCCTACAGAAAAATCGAAAATATGCCAACAAACTCATCAAGCACAAGTACCCAATAATTTTCTTTTCCAGAATCCATTTTTGGTTTTTCATTGAAAACTCATCAGATGTGTTTTCCATTAACCTATCAAATGACTGAAGGATGCATGTCAAGCAAAACCTGAAAGTGACTTCATTAATAGCCATCACATCGAAGAAAACTTCAAAGATTCAAACTTCCATGACTTTGCCTATTGACTGCAGTTGAATGTTAAAAAGATACAAGTTGCTTTAGTGTATTTAAATCTGGCATTGTGTTGCATATTCCTAACACGTCCTTCATTGAAGTAGAAAACGCTCATAAGGAAAATAGATGCACTGATGGGATATCAATGAGATGCAGCAACAGAATGAATGCAACACGACATAGATGCACAGATTCTGTTGTAATTTTCAATGCAGAACTAAAACCTACACGGCCAGTTATTTCTTGATTGAGCAATACAAGCTCTCTATTCAAGTGATATCAATGTCATTGATAATTTGCTAATTGCCATTATAAAATTGAAAAACAACGCCAGAAATTGCTCTGTTGTCATTTTCTAAGTACACACAGGCTATCAGGTGCACAAGAATACGATAATGTTACTAGCTTAATTAAACTGAATGCTCTCCCTAGAATCCTTTCGCACATGTGATATATGAGTCGTAAAAGAACAGCACAATTTATTTGGACAACAGTACACAGATAAATCTCATATACAGCCAAATGATGTTAAGACCATGAACTTCAAACGATAAATGACCATGAACAGCTAATAGAAGCAGGGATAACATATCAAAATTCACTATTCATTCTGAAATGATTTGCTAATAACAAGTAACAGAAAAGCTTTCACAAATCTTAATCTAAAGTACAAGTTCAATATCAAAGAATGGTACAAGCGAAGGAAAATACCAAAACACTTGGAACTAAAAGAAGAGAAAAACAAACACAGCAATCTGTAAGCAAGCAGCCAAAATGTCAATGATCAATTGCACATGTAAACTCCACTCTCATATCTGTGACTAACCTCATAAAAGTCTGTCTTACCCTCTGAAGCAGGTTGTAGACAAATGCCAGATAAAGAAGTCTTTCCTTGCATTGAAAACTTAGCATAACCAAAAACCTCAAGCTCTTCATCAAGCTCTCCCTCGCTAGAATCAACAGGCATTCTCGCCCTCAATCGACCAGGAGAACCCTTGAGTGGAATTTCTGGCACGTGCCATTTCAACTCTCTCTCAGACCTATTTAACACAGCTTTAGGCGAAACCTTCAACAATGTAGGGTCTACTGGTAATTTCAAAATAAATGTCACATTAGTGAGTGGTGCTGGAAGATCTGGATTTGAAACATATTGGATCATCACAGATAGTAAAGTTCCACTATGGCGCTGTGTAAGACGAACCCTTAACGGCAATGGAGTTAACCTAGGCAGCAAACTATACTTCAATATTGGTATAGGCTCATCAGAGGCTGCAGTCCTCACATGAAACATCCCATTACCTAGGCTACTAACCTTTGAATCCTGCATAACAAATCTCTTGACAGCGCTCGTATTATCAACTCGAAATGAAAACTCAGTTTCTTTATCACCAGCAGTTTTGGGGGGCAATGTTCTCAAATAAACCAGGCCCATTAATCCAACTCTTGCAAGCAACGACTCCCTAAACTCTGCACTAATTTCCTCTACAATATACATCTCAGGACCCTTCATTTCAGTTTTCTGAACCAAGAGATTCTCAAGAGGAGTACCTGCAGCTCCACTAGCAGCCTTTGAAGCTGCTGCTGCTGCTGCATCACCACTGTCACCAGTTTGCAACAATTCAAGTCCGCCGAGACCTTGTTGTTTGGGGATCTTCTTCGGCCCCACAAACTCTGAGGCATCCAATCCACCTCCCCATGCATCACCGAAACCTTCAAATGTTTCTCCCAAAGAAGCCTGTTCATTACTAAACTCAATCCCACCATAGTCCCCTTCAAATCCCTCCACACTTATATGTGTTGCTTGCGTCGCCTCTGCAGGGGGCAATGTAGTAACCTCCAACCCTGCCAATGCAAGAGTCAAATCCTTAGACTGAGTCTTATCCTTTTTAAATTCACCAGCCAACTCCTCTGGCTTATTTACTGCCTCACTCGCAGCAAACGGATCTTTAGGTCCCTCAGGTTCCTCCAGTTTTTCCAATTTTTGATCCTGCTCGCTTACAACATGTGCAAGACTCACTGCCACCTCATCTCCAATGGCAATAGTCTCCGGAGGCAATTCAAATCTTGCATTCGAAAAAGCCTCAATACTAGCCTGCTGCTCAGATGCCTGCACTTCTAGATTAGACCAATTATCTGCTCCGCGTATTTTGTTCTCCGTATCCAAAGCAGAATGCACCATTTTTGCAATGCCATCTCCATGCATTGAAGCTAACATAGCTGCAAGTCTGATATTGCTCACACCTCGAAGTACAATATCCAATGCCATATAGATCTCTGCATATTTTCGGCTGAGCTTCTCTGGCGTCACATCTACGCCACGACAAGCAGTTACAATGACACTAACAGCTTGATTCACAATGTTGATGCACTCAAATACATTAACAGAGTTGTCGCCATCTGCAACTGTGACACCTAGAATGTAGATTCCATTGACTAGACGGTAGACTACACGGTAACGGCTCTCAACACCGACAATCAGCTGGCCGCTGGAGGCGGCGAGGGGATCGTCACCGAGAGAGGCAATGGAATCGACAGAAGCTAAAGAGAGGGAGTAATCGTCGGAAGAAAGGTTGTTCGGGTTGGTGGCGGTGGTTGGCTGGTGTTTGGTGGCGGCGAAGGCCAGGCGTGTTTGGCGGAAGGCGGAGGTGGCGGTGAGTGCGCGAGCGGGTGGGAACCACTCGCGGGTTTGGAGGAGGATATCGGATCCATTTGAGGGTTGCAAAGAAAGGGCTAAACAGGACATGGTGTTTTTTTGAAGGAAAAAAACGATTCAGATCTTTTTATTATGAGCTATCCTGGTTTGAAATGGAAAGTAATTTCGAAGCAAATTTTTATCCTTTACATCAAAACTAAAAGAAAATAAAAGTTTTTTTTATTATATATATATTATTCTATTAGATCTAGGGAAATTCAAGAGAAAGAAAGCCCTTACCTTGAAGAACAAAGGACAAATAATTGACTGGCAGAGATTGTTGGAGAAAGAAAATGGCGATCAGTGAGAGGAAGAGATGCAGGGACTCAGTTTGACGACGATGTCTTATGGGCCTGCTCGCTTAAAGTAAGTAACTATTTAAAGCCCATCAATGGACCTTTAAGGTAAAACCTGGGGGCCCATTATACATGAAACCGATTTTGCTTCCACCATTTTCATGTCCAAGATTTTCGATCTACAAGTATTATCACAGTTTGTTTGAAAGATTATTCCAGAATCTTTCTTAGACATTAAGCATTAACCGAGGCACCCAATTAGATTTAGACATTATCATCTGCCTGGTTTCTCGGAAAATTAAGGATAAAAGAAAAAAAACTGGTAGTATTTTCTCATCATCTAAACAAAATACCAATTAGGGAACTGAAAACGTACATAGCAATGAATTTGTAGCGGGTTGAATACTAGGAGCACCAATTTGGAGGTTCTCTATGAGTGCAGAGGGTGTAAGAAACTCGAGGTGAGCAACAATGGAAGAACAACTAGTCAGAAGAGGGAGGGAGGGAGAGAATGGTTTCCTGAACTTCAGGCTCACCATAAATTCATCATTTCATTATATTTTCACGACAAACAAATTTTGTTACTAGTCAGAATTGCTATATATATAGCCAACAACATTCTTTCTAGACTCTAGCTGATACAATCAGAATTTCCTACACGAGATATGTCTGGAATAAAAGAGTTGAACAATTTTCTCCCTTTCAAAATGCCCTTGTTGTCCTCGAGGGAAAATTCAAGCGCGCCATGTGGGATCATCTTTTCATGAAAGAAGCATCCATGGAGACCTTAACACAGGTGGCATAGTCAGGCTTACCATGATCTTCCATGAAGTCAGGAATGATACCAGAAAGATTATGGAGACTGACCCTCCAAACCTTCTCAAAGATAAACCACTCCACACCAGAAAGATTAGTTCATATCAGAGCTGAACTTCTCCACCCACATTGAATTGGATGATGAAAGATGCTTTACCGTAAGGGTGAGCATAAGCTTCTGCCATTGAGAACCCATCAATTTAGTATGGAGAAAAATACTCCATGAGAGGGGCTCCGAAGAACCACATGTGCCCCAACACTCATCAATTACTCATCCTAGGTTAAGAATGAGCAGCAATGATCCACAAGTGGCTGTTTACCAGGTTTCTTTTCAATGATCCACCTAGAGTGACGAGTTCCAACCTGAAAAATTAGGAGCAAAACCTTATGATAACTTAAGATTTCCCAATCACCCTGTACAAATTCATCTGCTTCCACTATATCCCTTGCCTTGATCTCTGACAGCGACTACTTGCCACTGCCCAATGACCATGTCCTTCTATTTCCAGTTTCAGCCCCATACCCACCTCTTGTTTTTGGTCCAAGTGCAAGTTTATATCCTCTCTTTTTAACAAAATAAATCCATTTTGGCAATCACATCCCTTGAATATTATAACGGCACATGAATTAAACTATATATATATTTGAAAGAAGAAAATTCTAACAATTAAATCCATGTTCTTCACCACGACGATTTTTTTTATATTTTTCTTGTGCTATCGGATGATCAGTGGGCTTCCCAGTTCAGTTATGATGAGTTGGGCCATAGCTAGTTTGGGTGATGCCCGTAGACTCCTGGAAGTCAGGAACCAACTATCCTCCGCACCGCAACTACTACACCGGGGGAGGACTCTTTCTTATGTCCGTTCACTCTCACCAATCAAGCAAGCTGCTTCGCCTTCGTGTCCCCGCCACTTCTTTCAATCAAATTCTCAAAATCCCAAGTTCCTCCATTTCCCAATGGCCAGTTCCTCCGGTCCTGTTTCTGGCAAAGGGCCCATCACTCACATAATCTTCGACATGGATGGTCTTTTACTCGGAAATCTTCAACTAGAATCTTATTTGCAGTTTTTAGAAACTAAATTTATTTAAGCTTCGGCTATTTAGGTGATGTTTCTACCAATGATTCTTAAAGGGCAATTCATTAAGAGTGAGTCTGAGAACTGACGCCTTGGGGCTATTTGGAACCTCATTTGCCTTGGGTTTCCAAAACCTCTAAGCATTGCTTGAGATGGAATGACTTAATTTATGAGATTTGGTTTATTTATTTGTAATATTATAATAAAATCCTATTCAAAGTAGATTTCATATATCCATAAAATGAAAGCGTGAATTTTATTTGGAATGTAATCAGAGTTCTGTTCGCATCAATTCCCGCGTGATCAGGAGGCATGCAAAACTAGTATTCATAAGCATTTTAGTTATTGTGAGAATGGAAATTAGTGATGGGTTTTACGATTTTTCTTTTGAGGGGGTTGGGGAGTGGGGAAATCGGATGGGGTTTGTGAGGTGGTCCAGTGATCTAGTAGGCAGCCTAGTTTGGATTTTCCCATGCCAGTTGATTTGATGTGAATTTACAAAACTAAAAGTTTCGGTGAAATCCCATCTCATCGTAGCGAACTTTTCCCTGTGGAAGTATTGCTTTGATCCTTTCAAGTGTAAATGGTTTGACCCCAGTTTTCTCAATCGTGAGAGATATACTACAGATATTTGTGGTTTTTACTGTCTAAATGATCTTCTTATTTTTATTGTTTTTTTGTGGGATAGAGAATGCTGTATGAAAAATAAAGGGTTTCAGTGTTTGTCCCTTCATCTCCCTTAATAACATTGTTATGGATTTGCGTTGTTTTTATTTATTTTTTTCTCTCCTAAAAAAGCGTGAGGTTTTTGTCCAAGGAGTGATTCCTTGAACCTGTTAGATGGCACTACTAATTCTTTTGGTTCTCATTAACAAATTCAGATTCAATCAATTTAATACTCATTTTTTTTTTTATGTGCTCTATTTCACGATCCCATCGTATCCATATATTTCATGAGTTTTCTACTTTACAGTGCTGCAGATACGGAGAAATTCTATACTGTAGTCCAAGAAATCATACTTGCTAGATACAATAAAACTTTTGATTGGTCACTCAAGGCAAAAATGATGGGGAGGAAGGCAATGGAATCAGCTAGGATCTTTGTTGAGGAGACTGGGATTAGTGATTCTAGTTCAGCTGAGGACTTTCTTGTGGAGAGGGAGGCAATGCTGCAAAAACTTTTTCCAACAAGTGAGCTGATGCCAGGTATTATTTACTGCAATAATTATTCTGGATTCTTTCCCTGATTGATTTTGTTTAATTTAATTTCAGAAGTTGTTTCGATAGCTATCCTGAATGAAATATCCAAGGCTAGTATCGGTGCTTTTCTTTTCTTACTAAGAATTTCATTCTATGGAAGATTGGCAAGTCGCTTCATTTTAGGATTAAGCAACAGCAAAACAAAAATGAAGCTGTTAGTTCACTCTTACTTGAACTGATTTTTGGTGGTGTGCTTTAAAGAGCTTGATTACTAAGTATCTCAAGCAAATTACTCTTATTTTTTTTATAATCATTATTATCATCAGTAATCATATTTGCATCATGTTTCATTTAGTTGTTCTAATACAGAATGCAATAATTGCTTGGTATGACAAAATGAACAGAAAATTAGTTCTGAGGATAATCATCAGAAAGATTTGGTGTGAAGAGAAACAACATTGCTGGTTATTAGTAGCAATAACAAGAAGATGAGGTACAAATAGGATCTAACATATAACCTTTTGTTTTACCTGTTCGTCTTTCTCTCAAATAATGTTAACATCACCAGAGAACTATGTTGACTAATTTTTTTGTGAAAACTTATTTTATGCTAAATTCAAGTTGCCTCAAAGGTTTTGTAGGTTTTTGGAAGAAGTAGAATTTTCTTGCTTATTATTTCAAAAGTTCCGATTACAAGATATATAGTAGAGCAGCCACCAAATCATAAGGCCACAAAAACAACAAATCAAAAAAATAAAGAGCAGATCTGTAGGCTGGAAAAAAGGAAACAGAAACTCCTCAAAATCTAAAACAATAATTCCAGATTTTATTCACCATATCACTTTGTATTTTATTTCCAAGAATTCCAACAATTTTCTAGAAAAAGAAAATGAATGAAGTAAAGAAAAAACGGAAAATTGACACTAGAAGCTTTGAAACTGTAACTTGCTCCTTAAAGTCAAATACCAGGAACTTAGTGTTTATGCGCCTAAAAAATAGTATCCCAAATATTCCATCCTTTATGTAATTTATCAACTACTGTACTCGGTCAAAGGTGGCGAGTTCTCTCATTCCATGTGTCCCCCATATGCATGGGGGAAAACATGACAAATTTTGTATTTCTCCCCTTGACACCCTAATCTCTCAAAGCTAACGACTCCCAGTTGTTTGAGGGATAAGCAAATTTCTTTCATACAATCTGAAAACCACATTTTTTAAGGCAAGGGTTGATGGATATGATTCCACATCTCCACATTCCTCCTACCCGTGTAAGCACTAAACATCTGGTGTTTACCATCTTTTGAATATCTTTAGTCAAGTGATTATGTTTTCTGTCCAATTTGTACTTCGAAAGATGCTTTCATTTGCACTCCTAGCATTAGCTTCTTCAGAAAAATGTTTCTGTTTTAAGCGTCCACTATCCACAATGACTAGGAACCAAGTTTCCTGCTACTAGTAATTTTCCAATACAATCTTGTCATCAGCTAAACCCAAACCATTTCTCTAGAAAACAAACCATCTATGCGGCCTGGACTGTAGTCATCCAGTTGATCTATTATTTTGCCTGAAAGTAATTAGTAAATAGATCTTTCAGTGGTTCCTCTCCATGCCACACATCCTCGTAAAACAAATCAGGAATTCTATTCTGTCCCTTTTAATCAGCATGCACTTTCTTTCTTGCGATGTAAGATCAACTGTGACAATGATGTTTCCTTTTTATCATTTATTATTTACTGCAGGGGCAAGCCGTCTCATCAGATTGTCAATGCATATGGAAAGCAAATCAGTAATATATGGCAACTCAATTGTAACAGTAAATCTTGTATTTATTACATACTACAAATCAAGGATTGTAGAATGTAAATTAGGAAATATTACATGTATTTAGAGGACTAAATTGTTCCTTCTAACATCAATGAAAATACATAACAAATTTGATATTTGTGACATGGTATCAGAGCTAATTATTCTGATCTAGACCCTTGATTTTCTTCAGTTTACAGACTGAATTTCGTCAGTATTGTTGGTGATTTTTTTTGGGTTTTCTACTATGTTTGGAGAGGCTTTTCTTACTCGATTCAATGGAAAAAACTATGCCAGTTGGGAGTTTCAATTTCGAATGTTTGTTAAAGGAAAAGAATTATGGGGGCATCTTGATGGATCATTACCAGCACCAACTGATCCAGAGAAGCTGAGTGCATGGACTACCAACGATGCAAAAATTATCTCTTGGATACTGGGGTCTGTTGAATCTCATATGATCAACAATCTTCGATCGTTTGGCACATGAAAGGAAATTTGGGATTACTTTCGACATATCTATTCTCAGAACAATTTGGCTCAAAAATTTCAAGTCGAAATGGGAATTGCTAATTACAAACAAGGTAATCTTTCAATTGAACAATTCTACACTGGATTTCTGAATTTATGAAGTGAATATACTTGCATAATTTACTCTAAAGTACCAAAAGAGAGTTTAAAGGCACTTTACCTTGTTCATGCTGAGAGCCAGAGGGACCAATTCTTGATGAAACTTCAGCCAGAATTTGAGGTCGTGAGAGCTAGCCTGATCAATTGGATTCCAGTACCCAATTTGGATGAATGCTTGGGGGAATTACTACAGGAAGAACAAAGACTCACAACTCAACACGAGTTGAGTTAGGACACTGTCACCGAGATGAATGTGGCTTACATGGCTCAGGGAAAGGGACGACGAGTTGACTCAGGAAGATAGAGGAGTGTGGGTGTGGGTGTGGGTGTGCAGTGTTTTAACTGCAAGGAATTAGGGCATATTTCCAGAAATTGCAACAAGAAATTCTGCAATTATTGTAAGAAATAAGGGCATTTAATCAAGGAATGTCGTCTGCGACCACAGAATCGAGGGCTAGGGTTTGGTGGTCAAATGAATTTGGGGACTACTTCCATGGCTGCTGTAGCTATCTCATCGTCAACATTAGAACCTTCATCGATGATGAGCTCTTCATCAACAACTCTCACGCCGGAGATGATGCAGCAGATGCAGCAGATGATCATCTCTACTCTCTCGGCATTTGGGTTCCAAGGTATGCAAGATAAATTTCATTCTGTGATTTTGGCAAATAATAAGAATCACGGGTTGGCAGTTGGATATCAAGGGGAAAAATCTAAATTTAATTCAAATATGGTTTCGGCAAATGATAAATATTGGTCAATGGATTCGCCAACGTCAAATCATATGACTAGCAGTGAAAATGGGTTGTATAATGTGCGCAAATATATGGGTATCAGCATATACAGGTGGCAAATTATGGTAATCTTCTGATTTCATCAATTGGTAATTTGGGTTCTCATTTCGAAAATATTTTTGTGTCACTAAAATTATCTACAAGCTTAATCTCTGTTGGACAAATGGTAGAAAATAACTGTAAAATTCAATTTGATCATAATGGTTGTTGTGTGCAAGATCAAGTGTCGGGGAAAGTGATCGTGAAGGGGCCTAAAGTGGGACGTTTATTTCCAATACAATTTTCTATTCCTCGTATTAATTTTTGTGCTTATTCTACTATCATTAATAATCCTCATTTTTGGCATAAGAAATTGGGGCATCCCAATTCTATTGTATTGACTCATCTTATGAAACATGGATATTTGGGGAATAAAATTTCTTTTTCAATGGATTTTTTGGATTGTAGTTCTTGCAAATTGGGCAAAAGCAAAGCATTATCATTTCTTTCACATGGTAGTCGTGCTTCAAAATGTTTTGACATTATTCATACTGATGTATGGGGCGTGAGTCATCTTCTCTATCATGCTCAATATAAATAGTTTGTCACATTTATTGATGATTTCAGTCGTTTCACTTGGATATATTTTCTCCGGTCTAAGACTGATGTGTTCTCCACATTTCAAACTTTCGTTGCATTTGTTGAAACTCAATTTTTTGCTCATATTAAAATTTTACGATCTAACTCTAGGGGGGAATATGTGTCCAAAGAATTTCAGGAATATCTCAATAACAAAGGGATTCTCTCTCAAAAATCTTGTCCTTACACTCCTCAACAAAATAGAGTTGTTGAGCGTAAGAATCGTCATCTTTTAGATGTTGTTCGTACCTTATTAATTGATTCTTCAGTACCTGCTCGATTTTGGGTAGAAGCTCTGTCGACAGTTGTTCATCTCATTAATCGTTTTCCTTCTCAGATTCTAAAATTTGCATCTCCATACTCTATTTTATTTGGTGTTATTCCTAAGTATGATTCTCTTCATGTTTTTGGGTATGTTTGTTTTGTTCACTTACCATATCCTGAACATAATAAACTTTCCGCTTAAGCTACTCGTTGTGCTTTCCTAGGATATAGTAATTCTCATAAAGGTTCTGTGTGTTATGACGCAAATGCTCATAAAATTCGTATCTCTCGAAATGTGATTTTTTTTGAAAATCAGAATTTTTTCCTTTCTTGTCCTCCTACAGAATCCACTCTTATCCAGCTTCCTACATTTGATGATGATAGTCCATCTTATATCTTTGAACGTTTTAAGCCAGGAATTGTATATCAAAGACATCATCCACCATCCACTTTACCCCTTCCGACCACGAAACCGACATCTGATCATGCCTCTCAACTACAACGATCAACTCGAGTTTTCCGTGCCCCAAACAAGTATGGATATTCAGCAACTACTATTGATAGTACTTTTATGCCTAAGACTTTTGCTCAGGCTTCTACCCAGGACTGTTGGACACAAGCCATGAAAGAGGAACTTCAGGCTCTTCAAAATAATCACACATGGGATATTGTCTCTTGTCCTCGTGGAACCAAACCTATTGGCTTCAAATAGGTATACACTGTCAAATTAAAACCTAATGGGTCTGTGGAATGATATAAAGCACGGTTAGTTGCTCTTGGAAATTGTCAAGCATATGGTATTAATTATGAGGAGACATTTGCACCTGTCGCTAAAATGACGAACATACGAACTCTTTTGGCCATTGCTGCTTCCAAGAAATGGTCACTTCATCAAATGGATGTAAAAAATGCATTTTTACATGGAGATCTGAAAGAAGAGATCTATATGACTCCTCTTCCCGGTATGTTTACTTACCCATCTGATAAAGTTTATTAGTTGAAACGTTCACTATATGGTCTAAAACAGGCACCTCGAGCATGATTTGAAAAGTTTCGCACTACTCTGTTGGATCTTCAATTTATTCAGAGTCAATATGATTCCTCTCTCTTTCTTCAGCATACTACAACTGGCATTGTTGCTCTTCTAGTATATGTGGATGATATTATAATCACGGGATCTGATATTCCACTCATTGAGAATTTACAGCGTTCTCTTAACATTGCATTCCATATGAAAGATCTGGGAGAACTTCATTATTTTCTTGGCCTACAAGTGCACTCTATGACTGACGGGATATTTTTACACTAACACAAATATACCTAGGAGATACTTCTTTTGGCCGGTCTTGACTTAGGAAACAGTGTTCTTATACCTCTTGAGATTAATTTAAAACTTTATTAGAATGATGGTGATTTAGTGCCTGATCCTTCCATATACAGGCAATTGGTAGGCTGTTTGAATTATTTAACTACTACTCAGCCAGACATTTCTTTTGCAGTACAACAAGTTAGTCAGTTTTTACAGACTCCTCGTCAACCTTATCTTGCGGCTGTCAAGAGAATTGTTCGTTATCTTAAGGGCACATCTGGGAGAGGGATATTTTTTCCTGCTGACAATTCATTACAATTGACAGGTTATAGTGATGCAGATTGGGCGGGCTGTATGGATACACGTTGGTCTGTTACGGGATGGTGTATTTTTCTTGGCAATGCTTTAATTTCATGGAAAAGCAAAAAGCAAGATCGTACTTCAAAATCTTCCACCGAATCAGAGTATCGAGCAATGTCTGCTGCATGTTCTGAAATTGTGTGGCTCCGGGGTTTGTTACAAGAACTTGGTTTTCCTCAGCACCATCCTACATCGCTTCATGCTGATAACACGAGTGCTATTCAGATTGCTACTAATCCTGTATTTCATGAATGCACCAAACATATTGAGGTTGATTGTCACTATATTCGTGAAACTCTTGATAATAATATTCTTATACTCCTCATATTTCCATCGAGCATCAAACGGCTGATGTCTCTACGAAGGCTTTGTCTCGGCCTTGCCATCAACTCATGATTGACAAATTGATGCTTTTTGATCGGCCAGTATCAATTTGAGGGGAGATGTCAATGTATATGGAAAGTAAATCAGCAATATATGGCAACTCAATTGTAACAGCAAATCTTGTATTTATTACATACTACAAATCAGGGATTGTAGACTGTAAATTAGGAAATATTACATGTATTTAGAGGACTAAATTGTTCCTTCTAACATCAATGAAAATACAGAACAAATTTGATATTTGTGACACAGATATCTCCATGCAAAAGGAATACCAATAGCCGTGGCAACCGGGTATGGTTTATTTATTTATCTATTATCAATTCTTCTTATTATTTTGTAAATTATGTGCCTTAATTATGAAATCTAATGATTAAGGATGTATTTTCAGCTCGCACAAGCTCCATTTTAGTTTGAAAACACAAAGACATGGTGAGCTTTTCTCGTTGATGCATCATACTGTTCTTGGAGATGATCCAGAAGTTAAACAAGGCAAACCATCACCAGATGTTTTTTTAGCTGCAGCAAGGAGATTTGAGGTAATCCTGTAGGTGTTTCTGTTTTATAGTCACCTGATGAACAGCAATGAAAGCTGGGAGAGTGAGTCTTTGATTGATTCATGTCATCAATTCACTCTTGAGGTAGCCTCATTTATATTGGCATTAAGAATGTATACAACAGCATATGATTATTTGCAAATTGTCAGGGTGGCCCAGTCGATCCGCAAAAGATTCTTGTTTTTGAAGATGCACCTGAAGGTGTTCTTGCAGCTAAGAATGCTGGGATGTAAGTGCATTGCTTGTGTATCTTACAACATATATTGCATATTTTGTTTTTGTCATAGTTCATATTACTTGCTTGGTTGCACACAGTTCTATCACTGGGTTATATAAGCTGATTAATGATTTGATATGAAAGTAAATAGGATCATAAAGAAAGGAGGAACTTTAATCCTAATATAATGACCAATTTGTATTTTTTTTTTTTTTTAATCTTATAGCTGCTGAAATTTGGTTGCTCAGCTATCTGCCTGATTAATTTGTGTATGTGTTTTGTCCCCTTATCTATCTTGAATTAATTAACCATAAGATTTCTAAGTTAAGGACTTGTTGAATATAACTGGCGGTTTGAAACTTTGAAGTGATTGGAAAGTACTGATAAAAGTACTTTTGCTAGAATTCAATCGTTTCTTGATTCACATTTTCTGCTCATATATTATATTCTCTTTATAATCTATGGAGTATATTATAAATTAAGTAGTCAAATGTTTACTGGATTGATTTGCAAAGTAGGCTAGAGGTGATGCGATTAAATTTAAGAAACAAGAGTGGTTCATGGTATATAACTAGAGAGAATCTGACAGGTGGTCAAGTTTTTTTTATCTGCATAGCTTCCGATGCCCATATCTTCTAGACCCCCACCCCACCCCTGATATCCTTTGAGGAACACAACCCATTCGTGCGTGTCAAGGCTTTCAACTTATGATTCATAGACTTGTGCCTGGGTAATTAACCAATCATTACACTTTGAAAAAATGAAGGAAAGAAAGAAAGAATAGCTCCCATCGTGTTTCTTTTGTTGGTTATAATGTCGTGCTGGACATGAAGAAGTGGCTCTTCCTCTTTTCTTTTTCTTTTTTCCTGGAAAATGTAATTGTTGGAATGGCATTTTCTTAGCATCACACCTAGCAGTCGGGAATGGCTTTTGACATGATGCAATATAAGTTTTTGACATTTGAAAGGGTTGCTAATATATAATTTGCATACCGTGCAGGTGTGTGGTAATGGTTCCAGATCCGAGGCACGACACAGCAGATGAAGTTTCAAGTTCCCTGTTGGATTTGAACCCCAAATGTTGGGGCTTGCCTCCCTTTGAGGATGTGGAAAGCTGAATGCTAATATATTTGGGTCATGGTTTGTGTACCGTGAAAGAGAAGTTACCCTTCAAAACTCCAGATTTTTTCATCGGATGGAAGGACATCTCTATTCTTGTAACGGACTCTCATTCTCATTATGAATTAGCCATATAATTCTTGGGAGTTTTACTCAATTTTCAATGTACTGTTGCAAAGATTAAGTTTTATGGAACTTCTGCCTCACATCTGTATTAAGAAGATTTTTAAAGATTGTTTCCACTTTTTCTGTGTCTTGGTGAAAGAGAACGAGAAAGCAGGACTATACTCGAATGCAAGGTGCTCTGTTTCTTGTTATGGATAGGAATCTGTATTTGACTTCATGCCTGCTTGCTCTCTTCTAAGGTGGTAACCTTGACGGAACAAATAAAACAACCCAGACGACATATGTTGTATATTTTGTTTAGCATATGTTTTGGTTTTCTAGTTGTGAAGGGTACAAGTTTTTGAAGGCCCAACTTCAATGTGCTACTCTGGCGTGCGTCAGTTATCGGAAAAGGATCTACTAGCTGTGCATTAATGTGTAATTGTATAGTGGCTATCACAAGGAATCAGCACCAGAAAAACGACCACCTGCAATTGCACAGTGATTGATTTGATATCCTGCGTGTCTTGCCATTTAAGAGAGGCGACAAAGGAAAATGTGCCTTAACCAACACCACCTAAAAACAGCCCTTTCGTAACCACCTACAATAAATACAAACAGTGCAGTCTTGAATTATTCAAGTTACCCTGACCTTCCTGAAATGTAAGACTTTGCCTCCAAGCTCACCAAAAAATAGTTAAAAATATTATAAGATTGAGTTAATGACTAAAGAGCTGATCCCAATGCTTATCCAAATGTATAAGCTGGATGCTGGGTTGAGTCAACAGAACATGGAAGGTTGAAGTTTGAAAATATATTCGACTGAGTGTGCAAATATACTTAGTTTATTATAGCGCGATTGGTGTTATGAAATAATTAGCATGGATCGGTAGTTTATTGCTCATTTGTTCAACTAGTATATATGTAATATGTCTCTTAAAATTTCAATGCCACCATTTTCGTTTAGATTATTTGAGAAAAACCAGAGAGTTAAATGAGAATAAAACACTAAAATATGAGGTGAGTAACAATATCTAAATATATATATATATATATATATTTATAAAATCTTGAATTAAACTCTTTTTTTAGCTTATTTTTATTTTTATAGTGAATCTTGAAAGTTCAAAGGTTGAAGAATATTTTGATTCTATGGATCTAGTGATACATAATTATTTGGAGGATTTTCATGACATAATTAATCTATTAAGTGTGAAAACATATTCACTAATGAATTTTGAATTCGACACTAATAATTCAGTATACCCTTTACAGTACCACTAAATAACCAATATAGTGTAGCGCATGATCATTTATTTACCTCAAATATTCGAGTACTCTTAGTGTTGTTTTTTAATGATTTGTACTTGGATCTCTGAAAAATCTACTCAATTTGTTAGACGAGCAAGCAATATTAATTTTTATCCAATTTATAGCATACATAAGCTCTTAATTATCTAAGAATATTTTATTTAGTCTATTCACTCATATTTATTTATTTTTATAGTATGACATCTACAATATACAAGTCTCTTATATCATAGTTGTTTAGTAAACATTTTCTTTGTAGTATTGATCATGTGATCATTATTGCCCAGAATTAAAATATCTTTCATAACTTTTATTTATATTTTTCATATAAATATATTTATCATTACTTTTAAATTTAAATTTATTTGACAACATAACCTTGTTAAATATTTAATGTCATTGTTTAGGTGTTTTTTCAACACATATAATGATTTGACAAGTTTACAAATTTTCTTTTATTGTCCATTAACAGCAAACACCTTAGGTTATTCTAGGTAAACCTTCTTTTCAAAGTCATCATTTTAAAAAGTTAATTTTACATTTGTTTTATGTATTTGAAGCTTATTAATAGTTGCAGTTGTTATTAATGCTCGTATGGAATTTATTCTTGAAACAAATGGATAAATGTCAAAATAGTTCAAATCTTCTTATTATTTAAAACCTTTACCAAGTTTACCATTATATTTATCAATAGTGCCATCAATTTTCATCATCTGATTGTAGATCAACTTATGTCTTAATAGTTTACTTTTGAGAGAAAGATCCACTAATTTTCAAGTATTATTATTTATGATGGATTCAACTTCATTATTGATTTTTTTCCAGTAAGAAGCTTCCCGACAAAATAATGTCTTAGAGTGGGTTTAAGGTTCATTTTCTAACAAGTATGTCAAACACTCAGGACTAGATGTTTTGGTCATTTTTGTCCATTTACTCTTTCTAAGCTCAAATTCATCTTTTAAATGATGGTGATTGCTTGAGATAGTCTTAATTGTTTTCTTAAGTGAACAGTTTTCTTGTGCTTCCTTTCATGTCAATACATCCTCAAATAATATAGAATTCTTATAGTCCATAACAATATTAGATGAATATCCTCGATTGATATGTGAGAAATAAATGAATAAATATATGTAATGTATGCATATCTAATGAATACACAATTCACACTCTTAGGTTCTACCTTAGGATCAGATATCGCTATGTATTTGTAGGAAGTCGAGGATGTTATAAACGGTTTCCTTTTAATACGTAAAAAACTCACACATTTTAGCTTTACAAGTAATTGTTAACTAGACAGTCCACCTCACAAGATTAGGGAGGTAAGTTTTAGCTTTTGCAGTCAACGAGCGAGGCAAAAATCAGGAGCAAATGCATGAGCCACGTACATTATGCTATAAATAAAACAACATTCGTGAACAGCCGAGTTTGGGAGATCAGAACTCTTTTATTCAAAGAAGCAAAAGGAAACGAGGTCGTCCTTCCCAAGAAATCTAGCTAGCTACCATCTTTTTCCATAGCAAAAACATAAACCCTGTTTTATATATATATATATATATATATAATATTAAAGTGTATAACCTCCTCGACTACTTCTGGCAGCATTCTGATCAATACAATCATCACACAGCCAAACCATATAGAGCCTAGCTAGGCCGCCCCTGCTGTTCCCTTCCTTGAATCCCCCTTCGCTGGCAGTATCCTAATCCTCTTCGCCACACGCACAAAATCTCTAAATATTCACACCGAGAGTGAAAAATTAAGAGCGAGCAATATTAGTGAAGCATAATTTAACCATTTACAATACAAAAAATAATCAATAATATCTTAAGAAATCATCTCATTATTCTCTAACATAATCTCTTCTCTTAAGGGAGTAAAAATAATGAATACCACTGCAGGTTATGGGTTTGCGATGCTACAAATATTTCATCACGGTACATGAAGCAGGTATACTAATGTGGTGATTAACAATAGTAACATATATATATACATACATGCATACATATATATAGATAGATAGATAGATAGATATAGCATATATTAAATATTTTATTGATCTGATAGTCAATATATATAAAAATGTTAATAGATCTATCAACATCAGCATATTCAAGATAAATCTACCAATATAATTATCAGTATATCATGTAAACATATATGTGTCGATAACGATGTATATGTTGATGTGTGGGTAGAATAATTATATTAATCAGATATATCTATTTTTTTTGGATGTTAGGAAGTCAGACCTATTTGATAGCTCACTTTGTAAATCCAGATGATTAAGTAAAATCTTGATTATTTTTTTATAAAAGATATATATATTATGATTTAAACTTAAAATTTATTTTATAAATCATAAGAACTCTATCATCATGTATACAGTACGAATGTATCTTTGTTAATATACAAGACCCATACAAATGATGAGGCGATAAGAAACTACATTACTAAAAGGAAGTTTTGGAACAGGATTGCTTACTGTTCAAAAATATAGAATTTCATAGTAAAAAACGGATTATATATGGAGTGCCGACTAAAGGACATGTACATTTAGTCAATGACATGAAAACATGGCAATGTAATAAGTCAAAATGATAGCGTATACGTACTTTCAGTTAAGGTCACCAGCAAGAAGGAGATCGCTTTCAATGTCTTCATAGGCGATGAGATGACCTGGAACAGCATTCGTGAGATCGAGATCATGATCACTAACACTACTCTCTGATGCGATCGACCCTCCTGAATCGCTGCTTCCGTCAACAAACATCTGCCTTAGAGCCTTCGCAAGGCTATGGTAGCTTGCATGCTTATGAAGGCTAATTCTCTGGCAGATCGAACGGCCCTCGAGAACAACTGTCACCGGAGGAATCATGGTAGAAACAAGATCATCATCTTCAAAGCAAGGGAAGGTTTTAGGCTTAGTCATGAAGTTGGGTAAAGAAGAAGTTGGTCTGGGGCACCGGCTCATGTCTGGGACACTTGTAATCTCTTGCCATCTTCTTTTCAAGGATTCTTGTCTCTGTTGAGGCTCAAAACCATTCATATCCTTCTTCTTCTTTCACTTGCTTGGTATCTTTTTTGGGTGGGGGTGGCTATGGAAACGTGTTCGTGATCTTCTGGAAGAGATCGATGTAGCTAACAAACTGAAAAGGGTCTGGTCCTTGGGGATTATGTAAGATCGAGGGATCGAGACTGTGCGTGCGTGCGTGCGTTAATTAGTAGACTGAAAAGAGTTTGGTGTCTATGTGAACCTACTGGTAGGGCATGGGGGGTGATTGTGTGAGTTGGAATTGCATGTGTTTGTTGGTAGAAATATATAAATGAACGAGAGAGAGTTCAAATATCGGGGAGCAAGCTAGGTCAGGTAGGTGTCTGCGAGAGGGCATTTTCCTAGTTCTTCACTCAACTCCGCAGTGACGCCTGAGCTCTCTGCCCCTTCTTTTATATATATTAATACGTACGATGCATTATATATAATATATATATACTTCCAACTGGCGTCTTGAAATTCCTATAAATATTAAATGATAATCGCCAACCAAAAGAAAAATCATATTTATTTATGGGGATGGTGATTAACTGCGTGAAGTAAAAGCGAGCTCAAAAGGACACATCTATGTAACTCATATCCATTTATATAGCAATAATTTATTAAACAAATAATAAGAAATGCGTTGCGGCCGGCGAACGCATCGCTTCTTTGACTCTCAGGCGGTCGGGAGCTCCAAATCATTCTTCTCTTTCGCCACTCTCACCTTTTTCTACTCCCGTCCTCATGCAGGCATGTAAAATCGAAAACCCTAATTAACTTTATTCAAGTAGACAGATAATATTGTTGGCTATGGGTGTTTTGGTCATTTAAGTGATTGCCTGAGGGGCTTGTGAAGATCACAATTCTTGCCTTGTACCCATCTCTCCCGGAAGTGTCCAAGGCTCAACGCATCTACTCCCCTTGGCTTTGCCGTACGACATCATTTATTTTTATTATATAACATATACATAGTGCATAAAAGGAAACCACAAGGGTTAGGTTGGGTAATTAAGGGTATTTATTTATTAATATATTTTATTTCCCTTCTCTATTAACATGGGTGTTTATATCAATTTTTATACACCTCAATTAATCTCACGAATCATAAAATTAATAATCATATAAATTTCTAATAACTCTAAAAAAAATATATTATTTCTTGAATGCGCTATAAGTTGGTGCATTTAAAAAAAATATTTGAATAAAATTTATTCTTGATCAAAATATAAATTAGTTAAAATTATCTCTGAATGCAAAGAAAAAATATATAAAAAAAAATATATTTCATGTGTTGATATTAAAATTGATTTTAAAAAATATATATTTTAATGTATTTATAAACCAAAAAAAACTTTCAAAAACTTCTATCACAAATAGTGCCTTCATCCTTGACCACCAACCTTGAAATTATACAAACAAATAAAAAGTTGAGAGTTAAATATTCTCTTAATTGTTTAAAGTTGTATCTTGCTGTAGCTCTGTAGTTAAAGCATGGGAGAATTTGAGGTGGCGTGTTCAATTTGTAATTTATTCTGTAGTCATAGACGACCTATCTATGACCTTTTCATTTCATAAAACAAAACAAAACATAGAACTACCAGCCGGTCCAGACGTGTTAGCCTCCTTCGAGCTCAATTATCCATCGTTTGTTTTATTTGCCATTTGAATTTTTTAGCCCTCTTTTCATGATGTTTTGAGTTTTTTTAGAGATCTTTATTATTTAATATGGGTTTTATTTGTTTTATTTTTTTCCCACCTATGAACATCCTTTAATATAAACTTTTTATTTAATTTTATCATTTAGTATTGCATCAATGCTAAATCAATTTTTGTTTTTTATTCATATATTAAAAAAAAATGACCTTTTATTTTGGTCTAATGATTTATTTTTCAATTTTATCCTTTAATATAAAATTTTTATTTAATTATATCTTTCAAATATTGATTTGAAGTTTTTTCTTTCCATCTACCAAGTGAAAACTCCTATATGATTTAATTTAAAACTCGGGCAAAATAAATAGTCTAGTTAATATTTCTAAAGTTTGAATTATTTTACCGAGTTTCATGTAAATACCAAAAATATTTTTGATAATCTAGATATTATTTTATTATATTAAGACTTTTTTTTTATCAAAGTTTGGCTATATCAATAAACTAGTTTTATACTAAACCACCAGAAATAGAACTCTTATGAATCCTTAATCTCAATATAGATAAGATGAAGTTATGAACTCGTGCTCTGCCGCAGGGATTAAACTTTTTTTTATCTAGTTTTAACATATATAATTTCTTGTTTTGTATTTTAGTTTTTATTCTTTTAATTTTTTATTTAGTTTCAATCCCTTGATTTTTTTGGTCCTTCTAAGATAATTTTAAATTTTTTATTTGTATGTATACAACGCTACTCTTAGTTTATATTTTTAATTTTAATTTTAATTTTAATTGTTATTGTTATTTTTATTTATATTAAATGCAGTTTGTGTTAAAAAAAAAAAAAACATAGTTAGTTTAGCTTCGGTGGTGTAAAATGAGAGTGAAACTCTCTCTTATGCTTGTATAGTTAAACGTGAAATGTTTGAAACACTGTCGTAGGTAACTATTCTACTTTGTCTTATTTAAGACTATAAAAATTATTTTACTATGCACTAAAAATATGAAATTACCGGGACATTCCTACTAGCAATTCTTGGTTTTATCTTATTTTAGGGTATTATGGTTATTATACTATGCACAAAAATGAAAAAAAATTGAAAATACCCCCGATACCATGACATTATTTTAAACGCATTTTACATAGTAAATTGAATATATAAAAACTAATATATGGTTTTAGATGTTCTACGACGCCGCACATGCCATTTCTAAAATGTGAGTGAACTTGAAAATTGACAGCACGCCCAAAGACGCGCCCACAGTACCACGATAGAAAATATAGTTAAAAAATAGTAAATTATCAATACACTCTTATAGCCAACTCTTGGATTTTATCTTATAGGGGTATATATGTACTTATACAACTCATGGTGAGCATCAACTAATTCGTACACTGTTATCATAAAAAAAGGTTTAGGGATTAGTCTTGGTAAGTGCAAGCTGACCTGGACATCGTGGTTATAAAAAAAAAAATTCAGTCTGGGAATTAGTCGTTATGCACTTAAGCTGACACAGAGACCCCGGTTATAAAAAAAATTGATAAGTGGAAAAAAATATATCAATATACCTCTATAGCCAACTCTTGGATTTTATCTTATAGGAGATATATATGTACTTATACAACTCACAGTGCACGTCAGCCAACCCTAATACCCCCGTTATAAAAAACAAAAAAAAAACTTAAGGATTAGTTCTGGTGCGTGCAAGCTGCCCTAGACACCCCGATTATCAAAAAAAAAATTGTTCAGGGATTAGTCATGGTGTGCTTAAGCTGACCCATAGATCTCGGTTTTAAAAAAATATATAAATGAAAAAAAAATGCTTAAGTTGCCCCTAAGACCCCTGTTATAAAAATATATAAGTAAAAAAAACCCAAAAAAAATATAAGTGGGAAAACACTACAGCAATCCATATTGTTTAAAAACAAATCAGCTATAGATTAGTCGTGGTGCGTTTAAGCTGGTCAAGAGACCCTGGTTATAAAAAAGTATATAAGTGAAAAAAAAAAAGTTTAAGGTGACCTGGAGACCCTGGCTATAAACATAAATATATAAGTAAAAAGATAGAAAAAAATATAAACGGAAAAACACTATAGCAATCCATATTGTTTTAAAAAAATCGATCGGGGAATTAGTCGTGGTGCGCTTAAGCTAGCACGGAGACCTCGACTATAAAAAAAAAAATATATAAGTGGAAAAAAAAAGTACAAGAAAAAAAAATATTCAGGGATTAGTTGTGGTATGCACAAGCTGTCATGGACGCCCTAGTTATCAAAAAAATATTCGGTTTAGGGATTAGTCGTGACGCACCTAAGTTGGGCTCGATATTGTGATTATAAAAAAAATATATGAGTGAAAAAACAAGAAAAAATAAATATTTAAGCTGACTCGAAGACCACGATTAAAAAAACATGTATAAGTGAAAAAAAAAAAGTATAAGCGGCAAAGTATTGTAGCAATCCATACTATTTAAAAAAACATTCGGGCCAAAATTACTCGTGCTACGCCTAAGTTGGCCCAAAGACCTCGGTTAAAAAAAATATATAAATGAAGACTGGTTAAAAAAAAAATGTAAAAATGAACAAAAAAAAAATATAAGAGAAAAAACAGGAAAAAAAATACCAGCAGGAAAGCACTATAACAAAAAATAATGGCTTCGGAGATTAGTCGTTATGCGCGTAAGCTGGCCCGAACACTCTGGTTATAAAAAAATATAAATGGAATGGAAAAGAAAAGAAAAGGTATAACCGAGAGAAAAAAATATTGAGGAAAAAAAAACCACTGTAGCAAAAAAGTATTGTAGCAATCAATAGAGTTATGTGTGGGGAGCTACCAAGTTTTCCCCACACCATTTATATAGATAATACTAGTTAAATTTGTTGCCCTACGTTGAGGAGCAAATAATTTTTATAACTGTTGGGATTGAAATAATTAAGAGGCTTTACTAGTTCAAAAATAAAATATAACATCTATACATGCAAAGTTTGATATAATGAAACACTTCAACACATATTATTATAACAACAACAATAACATTAAAGCTTTAATATCTAAAAATATCATTATTATCACTGTTCTATCAATAAAAATTGTTAAACAACTCCGAGAAAAAAAATCAAAAACAATAACAAAAGTAGAAGCAAAAAAAAAACTACAATTATTATTATTATTATTATTATTATTATTACTGCGTTAATAATCTAGAAAACAAAATTAAATCAAAGAACAAAAAAAAGTAAAAACTTTAACAAAAGAGCAAACAAAAAAATAAAATAAATACTAAAATAAAAAAATATTATTAGCTGAAAAAAATTATTTGACACGAAAATAAATTAAAACAACTAATTAAAAAAGTAAATTAAAGAAAAATAGAAAAAATAATAATTTTCAAATAATCATAAATACAAACTAAAATTTAAGAATAAAATTTGTAAACAAAAATAGTAAAATAAAACAGAGCAACACACCATATTATAACAATAGCAACATTAAAGTCTCAATATCTAAGAGTATCACTACTATTACTGTCCAAATAATAAAAATTATTAAATTACCCCGAGAAAAAAACTCAAAAAAATTAACAAAAGAGTAAGTAAGAACAAAAACTAAAATTATTATTATTATTATTATTATTATTATTATTATTATTATTATTATTATTATTATTGCGTTAATAATGAAAAAAAATTAAAGACTAAAAAAATCTAAAAATTTTAACAAAAGAGCAAAAAAAAAAATGATAACACCAAAAAAATTATTACCTGAGAAAAAATTACTTGACTTGAAAATAATAATAAAAACTAATAAACAAACTAAAAGAAAGAGAATAGAGAAAAAAAAATAAAAATATCAATTTTAAAATTATCACAAACACAGACTAAAATTTAATAACTAAATCTTTTAAAAAAATATCATCTCAATAAATAATCAAATAATAAAAATTAAAAATTTAAGCTAAGAGTACACATATATAAACATGGACAAAAATATGGATTATTTTAGAAATAGGAAAAAAATAAAGGAATTAAAATAAAAAATTAAAAGTATAAGGGCCAAAATGAAAATAAAATATATTATCAATTTCAATTAAAGGGTAAAATTGAAAAAAAATAAAAACCTTTGTACCGATTATATTAAGGGAATTAAAACCAAATCAGAAATTAAAAGAATGAGGTATGAATTAAAACCTAAATATATAATCAATTTCAATCGAAGGACTTAATTGAAATAAATAAAAAATTATCTAACAGAAATCAAGATTATACAAAATAATTAAAAGTTCAAGGACTGAAATGGATCACCATAAAATCGGGGGCTTGCTTTGTACTTTAACATGCAAGAGAGAGAAAAGAGAAAAACAACATTCAACCGACCATCGTCGCTAAACCAGGCACCGTGGAATACAACACATCACACCATGAGAAAAAGGACACAGTGGTGCATCCGGTGAGACGTCGAATGAGCATTTTAAGACAACATAAACCGCCGCACAATGCTGCTCGAAGCAAGCGTAAGGCCGATTACCGTTGGACGTGTATCACATGCGCGTACAGTATTCATAAGATAATAATAAAAAAATTATGGTCAATTAACGGAACACCCCTACAAAAAAAATCTTCAATTTTTTCTTATTGGGGGGTATATTAATATTTAGCTTTTTTAAAAGAAAAAAATAAGAACATTCTCATGGCACCCTTCCTAGTCAGAATCATTTTTTTGTCTTATTAGAGAACAAATTAGTATTTAGCCATTTAAAAAAAATATGAATCACCCATGGAGCCTCTCCCGATTACGCATGTTTTATGTCTTTTTCGAGAGATGAAAAAATTATTTCACTATGCAAATAAGTATAACAAATAAATAAACTAGTGAACTGATTGACTCGAACAACCTGAAATTGAATCAACTTAAAAACATATTATTATAATCCACGGTGTTTTGTCTCATAATCTATAGTGTTTTCTTGATTTATTTTATTTTATTTTATAATAATATATGAAGAGCTAAAATGTTTCCACTGCAGGATAACTAGTCCTTTGACCCATTCCGTCGCTAGTCGGACCATTTTTAAACTTAAAAAATATGTAAATTGCCAGAATTGTTTAGTTTGCCATGTAATATATAACCCGGCAAATTAGGTGACCAATAATAATAATGTGATTGATGCAACTTAACCATGTTGTGAGAATCAAGTAAAAATAAAAAATGAAAAACTAAATTCCAAAGAAAAAAATTACAGCATGAAAAAAAAAATCAAAATACTTTTTAAAAAAAAATCAAACGACAAAATTTGGACCAATCCATATATTATGCATTAACCGGTTAAACCTTCAACCCTTAAGTGGGTTTATTTTATATTTATCTAAATAATAAAATAACATTATTTTCAATTAAAAAACCAAAATATATGGGTCTGATGGCCAAACATTCATGTCTGGGTTTTAAACAAAAGCCCAAGTCATACACAGGTGTTGGTTCTATTTTTTTATTTTTAATACTAGTTATGGTACCTGCCCCTCATTGTAAGCAGAACTATATTTTTTTCAATGTAAAAATATATTAATTATGTATAATTTTTTATTATAATATAAATTTAGAAAAAATAATAATTTTTTGTAGAAATCCTATGAAATGTAGGGTTTTTTTTTATAAAATATGTGAATTTTAAATGAATATAAATTTATCTTTTTAGTAAGTTTCAATGAATAACCAGTATAAAATTATCATTACCATTAAAAAAACAAGAAGATTTGGATATCTGAATTATTGAATACATTATATTAAGATTAGTTCATTTTCTTATTCAATTTAAATTAAACACAACAAACAAAACATAAATTGTGAAAGAACTTGTATTAATCAACTAACAAAAATAAATAGTTAATTTTCTATCTCTAAAAAGAAAAAAATATAAGTTGAAAATTCATTCTCACGTTACTGTCATTATTATTACTATAACAGTTACAATTATTATCAACATTACTGCCAAAACAGTGAAAATCATTAAGTTGCCTTGAAGAATAAAAAAAAAAGAAAAATATTTTTTCCAAAAAACAATAATTAAATTTACTAAAATTATCATTATTATTGTGTAAACAACAAAATCATAAAATCATATGATTTGAAAATAACATAAAAATAACATAAAAAAAAACAACAAAAGGAAAAAATGGAGCAATATCAATTTTAAAATAATTTCCAACATAAATTAATATTTCTAAATTGAACCGAATAAAAATAAAACTCCAATAAAAATTAAATAATAAAAATTCAAAACAAAAATTAAAAGTATAAATGAATGAATACGGACAAAAAATAAACATTGTCCAAGAAATATCGAGAAAAAAAAAGGAATCAGTACTAATTAAAAAATTGAAAGGATAAGTTACAAAATGGAAAACAATATATATAATTAATTCTAATTGAATGACAGAACCACAATAAATCAAAACCCTGAGAATAAAAAACAATAAAAGAATTTTTAAAAATAAAATGCATTGTAACCAACATAAATTAAAATTTCAGAACAGGACGTGATAAAAATAAAACCTTGACAAAAAATAAAATAAAATAAAATATAAAAGCATAAATGCATAAATATGGACAAAAAATAAACATTGTCTGAGAATGACAAAAAAACCAAAGGAATCAATACAAAAATAAAATAGAAGAGTAAGTTCCAAAATGAAAAAAATATATATAATTAATTATAATTGAAGGATAAAAATGAGACAAATCAAAATTTTGGGACTAAAAAACAATAAAATAATTTTTTAAAAATCATTAAAGTGCAATTGTGGAACAAATTAAAAGAATAAAGACTGAAATAAAAAGTAACATATAAGACCAATTTCAATTAGGGGACATAATTAGAAAAAAAAAATCAAACTTGCATACCAAAATTATTAAAGGAAACAAAAACAAACCGAAAATCAAAAGATGAAGGACCGAAATGAAACTTACTGTATATAATCAATTTCAATTAAAGAGCATAATTGAAGATAATTGAAAGTTTCATTGAAAAATAAGTAGTAGAAATGAAATCAGAACTTAAGGGACCAAAAGGAATTTAACGCCAATATGAGAGACCATTGCGTATTTAAGCGGCAGTGGGAGAGAGAAAAGGGGGGGAAACCGTCCATCAAAGATCACACGATCATATTTTGTTTACACGCGCCACATGTGGAGGCATAGGACATGGAGGTGAACCATATGAGACGACTGAAGCACAAATTTGATGGCCAGAGGACATCGCACGCGCCACTTGAAAGGTGCGTGCGGACGGAACATTGCAGGCGCTTCCAGATCACCCGCCTTCAATGTTCTGGAAAAAAAAAATTGATCAATTATCCATACACTCCTGGACTCGTAAGTATTTATGAAAAAACCAAGGGTAAAAATACTTCACTACCCTCGGTTCCAGGCAACTTGTTTTGTCGTCTAGGGGGGCTAGGAGAGTCATTTTACTGTGCAATAAATTTAGAAATGTCCGTGTCCTGTAGAAAATTTAAAAATGCCCTTAGATCTAGAGGCTAAAAATTTTCAGTCTCAAGAGTAAAATAATCATTTTACTATAATAATAAATAGTAAACTGAGTATGGATAAATAGTAGAATTTTGCATTATAAAAAAGATATAAGATTTATATTTTAGTTAATTTTTAAAGGGATAAACATGTGGTTCTTCTTCCTGGTACTTTACTCAAGACAACAATGATTTTAATAAATATGCTGATATTTGCATGTCAGTGATTAGATTACTACTGTTGCTGCTGTAATTTTAATCAGTTTTGACATGAGGCTATCAGCGTCACAAAATCTTGAGATGAAGGGAGAAATTATTAAGGAATTATTTTATTTAAAAAATTAAATTTATAGATAAAAGTTTAAAATATAATTTATATTAGTTTTTAATTTTTTTAAGTAAAAATTTTTTGGGCTTGAAACTTGTACAGATTCATATAACTTTGTACTTGATTTTTTTATTAAATAGAATAAGAATGGTGAAATTCAAATTTGTGACTATTAAATCAACAAGACTCTGATATTATATAAAAAATCTTCTCCCTTAAACACTTAAACTTATAAATAAAATTATAAAATATAATTTGTATTATTTTACTGAAAAAATAACGATTGTGGAACCAGTGGAAAGCTGGGAACAGAAGCTGAAGCTGCAGGGTCGGGGAGAAAGAAAAGGCTTAAGCGTAATGTGGTTATTAATGATTCGAGTTTGTAATTATTAGCATACGCAACAGCACATAGGTATGGACTACTCAACCCTGAACTGGTTACGTCATGGTCTCATCAAATATGTTCCAAGTTTGAATGGTGGTGCTGTAGCTTCTGCAATGTCCAGCGAGGTCTGCTACTCCTTTTTGTATTTATTTCCAAATTTACGAGCAAAAGCTAAAATTACTTTCAGTTGATGATTATAAAAGAGCTGGATTCCGGTCTATAATAAAGCATGAGGTGGAAGCTGGACATAAGAAGCAGATACAGTGGAGTGTATACCTAGAAGTGGAGTGTTTTTTTTTTTTTTTTTTTATTCCATGGTTTTCATTTGCCTTGTACTGGTGTTAGCCTCTTTCACGTCGTATTTTATCCGTTGCTTTTGTCCCGCTCCTTTGAAAACTAGAAACTTCAATTTCTTGTAAGAAAGGGCACCAAGTTGCCCATTTATGTCCCTTGTAATTGCTGGTGGCGAGGTGATTCCTTATTATAGAAATGATAATAATGGTGATGTGATTTGACGCCGTACAATACAGGAAGGAAAGCTCCATGTCTTCTTGTTTGGGAGGGAGGACCCTTAATTTTTGTGTGGTCTAGCTAGACATACCTAGCGGCTCGTTTTGTTTCTTTTCGAGCTCTGTGGTTCACAGCACAAGTGCACTTACCACCCAGTTGTCCTCTTTTGCTACTAGATACTGCTGATTATCTGTTTAATTAATGTGAATAGAGTTTCCCTCGGTGCCCCAGGTCAAACTCTGCTTGGTAGATTTGCAGCCATGCATGGATTTTCGGGTTGCATCATCACTGGGTTGTGTTTTTATATAGTTTACAACAAATACAAAAGGGCATGACACCCCTATTTTGGAATTGAAAGATGCTAGCAATGGAGTACGAAAATGATTTTTAGTCACATTTGTCTATATATTCAGGAAGGTAGGAAACCCCAACATCAAAACCAATCAAAGGGATCACTGTGAGCCCACTTCTTTTATTTTTATTTTTAAATAAAAATAAAATAAAGCATGTGTGCCCACAGTTTTTTAGAGTGAATGGCCCCGGATTCATCCAAAGTCCTAGTTTCGTCAAGGTAAAAAATGCAAGGGTGAAGTCAATTGACCAAAGAAAACATAAATATCAACCTGTGAAATGCTATTCTCTTTTGACCTAATTCAAAAATCATGTAATCTTGACCGGCTCTAGTTCAAAGTTGAACCAAATCTATCTACCAGTGCTGGTTTGGGAACATCCTCCACCTTGACCTCACCAGGTCGTCTTCAGCCCTGCTTTATAATGTTTCAGCTGAAATTATTCAAAATACCTACCACGGTATCCAGTCTCAATAAAAGCAATGTTGGATACCGTCGCTTCTCAATATTTGACATTCAGCTTCACCCTCTCAGCGAAATTTTATTTACCATCTAGCAGGCTTCAATCTTCTATTGAAAAGAACATCCACCAACCCATACTTCCGCTGATCCCTTTCTAATTTCCTTGTAATTTTCTATCACTTGGCTTCCCCGGTCAAACATCCAATTACTAGCCACCTTGAGTTTTTTGTCCGAGAAACGGTTAAGAGTTCCTCGGCAAGGGCATGTTGCCATTACTCTCATACATCGTTGCTTCAGTGATCGTTGAGCTAGAGAATTCAAGAATGCCAAGAGGTCATATAAACCTGGCAGCAGGTATATACAGAAACTTATCGTAGAAAACTTTGAACTTGGGAATCTCGATTCATACAAACACTTGCACGTACAACAAGATTCGAACCGCTTTGTTGGTTCATGAAAGGAAAAATCAAATCATGCACTAGGGCTACTCTTAATTATTACATTGGGAATTATATAAATTACAACAGCAAAAAATTCCTTGACAGGAGACGAGAGAAAAGAATAACAATTGCTATAATTTTAGTGCCGTTCAATGACCCTTTTCAAGGGGCACCAAGGCGGGAGTAGCCTCCCTCTTAAAAATTCCTTCAATCCCAGCAAGGCTTCAATAGTTGCATTCAACGGAGTTAACTTTTGCATTACCCTCCGTTCTGTTTGCCTACATGAACGGTTCATTACCATACATCACGCAGATACCTGCCATTCATTTGCAGACTTTTCACAAAGCTCTCTGTCTTGGAGTTGTCAAAAGATCCCTGGATCGACAACCAAGCACACTAGGTAAATGAGATTGGGAGAAAAGTTGATTTAAAACCCAGCTACAGACTACTTCATATATGTTATCTAATAATAATAATAATAATAATATCTATATATATATATATATATCTAAAACAGTGAAAGAAACATAACACGAGCAAAAAATGACACCAGCAATATTGGAGAAAGGGTATAATGGTGCTTTCGGACACCAGAAAAGGGGACATATTCATATTATGATGTGGATTCTAGCCACACAGGGAAGTAAAGGGAGGATCCTGTATATGATATTTGTCCACGAGCAGGACAAGAAGGCAATGTCACCATGGAAAAAATCTTAATCGCAAAGCAGCTATGGACATCTTTCTGTTGGGTGAGTTGGGACTTTTTTTCTTTTTTCCCTCGTTATAGTGACTCTTAACCTCAAAAAGAAATGCAATGCGAGGATTCATAACTTTGGAAGTGCACTGGTAAATACAGAGACTGAGGCTACTAGAAACTCCCAATAACCGGACATTACTTTTTACCTGCTCTTGTACGATGGTGTGGAGAGTTCTGTGGACATCTTTAGCCATGCCTTTGGCATCACCACAAACATATAAATATCCTCCTTGAGAGATCATGTTCCAGATATCAGAAGCCTGAACCATAGAAAACATATGCTCAACGCTTTAGTAAAAAAAAGGAAAAATATAAGGTCAGGAAATGATATCACTGCATTTTAACTTCACTATCGAGGGTGGTTGGTGATGCATAAACAAGTACCTTCTGGATCATCTTATGCTGCACATATTCTTTGGTAGGTCCCTCACGAGAGAAGGCAACAAATAGTTCAGAAAGTGCACCACTTTCAACAAAGTTGTTGAGTTCATCTTCATAGATAAAATCCTGTAAAGATTAAGCGAGTTAAATGAACGTTTTGGAAAAAAATAAGGGTAGAAAGATACCCCTACACCAACCACAGAGCATTCTAGAACTAATAGGAGCATAACTACCATTTGACGGTTCCTGCAACCAAAGAATAATACAGAGGATCCCAGTTCTGCTCCTGCTTCTTTCTGGGCTAATCTTTCCTGAAAAGGAAAATACAAAATAAAGATCAGATTAGACACTTCGAAGTGATAAGAAGGGTTGCTGGAAAAAAGACAACTGAACATCAAGTATGCAAGTCCAAACCTGAAGGAAACCCCTGAAAGGAGCTAAACCAGTTCCAGGGCCAATCATAATGATGGGAACTTTAGTATCTGTTGGAAGTTTGAAGTTCGATTGCCTAACAAAAATAGGTGCCCAGCTGCAATCATGGCTTTTCTCTAAAGGCACAGCATTCTGTGGAAGGAATAAACTAAGAATGAGCTTCTACAAGCTTGGTGTATAACACTATTCTATTAAAGCTAAATGTAAATATTCACTGAGAGGAAACATCCAATCACAAAAAATGGCATGGATAAAATAAACGAAATAGAAACTTCAGTACACATGCAAGGGTTTGGGTGGGCCAACCCTAACATCTAGCAATGTAACAATGTGGATCACTCGATTCAACCCCTGTGATAATTTAATACACCCGATATGCTTACTACACAATTCATTCTATCTTTAAGCTACAGCCTGTGGTGATGCTTTGATATAAGAAAAAAGAAAGTGCATAAAAAAACAAACAAAAAAATTTAGAACATGTACCTTCATCCAAGTTGAGCACACTCCTTTGTGAATACGACCTGCTGGTGTTTTCTCAAGAACCAGTGCACATGTAACATGAATCCTTGATGGTGACATGCTGCAGAACATAAATTCACATATTAGGCATATAAGATTCCAAAGCACAGAGAAACAAGAAATCATGGATAAAGAATGACAAACCAAAGGGTGAAATTCTAACTTTGAAGTTCTTCCCCAGCAAGGGGGGAGGGGGGGGGGGATTTGATTTTCTTTTCTAAAGTAAATGATCCTTAAATATGAATATCCAGATTCCAATTATCGTTCCCCTGAAACATTTCCTAGTTACAAAATCCAATTTTGTGTTCTACTCGATATTATGTCAATGATCTGTAAAACATACTTTTGTTTGCCACAAACTAGAGCTTCTCATTCAGGAAATTGAGCAAGCTAAAATAATTTGGTTTAGAAACTTGTTCCAGAAGAAGTGTAGAGATTATATTTCACCTTGGAGATGATGAAATAGAATAGTATCTAGGCTGCAATCGCGGGGCAACTGAAGCAAAGAAAACTCCTAGCGGGGGTTTGGCTGATGGAAATTCAGCCATGACTTCCAGGAGGCTTCTCTGATTTGCAATTATCCATTGTGCATATTCATCCTGTACAAATGAAATTTAAGGTTACATCCACTTAAAGCTACAAGCTGAGACAGACACTATTGTGGTAACAGAAGTATTTTTGGTAGATTTACAACCTTTCCAGAAGGTGATGCAAGATGTCTTAGTCGATCAGCTTCGGTAGGATCAGTAGCATGAGCTGCTAGAGCCATTAAAGCAAACTGCAAAGCATATGCATTGCAACAATAGATTGCTCAAATGTGATAAAAAATTGAATAAAATAAAATGTGATACTCAATGATGCATCAAATTAAGTGAGCAGCTAACCTTTTTGGGTGAACTCAAAAGATCAGCATATCGAGTTAGAGCTGTTCTTAAGGTGGACAATGGGAATGGAGGTGGCAAGGCGCTTCCACTAAGTGGTGTGCCATCCTCATTATCAGTATGGATAGAGAAGTAAATATCTGGTGATAAACCCAACAACTGCAGTGCTTCCTCAACAATTTCACTTAGATTTTCACAGTATACACCAACATGATCACCAGTTCCATATCTGAGCAACACAAGAATAAATGTGATGCATAATCAGTATAAATATTCTCTTACAATTATTCCCAATGAGGACGCAGATGTGAAAACATTTGATGCAACCAACTTACGCAAGTCCAGTGCCAGATATGTTGAACTCCAAATGGGTACATGAACGATCAGACGCAGGGGTATGAAGCTCCCTCCTCACAGCTACATTAGCCCTTCAGAAGTAACAGAATACATTTCAGATCAAATTAACCTAAAAAGTTGTCAGCAGAAATCTGCAAGAGGGACAAATTTATGTTACCTGCATGGATGCTGAGCATCATAAATAGCATGACCATTTGCATTACTCCAGTTATCATCCTCTAATGGTGCATCTTCAGGGTCATGCAATACAACCCGATATTCTGCTACGGCAGCAGTATAAGGGGTTGAAACACCTGTTGGATCATCCCCATCAAGAAGCAATAGGTCCAACTCAGGCCACAACAATTCCCGCCTAAAATAGCAAGTAGAAAATAAGGATAGAATGGGATCACTAGATATAAGAAAGTTCATGCTGTTCATGCAGGATACTGATTCAAGCTCTTAATACCATGCGGCAAAGTCATCTTCCATGCATTGATCATCATCACCAAGACCCACTGGAACAAGCTGCTTCCCACCTAAAAATAGCAAAGAAAACAACGAGAACTGATTAGCTAAGCAGAATGAACAATATCAACGAGGACATTTGGCTCTTGAAAACCATTTGATATAACGAGGAACAACACCCAGGACCACATCGTGGCATCTGATTAATCATAAAACCATGGCTTTCTTTTTCTGTTTTTCAAACAATTAAATTGTAGAAACAGTGTTCCTTCTGGGGCAAGAGCTTTGCATGCATCATGACCATCTACCAGACTATTCGACTGAGCAAGAAAGGTGGCTAACATCAAAAGGCAAAAGAAATTCTATACAAGTTTTCACTAAAACAAGGAGTTAAGGGAAATGTAGGCATACCCTGGTTGCCAAGGATTTTATCCACCACTATGGCAATCTGTTCAGCCAAAAACAAGTGCAAAAAAAATCAGCAAAAACAAAAACAAAAGGTCCATCAACTAATTGTGAAAAAGGTATAAATAGAGTCGCATTACACACCTTATTAAAATGCTCGTATTGCCTGTTGCCAAGACCAAAAACAGCATATGAAAGTCCCTTAAGCCATTCCCCCCTCTCACTGCCCTATATTCACAAAATCATAATTATCAAATCCAGCTCTAATACCAACCAAATCGAAACATCCAGTTAAAACCTTACCTCTGTGAACCATTTATAAAACCTCGCAGCGTTATCTGTAGGCTCACCATCTCCATATCTACAAGAAAATAAAAAAAAATAAATAGGGGAAAGTAATGTACATGTAAAAAGAGACTAAATATCATAGCTACTCACGTGGCCAAGAAGAAAATAGCCCGAGACTCTTTCTTCAATTTCTCTTCGTATTCATCGTCATCATCCGCATAATCATCCTATCCCATTTTCAAAAACACCGATTAGGAAAATTAAAACCAAAAACGGAAAAACAGGCCAGATGAAAAAAAAAAATACATACCAAATCAACAGTTTTAAATATAGCCTTCTCATACCGTGCTTTTGCCTCCTCAGCTAGAGCCTGGGACAGAAAAAAAAGAGAGAAATAATATATTCAAAACAAAAGCTTAGCTCAATTACTCATGAACTGGAGCTGAATTATCACCGTACACGTGTACCTTTCGCAAGTGTAAAGGTGATGATAAGACTTAGTTGAGAGGGTGTTTGGGACCGCTTATAAATTTATTTTATTTTAGATGGTTTTTAAAAGTGTTTTTAATTTGTTTTCGAGAGATTTTGATCTGATAATAATAAAAAATCCAAAACCAACATTTTTAAATGAAAAGCTATTTTAAAAACATGTTACATCATCCCAAACACCCCCTTCATAGCATTATGGGAAACTAATCTGTACCTTAGCAAATCCTTCGGCAGTACCAGTTTGGGTGCCGAAAAAGATGGTGACCTTTTTCTTGCCATCATCAACTTCAGGTTCGAGGTCTTTAACAATCAATGGCTTAGGAGGGGCAGGGACTTTAGGTTTCTGATAGCCGGATGATCTTCTCCAAATCAAAACGACAACGCAGCCAATCAGAACCGCTATGGAAGTAGTTAAGATCATAACAAACTCACGATTCTCGAGGATCAGAGTTGCCATCTCCGCAGCAGAACCACCGGATTCCGATGAAACATTTGAAGGGTCCATTTTGCCTTTGATTATGGCTTGCATAAGCTCAAGCGGTGACACTTTCATCGAGCTGCTTGATGGTTGCATGTTTTTTTTACAATTTAGAGAGCAGATAAATCTACTTCTTCTTCTTCAAGGAGGAAAAAGATCTCTCTCTGCTTCTTGTTTCTTGCTCGTAGCGTGGTTGGTGCGGTGTGAGAATGGCAGAGAGATTTCCTGAGAGTGGAGGATAGGAGAGAAAGGAGGGGGGATTAATAAAGAGAGGAGGGAGATGCAACGCCTAGCCTACCAAACGAGGGTGGTCAAGCTCACCTAACACGGAGTTAACCATGGTTAAGACTTGCATTTGAGTGGAAGGCATTTTTTGCGGGGGGGTTGATCCCAGAAGGAGTGATGTTGAAGTTCCAAAATGCCCTTTTCTGTCTTTTTGTTTCCCAGGAAAAATAGAAAGAAAATTGGTAGCCGTGGGAATGATTGAGATTATTTGTTTGTGAAAGGGCCACATTAGTAGCAAAGGGTTGTTGGGAGAAGGAACCACTCATGTATCACCGCACCCTCAACGCTTCTTTTGTTTTTTTGGATTTGCACGGTTGGTTATCAATTTCTTACATTTTTCTTTTAATCAAGTAAACCACCTTCACAAGCCATGTGAGCTCCGATAAAAAAAATTAAAAAATATTGAGGAAACAGAATCTCAGGCGATGCAATTATATCATTTTAAGAATAAAAAATTCTATATCTAATTATAAAAAAAAAAAATAATACCAAACCATAAATAAATAAATTTTGAAAAACTTCAAAGCTAAATCTTCAAGTAATCAAAATATAGAAAATATAAAAGTAAAATAACATACAAATTATATATCAAAAAATATTGAGTTCGCTCAGGTCAGCCCGTCTACCCACAGATCAAGTTATAAAATTATTTTAACTCAGCAAAAAAAATCATAAAACTCATTTTTATTTTTATTTTAAAAAAATACAAGGTTGAATCATGAGATGCAAAAATAAAAAGTTTCAGAAAAAAATTTATGTCAGACCTTTCTTAAACCATTTGATCATAAGCACAAAATATATATATATAAAAAATCATGAAAATCAATCCTCAATAGAGAAGATATTAAAAAATAAAATTAAAAAAAAACAAAAAGATCTAAAGTAAAAAACAATAATTAAAAGCCAAAAATTACAGGAGTCCTCTCGAGTTAACCCGCCAAACACAAGGACTAAGTTATAAAATCAAAATAACCTTGTAAAAAAATAACAAAAAAACATTAATTCTAGTGTTACTTATAAAACTCGTGACTCAAACCATTTGATTAAAAACATCAATTCTGATAAAGTTATAAAGTCCAAAATTTAATAAATCAAATGTCAAAGGATGATATTGAAAAAAAATCAATCACAAAAAAAAATTACAATCAAAATAATGAGAATTAAATTTGAAGAAAAAATAAGATGATGGATAATTTGGATTGATGAGCTAAATTAAAAAGAAAAATAAATTCAAAAAACAAAATTAAAAGAAAAATCCAGCACAATTATGAGGAAAAATTAAAGAAAAAATAGAAAAAATAAAGTTTCTATCAAATGATGAAACCAGAAATAATTGAAAGTTAACAAAAATGGCAACAAACACATAAAGAAAAAAACATTTTTTAAAATATTAGGTTAAAGAATGAAGAATGTATTGAAAGCAAACCAAAGCTCATAAAAAGACCAATGACAATAATTACAAATTAAAAGAATGAGATACATAATCACATATTATTAACTAAAAGAACTACACTAAAATTCTAAATATCAAGCATGAATTTATAATGATGAGAGAGGAGAGAATAAGAAAAAAAGGACACCGAACATGGTGCCCTTTAGATACATGTGTCACCTTCTCGAGATGACTGTCTAGATGATTCAAATATTGTCATGGAAGGCGTTGCACTTGTCATCCAAAAGATATTGGAGTTATTCATATGCTAATGCATGCATTGCATATATTGAATTACACAATTATTTTTAAATTAACTTGATAATTTACTAAAAAACTTAGACGCAAAGATAAAATTATCCATGAGCATAAGCTATGGAAAAATATAAGGTCAAGAACATTATTTTACTGATCATCTAGAATGAAAAAGATAACGATGTCTACGAAGGTAAGCTTGAAAAGAGTTTGAATATAAGAGTAATTTATTTTGCATTATAGAAACAAAAAGATGTTATTGCCATTGTTTTAAATCTTGAATGTCAAATGGATTTTTGTAAAATTACTTAATTACATTTGATAAAATGGTGCTTTTAGGGTTTTTGTTCAAGGAAAAGATTGACATTTCATCCTTAAAGCTTGATTAAACCAACCATTCCTCTTTTTTCTTTTTCTTTTTAATATTTTGTTTTTCAATTTCACAATTTTCTAAAAAATTATTCTAAATTAACTTATAATTTGACGCTATAAGAAAAGAATATTAAATAATATATTGACAATGCCTTGTAAAGGTGTGCATAAGGTGGAAAAGTCACACCTTTTAGTATTTTTTTACAAGGAAATATATATCAGTTTTTATAAAGCTATATAAATATACTTGTAAATAAACATGGAGAAAACTAATAATCACATGGATAATAATAAACGTTGTGATAACATTATATCCATTTTTTAGTTAAAATAGTAATTTATATTTTAGCTTTAATCATCATATAATATGTTTTAATCTAAAGGAGATAGCTTGTCTTTGAATAGCATAAAGAGAGAAACTTAATATTGGCATCCAAAATTATCATGTGATAGTAAAATAATAAAAAAAAGAAATTTTATGCAAAATATAAGGATTTATTTTTGTTTAAAAATACTTTAATTGCAAAATTGTTTTTGTCAAAAGAAAAGGGCCCATAACTAAAGTGGGTAGATCAAAGTTAAATGTCATGCCAACGACCAAACAGAAAAATTGACAGAATTTATATGGAAGTATTTGATTGACAAATAAAATGCTCAAAATAATAAAGTGTAATTATCCCTTTTCCTTAGCCACCCGTTATAATGTTAGTTGTCACTCCATTGTATGCATGCATGTATAAAATCTCATAAAAAATAATTAATTCTTCAGCAATACTTCAAAACACTTTTGAAAAATTAATTTTTTTATTTTAAATTAATTTTTTTATATCTTAAAATCATTTTCATATTCTGATATAAAAAATAATTCTTTTAAAAAATAAAATTATTTGATTTTTTTTGAATAAAAATCACTTTTAGAAACAACTTTAACTATATTCCTAAATAATATTAGATGGTGTTTTGCAATGCATTTCAAAAATATTTTTGAAAAAAATATTTTTATTTTTTACTTGAAATTAAAAAAAAATTAGTTTTTTAAAATTATTTTAATATAATAATATCAAAAATAATTTTTTAAAAATAAAAAAAAATATATTTTTTTAATATTTTAAAAAATAAAAGCAACATAATTTTTCTTGTGTACCGACAATAAAACACGCGTGTGCCACAATGATTGTGCACGTCAGACATGCACGACCAAAAAACTGAGGTTGGCTTTTGGAAAAAAGAGGGATTTTTTTTTGTTGGTTAATAAGCGGTCATAGTTATGTCCATCCTTTTAACAGTCATTTCAAACTTATTATACACGCGCGCCCATGCATTGATTTCAGCAATCAAAACTTAGTTTTAAATTTCTTTATGTTAATTGATGAGTCCAGGTTGGTTTTTATTTAATATTAAATTAATATTTTTCAAAGATGATGCCCTTGCTGCAAAATAATATGTTTATGTTTATTTAATTTCTGTATTAAAATTAATAAAGTATCGTAAACATAGAATCATATATGGAATTGGCTCACTAAGATAAAAGCAAAAAAAAAAAACAACAATATTATGCAAGACTAATATTAGTAATATTATGTAAAATAAATATTTATTATTTTTAAAAATAAATTTCAAAACTATAGATAAATCATAACAATATCTTTAATAATTGAATACACACAAAATATTAAAAAAAACACTCTATTAAAAAAAACATGCAAAATTCATGACTTAGATCATGAGACCAGAATAAATCAATAGACAAAAAAATCTTAAGATAACTATTTTAAAAAAAAAATAATATAGAACAATGAAATAAAAAAAAATTAAATGAGCGAAATAAAAAGGATTTTGAAGCGTAATAACATTTCAAATGGACCAACATAATATTTTGTTGGTGTTTTTACCTATGAAATTACCAACAAAATGAAATGTTATTTGGAGAGTTTTTTTATTTTTCTTTTCATAATTGTGAAATTTAAATTTAAATTACTAATAGAACTTTTTATCTTTCTGATAGTGCTTCTTGTTTTGGAATCAAATCATAAATTGCAAGAATTGTATATGCATTCTAGTCTTATTGTTACAAATAAATCATAAAAATTTAATTTTAAAAGTATTTATTTGATTGTAATCTCAGTACATATCATTCAACACAAAAATGTACTTTCATTAGCTTTTGGTTAACAATTGATAGGTTATAAGTGGAAAAAAAGAGTGTTCGCTCAAAATTGAGCTATCTATGACTAAAAAAATATCGTGAAATTTAACTCTTGTATTTTGAAAGCAAGAATTTATCTATTATGAGCTTAATATATATATTTTTTGAGTTTTTTACAATTTACAAGGGGTTTATTTGTAGGAAAAAAAGATAATTTGATCCTTTTATTTAGACAAGAGTGAGATTGGTGAAGGTATATGATGAGGTGATCTTCTATTTTTTGGGTTTTAAAGCTAGAAACTCGACTAAACTTGAGGTTATGAGAGGAAATTATCTTATTTTCTTAGCATTTATTTTACCAGCATGAATAATGACAAGTAACTTTGTTCAAAATATTATGATTCTTATAAAAAAATTCATCTTTTTTCTCTAAAATTATCAATCCACGTTGCTCACTCGACACAAAGGAATTTTTTAAAAGACATGGAATGTAGGTTATGAACATTGACCATGAAAGAATGAGATTTGTTAGATCAAGGAGTGTTTCAAGGTTCTAATGACACTATGACCATATATTTCAATATTTTTCTAATCATATTAATTTGATTTGTCTTTTATTTTATTTTATTTTGACCTGGACATGATCATTTTTGTTTTTCATCTAGGCATGCCCCAAGACATTTGGCTTTCTTAGGCTTCTTGTCTTTTCACTATGTTTGATTTTAATCCTTAAATTTTTATTTACCCTTAGTATGGTGTACAGACCTAGTTATGATTTTATAAAAAAGAACTTATTCGGACTCAAATAAAGAGTGTAAGAGGTATACTTTTAGATGTTAGGGAGTAACGAGGATGACCTTTCACATTTCAAACACATCTAGTCAGAGCCAATAGATTTTCATCCTGGCAAGTTTCCTTCATACTCGGCAGCCATGATCTCTGTATCTTTATCACATCCATAGACTAAAAAGGGAATTGGAAATAACTCATAACTTTCTGTTCTTGTTTATAACTCTACTCGTTGACCAATTACTCTCCCGACATATAAAATATTAATCACAATCAAATCGACTGCGTGTTCAAGTTTATCTTTAGATGCATAAAGCAGTCCCTTTCGGAGTTGTTCTACAATCCATAGAAACATAATTTACGGGTTAACACGGAACACTGACCACCTGGTCTGGCCTGCTTTTGAAGATGTTGAAAATCTTCTATCTAATCTCTATATACCTAGCCCATCCAGAAGGGACCTTCTGAACGCTGTATTTTTCGGCACTGATGTGTTTATTCAAGCGTCAAGGTTCTTCAAACTTGGAGTTTAATTTTTGATGGTTAAGGGAGTTTGCTTTCTTTTAACCTCTCAAGTTCAAATCAAAACTTAGGATCCCATTTCTGGAGAATAGACATGGACGAGTCCTTCATACTTCGCATCTGTTACTGTTAGCAATATTTGCATCTCTAAGTCATGATACAAAAAAAAGAGAAGCATTTTGCAGTTCAATCTTCACATTATGAACTTCGACTTAAGAGTGTATAGTATATGCAATCAAGGGGTTAGTTTCCGACATCTGAAAACAGCGTGGCATAATTCTATGATTGGTTTTGGCTATCACTGGCTACATGTTATGTACCGCTGTTCTTTTTTTTCAGTTATCTATACTACAGCTTCTGTGTATTACGTTTTGGTTCATTATTTGTTTTAATTTGAAATTATTTTAATTATATTATCCAGATGAGGGTTGATTTGAATTTTTTTGGCCTGTTTTTAAATTGATGTTCATCTAATTGATTCTTCAATATTAGATTGATTGGTAATTGAGTTTTATATTTTTTTATGATATATTTTTCGTTGGATTGTTTTCTAATTGGTTATTTTGTTATGATGATCAACATTTCAATGGTTTTTTAGGGTTGACTCGAGTCACTTTATTTGGTCTTTTGTTTTTTAAATCTAACTTTTATTTTTCATCTTTTTCCCTTCAACATTTAGTTGGTTAGAAATGGAGCTTCAAAATTTCTTTTGATTTGTGGCAATTATAACTCTTCATTCCAAACAATATGCAATCCTCCTAATTCACCAACGTCGATAAGTTCAAAGCTTGTCCATAAAAAACCATAGACTTTTAAGTTATTGGTAGCCAAGTAATTATGCATTCTTATCTAAAATGATGTTGGCTTTGGGCTTTATAACTAGTGATCCATCATAAATCAACTCTATATTTCTATAATGGCAAAACAAAGATGTATATAATTTAGCCCTGATGTTATCATTTGTATTCCCTTTCATGCCCATAACCATGTTGAAAATATTTTCAAATATTTTTTTTCAATATGGATGAAATCAAGGTTATAGCAAAAAATATTGGTCTTCCTATAAGGAAGCTCCCTTAAAATATTTTGCTTTATCCAATTATGAGTTAAATCAAAACAAGAAAATTTTTGCTTACCAAACTCAAAAAACACAATATTATCATACTCTGACACCAATTTATACAAATCTTCATCTAATACAAGCAATGGTGCAATTCCCTTCAACTTCACCAATATATAAGTCATTATTATTATTATCTCTATACTTGTGGAATTAAAAAAAAAATGTTTATTGTCATTTATTAACATGAAGGCCTTTTTATTTTTTATATGATATGAACATGCTAATTTTTCATACGTGTAATAATCAGAAGCCATTTTATACGGAAGAAAATTATTGATTATCAAAGTTTACTTCATTTGAAAATTTTGTTTCTTAGAAACATCATATATCAAAGCCTTGGATGAATATAATTGTTTCAACTAATCAATCAACTGACAAAAACAAACATCTACTTTTAACCTGAACTATTAAGATCAAGTGTGACTGTATATAAAAACATGAACTTTGACCATATATACATCTAAGTGGGAAGTTGTAACCAGTGAGTATCACCAGCCAATAATAATAAGAAGTAATAAATGAACCAAATGGATTAAATCCATTTGTATATAATATAAGACATGTTTTTTTATTCCATAAAAAAATTGAGGATACACCCTATTAAAATATTTTTAGGCTTCACCATAAAAAAAGTGCATCATCACTCCATCTGCCATTCATGTGAATAATGCCATGTTATGTGCTTATCAGTCTTTGGTGACATGAATAACCTTTGTAGTCTAGACGTGATTGAGAAGTATTTAAGTTTGTTATGAGTAAAAAAATGATTCCCCTACCAATTTTAAGTTTATAACAAGCATGCCCATATGCTATATTCTCGGTGAATTATGAATTTTTAAAATAGTATAAGTTTGAACACATGTTAATTGTTTGGTATCTTAGGATAAGAGGTTTCATCATGGATTTAATAATATATTAGTTTTCTTTCAGCCTATTCCTTTCACGCGAAATACTTTTCTTCCATTCAATAAATTTATCATAATTGACCTCACTCAACCCATGATTTTACTTAATGGTGAACACATGTATGATGATCAATACTTTATTATGATTTGTGCACCTATTCCATATTGGTTTGTTAGATTTTTTTAAAAGATAAAAAAACTTGCTTGTGTATGTATTAAGCTCTTCATCTACTACTGAATATGATCAATGTATCCTTAATCCATTCTCATCACATCCATAACCATATTCATATAAGAATTACTATTGTCATCTACAACTTCATGCAAACTACTAGAAATAAAAGTTGTGAAATCCGAGAATAAAGTATACAAAGAAATAGAGGGTTTATAATAAATTAAAATGTTTTTATAATACAAAAATTTTTTAAAAGAAAAGAAAAGCAAAAAAAAAAGAAGGTCAAAATAGAATTAAGAAGAGATGGGACTATAAATACCCATCTCTTCTCTCAGCCATGTCCAACTGAAATTAGAAGAAAGAGGTGAGAGATAATCCCAAATTTTTCTTCACAAAAACTAGGATTAAACACCCAAAAGCTTGTCAACCCATATAGGTCTTAGAATTCTAAAGTGGAGAAAAATAATTGGCGGGGGAAATTAACAAGAAGAAAGTGAAGAAATTGGGGAAGTAAGGAGGGAGAGGAGTGGTTGGTTACTTACAAGGAGAAGAAGACTAAGATTCCTTTAAAATTATGAAGTAAAATCAAGATTTCATCCAAGTAAGGAGCTCTAATTCCACTTTTAATGAAATGAACTTCATTTTGATTAAAAGTTCATGATTCTTCTTGAATTGGGAATTAGGGTTTTTAACAAAAAAATATTGGGAAAATGCATAAATAAGCAGGGTTTTCATGAATAAAGAAAAAACATGGTTGTGACTGATGAGAAAGCAATGATTGAAGGTGAATTGGATATGTTTCCACCATTTTTGCAAAACAAGGCAAATTCATTTTCCTGTTTCTTAGGAGAATTTGGACCTGAAAAATACATCATTCAGGGACGGTTCCTTCATAGAAGTTGTAGCTAGGAGTGTTAGCTTTTCAAAGAGTCTAACCTTGTCTAATTTGGAGCTCTGTAACTCCAGATATGGGTAAAACTCTAAGGAGAGGTCGAGCTATCACCTCTGTTGACAGTTTCGGCCAAGTTGAGAAAATAACGAAATTTAACCACGTTAAGGGTAGAAATTGTTTACTTGCCCTTTATAAAGTGTTTCTTAATCTTTAAAAAATAAAATAAAAGAATAAATGGTGATTAAAATTGAATTCAAGATGTCCACTTGGACTACAAATAAGCTGAAAAGTTAAAGAATGATAATGAGGAATATAAGTGAGAAAGAAAAGGTTTGGTAAAGAAAAATGAATATTATTACCGTTGTTATTGTTATTGTCTGTGATATATGGATTAATATGAAAAAAATAGTGAGTGTTTGTGGGTTTAGGAGGAACCGCGGGAGGAGGGCAACAACAACAGGGGAACGCAAGTCGAGCATTCACAACAGGTAGGTACTTGGTACCTATATCTTCTTTATCTAATAATTATTTTCTTTACTAATTATTGAACTATAAGGTATAATTTGGTGTTTATTGATAAGGAAAAGAAAAGGGGTAAAGGAAATGTAAAGGGATGGAAATATATATATATATATATATATATATATATATGAAGAAACGAGCTAGTTGATATCGGCATCACCGATATGTCGGGTGGTGAGATATAGACCCTGCTTAACTATTCAGTTTCAGAGTAGTTAATGATATCGGCGGGTGACGTCGATATCGACATAATTTATAAACTTGATTAACTATTCTATTTCAGAATAGTTAATGATATCGACGAGTGACGTTGATATCGGTATAATTTATAAACCTGATTAACTATTTAATTTCATAATAGTTAATGATATCGGCCAGTGACGTCGATATCGGCATAATTTATAAACATGATTAATTATTCGATTCTGGAATAGTTAATGATATCGACAAGTGACTCGATATCAGCATAATTTATAAATATGATTAACTATTCGATTACAGGATAGTTAATGATATCAGTAAGGGACATTGATATTGATAAAATTTATAGATTTGATTAGCTTTCCGAGATGAAGGCTAATGATGTTAAGAATCCTTGACATCGGCATGCTCTAAAACCTCCTAAGGTAATACGGAACAAAGATTAACCACTTTGGTTTAAAAAATAGTTAATGACACCAACAATTATGTTCGTGTCGTCATTTTCATGAAACTAATTAGTTGATTCCAGGACGGGCAACTAGAGATACTATTGGAGGTCATTAATGTCGGCTGTAGTCTCTTCTATGTGAAAAGGGTGGAGAAGTAGTCAAAAGAAATAAATTTTCTTTTATATAACCTTAAAAAGGGTGTATAGAGTTGTGTTTAGAATCTCATATGATTTAAGTAGATTGATGGATATGTTGTTTAAATTTCTTCTGTAAATTGCTAGTAATTACTTAATTGTTTTTATTTATATGGAAAATCTATATTTTACAGGTTGCTCCCATTCTCGTTAGGAATAGATTTTAAATCCTTGATCCCTTTTTGGATAAGATAAGAATTTAGGGATTTGTAATGTAAATTTTTGTTATGAAGAAAATATGTAAACTGTTATATTCGTAATATTTTGTTTCTGGAAGGTTAAATGTATCAACCTATGTTTGGGATAGTAAATGTATGAGATTATGTTAGAATATTAAATTGAGTTGTGTTGTGTTGTATATATGTAAAAATGTGTATGTATATGAAATTTTCGTGTTTGAATTAACTCTTTTATTTATTATCTTATGCGTGCGATGTAAGATAGAGTTTGAGAATGAATATGGTCCTGAGCATATTCTAGAATGTGTTATGTAATTTTTTGTACTAAACATGGTTATGATTGTGAATGAGATGTGATTCAAATTGTGTGTAGGTTGTGTTGTTGATAATTTGAGATCTTTCGATATAAGGAAGATTCTGCCAAAATTTCATTAGAAATTTCAGTGAGAGAAAAAAAAAATTCATGCTCCATTTACCCTTTATAGGGGGAAAGATTAAAAAAATAGACTAATATGAGAAAAAAAAAATTGGGGTTGCTAAAAAAGTTAACCCAACCTTCCTCTATATGATGTTATCATGAGGAACATATAGTTTGCCATGTGCAAACCAATACAAATATCTCTCTAAGAACCTTTTTTATAGAAGATGCATCGTTACAAAATCTGTATTGAGAAACATTTTATTCTTACATCTTTTACATCAATATCTAATATTGTCCCTAATAATATTTCTTGGATTGGATAATGCATAATTAATAAAAACCTGAATCTCGTTACAATAATCTATCCTACATAGCCTCTCGGGTGAATTTTAACACATTTATGAATGATCATTAATTACTTAACTCAAATTACCCTTTTTATAGAAGATGTATCGTTACAAAATTTGTATTGTGAAACATTTTATTTTTACACCTTTTACATCAATATCTAATATTGTCTCCACTAATATTTCTTGGATTGGATAATGCTTAATTAATAAAAACTAGAATCCTGTTACAATAATCTATCCTACATAATCTCTTGGGTGAATTTTAATACATCCATGAATGATCATTAATTACTTAACTCAAATTTATATCGAATATTGATAACAACATATATTAATTAATTAATTACATAAACTAAATAAATAATAAAATCTTGCTTTAACTCAAACTTATTCAAACTATTACAATAGTAAAGCTAATTGATTATCAATTATTGATATAAATTAAAATTTCTATACAATTACGGAAAACTTTAACTCAATAATAAAATTGACAAAATATAAAAATAAAGCCATTAAATAAGATATTATTTATTTCATCACATAACACCTAAGTCACAAATTGAAATTAAATTTCATTAATTTAAAAACATATAAAATTTGCAAAATCTCAAATAAACCATAAAATGTACAAATCATCATACAACAAACTTCTATGAGAAAGAAATAATATTTTAAAATACATATATTACAAAAATATGCAATAAAAATTAACATTTTAAAATTAATAAAAAAATTAGATAATTTTGCTTACATGAAGTGGAAAATCCCAATAACATTTTAATTAAAACAAGGGTACTAATAAGTTGAGTTTTGGGGGTAGCTGAATTTATAGTTTAAGGTTGATTTGTGAAGAAATTAGGGTAAGGGGTTTGTGGTGTACTTTTTGAAAGAAAAATAGAGGGAAAAAAATAAATGAGAGAGGATGGTTACTCTCTAGGTCATAAATATTATATAAGGATTTGTCAATGAATTTAATTAAAAAAAATCTATCCATAAAAAATAGATGTCATTGTTCTTTTTGGTTTTTTTTCTCCATACCCCTATTTTTTCACTATAATTTAGGGTTGTAAATTTCTTTTTGTTTCGGTCAAAATAGCCGAAACATTTCATACCGGTTGAAAAAACGAGATAAAACGATATCATTTTTATCTCGGTTTAAATTTTTTTGTTTGTTTCGGATTTTTTGGCCAAATACTGGTTGAAATATATCAATATTAATTCATCTGTGTTGTTTCGGCTATAAAAAAATCATCTTACTTTTCAACCCTTAGGCCAATATACATCCCAAGTTCACTTGATATTACTGGCCCAAGGATATAGACTTGTTAAAATAAGCAAGTTTTTATATCTTTATATTTATAGACACAACTCTTTGTCTTCTGTTTTGTTTATCTGATGTGGGATAACTTGAAAAACTTAAGCCACAAATTATAAAGCCATTTTGAAATGCCGAAGATGTGGGATATGGGATAATGATTTGTCTAACTGGACAAATCAATAACAAATAGTAAGTTCTATATATATATATATATATTATAAAAAATAAAATTATTGCGTCAACTTTTATTTTATAAAAAATAAAAATTATATTTAGTTTTTTTTCTTTTTAATTTTTTATTATTATATATAATTAATTAATTATATATAAACAATACAACACTAAAACAGCACGCCGAAACCAAAACATTCATACCAATTTAAAAAATAAAACACCAACCAAAATAGTATTAATAACCTTGCAATAATTCCCTTAATATTTATCGATGAGTATTGCAAGGGCATATTCAGTTGGAAAAATACACCACAATTTACAGACAAAAATATTTTTATTTTCTTTTATTTTGGTTGTTTCTCATTTCACTCACATCTTAGCTAATCAACCATATCCATTAATCAGACAGGACATGAATGTGCCCTCATACAATGATGAGTTTTTCCTCGAGACCGGTGAGAAAAAAACCATGAAAACATAGAAGTTAGCAGAGCCAACAACACATACATGCATTATAAAATTAATCAGAGGACGAATTATATCTTTAATACTTTAATGCTGCATCAGGAGTACATTTTTTTTCTAAGATTTGGTAAACAGGCTCGTTGATATAATAATCTCCACTTGCCTTGGCAAAATCACAAGTTAAGAAAGCAGGGCAGCACACCTCAAAAGTCAACTGAATATATAATTTGTAGATTCAGCGAATCAATTCTTAAGGCATCTCTAAAACGGGGACTTGCTCCTCTATTTGTGGCAACAATAGTTTCGTAAGACTGTGGTGGTGGCAGGGTGTTTTTGTGACGGGATTCAGGAACTTGTGCTCTAACATCATACTTGCTTGGCACTTTCAGACGACTGATTTGACCTCAACGGCCCAGGAGGTAAAATATATAGCAAGAAACGTTTGGCCATGTCTTAAGGGTTTGGTAATTGCATATGCAGCTGAAACCGCCCAACAAAACCATAAGCTTAGTTAACGTAACCTTAACAACAAAGGCTCACTCTCTCTTTTTGCTTGCCTGTAACTAAAAGAACTCAAGTCACTCAAAAGAGAAGTAACCAATTCAAAGCGAGGAAGTAAGAAAAAAAAGATGAAGATAAACAATGCGGAATTATTAGCATGTCAATCATCAAAAAGCAGGATCATGCACCCTAAGACTCCATCATTTACCTGAGAAACTGGAGAATCTAACCCTCTATATAAGCACAACTTCATAAACTTGTAACCCTAAACAGCAAAAACATTTCCTCCACTGCATCATTTTATTGTCTCACAAAAATAACATAAATTAGCTCCTAAATTATTTAGATTATTTGCATATCATCCAAATATTTGCTATGGATATAGTGCATGGAAGCACCGTCACTCGTGAGAAGAGAACTTCGCTTCTTCAAGGAGATAATTTCTTGTTCAATAGAGTTATTTCAAGAAACTCATCTGTGGGCAGCTCTTCGCGTATACTTTACTACAGGAGTGCAGAAGGGGTGCCATTTACATGGGAAATGCAGCCAGGGACGCCCAAAGATCCCCCTAAAGAAGAAATTATCCCACCCCTTAGCCCTCCACCTGCTCTGCTTGGCATAGGGCTGCCAAAGCCGTGCTTTGATATTGAAGAGCCTAAGACTTCGATGCGGTCAAGGTTCAGGTTCTGGAAAAACATCAAGAAAAATAAAAGAAACGAAAAACCCCAACAAGGATCTCAGGGGAATGATATTATAGATGCTAAAGATGAGTGTGGTAAGTTTGAAATGTTTGAGTTCTATAGCTCCGATTGTGATTTCATTTCTTCGTCTCCACAGAATTTGAGCTCTTCGTCTTCATCTTCATTGTCAAGAACTGAAAGTGCTTCTGCTAGGGATTCAGTGCAAGAGCCTCATAGCTGCGTTCCTTGGAATCTCACTGCAGTTCTTTCTAGAGTCGCAAAGCGAAACTATTAACAAATTTGCCTTCCGATCATTTGCTAAGTAATTTTTAGGCTAATCATGTTTTAGGCTTATTAATTTTTCGAAACTTTGTGCTGCCACATAGTACTATATATATATTATCAACATCATATGTGTTGTTACACCGAAATATGTATTCATAACAATATCAAATGATATATGATGACAGAACTGACATTGGCTTCAATTAACAATAAGCAGCCATCTTGCTGATTCACTTTCATCGCTATTTTATCTGGATATATATTAGAAGGAGAAAAGGAAAATATTGAGAATCAAATGTCTTTGATGCGTTGCTTGCTTTATTTTCAGTACTTCTGGGAGTATGTTTTTAATTCTTACATTTGTCACCACATTTGTGTATTATTTATTTTTTAGTGTATTATATAGCCAATTCCTTTCAAAATATTTATTGTCCCTCCCTCAGTATCACTTCTATTGAACGAGATGTATTAAAATATTTTATTTTTATTATTTTTCATATATGTGTAGCAAGTCAAGCCTTGAACAATTTTTATTTTATACCTGGAGTTTTTTTATTAAGCGGGTATGATTTTTATTTTATAGAACATCATTGACCAAATATATTTTACTTGTTCTTGAAGCTTTTTTGTCAAGTAGAGGGTATTCAGCAATGACTCTATATTCCAAGCAAAGGGGGATTTGGATTGAGGGCAGTTTCACTAATAACTTCTTATTTAGAGCCTGTATGAAGTTAATTTGTTGTGCTAGCTGCAGTCTGTGTAATTAAGATCAGATCTTGGGAGAGAAAAAAGGGAAAAGAGAAATGGCTTGGAGTATCATAAATTGCTAAGATGTAATAGAATTATGTCTTGTATTTTTTTTTTTTTTTTTGGTAATGATCGGTGCTTTACACCCTTCTAAATTAATCGAGGAATAGTAGACCCAATAAGATCATAGTACAGCAAAGTATAAATACCGGACGGAGGATCAGTTATAATATCCGATCCTCTGTTTAACAAATCTCTAGATAAACCAAAATTAGCCAACCAATCAGCCACACAATTGGCCTCCCTATAAACATGAATTAAGTCAACCTCCCATTCCCTACCCAATATAGCTTTAATTTGCATGATAAGATTATATTTTCTATCAACCCCCCAAGCCTTAAGAAGCCTAACTACAACCATGGAGTCTGACTCCAAAACCACCTTTCGAAATCCTTTCTCCCATGTAAGTTGCAACCCAACATATATAGTCCATAGCTCCGTAGTCACGGACGAACAAATACCAATATTTCTTGCAAATCCCCCTTATCCAAGAACCCATATGGTCTTTGATGTCTAGTTAGCTTTGTTGGTGGACACTATCTAGAAATGGCATTAAATTTTGTTGGGTTTTAGGGCATTCATGAATACAAAAATCTTGTTGGCGTGTATAATGACTTCACATAATTAACAGTCAACTCCTCTAAGTTGGAAATTAATTATTATTTTTGAAAATATAAGATGGAAAATCTAAAAAAGGTTTATACCAGGGCATGCTCATGTAATTTGTTTTGTTGGAAGTTAAATTAAATTACAGGAGTTGGATTATATTTCTTTCCTCGATTAATTTAAATTATTTTTGAATGGGGTTTATCATCCAGATCGCGTTAAATTACTCAACATTTTTCCTCGTCAGGAAGAGAATATTCTTGGTAAATTAAGTTTAGAGAAATTAACAATTAGATTTGTGTAATTACTTTCATGTGTCCAAGTTGATATGTTATGATTTAGCTGCCATTTATAGGCTGATGTGGTCGCACAACAAACCATGCGAAGTGCACCTGCATATTAGAAGCCAGCGCTGAGGCATCTGATATGACCCTGTCATTACTTCAAAAAGAAAAACAAAAATGGCTTTGGAAGAAGAGAGAATTGTGACTCTATGATCCTGGTTTTTACAAGAAAATCCTCTCTGAGCAGTTCCAAGGGCATTTCTGCTTACTATAGCCCTGGAGAGGTTCCTTTCATTTGGGAAAAGCAGCCTGGGAGGCACCTCCAATTGAGAAAGTGCGACCGATTAGGCTCCCACCGGCTGTTCATGGCTTGAACATGCCAAAGCCATGCTTTCACCATTCCAGTCCTGTGGCTTACTTTTCCAAGTGCATCAAGAAACTGAAGATGATCAAGAACATGCAGTTTAGGTTTCCACCATCTGTTCCAAGCTTGAGCATTCAGAAGCCTGGAATTTCTCACCTGGAGGTTAAAGTTCAAATTTTGAAGAGCTTCGAGAAAGTTAAGAAAATCAAGAATATTCACAGTAGAAAGAAAAGCAAAAGAATTCATCTTAGTAAGAAATCGGAAGCAAAACCTGTGGAGACTAGTGGCTATGCTAGTTGCACAGACGAAAGCGATAGTTTCAGGTCCTGCATCGTTGATGGTGATTTCACACCATCACGTACAAATTCTGATGTGAGTGTTTCATCATTGTCACCTTCATTATCATCTGATCATGCCAAGAAATCGCCTAAGAATTTGGGATTCTGCAGTCTATCCAAGAAACTTGGGAAATAGAGAATCAAGAAGTGATCGCCTGGATAATTCCCTGTTGCTATATATACATTCCTGAATGGAAGCTCCATTTTCTAATTAATACAATCATTCATGGGAATAGTATCTTTTGAAACCACAGTCCAACAATAAATTAGAAAACTTGCTTGTACATATTATTTAAAGAATTGCTTACCTTCTGGGAGACGAGATATGCATATAGATTTTGTGACTGCAGACAAAAATTCAAGAAAGGGTGAAAGTGAGTCCATATCAACACATGAAAATGATCTAAAAACATAAAAGAATTAATATAAAATAAATGATATTCAATTTTTTTTAAAATACTTTTAAAACACAGTGTCAAACAAGTTGTAAGGTGAGCCTCTTATCCTTGATTCTGAAAAAGAATTTTTTATTGCATATTTTTATTTTTAAGTGTTTCTGTAATGTAATGTACTATATTATGTTGTTATTTTGTATAAAAAAAATAAAAGGTTTAATACTCTATTAACGAAAAAGACTTAAAAATCCTAAAAAAAATAAAATATCAACTTTCTCCCTTAAATAATATCACATATATCAAATTTATTAAATGAAGTTCCTATTTGATTGTTTTTGGGTTTGTAATCCTATATATTAATTACATTCTAATCCTAAAATTCTAAAACTTATTCACTATCAAGTCACACTTGATTAATCATTTTAATTTCATTATTAATCAATGGTTTTTATATGTGTGTCCCATTGGATTATTTAATAAATTGACAAAAGTTCATCAATATAATTGTTATTATTCATTCATCACAAATGTTTTGATTTATACATTATGGCATGAAGTATGTTTGTTTTGTTAGTTTATTTTTTGTTATAAATAATATAGTTATTGATTCTTTAAATAATATTTAAAACTTTTTTTGAATATCATTTTGCATCGGTCAAATATTTCACAATCAATTCTATTCTAGAATAAATGAGATGTTTTATCTAATTCATATAGGATGATAAATAACTTCATATAGTTTATGTTATATTTAATATTTGTCTTTTTGTACCCATTATTAGGATAACATGTAGTTAGAATCAAAACATAACTCTTCTTGTATAAGATAACTTAGTGATTCAAGTCTAAGGATACATAACTATCACACGAGTCTTTCCATAGATATAAACGATCTCTCCAAATAGAACTCTCTTATTGGTTAGTTCATTGTATATGTCATTTTACAAACACCTAGCATATTAGGTCTAAACATTCTTTATACCTCAATTTATAAGAATAACTATTTTCTTCCATAAAAGAAGAAATATAACATATTCTAGTTACAACAACTCTAATTAATATTTAATTTTAATAAAATATTGATATGAAATATGTAGGATCAATGTTTTGATGTAATATGAATCTCATAATTATAATAAATTTATTATTTTTTATGCAAAGTTTTTTTGTTCCACAAACTTTATCTTTACTATATATTCATTAATAAAATATAATTGAATATTTAAGATTAACAATCTTTACTAATAATAAATATATTTTACATAAATAAAATCAATGCTACGAGTAACCAACATTTCAACTTCAAGACATATTCACTAACAATCTCCAACGTGTCCTAAATTAATCACTCATATATCTAACACAATATCTTTTCATATGGTGATCATGCTTTCTATTGAGTCAAGAAGAATGAGAAAAATTATATCATCAAGAATTTGAATTTTAGAAACCTTTTCTTCAAGAAACTCAGTATTAAATTCTACAATCAAATTATTTTAGATTCAATGAAAAAATTAAAGTTTCTGATTAAAAAAAATCCCTATATGGGATCTTAAGCCGACCAAATTGAAAACAAAGAACAAGTATATGATTAAAAGGGGTGTCCAAATTAAGATTCTAGGTTGACCCAACCGTAGGGCAAAATAAGGTTTTAGTTAAAAGGATTGTCAGATAGGATCTGAGATTAACCCAATCAAAATAAAGACCAATGTTACTGTTAAAAATGATTTTTAGATCAAGTTGTCAAAATCGTGATTTTGACACTACAAGGAATTTTTATTTAAACTCAGATCGTAAAATAATAAATAAAATATTTTCGTACAAAAATCATAAAATCATAGCTAAAATTATTTTAGTAGAAAAATCATAAAATCATAAATAAAATATTTCTGAATACAATATAATGAAATGGCCATAAAACTTTAGTAATTAAGGTTTATACATGATTAAGTCACCATCATGCAGTATTTAAAATCCAAAACATTACAGTGCATGATGTGAACCTCGTGGTCATGTAACTTACAACTAAGAATGAGATTTGATCCCAAAAAGCTGAAATAAATCTGATAGGAGTGTGACATAATGGAAACCTGTCCCAAGGCACCAACATTATTGGAATGAGTATAATGATGCTACGGAGGCAATTAATCTTCGACAAGTCGGATTCAGTTCATTCAAGAACTAAAGAATGCAAGAATCACTCTCACACATAAAACTCAAATTTTTTGAAGTAATAATCATGAACGGCTGCCAAAATTTAGGTTACATGAGTTTAAATAGTTCTTGAAAAAATAACCCTAATGGACCCTTTATGTGGACTTAAAAGAGGTCCACTCAAAACTGACCCAAAACCTTAAATTAAAAAGCCCATAATTTAATTTAAATAAGCCTTGGATTCTAGCTGAAAACAAAGTCTTAATTAAGCACAAATAAGCCTTGGGTTGTAGCCAATAAAATTAAATAAAGCACATAAGGCTTATTTATAGCCTTCCATCTAGCACCTTAATCCTGGAAACAAAAGAAAAAGGTAGTCACTCATGTTGTTTTCAAGTTGTAGTAGGATTCTTTTGTTTTCTTTGTTGTGCTCACTTCATGACCCAAATAAGGTTGTATTGGATCCCCCCTGCACATGGATAAGATGTACTAGGGTCATTTGTTGATACTCCAATGGTCCTATCAATTCTGAGTTGGTTAAAACTTTCAAAACCGCAAATCAAGCCTCTAAACATGTAATGGATCCTTGTCGGTATTTCTAGGCTGACTCACATCATCCCCTCTCTCCTCGAAAGGATTTGACCTCAAATCAAAATCGTTATGTTGTTGATAGTTCGACAATCAATACACATCCTCCATGTTCCATCCTTTTTGGGAATAACTAGCACGGGTGCAGCACACGATCTTATACTCTCACGAACATATTTCTTATCTATTAGCTCATAAACTTGCCTTCAAAACTCTTTTATCTCCTCAGGATTTCTTCTGTAGACTGGTCAATTAGGAATTGAAACTTCAGGTATGAAATCAATCTGATGCTCTATCCCCCACAATGATGATACTCTGCTAGGAGTGTCGTCGGGGAATACATCATCAAACTCCTGCAACAACGAAATAGTAGCACTAGGCACAATGTGATCAAGATCATTGGTATTAAAGTAAGCCTCTTTGTATAGAAGTAAAATCATTGGCTTGTTTGTGAAACATATAGATCTAACCTCACCTTCTCTAGGATAAAAATTAGTTTGTTTCTTTAGTTTCTCCATACAATTCTCATCACTCTTCCTAACTTTCTTCTCTCCTATTGTCTTACCTCCCCTCTCATCTAGATATAGGTGTTTTTGAGCAATGGTTGAATGGTCTAATTTGTTTGGAGTGTTGGTCGAATATTTATTTGTGTTTGGATGGGTGGCCGAATGGCTTGTAGTGGTTTGGATTCTGACCGAATCTAATGGTCTTCTCTCCCCATATTCCTCAGCTTGGTTTTCTCTCCCCATCACCTCATGCTCACTTTTTAACTTTATTTGATCACCATACACCTGTTTAGGTATAAGAGGTACAAAAGTAATGGTTTTACCATCTTTTACAATGTATATAAAAAAGAATTTTATGCAAATGAATTATGTTAACCTCGTATAAAATTAAACACGCTAATTATAATCAATAAATTTGACATGCGTTTTCTTCTTAAAAGTTAAAAATTAGGGGGAAAACAGATTTAAGTATCGACGAATAGCTAAACTCACACCATTGACAATTAAAAACCGCATGGTTGTTTTTGCCACAAAAAAAATCCACAGCATAGCACCCTCATGAAATCAATGGGGGAAAAGAAGAAGGGTAGTAGAAAAAAAAATGATGGGAAGGATGGAAAGTAGACTTGTGGAAAAAAAGAAAGAAAGAAGAAGCCTGCTAAAAGACGATATTCACATGAAAAATGCAGCTTACACTCAGCCGAGGCAGAGGCAAAGAGAAAGAGAAGAGGAAACTAAAAATGTACGAAGACACAGAATCGATGGAAACGCAACATACTTGATGCAAACTAGCCTAAAAAATCAGCAAGGACCCATTATAATACGGCTCAGTGAAAAATACCGACAAGGATTTGTCGCACCCCATCGCGAGAGCGCGGCGTCACGGCGACCCTCCACGTGAGCGAGGAATATCATGTTGGGGTCTTATCTTTATTTTTGTGGAAAAGAGAGTCACCACCTAGTATTATGGTTACTAGGAAATCTAAAACTGGTCTTTCAGAGATTCTAAGGCAAAGGACTGGTTGCATAAAGGGAAGGTTTTACCACCCCTAATACGCCCACCTACGGTAAGCTACTTGACGTTTTGGTTTGCTTATGATTTGTTATGATTTTGATCTTTCAAAGAATATTTTGGTTAAATGATGATAATGTATTATCCCCATCGAATATTTTGGATATTAATCCCTTAGGATTTATTTATCCAAACACCAACGGTGAATAATAGCAAATTATCCCCGTTGAATATTTTGGATGTTGACCCCTTAGGATTTATTTATCCAAACACCAATAATGGATAATAGCAAATTACCCCCGTCGAATATTTTTGATATTGACCCTTTAAGATTTATTTATCCAAACACCAACAGTGGATAATAGCAAATTACCCTTGCCAAATATTTTGGATATTAACCCCCTTAGGATTAATTTGTCCAAACACCAACAGTGGATAATAGCAAATTACCCCCGCTGAATATTTTGAATATTGACCCCTTAGGATTTATTTATCCAAACACCAACACTGGATAATAGCAAATTATCCCCACCGAATATTTTGGATATTGACCCCTTAGGATTTATTTATCCAAATACCAACAGTGAATAACAAATTCCAAAAAAATAAGATTTTAATATTTTTGGAATATTGGCCAATACCCTTTGGATTTTTACAAACATGTTGTAAGATCCCAAAATATGAGAAAATGATTTTTCTTTGCAAAATCCATGCTAAAACATATTTTTTCTTCAAACTCCAAGATAATATATATTTTTGAAAGACAAGGAATTTTTAAAATATGCTAGTGTATTGGCCGTATTCATGAAAACAACTCGTTTTTTTTTGTCTTTTTAAATAAAAATATTTTTTGTGCAAATTTTATATTTTTTATATTTTTATTATTTTTCAATGGGCTATCAACCTACTTGTCTAGGTCTTGGTTATTAGCCCACCCCCTTCGGTCTGGGCTTTCAGCCCAAATCTAACATGGTTTGGGCTTCCAGCTCATCTTACTCAAAGAGTCAGGCCGGGCATAAAGCCCAGCCCAACCAGCCAATACGGGGAGTGAATTAATTCACTCCCCGCATGCAAATGTAAAAGAGACGATGAACAGTGGATTTTTGGAGTGTGATGAATGGCGTACCTGTTAACACATTTGGGTAGAGGAGGTCGAGGTGGTTCTTCTGGTCGTGGTGGCGTTAGAAATGGTGGTTTGTGGTGGCCGAAGGGGCGTCGAAGCTGGCTGGCCTGCATTGCTGCAACGCCTGTTGCTGCTACTACCTTCATATGTAGAGGTGGCTGGGCTTCCAGTGTTGAGGGATAGCTGCTGGTGAGGACACAGTGGTTGTAGGTGGTCCGAGTTAGTTGCTGCTGGAGAAGACTAAGGGAGGCCGGTTGATTGGTTTTAGAGAGAGAATCGACCTCTGTCATTGGGAAAGAGTAGCCACAGCTATTGGCCGAGAGGGAGAGAGACACGACCTGCTGCTGGGGAAGAAAAGAGAGACGGACTGAGAGAGAAAGAGAGGGGGAGCTGCTGACCGAGAGGGAGTGAGAGTTGACAGTGATCTACCGAAGATGACGGAGAAGAAGATTATGTAAATTTGGCTATGCATTTCTCTACTTATTATGTGTTTTTTACGTAAATTTCCTTTCCATCTTTCTCTCATTTGTCTCCTTTTTTCTTCTGTTATCCCCCCTTTATTCTTTGCCTTTTTTTCAAATTTTCTCTCCTCCATGCTCACTTTCTCTGTTATTTCCCCTCGCCTTCGCTCACCCCCATTTTGTCTCAGCATACAGGTATTTATAGCAGAGAAAGCAACCCTTCGGCTGCCCATGGCGTGTAGCGAAGGGCTGCTACCTCTGCATTTTCAGCAAGGTGACGTGCTTGCGTTGCAGGTGATTGAGCAGTGCACGCTTACAAGTTGGGGGAAGGAAGAAATACAATTTGATCCCTCATTTTATAATTACTCTAATTGCTCCCCAATTAAATTCAAACATATAATTTTATGCAATTATACCCCCGTCAGAATTTCAAATATTAACCTTGACTTTGCGCGCCCTTTTATTTTGGTTCTTGATTTTTCATTTGTGCAATTTAACCCTTAATCGACCATTAAACTCTCAATTTGTTCAATTTGACCCGTGATTTCGCATAATTGGCTTGAAATAATTTAAATCGGTCTTTGAAAATTCTCATCTCATCAATTACACCCGAATTAAATTCAAGAACTTGATTTCTCATCGACTAAGCCCTTAATAAAATTAATTTGACCAAATTAAAGTATAATTAAGTCATCGCGCTTAATTAAACCTTTCAATTGGACCATAAATTAATTCTCCAACATAATTACACTTTTAAATGAGCTAACGATTAAATCCAAATGGCCCATAAAAACACAATTATATCTTTCGACTTAATTTCTACGCAAATCTCTCCGATAATAAATTACATTAGCTGCGAATCTGCACTATTTTTGCTTCCGGGTATAAAAAAGTACGATCGTATCATTACGCTTTTAAATTGGCCAGTGATTAATTTAAATTAACAAACGATTAAATCCAAATGGCCCATAAAAACACAATTATATTTTTTGACTTAATTTCTACGCAGATTTATCGAATAATAAATTATGTTAGCCTTGAATCTATATTTTCCTTCATTTTTGGGCACAAAAGAGGTATGAACGAGATCTCGAAAACGTCCAAAAATTTTTCCTTGATTTTTCTGCCTACACCAACCCGTTTTTATTTTTATTTTTTCTTATTTTGGGTAGATTTGGGGAATAACCCAAAATTAGGTTATGACAGTTGCCCCCTTCTTTGCAATGCTTACGACTAAAGTTTTGTACAAGACTTTAGCTAGTAAGCATTGTAAAGAAAAAAAAAATTGGTCTTATTATAATGGGTGACCTACCCAAGTGAGAATAGTCGATGGTCTCAATTATAACGGGTGACCTACCCAGATTGAGGAACATCGTTAGGATGGTCTCAATGGTGACGAGTGACCTACCCATGTCTCATTATGACAGGTTACCTACCCAGGTCTCATTATGATGGGTGACCTACTCGGATTAGATGGGGTCTCAATGGTGATGGGTGACCTACTCGGATTAGAATAGTTAGGATAGTCTCAATGGTGACGGGTGACCTACCCGGGTCTCATTATAACGGGTAACCTACCCAAGTTAGAATAGTTACGATGGTCTCAATGGTGACGGGTGACCTACCCAGGTTAGAATAGTTACGATGGTCTCAATAGTGACGGGTGACCTACCCGGGTTAGATGGGGGTCTCATTATGTCGGGTGACCTACCCGGATGGAGGATGGGGGTCTCATTATGACGGGTGACCTACTCAGATAGAAGATGGTGACAAGGGTCTCATTATGACGGGTAACCTACCTGGATGGAAGATGGAGAAAGAGGGTCTCATTATACCGGGTAACCTGCCCGGATGACAGATGGAGATAAGGGTCTCATTATAACGGGTGACCTGCTCGGATGTAATTGGTGAAGATGGGGATGCAATGCATGATGATGCATGTATACGTACTTGAGAAATATAAGTCCCCTTTCTCTGATGCTCCATTATCATAGGATGTTTTTGCCTAATCTCCAAAGTTTTGTTGTCATTCATCGACCCAGTTTAAGCGCATTGTTTATTATGGGCAATCTGCGATGATCTCTGCTTTCATTGTTTATCAAGTCTGACCTTGCCCCCAAGTATGGTGTTGCTTGATTCATCGTGAAGGAGTGTAACAAGTCATCTATTTTCTTTGATTCTTTCAATAACAGCTCTTTAGTTTGTGTGTGTTCTATTAACAATCATTGCAAGGTTTGCTAATGTTGTCCCCATCTTGGATTGTCAATCAGCCATGGAGTTTTTTTCCCAATTGAATTGTATTTCTTCCAGCATGTCATCATTAACTTTCATGGAATTGTCAAGTCATCCAAAAATGTATCCAAAACTCATCATTGCATGTTCCACGTTATCATCAATAAATTTCTCTCAGCTTATGAGAAGAGATGTGATGCTAACGTCATCCGTAATCATGCGATGAATGGCACCTTGAATTGATGCAACTGCTTGGTCATGCAATCTAAAACTCTTCATTGTAGACTTAATTTTTTCGGAACAAATTCTTCTCAGTTCATGCAAAGAATTATAATGTTGTCATTAACGAGGTTTTTTTTGTCCCTCATATTCATGTGGTGAACTGAACCTTAAATCGATGGGCTTCAAGTAGTGAAGTGAAGCTTGAATCGATGAACTTCAAGATAGATTATCCCGTAATCAGTCTTTGTGGTCATATACTCTTCAACATATATCAACAATGAAGCTCATGCGATGACATCTCTTTTTATCACTTGCATTCATGTAGTTAAGTGGAGCTTGAATCGACAACTTCAGACATATTATCCCACATTCAACCTTTGTGACGTGCGTACTCCTCAACATTTGTCAAAATGCACCCATGTGGCAATATCTTTTTGGACAACCAAATCTGCAGGTAAGCCAAATATTTCAAAATCTAAAGATGCCCTTTAAATGCAATGTTATTCTCAACCACTATTTGAAACTTGTCAAACCATCATTCTCTATTAAGTAATGCTTCCCTGAGTTGAAGCTGTTAGTGCTCATTGATGAATTTCACTGAATCATTATTTACTTGTGTTTCCCTGCCCCCAAGCTGATGTGAAATTATTTGCATACCTATCAAGATCCACATTCTGGCCTCTGATTGCTGGGTTTTTTCTTGTACGTGAGGCCCTATAATATGATTTATATTATTCTCTAACACACCCCCTCAAGTGAAAGCCCTTTGGGCTTGAAACTTGCACAGGCCCACATTACCTTGTGCTTGATTTTTATCAAATAGAATGGGGGTGGTGAGATTTGAACTCGTGACCGCTGGGTCAACAAGGCTCTGATACCATGTTAAGGAACCAACTCACCTAAAAGCTTAAGCTTGTACGTGAGGCCCTATAATATGATTTATATTATTCTCTAACTTCAAAGATAATCAAGAACTGTCAATTGTCAAGGAGTCTGCAAATCTGATCAAGGTTTTCTCTATTTGTAAATCTTTCTTGTTCTAAAATTAAGCCACCATTTTCAAAGATCATATGCATCTAAAGTCTAATTCTTGAAATAAAATCAAAGAGAAGTAATTTGTTGAAAATTAAATTCATTTGGTCAAATACCCAACATACGATATTCAATGCAAGTAGACCTGTAATTATCGTGTATTTTGTTAACAATAATTGACTCACTGTGAGATTGAAATCATTTTTTTTTCATGGGTTTTTTTGTTTCAATTCTAATCTCCGACTTTGGGGGTATGTGATTTGACGGTACATGATAAAGTGATAATTTGTGGTTTTCAAACAATTAAAGTGTCAAGTAAAGACTCGAGATTCAGTTGAGAATTTGTCTCATTTTCCAGCACTTACTTTATCAATATGCATAACAAATTGTAACTTACTTCGTGAAATTATAACACTTATGGAAAAAACCCTAACAATATTGGAGAGCACCACTTATTAGTTAAAATTGTTTACTTGATCAAGGACTTTTAAAAGCATGTAATGAGATTATGGTTCATGGCTATAAAAGAAGAGGGAATTCATACTCAAAAAAGTGTTTAAGGGTTTCAAAGACCTAGGATCACCATCATCTAGTTGTTAACTCTTTTTCTATTGTTGTCTTTGTAGAAGAAAGACATAAAAATATGTTAATTATCTTAACATGATTTTTATATCAATCAAACAATGCTCTAAGAATCTACAACCATGTCATTCCTTTCATTTACAATTTCAAACTTAAAAGGGAATACTAAAACTCAAACCATCATTTGTCGTCTAATGTTATTCCATCTTTTACTGCACTCGATATAGTTTAGCAAAATAATTTTGCAAGATCTTTATTTGATGGATAACTTATCTTACAGACTCGATAATTTTAATAACATTTCTTCCCACATGAGATTTGACCAAAGATACCAACGGACATGATATAGTTCAAATCTTTTTTTTTCTTCATCATTTTTTTTCTCTCTCTTTTTTCTTTCTCTCTCTCTCTCTCTCTTTGAATTTGTCCTTAGCATCGACTCTTGGTTTTTTTGTTTTGCCATGTCCTACCTCAATTCTAATGTCGGGTTTTCATTCTTAAACACCCCCTCTTTTATTGATTTTAATGTTGTCACTGTATTCTCAAACTACAAATCTCTTATTTGCCCACAATGTGTTTTCCCCAATGTGAGGGTGTGATCCATGTCGGGTTTTTTTCAATGAAATATAATATCAGGCTCAAATTGAGATTAACAAGGGATACATATTTTAAGAATAGTGAAGGAAATAAACAAAGATGGCCTTTTGTCATTTCAAGCAAAGTTGGCTTTAATTGATAAATTTTGGCCTCGTTCAGTGTAATAATTTGGACGTGCAAGAGTCATGATTCGCGAGTCCATAAATATCAAATCCATTGCATGTCAATATGCATACTAATAAAGCTTAGTTTTATGATGTGGTTCCAAAACTCAGTGTATGGGCTCAAAAAAATATTTGGTCACCTGGCATTGGTCATCATGTCATTTAACAAAAGTTTGGTCAATTCTACAATCAAAATACTTTTAATTTCAAGAATGATAAACTTTAAATTTTGCATGTTGGAGTTTGATCAAAATATTTTGTCAAAAATAAGATTGTCAAACATCTCTTGATTTCAAAACAATAAAAAGACAAGGAAAACACATGTTTCAATGGAATGATGATTAACCCCAAAATAAAGTGATAACCGATGAGATTCCATAAGACAATTATTGACGGTACAACACTTTTCTCAAACTTTTCGAACAATCATTTTTGTATTGTCACTGCTCACTGATTTTGCTTATGCTCGCTATGATTTATTGCTAACACTACTGATGATAACATCGTCCACAAAACTTGACTTGCCTTTTGTTGATTAATTTTCACACTTGATTATTGAAATTATTGCAACTATTTATCTCTCTCGTCTGGATTATGTTGCAAAAGGAATGCATTTTTTTTGGCTCTCCACCATGCTCCTTATTGAACATAAAAAGTGAATCGAGTTAGGAAGCACTCTTAACAAGCCACCAAAGTGCACAAATCATGAACGATTTCGTTAGATGATGAAAAGACTCTCTTGTGGCAATTTTGTTTCGTCAAGCTATGTAATCTCGCAGTGCACATGTGTCGACCTTTCAAACACTAGAATAGATTCAACAATACCATATTATGTTTCCACACTCGGGATATCTTATCTTTGCTCGCAAAATAACATGATCTACTGGGCGTGGCGGCATAAAACTCCTTGATTTGACAGTGCCGCAAAAACTCCACTTGATCAGGAGAGAAATCAATTGATATTTAAATGGACTGACAACTTCTTTGACTGATGCTCACTTTCTAAAAATGGACTTGTATATGGACTACCCTCACTCCTTCCAAGGAAACCTGAATTTCCACAATCTCCATTGATGAATGCAATAACACTTTGCAGATGATATCTGAGCATATGTCCTAACTGATTTCACTAGAGAGCAGAGAACTCTGTTGTTGGCTTGCAAGAAAAACACGAATGTTGTGTTCTGTATCAGTGTAAGTTCTTCTCAATGATGTCAAATGTCCATAACTCTTGACCCTTTGGAGGATGACAGATTGAGGGACCCCTATTTCAAACTATAGGAATGCATGTTGAAATGTATATGCATGTTTTTTTTTTACAGACTCACCTTTAGAGGAGTGACATGTGATAGTAACAATTGCATGATAAACAAAAACTGTGGGAATGCATGTTGAAATGTATATGTATGCTGTCTTTTTTTTTATACTCCCCCTTCGAGGAGTGACACGTGATTGTAACAATTGCATGATAAACAAAAACTGTGAGAATGCATGTGGAAATGTATATGCATGTTTTTTTTTTACAGACTCGCCTTTCAAGGAGTGACACGTGATCGTAATAATTGCATGATAAACAAAAACTATGGGAATGCATGCATGCTGTCTTTTTTTTTACACTCCCCCTTCGAGGAGTGACACGTGATCATAACAATTGCATGATAAACAAAAACTGTGAGAATGCATGTTGAAATGTATATACATTTTTTTTTACGAACTCGCCCTTCGAGAAGTGACATGTGATCATAACAATTGCATGATAAATAAAAACTGTGGGAATGCATGTTGAAATGTATATGCATGTTTTTTTTTACAGACTCGCCTTTCGAGGAGTGACACATGATCATAACAATTGTATGATAAACAAAAATTTGATTTTTGCTTAAACCCTACAATGAAAATTTCCTAAGTGATGGCTATTGTGTCACCCAAAAGTCTTGAATTCAAGATGCTTCGAGAAGGGTTTGCCTTATTGCAAAACAAAATGGAGGGAGCATACACCCTAATGATTGGTTCTAATGTTTGCACAACAAATGGTGAGTTTGCTACTTTGATATCTAAACAGGGTCTCTTGCTGTCCTAGTGATCACCTTTGTGAAGGTAATATGGGGGCTTAGCAGATAATGGGATGGTACGTATACCAATCATTACCAATCTAAGCTCTTCGCGAAGAGTTGGGGTTTACATAAACAAAATGGAGGGAGCATACATCCTAATGATTGGTTCTAATATTTGCACAACAAATGGTGAATTTGCTACTTTGGTCTCTAAACGTGGTCTCTTGCTGTCCCAGTGATCACCTTCGTGAAGGCAATATGGGGGCGTCAGAAATGGTGATCTGTGGTGGCCGAAATGGGCGTCGGAAGCTAGCCGGCCTACATTGCTGCTACGCCTGTTGCTGCTGCTGCCTTCGTCTGTAGAGGTGGCTGGGCTTCCGGTGTTAAGAGATAGCTGCTGGTGAGGACAGGGTGGTTGTAGGTGGTCTGAGTTGGTGGCCGCTGAAGGAGACGAAGGGAGGCCGGTCAACTGGTTTTAGAGAGAGAACCGGCCTCTATCATTGGGAAAGAGTAGCCACAGCTGCTGGCCGAGAGGGAGAGAGACACGACCTGCTGCTGGGGAAGAAAAGAGAGATGGACCGAGAGAGAAAGAGAGGGGGAGCTGCTGACCGAGAGGGAGTGAGAGTTGACAATGATCTACCAAAGACGAGGGAGAAGAAGATTATGTAAATTTGGCTATGCAATTCTCTACTTATTATGTATTTTTTACGTAAATTTCCTTTCCTGCTTTCTCTCCTCTGTCTCCTTTTTTCTTTTATTATCCCCCCTTATTCTTTGCCTTTTTTCAAGTTTTCTCTTCTCCATGCTCACTTTCTCTGTTATTTCCCCTCGCCTTCGCTCCCCCCCATTTCGTCTCAGCATACAGGTATTTATATCATAAAAGGCAACCCTTCTGCTGCCCATGGCGTGTAGCGAAGGGCTGCTGCCTCTGCATATTTAGCAACGTGCATTGTTCAAGGTGGCGTGCCTGCATTGCAGGTGATTGAGCAGTGCACGCTTACAAGTTGGGGGAAGGAAGAAATACAATTTGGTCCCTCATTTTATAATTCCTCTAATTGCTCCCCAATTGAATTCAAACTTATGATTTTGTGCAATTATACCCCCGTTTGAATTTCAAATATTAACCTCGACTTTGTATGCCCTTTTATTTTGGTTCTTGATTTCTGATTTGTGCGATTTAACCCTCAATCGACCATTAAACTTTCAATTTGTTCAATTTGGCCCGCAATTTCGCATAATTGGCTTGAAATAATTTAAATTGGTCTCCGAAAATTCACATCTCATCAATTGCTCCCGAATTAAATTCAAGAACTTGATTTCTCATCAACTAAGCCCTTGATAAAATTAATTTGATCAAATTATAGTATAATTAAGTCATCGCGCTTAATTAAACTCTTCAATTAGACCATAAATTAATTCTCCAATATAATTACACTTTTAAATTAGCCAACGATTAAATCCAAATGGCCCATAAAAACACAATTATATCTTTCGACTTAATTTCTATGCAGATTTATCCGATAATAAATTACATTAGCAACAAATCTGCGCTCTTTTTTATTTCCGGGTATAAAAAAATATGATTGTATCATTACACTTTTAAATTGGCCAGCGATTAATTTGCACTTTTAAATTAGCCAACGATTAAATCCAAATGGCCCATAAAAACACAATTATATCTTTCAACTTAATTTCTATGCAAATCTCTCCGATAATAAATTACATTAGCTGCGAATCTGCACTATTTTTGTTTCCAAGTATAAAAAAGTACGATCATATCATTACGCTTTTAAATTGGCCAGCGATTAATTTAAATTAACAAACGATTAAATCCAAATGGCCCATAAAAACACAATTATATTTTTCGACTTAATTTCTACGCAGATTTATCCAATAATAAATTATGTTAGCCTTAAATCTGTATTTTCCTTCATTTCTGGGCACAAAAGAGGTATGAACAAGATCTCGAAAACGTCTAAAATTTTTGCCTTGATTTTTCTGCCTACACCAACCCCTTTTTATTTTTATTTTTTCTTATTTTTTGATAGATTTGGGGAACAACCCAAATTTGGGTTATGACAGGATTCATTACAAGCGTAGGAGGGGTCCAATACAACCTTATTTGTTCTATAAAGTAAGAATAACAAAGTAGATAAATAAATCCTACTACAACTTGGAAACAACATGGATGACTGCCTTTTCCTTTTATTTCTAGGATTAAAGGGCTGAATGGAAGGATACAAATAAAATTTATGGGTTTTCTTTAATTTTGTTAGCTACAACCCAAGACTTGTTTGGACTTAATTAAGATTTTATTTTCAGCTAGGATCTAAGACTTGTTTGGATTAACTCATAGGCTTTTTAATTTAGGGTTTTGGACTATTATTGAGTGGACCTCATTTAAGTTCACATAAAGAGTCAATTAGAGTTACTTTTTAAATAACTATTTAAACTTATATAACCTAAATTTTGGCAATCATTCATGATTATTACTTCTAAAATTTTCAGTTTTATGTGTGAGTGATTCTTGTATTCTTTAATTCTTGAATGAACTAAATGTAACTTATCGAAGATTAACTGGGTTCGTGATGTTATTCTACTTATTCCAATAATACAAGGCTTTGAAATAGATTTGCATTGTGTATTCTTATCAAATCTATTTTAATTTTCTAGGATCAGATATTAGTTTTAATTGTGGATTGCGTGACACGTGATTACGATGGTTGTATCAAAACTTAATGGGTGGCAGATTCATGTGCAATCAATCCGCTCATCCGCCTTCTTCTGATTCCTCCTCCTCCTCATTCTCCAAAGCATCTTTTTCTTTTTTCTTCTTTTTTTACTCTACTTTCTTCTGATTATCAAAATTGTAAATTCGTTGTTTAATGGCTTATGCTTTTTCTAAACCCATGTAAGTCAGCGGAAATTTGTAGTTTGTGGGAGCAGAAGGAGATCATTGGGGTTTTACTTTACTGTATTTGAATGGCAGAATCGGGAGGTGCGGTGCTTGTTTCCGCTGACTGTGAAGCAGATAAACAACCTAACTAGCAGTGATGAATCTAATTTCGTCATTGATGGTGCTGAAGTTTATAATGTAATGTTTTCTTTTACAACCACACTGCTGGGATTTGGGTTTTTGTTTTGGATTGGATTTTATGAGTGTATTCATTTCTGTTTAGGTGACAATTGTGGAGAGGGTATCCCACAAGGAAGACAAGGCCAGCGAGCACTCCTTTTTAGTTGATGATGGGACTGGACAGATTGAATGTACCAAACTGTGAATTTCTTTTCATTTTTCAATCTGGGTCAGGGAAGTGCATTTGTGGGTTTATTAATGTTCAATTTTGATTAAGGTTTGTGTGGTGTTTAAATTATATTATGACAATAATGCAATTGTTTCATGTTGTGCAGGGTTCAAGAAAGCTTAGATACAGAACAAAAGGGGGAAATCTTGTATGTTTTTGTACTGTACTCATACAGTGCCTCCTTTCCCTTTCGTAAAATTCTAGTTGCTTATTGCTTAATTTCTTAATCTATTTTTCTTTCGATTGAATATAATTTTCACTACACCTTTGTTTGCCACTGAAAAGATCATGTATCTTGGGTTGTGTGAGGAAATCAAAAGGGAAGCTTGGAGCAATCAAGATGAGCATGAAGGGTTTAGATTCTTCATGAAATAGTTTTTTAACACCAAAATAGCTATTTAAGTTAATGCAATTTTTTACTTTTAATTAATATGTTTGATACTATTTCAATTACCATTTTTTGCTTTAGAGTTGACATGTATGTTCGTGTTCATGGACACTTAAGAGGGCTGCAAAGCAGAAGATTTTTAAATGTCTTCTCCGTCAGGTATGTATTTGTGTTTCGTTTTCTTTTCGTCTTTTAATTTTTTTAATGAATATGGAGAGGGTAGACCTTCACCTTAGCACAGAATGCCTGTTGTTCTATTGTTATCAGGTCTTTGTTGGATAAGGTATATGACCTTAAATTATCTATATATTGTTTGATTATTTTATTCCAAGTCAGTCTTTGCTTGAAATCCTTTATGGTTGCTTTTTCATACACTATGTTCTAATAGCTACTAAGATATCTGTTTAACTCGCAATTTTTGAATTTTTGTATTGCCTTTATTGATCTTCCAACGGCACAACTTGCTCTATGTAATAATTCTTTCTTTACAAATTTAAGTTTTTCTAGATTATCCCTATGAGGATCTTCAGGTTTCAAAGTTCCATAACCTGGTAAAGGTTCTTTCATGACCTATGGACAGTTTTGAAAAAAAAAAAAAATAGGAAAATTTGTGATGTCATTCTTTAACATTAGTTTTGAACCATCTCTTTCTGAATTATTAGTCTTAAGGTGGGTACTTCCATGAATCGTGTTGAGCTTTTGAGCTCATCCTTTCCCCTATATGACTTAAATTTGCACTAAAATCTCACGTTCTTGTTTGATTGAATGTACAGAAAAGCAAAAGAATTTTAAGCAAACTGTTTTATTTTGACATTATTTGAAGATAACACCCATAGTGTTTCCCCTTGATGAGTTTCTGACATTTGTATCTGATGGAATACCTTTTAAATCTAATTCAAAGAAATTTGAGGGCAACCAGATACTCATTGACTTATTTTACTCTTTTGTTGCTAATTATACTGAATCAAGATGATCATTTTTTTTTGTAATATTGTGGAACCAGCACCTGTCTCTTTGTATGACTTTGATCTTTTGCATGCTCCCCCCGATCATACCTTGCTTTTTATTTTATTTTATGGATCAGTCAATCAGTTTTATATATACAGACTATTTTCGTGCATCACATGTTACAGCAAGCAGAGTATATTCAGTTGGGTGCAGCAAATCAAAAATCTTAATGGAACATGGCTTAATTTTTATTCACTTGCATCGATTAGCAGTAAGAGTATTTTGCACGTGCAGCTTTATGGGAGAAGTCCAGTGAATATTACCTGCTCTCAAATCTGCAGTGGCAGCATTTGTTTCTTGAGTTGCATTGCATGTAGATAAAACAATATTGTTTGTTGTATTGAATATATTATCCTTCCCCTGCCATCTGTGCTTTCTTCTGGAACTACTGTTTTAGTTTCTTTCTTTTCTATTGCTAGGTTGGTGTGAGGTTGAGTTTGCATCATTGGGCAATTTCCTTTGAGGACCTGAGTTTAACTAATCTCTGAATTATACCAATGGAACCATGTGCGGGTCTCTTCCAGATTTTTTTCTAGAGGAGCATAGATTTGGCCGCAATGTATACTTGAGAGATCCCAGCACACACTTGAGAGGTTTTAGTTTCATTTTTATTGCAATTATACTGAACTAAGTTCAGTGGTACTGTTCTTCGCTAGCTTAGCCCTCCTTAAACTGTGTAGTTAGGTGTCTTGAATAAGCAATTTCACATATCCTGTCCGAATGCATAATTGAGCTTTGAATATCCTTAGCATGATGTTTCCTTTTTAATTCTCTAGTGGCTGACTATGTTAGGTATTGCTGCTTTTGAATTTGGAGACTAGTCTGGGCAAAAGATGACAAACTAGTCATTTCACTATGGATACCACTTCAACACTACTCTTTTGGTCTCAGAACCATTTCAATATTTGAATTTCTAAAAATCAAAAGTAAGGTTATTAAATGCACTTCTATAGATCAAAGTGAAATTCTTGTGTTTGTTAGTATTAACATCCATGGACAAGATATTACTTTCTGGATGTACTTTTCTTGACTTAATTTCCTTTAATCTGAACGTTGATGAAAAAACTGCCTCTTTTGGCAAACAGGAAGTAATCACAGTAACACTTTTGTTTGTTCTATTTCCTAGTTAAACTATTTGTCTGAACAGAACTCATTTTATTTTAATTTATGCCACCATCATTTTTCAGACTATTAACATGACAATTCTCTTTTAGAGTTTTAATTTCGAACTTTGGATGTGGTTTTCAGGCCTGTTACAAACCACTTCATTGAGTGCATATATGTCCACGTCTACAATACCAGGTTACGGGTATTGGTCTAGCTATTGCAATGCTCCATTTTTTGTTTTGTTTTTAATATGATTTTGTAATTGATATGATATGGTAGCTTTGCTTATGTACTGGATTTTTCATACTGATTGTGACCTTATGCTACTAAGTTCAGGGTGTCACTGCTCAGCCCCCATTGCCAAATTCAACAAATACCCCTCTAAAGGGATACCTAGCTGCCCCGCCATGTCAAGTAATCAATCACCCTGAGAATATTATTTTGCACAATTGTTGAGTTAGCTTCTTATTGGCACACAGATTTTACTTTTTTTCAGTCTTCTGCCTATTCCAGTGCTGATGGACTGAACAATGCTAGTCAGATGATATTAAAATTTTTGCAGCAACCTTCTTTTCTGTAAGTTACATTTGATACCTTGAAATTCTTTTTTTTATTATTATTTTAATGAACGTTGCAAGATGAAATAAAAGTACCTATGACGAGGACAATCTAAAGTGGTCAACTGCTCATATCTACAGTAGGATCCATGATAATTAAGAAGGGGAGAATAGTTATAGCAATATTGGAAACTTTCAGCTGTTACTAAAACTACTTTCATTTACCCTTTTTCCTGTAACTCACATAATTGCATACAAAATTTAACACTAGTTACAAATGGCAAGAAGAAAATCCAAAAAAGGAGAGCATGTCAAACCTTTGAACCAGCTTTTATCGAATAAGTTCCCAATTCAGATAACATATAATTAAGAAAACATTTGTCAATGATGGTCAATAGATGACTGGGTAGAGAATGGAAATGTGCAAATTTGAATAATGCAAACATGTATTCTTTGTCATGCATGCTATTTTGGATGTAAACAAATTGTGGCCCTTGTATGGTATCTTGGACTCGACGCACTTCGATTTGGCACACTGAAAGTTTATCCAATGTTCAAAAGCTTTGTTCTTATCCATGCATTTCCCTTAATGCTCATTATATATTGTTGGAGAACTTTGACCCGTCGTGATCATCAATTTTCTAGCACCACCGAGAGAGCTCACTATGATGCTATTGCCTGTCAGCTAAAGATTACAACGGATAAGCTCAAGTCACTCTCACCCAATCTCTCTCCCGTGCTATGAATTTAGAGGAGAATGTGCTAACATCATCCTTCTTGGTCTTTGACAGGAAAGCACTACAGATGCTTGTTGACAGTGGCCTCGTTTACACAACTATCAATGATGATTACTACAAGTCCACGGTTAATGCTTGATATCTAATAAGCTGTGTAGCATCTGGGATTTGTTTAATGTCACTGATCTTTTTGAGCTAGGTAGTAACCTTTAGTGGTGTGTTATCCATGGCCCAAAAAATATTATATTGTAGAAAGACTGGCTAATATAATAAATATTCGGCCCAGCTAGTGAGAGGCTAAGAAACAAGAATAGGCCGATGAATAGAGATTGTTTTTTGACGGGACAAAACGAATTAAGCCGCACGTGCCACCTGATTGGGTGTTGCCAAGTCACGTGCCCTCATATCCCGCCGCCCACCTCGGCAACCGTGCAAGTTGTTCAACTAATCTTAACTAAGAGATGGCACGTGTATATCTTTAGAGCACACAGAAAGCACATTGTTTACCAGTAAATTTACAGCTAGGGACAGCCTCTGTCTGTTTTCAGTTTTTCTAGTGAGCTTATTTTGATTCCTCGGCTAGACTGTAATTTTTATGAGCCTGTATCCGTATTCCATAGGAAGATAATGCAACCTATACGTCTTTTCTGACATGGATAAAATGGTTGGATTCTTCCTCTCTCGCCTAATTCTATTTACGTTCGGAGCCCAGGGCAGATCACCTAGTTGAACTATTAAATTACACCCTAGCAATCGGCACGTAAAGGGCCGCGGATGCATAAAATACATTAATTGATCAAGCCTGTGTCAGCAAAACCTACGGCTGCGAGTTCACAGCTCTTGACTCCATTCTGTGACACTGTCAATCGGATGGTGCAGAATAATCATGCAACAAACCAATGGCGCCTCCACATAAGGGACACATGCTCTAATATAGACAAGAACATGCCTTCATCGTATAGAGTAAAACGAGCAGTAAACTCCTGTTTCGTCTTAGGGATTAAAATTTTTTTTATCTATATTTAATACATAATTTTGTATTTTAATATTTATTTATTTTTATTTTTTTTAGTTTAGTTTCGATTCCTTGATTTTTTCGGTCATTCTAAAATAGTTTTAAATTTTTTATTTATATCTATATACCTTTGCTCTTTGTTTAGATTTTTAATTAATTTTTATTGTTATTTTTATTTGTATTAAATGCAACTCGAGTTAAAAAAAACATAGTAAGTTGAATTTTGGTGGTGTAAAATAAGAGTGAAATTGTTTCCTATGTATGTATAGTTAAATGTGAAATGTTTGAAACACTACCTCAAATGACTCTTTTGTTTTGTCTTATTTGAGCCTACAAAAGTTATTTTATTGTGTACTAAAAAAATAAATTATCAGGACACCCTCATTAACAATTCTTGATTTTTGTCTTATTTAAGAATATTATAATTATTGTACTATGCACAGAAATGGAAAAAATTGAAAATACATCTGATACTATGAAATTATTCTAAACACATTTTACATAATAAAATGAATATATAAAAAACTATTATATATTTTTAGAAGTTTTATGACGCCGCATGTGCCATCTAAAATGTGCATAAGCTCTAAAATTGACGATGTGCTAGAAAACGCGCCCACAACACTGCTACAAAAAATATAATTAAAAATTAATAAATTATCAATACACCCTTATAACCAGCTTTTGGATTTTGTCTTATAGGGATATATAAGCTTAAGTTGGCTGAGAGACCATGGTTATAAAAAAAATATATAAGTGAAAGAAAAAAAAATATAAGCGTGAAAGCACTGTAGCAATCCGTATTATTTTAAAAAAAAATTGGCTTATGAATTAGTCGTGGTACGTTTAAGCTAGTCTGGAAATTCCAGTTATTCAAAAATATAAGTAAACAAAACAAAAGTATAAGGAAAAAAAGTATCAGCGGAAAAACACTTTAGAAAAAAAATGGGTTCATGGATTCTCATGGCACACATAAGTGTGGTTTGAACACCTTGGTTATAAAAAAAAAAATTAGATATGAGAATTAATCGTGGTGCGCTTAAGACACCCCAGTTAAAAAAACAAAAAACAAAAAAATATATAAGTGGAAAAAGAAAAAAGAATATAAAAAAGTATAATGGGCAAAAAACTATTTTTGGGAAAAAAACATAAGAAGAAAAAAAACTGAAAAAATAAACATAATGAAAAAAAATAATGAAAAAAAGGTAAATAAAAAAGAAGAGGCAAAAAACAGGGAAAAAAACACTATAGCAGGGAAGCACTATTGCAATCAACAATATTATGTGTGATGAGCTATAATGCTTTCTCCACACCATTTACAATCCATATTGCTTAAAAAAATAAATTCGGTTCAGGAATCAGTCATGGTGTGCTTAAGTTGACTTGGAGACACCAGTTAAAAAAAATTAGTTCGGTGATAAGAAAAAAAATGTATAAGTGAACAAAAAAAGTATAAGGAATTTTTTTTAGAAAAAATAATAAAATGATCGGGGCATTAGTCGTGGTGCACGAAAGGTGCCCTGGACACCTCGGTTATCAAAAAAATTTGGTCCGGGGAATAGTTATTGTGCGTTCAAGGCAGCACGGAGATCCTGGTTATAAAAAAATATATATATAAGTAAAAAAAAAAAAAAGCATAAGCTAACTTAAAGACTATGATTATAAAAAAAATTATATTAGTTAAAGAAAACAAAAAAAATATATAAGCATGGAAGCGCTGTAGCAATTCATATTGTTTTAAGAACAAATTCGGTTTGGAAATTAATTGTGGTATACATAAGCTGACCTGTAAACCCCGGGTATAAAAAAACATATAAGAAAACAAAATAAAAGTATAAAAAAGTACTTTAGCAATAAAAAAAAATAGGTCCGAGGATTAGTTTTGATACACATAAGCTGCTCTAGACACCTTGGTTATAACAAAAAAAAAAATTGAATAAGGGGATTAAGTGTGGCATGCTTAAGCTAGCTAGGATACCCAATCATAAAAAATAAAAAATAGTAAAAAAAGGAAAAAAATTTAAAAATATAACCAACAAAAGAAATATCATCGAAAAAATATAATCAGGAAAAAAAACATAATTAGGAAAAAACAATAAAAACTTATAAAAAAATTAGATCCGAGGATTAATCGTGATGCATTTAAGCTAGCCCGAACACCTTGATCATATATAAATAAGTGGAAAAAGAAAAACAATTAAAAGAATATAATCAGAAAAAAAAATCATGGAAAAAAATATAATCAAGGAAAAAAAGTTATAAAAAATTGGATTAATCATGATGTGAAGACTAGTTAGAACACTGATATATATATATATATATATATATATATATATATATATATATATATATATATATATATATATATATATATATATGAAAAAGAAAATTTTATGGGAAAATATGAAACAAAATAGAAAAAAAAATAATCACAAAAAAAGGCTAGAAAAAAAAGTAATGAAAAAAAAGAAAAGCAAAATGTAATCGGAGGTTAAAAAAAAGAAAAAAAAGGAAAACACTGTTGAAATCCATGATAAAATGTGTGGGGAGCTACAGTGATTTCCCCACACATTTTAGTGTTTTGTAGTCGGCACTGCAGTAGTTTTTTTTTTTTCTATGTAGAAAATTGATTTATTTTTTACGTGTTATAATTGATTATTTTAATATTTAATTACTAAAATTATAATAGATTAAATTTGTTAGATGTAGGTTTTTTTCTAATCTAAAAAGAACATTGAAATTGAAACGCAGGTGAAATGGTTCATATATTTTTTAATTGTAAATAAATTGAACAAATTTGTCAACCTATTTTGTTTATGTATTGCTTCTTTTTTTATGTAATATTAGATTTGTAATATTATACATAAAAATATTGTTAAAGTAATTTTTGAACAAAAACAACCTAACATCCAAGAATTAAATTTTTTTAAGAAATAAAACCTAAAAAAAGAGGAAATAATTAGAATTAAAGACCAAAATTAAGAATGCGCGCGCACACACACACACACGCACACAAACATGGATAAAAATATGGATTATTTAGAAATATAAAAAATAAAAGAATTCAAATAAAGAATTTAAAGTATATGGGACGAAATGAAAATAAACTATGTAAATAATTTTAATGGAAGGATTAAATTAAAACAATTAAAAGTGCAGCAAAGAAGAAATAATTAATTATTTTAAGGTGTTAGTATTGAACAAATATCATAATATATAATTATTTTTAAGAGAGAAAACCTTTAAAATAATCTTTCTAATTATTTTAAATGCACTATATATAGTAAAATGAATATATTAAAAACTAAATAATTGAAAGTCTTGTAGAATGATTATTTCACTCAAATGAATAGTGTTATTAAAAAAAATCAAGAGTCATGATTATTTTTTGACATGTTATAAATTTGGTTTTGTCAGTAGTGAAGTGTAGGGTAACTGACTCATATATTTTTATTTGTAGATAATTTGACCAAATTTTTTAACCTATTTTATCCATGTATAGCTTCGTATATTTTTTATTCATTCAATATTTGATATGAAATATCATACATAAAAAAGTTGTGGAAGTCCATTTTTCATATAAAACAACATGGATTAATGAATTATTCTAATTATTATCATAAGTGTTAAATTATCACAATTATTATAGTTATTATTGGAATAATTATTGTAAATAATTAATATTCATACATTACTAACAATATTACCGTTGCTACTATTTGACTATTTGACGAATAGTTCATTTGACAGACAGTAAAAATACAACTTCTAAGATTTATCAAAAAAAAAATTCAGATTTTTTCTTCATACTATTATATCAAAAACAAATATTACAACATTGAGATTAAATTAATGTGAGATTTAAAAAAAATGATTCAATTGTTTATATATTTTAAAACATTAGTATTAAAAAAATATTACAATATATAATTAATCTTTCCTAGGAAGAAATCCATGCTTGGACTTCAATTGTAATTGCATGTTTAGCCTTTGCCTTTCCCCCTTGCTGATTAAAAGACTTTTTTTTCTTTTCCTTTTCATTAGATACAAAAAATGAAAAATAATATATATAAAAAATTAGGACTATTAACAAATTTGTTATGTATTAAAAAATTTGGTGTCAGTTGTGGCAAAACACAAAATAATTTTTTATTTTATTATTGTAGATAACTTGACACAATTTTTCTACATATCTTCTCTAAGTGTGATTTTTTACATTTTTTTTATGATATGAGATCTAAAATATCATACATAAAAAAGTAAAGTATTATTATAGCTATCATTATAAAATATTATTATACATAGTTAATGTTTTAATTATTATTGGTTATATTATCGATGACATCGTAATTACTATTTTAAAAAATATTTTTTTAATATTTATTCTTTATATTATTATATTAAAAATAGTTTAGACTACTAATAGTAAATATCAAAATATATAATTAGTCTTGTATATTTATAAGATAAAAAAAACTTACAAATAATCATTATCATTCCTTTGAATGTCTTATCTATAATAATTAGAAATTTCAACACCTATCAACATTAACAAATAAACAATTAAAAAACTAAATAAATGACCAAAAAAGTATTATTAGATTTTAAAAAATTATTTCACTTGAAGAATAAATAAAAATAATTTAAAAAACAAAGAGAAAAATAATAAATATCAGTTTCTTAAAGATCACCAATACAGATTAAAATGTAAATATTTTTAAAAAATTAATCTTAATAGCAATGGAAATAATAAAAATAGGTGAGACTATAATTACTGGTAGAAAAAAATTCCATTCTTTTTTCTTCAAAAAAACCTTGGTCATCTATATATATATATATATATATATATATATATATATGGGGGTATATAGTCTGATATATTTAAAAGGAAATAAAACTTACAAATAATCATTATTATTATTTGAATGTTTTATTTATAATAATTAGATAATTCAACATCTAACCATATTAACAAAAATACAATTAAAAAAATAGAATAAATGACAAAACAAAAATAAATATTGTTAGACCTAAACAAAAATACAATTAGAAAAAATAAAAGAAAAGAGAAATAATAGTAAATATTAATTTTTAAATAATCACCAACATAAATTAAAATTTAAAAATTAAATAAAAAAACCTTAATAATAGGGGAAATAAAAGAAAATAAAAACAAAAACTAAGAGTATGTATATATAAACGTGGATAAAAATAGAAACTATGTAAGATATATATATATATATATATATATATATATATATATATATATATATATATATATATATATATATAAAACATAAAGGAAATAAAAAAAAATCCAAGATTCAAAATGAAAAATAAATATATAATAAATTTCATTTAAAGGATAAAATTAAAATAAATCTAAACATTGATACCAAAAAAATTAAATAATTTAAAATAAAATCAGATATTAAAAGAATGAAGACCGAGATGAAACTGATATATATAATTAATTTTCATGGAAAGATAAAATTGAAACAAATCAAAACTTTGATACTGAAAATATTAAGGATTTCAAATCAATCTGAAAATTAAAAGACTGGGGAACAAAATAAAACTACAATATATAATCAATTTCAATTGAAGGACCAAATTGAAACAAATAAAAATCTATATAACAACAATAAAGACCATACCAAACAATCAAAATATCAGAGATTAAAATAAAAAATAATAATAAACAGCGGCGCTGACATGTGCTTACGCAAACAGGAGAGAGAAAATGAGGGGGGAAATTCCACTGACCATTGACACATCTTTGGCCACCGTGTTAGCACACATGCCGCATCAAGAGAAAGATAAAATGGCTGACAATCATTTTAAACGCCGATTAGATATTTTTGGACGTCGAATTACATTCCACATGCCATCCAAAACAACATGAGCATGGAAACAGACGGTGTGTCCAATGATGCGCTGACAGTAATTTGATGAAAAATATAATTTAAAATGGTAAATTATCGGGATATCCTTGCAGATAATTCATGAATTTTGTATTATATGAGGGTATATACATATTTGGCCTCTTAAAAAATTTGTGCAGTTACCTTATTGCCCCTGGATGTTACTATACTTTTTTGTCTTATTTGAGTGTAGTTTCGTATTTAGCCATTAAAAAAACAATGTGCAATAACATTTGTGCTCCTATGCGTTACTGTTCTATTTTGTCTTATTTATATGTATTATGGTTATTTTACTGTGCAAAGAAATTAAAAAAAAAAAAAAAAAAAAAAACTAGACCCAAGGCCAATTTTAATTCACATTGAGTGGTAAAATAATAATTAATTTTACTATTCAAATCTTGAATCTAAATCTAGAGCTACAGTGATTCACTGCAATAAATGCACAGTTAAACCGCAATCTCATTTAGCTGCAAGTACAATGTAGAAGCGTCCAAGCAAGGACAGTGATAGTATCTGGCAAGGTGCAAGAGATTATAAAAAGAAAAGAAAATCCCTCCAAAAAAGATACAAAAGATGTCATGTGAGTTGTGATCATGAACTCATAACAAATTAAAAAAATATATATGGAAAGCTAAGAGAACATGAGGAATCATCCGTTTCACTGACCACAGATGTTAGTTTGACCAGGAACATACACTTGGATGTTTCATTATTAGTTTCGCTATCTTTTAGTTTTACTGTTGATGATGGAAACACGCTCCCGCCGAACTCTCTGCCAATAATCTCCCTTCGAACTTGGAAAAATTGAAAATCACACTCTTTTTGAGACTTTGCCGGGTTTTGAGGCCACCTTGTGATGTTACCTAATCTCCTTTCATGCCTTGCATTTTGGTTGGCGAGCTGCTGCTTTTGTTGTTTGGTCTGTGTTCTCTGAATCACTACGATACAACCCTCTGTGTTACATGTGGACATGGTTTCCGGAGGGGGGGGGGTTGTGCAGGTGATGGGATCTCCCTCCTCACCTAATCTTATCCCATTTGATGTTTAAAACATGATTTAAATTTTGGTTCGAGTTGGATTCATCCTAGCTTGCCTAATAATTAACAATCATCAGGGTCATGGTGGAATGTTATGGATTGTTTGGAAACTTACGTCGCCTTCGTGCTCGTGGAAAGTTTTATCACTGCTACTCCAGCGTAAGGCTCATTTATTTAGAGCAATCATTGCATATGGTAGCCAAATTGTAACACGTACAAGAATATTGTTCTCTTTTCTTAGCACAAAAACTAGCTTGAAAATCAAGATCTATACACAAATATGGCAATTAAACATTTGCATGCAACCATAATTATGATTGGAAAAACTACTTCCAAATATAAACATGATTGGTTCGATCATTAGACGTAGAAAATTAATATAAATCTCAAATGGTCGACAAATTTCTTTCCTCGCAACTTGATTCGGATTTCACAGTCCCTTTCCTTCTTCTTACAGATATTGGATTCGAGTGACTAAGGAATACTGCGCTATTAGAATACCCAGCAGAGCACCGCCCCGGCATCTCCAGGCTAATCAAAATCTTGTGTGTTGACCGTGCCTAGAATCTAAAGGTACCAAGTTGACACGTGTGGATAGTGAATGAAACCAACATATCATCATAATGCACACGCGTCCTCTGAGTGACATGCAGGCATGTGAGTGCCATTTAGCAAATTCTATCTTCTACCTTCTACTTCTCTCGCCAGATGGGTTACTTGTATATTTTTATACTAGTTTAAAAACAAAAATTGAGAAGCTTATTTATAACAAATCCCTCCAGCGTGCAGTCCACCCTGCAATGGCTGTCTATTTTACTATTCCTGCTCCTGCCTTGGATGCTAATTCATTCTTAAAGGTACGTGTCACCTACGTAAGAAACCCATTCCCACGCGCCTCTTCTATTTGCCTCTACTACGCTCCATTTTAATATTACACAAAAATTGCCCTCTTACTTTGCAAGCAAGCTATTGGAGAGATTATTAAAATGTGGCTATTTTTTAAATTTATCTGATTAAGTGTCTTAACTTTCATTTTTTTTTAGTTTACAAGTTTTTAATCAAATATTTTATCTGCATGGTGTCAAACACATGCATCTGAATTTTAGGGTTTAGTTGATTCTATTCCTAAAAATATTTAATTGTGTTTAATAATTTTCTATTTATGTATCTATAACATTTTCTTCATTCTAATTTAGCCAATACAATTAATTTTTTATATTTTCAAAATACTTTTAGTTTTGAACTCATTAAAATAAGTCAATGATTTTTTTTTTTGTTATTTATAGAAGTTAGGCTTCTAAATGACATTTAATAATAAAAAAAACAAAAAAGTTTAACCTTTTCTATTAATTTTTTAATTGAAGTTGTAAGGTTCTTAGTTTGTTTATTAAATTAATTGAGAAAGTATTATACTAGGTTTATTTCTCAATTTTAATATTTAATATAATATCATGAAACTTGATTTCAATAATAATCCAATCATGTTGTTAGATAATCAAATTATTGGCATAACAACAAATAGGTAATAAATCATCAAATCTTTTGTGCTATATTATATGTATATTTTGTTACCAACAAGGGCTTGTGCTAGTAGCGAAACACTTCGTCTATCTCGCTAAAATACTTGAGTTCGAGTTGTTGTATTATAGACCTTTGTAGGTGGCAATTCTACATCTCATGATTCTATTAGTGGAGGGTTCCTAGGCTTCGACCTTGAAGTTGTGATAGTGCCTTCAAATATATAGGGGTATTGTAAGACTATAACCATACTATAACATACTATAACCATACTATAACATACTATAACCATGTGCAATCTTGAAAATATAAATTTCATTAGAGTCCTATATACCCAACTATTATTCTAAAAAGAAACAACCTAACTATTTCCCACTAAATAACTAAAACATCCCCATGGAGCTTTAGAAGTAATTACACCAAGTAGTATAAGAGGAAGAAAAAAATCATTTCCACACATAAGATAAACATTTGCTTAAAATAGACCATTTTCAAAGATCAGACTATTTTTTTATTCATATACTCTATTTCCATCTAGTTTTAGGTGATGAGTTGGGCCTCCACAACCATTTGAAAAGCATAGCTTTGTTCTTTTTCAAAGTGAATCTTTCGTTGTGCCTCATATACTATCTATTGTTTAATAACGTATGCTGATAGAAGTCTCTTTTGAATAGACTTTAGAGTTTCATAACCTCCTTTTGGTATCTAGAAAACTAAAATAAAATGAATAGGTGAGGATTTAAGGACATTTTTAATCAAATTTTATTTGGGTTTTTATTTAGGGGTCTACAATTGAAATTGATAGACCTTTGAAAATGTAGACCCCTAAATGATTAAAAAACACTCTTCACAATCCCAATTGTAAATCCTTAAATAAACCTATCACTAATGCAAATTGGAACAAGACTACTAAACATTATGAATATTCAATACACATAATTATAAATTTATAATTCTTCCTCTTAAATGTTTATGTACTTAAAACTGTCTCATAGAAAACCTTGCAAGAAAAAACCAAATGGAAAAAAATGATACAACATTCTTGTATGATTTCTAAATAATTTGGAAATTCATAGACGTCTTTATATAGATACCTCAAGATCCACATTTGAATACTTCAGGATTCATTAAAAATAGTGCCAAATTTCTTCATTAAAACCTTGCAAAGAAAAACCTAGTAGAAAATAACTTAAGCGAAGGAAAAAGAGTACAATTTGCATTGTCTTCCTCTCAAAAGTACATGCTTTATGATAAATCTTTAAGATGACACATTCAGATATTATAAACAAGTTTCTTGAAAGTTAAGGTTGGTAAAAACTTTGTAAATAAGTATGTTAAATTACCATTTGATCTGATTTGTTTGATATCAATTTCTTACTTTTATTGAAGGTTGTGAGTATAAAAAAACTAAGTGAGATATGATTTATTTTGTCTCCTTTAATATAACCTCCTCTAAATTGAGTGATGAAGGAAACATTATCTTCAAACAACATTGTAGGTTTATTTTCAATTGTTGACAATCCATATTTTTCCTGTATATGCTAGATAATTGACCTTATTCATATATATTCTCAACTTGCTTGATGCATTGTGATAATTTCTAAATGGTTTGATAAAGTTGGCACCAATGTTTGTTTGACATATCTCCAAGAAACCATAGTATCGTTATAGCTAAATAGATAATCTATTGCTAACATCTCTTTGTGGGAATTAGAGAGATAACCTGAATTTGCATATCTAATCAATTATGAATTTGATTCACAATAAAACCTTTTCCTACAATTTTTGTCCACTAGAGAAATTGTATTAAATATTTTTTTTCAATTAATAATAAAAAATTAGTTTTTATATTTATTATATTGTTTATTGTGTTTTATTTTAAAAAATATTAAATACAATATTGAAATTACCAATAAAGTTTTTATCATCCATTGAATGACCAATGAAATAAGTCCACCAAAGAGTTAGAAAACTATTATTGGACTTGACACTATTAGATGTAATTCTCTAACTATTTTTATTTATTTTTGTTAATATGCTTATGATCAATGATGGGCTTACCAATGGTTTTTCTAATGATATTTTGCCATAATCATCAATGGATTAACCAACAAAATTAATGCCAATAGTTTTATTTTTTATTTAACATGCCACTTTTATATGTAAATCCATTAGTGATTATATTTGTTACTACCCAAATTTTGACCCACTTATTTTTATGTTTTGAAAAAAGACAAAAAAAATATATAAAAAAAAGAGGAAAATCCAAAAATATCTTGTTACGGGGGCAAAATTGAATAAATTGAGAGTTTAACAGTCGATTGAGGATTAAATCGCGAAAATCATGAACCAAGGACCAGAATAAAAAGATCGCACAAAGCTAAGGTTGAGATCAAATTTTTGATGGGATATAATTGCGTCAAAATCACAAGTTCAATTGGGTGCAATTAAAGAAATTATAAATTGGAGGACCAAATCAGATTTTTACCTTCTAAAAATTTTGAAATCTGCATGCACTATTCCGGCATGCCTTTGCATTAAATTTTCAGGCGAGATCACAACAAAACATATCAGTGTTGATCTTCTTCCCGGTTTCGTCTCCATCAATCAGCAAAACAGATCAAAATTCTTCCTATATCCATCGTGATTTTCTTCCCAAATTATCTCCATCAATACCGTTTTTGATTCTCCTCCCTGTCTTCCTAATTCTCCGCTGATTGCTATCGATGTTGATACACTTTCCTCAAACGTTATGCATGGCCAAACCCGGGTCTTCTCTGCTATAAATAGCAGCGTGCACGGTGAAACAGGAGAGCGAAAAAAAGAGGAGAAAGGGGAGAGAAGGAGAGCAGACATAGAGGGAAATACGTGAGAAATATAGTGTATGAAACGCAGAGAAAGGGAGAAAAATTTGGAGTCAAATCCCTTCCCTGCCCTCAGCATTTTCTCTCGGGTCCTCTGCCTCTCTCTCTCTAAAAACTAGACCCCCTGTTTTTCTTCTTCACTCTCGGCCAGCCGTGCATCACCACTGTCGACCACCATTATTCCTCCTTCTCATCACCATAAGCCGCCCCTCAACCCCAGTAACTCCTCCATCATCTCAGGCGAAGGGAGAGGCGATGATAGCCGCGATAGCAGCAGCCCTTGCAACGTGACAATAGACATTCCGATGACTATTCCGGCCAACTCAGGCCACCATTTCCGACGAGACAATGACCAGAAGAACCACTTCGATCACCTCTACACAAAGGTGTTAACAGGTAAGCATTTCATCACACTAGAAAAATTGCATATCTACTGTTTATCTTCTTCAAGTTTACGTAAAAAAAACCCAGTTACTGTTTGTGAACAGTAACCGGGTCGGGCACAAGGGCCGACCCGGAAAAGAAACGGTACGGGCTTCAAGCCCGTACGCCCAACCCAGTCCCCAGGCGGGTTGGAGCCCATCCCCAGGCGGGCTGCCAGCCCAGCTCGCCAATAAAATAAAATATATATATATATATATATATATATATATATAAAATTTAGAAAAATATTTAAAAAAATATATTATTTTCTTGCATACAGCCAATACACTAGCACATTTTAAAAAAAAAAATTTGTTTCAAAAAAATATATTACCTTGGAATTTTAAGGAAAAATGTATTTTTGCATGAATTTCATAAAAAAAATCATTTCTTGCATTTTTAGATTTTACAACATGTTTGTAAAATCCAAAGGGTATTGGCCAATATTTCAAAAAAATATAAAATCTTATTTTTTTGGGTAATTTATTATTCACCGTCGGTATTTGGATAAATAAATCCTAAAGGGGTTAATATCCAAAATATTCGACGGGAATGATATGCTATTATTCACTATTGGTATTTGGGTAAATGAATCATAAGGGGTTAATATCCAAAATTTTCGACGGGAATGATACGCTATTATTCACTGTCGGTATTTGGATAAATAAATCCTAAAGGGATTAATATCCAAAATATTCGGTGGGAATAATATAATATTATTCACTGTCGGTGTTTGGATAATTAAATCCTAAGGGGTTAATATCCAAAATATTCGGCGGAGTAATATTCCATTTGCCATTTAATTAACATATGTTTTGAGTCATAACAAATCATAAGCAGACCAAACGTCAAGCAACTTACCTTAGGTAGGGCGTAGTAGGGGTGCTAAAACTTTCCCTTTACGCAACCAGTCCTTTACCCTAGAATATCTGAAAGACCAGTTTTAGGTTTCCTAGTAACCATAATACTAGGTGGCGACTCCCTTTTTTTTTTACAAAAAATAAAAATTAGACCCCCGACACATGAATTCTCCCCGCACGCGGAGAAGGTCGCCATGACGCCGCATCTCATTTTTGGGGTGTGACAATATTAATAATATATTTACTGATAAAATATTAATGATATGTTTTTCAAAAATATTTTTTTGTTCATGATTTGTTTGGAAATAACAATGTTTAAACACCAACAAAATATTTCATTGAAAATATGTAATATTTTGATAGTGTAATTAGATTGAATAAATGGTTCTTAACAAAGATGAGTAAATATTTCATGTTTACATATGTAAATTTAATATGACAAAATATTGTATTTTAAATAGGACAAACCTAAAAAGTATTCAAGACTAAATAAGTTTAACTTTATCATTAATAATATTTTTATATTAGTTTTATACTTATTTTTTTAAAAAAAATGTCAATTAAAAACTTTTATATATTTCTATTTTTTTTTTGCTATATTTCCATCTATGTTTTATATATATATATATATATATATATATATAAACAACATTATTTTGCTAGTAATCTAATGCTTTCTGTTAAATAATCATTAGAAAGATCATAATTGAAAAAATAGTTTAAGAGTGAAATTAATATAAAAATAATTGAATTGTAAAGTCTATACTACTCTGGACATTTAAGAGTTGCCCTTAAAATGGTGAAGAAGAAAATAACGTAAGAATTTCTGTACTTGTAAAAAGTAATTAAGGATTGTGATTGAGTGCAAGTGTTTTTCCTAAATGATTCACATAAGTAGATTGTGAATTTTTTTTAGCTTATTAGTACTATTATTACTAATACTAGTGATTTTCATAAGAAGACATCACAGTAATATGGAAATAATTGTGAATCAACATAATAATTTGTAACATGATGAAAGAGAATGATCACGAATGCTAATACTTGATGATATGATCCTCATCCAAGTCCATACATCATTATAAATGAATTGATGATAAGAGTATACCATATTAACACGTGTTATTAATGTAGTTCAATATCCCCAAGAGGCGTGATGTGATGAAAGAGAGCTTGTGATATGCACAGAATGTCTAGAGTCCGAGTCAGGCATACATCCCTTATAAGAGCTTAAAACAACGATAGTTTTACTCGTTCACCTGAACTCATAGAGTGTATTTTCCGGGGAGTGAAGTTTCCTTGCATAAAAAAAAATAAAGATCAACATTACATTAATATCCACATGCTGTTAAGGTCAACTAGTCCCTTACCTTGTCGAGGTTTCCAACTTAAAATTTTCCATTTACTACTACTATTTTCATTTTTAAAATTAAGAATTAGAATTTGGACACTACAAGAAAATAGCCTTGTTTGCAATGGAGACATCTGTTGCAAACAATGAAGGAAGCCGCTGCTAATATTAATTAGCAATGGCATTTGCAACGGAAGCCATCCGTTGCAAAGAGGCCCTTGCAAATTTCACTTGCAATGGATTGTCCGTTGCAAGTGAAATTTCAACGGCTTTGCAAAGGAATATCCATTGTAAATTGCAACGGATGTTCCGTTGCAATTTCAAGCTTTGCAACGGATGTTGCGTTGTTAATTACAATGGATTATCCGTTGCTAATTGCAACGGAAATGCCATTGCATAGCTGATGCAAATTAATTGCAATAGCAGTTGCAATGGATTTTCCGTTGCAACTGCTAATTAATTTTTAAAATCCATTTCAAATATATTTAATTTTTAATTAATTATAAACAAATATTTTAAAAGTACTAGAACATATTGAAATATTATTAATATTGAAAATATAATAAATATGGTGGAAATAAAAATTATTATAAATTAAAATTCATAATACACTACAGATTCGATTACATTTACATGTCTAAGTAAATGAACATGGAATATAAAAATACACATTTTTAAGTGTTTAAGGCGGAAATAATCTACGATATTGTGGATGAGAGGAAGATGAACCATTATATGGTAGATGAGGTCGAGGTCGATATACTGGTGAAGACACGGGACCCATAGGTGTCATTGTATGTGATGGCATCGACGGGGCCACAGGTGTTGGTCTTCATTACTGACAGAGCTTTATTGCGAGCTCGTGCCAATTGTTGGTTCAAGGAAATTCGAGCTTTATCTTCCCAAATTTTATGAATAATTTCTTCATCTTCTTCAGGGAAGGCATATTTTTTCTATCAAATACAAAGCAGGAATGATATATGGTTAGGAAATTCTTATAAAAATGAAGAAGAGAAATATTGTAGTGCAACTTTATCTGTGTTGTTCCTCTCTTTATTAGCTAAGACAACTTTATCCTGGGAGGGGACAAATTAAGAACATACATCTAATTCTTTTTTTAGACTTGGCACGTTGAATTATATTTACTCCAAGACCCCTTTCTTTTTTCTTTTTTTTTAAATATCTCTAGCAATTCGATACAACATTCATTACGGTGCAAAGTGGATAACTATGTCTCTTTTGAGTTCAATCGCTATCTCTAGTTTACAGATTATTAATGGCCAAGACAAAGGAAACTAAAGCCAACAACACAAATACTTAAAAAAACATTAAACACACAACAGCAAAACACAAAACATCTTTACACACACAACAATATGTATTTAATCCCTACAAATACCAAAAACAAACAGTACACAAATTACACTAACCTTTCGAGACTCATTAAATATTTTTAAGGTATGAGCTATTTTTGTTGTAAAGATTCACATTTCAACTAAAATAAGCCCTTAACTCCAATGTGACAGATTTACACTGGAGGTCAATCTACAACAACCTCTTTTATTCCGGATAGTTTCTCAGGTTAAAATGGATAAGACTTGTGGCAATTCATTACACGGGTTTTCACAGGACCACCTAAATTCCGAAATGAAATGGTCTTTAGACCACCTATCCTCGGTGTATCAGCCACAAGTGTGAATGTGAGAGCTACTTGTGAGTCTTACTTGATTGTAAGCCATGGTGGGGCAGTCTGGGTGACTTTAAGAAGCTTCTGTCCATGTTCCACGAAACTTCTGGATCATTTGTTTCACCTTCTTAAATTCCAAAAAGAAAAGCAAACACCTGAAATCGATCGATAACTCCTTGATCTCCTATATTTCTGTATTTTCTTTCTATTTTAACTCTCCAAATAAATGGCAAAAACATCAGATTCTACTGCAGGAAATGATCCTCATAGCAGTTCTATTGATCAAGATGTTGCCCAAGGTTCCAGTGATAGCTTTTGGCACAATGTGTACTGTAGTAATCAAGATGAGACATCAACATCCGATTAGGGGGGCAATGGAAATGGTTTGGAATTTGCATTTGGCAGCTCTGTGAAAGGGGCAGGGGTTTCGAGTCTAGACTACGAATGGGGCCATATTTTTTGAAAAGTCATCCAAGAAGAAGAGGAAGAAGAAGAATACAAATGTAAGCAGCAGCAGTGCATTAAATAGCCCTAGTGATCTATCTCTATCAGGAGCTCTGTCTCAGATTTCTAAGGATCTAAGTTATCTTCACCTTCATTGTTGGCCAACCCCTAACGAAGAAAATATTAACTCATTGATTTCTATAATTTTCCTATTTAGGACCATATTTCCTTATACTTTTATCTAATAATTTCTTCAATTACATTAAACTCTCAATTTATTAAACTCATCATCATCAAGTGAAATAACATCAAAAACTCAAAAATCATCATTCATAACATCATTATAACACAATTTATAAAAACTATCAAGAGAAGTTAATATTCATTACTCTACACTTGGCAGGCCACTTTGGGTCTCAATAACCTTCTAATTTCTTCATCAATTGATCATAAATTCATTAATTCCACATCTTATAATAATCCTAAAATCCTAAACTGAAGATAATTTATATAGCAAACTGGGCAGATGTCGTTGCGTGTACACGATTCATAAACTGATGGGCAGATGCCATTGCTTCTCTTGCTCTTCATAGTATACCCTAAACGTCTTCTATCAATCAACTGATAATATTTAAACAATCGACAAAAACATACTCAAAAAAGGCTAAGACTTGCAAATTTCTCGAAACCCTCTTCCCTAAATTGAGTACCCAAAAGAAATTATATGGGAATGAAGGAACAAAAGAAATGGGATCTTCGTTGTACCCAAAAAGGTCAGCACCTCTAAAAAATTCACCACATTTCAAACATAAATTACTCGTCTCCCTTCTACTTAGTTACCCACAATGCAGGAAATTAAATTAAATGCAAGCAACATGTAAATACATACCGTGCCGTGCACCAGACGAAGCAGATCTTCGTTGTCGTTGTGATGGGTCTTCTGGGTAACTGAATATCGACGCCGATAAGGAGTAGATCGCGAAGCTTAGCTAGAATTAACAAGGCGATTTACTGTTCAAAATTGGTTCAGAGGAGTGCAAGAATTAAGAGAACGGGAGAGATATAGAGTGACGAAGAAGAAGGGATTTTTAATTAAGTTTAAACAGAAGCACGCCAATCGATGTTATTAATTTATATTATTTTTCAAATTATAACATTTGCAACGGATTTTCCATTGCAAATGTAATCTGGCCGTTGCAAATGAAATAGAATTTGCAATGGATTTGCCATTGCAAATGTTTTAAATTGCAACCAAAATCCGTTGCAATTTAAAACTTTTGCAACGGTAAATACGTTGCAATTGACTTATTATTATTTTTTAATTGGAATAAGTTTTGCAACGGAAAATCCGTTGCAAAATATATTCTGTTGCTAATCTGCTCCAATTTTTGCAATGGATTTTTTTGGTTGCAAAGATCCGATGCAAACGAGCTCTTTTTCTTGTAGTGGGAATACTTGATTTGTAGTGGGAATACTTGATTTGTATAAAATAGGGAAAGAGTGGGATTTAAGCCAGGCTTGAAGTTCGAGACTAACTAATTAAGCCATAATTAAACTAAATTAAAAAGATGATAATCCAAGATGATTTTCTTTAAAAGTATCAGCCAAGTTAGCCAACAAAAGTCCAGTGTTTGCTGGCTCTCTTCCCCTAACATGGTGTGGAATTGTGTCAGCCCTCTCCACAAGTGAAATCATAGCCATTCCCCTTAAGACTAGGCCAGCATCGGGTTAAAGATGTGTGATGGCAGAAACATTAGGTTTTGGGCCGACTCTTGGCTAGGTACTCCAACACCACTTTCAAATTTATTTCCTAGACTTTATAGTCTCTCTCTGCAACAATCTTTTAGCCTTGCAAATATGTATAGCCCGATCAATAATTCAGTTAGTTTGACTTGGAGGAGGAACCTCAAGTCCCATTAACTTTGATTACAGAGATGGATAGAGTATGGTTTAGTTTTTCGGGACGTAAGAGAAGATAAAAAGGTATGGAAATTTAATACTTTGGACAATTATTCTGTTTAATTTGTTTACGATGCAAATTTCTCAATAGCTTTTCAGCTTCAGAGGCTTCTTCTTTTTCCCTTTTTGCTTCTCCAAAAGTTGATATGTTCATGCTTAATGGTAAGCTCTGCACCAAGTATTTTCTAGCAAAAAAAGAGATTACAAATTATGAGGATGCTCGTTGTCCTATCTACATGCTGTGAGGGTATTGAGAGTATTCACTATTTGTTTCATCATTGTATTATCACATGGAAGTTCTGGGATGGATTCTTGTACTGGTTCGGGTGGTTAAGTTGTGTATCTAGGGAGCTCGCTCGAACAAAATCTATAGGAATGGCTTACGTCGGTCAGAGGCGATTTTCAACGTCAGACCATTATCCTTCTTTCTAGTTAAACTTCTCAGTTGGAAACTTCCATTACATAGGCAATGATTTACCTGAATGTATTCTCAGCTGGACAAATTAATTTGGTTTCTTCTTGTGCTCTTCCTTCTGTTCGAATCTATCTTGTAAGCTCTTCTTTTTCCGTCACCATGTGTTTTTTTATGAAATATCTTCTTGATTATTATTGAAAAAATAAGGATGTATAATACGATTTTTATTTTATTTTAAGAAAACGAAATGGAATTAGTAATAATAGTAGTAATAATAATAATAATATTTTTATTTTTATTTTAAGAAAACGAAATGGAACTAGTAATAATAATAGTAGTAATAATAATAATATTAATAATAATATCTGGAGTGTTGACGTCGGTAATTTATTTTTTGAAGAGATATCCAATTCTTAAACTGTTTAAAGGTTATTGATAACGCTCTGGTCAGGACGAGAGAGAGAGAGACCGCCTTTGTCATCCCATAGAAAGCTTGCACTTGCTGTTCTCCTCACTCTCTCTCGCTCTCATATACTACCCCCCTACCCTCTCAGTACTCTCGCAAGCAAAAAACAAAAACTAATCCCTCCCTCGATCATCGTGCAAGCCTAAGTCTGCTGTCACTTGATATTCGTCTCTCTTTCCTCTTCCTCTATATTTGTGTCACCTTCTTGCCCTTCTGCTATCATAGGTAAGAAACCCCTTCTCTGAATCTCTCTCACTCGCTTACCAACCAAGTTGTGTTATTTCCATAGAAAAAGAGAGAGAAAGAGAAACCCAATAACCTCTGGTCTAGTACTGGACGCTCACCGATTACACCATCAACATCATGGATTCTAGTTCTCATCAGAACTGGCTCGGTTTCTCTCTTTCCAACCATCATCACATGAATAATAATATCAATGTCTCTTCATCTTCCGATTCCTCTCACCTCTTTCTCTTTGAAGCCTTCAACCCCGCCCCCGCCCCCAGTACCTCAGGTCCCTTCTCTCTCTCTCTCTCTCTCTTCTTGATATCTTTTTTTTTTTGCCCAGACTCCGACTAGATTTCTTTTCGGTTTTTATATTAACAGCTTTTGTGGTGTTTATATATACAGCGCAAGAAGTAAATGCAGTAGTAGCTGCTGGTAGAGCAACGGGCATCTCTTTATTTACAACTTCTGGACCAAAACTTGAGGACTTTCTCGGTAGCTGCAACGCTACATCACCATCACAAACACCACAACAGCCGCCGTGTGGCCAGTTCTCTACTGAGACACCCGTGACTACTACCACCGCTACGTTATCTGACAGTACTAGCTCTGAGATATATGATTCTGAGCTCAAAACTATAGCCGCTAGCTTCCTTCGTGGTTTTGCCTCTGCTGATCATCAAAAAATCGACAGTAACCAAACACATCAACAACTTCTTGTTCAGGCTGAACATTCACCAAAGAAAACTGTTGAAACTTTCGGCCAACGTACTTCAATCTATCGAGGAGTCACCAGGTAAATAGTAGTTATATCCTAAATCTTTTAGAAGAAAAACAAGTGTATTTCTTCTTCCTTTTTTTTTTCTTGAAAATAATTATTAAAAAGGTGATTTTATGTTTTTTCTTTTTGTTGGTGGTGGTCTGTGTAGGCATAGATGGACTGGCAGATATGAAGCCCATTTGTGGGATAATAGTTGCAGAAGGGAAGGCCAGAGTAGAAAAGGAAGACAAGGTAATGAAAAGCTTTTCTCTATTTTACTCTTGAATATTTCTTAAAATATGCCCTTGTCCTGCGCATACCCTTAATGTAACATGCGAGATCTGGGATCGAGGCTCAGTGTGAACAGTCCTTTGGTAGTGTGGGGTAGAAATAAATGGTGAAAGAAAGAGTATTGTCAATGAAATGGACTGCAAATGGAAGAGGATAAATCATTTAACTGTTTAATTCAAAGGCTTGGATCTTCTGGGATTTTGAAGGCCATGTAGATATTGTTACAGCGTGTGCATTTATAAAAGATTCTGATCTGCTTTTTTTCATTTCTTTCTGTGGCATGTACATGGAATGGACAATCGATCATCATTGTCCTTGCAGTTTATTTGGGTGAGTTCCTTCTCCTTTTCTTTTCTTTCAGTCTTATGAAATTAAGTATGATTAAAATCATCATTTGTTTTACTTGACTCAGTATTTTCCTTCTTGAGTTTATGTATCATCATCATCATTATCTGCTACTTCAGATTGGACACTAGATTTTTGCTCACTGTAACTTAAGATTCTTTATTTTCCCATGAATGTGTGATCAAGTTCAGAATATATATATCTACATTCTTATAAGAGTAGTATTGCTATTTTTTTTTTTTTAATACCAAAAGCTTCTGTTTTTGTTTCTTAAAAAATAATTTTTAGGTGGCTATGACAAGGAGGAGAAAGCAGCTAGAGCTTATGATCTCGCAGCTCTCAAGTACTGGGGTCCGACCACCACTACAAACTTTCCGGTGAGTATGTATATATATATAGATGCTTTGTGCAAGGATATCCTTTTTAAGTGTTTATATATATGTATATGTATATATGGAACTCTTTGAATTTAAATTTTCTGTATCATACTTTAGGCTTCTAACTATGAGAAGGAAATAGAAGGGATGAAGCACATGACAAGGCAAGAGTTTGTTGCGTCACTTCGAAGGTATTAAACATCTTTTAAGTAAAACCTAAATGTTTCTTTTAGATTTTTATTAATGGTATCTCATTATCTTTTATATATTGTTTAATCTTGCAGAAAAAGTAGTGGTTTCTCTAGAGGAGCATCGGTTTACAGAGGAGTGACGAGGTCTGTCGTGTTGATACCGCATTTTTCCTGTCTACTTTGAATATTGGAAAATATTAGACTGCAGAGAAATGATTGTATTTTCTTGCATCTTATCTGATCAGGCACCATCAACACGGTCGGTGGCAAGCAAGGATAGGAAGAGTTGCTGGCAACAAAGATCTCTATCTTGGCACCTTCAGTGAGTTTCCTAATCCTCCTTTCTGTCATCCATATATCGATCTAAAGCCTGGAAAGTATATGTTGCCAATGACAAGATTTCCCATTTTATATTATTGCTCTTCAGTCGTATGTACAATGTGATAATAAAGACAACATTTGCTCCCAAGGGTTGGTTAAAATGATTGTTCATCCTTGGCGAGGTCTTGGATTCGAGTCATCCCCACTGGCCTTTGATGAGGTGGCATATCCAAGCTCCACTCGTGGAGTGACATCCTTAGTTTCAGCCGCGATATAAATGCGGTGGGGTCCCTCTAAATGTATGTGGGGTACGGGGTATAATATTCCATGCCGGGTATGGGGCATGGGTCAACCCATTTTGGTATAAAGAATATAATAATAATAAAGAGCATTTTTTTGGCCAAACAGGCACACAAGAGGAAGCTGCCGAAGCCTATGACATTGCAGCAATCAAATTTAGAGGCCTAAATGCTGTTACCAACTTTGACATGAGTCGCTATGACGTGAAAAACATAGCTAAAAACAATCTTCCCATCGGAGGAATATCCGGCAAGTCAAAAAATTCCTCAGAATCAGCTTCTGATAGCAAAAGCATTGATGGAAGCCGAATGGACGATCGAGATCTCTCCTCAGCATCCTCAGTAACCTTTGCTTCTCAGCCTGCAACTTCTACTCTTAGCTTTGCCATACCCATCAAACAAGACCCGTCAGATTATTGGACCAATATCCTTGGATACCAAAACACTACCACTACTAAGAACAATGCCAAGAACAGCAGCAGCATTATTGATCCAAGCACTTTACTTCAATCTTCCACAAGCGGTCCTGCTTTTCAAAGCCCGACAGGTTTTAGTATGGACTTCAATGTAAATTCATCTGTCAATGAAAGCAACAGCAGTGGGCTATTATTATTCAATGGTGGTTATACACAGCAGCAGAGTGGTATTAGTACATCATCAAGTTCGAATGTCCCATTTGCTACACCCATCGCCTTGCCTAGTAATGGTAGTAGTTACGAGGGTAACCCAGGTTACAGTAGCTGGACTGCTCAATCTTTGCATTCTTTCCAATCTGCAAAGCCCAATCTCTCATTGTATCAGACTCCCATTTTTGGAATGGAATGAGCTTACAAAAGAAATGCAAGGGGAAATGAGAATCTGTGCAAAGCATGAAAGGGAAGGCCAGGTTGCTAGCTAGCTTGATGTTGATGCTAGCATGCAATGCATAGATGGATTAACTTTTTTACTCTGAATAGATGAGTCGGGACTGACGAGCGTTTCTGCGGTAGCTGACATTACCACTAACTGCAAAAGTTCTTTCTTGGTTTTGTGTTCTCCTTTTCTCTTTTGCTTTTGCTTTTCACTGACATGAATTTACACGGTATAAAATGAAGGAACATGGAAAAAAAGAAAGAAAAAGGAATTATATCCTTTTGCTATCAATTATCTTGGTGGTAATATTATATTATATATGGATATGATAGAGTTAATTTCCATCAATTAGCACTTCCATTCAACTTTGAATTGCGAAATTCCATGCAGTCACATGTCACAGAGACCACGTGTATGTATATGGTGCAGGATGCGTTTTATCAAAGCTTCCAGCTACTCTTTATCATTCGAGTAGTGACACTTGTTTCATTGAAGTATCTAAATTCATATGCAGATACGATGGGGGTTAAAATTTCTCAATTATGAAATTTTAAAGCGAGCTGCTATGATTTCTTCAAGTTCTTTCTCAAACTTCAAATTGAGTTGGTTCATCAAGAAATTACTCTCTTTGGAAAATTTACTTTAAGTGAGAAAAAGAAAAATGTAAATTGACTTCATTTGCCGTCTCCTTTTTTCGTTTTAACATGAGAGATTCCGAACAGTGCTGTGGAGTGTTAGTTTCTTAAAGCTTTGTTTTTAGCATTGCATTATTGGTCCCCGAAACTTGTAATTGTATTGAACTGAATCACTCAACTTTTCTCATTCTCAATTGAGTCCTTTTATACTAGATACAATACAGTGTATTAAGAAAACTGAAATTGTAATCTAACCACTACTAACAACTTTAACAGAAAAGTAACTAACTGAAATTGCAACTAACTAACTAATTGGTAACAGATTATTTATCTCAACAAACCCTCCCTTAATCTGCATCAGTTTCCACACTTTGGAATTTCGCATACTCCTAGTCTCTCTCGCAGTTTTAAGAACCCTTCAAGCTTTAACGGCTTGGTCATAATGTCAGCTATCTATTCTTGTGAGCTGCAGTATTTCAACTCTATAACCCCATCATTAGACAGATCCCGAAGGAAGTGATACCTGACTGCTATGTGCTTGCTTCGTCCATGCATAACTGGATTTTTTGATAACTTGATCGTAGAACAGTTATCACAAAATACCACACATTTATCTTGGTTCCAATTCAGATGACGAAGTACCTTTAGCATCCAAATAGCTTGGCATGCACACATTGCCGCTGAGATGAACTCCGCTTCTGTAGTTGAAAGAGTAACTATTGCCTGCTTCTTCGAACTCCATGCAACTGCTCCAGAACACATTTTAAACACATAACCTGATGTGCTTCTTCTATCATCCAGATCCCCAGCATAGTCGCTATCCAAATAGCCAATCAATCCATCAATTCCTGCTCCTTTCTTGAAACAGATTCCCAGATCAGTAGTGCCTTTCAGATACCTTAAGATTCTTTTAACTGCCATCATATGCAGCTCTGTGGGCCTCTCCATGTATCTGCTCACCAAACTCATCACATACATAAGATCCGGTCTGGACACAGTTAGATACATCAAACTACCAATTATCTGTTTGTACTGTGTTGAGTCCACCTTGACTCCCCCTTCATCCTTCATTAGTTTGCAACCGGGAACCATTGGAGTTTTAGTGGAATTACTATTCTCCATGCCAAACTTCATTAAAATTTCTTGGACATACTTTCTCTGACTCATGTAAATTCCCTCACTGCTTTGAATCACTTCTACCCCCAGAAAGAACTTCATCTTTCCCAAGTCAGTCATATCAAATTCCTTTTCCATAGACACCTTGAACTCAGTGATTAATGCTTCATCATTACCCGTGAAGATCAAATCATCTACATATATGCTCACAATAAGCACCTTCCCTTCACCAGACTTAGTAAACAGTGTTGGTTCACTAGGGCATTTCTCAAACCCTTGTTTGGCAAAATATGCTTCTATCCTGCTATACCATGCTCTAGGTGCTTGCTTTAACCCATACAAAGCTTTCTTGAGTTTAAACACCTTTTCTTCTTCCCCCTTCTTAACAAATCCCCTCGGTTGCTCAATGTACACATTTTCTTCCAATTCTCCGTGCAAGAAAGCACTTTTAACATCTAATTGATAGATGTTCCAGTTCATGTGTGCTGTAACTGCCAAAATTATCCGAATGGTATCCCAACAGGCAACTGGTGCAAAAACCTCTGTGTAATCAACACCATATTTCTGAGCATACCCCAAAACCACTAGGCAAGCCTTGTGTTTATCTACTTCCCCTTTCTCATTTAGCTTGGTTTTGTAGATCCACTTGACTCCTATAGCTTTGGTCCCCGCTGGCAATTCAGTTAAGACCCATGTTTCATTTTTTTCTATTGCATGTATTTCACTTTCCATTGCATTCTGCCAAGTAGGACTCGCTGTAGCTTCTTCATAACAGTTTGGATCTCCTTTTTCTATGTACATCACCAAGTCCAGCTCATCTTCATTCTTGGAAAGTCCCTCTCCTGATTTGTAATCTTCCATCCACACAGGTGCTTTGCTCATCCTTCCCTGCCCCCTGTTATTTCTTCTTGCATTCCCTTCATTCACTTCTTCACTGTCAAAGACTCTACTAAAGTCTGCATTCTGCTCTTCAGCTGCTGTGACAGCTGGGAAAGCTGCTGTGATAGCTGGGATTGTTCCTTCATTGGTGATAGCTGCTGTCACACCTTCATCCCTTCCATCTGCAGCAGCTGCCACTTCTGCTTCACTGCCATTAGCCCTTTCTTCTTCCTCACCATCAAGTGATTCCCCCAATTCCAGCACATTGTTTTTGGAATCTGACTCACTTCTATCCCATTTCCAGCCTTCATTCTCAACAAAAACAACATCCCTGCTGATGATGATTTTCTGAGTAGCAGGGTTGTACATGTGGTATGCCTTCGATTCTTTGCTTAGCCCCAAATGCACACACTTTGTGCTCTTGTCATCCAATTTCTTCCTCATTTGGTCTGCATTGTGCACATAACCTACACACTCGAACACCTTAAAGTGTTCCACGGAAGGGGTGAGGTTTCTCCACACTTCTTCAGGGGTTTTGTTCTTCATAGCTGTGGTTGGACTTCGGTTCATCAGGTGGACTGCCCAATTAACTGCCTCAGGCCAGAATTCTCTAGGCACTTCTCTCTCAATCAACATGCTTCTGGCCTTATTCATAATGTCTCTATTCTTCCGCTCAGCAACCCCATTTTGCTGCGGGGTATAGGCTACTGTTAGTTGCCTGCTTATGCCATTTAATTTGCAGAATTTATCAAACTCCGCAGAGTTAAACTCTCCTCCTCTATCAGTCCTTAGGCAACAGATACTCTCACTTGATTCTTTTTCTGTCAACACTTTAAAGTTCTTGAAAGTGTTGAAAGCCTCAAATTTTTCCATAAGGAAATACACCCAAATCTTCCTACTATGGTCATCTATAAAAGTAATCAAGTATCTCTTCTTACTATGAGATGCAGGGGTCACTGGCCCACAAATATCTGCATGTATCAGCTGTAGCCTTTTAGAGGCTCTCCACTGGCTTTGCTTGGAAAAAGGATCCCTATGCTGCTTTCCCAGCACACAGCCCTCACATAGCTGAGTTGGTACCTTAATCAAAGGCAGCCCTTTCACCATCTTATTATAATACAGATTTCTCAACCCCTTATAGTTCAAATGGCCATATCAGCAATGCCACAAATGGGCTTCTTCCTTGGCAACAGTCTTAAAGCATGCAATATCCTCATATTCACTATGTTCACTAGGGGTAACAGATGCTAATATTACAAACATTCTATTAGCAGACATAGTACTCTTCATGATTAACCCTCTAGATTCATGAAATATCTTGCACATATTATTTCTTATGAGTATAGCTAACCCTTTCTCCTGTAATTGACCTATACTCAACAGATTATTCTTCAATTCTGGAATATAATAAACTTGCGTAATAATCTGCGTTACCCCTTCTACATTCATCTTAATATTGCCTCTACCCATCACTAACATCCTAGAGTTATTCACCAATTTTACAAATTGTCTAAAACCTTCTTCAAAGCTTAAAAACCACACCTTATTCCCTGTCATGTGATTACTACACCCGGAGTCCAGAAACCATACCTCATCTCAGGTGGACTGATTCAATTCCACATGAGCCATGAGAAGCATTTCTTCCTCTTCCTCAAGCTTTGCATAATGAGCTCCGCGTTCCCAGTCTGGACACTCATACTGGAAGTGTCCCAGCCTGTGACACTTATAGCACTCAACCAATTCCTTCCTGAATTGTTGCCTTCCCCTTCCTCTTCCTCTGCCTCTCACACCACGGCTCATGCCAAATGTACCCCTGCCCCTTCCTCGGGTTGTTCTGTCATCACAGACAACCTTTAGGGCTTGCTCTTCTTCCCTATACTCAGTCATCCTTTGTTCATGTACCAGGAGACTACCATGCAGCTCATCAAGAATCAGCGAGTCTAAGTCATTTGACTCTTCAATGGAGCACACAATATAATTGAAATTCATGGTCATAGTTCTCAGAATTTTACTCACCACCATACTTTCTTTCATTTGTTCCCCGTGAGTCTTCATTTTGTTTACCACCGAGAGAGTGTGAGAGAAGTATTTGTCTACCTTCTCTCCCTCCTTCATCACCAGCACTTCAAACTCCCTCCTCAGAGCTTGCAGTTGAGCTCTTCTCACCTTAGTTGAGCCTTGATACTTCTGCTGCATGCTGTTCCAGATGGCCTTCGATGTGCTCTTATCGAGTATCGTCTCCATGATACTACGATCAATTGCCTGAAACAGTACATTTTTGATCTTCATATCTTTTAACTTGGCATCTTCCACAGTTTTCTTCTGAGCATCGCTCATTGTGGCTCCTCGGGTTTCTGTAGGAACTCCTTCCACCAATTTCCACAGCTCCTTGCTCCTTAGGAAATTCCCCATCATCATCGACCAGTGGTCGTAGTACCCATCAAATTTGGGTATAGTAGCTTGCACAAATTGATGTTCTGAGGTGGCCATTTTTCTCGGTGAATTTTCTCAATTTAGTCTCTCGGTGTTTCTCTCCCCGTGTTTCTCTCTCAGGATCCACAAACAGTAGTGGATTTTCTTCACTCAGATGGAAGAAATCAGAAGATGAATACCTCAGAAAAATTCTTCTTCTTCTTGAATCACCGATTTCTTCTTTCACAGAACTCAACATAAGTTTTTCTTCTTCTTTTTTTCACAAATCACAGATCATCTGATCTCTCACTCTCTCAATCGCAGCAGATCGTTTGATCTCTCTCTGTACCCGAGAAGTTCTTCTCAGAAAGCTTTCTCAGGAAGCTTCTTCTCTCAAATCTCTCAATCAGTCCTTCCAAGCTCTGATACCACTTATTGGTCCCCGAAACTTGTAATTGTATTGAACTGAATCACTCAACTTTTCTCATTCTCAATTGAGTCCTTTTATACTAGATACAATGCAGTGTATTAAGAAAACTGAAATTGCAATCTAACCACTACTAACAACTTTAACAGAAAAGTAACTAACTGAAATTGCAACTAACTAACTAATTGGTAACAGATTATTTATCTCAACATGCATTGCGTTTATGAGCAAAAATTAAATTGTCTCGATGATGTTCGTTTGTTAAGAAAATTTCGTTTTTAATGTGCATGCATTTGTGAGGGCACATGCATTCAATTTTGTGGCGCAAAATGGACCACGCCATCTTTAATTTTTCTGGAAAGTTGATTATATTTGCGAAGAAAATATACAAGATTCGAGAGACAAAGCTCTTTAAGAAAAGAAAGCAACAAATTACAAGTGGTAAACCAGAGAAAAAAGAAACCTAGAAATTTAATAGTTGGACGAAATGAGTGAGAAGGAATTCCAAGACAGTCAAAGTGTCAAGAAAGAAAAAAAATGACAGTGTGTTCAGCTACATCTCACCACCCTCGTAGATTCCATATGAACTTGATAGAGGCAGAAATAGGATCTATACGAGTCATGTTGTTGATCTGAATACGTATCATCTGTATGATATCCTCACTTGTTGCTTGATTAAATTGAAATTTATTGATTAACAAACGATAATTTCTCTCATGCCAAATGTAATAGATACTCGTTATTGATAGCAACAATCTAGCAATAGTGTGACTTCATGTTTTGCCCTTGTGGAATCTTGCGGTTGCCCATTGAAGAAGTTGTTGCCAGGGTAGTGTATGCCAATACATGTGTTAGCTATGGTGTTGACTGTTTCCCAGACCTTGTTGGTGTAAATGCAGAGGAAAAATAGATGGATGCATGTTGCATTGTAAATCTCAATTTAAGGAGATTCTTCATCGCTCAAACATGATTTTGCATACTAAAGGCAAGTCTCATATCAAAAGTCATTTTGGAGAGGCAAATAGTTAAAATAGCTCCTTGAATAGTATATATATAGTTTTTTTTATTGATGTATTCTCCAATAGTAAAAACCATTTTGGAGAGCCATTTTTTTTATCTTATTTAAAATAAAATTCAATTATTTTGTATATAGTTTAATTATGCAATAAATTATATAATTAGTAGGAGTAAGTTATATAATTAAATAATTTTTTTTGAAAAACCCTCCAACAATAAAATTATTATTTTTTTAATTATATTTAAATTAAAAAAAAGAATTTAAATATAATTAAAAGACCCGCAATATTTGAAATTTAAGCTACTTATTTTATGTTTCTCAAGTAATTGTATGTTTTTTATAGTTATTGTATTTGAAGTTAATTAATGTTACTTATTATCTTTGAGTGTTAGAAAAATTTAAAAAAAACAAAATGAACACATTAACAAATAACCAATAAGTTCATACATAATTAATTTACATTCCATGACAAATAATTCAATCAAATTAATAAAAAATTAATACCCTTATTTTTTTATGCTTATTATTATTATTATTATTATTATTATTATTATTATTATTATTATAATTAATAATTATTATTATATAATAATAATAATTATAATATAATAAAATTTAGCTTAAACCCCCCCACCCCACACCCATTCCCCCATCTCAAATTTATTAAAAATCCCTAATCTCCTTCTCTTCTCCCCTCTGATGCCGCCCCCCACCCCCTCACCCACACCATTAAATCTCTCTTGAGCCATCATTTTCCTCCCTCCCTCGCTCATTTTCTCTATCTTTTCTTCTTCTTACAATTAATTGATCGATCAAGGTCTCTCCCTTTCCTTCTTCTTTTCGAACCCTAAACCACACCAGTACCAAGAGAAAAGCAACATCTTGGTCTCCTCGCCCCTCTCCTCAGGTGCTCCCACTTTTCTTATGCTTTTCCTGATTGGTTCTGAATGAGCTGATTGCAACTATGACTATCGTATTTTTAGAGCTATTTAAGGTGTAGTTTTGGGAGCTCAAGGCAGGAGGATTTTGAGTTTCCTTATGGCTTTTTATTGAAATTTTAGGTTTTTTGATTTCCTCTTATTACTACAAGCTTGCTTGTTTTTTTGGTTCTTCAGGGTTTTGTTGGAATTAAATGAGAGGTTTTCATTGTTGATTGATGATGCTATGTTTTATATTTTTGCAACGGTATAATTCCTTGTATTCCAAAGACTATTTTTCAATTTAGCTCTGCATCCTCTCATATGTAGGAATGCCTTTCCTAAATTTGAAAAGGCAAAATGCCTCTCGGGATGCCTCTCCCATTGAAGGCGTTAAATTGAACAACAAGAACTAAAATTAAAAAAAAAATAGCTTTACCTTTTGAGATGCCTTCTGCATTGGACTTGCCCTAAGCAAAAGCATGAGGGATTGGTGTGGGATATGTCCTTTGTACCATATGAGATGGTGCATGGTGCTTGTTGGTCTAAGAAGATCATATGTTGAGGTGATGAAGAACTTCCCTAAGGAGTGGCAATTCCACTTGCATTTGATATTCCATATGAGGTCTTAACTAAAATTTTATAAAGTTTGATAAGGCTCTTAGTTGAGGGTTGTCACCTATGGATTTCCAATGCTCCACTATGATAACCTATAATAATTTTGCATTCTATGTGAAACTTGTAACGATTAAGGTTTTGAGTTAAATAATATTCACTGTCTTTGTTCTTTTGACATTGAATAATCAAATCAAAGGGAAGTTGAGGATTACCAATGCAATAGGTGAATGTGCCTTAACACAATTCTCTAGCTTGGAGAATTCTCCTTCAAGCCTGTGAGAGATTGGAAGGGATACTAATTTGCCAAAATGACCTTTCACGTAAAAGAATTTTGTGCACCCATGTTGCCCATTTGGGTAAAAATGGACAACATTTTCACCTTTTGTTCATCTTCAGTGCATATTTAGTTGAACCTTTGATCAAATGATAATTGTGCATTAGATCATGGGTGAAAAGGATGGCTTTTGAAATTTGCCTCTTTAGTAAGAAGACAAATTCAGAAGAGCCAATAACCTTTACAAAAGCCTCATTCAACATGGTGACTAGCAACTTAGATATGAATTTGTAGATGACATTACAACAAAATATTTGTCTTGTCATTCATGTTTGTAGGAGCTAGGTCTACTTTGGGTACAAACACAATTTTCATAGCAGTTATATATTTAGTCAAGGTGTTATGGGAGAAGTAATACCTAACAGAATTAATGTAATTTGGTCCAATGATTCTCTAGCTTTTCTTGAAGAAGAAGACAATGTATCCATCAGGTCTTGAAGACTTATCATTTGAGATTGAAAATAAAATGACCTCATCCTTCATGAGAGAAAGGTTGAACTAAGGCGATACTAGTTGTCTTTTGATATAGTGTTTAGGAAAATAAGGTGCAAATCACTGTAAGGTTGAGTGAAAGGAGCTGAGAGAAAGAGTTTAAAGTACCATTGATGCAATCTAATCATCAAAGGATCTATTGGAGGTTCTAGTTGGTCCAATTACGAGGTTTAGGGCTATGAAGTTCAAAGAAGCCTTCAATAGACTTCTTTAAGATACATGGACTAAGGTGAACTTCAAGAGGATTTTTAATAATATAGAGTAAACCTTGATTAATTTGATTCATATTTAAGAGGGGTTTATTGGTGGAACCAACACTATTACAAAAGGATTGGGAGAAGAAAACTAGATTATGATAGTTTAACCTTTTGTTACTCTTGTGGTCATAACTAAAGCTATAAATCGAATTTTGTTGTGATTCTAGTTGAGTTGGAAACTAAACTTTCATATCTTTCCAACAGTATATGTCTCGTCTTCTAAATCATTAATAAGAGAGAGAAGTTTTACATCACCAATGCGGATGAATACAGTCTTCCTAGGGTGCAAGCCTCTCAAATCTTCCAAAGATGAAATTGATATACTCTGCCTAGTGCTAGAACATATTTTACCTTGTAAGGAATTGGCATGATATTCATAGTGCTAGAACAAATTTTATATTTCTCTAAGTATGGAATAGACATTGTATTAATAATAACTAGAAGCTTGCAAATGACATCCCTTCTTGAATCCCAAAATGCTGAATCATTATAAACTTTGATAAGGTTAGATGATTTGTCACGCATCACCAAAAATGGTTTTTTTTATGTATAGATATTAGATCCAAAAAATATTTTCTAAGTATGAGCTTTAGATCATGAAATGATTTTCTAATTATAAATGTTGGACCCATAAATAATTCCTAAGTATGGATAGTTCACCTAGAAATGATAGGTGTTAGACCTATAAATGTTTATCTAAATGCGGGCATCAGACTTAGATAAAAACTTTACATAAAGACTCTAAACTCGTGAAAATAACTTAAAGATGAAAGAATTGTATTATTAAAAAAATATGATGTATATGAAAAAAATACATATATACATGTAAAGGAATTTAAAAACCCAACCATATATTTTAGCTAAGTATTGTTATCGTTGGGTTATAATGTTCCTAACTAGGAATATATCTCTAAAATCTAGGGCTAGGATTGGATGGAAGGTTCTCATGAAATCCATCTTCATTACCCTTAAGAGATTCAAGAAGCAAAAAAAGTTAGACATGCCTAAGAAAGTCTTGTCTTCCACCATCTTTATAAAAGCCTTTGAATTCATGAAAAAACCTTAGGAGGGTTTTGCATCCTTAAAAAGGTGCCCAATATTAGTTGGTTGATATGCTTATTAAGGTGAGACACTTACGCCACATACTCATCAGGATGATGACGAATTATATATTTCACATCCATAACATATTTACTACTAAGACTTCATCCTTAGGATTCTAAGCTTGCCTCCGTGTCTTTTGAAAGTCTCTAATAGGGGCAAAGTTAGACTTCTACAAAGAGATGTTCTCTCCTCCATACCAAAAAGAAGGTGTAATATGGCACCAATTCTCACTCCAGAACCTAATATGAAGGACCAATATCCCTATAACTTCTTTTAGGCTTCTTTTTTTTGGAGATAGATCTAGTGTTTCTATGTTCTAATAGTTTTGATTCAAAAGGAAAGATTTGGAAAGTGGTATTGAGATGTCAGTACGAGTTTTTTCTTAGATTAAAAAAGAGGTAACTTGGGGTATTTTTTGTGAGAATAGTGTTTTTTTTTTAGAAATCATTAGTAAAGGGTGAAACAAAAGCAAAAGAAATAAAACTTATGATTATAAAGAAAATATCTCGTCATCTCTACCATCAGATGAAAAACCTTTCATATTATCACATATCTAAAGAAGACTACTCAAATACCATATTGAAAGTTATTCATATTTTCATTCCCTAGATAAATCTTATCCTCATAAAAATAAGACATATGGACTTTGAGGAAGGGAGCATAAAATCTAATGGAGAAGATAAAAAAAAATGTATCATTTGTTGTTGATAAAAGCCTTCAAAATCTTTATGTATAGATCCTAAGGATATGGGGGGCTATTAATGGATCAAAATTTATTGTTTTTTTGTTTGTGTGGGACTATCTTTCAAAAGTATAGACAAATAAGTATGAAAAATTTTTAAACCCATTATTTTAACAATTTCAGCATATTTGATCTCAACCAAGCATTAAGCTTAGGCACATGTAAGTATAAAAAGTTGTTAAACCCATTATTTTTAGGCTTAGCCAATCATTGAGTTTAGTCGTGTGGGGTTTGTTATAGTGTTAGACCCACCATCTCTAGGCTCGGCCGAACACCAAGCTTAAACATGTATAGGTTTTGCGAGCGGCTAGAGTAATCATCTCTAAGCTCAACCTACCATTAAGCCCTAATATGTTGAGATCCAGCAAGCTTTCAACCCCACCATTTTTATGCTAGGTCAAATGTTGTGTCTAATCATATGTAAGGCTAACGAGCTTTCAAACTCATCATATCTAAATTGAGTCAAATGTTAAGCCCAAACATGTATGGTTTCGATGAGCTTCGAGACACATCTTCTTTCTATATCTTTAAACCTGACAATCTACTAGACCCATTAACACTAGGTTTATGCTCTTTTAACTCCAAAAAAATCTTATACTCTCCAAATGAACCATGGGTCAAAGATAATTTACCCTAGCAAGTTAAAGATATTTTATCATGACGAGTTAGAAATATTTTAACTTTGTCAAGATAAGGATATCCTATTATGATATATAAGAAATTTTTATCATGATAAGACGAAAATATATTGTTGTTGCATCAACTCTTTCTTTTAAATGTAAAAATGATCCTAGTGGTTATAAAAAGGAGAAGAAAAAAAAAGAGAAGAAGAAAATAACCTTCAGGTATGTTAGTTACAATGATATATCTATCTTAAAAGTCATTTTTTTTAATATAATTGATCTATCTTGAAATGATATTAATTAAATCATTATAATAAGCATGAGCTAAAAAAAAAGTGAATAATTTATATCTTGGGTTGGCCTTGAAGCCCAACCACGAGATAGAAAAAAACCTTCATCTGGGGGGGATCGGTTCTTAGATATCGTAGTGGTACGATTGGTCGTATTTACTTAGTGGGTGTTTGGCTCCGTGTTTTTACCTGCGGTTGAAGCAAAACGCGGAGCGAAACGTAACATTACTAAACACCCGAATAAATTTTTGTGGTGGATCCCACCATTTGAAAATGAATTCTAACGTAGATGCTTTTGCATCTGCGTCCCACGTGCTAGACGTGAACGCAGCGCTCTGCCTCTCACTTTTCCCTCTCACTTTTACATACCTAACTCTGTTCTCTCTCTCAAAACACCCACTGAGACTCGTAAAATACTTGGATAACTGTTGTGCTGACTGGAAAAAATAGTGGGATAGGGAGAAACGTGCAAAGTCAACGATTTGACTACATTTTTGTATTCTGGAAATAAATTGGATAGCATGATATTATTAAATTTCTTCCTTTTCGAGTTTGACCATACCATTCTCTGCATCCACTCATTCCTGTTTTTCCATAATCATAAATGAGTTTATACTCATTTCTGCATCTATATATATATACTAGCTATATTGCCCGCGCGTTGCCGCGGGCATTTTTGTGTGTATAATTTAACAATATTAAATTAACAAAGATAAATTTATATGATATAATTAAATAAAATTTATAGATTAGGAGATAAAATGTATAAATTTTTAAGTAGAGTTTGTTACGCAAGCATAAATTACATCTTTTAGAATATAGATACTGTATCATAAAAAATTACAAAAGAGTGCGAACTATATAACCTTGTGGATCATTGCAAAAAAGAGGTATGTTGATATGATGAACGAAGTTAAAACCTTTATTCAAAATGAGACATTCAAAACGAACTATATAACCTTTTAGAATATAGATACTGTATCATAAAAAATTACAAAAGAGTGCGAACTATATAACCTTGTGGATCATTGCAAAAAAGAGGTATGTTGATATGATGAACGAAGTTAAAATCTTTATTCAAAATGAGACATTTAATTTCCCTATTTATTATCCATACAAAAAAAACAAGTGAAGATTGTGGTTGCGTCAATGGCATTGCATAACTATATTAGAAGCAGATCACAAGATGATATTACTTTTGCCGAATATGATTGCAATCCTGATTTTGTTCCTGAAGATATTTTACCAGATGTTGTTCTTCGATCAAATAGTCAGGGGTCATAGACGCGTTCACGTATGAATTTAGTTCGTGATGGAATTACAAGTAGTTTAATAACATAATAAAAACAAGTGTTTAATTTACGTCAATTATTTCAAACATTTTGTTATTATAATTATTAATAAATATATAAAATTATTCCAACAAAATATTTATATAAATGTGTGTGTGTGCGTGTGTGTGTGTGTATGTATTTTTAATTAATTTCACAAGTTGACAGCAATATGAAAAGCATGGTAATCAAACACACAAAACTGCTTTCATTAAACACAATCTCAACCATAGTTTTAACCAAACACAAATTTCAGCTATGAACCGCAGCTAAAAGTGCTTTTTCTAAACCTGTTTTTTTTCAACTTCAACCATAACAGCAACAACTGTGCCAGACAGGCTCTTAATCTTATGATATTACAGTATCTAGTTATTGCATAAAAACAGAACGTGTTAGATCGGAGTCCACACACAAATATCGAGTAGTCTTACCTGCACGTAGAAACCTACTTTCACTTAAGGTTTATGAAAAAGAAGATTAACATCTAAATATTTTGACTAGCTTTTTTAGAGAGAAGAAATGTTTCCGTCACAGCCATTTTCTCAGATGAAAACAAGAAATATGCTCAACTTTAAAGCCAATGCATATGTGATTTGGATCACAGGATGTACGTGAAAAGCAATTATCGATCGGGCTTTCACCAATGATAACATAGAGAAAGGCTCTTCATCATTCTTTTCGCCCATATTGTTGGAAGAAAGATGTCATTTTAAAAGAAAAGAGTGCTCTTGTGATTTATGCGACCCCCAAAAATAATAAATTTATATTTTCTGCTGAGAAAAATCAATCTTCTGCATCATTTGCGTACCTACCAGAGGGATTAACGCATGGCCCTCGACAAACTGCAATCCACACAAGGTATCAAATGCACTACAGCTCGTACTTAACTAAGTCTAGCTAGCTAGCTACTTGAGTTTGTCTTCAAAGCAAGGTCATCAAAGGCTAGGGTTTCTAAAATGTGTCAATTAAGTGGTGGTCAAATGCGACACTGCAAAAGTTCCTTCCCTCACCTTTTCTTTATACAACCGGTGGGGAACCCTTTCTTTTATTTTTATTATTATTTTTGTTTCAGCTTACTCTCTTTTGTTTGCCTGCAAACTAGAGATGTCGGCCACACCACCATGCACCTGCTACTATTATACGAACATTTTACTTTCATGTGTTGTTTGCTTTGACTGGGAGCCTTTTCTAAATGCACAAAAGTGTATCTTAGCAAGCAGAAGCACTTTGTTTTTGTTTTTTCTGTTTGTTATTTAATGATTGTGGGATTAGGGTTCTGCTCTCTTGGATGTGAACAAGAAATCGTGATTCAAGGACACTCATTATGGCTTATTCCAAGCTTTTGATTTCTTTATTCACATAGTTGTAATTATTAAAATCATTAGTGAAACAGCTGTATTTTCTATTAATCATATAGTAATGAGGCCTCACGTTCACGTTGACTAGACTGACTGGGGAAACGTGCGATTGAATGTCTGGAATTTGATTCTCTCACGTCTTCATTCTGAAAAACTCTTTTTTTCCCCCTCTTGGTCATCTATAAATCTTTGTTGTTATTCCATAGCCAAGAAGATGCTAACCATGTATACAATTTCCATGGAAGCAAGATAGAGATGCTCTTTGTCGTGCGTATGGGAACGTAGTGGGCTTAAGATCAAACTCAAATACCTACCCCTCAATCTTGTAATTGAGCTTAAGCCCCATTGATCGATAAGATTCAAACCCTTTCAGAAAAAAATTAAATTAAATTTGTGCGGCCAATCAAATACTTTTAAGTTGTTAATTCTGAATTGGGTTGTCTCAGCCCAATATAACTTTAAATATTGTGTATTCCACTTATGTGTATAATAATCAATGAAATAATTGCTAATGTTTTTTTAAAATACAATATTCTAAAAAATAAAGGCATAAAAGGTTGGTATAATGAAATAATACTTTAAATATAATTTTAATTTTCTTATTTACAAATAATTTTAATTAAAATCTAAAGAAATACAAAAAAAAAATGTATAAAAAGAAGTAAGGCACATAGAAGCAAGTAGATACCAATATATATCTTTGGTTATGTGAATTTAAAAAAAAAGAAAGAATTGGGGTTACAAATATACTATCTAGTGTAACCATAGATAATATTATCTTTACTATACTGTATAGCTAACTTGTAAAATAAGTTATTGGCGTAAGCTGATTACTATCAATTTATAAAATAAAGTTTTAGACAAAGACATCCTACTACCAATATAGGGTTGTGTGAGCATGGGTGTGAAAAACATTTTTTCTATTGGTTTTTATTTATTTTGTTCCTTGTTGAGTTGAAAATAATTTTATGAATTTTATAGGTATGAACGAGGTTGAGGTGTTTTGAATGATATAGGGGAACACGATAACCTAACCATCATGTAAAAGATATAGGGGAACACGATTTACATTAAGCATGACTTGTCTACAACTACATTTCTCTTTTTTTTCCTTTTTCTTTTGAAACAATTCTCTCCTTGATCATAAGATTTCTCGTGAGATTCTACAAATAATTCATAAATTGAAAACAATTTATGTCATTGTTTTTTATGTGTTTGTAATAGTGATGCATACTTCAAAAATTGTGCTAAATGTTTTACATAGCTCAAATATATTATTACATATGCATAGAGCGATTTTTATTTTATTTAATATTTTCAATTATAATAATAATAATAATAATAATAATAAGAAGAAGAAGAAGAAGAAGAAGAAGAGATGGATTGAAATCTCATAATAATGATGGTTTTTTTGCTTTTAAGACACAGTGTAGATTTTCATTGATATTTTAATGGTGATTTAGTTTTTAAATATTCAATATTAATATTTGAAATTTATTCTCTTCTCATTAAGAATTGCATATGACAATTCAAAATAATTTTTTAATGTAAAATTCATTTCTTTATTTACAAATATCAATATTGGTAAAAAAATCATTCTAATTTTCTTAATTTAACTAGATTTATTTAAAAAATTCAGACTTTTTTATATTCCATAACAACACTTGTATCCTTAACCTAGTTTTAGATACACACACACACACACATACTAAAAGAGATCATGGTTTAGTTACTGTATTTTGTGAGACAAACCATTGTGGATTACAATAATATTGCTAAGTTTTCAGGTTGGTTCGATTCGGGTCGAGTCTTTTGGCTCGCTAACTTACTCCTTATTTTTGCTATTTTTCACAATGAGATATGAAGAAGCATCTATAGCTTAGTGAGTAAGGTGTTGTTTCCAAAATAGAGTCATTGGTTCGAACCCTGCGCTTGACCTTTTAAACTTCTTCTTTTTTCTCCTCTGAATCATTTGTATTTCCCAATTATAATTCTTTTTTATATTTTTTTTTCTTTTCTAACATATACATTTCTCTTTTTTGGTTGTTTTTTATTTATTTTTTTATTTTCACGTCATATGATTTTTTTTTAGCTAATAATTTTTTATTATTTTTTATTTACTCTTTTGTTAAAGTTATTGACTTTATTTTTCTTTTATTGACTTTTTCCCCATTATTAATGCAATAATAATAATAATAATAATAATAATAATAATAATAGTTTTAGTTTTTTTTCTTGCTCTTTTGTTAATGTTTTCGATTTTTTTCTTGGGATAATTTAATAATTTTTATTGTTTTAGCGGTAATAGTAATGATATTTTTAGATATTAAGCATTCGATGTTCCTGTTGTTATAATAGGATGTGTTTACGTGTTTCATTATATCAAACCTTTCATGTATACATGTTTTCAATTTTTTTCATTTGATTAAAATTTTAATTTTTTTAATTTTTTGTAGTTCTTAAATAGTCCATATTTTCGTCGTTTGGAAATTTTCCTTTAGTTTTAGTTATTAATTTTTATTATTTTCTCTTTTGTTGAGATAATATTTTTTTTTTCAAAAATTTTATTCTAAAATTTTAGTTTGTGTTTATGATAATTTGAAAATTGATATTTCTTTTTTTTTTCCTTTTTTCTTTTGGTTTTTTTCTATTAGTTTTTTTATTTTATTTTCACGTCAAATAATTTTTTTATCTAATAATTTTTATTTTTTTTGCTATTGTTTTGTTTATGTTTTTGGGCTTTGTTTTTTTTTATTGAATTTATTTTCCCATTATTCACGCAATAATAATAATAATAATAATTTTAGTTTTTTTTTCTTACTTCCTCTTTTATTAATGTTTTCGAATGTTTTTCTCTTCAAAATAATTTAATATTTTATTATTATTTTAGTAATAATAATAATAATATTTTTAGATGCTAAACTTTCGATGATGTTGTTGTTGTTATAATATGGTGTGTTAATGTGTTTCATTATATCAAACGTTGCATATATAAATGTTATATTTTAATTTTTGAATTTGTAAAATTTATTAATCGTTTCAATCTCGACAATTATAAAAATACAGGTAATTAACTAGCGCGCGCGTGTGTATATATATATATATATATATATATATATATATATATATATATAGTGCGTGTGTGGGTAATGTTTAATTAAGAGTAAAATAAGAGCCTACCCCATGGGCAGGCATTAAATCAAAAGGTCTGAATATCTGGGTTTTTTTTCTTAATTGCAAAGAAGTTGTATAATCTGAAATAAAGATATTATAAAATATCAAGGAACTCCACTGTGGCCAAGTAAATTTTGGTGAAGGCAACAAATGAATGCTGGAAAGCCAGAAAAACGAAAGATATTGTGCTTAGAGTATCATTTCGGTTTAGGCAGAAAATGAATGTGATGGTCCAGTATCCTAAAGATCTCCGTATGGTTAGCCCAGAGCGCTGTCAGCCCATAACACTGTGGGCCCAGAGAGCTCCTTTTCTTTGCATTCGGAAGGCCTAAGGGCCCGCTAGAAAAACGATTAACAATTTTGTTCGAGATGGCCACCTCCATGTGTTTCTGTTGTTCATAAATACTATCAAATTATTTATTTTAATTAATGGTTTGATTGTTGAGGTAGAATGACGGTGAAGGAATTGGAGTCACAAACTTGAGATAGATGTTAGTCTAATTAATTTAAGTGAAATAATATGAGTGAATATTGTAGAATTTTAGAAGCTGAGGATTGTTTTTTAGAAGAAGAAGAAGAAGAAGCTAATTAAAATATTTTGTGATGAAAAAGTTTCATATCAACAAAACAAACACCACCCTAATCTCTTATATTCCATCCAAAGAGTAAGCATTTCGAATCCTTCCTCAGCAAGCAAAGATGGATGAGTTTCCAAAACTTGAAAGCCTTTTCCTGGGAAAAGCCTCCTTTTCCTGAATGATGGAAAAAGTTCTGCAATATACACAATCAATTTTGATTTCATATTAAAACATGTATTTTTTATAATAATTTGATACAACAAATTACGGTTCCAGATAATACAGTTTTCTGAATCGAAAAAGAAAAGCCGACTTGTTTTGCACTCAAAAGAACTGGATTCATGCTCCCTGGTACCTAACTCTCAGTTAAAAGCAAATACAGCAGTCACGACTTTTCATGCTTTCCACAGTAATGATTTGCATGTCAAAAAATATTAATTATATATTTTTTTTATTATTATAATATAAATTTGGATAAAATAATAAATTTGTGTAAAAATCTTATTAAATACAAGTACTCTATAAAATATATGAATTTTAAATAACTATAAATTTATTTGCATAGTAGTAGGTTTCAACGAAATAATCAGGATAAAATTACTATTATCATTAAAAAACAAGAAGATTTGGATATCTAAATTATTGAAATTACTATAACAGTTAAAATTATTATAACATTATTGTCTAAATAGTTAAAATCATTAAATTATCTCGAAGAATTAAAAAAAATACAAAATATTTTTACATCAAAATAAAAATAAAATAATCGCTAAAATTATCATTATCATTACATAAATAATTAAATCATATCATCCGAAAAACATATCAAAATAAAAAAAATAAAAAACACCAAAAAAGGAACAGTGGGAAAAAAAGAGCAATATTAATTTTAAAATGATCACCAACATAAATTAAAATTTCATAACTGAACCTAATAAAAATAAAACCCCAATAGAAAAATGATAAAAATAAAAAACTAAAACTAAAAGTATAATGAATAAATACAAATAAAAAAAATAAACATTGTTAAAAAGAACAAAAAAAACAAAGAAACCAATACTAAATAAAATAAAATTAAAAGAATAAGTGTCAAAATAAAAAACAATATATATAATTAATTCCAATTAAATAACAAATTGTCACAAATAAAAATCTTGGTATCAAAAAACAACAGAGAGATTTTTAAAAATAAAATGCAATGTAACCAACATAAATTAAAATTTTATAACATAATCAAATAAAAATAAAATTGAAACAAAAAAATAAAATTAAAAAAAAAACTAAAAATATAAATATGGGTAAAAAATAAACTATGTCCAAGAAGGACCCAAAAATCAAAGAAATTAATTCTAAATAAAAAAATTTAAAAGAATGAGTGACAAAATAAAAAAATAAAATATATAATTAATTCCAATTGAAGAACAAAAACGAAACAAATCAAAATTTGAAGACTAAAAATAGTAAAGATTTTTTTTTTAAAAAAAAAAACAATCGTTGAAACAATTAAAAAACTAAGGACCGAAATGAAAAGTGACATATATGACCAATTTCAATTAATGGACCAAATTAGAACAAATAAACACTTGCATACCAAAATTAATAAAGGAAGCAAAAATAAACAAAAAATCAAAAGAGTAAGGACTGAAATGAAACATACAATATATAATAAATTGAAATTGAAAGGCATAATTGAAAATAATTGAAAATAATTGAAAATTCCATTGAAAAATCAGTAAGAAAAATAAAATCAAAAGATCAAGGACTGAAATGAAACTAATACAAATGTTAAGGACCACCTTGTACTTCTAGTAGCAGGAGAGAGAAACGGGTGGGAGGGGATAAATCCGTCCAGTAGCAATTGTTCAACCTGATTTAAAGGACACGCGCCACTCTGCGAGACAAAAAACATGGCAGCTCATCTTTTGACACAGTGAAGGACCACTTTTAACCGTTGCACGCCGCCGCATGGGCCACCTGAATAGTGCCGGCGGGCGGAACATTGCTGACACATCCATACCACATGCCTGCAGTGTCTTGAATAAAGAAATATTAAAAAATTAATCAATTATATATATACCCCTGTACCCAATGATATTTATAAAAAAACTGGAGTTGAAAATTTATAAATACCCCCGATTCCAAGTATTGTTTTTTGTCATTTAACGGGGTTATTTTTATAGTTTCACTATGTAATAAATCCAGAAATATCATCTATATCCCATGAAAAAATAAAAAATATCCCCGATACCAGGATTAAAAATTTTCAATCCTGGATAGTAATATGAGTTTGGATAGTAATATGAGTTTAGATGAGCACTGAAATTTTGCACGGTAAAAGAGGGGATGGATTTATATTTTAGTTAATGTGGTGTACTGGAATGATGCGAATTCCGGGTTTGAAGCCCTAAACCTGAAATTTTATGTAGAGTTAAAGGGGACTGGATTTATATTTTGGTTCATGTGGTGCATTGGGATGGTGCGAATTCCGGGTTTCAACCCCTAAACCTAATTAAAATATTTTGTAAAATGGCGAAGCAGGAGGCATATCCTTTCCTCTCAAGAGCTTCTCTACATGGATTATAAACCAGAATTCAAGAGCACGAAAGGGCAATAATTTCTCACGTCATGATCCATCACTGTAAGGAGGACCACAAAGAAGATAACCTTTTTTTGCCCCTCTTCTCTGGTTGCGCAACCGACAAGAAACGGAGCACCAGTGGTGGGCAACACACGTGTCCACACCTATCTTTATTTTACTTGTTTTTCTTCATCGGTACTTGATGGCTCAAAAATCTGAAGATATTTAAAGATGGTGGATACCTACTTGGATCTGCTATTGTTGTTTGTCTACTCGATATATTTGGTTGGGAAAAACCTGAAATTCCAGAATATATTCTAAATTTAAATAACTGATCATGGAGGTTTACCAAATTTGTTTTTTGTAACTTCATGAAAAGGGAAAGATGGTTTAATAAAAGCAGTTTTCATGTAATTTTTTTTATATATATATATTCTAGTTTGTGCTGTTTTATTTTCATCAAAATTTATTAGTGATCCAAAATACTTCCCGATAATTCTTGAAGATTATTTTAAATAGGTAATCAAGCCCTTTGCAATTCAATTACTGCATGATACCTCTTGTATATATTGAAATCTTTTTTTGTTTAAGAGTGTATGCATTGTTGTTTAAGAGTGTTATTGAAATTGTGATAAGAAAAACACCAATATTATTAGTAATGTGTGTTGTAAAAGAGTTATGGATGCTATTGATTTAGACAACGTAACAATAATATAGATACGAAGGATGTCGTTAGTTTGAAATGTGTAACTATAATATTGATGTGGAGAATAATAATATTTATGTGGAAAAGGATAATAGTGATATGGATGGCCAATGACATGGCGTGCACAGCGTCAAATGACAAAACTATCTTTTGAGTTTGGGAAAGAAAGGATTTAGGGTGTATCATAAAGTTATGATAAGAGAAAGTCATCACCTGGTATAGTTACTAGAAAACATATGATATGTAAAATTTTAGGTAAGGGGACTAGTTGTACAAGATATGATATGAAAAGTAGTAAGTTACATTGCTGTTTAATTGTTATTCTAAGTCATTTTTCTATTAATTGATTTCATATGAGGTTCAAGGCATATTTCCATTCATGACGAAAGCTCTAAGGTTTTTAACTGAAATTACATCATTTTGGTGTTTTAGAATTTTAATTAGATATTTGACTAAAGTTTCCATGGTCTTGCATTGTTTATTTCTTTTAATTGCATCCCTGATTGAATTCAAATTTTCAATCTAAAGGAATTTTATTGTCATCAAATTTCAATATCAGCCTCCAATTTCAATGTTTTTTTTTTTTTCGTTTTGATTATTGGTTTTGGATTTAAGCGAAAGCAAATTGACTTGTAATTGATCATTAAACTTTGAATTTGCTTTAATTTCACTCTTGTGTTAGATTGAATTGAGTCCTCACATTTCAATGTTTTTTTTTTTCAAAATGATAATTGACACGGTAAAAATTAAGTTTGACCTTTAATTAACCATAAGTTTTTTTGTTTTGTTTCAATCTTATCCTTGACTTCATCAATTAATTGGGTAAAAATTAAGTTTGATTTATTAAAATTTCAATCTTCTCAGTTGCATTCAAAGTGGACTTCCAAACTTAAGTTCTCACCAATTAAATCACTAACAAAATTAATTTCACCCATTAAAAGTATAATTAGGACCTTAAACCTAATTAAATTCTTTCATTTGACCTAAAGTAATTCTTAAAGATAATTAAATTTTTAATTTGATTCATGATTAAATCAAATTGGCGTATTAAGAATCTAATATGGTGTTTGAGATTGTGTTTGGAAAGCACTTTTGAAAAAAAATAAAAAATTTATTTTTATTTTTTACTTTACATTAAATGTTTTTTGTGTTTTTAGATAATTTTGGCGTGCTGATATCAAAAATTATTTTTAAAAAATAAAGAAACATCATTTTAATATATTTCTGAACAAAAAACAATTTCAAAATCAGTCTCAACCATACTCTCAAACAGTCATTAAATATACTTTTGAACTTAAATTTTTATGTATATTTGTTTAATAATCATTTGATTTGAACTTTATATTGAGATATTTGAGGGTAGTAATGAACAAAATGATAATGAAGGCTAAATACTAAGGATTTAAATATGACAAGTAATATGATAGTTATTAATGAAGATCAAATGGTTAAAGATGTTTAAAGTGAAGGTTATGATATAGTTAATCACAATTAGTAATATTTTATGATAGCTTGAAAAAAATTGGCAATGGAAATCCAATTGAGGGTAAATTTATAGGTTGTTAAACAAGCATTTTTAACATCATATAAGTATACATTTTATAAGAATATGGTAAATTTCAAGTCATTCGTACATAAAAAAATCATTTAAAAATAAAAATGTTTTAGACTTGTTGTTTATAACCATGTTCTATAAATATATCATTTGAACTCTTGATAAATACTCACCTAGGATATGATATGGTAGAGATAATTTGACATAAGACAAGAAGATCATGAAATTATTACACACGAGAATTAGGGGGTGTGTGTGTTAAATTCTCTTTTAAATGTGCATGTCATAGTTTTACATGTGTAAATATTAGTATCATATATACTCGATCTATCTCCATGTATAAACTTAAAATCAAGGTATTTTATAAATATATTAATTGTTGAATTTTAAATTATGTTTGAGACTATTTTGGTAAAGAATAGTAAATAAGTCACAAAAAAAAAAAAAAACAAGTTACACCAACACAAAACTATAATTCATCCATTAAAATTATATACATATATATATATATACATATATATATATATATATATATATATATATATATAAACAAATGTTACTCTCTAAATTGTATGCTCAAATATTAACAACAAAAGGCTACAAAACCGCCCTAAATTACGTATAGAAAATGTGAAATCTATCTATGTATATATAAAATAAAAACCTTTATAGCTTAGGTAAGCTCTAAAATCAATCAACTAAGTTGCGTTAGAAAGAGGAGGCCCTAGTAGATTGGTTCCTTAACTCAATAGATAAGCATGCATGATAGGCCCCTCGTGTCTTTTCACTTCCATGCTTTGGCTTATTCTGAAAGGTGTACATGTACAAGTGAGTCAATGTTCCAAGCTTTATAAGTCCATGGCTGGTACAACTAGCTAGTTCGAAGCATATACAGCAAGAGTAATTAAGACACCAGCAAAGTGAAATTCAAGAGAGAGAGTGGTTGATCTGGAGCAAGAAGGATCAGAAGAAAATATGTTATGGAGCTCTATGTTCGTTTGATGATTGAATTTGAAGCAAGCTAGCTTCTCTTGGATGCTTTTGGTTTTAAAGCATTGTTCGGGTAGCATATATTTTGCTTTGAAAACAAAATAATTATCATTTAAAAAAAAAAAAAAACTGTTTTATTTTTCAAACAAAGCACGACATCTCTTAGATGCTGTTTTTAAAATAAAAATTAAAGCTGTCGCCTTCTTACATATTTAATCCTAAATAAAACCTCCATTTCCTATAAAAACAACTTTATTAACAGGGCATACGTATTCCATAAGCGAGCAGTTCCAAATTACGTGACCTCCATGGAAAGCATAGCTCTATCTAGCCAAACAAGTTGGAAACCGTCCATGCATGACCTTATCCTCGTTTTATTGTTGTTTTATGGAGCAGACGTACGGCGGCTGACATATCTGCCGTCCATATCAGGTTGGGATTTTGAGGCATATATTTTAGTGCTGTTCATGAGCTCCTGTCAAGTTAGACATCATGGACTTCACCACATGATTAAAACCTAGTTTATCATGATGCATGGATTTCTAGTTTCCAGGTGTAGTTTCTCTTGCAGTCATGATGCATGGATCTCTAGTACTGTTGAAACCTCTAAACAAATAATTCAACAGCTATCTTTCTGTCCTTCCAGAGAAAAACCCTGCTTCAATTAATTATGTTGAGAAGGGATCCATAGGAGGTCGGGATTTCAACAACTTGATCTTGGGGGAGGGGTTACTGTTCTTGCAGAGACATATAGTGTTAGGATTGCTCAAGTATGAAACTTACCCCGGCCAGCCATAAGTGGGTTCCTCGTCATCAAAGCTTTCAACTTAGTATTTGTTCGAGTTTTTTATCAACTCCTTGGCGCATCAATCAACGTGCAAGTAGGGCTGGAGATCCTATGTCAATATGGCCCCATTCTGTCATCATAATAAATTTTCACCAACGACGCACGTAGTGGTTAGTGAATTGAAAATATTGTATCGGGGACGTAGAATATAATTTATGAATTCCTAGCGTGAATAGTTTTTTTCTGAATTGAAAATGTCGAATTTAATTTAATGCATGAAAATCGATATGGACTGAGAAATATAAAATAGCATTCACATCCAAAAAGTAACACCATATATTCTGCCGTAAAAGAAAAAAAGTAGGTTATTGGCTCCTCCTTCTTCATCACCCACCTTCAAAAGTTCTATATATATATATATATATATATATATATATATATATATATATAGACACACACATACATACATGAATATTAGTCATCCCATCACGGGTGAGACCATATTTTTTTCAACACAAAATAATAATGTGAGATTTTTTATTATTATAATATAAATTTAGACAAAACAATATATCTATGCAAAATTTATATTCAATGCAAGTTTTCTATAAAATATATGAATTTTAAATCAATATAAATTTATCTATTTAGTAGGTTTCAACAAAATAACCAACATAAAATTATCATCATCATTAAAAAAGTAAGAATATTGAGATATCTAAATTATTGAATTCATAGTATTAAAATTAGTTCATTTTATAATTTAATTTAAATTCAATATAAAAAAAAATATACATCATGAAAACACCTGCAATAATCAAATAGAAAAAATAAATAAATAATTTTCTATCTACAAAAATAAGAAAATATAAATTAAAAATTGATCTCTATGTTACTATCATTATCATTACTATAACAGTTAAAATTATTATCATATCACTGCCCAAATAATTAAAATCATTAAATTACCTTGAAAAATAAAATAAAAAATAAAAATTTTAATATAAAAAAATAATCACTAAAATTATCATTATTATGGCACAAGCAATAAAATCATCTTATCCAAAAAACAAAAAAAAAATGACAAAAAAAAAACACAAAAGAAGAACAAGGGGAAAAGGGGAGCAATATTAATTTTAAAATGAACCACATAAAAATAAATCCCTAATAAAAAATAAAACAACAAAAATTAAAAATAAAAACTAAAAGTAAAAATGCATAAATATGGCTAAAAAATAAATATTGTACAAGAATGACAGAAAACTAAAGAAATTAATAGCAAATAAAAAATTCAAAGAATAAGGATAGAAATGAAAAATAAAATATATAATTAATCCCAATCGAAGTACAAAATTAAAACAAATAAAAATAATGGGACCGAAACAAATACAGATATTTCATAAGAAAATTATAGTGTAATTTTGTTAAAAAAAATAAAAGAATAAGGATTGAAATGAAAAGTAGCATACATTACTAATTTTATTTGAAGGACACAATCAAAATAAATTAAAATAAAATATATAATTAATTATAATTGAAGGACAAAATTGAAATAAATAAAACCTTGGAACCAAAATAAATAAAGACATTTAAAAAAATTTGTTGTGTAATATTTTTAAACTTTATAAAGAATAAGGACCGAAATGAAAGATATAATATATGACAAATTTCAATTGGAGGATCCAATTAGAAGCAATTAAAACCTGCATACAAAAATAATTAAAATAACCAAAACCAAATCAAAAATAAAAAGAATAAGGACTAAATTGAAAGCCAACATATATAATCATTTTCAATTGAAGGGCATAATAGCAACAAATCAAAAACTATATTGAAAAAAACAATAATATAAGTGAAATCAAAAGGCCTGTGACCAAAATAAAACTTTAGCAAACAGCAAGGGCCGAAGCATATTTCTAGGCGGCCAAGAGAGAGAAAAGGGAGAAAAATCTTAAAATCATTTATCGGAGCTTTACCAAACACCAAAACTAGACACGCGTCATATCGGGAGGAAGAGGACATGTCGGCATACTGTGTGACACAACGAAAGTCTGATATTGACCACCAAATGGTGTATGCATGCGAAACACCGTAGACTCGTCCGTACGATGCACCTACAGTATTTTTAAAAATAATAGACAATTACCTATACACCCTTGTACCCATCGATTACTAAAAAAAATCATGATGGAAAATACAACAATAACCCCGGATCTAGGGCCTATTTTTTTCATTTTCGGCGGCTAATTTAGTAGTATTATTGTGCAAGGAAATCAGAAATACCATCCACGTCATCTGGAAATTGCAAAAATACCCTTGGTCCTGGGTCTCTTCTTTTGTCATTTTCTAGAGCTATTTGCATAGTTTTAATCTGCAATAAATTCAGAAATATCATCCATATCCCTTAACAAAATTAAAAAATATCTCTAGTTCCGGGGTTTAAAAAAATTTCAGTCCCAAAATAAAATGACAATTTCACTGCGGTAATCTCATGATTATTAGTGAGAAATTGAACAGTAAAAGTGAGATTAGATTTATATTTTAGTGTGTGTGTGTATTGGATGCTGAGTTTTGTGACTTCTGAGTATCAAGCAAGATTTACACCATGCGTTTCATTTTCCTTTGTCTTCGAGAGCGGGGTCTTAACTGAAGAACTTGATCGTCCAACTCTGAAAGTCTTAATCCTAAGCTTTTAATTATGAGGCTATTTAATTCCTTATCAGCAAACCGTATCTTTATTATCTCAATCTAATGTTGAAACCTTGCTTATTATTATTATTATTATAAGATTAAATTCAACCCACAATAAAAATAACTTTAAAAAATGAACTCATGATTATTAAAATTGAAATCGAATATTTAGGTTTTAACTCACGTTATCCCTGACATACTTGAAAAACACATGTAGGAACCACCAAATACCGTGTGTACGCACAAAAAAAAATAGCATCATTACACACACACACATTATAGACGAGCACGCACTAAAAACAAAGTTATTAACTAAGCTGAACGAATTAATTTAAATGGATTTGGATTAATTTAAAAGAATACTATTTAAAATCTTAAAAAATAAAAATTATTATATATATATATTAAAAAAATCAAATCACATTTTATATGAATTTTAATTGGTCCGATCGAGATGTAAACTGAATTGACTCGTTAAATTAACTTAGATTTGAAAAAGTTATTGCTTTCATCATTTAATATAAAATATGTTAATTTGTAAGTGTGGTGCATTATGATTTGTTTTTCAAAAGTAATAATAAATTGATTTTTTTTTGTATGGTTTTAATATATTAATGTTAAAAATTAAGCAGTCATTTTTAAAAATAATTACACAACACAGTACCAAAAATCCAACAAATTCACAGGTACAGTCACCCCCTGTCAATAAACCCAAAGCATCTCAGGCTTGCTCGACGTTCCCAGTAACACAAGTACAAATTGCGGCCATTGACTTGAAGCCGATAATTGACTAGGACTGTTTGGGAATTATTTTAAAAATGTTTCTTTTATAATAAAATTGATTTTCTTAAATAAAATTATTTTTAGATTATTTTAATGTATTGATATTAAAATAATTTTAAAAAATTAAAAAAAATATCTTAATACATTTCTAAATATTTTTTTTCGAGAAAAACAATCACAGTCACGTTTTTAAACACCCTGAAAATAAAACGGCCGTATGATGAAGTGATTAATCAGAGCATGCGGCGTGCTAGAAGTTTGTACCATCCCAAAAAATCACACCTTAGCCATATCAATTCATATTCTTGGCGCTGTTGTTAAGACGGTAAGTGGATGCGCCGCGGCAATGGTCACCGGTGCTTGCACAGTTGAAAGAATGTCAGACTGGGTTTCTTCTTAGGCTCGGCTCATCATCGAGGATTTGAATTCGATCATATTTAATAGGTTAATCTATAATAAATTTAATTGGTTTTTTTATTAAAAATATTTTTAAAATACAGTATTAAACAAAGCGGCAGAAGGATTGAATCCATGAAGAAGCAACACTACCCTTCCCAGAACACCATCCTATTCAAATGATCAAATCTTTGTGCCTGAAGCATGCTGGAGAAAATCGTCAATTGGTTCTTGAGATGCAAAGAAAGAAGGGCTTCAAATACATTGACAAAATGACCAATGAAAAATATTAGGAAGTCAACGTTAAGATAAGATGATAGGAAAGACTATTAATTAACTAACATATCTAGACATTTTAGTGTAGCAATGCAAAGTTAAATTCGATTTTTTTTTTCACTTTGGTTATTAAGAGTTTTTAGTCATTTTTTTTATTTTTTTTATTTTTTTATCCTTCAAATTGGGTTTATTAGGTATTGTACTTTCATAATTTATTTATTTATATGGATTTATCTCTATCTCACTACCTAAATTATGTGTATTTACAAGTCAACTGTGTTCATTTATATTTTTTTTTCTTTTTTTATTAGTTGTTTTTTCCTTAATTTATCCTTCAACATTGCATTGATGAAGAATCAAGCTTCATAATTGCTATATAATTTGTTTTCTATAGGGTTATTATAGTATTATGGTCTAGTTAATGAGTTTTGCAAATTAACTAAGTTGATTTTTTAAATTATTTTTTTCAATTTCATCATTCAGGGTTAATTGGAGATTTTTTTTTCCTATGGATTTATCTTGTGCTCCCAGCTCAGCTTTAATGGGTAAACCTATAATGAATAAGATCTTCTTTATGTCTTGTTATTATTATTTTTCTATTTAGTTTTTCAATATTGGTTTGATTATGAATTAAGTTTTATTTTTTATTTGATTTTTATAAGTCTATCATAGTCTTATGATCCAAATTGCGGTTTAGGCTTATTGACTCTTTTCTTTTTCTTTTTCTTAGTTGTATTTTTTCATCTTTATTATTCAGTATATGAATTGATTTGAATCAGATTTTTTATTTATTTGTTTTTAATTTACATTCTATGAGATTATTCTTATCGTATGACCAAGGTTACAAGTTTAGTCAATTGATTAGGGTAGTTTTTTGTGTCCATTTTTGTAATATCATCCTTCTATTTAGGGTCTATTTAGGGTTGATTGAGAATTGAGTTTCATAACTTGTTTTGATTTTCTTGTAATGAGGTTATCTTAATCTCATGAATAAGATTTGATAGGTTAATGAGGGGTTGACTCGATTTATTGTAGAAGTTAAATTTTATTTTTAATTTCATCCTTCAACATTGAGTTAATTGAAAAGTAAGTTTAATATTGTTTTTTTATTTGCTTCTATAAGGATATCAATTTACAAAAAAAATTAAAAAAATATGTTTTGAAAATGTAGAAGGTTAAACATTTGAAAATAGAAGTCATTATTTCACCATTGAATGACCTTTCACCCTATTGCACTGACATCAAACATTTTTTTTTTAAATAATACTCATATTTATTAAAATATCAACTAGCCTCTCTATCAACTTAATTTAACAAAAGAATTAAAATAAAAAATAATATAAAAATGTCAGGTAAAAAGCTCTACTTTTAATGATAATGTGGTTATTTTGAAAATACTGCCAATTAATTGTGTTTTACTTTTGTGAATTGTTAGAGTAGATGACAATTATTATATGGCTCGGCGTGGTCGTGAGGACGTGATTGGGAGGGCCCCCCTGTCATTTGTCTAAGCTCTTAAGAGTCCCGTGTTGTTTTCCAGGAAATTTATTATCGGAAAGACACGCTTCATTAGCGATATAATTCAGGGCGTATTTTATCTTTTTATGTTTTCAAATTATTTAAATGTGTTGATTTTAAAAATAAAAAAATATATTATTTTAATTTATTCTTAAATAAAAAAAAAATCTACCGAACTTGTAAATAAACCCAGGTCATTGAAATTAATGGCTGTGAAATATTGTTTTGAAAATCATCCCGGGCAATGTACAGGGTGTGGTTAACCAGGACCATTCAGCAGCAACCAATAAATTGACTCGACTTCGTATAGGGAGGCCAAAAGGGACAAAAAATAAAATAAAAACTGGTTGAAATTATTTAAATGCATTTGAAAATCAATGGCTCCAGGGCTTGAAATATGATGCGTGCGTGCGTGCGTGTGTAGAGAGAGAGAGAGAGAGAGAGAGAGAGAGAGATGGCACAAAATGAAGAGGAGGGAAAAGGTGCGAGGCTAGGATCCATCATTTGGTGCTGAAATAAATAAAAACATAGAGAAAGGGATCACCGGTAGCAACTACATTTATCTTTTGATTAAGCTTTTTGAACCACTTCTACGCTCACATCAATGATTGCGATTCTCCGACTTGTAGTTAGGCTACGCTCACGAGCCTCCTTCAATACAAACATCATATTTCATGACCACATAATCAAGGTCGTAGCTTTTTGAGGCACCAAGGTGATGGAGAAAGGTGTATATATATATATATACACACGCACACACGCACAATGCTTTGAAGTATTCCTTCCACCTTTCCCCTCAATTATAGCATGTCTGCAGAAATCTTTTGAAATGGAAATATAATAATAAGAAGAAGAAAAGAAAAGTAAAAAAGAAAGGGGGGCTTATTTGATTTGCTGAATGAGGAAAACCACCTACCATAGAAAGCATTCCTATTTTATTATATAGATGAGGTGCGATACAATAAGACACTCATAGGGTGATTCATGGTTGGCATGGGGAGTATTATCGTTTGTGCAAATACGGGAACAAACTTTCAGCAATAATATTATTTGAGAGCTGCCTCATTTACCCCTTCATTTCTTTCGTTTTTTTCCGGCATGTGAATCCGGGGTATATATTTTGTTTAATATTATAAATTTTAAATTTAATAATTATATAAATATCTAGTGATCATTTTATTAGCAATCATAAGATTCAAATATAAAATTATAATAAAAATATACTTAATAATCCCAAATTCTAATCACTGAACCATCTACTTAGATGACTGTCCTTTCATTTCTTGCTCTCATTGCCGGACGCAAATCCATCCCATAATCTATATAGAGTAATATCGTATGGTTTTGGTCATCATTTGTTTTTATACAGAAAAAGAGAGGTGATTTTGATGTAATGAAAGTTTACGCTTCATCAAGCTCTGCTAGTATGGGGGGGAAAACATGGGATATGGTTGTGCAGTGGAGGAGATTATCGTTGTTTAAATGCCAATAATTAAGGAGGAGGAGGAGGAGGAGGCAAATATTGAAGAGCCACAGTGAATAGGGTGGCACCGTTGGCATAAGGGACACTGAAGACATGGGTGACAGCTGAGGTTTTATCTGTGGTAGTTAGCATAGGCAAAGGAGAGTAACACAAGTCAAAACATATACATGTAATGCTCTGTTTGATCCTTTTTCCGATGAAAGTGGTTTTTTCTCCTGTTTTCCCCTCTCCCTCGAGCAAAAACAACTTCTAATCATCTAGCTAGTTTATTTTTTCTGTAATAATTTTTATAATTGTCATTAAAAAAATTATATAATTTTTAATTTTAAAAATTATAAGATTTCGAATACTCATTAAAAAAACTCCTCGAATCTCCTTTCACTGCACAGCTTTGGGGTCCTGAAAACTAACTAAAGCAGGACCCATTCATCCTCCCTCACGACATTAAAAACTGGCCTTTAGTCCTACACTTGCACAGATTAGGGGGGGAGAGAGAAGAATAGTATCTCTCTATCTCTCTTAGACAGATATATAGAGAAGAGAAGAGAAGAGAAGAGCATGTCTATTTAATCCATGGATTCGCTTGTTGCGGTAGAATTTCCAAGTTCCCTTTTTTACGGGCATCTCTGCTTCCCTTCCCGTTCTCTCTCTCTCTCTGTCACATAACATATACACGTTTTTTTTTTGTTGATATACATACAAGTTTCTGTTTTCCGTTTTTTGTGTATAGCTAGCTAGTGCTGTTTTATGTGATGGTTTGTTAGGAATTTTCTCTCTTTTGCAGGTTGGGGTTACGGTGGTAATGTGATGTGCTAAGTGGGTTTTCGTTCATCGATTCTTCTACAATGGATTTGCCTTTTGAGGGTAAAATTTATTGTGTTTTGATTTAATTGTGTTTGATTTCATTCTTTTTTGAGGTTTCGGTTTGGATTTGGGAAGATTTTTGATGTGAGCTATTAAATGTTTCTCTTCTCTGTTGTTTTTCAAGGAATAGTTAAAATCTTGCTATGGATTTGTAATCTGCATGGTGATTATTTGGCAAAAATATTTCTGCCTTTTCTTTTTATGATTTGGGTGTCGATTAGTGCTTCTTTTCTTGTTTTTTTCTTTTTCTTTTTTCTTTTTTAATTTGTGACGAAAAATTTACAGCTTCATGGACGCTGATTAAGAGTAGTAGTTGAATTTGTGATCTCCAGTCTTTTTACTGATATTCAGTTTTATGTTTATGGAGATGGACTTTGGTGATGAGTTTTCGAGGTCGGTAACTGCATTTTTTGTTTGATTCTACAATGGAAGTGGTTTCTTTCTCAGCATTATGTAGAACCTGTATGCATTTATATTGAAGAAGCTATTATATAATGGATTGTTATCTTTCAGACACGCCATTGTTTGAAGTAACACCTCCAATGACTTTTGTGAAAAGCCCAGAGGCATTTCAAAGTCAAATAAAGTATTGTGTGATTCTATAATTCACGCGTGTATAATTGGTGATATTAATTGATTATATTAGAGCATTATTTGTGATAGTGTTTGATTATTTGATGTAGTTGGAATGTCTTTTTTAATGCAAGTCAACTATCTTGTTGTATGTTTTGATGTAGCTTATGGAAAAATGGTAACAAGTTGTTTAATAGTAGTATGAGAAAAAGGAAAAGAAATTTAGATCAAGCTTTTCAAATGAGTCTCCTAACTGGTTGGTAATGGAAACATGCTGATTCCAACCTGGTTATACATGTGGTTGGTTAAGCAGTCTTCATATAAGACCATCATTTCTCTGCTTTCTTATGTTTTGACATATAAAGCAAATTGGTCAAAGACATTCTAATTTACTGCTAATTTGAGATTTACATTGGTTTCTAATTCAAAGCTTGCTTTAGTGTGTTTTTACATGCAGTTGGACATTCTACCTTTGCCCCTTTATTTTTTTTTTAACAAATACAACATCGTGTCTCCTGATTCCTTGATTCTTCTTTCAACTTACCTAAAATCTGGTCTGTTCTGAGACAAATTTCCTTTCTTTGTTTTTTTTTCCCATGCGATACAGTAGGTGCTCTTGATCCATCAAAATGCAGTAAGTTAAGTATGAATGAAAAGAGAGAACTTGTCTATCAATTCTCAAAGTGGCCAGGTGCACCTGAAAGACTACAGTTATGGAGCCGTCAGGAGATTCTGCAGATCCTTTGTGCAGAAATGGGAAAAGAAAGAAAATATACAGGCTTGACAAAGTTGAAAATCATAGAGCACCTTTTAAAAATTGTATCTGAAAAAAAATCAGGGAAATGTGAGGCCTCACCTGACCTTGAGACCAAAATATCTGCTGCATCCATTCAGGGAGCTTCCAAAAGGCAGAGGAAAACCGATAATCCATCTCGTGTACCTGTTCCAATGAACTGTGCTGCGACCAACAATGGGATCGGTGATCAAGGCAATACTGTGTACTGCAAAAACTCAGCCTGTAGAGCTACCTTAAGACCAGATGACACATTTTGCAAGAGGTGTTCATGTTGTATCTGTCATCAGTATGATGACAACAAAGATCCCAGCCTGTGGTTAATTTGCAGCTCAGAGCCTCCTTTTCAAGGTGTTGCCTGTAGCTTATCATGCCATCTTGATTGTGCCTTGAAACAGGAGAGTTCTGGAATTGGGAAAAATGGACGTCGTGGTAGACTTGATGGGAGCTTTCGCTGTTTTGCTTGTGGGAAAGTTAACGATCTGCTAGGGTAATTATTCCCTTTTTTTTTCATTATGCTTCTTTTTTTCCTGCTGTCTGGCATATTTGCATTCGTTGGGTATGTTTCTCTTTTGAGAAAGTTCATACTGGCGTTTGGTAATTCATGGAGTACTTTCAGCCCTATGTGCTGTTTTCTCCCCTTTTTCATCAATGGATTTCTGATTTTAAAACAGTTTGTGGGTCTATTTTTCCCTCCACCCCTCTTTCATTTTTTCCACATCCATTATCAAAGCTATATAGTAAAACTATAGTTTCCGCATCATGTTTAACAGACTAATTCCATAGTATGAAGCAATTTACTTTTAGTTGTTAGATTTGTATTAGTGGTTATCTTTCTTATCCCACCTGCTCTATCCAGCATGAACATCCACAATAGTTCCGACACCTGTACATGGTCCATGGATAATTCATGCTTCATGCAACCTGAGAAAATTATGTTTGCCATAAATTTAGTGCTAGTAGCAAATGTTTGACCACATGTACTGCGGTACTGGTAGTCTTGGAAAATCACAGTATAGAACAATTCCTGATATGCCATGTCCTTACTTTTCAATAGTTGATTTTGAATGGCACACGAAAATCTTCTATATTGACACAAACATAAATTTTGAATTTGAAAGATAAAGTTTAGATTAATTGTGTTGGTCTCTTGGATTTATTCAGATGCTGGAGAAAACAATTGATGATGGCTAAAGATACTAGGAGGGTAGACATTCTGTGCTATCGCATATCCTTAAGCCAGAAACTTCTGAATGGGACTGAAAAGTATCAGAAGATTCATGAGATTGTTAATGAAGCAGCAAGTAAACTTGAAGCTGAAGTGGGTCCTTTAATTGGTTTACCTGTAAAGATGGGGAGAGGTATTGTTAACAGGCTTTCTTCAGGATCAGAGGTTCAGAAACTCTGCAGTTTTGCTTTGGAGTCACTGGACAAAATGCTTTCAAACACCATTTCGCTTCCTTTGCCTTCGGAGATGCAAGGTAACCATTGGTTTTTGTGTTTTCTTGTTGTGACATTAGGAATTACACTGAGAGAGAACAAAATTAGTTCAATTGGAGAATTGAGCAACCATCACTATAACTCAATGCATTAGAGGACAGTGCCAAGGAACACATATCATTAAAAAATGAGCACATTCACTAAACTTTTTTGCATGTGTTACAAGAAGCAAAATATATATATACTTGTTGCAAAAAGTTAGATTTTTATGCAAGTACTGGTAATTCCAGAATGCATCATGGAAAATGGGCACTTTTGATCAAGCAAAGTTAGGTCATTGCTGTTGGAAATATTTTCTGCTGTCCAAGATGCTGGTTTCTCGAGGGATTGACTGTTAGGGAAGTATTAATAACCTTTAGTTGCTCTCATGTTTCTACAGATTCAAACATGATTGCTTCAGTCACAGTAAGCTTTGAAGATGTACATTTAACTTCCCTTGCTTTGGTTTTGGGTTCTGAAGATTCTTCAGCTGATGATATTGTTGGTTATACTCTGTGGCATCGTAAAGATCATGATCTTGATTATCCAGCAGAACCTACTTGCAGACTGTTCTTACCAAATACAAGATATGTTGTCGCAGGTCTATCTCCAGCCACAGAGTATCATTTTAAAGTTGTACCTTTCAACGGTGTAAGAGAATTGGGTACATGTGAAGCTCAGTGCTCGACCAGAATGACTCAGGACGAAGTCCTAAACTATTCAATAGTAGAAAGAAGTCAAAGCCCTAATACCAATTGTAGCAGCCTCTCTAATCCGTCTTCTGTGGAGGATGAAACAAATAACAATCCACCATGCAGTGATCAGATTGTCAATCGAGCAGACAATTATCATACTAGTTGCAAGGACAGTGATAAAATTGTTTCTGCCAACAAGTCCAATGGTGCTTTAAATTTCTCTGGCACCCTTGCAGATGCAATTCCCTTGCTAGATGAGGAAAATGCCACACAGGCGGTAAGCTCCAAGCTCAATTCTGATATGAAAATGATTGGTAAGAAGCGCTTGACAGAGGGCCAAATCATTGAGGAGATAATTACCAATAATGGGTCAGATACCCCTGTCCAGACTGCCATGGAATGCATGCCATATGTGAGCAACTCTGAAGCTAGCTTGCCCATTACGCCCTGCAAACTGGAAATGCACAAGGATGGGCAAGGAAGAAATGGAAGATTTAAATCCAGTAACAAAGATATGGTAAATGGGTCTGAAAAAGGAGAGGAGCCCCAGGATGGCAGCACTTCAAAGAAGAGAAATGGGGAAAGGCTAGACGAGGAGTGTATGGCAAATGGTAATTCAGATAGGGACTTCGAGTATTACGTGAAGATAATCAGATGGTTAGAGTGTGAGGGACATATCGAGAAGAATTTCCGGCAGAAATTCTTGACATGGTATGGCTTGAGGGCAACAGAGCAAGAGGTAAGGGTTGTGAAGACATTTGTTGATACCTTTATTGAAGATCCTGCTTCCCTAGCTGAACAAATCATGGACACCTTTTCAGAATGTATTTCCAGCAGGAGATCATCTGTTGTGGCATCTGGGTTCTGCATGAAGCTCTGGCATTGACAATCCTATTATGGTTACTTTGACCTGATCAAATTAACTAGTCCTCGTGCACAAACCTGCTGAGGGGACGGTGTTGCAGTAATTCTTTAATTAGATCCCATTAAAATTCTTCATTCGGACAATCATCATTCACATGTATTATTAGTATTTGTCATTCTTGTGTTGCAAGAATGCCAGAATTCATTTACTTTATAGTATAGCATCCATCTCATATTGATAAAGAGTATGGCAATGGAACTAGATGAGCTTATATGGTGCTCGTTGCGAACATGGATTGTGTTGGTGCATGGCGATGTTCATTTGGGAGGCTTTCGATTCAATTAGGGCCTTAACATAGTTCAAAAACTTCTGAATGATGTAGCGTGTTATAAATCCTACAGGCATATATGATTGTCGTTCTGCTGGTGTTGGGCGATGCATAATTGTGTAAAGATTAATGTCCTTGCATGCTGAGGCCTAGGCTTGATCATGAATCGCAAGTCAAACCATTCCGTTCCAGTTGGAAGTTTTGGATCTTAAAACAAGACCATGGGGTTGCAGAGCACGCTGCCAGTCTCTCATTACTGGATGGCCTGTGCTGTTTTGAACCATTGGTGTGCATTTTGCCTCATTTTAAGAAGCACAGTTTTGGGCTGGTGCAAACGGGTGGCATTCCTCCAGTATACCTATAACTGCAAGGTTCATTATTCTGCAACAATGAGATATTGATGTCTCATTCGCAATTGAGCAAACAAAAACTCAATGGGCGTTCTCTCTACCTCCCCCGAATGTGCTTGCTGAACGTCGGTTCAGTACAATCTAAATAGTCAAAACTGCACACTTGGTTCTTGCCTTTAAGGTCACCCAACTACTGCGAAGATCTCTTGTAATATGGCAACTAAATACAGAGGTATGGGGATCGATCCACGGTTTGACGAAATCTGGCAACTACAGAGTGCAGCACAGGAGAAAAAGATCAACCCACAGTTTGACGATACCGGTTCCTCGGTGTTTATTTCACATGACAACTTCCTCGACTAACAAAGGACTTACACTCCTTTGCCAATCAGGTAGGACTTTTCCTAAATAATGTACATTACCTCCCTCCACTCCCCCTTTCAATTCGATCCAGTATCTAACATTATTACCATTTCTAGCCCAAACACCAAGCGAGCAAAATCTTAATTCAAGCTCCCACAACTAGGCTTGAGCGGGCTTATCAAATACATGATATGTAAGATTGGCGTGCTGGAGCATCATGAAAATGATATGAATGCTCAAGAGTGAAACATTTTTGATGAGAAAAGACTGAACTAGAAGATATTTTATCCCATCTACTGTAAAACAATCAGAAATCCCAAACGACATAAGCGGCATTTTGCGGACCTGACAAACGCCATGTCCAGCAGCGTCAACCACCTACACTAGAATAATAAATGATGTATCCTGCTTAACTGCCCCATCTGGACACAAAATGATTCAAAGACGGTCATAAATACCATGATGGACGTGTAGTCATCAATTCGAATGAGCATCCATAGCACAAACAAGTCTAGGCGCCAAACCCTCACCAGTGCAGTACTTGGGGCCTTGGGTTCAAAACCAATCTTCATGCTCACACAATACTGTCCATTCCCTAGCCAGGTAAATGCGAAAAAATGGAAAAATGATTAGAAAAGAAATTGAGTGCTACAGAAACCAATAATTAGCAAATCAGATACAATCACAAAAATCTCATTTCATGGTACTGCAATGGAAAGAAGAGCAGATGGTATTCAGAAAAATACTCATGTGGCTGTCTTCTATGATGATAAGTTGCATATTAGAAACCACCATACATTTCATCCACACCATTAGCACTTAAAATCTAACCTCCATATAGAAAATACTTAAATGCAGAATGGATATCCATTCTAGCAAACCAAACTTATTTTATGGTCATCCAATTCAAGACTAACTTTAATACTTGTATGCATGGCCGTATAAATACTTCAAATTTCATAGATTAAGAACATCATAGGAAGGAATTACTACATTATCCAATCCAGGATAGAAAAAAGAAGCAGGAAGGCAGCACAAAAACTACCCTCCATAACCTCCTAAACGAAACAGAAGAGCACAAAATCCAGGTTGAGAATATTTTTTCAGATGTATTTTAGATAATCTTACAAATCGACTTGTATCTTTTACTCCTAATTCTTGCATCTTCTTCATCGTTTCTCCGTTACATGCCTAAATTTTATGGAAACCTCGCAATAATCTAGTTAATTTCCATTCGATACAGACGTGTATAAATTGTTTTCCCGAAACTCAAATACTTTTCATCGATCTCTATCAAAAAATAAAAAAAAACAAAAGAAAAGAAAAAAGAAGCTTAAGCATCACAAAGAATGCGATCTACAGCGGCTAGGGTTCATGTTGCAGTCAGATCTCGGGATAGAAGGAGTTCTGGCCATGATCAAAAGGATACACCAGAGGTGAACAAACCTTATAATTTTTCTTGTTCCTTTGAAGACGATGTCGTATATGCCTTAAAATGCAGCCATTGGTTTCCTTTGATTTAGTGAGCTAGTTCCCAGATATTTGGTGCCTGTTTGGGAGGGCGGTTGTGGTAGTTTTTTAAAATATTTTTTTTATTATTTTTTAAGAATCAATTTTGATATCAGCATATCAAAATGATCTTAAACACCAAACCGCCGGTTTTTAAAATGAAAAACAAACAGAGAAAATGGCCAAAACACCAGTTTGGTTGCGTGCCAAACAAGCATTTGATTTAGTTTTAACTAGTTAATTGTCCACACTACATCGTTGTGATCCGAATAAATGATTTGTATAATTATTGGAATTACATTAATTAGTAGATTTTGATAGTTTAAAAATAAAATATAATATCTATACATACAAAGTTTGATATAATAAAACATATCAACACACCCTATTATAATAACAACAATATTGAAAACTTAATATCTAAAAATATCATCATTATTATTGCTAAAACAATAAAAATTATTAAATTATTCCAAGGAGAAAAAAAAACTCAAAAACATTAATAAAAGAGGAAGCAAGAAAAAAAAACTAAAATTATTATTATTATTATTGCATGAATAATGGGAAAATAAATTCAATAAAAGAATAAAAAAAACCCAAAAACTTTAACAAAAGATTAAACAAAATAAAAATCAATAAAAATAAAAATGATTATCTAAAAATATCATTTGACGTGAAAATAAAAATAAAAATGAATAAAAAAACCAAAAGAAAAAACAAATAAGAAATATCAATTTTCAAATGATTATAAGCACAAACTAAAATTTAATATCAAAATTTTTGGAAAAAATATTATCTCAACAAAAGAGAAAATAATAAAAATTAAAAACCAAAACTAAAGGCACATATATATAAACATAGATAAAAACAAGAACTATAAGAAATTAAAGGAATTAAAATAAAAAATAAAAAATATAAGGGTCAAAAACAAAATCAAATATATTATCAATTTCAATGAAATAAAAAAATTGAAAAAATAAAATAAAATATAATATCTATACATGCAAGGTTTGATATAATGAAACATATCAACACATCTTATTATAACAACAAGAACATCGAAACCTTAACATCTAAAAATATCATTACTATTAATGCTAAAATAATAAAAATTATTAAATTATCTTATAGAAAAAAATTAAAAACAAAGAAAGAAAAAAACTAAAATTATTATTCTTATTGCGTTAATAATGGGAAAAAATCATTCAAAGAAAAAAAAATGGTCAATAACTTTAACAAAAATGAAACAAATAAAATTATAAGAAAAAAAATAATTTGAAGTCAAAATACATAAATAAAATTAATAAAAAACAATCAAAAGAAAGAAAAATGAAAAAAATTTCACAAGTGAAAAAAAATAAAAAAAGCAAACAAAAAATGAAAAGAAGAAGAAGCAAAACTAAAATTTATTATTATTATTATTATTATTATTATTATTGCGTGAATAATGAGAAAATAAATTCAATAAAGAATAAACAAACCCAAAAACTTTAACAAAAAAGCAAACAAAAAAAATATAAAAAATGATTTAAAAAATATTAGCTAAACAAATTTGACATGAATATAATAATAAACCAAAAGAAAGAATAAACGAAATTTTTTTTTTCAAATGATTATAAACATAAACTAAAATTTAATAGCAAAAGTTTTGAAAAAATGTTATCTCAACAAAAGAGAAAATAATAAAATTAGAAACAAAAACTAGGAGCAAATATATATAAATATGAACAAAAATAGAGACTATTTAAGAAATATAAAAACTAAAGGAATTAAAAATAAAGAAAATTAAAAATATAAGTGCCGAAATGAAAACCAAATATATAATCAATTTTAATTAAATGACAAAATTGAAACTGAAAATATTAAAGGATTTAAAACCATACCCTAAATTAAAAGAACAAGGGCTAAAATTAAAACATAATATATAATCACTTTCAATCGAAGGACACAGTTGAAATAAATTAAAATTTAAATAAAAAAAATAAAAAAACCATACAACACAATTCAAAGTGAAGGGACTGAAATGAAACAACTATAAAACCGGGGGTTGAGGTGTAGTTTTGGGTGAAGGAGAGAGAAAAAGGGGAAGAATTTAATCGCTCACCATCTCGTCTCTGGCCACTGTGTCAGGACACATGCCACTCCATGAGGAAGCGGACATGACAGAGCATCCATGGAGACGCTGGATGAACATTTTTCTCCATGAGTCGATGCCACACTCGTCTTTTGAAGAGGGCGTGAGGCCGAATACTGTTGGCCATGTATGTCACACTCGCCCACAGTATTTGGAGAATAATAATAATAATAATAATAGTCAATTGCTGTAACACCTCTACAACCAACTCTTCAATTTAGTCTTATTTGGGGACATATAAATATTTATCTATTTTCAAAAAAAATGAAATTCATGTGGCACCCCTCCCAGCAACAGTTGGTTTTTGTCTTTTTTGATGGATAAAATGATTATTTTACCGTGCAAAGAAATATAAAAAAAATCAATTAAGTAGTGACTTGACTAAACCGAATCGAACTGAAAATGTGAAATTAACTTGGAACGCCTCTCGACAGCACCTGTTTGTTTTTTTTTAGGGATGTAATGGTTATTTTATCGTGCAAAGAAATATAAAAAAATTAATAAACCATCAAACCAAATTGAACTGAAAACTGAGCAACACTTTTGTAATCCACAATGATTTTTCTCATAATAGACATTAACTGACTCTGATATCTTTTAGTATATGTTACTAGTTAATTGCCCACACTACATTTCAGATCGAGAAAATAATTTTTATAATTATTGGGATTGAAACAATCAATAGATTTTGCTAACTTACATGTAACATATAACATCCATACATGCAAGGTTTGATATAATGAAGCACATCAACACACTCTATTATAACAACAACAACATCAAAGTCTTAACATCTAAAAATATCATCACTATTATTGCTAAAATAATAAAAAGTATTAAATTATTCTAAGGAGAAAAAAACTTAAAAACATTAATAAAATAGGAAGCAAGCAAAATTATTATTATTATTATTATTATTATTGCATGAATAATGAGAAAATAAATTCAATAGAAAAATAAAAAAGCCCAAAAACTTTAACAAAAGAGCAAAAAAAAAAAAACATTATTAGTTAAAAAAATTATTTGACGTGAAAATAAATAAAAAAAACTAATAAAAAACCAAAAGAAAAAACAAAGGTAAAAGAAAAGGAAATATCAATTTTCAAATGATCATAAACACAAACTAAAATTTAAGAACTAATTTTTTGAAAAAAAGTGTTATCTCAACAAAAGAGAAAAATAATAAAAATTAAAAAACCAAAACTAAAGGCACACACATATAAATATGAACAAAAATATGGACTATTTAAGAGCTATAAAAAAAAATAAAGGAATTAAAATAAAAATTAAAAGTATAAGGGTCAAAACAAAACCCAAATATATTATCAATTTGCAATTAAATGAAAAAATTAAAAAAAATCAAATAAAATATAACATTTATACATGCAAGGTTTGATATAATGAAACACATCAACCACCCTATTATAACAACAGGAATATTGAAGCCTTAACATCAAAATATATCATTACTATTACTGTTAAAACAATAAAAATATTAAATTATCCCAAGGAAAAAAATCGAAAACATTAATAAAAGAGAAAGCAAGAAAAGTAACTAAAATTATTATTACCACTGCGTTAATAATGAGAAAAAAAATTCAATCATAGAAAAAAAAGGGCAATAACTTTAACAAAAAAGCAAACAAAAAATAAAAAAATAAAAATTATTAGTTAAAAAAAACATTTGACGTGAAAATAAATTAAAAAAGAACCAAAATAAAGAACAACGAAAAAAAATAGAAATATCAATTTTTTAATGATCACAAACACAAATTATAATTTAACAACAAATATTTCCAAAAAAATACTACCTGAACAAAAGAGAAAATAATAGAAATTAAATACCAAAGCTAAAAGCATATATATAGAAATTAAAAACCAAAGCTAAAAGCATATATATATATATATATATATATATATAAACATGAAAAAAATAAGGACTATTTAAGAAATATTAAAAATATAAAAGAATAAGAATTAAAACTTAAAGGTATAAGGGTTGAAATGAAGACCAAATATATTATTAATTTCAATTAAAGAAAAAAATTGAAAAAATAAAATCTTCTGTACCGAAAATATTAAGGGATTTAAAAGCAATTAAGAAATTAAAAGAATGATAACAAAAATAAAAATTGAGTATATAATGAATTTCGATCGAAAGAGACCATTGAATCAAAACAAAACTTAAATAACAGAAATAATGACTATAAAACACAATTCAAAGAGAAAGGACTGAAATGAAAAGGTAATAAAACCAGGGGGCTGATGTGTAATTTAAGCTGAAGGAGAGAAAAAAGGAGTGGAACGTTCAACCGCACATCAGCTCGTCTTTAGCCACCTTTAGGTGTCACGTGCTTCACCATGAGAAAGAGGACACAATGACGCGTTCACGGAGATGCTGGATGGATATTTTATTTCATTGAAAAGCACTGCACATGCTGTTTGAAGATGGTGTGAGGCCGAATACTGTTGGGCATGTGTTCTACACGCGTCAACAGTAATCCGAGAATAATAATAAAATTTTCTGGCCAATTACCTCAACACATCTACAATGAACTCTTTAATTTTATCTTATTGGGAGACATATATGTATTTAGCTATTTTTAAAAAATATGAAATTCCCGTGGCAGCCCTCTCTGGAGAGCTGATTTTTATCTTTTTTCGAGGGACAAAATGATTATTTTATTGTGCAAAGAAATATAAAAAGATCAATATATTGGTTGCCTAAACTGAACTGAAAATGTCCAGTTATTATGGAACCCCTCTAGCCAGTGATAGTTCTTTTGTCTTTTTCTAGGGATAAAATAATATTTTACTGCATAAAATTATAAAAAATTAGTAAACGGGCGAATTGGTCTGACTCGAAAATTGAGCAAAACTATTGTAATATACAACGATTTGTCTCACAGTGCACAGTAATCGAACCTGACCGGTTTTAGTATATTAAATAATAATTTTCAGCTAGCAAACTCAGGCCACCTCATATTGATCACCAAACTATCCGTTCATTTCAATTCAGCCCCTGTAATCTAGTCTTTGTTAAATAAAAATTTCAAATTCACTCAATTACATCCTGAAATCGAGGAATGGCAAGGAATCTCTAAGAATCTAGGTAGGCAAATCCCTTGCATATGGACTCTTTGGGCTCCACAGTGAAAGCCTCCCATAACAAATTAGGCTACAATAAACTGATCTCTACCAGGCAGCCTCATGCTTTGATTGCTCCAGGCAGCCAGGATAATTCGGTCCATGTGGCTGCAAACTTATTATATTGCATGATGGACAAAACGCGATTATAAGATTTTTTAGATTTGACAAATAAAGAAAATATGAACATTGTTCAATCTGACTATAAATTTATTAAATTTAATCTGAAATATCATATATATATATATATATATATTCATATTATATAAATATATTAATTTTTTACCGGATCATTAATTGAAACCATAAATGTGTATTTATCAAAAATAAATAACACAATGATCTTCAATGTCACTAAACCTTAATATAGGCCATTCATTATCCGCTTCATATATAATTTTGTAGTTTTATGTTTATTCTACCAGTAATTTATTCTGCTGTTTTGTTTAGAAAGAGGTATATGAGAGAGACAAGGCAAAACATGGTTGGTGTTCAAATGTTGTTATTTTTACATTATTATTTCCAGCACTAATTTCAAGAAATATTATTGTAACAAGCTAGAGGGCCTCTTTTCTAATTTTTTTTTTTTATAAATTAGATTTATATAGAATTCAATTCAATACGTCTCAAAAGATTTTAAATATCAAAGACCATTTAATTCTCTAAATTAAATTGAATTCTCAGGTTCAAGCATTTTGTTATTTGCGGTAAAATAAGTATACAACTTTCATTATCAAATTTTAATTACATTGGCTATATGTATTTCTTTGATGGTGTTTTCCAGATCTTCTCGAAATAGAATATATAATTTTTTATATATATAATTACACAATTATCATTACAATTTTTTGAAGTTATTATTTAATATTTAAATCGCTACAAAATTTAATGATCCTTTAGAGTTAGGTAAAAAAACTTGTTGTCTATATCTAGATATAAAATAAAAATTTTATTTAATATTTTGACTAAACACTCACGAATGATCGTAAATTAGTTACAATATGTATTTTTACATTTTAAAGCATTAGAATATATATATATATATATATATATATATATTATAAGATATTTTTAAAATATAACAATTTATTATTAATTTTTTTTTGGAAATTTTGGAAATCATATATTTTGTATCGAGTTCCTATCTTATATTATAAGTTGATGAGACAATATTGAAAAAAATTAGTAGAAAATAGACTGTAAAATAAAAAATACTTTGAGAGAAACTTTTTTTTTCTTTTTTTAATTTTCTTTGTAAGTTTGAGAGAAAACTAATTTTTTTTAATATTAAGAGTATAACTTACGGAATATGTTCAGGATATATATATATATATATATATCAAAATATTTTGAAATACTCATTTGAAATTTTTTGGAGTTTATTTTTAAATATTTATTATTATAATATTGATGTGTTGGGGCTGGCCCAACTAACCAGCGGCCCAACAACTTTGAATGAGCTGGATGCCGAGTCCCGCCCATAAACTTTCCTCATTAATTCATGTGATACTGTTCATATTGAAATGAATGTGAATTAATTCATGATTCATATGGAAATGAACAGTGAATAATAGTGAAGAGTGAATTAAATGTTAACATGTATTTTACCATGTATTGTGAACGGGGGTGGTTTTTGAAGAAGAGAAGGGAAAGAACCTAGCGCTGCTGCAGTGATGAGAAGGTCCAGCCAGTAGCTTGGGAGGTGCTGGCAGAGGGAATGGTGGGCGGTGTTGGCTGCAGGAGGAAGAGGAAAAATAAGAGCTGCTGCTGCTGCTGCTGACGGTGGAGAGGACGGTGTCGCTGCCACCAGTGAGAAGAAGAGTGAAAAGCAAGAAGAAGAGTTGCCTATGGAGAGGAACCGTGGAGGAGAAGAGCTGTTGCAGCTACTGCCAGCGGGTGAAGAGCAAGAAGAAGAGTTGCCTATGGAGAGGAACCGTGGAGGAGAAGAGCTGTGTTTCTGGAATCGCGTGGCTGGTGGCTATACTCGGTGGAAACTCTGTAGCTATCGTTCACAGTGGAATTAAAATTAAGCTGCTGCACACAAGTACAGCTCATCATGGCTATTGTTGTTCTTAATTGGTGTTGTTATAATTGGTGGCAGTTGGTCTGGTTTTGGGGCTGTTTCAAGGGTTGCTGAAGGCTAGATTCATGGTTGTTTTGTGGATGTCAGAAGCCTTGTAGAGTCTGGTGCTAAATGGGCTATGGAAGAAGATGTTTATGGTGGCTGATCAGAGTAGAGAGTGTACTTGTATTTTTGTTCGTTTCTCTGTTCTACCTCCCTCCCCCTCCTTTTCTTGTTCTCTCTCTCCCTGTGAAAGGAGGGTGTTTACAGGGGAAATGGTGACTCTGCTATCAATTTTTGCGTGCAGAAATGGTGGTTTAGATTCTTCCCCTTATGACAGTAGCGTCGGTATCTTAACGATAAACTTCTCAGTATAATGTAGGAGACGATGACACGCTGCACTGCACTGTGTATTACATCAATACAAGTCAGTATTGACTATCTTCAAATTTTATGCAATCTTAACCCATGAATTTTAATGGCAGCCGATTTACATGTATTTTTTATTTGGGTATGTTATCTCATATTCATATAATTTGATCTGAATATTAAACCTTTTTTTATTTTATTTCATTCAATTAACTTGATAAAAAATAGATTTAATCTAATAAAATTCTATTTTTCTCAATTAACCCTAAATTACACTTCAAAACTTTTTTTTTTTTTTATCAATTAAGCCTCTAATAAAATTAATATGATTTATTTAAAGTATAATTAAGTCTTTGCATCTAATTAAATTATTTAATTGGATTCTTCAACATAATTAAATTTTAATTTGGCTCATGATTAAATTAAATTGACCTATTAAAAATCTAATTATGTCATTTCACTTAATTTTTATGCATTTTGTTCAATAATAATATATTTTGATACTGAATTTGCATTTTTTTCATGATAGTTGGCAGAATAGGAACAAAATCAAGCCTTTAAATTTGCAGAAATACGGGGATTAATTTCTCATCACATAATTATTTTTATTTTTTTTAATAATTTAGAAATAACTCAGAAATAAGTTATGGCAATATTCATAAAAATAAATTAACTTATTGTATATTTTCATGAAAGGTTAGAGCTTAAAACCTGAGAAAGGGAACGAGGGTACTAATAGTAATATAATTTATGAGATTAAAATTTTATTAATATATAAAAGGGTGGTTTTGAGGGCAATAAACAATTTGTTTGAGCCAACGTTATTTTAGAGAACGTTTTCCATCATTGTTACGACCACCTTGATTGAATTTATTGCCGCAACTCTTCGATCCATTAGAGATGATATTGCAAGGATAGTATTTAATTCGCCAGCTGAAGTGACGTCATATGATGCAATAATCTTCGGGCTACCATATGAAGTCTTTAATCTTGTAATAAGAAAATCTTCGAGAGAGCATGCATATATAAATGCGATTTTCAACAGGATATATGGAGAGAGTTTTTTGATAGAAACATGACAGCCTAGTGGTTTGTCATGTGTCTGATATTTTATTCACTCAACATTTATTATCATTTAAGATCATGGAAACACACATGTTTTTCATCAGCGCACACGCCACTGCTCATTGGACACCCATCTCCTACATTAGAGCTGAGCATGGTTGACAATGTTAACACCATCATCATGAAGCTTTAGCTGAACTAGCTCACTGATATCATAAGGATAAGCATCCTGAGATGACTCCCGTTTATATGCTCTTTTCCCGAAGGCCCACGCTTTCGCTTCAGTAAAATGGGCTCCGTCCCAGTACACATACTCACTCCTGTTGGCACATGGGATGGAAAGTGATTTACATGGGACGTCGCCAGATGCCATTACGTTGCAACAGCTCTTACGGGTAAATTTGAAACCTGCGATTTTGAAGCAAAAGTAGCAAAGGTGTAATTAATGGAAAGTACTGTCTGTTTTTCGATGCCAAAAAAGAAAACGAGAAGAAAGAGAACTTTATCAGTACCACTATTTGACACATCAGAATCAATCTCGTAAGAGTTTATGTAGGTAAATGCAGCATCAGTATGGTTGGCATTAAGCTCTTCGACCAGTGTCTGAAGTTTAGTGTTGAAAATCTGAATATCTTCGTTGAGCTTGTACGCACATGAATTATCATCTAGTTCATTAGGATGTTGCAGTATGTTGAACGGCATACATCCTACCCGAACAAGTCCAAACACGGCTATCTTTCTTGCTCCTGTAGAGTACAGATCCTGGAAGGAAGGAAAATGGAATTCAGTGGGGCTCCTAGCTAGCTAGTTTCTAATCAGACCAGACGTTAATTAGTTACTGTTACCTCCAGCTGAGCTCTGTAAGTTTCAATGAGATGTTGAGCATATGTTTCAGGAGTGTATATCTGGCTGCTGTTGTAGGTATCCAAGAAGTAATTGTTGAGGTAGTCGTTATGACCCATATCAGTAGCATAGATGCATTGGCTGAGGTACTTCTTAGCAACTTCATCGCTTCCCAATTGTTTGGCAATGCGTGAAACAGTAATCTTGTGATTATATAGCTGAATATTCATGGTGAACAACTCTCCCTGGCGTGCACATGCAAAAGAAACATTTATAGTGAGTGTTGCAAAAGTGGACATGACTCCAAACTTCATGCTCAATTATACAAGTAATTCTTTCTTGTAATTGAAAGAAATACTCTTAGAAAATAGTTTCTCATGCTCAATTACACAAGTAATTCTTTCTTGTAATTGAAATAAATACTCTTACAAAATAGTTTCTATTTTTTTCACTTCTGCTTTTCTTGTTTGTACTAAAAACATTATCTGTGAAGAATGAAGAAAACATGTATATTAAAATAGAAAACAAGAGCGTGTTTGGCTTATATTGAAAAAAATAAATTACAAGTGATGAATACTGTTGTTGGGTTGAACAAACGAGCCCCTCATACTATAAATGATAAATTGGGAAAAAACTTTTTAATTTTGATATTTTTCATTCTTCTCTAGAATTTTTTTCTATCATATATAGTTTTCTATAGATTTGGAGAAATAGATAAAAAAAATGTATTTTCAATTAGAAAATATGTTTTATGCAGCTTCCTATTTCCTATAGAGTTATTTTTTTCAAATATAAACACAACTTCTCCAAAACTATGCAAAGTCAGCACATGTCCTATAATCTTTTTGATCAGCAAAGGTTTTCAATAGAGGCATGAATATGATCATTAATCACCGAATGCGATCCTGTTTCATCAAGAATGCCAGCTCCACTAGATCCATAATTCACACCATCTAGGAAATTTGTGCAACTTCCAATACCAAAGTCGGTGATGAAACTGTCGAAACCTAATTGTTCCGCTGAAAAAAACAATAGCAAGTTACTTCAATAGCTTTATAATTATATAACTATTTTATTTATACAAGGAAATCTGAACCCAAAAGGCGCGCACACGCACATATATATCTATATCTATATCTATCTATGTATATGTATATGTATATGTATATAGCATAGCCTGAGCGCAGGAAAAAATGGTATGAATAAGTGATTTCTTTCGTAATAAAATATATTAATCCAAGCAACAAACAAGTTCCTAGCAGACTTGGACCAATTTCTAAATTCAATATAATCTCGATAACTTCCTAATGAGAATATTTATTTTCCGTTAGGTGAGGCAAAACGAAAGTGTTATGCTGTATTATAAGAGAGGAGAGCAAACGGCAGACCAATGGTGTCGGCTATGTTGAGGCCATTGCTACACCTTCCTGAAGCCCCAGTAGGGAAGTCTATTCCATAAGGTAGATAATTAACTTTGACAGGTGTGCTGAGGTAGTTATTGTTTCCATTATCAAACAAGGAGTCTCCGAAGACGAAGTAGCAAGGAACTTGAGGTGTGGCCCTTCCACAAGTCCAGTGCTGGCAGTTTGACACCAGCAACACCGTGGACAGCGCCCACAATGCCTTAAGCCCACTGGCCATTGAAAAGTAACTAAAACGAAAGGAGGAAGATAGAAAGGGAGAGCTTCTGCAGTGCAGAGCAGGAAGGAAAGAAGGAAGAGAGGAGTGGTTAGGGATGTGTGCTTTGGAATGGAACGAACTAGGGCTACTTATAGAGGTGTGGGGAGTCAGCATGAAGCTTTAAAAACAATTTCTTGTTGGCCACACGTATTTTTTCCTTTTCGTTTTCTTCCAGCTTTTGTGTTATTCTTTTTCAACACTTGATATATATAGATCTGGTACTTTTTTGCTCATGTTATTCAAGGTTTACACCTTGGGATAATTTACAATATTTCACTGTGAATTGATCGATCCCCGATGTGAAATGCTTTCTCAACAGTTAATCCCAGTACATAAAAATTACACCAAGAATGGCTAACTGTAAAAACCCCGAAACAATTTTAGTTCAGTAACAAATGATTGGTCATCATTGAAGGGATTGTTTTCTTTGTATGTTGTCACAAAACCTGTTAATACTTTGCAAATATTGATCAGTAACGAATAAACACAAGCTATTTAGTTGCGAATGAAAAATCATTCGAATCGTTCAATCATAACTAGATGTTTTATTAAAAGCAACCATAATTGAACGAATATATTTATGCATAAAAATCCTAATAGTTCCCCATACAAATTGTTCATAACACATTCAAAGAGTATTACATTCAACATGTAATATTAAAAAACTAGCATCAAGATCGAAATGCATTGAATATTTAACACAGAGGCTCTTATGCTACCAAAAATATCCTATTTATTATATACTAGAATATTAATGTTCAATATTTATCCTTAATGAACATATAGTCAAATTCTAGGGAAAGAAGAAGAAGAAAGATTCTAATGGCTATCAATCTGCTTGCTTCTCCCTCCTCCTTTGCATCCTTTTCATGCTACCCCCTCGTTAGGCACCAATCCTAGTCCTTATCTTCACCATCAATAAATTAATGCATTTGTTCAACATCCAAGTCAGGTTCAACAGGTTTGTCATTAACCTATATAATTTCATGTTGCATATATGTTAACAACTTGTTAACCACATCAATTTTTTACTCTCATTTACTAGTAAAACTATCAAACTTCTATGATTGTACTTGTAATTGTTCAATTACACAAGTGAGAACAATTACACAAGTGAGTAGTGAGTAGGGGCTGGTTTGAGGAGTTTTGGGGTAAGAGGAGGTAAGTTTTTTAAGATGTAACCTTTTTTTACTAACCATAACTTCAGATTTGACAACAGTTATATTTGAGATCTTTCTGTAAATCTTGATTGTTGGCTCACTATCACGCAATGTTAATTTGTTCATGATTGCTACCCTAAATATTGACCCACCAAAAAGCATACTCATTTCCTTCTTAATTGTACCTTTTTCTATGACATCAATAAATTGAATGGCTATGTCGTAATAACTGCATGCATGACCAAGGTTTCTTAACTACCAACTCAATATGTCTTCTAATAAACCAGAGGTTTGTTAGTACAATTTTTACTAACAATCAGTATAGATATAGTTTAGTGTTTATATGCAATCTATGTTTTTTTTTTTTTTTGTAATTATTTTAATCCTTTAAGATCAATAAACAAATCACTCATCTCAATGTTTGAAAGGGCTTTTATTCCTTTATAGGAAAAACTAGGATATGAGATTTCAGGCAACTTATAAACTTCTAAATGTTAGCAAGAGATAACTCAAGGGTTTAATTGTTAACAATGAAACTAATATAATGGTCATTAAGATTGAAAGGCTAATACTTTAACATATAAAACAAGTTCTCCTTTGATTAGTCTTTTTTATTATCTTTTCTCAGATATATCTCTTATAAACATAAATAAAAGGTAAAGATCACATTCCACAACATCCATTTCCTCTAATGTATTTTTCTTCATTAAGTTATTTATATAAACTATATTTACACCAAGGAAAGTGAAGCAATTAGTATTTCTAGACTATTTTGGAGATTTAAATGAATTAGGCACAATTTCGCTTCTTCTTTTTTTATATGTCTTTTGAATCTTAAAGGGTTTGTTTGGATTCTTTTTCAGGGATGAGGTCTCGTGGTCTTCCTCATTAAAAGAGCTCAAAATAGGGCTTTGAATTTTCTTCTTAACATTTACTTTATAATGTCAAAAATTGTCATTTTCAGAAACATTAAATTAAGAAATTTGCAGAACACACAATAAAATAGTGAAAGGGGAAATCCTCCATCTTTTCTAGTGGAGTTGGAGAAAATTTAAAGCTAGTTATTCTTTAGGTTACTGGTTTCTCATTTGGTGTTTTCCCCTTCAAATACTTAGGAGTTCCTATTAGCCCCCACAGGCTCCTAGGCAATTAATTTTCTCCTTTCTATATAAGTTGGAAATAGTCATTCAAAGTTAGATTATGAAGAATCTCTCTTTTGTTGGTAGGCTTGAACTAATCAAGTCATTTTTATATGGTATGGTGCAATTTTGGATATATGTTTTTCCCATGTCAAGTCTGGTTTTAAACTAGATCACTCGTATATGTCGGTATTTCTTGTGGATAGGAAACATTTTAAGTACTATGTTTGCTCTAGTAGTTTGGAAAATAGTTTGCTTGCCCAAAATTGAGGGAGGATTGAGATGTTTTGATCTTAAGGCAAGGAATAAAAGTTTCTTAACCAAAGAAAATAGTTTGCTTGCCCAAAAATGAGGGAGGATTGAGATGTTTTGATCTTAAGGCAAGGAATGAAAGTTTCTTAGCCAAATAGTTATGGTGGAATAGAGCTTGCACCGAGGTTCTACTCCTATGAGAGAACAAAAGGATATCATCAGTAAAAGCTAGGTGAGTAATACCATCGGAGCTACGTTTTGGATGGAAACAAAAATTTGCCTTTTGAGATGCTAGCTTAAACATACGAGAGAAATACTCCATTTAGGTGATAAACATATATAGAGAAAAAGGATCCTTTTATCACATGTCACACTTGCCAATAAAAAACCCATATAAGTCACCATTTATGGCCACAAAGAAATAAGTAGTTTTCACACACTTCATAATTAAGTGGAAAAATCTTGTAGGAAAGTTAAACATCAAAAGACACTGTCTTAAGAAGGCCCATTGAACTAAGTCAAAGGCTTTCCTGAAATCAATTTTTATGAGACATCTAAGGAAAGCCCTTTTCCTACCACTGCATTATATTTATATTATTTTCCATACTCTTGCCTCCTGAGAAAGCATTTTGCATCGGGATAATAATGTCAGTAACGACATGACCCAACCTTCCAACTAAATTTTTTGTAATCACCTTGTACATAACATTGCAACATGATATGAGCCTAAAATCATTTGTAGAGTTTACAATTATAGTTTTTAGGACTGCAGCTATGATAAAGTGGATGATCTGTCGAAAGATCTTCCTTGAGATAAAGAAATCTTGGATGGAAGCACATAAATCTTTTCCAACCGCATCCCATGATTTTTTGAAAAAATAAGGAGAGGAAAAATGGCATGCATACAAACAAATCATACTTATATCCCATATAATTTCTCTAAGAAAATTAAAGTTGTTAGGATTTATATGTTTTACTAAAACAAAACGCTACTAGATTTATAACTGTTAGACCTAACTTTCTTAAAGTCTATTGAAAAAACTCTAAATCATAGTGTTGATTAAAGACCATACTTTTTTAAAACTATGGATTAAACTGAATTATTAGATATTTTAAATTGAATGTGTCAATATTTTAATATCTTATATATATGTTTTTTAATTTTAGAAAAACATATATGCCACAAAGACAATAAGAAAACAAAAACACTTGAATGTTTTGGAGCATAAGTTCACTATCATAATAAATAGTTTTACTGATGAAAATATCCGTAAGTAATTTCATGTAATTTTTGTTGGTAATGTTTTTCCCAATGACCACACAAACAAAAATATGTCATCGGTAAAACCCTCTTTGACAATTTTCATTCCATTAGTGATTCCCTCAGAATTATATATACTGACAGAATCACCAATGAAATATTTCATCTGTATATCCCATTAGTAACTTCATCAATATATTCAATTGGCAATTTTGTTGGTATATTCCATCATTGATTCCGTTGGTGATTTTCATTGGTGATTGTGTCGGTATATTCTGTGGGTGATAGTGGTAATATGAGTAATTACTATCAAACTCTAGAAAATATCGACAAATATTTTTGTCTATAATTTTATCACTAATATTTTTTTTTCTAAAAAGGTAAATTGAAAAATAATTTTGATAGATTTTAATAATATGAAAAATTATTTAAAATAAAAGCATATTTAAAATTAAATTAAATTGAAATTAAAATATCTGTTACAAATTTTTAAATTTTGAACATTCAAAGTTCAAATATAATAAATCTAAAATAGAGGTGGCGTTGGAGGAGGTTGGTTAGGACTGCGAGATGTAAAAAGAGGAGCATATAGATCACCCCAATATGATTGTATTTTATAGCCATTATACACAGTCCGACCGTCTCAACACAAAATTCAGCTATCTCATGTATTTTCTCAATTAAAGTTGTTTGGAACTCTAGAGTTTGTGTAAAAAAAATTATTAAAATCCATACAATAAATTTATATTATAAACATTTATAAAACAAACAACGAACACCCAACCAAAATCAATACACTTCAAAAATATGCAAAAAATAATAATTGATATATTAAAAATAATTTTCAAAAAAATATGGTAGATTGGCATACTTAAAGTGGAGAATCCTATAAAAAATGCAATAATAAAACAAATGCTTCTAAACTTGATGTTGAAGTTGCTAGATTTGTTGCAAGAGGTTGAACAATGTTGAAAGAGTTTATAGAGAAAAAATTGCAGAAAGAAGAATGAGAAAGAGGGGAGGGGAAAGAGGGTTGATGAACGGGCCACAGACTAAAAAATTATAGACGAAATTATCGTTGGTAATTTTATGGGTACAATATGTCATGTCATCGTACTAGAATGGTTTTGAATCCAATTATCATTTTACCTTAAAATCCATCGATGTTTACTATCGACATTTATCGACAAAATAAATCTCACTGTATTTTCGTTTGTATTTACCTATAAATTTCCAGTTGGTAAAGACTGACCAAAACAACAACAAAACATTTATGTTGGTAATGTTCACAGCAAAATATTGACTGAAAAATTATGTTGATATTTTCATATAATTAATTGATTTTCTGATAGTGATTGTACATAAATTAATAACAAACATTTATTTAAAGTATATGTACATAGTTATTAAGAAGTAAGACATTATTGGAATTATGTTGTGTTTTTTTGAGTCGCAATGCTTTGTGTAAAGAAAAAAACCTATATAGTATCATTGTAGTTGTGGTAGACAACACAACAATAAAGAGTGCAATAAAATATTCCATAGAGGGATTTTAATTTCTAGACTATATAGCAATAACATATTCAATGATTCAATTAGCATGTACTATTTATAACTCTTCAGTATTAGTATTATTGGCCAATAACTTCCAAATATGATATTTTATGAAAACAAATAATTAAAAGATAATGTATTTGTAAATATTTTAATATATTTTTAATCACTATTCCACCTCTAATTTAAAGAGAAAGAGAGAGAGAGGGTGGGTATTCCAAATAATAGCTCCTATCAACCATAGAGATTAAAATATCTTAGTTTGTCACTTGTAGAGTCCTAAATTTGTTGTAATATCAATTTTAATTTTTATTCTAGTAATAAAAAAAAATGTTCAAATTATCTCATTGTTACCTTATGATTTAGTATAACATTTAGTCTTAAGTATTCAATTTGGTACAATATAGTTAGATGGTAGAGTTGATAATGTGAAAAAAAATTAGAATTTTTAATTTTATATTGTGATATTTTGAAAATTAAAGAAAAAATCTATAAAAGAAATTAACATGTGTCCCATTTTAGAAAATCTTGAACTTTCCATGGTTGTTCTTGACCAGCAATAAATGCTATTTACCAACAAGTTTATCCATCAATTCAAATAAATTATTTTCTTAACACATTTTTCATATATAGGTGATGCATTTATGATAATAAATTTCTCTAAATGATAGTCTCAAGTTATGAGTTTAAAAACTAAACAAAGATTATGTAAAGAGTAGGCTATGAGTGCCTCAATTGAATTAATATATGTCTACTAAATAATATGTTGTAGTAAGAGATAACAAAGCTACAACAAGTTATCATCTTGAATTAAAAAAAAATCTAAATAAAAAAATTTATATGTTGTCTTGAGAACAGTGTGAAAATAAATATGAAGAAAATGAGAGTAAAAGATAGACCATGGAAAGGACATGATTTTAAAAAGAGGAGAGAGATTGGCCTATATTGAATATTATTTCTATATTTTTATGTTTTTTTTGTTATGTGTGTATATTGAATATTATTTTTAGTTGGATTGTTACCCATATCCAATAAATATATATAAAAATTGAGTTTTGTAAATAAAATATAGACTCCACTATCTTACTATAATTGAACTACATTTAAAAATGTTTTATATCAAAGTGTGCATCTTTATAATAACAATTTCTTTTTACCATTATCCCAAGTTAATGGGTTCAAGACTTTATCATACTTGAAATAACTAGTTAGAATTAAAAAAAAAATCACCAATGTTAAAATGTTATCTGGAATAAATTAAAATTAAATCATTTGTATTTTTCTATTAATGTAATATAAATATAAGAATATATTTATACAACTGCTTTCAATACCAATGAAAAATACTACCTTCTATTACATGGAAATTGATCAAAAGATCATAAAATTTAGGAATACAAAATGGAATTTATATTCTCACATGTGCTTGATATCTTGTTTATAAAATTGCACCAATGAATTGAAATCAATGATTGGATATTTTCATAAAATTATGGGTAGTAACTTAAGATATTTATTTTAAAGTTAAAATCTATCCATTCACTTGAATTTTAAAGTAAGATGTTACAAGTATAATCCATTACCCATCATTTTCTTAAGCATACGAGAGGATGTCAGTAAAATATGTATATATAATTAGAGAGAAATGATATAGAATAAATATAAATAAAGAATAGTAGTAATATGGAGGCTAAATTGAATCATGTTGTTTCTAGTTAATGAATGGTATATTTGTTTTTATTTACATTTAATAGTAAAGTTTATATTTTATCTAAATTACTTAAATTTTATATGGTCGGTGATTCATTTTCTATATTTTATATAACTATTTTGTAATTTTACAATTATTTGACGTCACTTCACTAATATGCTTTTAAATCAATGGATCTATCTCCTTCAAAAAGTTTACATGTATATCTTGTTTTTTTTTTACTTCAATAAATATTATAGATTTTTTTTTTATATCATACAAAGTTTTTTAAGAAAATGAAGATTTATCAAAGGTTTTTATAGATTAAATAAAAAAACATATGAAATGATAAATCATAGAAAGAGTTGTCTGTATTAATTAAAGACTAAAATAGGAATGAAAAAGTAAAATATAAGTGCATATGTAAATATTTGACATAATAACATGGGTAACTTTTTAATTTTATTATTCAATTGTTTAGTAATAAAATTGGATACTTGTAAAATAAATAATGATTTAAATTCTAGAAAAAAAATGTTTTCTTAGTAAATATTGAATCTTATTAATGTTGTTTTATTGTACTTAAATCTTATTAATATTGTTTTATTTTAAGTATTGAAGGAATGACTAAAAAACAAACCTATAAATCTAAAATTTGTATGCTACTTATTAAAAACTATAAAATACATATGAGAAAAAACAATAAAAAACAATTAAATAAATGTTTTATTTATAATAAAATGTTCATTAGTGATTATTTTAAGAAATTACATATTTTAATATATTTATTAAAGAAATATTTTTAATATTACCATATATTTTTAATAATATTTAAAATCTATGAAATCATTAGATAATTTTGTAAGTATTATTTCATTAAATTTATTTAAATTAAATCTTATAATAAAATTGAAAAAGAAAATGTAAATAAGCCCCATGAAAAAGGACTAATTATAAAAATATTTAACAATAAATAAACTCTATTAAATTTCTATGTCAAAGATGAATCGAACCAAACCAAACTTCCAGTAATTAATGGCTAAAATTTAGTCATATATATATATATATATATATATATGAGAACTCTTTCGCTTTTGTTTACATATTATTATATTATATACTAAAAGTAATCAGGCTATTATTGTGTATTGTGAGTGTTTTCATGGCCGTTTGATAATGCGTTTGTAGCTGCGTATATTTTGGATCATAGGACCCACCTAAAACTGAGGTCCAATTTTGGAGAAGTAGCTACAAGGTGCTTCTCATGAAACACAAGTGGGCATACATAACACGTCTCTCTCTTCTCTCTCACTTGCACAACCTCCATCATGCATCCTCGCAGACACCAAATGCTCACCAAGAGAATCATCGGTAGATGTGTTTGTATAGGCAAAAGCACTATAATTCCCTCTCTATTCTACAATCAGTAAGCGTTCTCTCTCTCTCCATAATCATTGACAGCTATCTCTCCTCCAACAATAGTTCCTGGCAAGCACCACCACAAGGATGCTTCTCTTCCATGTCATAAGCTCCGTCGTAACCTCTAGCAGTAGAAAGCCCCATCATAAGCAGCAGCAGCAACAACCATTTGATGCTTCTTCTGGCCATCACAAACTATCATTTACGATGTCACCACTATAAAAAGAATCACCTTGGTAGCTAAACCTCTCGTCACTATCGACCGACCGTTACTGTTCACCTGAATTGATTCACGTAAACAACCTATTGCACTATTCACGTTTTAAGAAGATATGAACTGCAGCTCACCGTTTCTCTCTCTCTCTCTCTCGATATATATATATATATATATATATATATATATATATATATATATATAGTAGAGTTGCTATATATAGTTCCCTCCTCTCAACCCAACCCAAGTATAGCAGAGTTGGGCATTTTGGTCCACCTTGACTAGGTCGGCCTATTTATTCTGTTAGGACCAGTCTGATTTTTTTTAAAAATATATATATTTTTTGAAAAATATGTAGATAGAGATCAATCCTAATGAAAAGAAAAGGCACGTGACTTCATTTTACTCCTTAATCCTGTTGTTTTTCGATTAATTATGAATCATAAATTTGCTACTAGATTTAGCCTTGAAATTATATTTCTATAACTAGATTGTAGATATTGTTACTAATGATGTAGTTACCAGATGTTGTTCATTAATCAAATAGCAAGGGATAGCAAAGGCATTTATGTATCGATTTAGTTCGTGATCAAATTACAAGTAGTTTAATGAGAGAATAAAAATAAATGTTTAATTTACTTGAATTATTAATTATATTTTATTATTATGATTATTAATCTACAATATTTAAAAAACAGTATATGTGTGTGTGTGTGTGTCCTTTAAAGTAATGTCACAAGTTAATAGTAATAAGAAAAACATGATAACCAAACACACAAAACTGTTTTTCATTAAACCTCAAACTCAACCATAGTTTTAACCAACCACTTCAATTTTATCTAGGAATTGCAGCTTACATCATTTTTCATGAAATTATTTTTTTCAACCTTAACCACAAAAGCAACCGCAATGCCACACACACATTTCATTGTGGATTGCAATAATAATTTTAGGTTGATTTGGTTTTTGGGTTGGTTTAGATTCGATTGTCTGGGTCATGAGTTATTTTGATTTTTTATGTTTTTTGCACAATAAAATAATCATTCTACCCATATAAGACAAAAACAAATAGTTATTGGAGGGGGATTACGGTAATTTCATATTTTTAGGTCATGAGTTATTTTGATTTTTATATTTTTATACAATAAAATAACCATTCTATACTACAATAAGACAAAACCAAAAGTTATCGGAGAGGATGCACGGTAATTTCACATTTCATTGCACAGTAAAATAACCATTTTACCCTCCCATAGGACAAAAACCAAGGATTGTTTGCATAGGTGTTTCAAATACTTCATATTTTTTAAAATATCTAAATACTTATTTGTCCCCAATAAGATAAAATAGAAGAGTTGGTTGTGGGAGCATTTAGGTAATTTACCATTATTATTATTATTATTTTCTTGTAGACATTGTGATGGTTTTCTTCATAATGCTCCATTCGAGCGGCACATTCGCGAGGTCCGATAGTCAAAAATATCAACTAGCCTCTCAGTTGATTCACCACCATGTATTCCTCCTCATAGCATGGCACGTGGCAACACAAGGTGGCTGAGATGTGACGCTAGTCAGTTGAATCTTTTTTCTTCTATTATCTCTCCTATATGCTAAATTACATGGCTGACTTCTATTTTTATGGTTGTGTCATTTCATTCCCTGATCGTTTAATTGTGTTGTGTGGTCTTTATTTCAATTATTTAAGTTTTGATTTGTTTCAATTGTATCCTTCGATTGAAATTGATATATATTACGTTTTTATTTCAGTATTTGTTCTTTTAGTTTTGGGTTTGGTTTAAATCCCTTAATATTTTTGGTACAAGTGGTTTGATTTTTTCAATTTTATCTTTTAATTGAAATTGATAATATATTTAATTTTCATTTGGTCCCTTATACTTTTAATTTTTTTATTTTAATTTTTAAGTTTTTTATATTTTTGAAATAATCTTTATTTTTGTCCATGTTTATATTTGTGTGCTCTTAGCTTTGGTTTTTAATTTTTATTATTTTCACTTTTGTTAAGGTAGTATTTTTTTGAAAAAAATTATTTGTAAATTTTATTTTGTGTTTATGATAATTTAAAAATTGATATTTTTTCCCCTTGTTCTTTCTTTTAGTTTTTTGATTAGTTTTTTTTTTCATTTTCACGTCAAATGATTTTTTTATAGCTAATAATTTTTATTTTTATTTATTTTATTTTTTGTTTGCTCGTTTGTTAAAGTTTTAGGCTTTTTTTTATTCTTTGATGTAATTTTGATATTCCCATTATTAATGCAATAATAATAATTTTAGTTTTTTTTCTTGCTTCCTCTTTTTTTTAATATTTTTGGGTAATTTAATAATTTTTATTGTTTTAACGGTAATAGCAATGATATTTTTTGATATTAAGGTTTTATGTAGAAATGCTACATTTAGGCGTCGTTTTTTGTCTTTTTTGAAGGACAAAATCATTATTTCACAGTGAAAAAAAAAAAATAGACCGATGAACCGAACGAACCAAATCGACTCAAAAAATGAGTTTTACCATTGCCATCCACAATGATTTGTCTCACTGTGAGCAACAACTAAACCGTGAGCAGATTTAACTTTTAGATAATTAAGCACGAGTATATTATTTATAAAACATATCCATTTAAACTAAAAAATTTAAATTATCGAATGAGTTGTTAGAAATTATTTTCATTAATTCACTAACATATATTGACAATTAAAGTTATGTTGCCATGGATAGTTTGATATATTAAGCACAAGTTTTAATAGATTGATATATATCTTTTATTTTTATTTAATATTTGATTAATTGAAAATTAGATTTGATAATTTTGTATCAATGTGTTTTATATAAGGTTAACTCCATCTTATGAATTAGGTTATGGGTTTGATGGATTTTATTTTACAATTTCTCATATAAAACTATTCACTAAAATAATTTATTATTATTATTTTTTGTGTTTTTTTATCTATGTTTTTTCTTTCTATTTCACTAATGACATGATTTGTTGGTTTGATTTGTTAACTAAGTTTATTCAAGTTATTTTTTTCTATTTGATTTTTTTTTATATTGAGCTATTTGAAAATTAAGTTTTATGATTTATCTTAATCTATTTTTTACGAGGTTATCCTCCTTTCATGATTCAAGTTATAGGTTTAGTGAGTTAATTTTGATTGATTGGAGTTAAATTGATTCTCATGGTGCTATTCTTTATTACAACCATTTATTTTGAAAAACAAATATTCTAATAAATTTCAAGAGGTTCAAGATTTTATTATTGTACCTTTTCTTATATTTTATATTTTTTTAATAACCAAAAGAGCCTTGTTCTTCATGAAAATTCTCAAAAGTAGAGTGATTGTTTGAGAATGTGGCTGAGACTCTTTTTTAAAGTATTTTTATTTAGAAATGCATCAAAATGATATATTTTTTTATTTTTAAAAAATTATTTTTGATATCAGCACATGAAAATAATATAAAAATATCAAAAGATTTTAATGTAAATTAAAAAATAAAAATACATTTTTATATATTTTTTCTCCATTGTATACTTTTTCTCCAGGTGTGACACAGCGTGTCACATGGTGGCTGGATCCGTGATGATGGTTGGTTGAATATTTTTTTCCACTTTTCTCTAATAATTATTATTTTTTTAGCTAATAATTTTTAATTTTATTTTATCATTTATTTTATTTTTTTGTTTGCTCTTTTGTTAAAGTTTTTAGATTTTTTTAGTATTTGATATAATTTTGTTTTGTTTCATTATTAACATAATAATACTACTACTACTACTAATAATAATAATAATAAATTTTTGCTTACTCTTTTGTTAATTTTCGAGTATTTTTCTTGAGATAATTTAATAATCTTTATTATTTTAATAGTAATAATAATGATAAATTTAAATGTTAAGATTTTGATGTCATTGTTGTTATAATAGAGTGTATTAATATATTTTATTATATCAAATTTTACATGTATAAATATTAAATTTTATTTTTTAAATAATAAAATTAATAAATTATTTCAATGATAATAGTTATAAAAATTGATTGGCACTTGTTTTTGTTTTCCGAGATTGATTGCAGGCTAGAACGGGGAATTTTATTCTTTTGTACAGCAACAATTAAATGGATGTCAATGTCAAATCATTACTTTTAAAAATATGGAACTTGAAGATGCAAGTTCTCCATTAGATGGCATGGCCGGCAAGGAAGGCTTTCTCTTGATTTGACTTTTCAACTAAATGAAACAGCTTTAAGCAGCGAAGACTTTTCAATTAAAAATAACGAGAGGTGGAAACACGCGATTAATTTTACCCTTTTCTTCCACCAGCTTTACGTCGTAATGACTTTTCAATTCGAAACTTGATTTAGATTTTTATTTTATTTTACTTGACTCCAAGGTGACTCAGTCCTCATCGGTACACATTTAGCACTGTTGTCAATCCGTTTTTTCAAAAAATATTTTTTTATTTTATATTTTAAATTATTTTTTTATATTTTTAGATTATTTTTATATACTCATTTAAAAAAAATAAAATAATATTATTTTAATATATTTTTAAATAAAAAATATTTTTAAAAATAATCTTAACAACATTTCCATATGACGCATTGACAGGTAATGTTTTTAGATAATGTTTTGCATGATATCTATAATTTTATTTTAAATATTTTTTTAACGTTTGACTCAAAGTAGAAACATAAGATGTTTTGTTAGAAATAACTTTTGCCTTAAACAAACAAAAAAAAAAAAAGGTTTTAAAAAAATTGAGTCTAAATTTTATGTAAGAATTTAAACCTATGGATTCTAACATGTACCACAATCATTATCTCAAAGAAAGTTGATTTGAGATATCTTTATAAACTTTCAATCACCAATTCTTATATGCGAACTGATAATCAACATAGCAAATATGCAGTATGATATTTGCAAATGCTTTAATGGCAACGACAACAACATATACAAATCGATCACTCGACGAATTTGGATATTGTTTTGCAGTGAAGTTTAATTTCAATCTGGCTTGAGGTTTTGATAATATATATATATATATATACACACACACAGCAAAACACAAACACAAACACAAGATCATCATTAGGAACAGTGATTTTTATAGTTTTCTGACCAGCTGGAGCACCTTTTATGCACGACCCTAAATCCTTGTGCTTGATTTGATTAAAGAAAAAAAACACTGATGTCCCTGCTTTTTATCTTCTGAATATGATTTCTATTTTTCATGATGGACGATTGCTTTTCCTACAGCAAAGGCACCGCCATTATTATGGGTGATCGCGATTTTATCCCTCTTCAAGAGCTACTGAAACAAATGCAATTATTGGAACCGATGCGACCATGGAGAATAGTTACTCGCTCTCCCAATCTATATATTCAAGATCCCTGGTGAACTCAGCTCATCTCATGGTGAGCCATGCAACGAAGGACAATACTCACAGTATTTATGATGAATTATTGGATGTTGTCTGATTGTTCGAGAGTTCATGCACTTCATCATTAATTAATTGTGAGGAAAAAAATTATAACTTTTTAGAAAAAAATTATATTAATTTTTCAAACATGTGACTTGAGCTATAAAATCTAAAACACTCAGTTTTAAAAACTATGATGTTCAATTCTCAACTAGTCATTAAGAGATAAAATTGAAAATAAAATTCAAATACCCAAGGATTTTAAAAAACAACAATTAAAATAATAAGAATCAAGATTTAAATACAAAATAAATTTATATTTAATTGATGGGTGAAATTGAAAAATAATTTATTTAGTAAAATGACAAAAAAAAAATGAAGAATAAGGCTCAAAATTGAAATAAAAAATAAAAACAATGTTGTAATTAAATGGAAAAATTAAAAAAAAAACAAATTTTATAAATAAGCCAAGAAAAACACATAGAAATCAAGCTATGATCAAATTAAAAAATATAACACCATCAATTTGAATTAAAAGATGAAATAGAAAACTAATAAAACTCTTACAAAAGAAAAAACTCAAAGAAAAATGACCAAATGGGAGAGTATGATATTTGGTAAGTTAGGATGCAAGCATAAAGTTGAAAAAAAATAAATTTTTTATAAAAAATATAAAAAAAAGAGAAATAAAAATATTAGAGACCAAGGTTGAAATACGAACAATTAAGAACAGATAGAAGAAGAAGAGGATGATGAAAGGCCAACCAACATACAGAGAAAAACTAAAATACCATTAGAACATGAGTTACACCAATAAAAAAAGACAAGAAATGCTTTCAATAACACGATGAAATTGTATTTTTGGATGTGAAGAGGTATTGTAAGCATCTTCCACACGTCTTAATGTGTGCCACACATGCATGTCCTTTTTTGCTTTCTTTATTAATTTAGCTAAATACAAAAGTACTTCTATGATTTTCTAATTGCAAAGAAATATATATATATATATATCCCTTGGCGAGAGGCACACATATATATTTTATTTTAAGATTATTTTTTTATCACTTTTTTTTGTATATTTTATTTTTTTATTATTTGATTAAATATCAAATTAATCCTTAACTTAAATTTTAATAACTAAAAACCTATTGCGAAAGAACAGAATATCTAAAAATGTTAGATTTTTTTTTCTTCTAATGATATTCTAGTCATTTTACTATGCAATTACGATTAATATTGTCAATTCTGTTCTGTTCTGCTCCATATAGACGGTATATTTTGTTCTAATTTAAAAAAACAGAACAAATTAGAACAAATTTAACCTCGCTTAGAATTCCAGCCTGTTTTGAAAATTCTGCACAGAACATTCTGGTTTCATTTTATCTGTTCCGTTTTAGCCAAATAGTATTTTTTAAAAATAATAAATAATATTACAATTTCAATCATATCTCTTAATTCAAGTGTTAGATTGAGATAAAATTTTATGATGGGTCTCTTGACATATTTATATATATTATGTTATAATTTCAGAGCAATCGGAGAATGTAATGACCTTACAAGATTAATTATGATATTCTCGTTATATTATTCAGATTTTATCAGTTCTGTTTTAGCCAAATAGTATTTTTTAAAAATAATAAATAATATTACAATTTCAATCATATCTCTTAATTCAAGTGTTAGATTAAGATAAAATTTTATGATGGGTCTCTTGACATATTTATATATATTATGTTATAATTTCAGAGCAATCGGAGAATGTAATGACCTTACAAGATTAATCATGATATTCTCGTTATATTATTCAGATTTATAATTTTGTTTAGAAAAATTATTTTATTATGATTTTTTTAGATTAATTTTTTCTTAGTTTCATCATTCAACATCTAGTTTATTACACATTGAACTTTATAATTTGCTTTGATTTGCTGTATTTAAGGTTATCATGATTTTATAACGCAGGTTACACATTTGAAAGGTTAACCTAGATTAACCTAAATTGATCCAGTATATCGTTGTTTCAATTTTTTTTAGATGTCAACTTGATTTTTTTTAGTAAAACTATACTTTTATCAATTTTTCATGTTATCTTTGAACTTATCAAGTCGATCGAGTTATATCGATTCAACTCTCATTACTTATATTTGAAATTTAAATTACACAACTCTAAATATATTTATTTTTGGATTTGAACTAATTTTTTTTATTGAATTAATATATTTAATTATATATATACATAAACATAAACAATATAATTCCGAAACACAACACCAAAATACTTTAAAATCAAAATATTATGTTTCAATTAAAAAAATAAAATATCAATCAAAACAGAATTGATAAGATCAAGTTTGAAAAACACTTGTTATTTAAATGGAATAACAAAAACACCATTACATTGTTCGTATTTTTTTTTAAATATCGTAGTTTCTAACCATTTCTATTTTATTTTCCATTTGTCAAACCATTTAATATAATAATTTTTAAATAACTAAAAAAAGTACTCTTTTTTTTGAGAAATAAAAGTGAACATAAAAGTCAAATAAGAAATAATTAACACTTGTCGGAAACAAATATATGTTTTAAACAAACATTTATATTATTCATGTTACACGTGTAGTCATAAAAGGGTTTGGTATCCACACATGATCACAAGCCAAATCTACAACGATAGCCTTTTCATGGATTCGTGCTGATAATGACTTTGCACCATAAAATATATTTGTTTTTGAAAGTTTATAGGATTTAAACTGGGTGTTTTTTCAAAAAAAATATATAAAAAAAATATTGTTTTATTTTTAAAAAAGTATTTTTGATATAAAACATGAAAATGAGCGAGATATCTGAAGAAGAAACTTCTTAATTGTTGGACGCTCTGTGCTTGTCTACAAAGAAAATATCTACAACTCCCATTTCCGGGCACTTCAACTGACCTACTGTTCATAACATGTGGGTTTTGGTGATGGAGTTTTATAATATCCACCAATCAAACTGTAAACTCATAGTGAATCTGCATCAATCATAGAGATTCTTCTCTGAAGTGTTGTTTTCTGGAGTGCCGGAAGTTGCTTCAGCTAGGGAAAGGTGACATGGTTCACCCAGGCCACCGATTGCCCTACCCCACTAAAAAAAAAAAAAAGCTGACTTTTGTAAGCCTCTCCATTCAAGTTTTTTGACATGGAAATGATAATTGCTCGAACATTGGCATATGGTATGATGATGATTATATCTCAGCAAGACGAGGAAAATCCAAAATGGAAGCCGGATCATAATGACAAGGTTAAGAATTCTGGTCCACCAGCTATGATAATAGTGCATGGTTTTACCCTAATCAGCCAAGGGGGGGATGTACGAGGCACTGAAAATTGCAAATATTAGACAGAAAGAAATTATTACGGCCTCCCTCAAGTATTCACATTCCATCAAATATTCGGTTTCTCCATTTGTTTTAATAACATGTATTTTTTTTATTTTTTATAAAGATCTATTTACTCTCTAAAATTTGTCCTTCTATTTAAAAATAACAAGTTATCAAAAATAAATCTTTAGTGCTCGACATTCTCAAAAAAATCTTTTAAAAGTGGCTATCTCAAACCTAAATGTCATTCAAACATACAATTTTTTTAAAGAATCAGTATGCTATATGAGATACATCATTAGTCATGTAACATGCAATGAAATGTGTTATTTTAAAAAATGTATCAACCACAAAAAACACAAAGTCTGTACCTTTATTTGATCTAAGTATACCTAAAATAAAATCCATAGAAACATCTATCTAATGTCTAATAGAGTACAACTACATGAGATGTATACAATTCATGTAGTTGTACTCTACATTTTGCTTTTCTACATGCAATTTATTGCTTATATATTTCTCGTGCATCTATTTTTATTTTTGACCAATACTTGTATGAGAGTGTTTTTCTTACCTTGTTTGTACCAGACAAGAAATGCTTTCAATAACACAATGAAATTGTATTTTTGGATGTTAAGAGGTATTGTAGGCACCTTTCACACGTCTTAAGGTGTCCAACACATGCATGTCCCTTTTTGCTTTGTTTATTAATTTTGCTAAATATGAAAGCACCTCTAATTTGATTTTCTTATTCCATTGAAATATGAAAAATAAAAAAAAGTATTATTTTTTGTCATTTTAATGTATATTTTAAGTTTTTTATTATTTGATCGAATATCAAATTATTCCTCAACTTAAATTTTAATAACTAAAAACCTATTGTGAAAGTACAAAAATATCTAAAAATAATAGATTGAATTATTTTTTCTTCCAATGATATTCTAGTCATTTTACTTTGCAATCAAGATAGATAGAAAAACACTTATTTATTCCTAGGCAATTTGAAAATAATAAATAGATCAAGCCATAAATATCTCCGAAGTAGTCTTAATTTTTGGAAGCTCTCTGCTCGTCTAAAATGAAAATATCTACAACTCGCATACTTCAAAAAATATCTCTGAAGAAGTGTTTTCAAGACTTTCCGGGCACTTGTACTGACCCACTGTTCATAACATGCGGGTTTTGGTGATGGAGTTTTATCATATCCATCAATCAAACTGTAAATTGATTGTTGCTTCAACCAAGGAAATGTAACCTAGTTTACCCATGTGCCCTAAGCTGACTGCAGTAAGCCTCTAAAGGTCATTAGAAGCCTCTAGAAATAATGACAAGACGAGGAAAATCCAAAATGGATCATAATGACAAGGGGACAAGGTTTAGAATTTTGGTCCACGAGCTATAATAACTGTGATCGATTTTACCCTAATCAACGAGGTGGGAGATGTAGACTGCAAATATTAGAAAGAAAGAAAGAAATTATCACGGCCTCCATCAGCTATTCGTATTCCACCATTCATTTCAAACTCATTTCTGTCGTTGCCTTCATATAAATTTAATTTAAGGATTGATTTCTAATTATATTTCAGCACCCGTGATAAGCTCAATTTTCGCTTGTTTCTATCTCATCTTTGAAACTTAAAGTAAAATACAAAGATTTTTAAAAATATTTTATTACGGCCTCCGCCAATATTTGATATTTGATATCGCCATTTTTTTAAAAAAAAGAATCAAACAAATATAAAAATTGAGAAAAATAAAAGTTTAGAGAGAATAATAATTATGGAGGACGGATGAGACCAAATTAAACATTGAATGCATCCTTCACATGTAACTTTAAAATAAAATTCAGAAGCTGAATGCATAATTATATTATAATCAAATTCATTATACGAAAAACTTTTTTTTTTTTTGTAAATTTATAGAATTTTTTGAAGAACAACATATATATATATTTTTGATGAAGTCTTATTTACTATCTAAGTTTTTTTTTTTTTTTCCTATTTGAGAAGGACAAGGTATAAAAATAAAAATTTAGTACCTAACATTCTCTGAAAAAAAACTTTTAAAAGTGGCGATCTCAAACCGTACTCCTAGAAATATCATGCAAATGTATAATTTTCTTAAAGAATAATATTGTAGAAACTGTAGAGGGAGATGAGACCATTAGTGAATAGGTGAACGCTACTGAAAGGTATAAGTCCCGCTTAAGAACGTACAATAACATGACAATAAATACCTTATAAGTTGCCGCCTAGGATCTAGTTTATCTTTTCAAATAATGGATTCTAATTCTTTAGATCTACTTTTGTTTTGGCTTCTTCTACATCTGAGACCTCTTAGAGTAGGAAGATAGTATAAAATGAGAAATTAATAATTGAGGATTTTACAAAGAGTATATATGACTGGAAAATTCCAAAGGTTTCTCAAACTCAAATTCATGCAAAATCCAAATATGATATTTTCAAAACAGATTTTACAATAAAAAAAATGAAGAAAGAGATTCAGCTTATAAAACCATTTGAGACCCTCCAACTCTTTCCCCAAAAGTCCTTACAAAAACACTTAGCCAGAAACTACAAATATATCAATATCAGTTTAGTACAAGTCAATATCAAACCACTTACAAAAGAAGGTCTAAACACCTCAACTCTAGTTGTCTTACGAGATGCTAGATTCCAAAACTTCCAAGTCTCACTCCGGAGTTCCATTGAGTCAAGCCTATGCAGCGGTTTAATATCATTTGACTATTATCCTAACCTTAAAATTTCCCTCAAAGACAAGAACATCTTATTAAGCATGCTATTACAAATCAAAACCCATAACTACAACATGCTTGAAGGCTCCATCCCAGTAGCTCTTATATTCAAGATCTATTACAAAGCCATGTTCTCAGCCTTTTCTAGCAAACACAAACACCAATCCCACAAAGGAGAAACACTACTTCTCTAAACAGATCTATCTTGTTCAAACACCGTTGTCCTTAAAGCCATCTAGTGGAAAGACATGACTCTTCCAAAAGACTAGATCCTTGAAGGAGCAATACCACCACAAATACTATAACCACTACAACCAAATGTAAAAATCAAAGATGTAACCTAGTATGTAGATGGTAAAGTCAAATTGTCTTTCCATCAACATTCTACAAGCTCTAGGTTTTTAGAAGAGTCTTTCTCTTCCAGTATAATAGATCTTGGAAAAGTATCCAGAATACCTTCTGTCATAAACATTCCATACCATACAAATCCACCTAAACACTTTACATTAGACATACCTTAATAAGCTTTCAACAAGCAGACTATACTACATATATCCCAAAACTAGTATACACCAATACTGAAGAATAGTCACCCCTAACATTCTCCTTTGTTACAAAAAATATTTAAAATGAGCTGAATGTTTTGACTTCAGAAAAACATTTTGTTCTTGACAAATCCAGATTGATCCCAAGGATCGTTACAAAATTGTATTTACAAGCATGTTTGGTCAATACGAATGAGACGTCATGCTTTTTGGCTTGAAAAATGCACCATCTAAATTTCAACGCTTCATGAATGATATATTTAATATATATTCTATAATTTGCATTGTATACATTGATGATGTCCTTATATTCTCTTATTTCATTGATCAACATTGCAAACAATTAAATAGATTTTCCCATATAGCTAAACAAAATGGTTTAGTCATTTCCATATCAAAGGTTTCTTTATTCAAAACTCGTGTGTGTTTCCTAGGACATTATATATGCCAAGGCACCATGACACCCATTAAGAGATCTTTAGATTTTACCAACAAATTTCCTGATAAGATTACTAATAAAACTAAATTACAAAGGTTTTTAGGTAGTCTCAATTATGTTCTAGATTTCTATCCAAACATCAGTCGTATTACAAAACCTTTACATGATTGATTAAAAGGAAGACTATGGTTCCTTGGTCTTATCAGCATACAACCATCCCTCTCCTACATTTAACTGATCCTCTAGATCTTAAGATTGTTGAGACTAACGCCTCAGAATTAGGTTACAGGAGATTCTTAAACAAGTCCAAAACAACAAATAGCAAATCCTCTAGTATACATCTTCTTACTGGAATGATTGTCAAAAGAATTATTCTACTGTCAAAAAGAAATTCTTTCAATTGTTTTTTCTTCATGTTCATTGCAAATTGGCAATAAAAGTTTTACAAAAAGATCAAAATCTTACTTCAAAACATATTTTTCCCAGATGGTAAGCTCTTTTAAGTATTTTTGATTAAGACATTGAATACATTATAGGAGATTCAAATTCAATCCAGGATTTTCTAACCCAAGAATTTCTCCAAAATAGGTCCTGATGCCTCCCAAGGCAAAATCAAAAGACAAGGAGAAAACTCTCCAAACCCAACCTACAAAACCTACAAAAAACCCTCAGTTGGATACAAAACTAATGTCTACCACCCTCAAAAATATAAAAATCTTGGTATGATATGCTTATCAAGGAAAAAGAAGAATAAAAAGCTTCTTCAAATCAATTACAAATAGAAAAATTCAATCCACCAATGGATTGAAACCATTTCCAAATTATCAGAATTACTTTTGGCAATACAAAAGGTTTCTCAATAGACACAGGCCTCTAGTGACTCCTAGTCACAAACAGGTAGTGTTTCAAAATTCATTTCAAAAATCCAAGCAGGTTCTTCCTCTAAAAAAACTCTGCTTGCCATTTAACCTTTTTCTCAAATCAGTTTTTCAAAACCCAAATCAAAGTACATTTTCAAAACTAATTTTCAAAATATTTTGACAATTGAAGATGGATTATCATGATGATGTTCATTTAACAGTTGCAAAACTTTTTCCATGCAAATAACATTACAAACCATGGGATTTAGGCAAACCGCAAGGTTATTATGAACTAATCCATGTGTTAGATCGGATTTTTATGGTCCCTATAATTTTGAAAAAAGAATTTGATTTTTCCAAGACTGCACATCTGAAAAGAGTGAAATACAAAAATAGCTATATGAGTTCATTACATTACATGAATCTCATATGCTATGTTTTTAATAGTTCGAATTACATTATGCATCTGAACATCATGTTGCATATCCATGTCCAGTTACAACAAGATCCAAAACCCTACATGGAACCTCACAAGTGGACAAACAGTTAAGTCTGAACATACACCAATGAGAAATATCAAAATAACTCACAACAACCAAGTTATTGATGCAGCACCTTACAAATTACCTAGTGATAATACCTTGTCAAACACCAAGCATATCATCAACCAAATTAACTTTACAAATACCAACCTCAGTTTCATAGGTAAACAACTTACCTACATGGGAAAACACCTACAATGGGCAAATACTAGTACAACTGGCACCACCACTCCCAAAACTTTAGTTGATCTCAAACAGAAAAACCTAGTCTTCAAGCCTTATCAGGTTATGAAGATAAGACAAACACAAATCCAAAAAATCAAACTAATTTTCTCAAAGCCATTAAAACACATTTACAAAATCTAGGTAGTTCATCCCAAACTGTTCCAGATACACCACAAGCCTCTAAAAATGTTGTCAATACCCTACAAAACAATTGAGAGCAATCTTTTGATGAAGATGCCTTCCCAAAGCAATACCTAGAGATCAATAGACTTACATGGCAAACACCAAAAACAACCAATGCTCTAGATATCACCATATTTACCAAGCCAAACATCCTAAGTCTCATGCATTACCACACACAAACATTAAGTATATTTCTGATGATTTCTTAAATGTGTTAACACAGATTTCTTAAAAAATACATTCTTGGCATAGAAGGCTCAAACAACACCCCTCCTAATGGTTTATTCTCTTTCTATAGTTTCTGCAATCTTTAGTCACTATTTTGTAGTTGAGGATCATCAAGTTTTTTGATGGTTTCAAGAATGAACTCTTAATGTTGGGATAAGAAATTGAGTTTTTTGAAATTTGTAAAGGTATCGGAGGTAGCACTAGAAGTTACTATCTCATCAATGTGGAATTCTTCTTCAAAAGTGCTTGAAGGAGAAGGATCTGTATCTGTGGCTTCAATATACAAATTTTATATTAGGTTGATGGTGTCTTCATCAATCTAAAGTTCATGTAGTTTTGTGTTTATTTTGTAGAATAAGCAGTCGAAGGTCCTCCAAAATCCTCCAAAATCCTCCAAAACTTTTGGCATAAGAAAAAAAAATGTGGCTTCCGCTACTACAAAAGATGTCTTCCACTTATGCAAACGGACAAAACTACTTTTGGTGTGAAGATTTCTCCAGATAAAAGGTGGTCACTACCATATCAAAGGTGTCTCCGACTCCAAGCAAAAGAATAAACAACAAGTGGCTCATAATTCAAAACTCCCATAAAGCAAAAGGATAAACAACAAATTGTCCATGATTCAAGGCTCCCATGTCTTTCTTCATCTATAGAAGGAGACTTGATTCCATTTGAAAGGTAAAACTTGGTAAAGAGCAAAAAAAGAAAAAACACTTACCAAGCATCTCTGTAGAAGAATTATCTCTTGATCCTCTGTATCCAAAACACTATCCCTGTAAACACTTATATTATCTTGTAATCAAAATCTCCTGTAATATGAATCTCTAGTTGATTTCAATACAAATTTTAAGGTTTATTTCTTAATCTTTCAAACTTTTATAATTTGTCTTAATATTCCTGCAAAACTAAGTATGCTCTGTGATTGATGAAGGATCCTAACATCGCTGGTCTTGCCTTGTTTATTTCGCATAAGAAATCCATTCTTGTTTAAAACCTTAGTATATCAGCTGGAAATCTGTGACTCGAGTAAACCCTTATCTTAAGGTGTTAACCCTCATTCTTAAGTGTAACAACGCCACGTACTATTGCCTTTTCTTTCTTTTTTGGAAAGAAAAATTTATTGTAGAGCTGTCTATTCTCTTAAGAAAAGGTCATGAATAAAATCAAAGATACATTTACAACCAAGACCACTCCATATGACCAGCATATGTACGATGAACATGTTAGCTTCACTAAAAAAAAAAGATCTTAAGATATGCCAAGATCTTAAACTCTAAAAAGAATTGAAATGGGAAATGAAACAGATCAAGCAAGAGTTAGGTAATTTCTGTCACCAATTTGATCTTTCCACCACAAAACCATCTTGTAGTGGAAACTATTCCAAACCCAAACACAACTAAAGTCATAAATGTCCTTATGAAAGATTAGCCCACAAATACCGAAAACAATTCAATTCTAAACCTAAACAAACATGCTATAAAAAATCCTACAAGAAATTCACCAAACACTCCAAACCATTTCAGACAAAGTCCAAACACTTTGATGATATTTTTCTCCTCAATCTTGTCTTTACTTAGAATTGAGCTTCAATTTTTTCTAAAAAGAAGGTAATTAGCAAAAATAAAAAACGAAGAACAAATTGAAAAGGAAAGGAAAATTATTACAGAGGATTAACATTTTTTTCAGTAGACTGGATTTCCCGCTTTGAGTTTCTTGGATTAAATAAAAGTATTCCTTATTTTTTTTAGTTTCGTATGGCAATCATCAAACATTGAAATCGATTTAAAATTCAAGGCTGCATATAAGAAAATCACTGATATTACAAGTGTAAATTTTATATGAAAAGCAAGTGAGATGTGACAATCATCCAACAGTGGAAAGGTGTAATAAAGTCAACGTGAAACATGTGTGGGCTCTGTAGCTGAACATGACGAGGAAAATCCAAAATCGAAGGTTAGGCATCAATCACAGAGACAATGGTATTTATGACAAGGAGACAAGGTTAAGGCAGTTTAGTCAACAAGCACCGACAAATATCATATCAGAGAGAGAGAGATCATACAAAATTATTAAAGAGTTAAAATAGCTCCGGATTTTACTGTTTATTTATATCTAAATTCATTGGAGATTGGAGTACGTGATCTGATATAGTAACTGTCATTTAAACATGGTGCCTTCCTGTCACTTAATGTTTTAAATGATATTTATATGGATTTTACTGTTTAATGTATATTCAGATCCACTGTAAACTGGGATGCTTCCTATCACTTAATTTTTTAAATGATATTTATATGGATTTTACTGTTAAATGTACATTCAGATCCACTGTAAACTGGAATGTATACAGGTAACTGTCATTTAAATTAAATATGGTGCATTGCTGTCACCTAGCTTTTTAAATGATATTTATACAAGTTTTCGCCATAAGCAACCAATAAATATTTATAGCCCAGTAAAAAATACTTAGTAAGCAAGGAGAGAAAGGGTTCGACCCTGCTCCTCGCGCGCCTGAATAATAGAACTGTGCGATTTTTTCTTCTTTTTAATCGTTAGTTTTCTTTTTCCTTTACTTTGATTGTTTTTTGAGCTGTTGCTATTTTTTCTTTTTGTTTTTCATTTTTTTTCTTTTCATTGTTTTTTTATTAGTTTTTATTTATTTATTTTAACGTAAAAATATTTATCTTGCTTATAATTTTATTTATTTCATTTTTTTTTTGTTAAAGTTAATGATTTTTTTATTTATTGATATTTTTTTATTATTAACGCAATAAGAATAATAATTTTAATTTTTTTTTCTTTTTTTCTATTTTTTTTAATATTTTTGATTTTTTTTCTCGGTATAATTTAATAATTTTTATTGTTTTAACAACAACAATAATAATATTATTTTTAGATGTTAAGGCTATAATGTTCCTATTGTTGTAATATGGTGTGTTAAAATGTTTCAGTTTATTAAACCTTACATGTATATATATTATACTTTATTTGATTTTTAAATTTTTTTTCATTTCATTGAAATTGATAATATTTTTCGAGCTCTTATACTTTTGATTTTTTATTTTAATTCCTTTAATTTTTTATAGTTCTTACATATCTCCTATTTTTATCTATGTTTATATATATATGTGCCTTTAATTTTGGTTTTTAATTTTTATTATTTTTTTATTTGTTGAGATAACACTTTTTTCCAAAAATTTTACTCTTAAATTTTAGTTTGTGTTTATGATCATTTAAAAATTGATATTTCTTATTTGTTTTCCTTTGTTTTTTCTTTTGGTTTTTTATTAGTTTTATTTATTTATTTTCACGTCAAATAATTTTTTTAGCAAATAATTTTTATTTTTTTGCTCTTTTTTAAAAGTTTTTGGGCTTTTTTTTATTCTTTTATTGAATTTATTTTTCCATTATTCCTGCAATAACAATAATTATAATAATAGTAGTAGTTTTTCTCTTGATTTCTTTTATTAATATTTTTGAGTTTCTTTCTCCTCAGGATAATTTAATATTTTTTTTATTGTTTTAACAATAATAAGAATGATATTTTTAGATGTTAAACTTTTGATGTTGCTGTTGTTGTAATAAGATGTATTTTATTATATCAAACCTTGCATGTATATATATATATATTATATTTTATTTTTAAACCAGTAAAATCTATTAACCATTTTAATTCCAACAATTAAAAAAAATATTTGCTCAGCCCGCAATGAAGTGCGGGTAATTAACTCCGGATCCATTATTTTTTCCTATTTTTTTTTCCAATTATATATTTTTTTGTTTTTTTTCTCATAACTAACGTGTCCAGGTTAGTTTACGCGCACATCAATTTCTTTTCTCATTGTTGTTTGAAAAGGTAATTTTCCCTTATATTTTTTTTCAACAGTAATTTTCACTGTGCCGTGCTGTTTGGAAAGGTGTTTTTTCTTTTTCTTTTTAACTGGACTTTTTATTTGTTTTTTTAACATTTTTCCCCTTTTTTTTTCCACTTTAACTTTTTTCCGCATGACTAGGGTGTCCAGGTTAGTTTACACGCACCACGATTTTTTTTCCTCATTACTGTTTAAAAAGATTTTTTCCCCTTACACTTTTTTTTATAACTGGGATTTTTTTTTGATTTTTTAATAAACGAGGACCTTTTTTATTTTTTATAATTGGGATATCCAGGTCAACTTTGTTTTTTTCTTTTGACCAGGCTTTTTTTTGTATTTTTTTAACCGGGTTATCCGTGACAGCTTAAGTGCACCACGACTAATTTTCGGGTCCATCTTTTTTTTAACATTTTTTCCCTGTTTTTTTCCACTTATATATTATTTTTTGTGACTGTGGTTTCCGAGTCAGTTTACGCGCACTATAATTTTTATTTTCATTACTATTTGAAAAAGTAATTTCTTTTTTTTTTTATGAACCAGACTTCTGTTTTTTTCTTCTAATGAGGTGTTTGCGCTAGCTTACGCACACCGTGATTAATCTCTGGACCCACTTTTTTTCTTAAAAAAAAATTCTTCCTTTTTTTTTTCAATTATACAATTTTTTCTTTATATAACCGAAGTGTTTAGGCTAGCTTACGGGCACCACAATTCTTTTCCCATGTATACTTTTTTTTTTTTTTTTTATCTCTAGACCCACGTATACTTTTTTTTTTTACATTTTTTCCTCACATATTTTTTTTTTAACCGGAGTGTCCATAACAACTTACACGTGCCATGAATAATATCTGGAATCACTTTTTTTTGTTTTTTTTACATTTTTTTGCTGTTTCTTTTTTCCAACTTATAATTTTTTTTTTATAACCAGTGTATTTGGGTCAATTTATAGGCACCACGACTATTATTTTATAGAATGGCTAAAGGAGATCACAATTTCAAATAATAATTAACAGTTATTTCAACTATGGTGTCATCACCCAATTTTTGGGTGACTCCCCAAAATATACCAAAAAAATAACAAAAATAAAATAAAAGGGGCTGGTGTCGGCAGAAAAATTAATGTGGAAATTTTGAATGTTTTCGAAAGCCCGGTCGTATCTCTTTTTTACCCAAAAATAAAGGAAAATGCAGATTCGAGGCGAAGATAATTTATTATTAGATAAATCTGCATAAAAATTAAGTCGGAAGACATAATTATATTTTTATGGGTCAATTTGATTTAATCATTGGCCGATGTAAAGTGTAATTATGCTTCAGAATTAATTAAGAGCCCAATTGAAGGATTTAATTTAGCGCAAGAGCTTAATTATACTTTAAATGGGTCAAATTAATTTTATTAAGGTCTTAATTAGTGAGAAATTAAGTTTCGAAGCCGAATCTGGGTTCAATTGAGAAAATCAGAATTTTCGGTGATGAAACTCTTCGAAATTAAGCCCAATTGAAGGATTTAATTTAGCGCAAGAGCTTAATTATACTTTAAATGGGTCAAATTAATTTTATTAAGGTCTTAGTTAGTGAGAAATTAAGTTTGGAAGCCGAATTTGGGTTCAATTGAGAAAATCAGGATTTTCGGTGACGAAACTCTTCGAAATTAATTGAAAGCCCAATTGAAGGATTTAATTTAGCGCAAGAGCTTAATTATACTTTAAATGGGTCAAATTAATTTGTGATGCTCTTCGGAATTAATTGAGAGCCCAATTGAAGGATTTAATTAAGTGCAAGGGCTTAATTATACTTAAAATGGGTTGAATTAACCTAATTAAGGGCTTGATTGCTGAAAAATTAAGTTTGAAAGCTTAATTTGGGTTAAAATTGAGACGATCGGAATTTTCGGCGACGAAATTTTTTGGGTGAATTTGGAAGCCAAAATTAAAGATAAAAATATCTTTCTTCCTGTTTTTTTTTCCCATCAAAAAATCTTTTTTTGTCACAAATTATTTATTTCAAAAAAAAAAAAAAAAAACTCTGCTAACAGCCATGGTTGGCCATTCCAGCAGCCATGCTTAAGGCCATAGTCCACCATGCTCCACCATGCCACCAGCCCATGCTTCCCACCATGCCACACCATTCCTAAACCCATTCCGTGAACACGTCCCCCATGCCTGCACCTTACTTCTTTAGGCTATAAATAGCAGGGGAAGAACGAACACCCGGGAAGGAGGGAATTCTTTTGACAGTGAGCACTGTCACGGGGGAAGAGGAAAATTTTGACAGTGAAGGACTGTCACGAAAAAACAGGGGGAAAAAAAAAGAGGGAAAGGAGGAACAGAAATTATACACAGAAAAAGGAAGAAGAGATGAAATAATGCATGCAAAAACATCGAAAAACACAGACCCATAACAACCATCTCTCTCTTTCTATTGGCCATTTTCTCTCCAGCTTTCTGCCTCTCCTATAACACCACAACGCCAACGTCCATCTCTTTCCATCTTCACCGACGACCACCAAGAACCACGGAGGCCCACCATCATCTTCATCAGCTCTGGCGACCATCCCCCATCGTAGACGCAGCAGCAGCCATCTCAGTCTCCTGTTGCAGTGCTCTCTCTCTCTCCCGGTTCGACAGCTAGCCCTGTCACTCTCTCTAAGAAATCAGTTGCAGCTCCCGTCGGCCATAACGCCAGAAGCTCCTCCTCAGGTCCATTTCCAGCCACCACCCAGTCGTGACCTCCAGCTCCGGCAACGGCAGCAACGAAGAGCACAGTAGCAGCACGAACAGAGGCGAGTGGCAGCGACAGACCAGTCACTTTGGAAGCTCATTCCGGCCACAACGGGCCACCATTTTCGACGCCCCCACGACAGGGAGAACCACCTCGAGGTCCTCTACCCAACGGTAGCATCAGGTGACCCTCTAGTCGTGGTCGGCCGATAAGTACTGTTCACGTAAATTTCAGTTTACATGTTTTGCTTTTTTTTTTTGAATTAAAAAAAAGGAAATAAAGGAAATGTGGGCTGGGCTGCTCTTGGCCCAGCCCAGCCCAGCGGTGGTGGGCCTTTGGCCCTTTTTTTTTTTTAATTTAGTTTTTTTTTTAAAAAAACAAAAAATGCATTAAAAAAAATTATAAAAAAAATATGTTTGTTTTGATGCATACGGCCGAATTCCAAGGTTTTTCCATGCATATTTTTCATGAAAAAAAAAAATGTTGCATCTTTCACATATTTTGAACGAAACTTGGATATCGTAACTAGTTTACAATTATCCATTGGCATTCGGCCAAAATGTCAAAAATAATTTAATAATTATTTTGTTTTAGTTTTTGCGGTGTAAATTTACATTATAAAGTACACTTGCAGATAAAAAGAATTTTTAACTACGATGTAAAATTACAATGTAAGGTACATTCGTAGGTAAACAAAAAAAGGTTTTTAACTGCGGTGTAAAATTACATCGTAAAGTACACTCACAGAAAAAAAAATATTTTTTTAAAAAATATAGTGTAAAAACTTTTAACTTAAAAAAGAAAACCATCAAACAACAATGCAGCTTACCTTAGGTAGGGTGCACTGGGGGTGACGCGTCTTCCCCTTGCACAACAAGTCCCCTTACCCAAGACTCTCGTAGACCATTAGGTTCCTAGTGACCTTAATACTAGGTGGCGACTCCTTATAATTATAGTCGTAAATTTTACGGCTATAAAAACAACCCTCCATTTTTCACCGCGCGCAGTTGTCTTCCCAAAATCGCGGGGGACGGCGGGGTGCGAAGCGCGAAAAAATCGCCGTCGCGACATATGGTTTTCATTTTTCATTACTTTTGAAAAAAAACAATCTTTTTTTTATATATTTCTTACATAATTCTCATTTCTGTCCATGTTTATATGTACATACTCTTAGGTTTTTTTCCCAATTTTTTTTAATTCCACTGTTATTAAGATTTTTTTGATGATTAAATTTTAATTTGTATTGGTAATCATTTAAAAAATAATGTTTTTTATTATTTCTTTTTTTTTATTCTTCAAGTTAAGTAATTTCTTTAAATATAATAATATTTATTTTTTGTTAATATTGTTAGGTATTGAATTTTCTAATTATTACAGATAAAACATTCAAAATAATAATAATAATAATTATTATTTGTAAGTTTTATTTTCTTTTAAATATATCAGACTAATTATATGTTTAGATATATATTTAATATTAGAGGCTTAAAAGATATAAATGACCTAAGTTTTTTTTGAAAAAAATAAAATTAATATCATTGTTCTTAAATACTTTTAATATATTAATATGAAAGTAAAAGAAAAATTGAAATGTTTTTCTCTAATAATAATTATGGTATCACCAATTTTAATTATTTTCACTGTTATTAAGGTTATCTTTTTTAATGTTTACATTTTAATTTCTATTCATGATCATTTCAAAAATGATATTTTCTATTTTTTTATTCTTCCGTTCAAATAATTTTTTAAAATCTAATAATATCTTTTTATTTTTGTCATTTATTTACCTTTTTAGTTGTTTTTTTTGTTAATATTGTTAGGTCTTAAATTTTTTTATTATTATAGATAAGACATTCAAAATAATGATAATAATTATTTGTAATATTTTTTTCTTATCAATATTTGAGACTAATTATATATTCTGATATTTATTTAATTAATTATATATTCTGATATTTATTTAATATCAACACCTTAATATATATATATATATATATATATATATATATATGACCTATTTATTATTATTCTAAAATATTTTTAATATAATAATATGAGCAATAAATTCTACAATCAGTTTTCTATATATAAAAAAATCATTTCTAACAGATTTCATAAAAAAAGTTTTAATAGTAATAACATTTAATTACTTTTTAATGAAAAAATCAATCAATTATGTATATAAATAGAAAAAACCGGTCGTACCATCTATAATTGTGTGAATCATTAATTTTAAACCAATTTCTGTCGCCCTCGTATAAATGGTCTAAGTTCTAATTATATCTCAGCGTGCGTGAATTGAAGATATTTGGAACGTGTTATGTATTAGCTGATTAAAATTCAACAAGTGGATGAAAAGATTACTACTTATAACTCATCTTCTTTACCGTCACATCTATAGTAAACGAGGTCGTTTCTTCCTTTCTTGATTTTCCTTTTCATTTCCCTCATATTTTTTTTTTGTCATTTTATTTTTGATTTCGTTTTTTAAGATTTACTTGATGTTGGATCTCTTTTCAAATTTTATTTTATTTTTTTATGTGAGATTATCATAATCTCAAACATAAATTCAGACATTTACTTTGCATTCAATTTTACAACTTTTATCTTTCTTATCCCATACATAACTAAAAAATATTTTAGAAAGTAAAGTTTTTAAAATTCATTGGAATCCATCGCCTAAATCTAAGTTGGAAACCTCAAATCAATCCAATTTGTCTGCATCTCAATATTAAAAAAAAAATTCATATTGATTTTTTTAAAAGTTAAAGAATATTTTTTTACTATTAGGTAAAGTTTAATAACAAGACAAAATAATTTTAGCAAAACTTGGGTATTTTTTTCTTTTATTTTCACCTTTTATTCCAGCTACAACATGATACAACAGTGTAAACTAGTATAAATATATAAGGCTAGAAACTAAATTAAATTATAAAAAAATGTATCATACTTTATTCATTTTGTTATGCTGTGCATGACATCAAATGATAAAGTTGCCTCCTAAATTAAAGGGGTTTTTGGATGTGTTCAGAAAAATCATAAAATTATTATTTTTTAAATTCTCCACAGGGTATCATGATAACTAAAATCCTAAAGTTATTGAGAACTTATGTAAAGGACTAATTGTGCAAGAAGAATATGCATCATTGTTAGTGTGCCCTCCCTAGTGTAAACTATATTGTTTATTGATTGTTATTCTAAATCATGTTTCTATTTGTTGGTCACATCTAAGATTTAAGGAAGATCTATTGATGTGAACCTCGTGATCATGTGGTCACACAACCCACAATCAATATCGAGATCTGATTCTGGAAAGCCGAAATAGGTCTTATAGGAATGTGACATAATAGAAACTTACCCCAAGGCAACAATATTATTGGAATGAGTAGAATGACGCTACAAAACTAGTTAATTGTCGATAAGTCAAATTCAGTTCGTTTAAAAACTAAAGAATGCAATAATCACTCTCACACATAAAAATGAGAAATTTAAAAGTAATATTCATCATTGGCTACTGAAATTCGGGTTACATGAGTTAAAATAGTTCTAAAAAAAAAAATAACCCCAATGAACCCCTTATGTGGACTTAAATGAGGTCCACTCAAAACTGGCCTAAAACCCTATAATGAAAATTCCATAAGTTAATCCAAACAAGTCTTAGATCTTAGCTGAAAATAAAATCTTAATTAAGCCCAAACGAGCGTTAGGCTGTAGCTAACAAAATTAAATAAAGTTCATAATATTAAATCCATTAACTGCCATGAGAAGAAAGAAGTATTATAGAGTTCATTCAAGGTTTATTTATAGCCTATCATCCAGTCCCTCAATCCTATAAATAGAAGAAAAAGGTAACCGCTCATGTTGTTTCCAAGTTATAGTAGGATTCTTTTTTGTCCTCACTTTATAGCCCAAATAAGGTTGTATTAGATCTCTATTATACATGGATAAGATGTACTAAGATCACCTCTTAATTCTCCAATGGTCCTTACAATTTTGACTTGGTTGAAATCTTCAAAACCGTGAATCAAGTCCTTGAACATTTAATGGATCTTTGCTGATATTTTAGGCTAGTCTGCATCATCACCTCTCTTCTTGAAAAGATTCAACCTCAAATCAAAATTGTTGTGTTCTTGATGGCTCGATAATCAATACGCATCCTCCATGTTTCATCCTTTTTAGAAATGAGTAGCATGGATACAACACACAGGCTCATATTTTCATAAATATATCCCTTTTCTATTAGCTCATCAACTTGCTTTTGAAGCTCCTTCGTCTCCTCGAGATTGCTTCTATAGGTTATTTGATTAGGAATCAATGCTCTTAGTACAAAATCAATTTGATCCTCTATCCCTTTCAATGGTAGTAATTCGCAAGGAGTATCGTCGAAGAACATATCATCAAACTCCTGCAACAATGAAATAGCACACTAGGCATAATATGATCAAGATCATTAGTATTAAAGTAAGCCTCCTTGCACACAAGTAAAATCATTGTCTTGTTTATAAAATATGCAAATCTAACCTCACCCTCTCTAGCATAAAAATTGGGTTGTCTCTTTAGTTTTTGTGCACAATTCTAATCACTTTTCTTGACTTTCTTCTCTCCTCTTATTTTACCTTTGCTCTAGACTTAGATTTGGGTGTTTTTGAGTTGTGGTTGAATGGTCTGATTTATTTGGAGTGTTGGCCGAATATTTGTTTGTGTTTGGATGGGTAGGTGAATGAGTTGTAGTGGTTTGGGTTATGGCCGAATTTGGTGGTCTTCTCTCCCCTTGTTCATCATATTGATTTTCTCTCCCCATCATCCCATGCTTATCTTTTAACTTTATTTGATCATCATACACCTGTTTGGGTGTAAGAGATACAGGAGTGATGGCTTTACCATATCTTACAATGGTATATCTATATCTATTTTTTACCCCATCATGAATGCCTATCATGAATGCCTTTCTATTATATTACCATGGTCTCTCCAATAAGAAGTGACTTATTTGCATTGGTATCATGTTGCATAGAACTTCATCAATATATTTCCCAATTGAAATGGAACCACAACATGTTTAGTCACTTTTACTTCACTACTATTATTCAGCCATTGCAATTTATATGGTTTAGCATGCTTAAGAATACTCAAATTTAGTTTACTAACAAGGGTGGTACTACAAACATTAACACACACCTTACTTTGTATGTAAAAGCGTGTATGGAAGATGTTATCTCTTTGTTGATTAGATTCATCTTCCTTGACCTGCGCCTCAAGTGTGCGCCTTATAACCAAGGATTCTACAACTTCTAATGCTAACTCATCCCCATCACTATCCTCCAATGGTGGCATGCCTTCACAATTAGATTTGTCACTTTCAGATTCCATATCACCATCATCTCTAATAATCATGATTCTCTTGTTTGGACACTTAAAAGCATAATATCCATGCCTTTGACACCTGAAACATTTAACATCATGGGTATGTTTAGGTTGAGTTTTAGATTTACCTTTGGCATCAGTATGGACATCAACTTTAGCTTTTGGTGGTTCAGTTTTAAATGAAATAAAGGATCTCGATTAGACAGTACCCTCTCTCTTTAGATTCGTCTTCCAAGATGATGAAGAACTAGAATTAAATGTTGACTGAACATATCTCTTTGTAAGTTATCTCTCCACCTTCATAGCCATGTGAACCATGTCCTCTAGCTCTATATAGTGATGTAGTTATACCACATTGGCAATGTCCCGATTCAACTCATCAAGAAATCGAGTCATTATGGCTTCTCTATCCTTAATAATATTGGCCCGAATCATTGCTATCTCCATCGTCTTCCAAGATGATGAAGAACCCGAATTAAATGTTGACTGAACATATCTCTTTGTAAGTTATCTCTCCACCTTCATAGCCATGTGAACCATGTCCTCTAGCTCTATATAGTGATGTGGTTATACCATATTGGCAATGTCCCGATTCAACTCATTAAGAAATCGAGTTATTATAGTTTTTTTATCCTCAACAATATTGGCCCGAATCATTGCTATCTCCATCTCTTTGTGATATTCATCTACTATCTTATAACCTTGATTCAGACCTTGGAGTTTTAGGTACAAGTCTCTATAATAGTGGTCTGACAAAAATCATCTCCTTATTAAGCCTTTCATCTCCCTTTAAGTCTAAATGGGTTGCTCATCATTCTTCCTATTGATTATAATCTTATCCCACCAAATCAATGCATACTCCATAAATTCAATCATCACTAATTTTACTTTTTTTGTTCAGAATAGCAATGACAATCAAAAATCAATTCTACCTTTTTCTCCCATTCCAAATAAGTCTTGGGATCATTTTTACCTTACAAGTCAGGAATTTTTAGTTTAATAGTGTCCTCATCCATATCTTTATAATTCTCTATGCCACAAAAATTCACATTCCTCCTAGATGTGTTTAGTCTAGACCTGACTCCTTTGCCAACAAATGCAAAATCATAGTCATCTTCCCCCACATCCTTGTTTTCATCAACATACTCTTCAAAATCAGATATGTTATTTTGTATAACCATACGGATCATATTTCCTCGGCAATCAGCCACACTATTCTATTGCTTTATCAAATTCACTTTATATTTCACATCCTTGTATGTCCTAAACAACAACTTGAGTTGTTGGCCTATGGCTCGCAATTGGAAAGCTACGTTAGTGTTTTGTGTCGCTGATTCATTGTTTTCAAACATCATTTGAATTTGTAAAATTTGGTTAATAGCATAAAATATATCCTCACACCTCTTGTGTATCACACAAAAAAAAATCAAGGTTTTTCACTCTAATAAGCTCACTAAATCTTTTACCTCACAAAATGTTTTTTTTTGTTCTTCGGGAATGAAAATCAATAAATCAAAATCAGTAGCCTTTGCAGTGAACTCTAATTATAATTTTTAGACTCATGAAGTAATAAAAATACTGAAAACAAAGCATAACAGAACTATGATTATGATTTTGTGAGTAGTAATGCAAATTCGTATGAATTGTGGATGATACAAAGTCAAGAAATAAATCACAAGCAAATAGTAGAGAAAAACATTATCTGACTCCTAGATAACCCAAATATAATAGAGATAATGAATTGGACAAAACTAAATAGTAAAGATCATTTTTTGGGACTTGACTAGAATCTAACTTATTATGTAATTTTTTACGTAACAGAATTTAAACTCAGTCCAAATGATGTTGAATAACCTCAAATTAAATATTTAGTATTATTATACTCAGAAAACAACAAAACTCAATTTATAGGTTGTTCTCTTACTCCTAGGTACCCAACCCCTTGTGTGATCAGTTTGCGGTAGAATTGAAACCTCTATTATATGATATGAAAACCTTAAGTAAATAATATCAGAATAAGCCTAAATTTGACATTTGATGATATCACATATCCAATAGAAGAATAATAAATTTATAATCGATTCCGATGTGGTTTGCTTATGTTTCACTAGAGTTGTGTTTTCTACGACAAAAATTGAATGATCCTTGAAATTTCAACTAATCCCTTTATCTCTCTTTCTTTTCTCTATTTTTTAATATACTGATATGATGAGATGATAAAAAAAGATGTAATGTAACCTTCTTTTTTTCTTAGATGACACAGACGCGAAGACTAAGAAGATGGATGCAAACACTGAAAAACTTCAAGAAACATTAAAAAACAAAAATAACAGAATGGTATGACCTTGTTTTGGAGCCTAGATTTGATACCACCTGATGCGAACCTTATGATCATGTGGTCACGCAACCTACAACCAAGAATGAGATCTGATTCCAAAAAACCGAAATAGGTCTAATAGGAGTGTGATTTAGTGAAAACCTGCCCTAAGGTACTAGTACCATTGGAATGAGTAAAATGACACCACGAAGTTAGTTAATCTTTAATAAGTGAGATTAAGTTTGTTTAAGAACTAAATAAAACAATAATCACTCTCTCACATAAAACTCAAAAATTTAGAAGTAATATTCATCAATGGCTGTAGAAATTTAGGTTACATGAGTTTAAATAGTTCTTAAAAAAAAGTAACCTTAATGGACCCCTTATATGAGCTTAAATGAAGTCCACTCAAAACTGACTCAAAACCTTAAACTGAAAAGTTCATAAGTTAATCCAAACAAGCTTTGGATCCTAGCTGAAAACAAAGTCTTAATTAAGCTCAAACAAGCCTTAGGTTGTAGCTAACAAAATTAAATAAAACCTATAATATTAAATCCATTAACTTCCATGAGAACAAAAAAAGTATTATAGAGCTCATTCAAGGCTTATTTATAGCCTTCCATCCAAGCCCTTAATCCTATAAACAAAACAAAAAGGTAGTCACACTTATTGTTTCCAAGTTGTAGTAGGATTCTTTTGTCTCCTTGATTGTCCTCAATTTAAGGCCCAGATAAGGTTTTATTGGACCCCTCCTACACATGGATAAGATATATTAGGGTCTCCTCATGATTCTCCAATGGTTCTTACAATTATGACTTGATTGAAACCTTCAAAACCGTGAATCAAACTGTTACACATTTAATGGATCCTTTCTTATGTTTCTAGGTTGGTCCACATCATCCCCTCCCTCCTCGAAAGGATTCAACCTCAAATTAAAATTGAATAACTATGATTCATTTAACTTTGAATTTCTTATTTTCTTACAATATTTTAAAATATTTCTAGGCTGGTCTGCATCATCTATATTTGTAAGGAAGTCATTAACTTATGAGAGTAAATCTTAACTGTTATAAGGTCTAAATTTAACATTGCAATTATTTTCCATTTTATATCTGTAATATGATATACTTTTCATTGTAATTTTATAAACTAAGATAATAAGGTATACAACTAATTCCTAATAATTATTGCCATTAATTTATACCCTGAATATTATTTAAACAAATATTTATTGTTGTCTTTTTTATAATTCTCCCAAATTCTAATTGATAAATCATAAACTGAATATGTATCAATACTGATAAAACTAATTTTTTAATATAAATATACATGAAAAACCTTTAGGATTTGACCATATGTGCAAAAACTAATCATATTTGTTTTTAAATAAAGAAAAAAATTAATTTGTTTTGGATTTTTCAAAATTACAAAGAGAGATCAAGTATTTTCAATGTAGGGTTTGTATCTTTCAATGTAAGTTACAACTTGATATTCAGTGAAATTATTTTAAAAAATCATATTTTTGTATTTTCTAAAATATGAAAAGCATTTTTTTACATTTTGGAGAAAAATCTGGTATTTTGAGTACTAGCTTTATATCTTATAATGTAAGTCTATAATTTAAAATTAAAAAAAATGAAGTAAAGGAATTATTGTATTTTTTTTCAAATAAAGGAATTTTTGTAATTTTTTTCAAATATAGGAATATTCTAGTTTCTGAAGTTTTTGAATTTTTTAGAATAATCAAGTATTTTTAATATCAAATTCATATTTTACAATGTAAGTCTATAACATTGTATTATGAAATATCATTTTAATTGTAAGGCACCCACAAATAATTATGAAATGGTTTCTCAATATTTTCATAATCTTTTAAAGTTAGAAAGAATTTTTCTTTAGCAAAATCAGGGTGAGTCAAACATGTGTTTAGGTATGGGTTGGGCTTGGCTTAACCACACAAGCTAAATATTAAGCATGAGGCTTAATTCCATGCATATTGTTTAGACTCAAGCTTAACTTGATTCGGTAGGGCTAAGTTTGAGTCTAGCCTATATAACATGGTTAATTACCGAGACTAGTGACCATGTTGTATCATCTTGTTGTAGAACATGAATTCACATTCTATATGCAACTTGCCTGGGTTGTTGGTCAATGGTTGATGGTCCTTAGCAGTGAAAGCTCACAGTGGTGAGGCAATGGTTGATTATGGTAAGGCTTAAAAAAACTCTAGGGGTTGTTCAAAAAAGAATAATTGGGGAGATGGTGGTTTGCTTTTTTTTTTCTTAGCCTTGAAGGGTGGTGTTGGTAGAAATCACAAGTGCATGAATCGTTACAAGTAATAAAAGGATAAGTATAGTATCATCCCACAAGGATTTGCAAAAGTTATCAATAAGTATCAAAATTATTAAATCACTGTCTATTTGATGATTCAATTATAAAGATTTAGGAAACTAAAAATAATTAAAACAAACAAGAAAAAATTAAATGATGTTGAAATCAAGTTTAACAGATCCTAGGATTTTTGATTTCACCATAACTAATCTTATGTGAATTTTCTCAATTGAATTAATCCTCTCAAAATTTCTTTCTTATTGTTGATAATCAGGTTTTACTAATTTAATCACTAATCTCTCTTGAGCATTAATGAATTATTTTAATAAGCAAACTTCCTACCTCTTGGTGAAAATTCTAAAACTCATCAACAAACATTAAGAATGATAAAACCTTGTAAGATTACACAAGTTCTATAGATATCTATATCCTATAGATATCTTATGGTATTTCAAACAATGGCTGAATAATTATCACTTCTCAGTCTCAAATCAAATCCCAAATCATGCAAATGGTGATCAAGCGCGTCCAAGCATTAAGCATAGAATGAAATACTCAATAAGTATTAGATGAATTCAATCAAAGAAATTATTCACATGCTCATAGCTAGGCTACATAAAAAATCCCAGAATAAAAAGACTACTCCATACCAAAATTAAAAGGAAATAAACTTGATACATTGAACATTATTCAAGAGTATTGAAAAATTGGAGAGTTGGATGTCTTGAAAGGGCTGCTGCTCTTGATTTCTTTCTTTGTAATTTGTTTGCCTCCTCTCCTAGATATTGCCTTCTTTTTTTTATAATGTGTTTAGGGTTTTCTCCTCTCAAAAAGACTCCTTTTAGTTGTTGTCTTATATATATATACATATATATATGCGCTAAGTTTTTCCTCCCAAGAAAAACATGGATTCTGCTCCTTGATATTGTGAACCACTTGTAGGGTAGTAAACGTGTGATTAAGACTCCTCTATTTCTGAGAAAGTTGTATAAAATCAAATTTTCTTTCCATTGTACTTGATATGAAAGTTTTTAGGCACCTAGAACTCTGGATACGGTCCAAACCTAGAGACATTGTTTGGGTCGCATGGACTCCTGGTCTAATTTAGACTTTGTATTTCAACTTGACTTTTGGACTTCAAAACAGCAAAACTAGGTTCTTCTCATTGAATAATATTTATAGGCCTTTGTATTTTCTTTTCATAAAGTTAAAGAACACATAAAATAGAGTTGTATAATTTCCGTTATACCTCAAAAACCAATCAGTGCTCAGACTTGTCTAGGCAGACAACTGGTGTTTGAATTCTAAGTTTATCCCATTGTTTGCTTCTTCATATGATCTCAATTTCAGCATATTCTAGTAGTGAAATACCTGAAAATACATTAAATTTTCAAGAAGTGAATAATTCTCAAAGATACCTAAAACTCTAGATAATTTGCTAAAAATCAAACGTAATTCTCTAAAATAGAGTAACAATGATTTAAAATATGTATGCAATATATTCCATTATCAGGTGGTCTTAAATGTCTTTTAGCTCTATGGGAAGTGGAATGATTATTGGAGAAAATGTTTACTTGTTTCTTTTCTTTCTTTCTTTTTGTTGTTTTTTCTCCTCTTTCTCTCTCTTTTATTTCTCTCTCATTTCTTAATGAATTTCACCCCTATTTGTAAGGAATGAAAAAGAGACATGAAGCCCATTCTCAGGCATGAAATTTTGGCCATTGATTTTTTAGTGATCCGTTCAACCACTAGGAATAGAAGACAAGAAATTTTAAATACAGAATCAGATTTCCAAAAGCAAAAATTGTTATTCTTTTTTTATTTGTCTCATGCTGAGACTATTTCTTACTCTGCATGGCTAATTTAGGTGTTAACCAATGATCGTCCCAGATTAGTTAGGAAAAGATCTTATGCATTGGCCACAAACCAACAACCTGATGCTACAAAAATAGATTGTCAAACTAGTCTAATCAAAGGTTTTGGCCAATTATTGCAGTGGTTACAAGGTTGTTAAGTGGCAAGGACAACGCTGAGGCTGTAATATAATATCAGGTTTTAAGGGTGACATGTTTTGTTTATCTTGTTTGAGTGAGAACTTAAAAACTTCTTCAACCCATTTTTTCTGGTTTATTAGTGAAGATTATGAACAATATCCAAATGACATGTCATACAACCTATTATTATTTTTTTACTTAGTTTGACCAAAACAACATCGTCTTGAAATAAAACATGTTTTGGTCAAAACATGACCAATTTTGTCCTCAATTGAAATAACATTTGTGTTTTTAGCTTAAATTAAGACATGGATCCATTTGTAATTTCATTCTTTAATCTTTTAAATTAATTCCTCAGTTGAATTATAATTTTAAAATTCAATTTAATTAATCCATTTTGAGTTTTGCATGTTTTTCAACTTAGCCTTAGTATTGGAAATTTTAAATATCATTTTTAATTCACCTTTATACTTTTTATTTCTTTAATATCACTCTATTTTCAACTCAATTGGGTCTTTAAATTTACATCTTTTTTTATAAAAAAAAAACTATTGATTTTGAATTTCTTCAATTTGACCCCTAATTGACTTCTAAACTTTTTTTTTTTTTTTGCAATTTTATCTTTGATTTTACCGAATTGAGCTTGAAAAACTAAAATTGATACTTTAAACTTTCAACCTTCTCAATTAAGTTGAAATTAGGCTTCCAAACTTATTTTTTCACTAATTTAGTCAATAATAAGATTAATTTGACATATTAAAAATAAAATTAAGTCCTTGCACATAATTAATTCTTTTTATTTGACCTATAATTATTCTCAAACGTAATTAACCTTTTAATTAGGTCCATGATTGAATTAAATTGGCATATTAAAAGATTAATTGAGTCCTCAAACTTAATTTTTATACAAATTCTTATAATAATTATTTAATTTAACCTTGAATCTATATTATATTTTAATCTTAGTTTTTTTTTTTAGAATAATTAGGCTTCTAATTTTGTCTAAAGGCTTAGTTTGGCTCCATCATACATTTAAAATCCTTTTCAGCATGTTCTAGCCAAGCTAGTAGTCAATTTGTTTTTTAGTTTTAGTTGTTTTTTATTTTTTTATGTTTTATATTTTTAAGAGGAAAAGGAATTTTGGTGGAAACTTAAAATTAATTTATTGTGGCTGCCTTCTATACAAGGCTTAAGATTCTTGTAAAAGACTTTAGGTAATAAGTTTGTAAAGAAGAAAAAATGAGAAATTATGGATTTACCAAATCAATAAATGTTAAACCCTTCTAAGAGTCTCATAAATGAGGGCTTCATGTGAAATAAGGCTAAAGGCATTATGTAAAAGTGTCAGAGATAGAAAAACACTATATAGTTGATGAGAGTTAGAAAGCATAATCAAAATAAAAAAGATAAAGATAAAAAGCACATTATCTGATAGTTGAGGGCTAAAAATGCATCAAAAAGAAAAGGATAAGGATGGAAAGCGTGCTAAGAAAGGAAAAAGATAAGGATAGAAAACACACACAAAAAATAGGGCTAGAAAGTATATTATTTTTAAGGTAAAGGTTGGAAAGAGCATTCATAATAAAGAAAAATTAGAGCTAGAAAGCACATTTTTTATAACGTTAGAGTTGGAAAACATGCTCAAAATGGAAGAGTTAGGGTTAAAAAATGTATTATCTAGTAGGTGAGAACTCTAAAATACACTTAGAAAGAAAGAAAAAAGATAAGGTTAGAAAGAACAATGTTTTAAGGGTAAGGATTGGAAAAGGCACCTAGAAGGAAAAGAAAAGGGTTAAAAAATGCATTATCTCTAAGACAAGGGATGGAGAAAAAAATTTAAAAGAAAAGACATAAGACTAGAGAGTATATTATCTGATAGGTATAGAATGAAAATGCAAATAGAGAAAAAAGATAGGGCTACACTGTTCTCTCCCATTTCCTTTTTTTTTTTTTTATCCATAATGATGTCTCTTTTCTTTTTAGGAGATGTTAGTTTCTTTTTTCTTTTTTCTCTTTTTTTTATTTCTCTAAGAAAAATTTAGAGTTCATTCTACAACCCATCTAATATATTTATTTTGTTTTACATTCAACCCTAATATTTTTTCCTTCTTACAATTTTGATCTTCTTTTCTTTTATTTTTAGACGTTTTAAAAAATTCACTATTAATTTCATATTATTCTTTTTATAACAAAAACTTGGTGTTTTACACCAAACCTTCATGAAAATTTCAACATTGATGGTGTCTCCTATTGTGCACCCATACTTATAGGTTGTTCAATTAACATTTGATAATATTAGTTTAATGCATACCATGATTGATGATAAATGTGATTGGCTAGCGCCATGATTTGACATAGTAAAACCTTAGAAACCTGATTTAACAGCTATTAAAAGATTTATTTGTTTGAGGGTGGAAGGAACCTGTTCATGTAAAGGGCAACAAAAGTTTTTAGTTCATTCCCTCCCTTTCAAGAGACTTGCTACTTTTGATACCTCCTCTTGTAAGAAACTAAAGTTTAATGCAAAAAAGATTTTATTAGTTTCTTCTTTAAAGGAGTGTATTGTTAGAATTTTGAGGGATGATATAAATGGTTTAGATTAGATTGTGCTATAAAGATAATAGAACCACCATGTCTGAAAGTTAATGAAAACTGGGTGGATAAGAAGAAAGTTGTAGAGAAATGGGCATGAAAAGATGATTCTTCTTCTTCTACAAAGAGCTCTCAAAGCTTGAATAAAAAGTGCGTTAGTTTATAAGAGATGGTGTTGGATTGGAATATGTTGATAAACCTAGGAATGCAAATTTGGGAAGAGTTGGGCGTGTCAAAGATGTTAAGATGTGGTCATTTATTTTCTAATATAGAAATTATATAAAGTAGAGTAAAGCAACTTTAGTTTTAGCTAAATCAGTCCTGTAATAAGCCTATAAGTACTGTCTCAACTTGTAAGGGAAAATTACACTGAATATACAGATTAATCATCTTTACATGGTATCAGAGCAGATCTGAAACTATTTTTGAATTGTATTCAAAATTTTTTTCGTAAGGCTACAGTAGCTGGAATACTGTTCATTGAACAACCACTGTTTAGATCGAAGTTACTCCAGTAACAGTTTTTTCATTAAACTGTTACTATTCAAATCGAACATCTTTCGTGTTCATCATTCAAAATAATCCCAGAAACCCTAGATCCATAAACCCAGAAAACCAAATCAAAATTTCTTTCGTATTCATCATTCGAACAAACCCCAGAAGAAACCCTACACCAAACTGAACCCCTTCACCTCAGAAATTCATAACCACACCCAAACACAGAACCCACTCAAAAAGAATCAAACCTACAGAGAAAAAATGGAAATTACCCCTAGCAGTATCACACCCACACTTACCTCAAACCCGTCACCACCAGTAGTTGTTCCTCAAGACAACTTAGCCTTCCCGACGAGTATTATCCTAAATGAAACAAATTATGTACTATGGTCACAACTCATGGAAATGAGAATCGGAGCTCGAAATAAAGTGGGATACCTCACCGGAGCTCAAATCATGGGTCGCTGAGAACCACCGAGTCAAGAGTTGGCTCATTGACTCTATGACCCCAGTGTTGATGCAGCGATTCATTCGCCTACCCACAGCAAAAAAACATCTGGGAGGCTGCCGCCCGAACATTCTACGACGGCGGCGACGAGACTTGTATCTTTGAACTGAATCAAAGATCATTCACCACACGGCAAAATGGTCGTCCCTTGTTTATATACTACACGGAGTTGGTCACCATTTTTCAGGACATCAACGATAGAAGTGCATCCCAAGCTCAGACGGTGGACGACGTTCTTCATCTTCACCCGGCCATGGCAAGGCTCCGAGTTCATATTTTTTTGAGTGGCCTTAACTTGTCCTTCGAACAGATCAGAGGGGAGATCTTGAGAAAGGAACCTAAACTAGATCTCGAAGGTGCATATGCTGTCGTTCGTTGAAAGTACTCCCAAAAACAGGTCATGGAGGGCACGCACAGTGGAGACCCTTTGATGATCCCTGAACATGCCGTGCTGATGGCTGGGTATCACCAACAAGGGGAGCAGGGGAGAGGGAAGAATTATGGGGCGGCGGCTTGGGAAAAAGAAAGGGGTGAAAATGGATTAGGGCAAAGTTTATATAGGGCTGCCCGAGATGCTGATCGAAACAGTAGAACTGACCGAATGGGAGGGGTTGATCGAATGGGAGGGGCTGACCGAATGGGAGGGGCTGACCGAATGGGGGTTAATTGAAAATACAAAAATACGGGTGGATTGATGTGTTCTCATTGCGGGGAAGTAGGGCACTCGAAACAAAGGTGTTATGAAATTGTTGGCTACCTGGAATGGTGGGATTTTTCGAAAAAACCCCGGAAAAATATCAGAAAACCTCTGGCACATTTGACGGAAGTAGATCAGGTACTGCCTACAGCAAATGTGGCTCATCCAGGTATCATCGGAAAAAAATTTGCACACTCTGTTATTACTAAGAATAGTAGGTGGATTATTGATACAAGTGCATCTAATCATATGACTAGTAATTCCGATAGTTTAATCTGCCATAAACCCTCCTCAAGTATAGCTATACGCACTGCTAACAGTAGTACCTCCCCTGTTACGGGGGAAGGATCTTTCATTTTAAATCACTCTATAATACTAGATATTGTTCTTATTGTTCCATCTCTTACGTATAATCTCTTGTCGGTTAGTCAAATTATGACTACTCTTGAGTGCACGGTAACGTTTTGGCCTCTATTTTGTGTTTTTCAGGACATTCTAACCTATAAGATTCTTGGTTATGGTGTTAGACGGAAAAATCTGTATTTTCTAGAATTAATGGAACAAGGGGGGTCAAAACTAGGTCATGCACATCAGACCAGAAGTACGGATCAAGCTCATGCTCTCGTATGGTTGTGGCATCGATGACTTGGACATCTATCATTTGGGTACTTTAAGAAGTTACAACCGCATTTATTTTCAAGTTTAAGTATTTCACATTTTCAGTGTGACATTTGTGAACTGGCAAAAAGCCACCGTATTTTGTATTTGCCTAATTTGAATAAAAGTGTAGAACCATTTACCGTAATTTATTCTGATGTTTGAGGTCCCGCAAAGGTCTCATCCTTTTCTCATGCACAGTATTTTGTTACATTTATTGATGAATGTACTCGGATGACCTGAATCTCTCTTCTCCGAAATAAAAGTGAAGTCAATATAGTTTTTCAGGAATTTCAAAAAATGGTGCTGACCCAATACCAACGACACATTCGTACACTCCAATCCGATAATGGTACGGAATTTATGGATCACATACTCGGTAATTTTTTATGGCATCATGGAATCTGGCATCAGACATCTTGCACATATACTCCACAGCAAAATGGTTTAGCTGAAAGGAAGAACAGACAAATTATGGAAATTGTTCGTGCTTCGCTATTTGGCATGAATCTGCCAAAGTACTATTGGGGTGAGGCAGTCAAATCCGCTGCTTATTTAATGAATCGAACACCATCAAGTGCAATTGATTTTCAATCTCCTCAACAGAAAATGGAATCTCTTCTCTCGGTTCCTCACTTACCTAATTTGGAACCACGAGTATTACGTTGTACGGTATTTGTCCACATCCCTAAAGTTCTATGAAGCAAACTTGATCCATGTGCCAACCGATGCGTGTTTGTAGGTTACTTGGAGTTTCAAAAAGGATATTGGTGTTATGATCCTCACCATCGTAAGCTGCATGTAACCTTGGATGCATCATTTCGCGAATCTGAACCTTATTATTCAGGGCGAGTTCCCGGGTCTTCTCTTCAGGGGGAGAGTAACAATGAAGAGAATGAAGATATATTCGAATTAGAGGAAATGAGACCAAGTTGTAATGATGACCTGGAATCTGGCATAGACCGAAATGATCTCAGTAACGACCCCCCTATGTCTCTGAAATTACCAACGCCTACACCATTAACTGAAGAATCAACCGAGAATGTCTCTCCGCAATCCACTCAGGTAACCCTAAATCCTATTCTTAATGAGATAAATGAAATTGTTGTCTTAGAAGATAATATGACTGATAGATACCCACAAAGACCAAACCGGGGAATACCCAAGAAACAGTATGAACCTGATCTGAAAAACAAAACTAAATATCCCATTAGTAACTATACCTCTACCCATAGATTATCGGAATTATATACATTTACTGTTAATCAATTATCCAATGTGTGTATTCCTAGTGATATACAAGATGCATTAGCAAACCCAAAGTGGACCAAGGCAATGAATGAAGAAATGGAGGCACTGCAGAAGAATAACACTTAGGAGCTATGTCAATTACCAAAAGGAAAGAAGACAGTTAGGTGTAAATGGGTGTTCACAGTGAAGTTGGAAGTAGATGGGAGTATTGATAGATACAAAGCAAGATTAGTTGCAAAGGGATATACGCAGAAGTATGGAGTGGATTACCAAGAAACTTTTGCCCTAGTTGCAAAAATGAACACTATTCGGATTCTCATATCTATAACAGTTAATCGAGACTGGGCCCTGCAACAATTTGATGTTAAGAATGCCTTTCTAAATGGTGATCTTGAAGAAGAAGTGTATATGGAATTGCCACCTGGAGTGAAAACCAGGCCCTCATGTGAAACTGAAGTATGCAAATTAAAAAAGGCATTATATGGTCTAAAACAATCACCTCGGGCATGGTTCGGAAGATTCTCATCCACGATGAAGAAGTTTGGCTATAAGCAAAGTAATTCAGATCATACTTTGTTTATAAAACACAAAGGAGGGAAGGTAACAGCTCTAATACTATATGTGGATGATATGGTCTTAACAGGGGATGATCTAGAAGAGAGAAAGGCATTGCAACAGTTTCTGGCATCGAAATTCGAATTGAAAGATCTAGGACAACTGAAGTACTTCTTAGGGATTGAGGTTTCGAGTTCAAAAATGGGGATATGTCTTTCTCAGCGAAAATATGTGTTAGATTTATTGGCAGAAACTGGAATGCTTGCATGCAAACCGGTAGATACACCTATGGAAATGAATCACAAATTGGGAAAAGCAGAAAATCAGACACCGGCAGACAAAAAATGTTATCAACGGTTGGTGGGAAAACTAATATACTTATCACATACTCGGCCAGACATCGCTTATGCAGTAAGTGTGGTAAGCCAGTTCATGCATTCACCAGGAGAAGAACATATGGAAGCAGTATACTGAATCTTGAGATACTTGAAAAGTGCATCGGGAAGAGGACTTCTATTTTCAAAAATGGAGGATAAAAATATTAAAGGGTATACAGACTCAGATTGGGTAGGAAATCAGATTGATAGGAGATCAACGTCAGGATATTTTACATTCGTAGAAGGTAACCTTGTCACTTGGAGAAGTAAGAAATAGAAAGTGGTTGCAAGGTCAAGTGCAGAAGCAGAATACCGAGGTATGGCTTATGGTGTGTGTGAATTACTATGGGTTAAACAGGTATTGCAAGACTTGGAAATTGACTATGGAACACCTATGGATCTACAATGTGACAATAAGGCAGCTATTGAAATTGCTCATAATCCGGTTCAACATGATCGTACCAAACATGTTGAAGTCGACAGACACTTCATTAAAGAAAATCTTGATCGAAAAATTATACAACTTCCTTTTGTTCGGTCTGAAGATCAGCTAGCCGATATTCTCACAAAGACAGTTTCTGGAAGGGCGTTTTACGACGCAATTAACAAGTTGGGAATGATAAATATATACGCTCCAACTTGAGGGGGAGTGTTAAGATGTGGTCATTTATTTCCTAATATAGAAATTATATAAAGTAGAGTAAAGCAGCTTTAGTTTTAGCTAAATCAGTCATGTAATAAGCCTATAAGTACTGTCTCAACTTGTAAGGGAAAATTACACTGAATATATAGATTAATCATCTTTACAGAGAAATGGGCATGAAAAGATGATTCTTCTTCTTCTACAGAGAGCTCTCAAAGCTTGAATAAAAAGGGCGTTAGTTTATAAGAGATGGTGTTGGATTGGAATATGTTGATAAACCTAGGAATGCAAATTTGGGAAGAGTTGGGCGTGTCAAAGATAATAAAGAAGTACCTTGTGAAGGCCCTTTGTACGTGGAACTCGCTAATCCAGTGCAGTAAATTATTTAAAGTAATGAGAATAGAAATTATAATGCTCAGCCCATTACACCGAAATGCAAAAATGCGTCTTTAGATAGGATGGAACTAAACTCTGAAAGATAAGTTCGAGATGGGAAATTACGTGACAGTTGCCCTAAAGACATAGGCCTAGTGCTTAGTCTAACGGATAAGACCTCTTATTAGAACAGGTGATCCTCTTTCCATGCTTTTTATGTTTGAAAATCAAGTTCTATCATGAGGTCTCCTTGAAAATAATGACATAATAGCAAGCATAATTCTTTCGAAGCCTTTGTTAAAAATATTGCAGAGCCTGGGGAGATTAAGTATATGGAGAATTTTAAGAAAAAAAACTAGTTAAAAGGAAAAATAAATCTATCTAGCAAACTTCTAATCACAACGGAAAAAAGAGTAAAAGCTGGAAAGAAAGGCAATGAGATTCGAAATTAAGGATTTGTCTATCTCTGATGACAAATTAGGAACATCAGCAGTATGTTATATTTTGTACGAGATAAAGATGTCGTCGGAGAAAAACTCAACTCATATTTGAGGCCGACACAATAACATTGGAGGCCATCGATTTCTGAAAGATTAGAATTGCTATCTTTTTTTCCATCTTTTTTTATTGATTCTACTGTCTTTTTTCTTTCTATTTTTATTGAGTCCATACTCCATGTAACTTTCAATAACCTCAACTAATTTTATACATGGTGAAATTAAAAACCATGTAAATTTTCAGTGAATATCATGTTAGTAACCACGTATCAAATCAAGATCAAGATGATAGAAACCCGTTGATTGTTGACTAATTACCAAAGATCATGGAAAAGGAAAGAATGGATTCGGTAGGGATGTAAAAGTTGGCTCTAAGCTCTTACAAGGTTGCAAGTGAGATCAACGCAGAGTAATGCTTTATTCATCCAAGGAATGGTGAGACCTCCTATTGGATGACTTGAGCATTACTCTTCTTCATCATGACTAAGCATTAGCTGCAGTTCCTTTATGTGGGTTGATGTTTCTAATTTGCTTGGGGATTTTGTTAGAACTAGTATCGTGCTGGTTGCTATGTTGCGGTTTGTTGTAGGTGTTGAGGGTTGATTTCTAGGGATGCCATGGCTGGTTCTGGCCAGTGGTAAGAAGCGATTTAGTTCTACTCCATTTCACGCAATCTCTTCCATTTATTCTAGCAAATCAATAAAGGACTAAGAAGGGGATAATATTTTAAGATGTGAGAAGCATGAATTTGAAGATCTCATTTGATATTGGATTAGTAGTAAAGAGATGTAGAAAAAATAAAAGTCCAGAAACGAGAGTGAATCAAGGAGCCTCCAGAATATGAGTTTGTGTTGATTGGTTCTCATATAATGGTGTTTGTTGGATCTTTCTCTTATTGAGGCTAACTATTTGGGTTCCATGATAATGTTATTACCATGTCTGGATATATGGTCCTAGAAATTTAGATCATAAGTTTGGTAGTGTGAAGACAAAGCTGCATCTTTTGTTGTTTATGTTTTGCGGTTCATTGAGCTTATTGTCGTCCGTAAACTTGAGTTTCTGCAGATTTGTATTGTTTCATTTCGGCCAAGTTTTTAGCTATTTAATGTTATAATTTGCACGCGAGTGTGTGTAAAGTAAACAGAAGAGTCAACACTGAATGAGCAAAAGACTGATTCATTGGAAACCCAAAATCAAATCATCATAAAGACATATATAGCACAACAAACCATTTCCTGAAAACCCAGCTCTAAACTTGAGTTCATTGGCCAAATAGAACTAGCAATGGGGCAGAAGCATGCAAGTACTAAATGCCAAACTGACGAAGATGTAGGCCCCGTTTGGCATTGCGATCCAATTTGTTTATTGCTGCTTTTCAACTTTTTTTTTTCCATTTTTAAAACCGGCGGTTTAGTGTTTTTAGATCATTTTGATGTGCTGATGTCAAAAATTATTTTAAAAAAATAAAAAAACATCATTTTAATGCATTTCGGCACGAAAAGCACTTTGAAAAGCCACAGAAACCACACTCGTATTGTTGAAGCCAGTAGTTGACGTTGCGGAAGATAGCCGTTTGAGGAGTCCAATACAAGACAACAGCTTAGCTTTCTCAATATTTTAAATGGTCAATGATAAACTAGCAGTTATGCAACCAAGAAGATCTGCAAGAAGGATCGTGCCTAACCCAAAGTACATGGATTAATGGCCACACAAAGACATGCAGGAGGGTCATAACTACAAATAAATTGCTCTTTCAATTCAATAAATTATTGTTGCAGTAACCGTGAACCGTTACTGTCAACTGTTACTGTCTTTAAATTAAGTAATGTCTTTTAATTATGTAACTAGCAACATAACCACGAACACATGAATTCTGGGATATAATCTCAGAACATGGGTAGTAGCCGTTATCTTTATTACTGTATTTAAACCATTGAGGATTAAGTGGAATGGCAGCTTAATTTCTTCACAAAGATAATCTGTGGTTTATTCTCACCCAAAGTAGAATACATTACTCTGTCACGCTTTCTCTCCTAAATTGCATTCCAAATCTGATTAGGACCTAACATTGGTATCAGAGCATGGGCACTAATAAAGAGAGAATTGAAAGTTTAGAAGCCAATTTGGGGGGGCTACAAAACAGCTTCAACCGAATGGAAACTGGGGTAGCTAAAAAATTACGCCATATTGAGGGTGTTATTAGCAAACTATCTAAGCTCCTCTTAGCTAAACAGACGACATCAGACAACAACAATCCTGAAACCACGACTAGTTCTTCCAAGGGACACTCTCGTTCAATACGAGAGGAACCACGAGAAATCATCAAAGGAGGGAGACCAATGATCGCTGCTAAACTCGCCAGCTTGGAGTTTCCACGTTTCTCCGGAGATGACCCCATGGAATGGTTCACCAGAGTAGAGCAGTTTTTTGAATTTCAGGGCACCCCTGAAATACAAAAGCTAGCCCTCGCTTCATTTCATTTACAAGGTGAGGCAAATCAATGGTGGCAGTGGTTACGAAGATCATACAGAGAGGAGGGGCAAGAGGTGACGTGGAACGTCTTTCAAAGCGAACTATGGGCACGATTTTGTCCTACCGAATGTGAAGACTTTGATGAAGCATTATCAAGAGTAAAACAAGAAGGGTCTTTGCGAGAGTATCAAAAAGAGTTTGAACGCCTGGGCAACCGAGTGCAGGGTTGGCCCTAGAAAGCATTGGTGGGAACATTCATGGGAGGCCTTAAACTAGAAATTGCTGACGGCATTCAGATGTTCAAACCAAAATCATTGAAAGACGCAAGCAGCCTGGCACGAATGAGGGATGAGCAGCTAAATCATCAGAGAAAAGCCATAAGACCTTTCGGGAGGCCATTTACAAACTTTCAACCACAACCGAGAGCCAAACCAGCATCACCTATGAAGAAACTATCGTGGGACGAGATGCAGAAGAGAAGGGCGCAGGGTCTTTGTTTCAATTGTGATGAAAAATTCACAGCAGGACACAAGTGCAGAGGACCACAACTGCTACTGTTAGAAGGCTATGAGAAAGATAAGGAAGAGGAGAACCCCGAAGGTGCAGAGGATTTTACACCCGAAATATCACTACATGCACTCTCTGGCTGGACGACACAAAGAACCATGAGGGTACTGGCAAAGATTGGATCTCAAGAAATGGTGGTGCTCAATGACAGCGGTTCGACACACAATTTTATAAGTGCAAGAATGGTAGATATACTGCAACTTCCAGTAGTCCCCACAAAATGTTTTCAGGTCAAAGTGGCAAATGGCGTTCCATTAAAATGTCAAGGACGATTTGACAATATTCATGTTGATCTCCAAGGGATTCTGTTTGTTCTTACATTGTATGCACTACCATTCGTTGGATTGGATGTTGTCCTCGGGGTGCAGTGGTTAGAACAATTGGGAACGGTGAGGTGTAATTGGCAGCAATTGACAATGGAGTTCGCATGGCACAATCAAACCTACATCTTGCAAGGAATGGGGTCAATAATACGGTCATCATCAAAGAAGGATATGGCTAAAAATCTGCGACATGGAGGGTCAATGTTTGCCATTTGTTATCAGACATCAGTTTCGGACACATCACAGCAGGTGGAACCAGATCTGGCATGCATCTTGGAGGAGTTCAAGGATGTGTTCCAGGAACCAACCAGCCTTCCCCCCACCAGGGACATTGATCATCAAATCATATTGAAGGAAGGCACAGAACCTATCAATGTTCGTCCCTACCGATACGCATATTTTCAAAAAGCTGAAATTGAAAAACAAGTTCAAGATATGCTTAAATTGGGGCTAATTAAATCTAGCACAAGTCCTTTTTCATCCCCTGTTTTGTTAGTCAAAAAGAAAGATGGATCATGGAGGTTTTGTACTGATTATAGAGCATTAAACGCTGTCACCGTCAAGGATCGGTTTCCGATCCCTACCGTTGATGACATGCTCGATGAGCTCCATGGGGCCACTTATTTCACCAAGTTAGATTTACGGTCTGGTTATCATCAAGTAAGAGTACACCCCACTGATATTCACAAAACTGCTTTTCGCACTCACAATGGTCATTATGAATATATGGTTATGCCATTTGGCCTATGTAATGCCCCATCTACATTTCAAGCTGTGATGAACTCCATATTTTGGCCTTTCCTTCGAAAATTTATACTTGTCTTTTTTGATGATATTTTGATTTATAGCCCCAATTGGAACATACATCTTGAACATGTTAGAACAGCTTTTGAGATATTGCGTCAACATCATTTTTTTGTGAAGCTCAGTAAATGCTCCTTTGGTTTACAAGAATTGGAATATTTGGGACATATTGTGACGCCGCAAGGAGTTAAAGTGGACCAAACCAAAATTGCCACTATGGTAAATTGGCCTCATCCTACTAATATTTCTGAATTACGTGGTTTTTTAGGACTAACAGGATATTATCGGAAGTTTGTCCGTAATTATGGACTTATTGCCCGACCCCTCACGAACCTCCTCAAGAAGGGCAGCTTCGGATGGCCAGATGCCGCTGAACAGGCTTTCAAAGAACTCAAAGCAGCTATGACCACCACCCCTACACTAGTAATGCCCGATTTCAAGGAGCCTTTTACCATCGAGTCAGATGCATCGAACGACAATATTGAAGCAGTTTTAAGTCAGCGAGGGAAACCTATCGCCTTCATGAGTCGGGCCTTGGGCATTTCCAAACAATCATGGTCAGTATATGCGAAGGAAATGTTTGCCATCATCCATGCAATTCAAACATGGCGTCCATTCCTGTTGGGGCAGAAATTCTATATTCAAACCGATCAACGCAGCCTCAAATACTGGTTGGAGCAACGGATAACCACACCAGAGCAACAGAAATGGGTGACTAAATTGCTCGGGTATGATTACGAGATCACTTATAAACCGGGCAAAGACAACAATGCTGCTGACGCCTTATCCAGATGACCAAACAGCCCTCGGTTGAATGCCTTGTTTGCTGCCCACACTCCATTGTGGGATTCCCTTAAAACAGAAACCAGTACCCATCCCTACATGCTGCAGATTAAAGACAAGGCGCTTGCAAATCCAGGTGCTCCTTACAATTGGCGAAATGGGCTCGTCTACTACAAAAATCGCGTGGTCATTCCTCCCCAGTCCACTATTATCCCGCAACTCATGCATGAGTTCCATGATTCTCCTACTAGGGGACACTCAAGGGTGCTGCGCACCTACAAAAGACTAGCATCGCAGTTCTACTAGCCATCTATGTATTCCACGGTGCACAATTACGTGGCTTCCTGCGATGTATGCCAACGTAATAAACAGGACACTCTCTCCCCTGCGGGCCTGCTGCAACCTCTTCCAATACCATGTCAAGTGTGGGATGACATCAGTTTGGACTTCATCGAAGGACTTCCCCCTTCAAATGGGAAAACTTCGATTCTTGTGGTGGTGGATAGATTGAGTAAATCAGCACACTTCATGGCTCTCTCTCATCCATATACTGCAAAAACGGTAGCTGAATCCTTCATTGCAGGTGTTGTCAAGCTTCACGGAATGCCTCAATCTATTGTTAGTGATCGGGATCCTGTATTCATCAGTCATTTTTTGCGAGAGTTCTTCAAATTATTCGGGACAAAATTAAAAATGAGCTCCGCTTACCATCCGCAAACTGACGGTCAGACTGAAGTTGTCAATCGTTGCATTGAACAATACCTTCGCTGTTTTGCTTGCCAGCAGCCGCGTAAATGGTGTTCTTTTCTTCCATGGGCCGAATATTGGTACAATACTAATCACGCATCCACTAAAATGACCCCCTTCCAAGTTCTTTATGGCAGGCCCCCGCCCACCATACCCCACTATCGTGAAGGGAGTTGCCCAGTCCAGGAGGTCGATAAACAGTTGGCTTCCAGAGATGCCGTGTTACAGCTCCTTAAAGACAATTTGCACTCTGCAAATAATCGAATGAAACAACAAGCTGATTCCAAGCGCAGGGACATCAAATTTCAGGTTGGGGAAATGGTTTTTTTGAAGCTCCATCCTTATCGACAACAGACAGTATTTAAGAGAGTATATCAAAAACTGGCGAGTAAATTTTATGGACCCTTTGAAGTTGAGGAGAAAATTGGGAGTGTGGCTTACAGACTCAAGCTTCCCAATACGTCACGAATACATCCTGTATTTCATGTCTCCTTACTCAAAAAACACATCGGGGACAACATTGCTACCAGCACGAAACTCCCTTTATTAGCAGACGAAGGTGATGCTATTATTGAACCAGAAGCAATATTAGATACGCGTTGGGTTAAACAGGGGTCCAAATTTATTGAAGAAAGTTTGGTCCAATGGAAATGCCTTCCTCGTGACGATGCCACATGGGAAAAAACGAAGGACCTGCGTGACAAATTCCTTACAGTCAACCTTGAGGACAAGGTTCTTGTCGCAGGGTGTAGTATTGATAAACTAGCAGTTATGCAACCAAGAAGATCTGCAAGAAGGATCGTGCCTAACCCAAAGTACATGGATTAATGGCCACATAAAGACATGCAGGAGGGTCATAACTACAAATAAATTGCTCTTTCAATTCAATAAATTATTGTTGCAGTAACCGTGAACCGTTACTGTCAACTGTTACTGTCTTTAAATTAAGTAATGTCTTTTAATTATGTAACTGGCAACATAACCACGAACACATGAATTCTGGGATATAATCTCAGAACATGGGTAGTAGCTGTTATCTTTATTACTGTATTTAAACCATTGAGGATTAAGTGGAATGGCAGCTTAATTTCTTCACAAAGATAATCTATGGTTTATTCTCACCCAAAGTAGAATACATTACTCTGTCATGTTTTCTCTCCTAAATTGCATTCCAAATCTGATTGGGACCTAACAGTCAACCTGAACTCTAACCATTAACACGTTCTCAGCTATTCATGTCATGCTTATAGCAATTTCTCGGCATGTGTAATTCATAAATTCAAATTTCCATGCGTCACATGAGGCGCATACATATTGCTCCCAAAACGCTGAGAAGTTTCAAGTAGAAACATATATAACCTAATGTTTTTGCCATGCCTCTGGTATTTTATCACATAAATTTATGATTTAGATAGTGAAAACACACCTCTTATCAATATTCTTAAGTGCAATCACGGTACTTATTGCCACATACTGCTTATATAATCATCTCTTCCTTTAGAGGTTACAATGGTGGATATTGCAAGGATATATAATTATCATTAAGCTTTTTCTGAGCTAATTCGCTGATGTCTTGTGGTTTAGCATCCTCATCTGTTTATAGGCTCTCTTTTCATAGGCCCACGCTTCAGCTTCAGTATAATGGGCTCCGTCCCAATACGCATACTAATGTCGTCACATGGGTAAGAAAAAATATTGAGAGTATAATTTTTTTATTATATTATATATTTAGATAAAAAAATTAAATATATATAAAATTCCTGTAGAGCACAACTTTCAAATAAATATATAAATTTTAAATCGATATAAATTTATATATTCAACAAAATCATCGGCATAAAATCATCATCGTCTTTCAAAAACAAGAAGATTTGAATACCTAAATCATCACATTCACTGTATTAGGATTAGTTCATTTCATAATCTAATAAATTAAATAAATAAAATAATATAAATTATGAGAACACGTACGATAAATAAATAACAAAAATAAATCGTTGATTTTCTACCTACAAAAAAAAAACATCATTAAAAATTTATTTTGATGTTACCATTATTATCATGACTATAAAAGCTGAAATTATTATCATCATTACTGCCTAAATAATTTAAATTATTAAATGGTCCCTAAGAATAAAAAAAATATTTTTACAAAAAAAAAGCAAGAAAAAAATAAATAAAAATAATCAATAAAATTATCATTATTATTGAAACCATAAAATTATGTCAATGAATAAAAAATAACTTTAAGAAAAGAGCAAACAAAAACAGGAAAAAAAAAACTAAAATAAATATTATGAGCATAAAAAAATTATTTGATCCGAAAATAGATAAAAATAATAGAAAATATTTAAAAAATAAAAAAAGAAATATTAATTTTACAACGATCATCAACATAAATTAAAATTTCAAAACTAAATTAAATAAAAATAAAGCCTAATAAAAAATAAATAAATTAATTAAAAATAATAACTAAAAGCATGGATGAATAAATACAAATAAAAAATAAACACTACCAAAGAAGGAAAAAAAACCAAAGGAATTATATCAAAAAATTAAAAGAATAAGTGTCAAAATGAAAAATAAAATATATAATTAATTTCAATTAAAAAACAAAACTCCAACAAATTAAAATCTTGAGATAAAAAAAAAATAAAGGGATTTTAAAAAAAAATTACAGTGTAATTGTTTAAAATAATTAAAAAAATAATGACCATAATAAAAAAAATATCATATATGACCAATTTTAATTGAAGGACAAAATTGGAAGAAAAAAAAGAAATCTATAGACCAAAACAATTAAAAAAACTAAAAAAATCTACAATAAAAATAAAGATTAAAATAAAAAAAATAACATGCATGATCAATTTTAAATTATTATTTATTTATTTATTATGATGTGAATAAACTAAAATTAGTAACATGTCGCACACATCATTTACCAAGAAAGCACAACACAGTACAAACAGATTTGATCCTCGCCTAGTAATCAGCTCTTCCAATGTGATTAAATATTGGCTCATCCCCCTTCACATTACTTGTCATAAAAAAACAATTGAAGTTGTAGTCGTTTTAGAAGCCTTTCATCATCTTCTACTTCTTCCTTACTCTTTCCACCTTCACCCTCCTCTTCTAGCCATCCTCACTCTCTCCTTTCTCACTCTAAGCTTAAGCTTCTGGTTTATGTTTCTTTTAATCTTCCTCTCATTTCTTCTTTTTTTTTTTGCTTTTTACCGTCATGAATCATGACCCATAACAGGAAAAAAAACTCTTCAACCCATGTTTCCCTGCCTCTTGAACAAAAGCAACCCAAGACCCACAACATCACATGGAAAGAAAAAGAAGAATGAAAAACCAATAGAGCCCTCCCCCAACAACATGCATGCTTGAAGTTATTAAGGACACAGTCATCAACACACTATCACAATCCATAGTGAAACACCTCAAAAGCTACAGTATACTTAACAATAAAATAGCCACATATTTTATATTTTAGTTTATTTGAAACCTGTAAGCAATCTTATTAGTTAATGGTAGCAAGGGAACAATTCTTCTATTTAACAATTAGCCGGAAAAAAAAAATCAAGGCCAATTGCCTTCAATAGAAACATCTTCGTAAGAGTTTATGTAGGTATATATAGCACCAAGAGGTGTGGTTGTAAGATTGATGAGCAATAGTTGAAGCTTTTGGTTGAAATATTATGAATCCTATTGATATCCTGTGCAAATGAAAATTCATCTAGATCATTTGGATGATTTTGAATCTTGTACAACATGCAACCTTTAGCTAAGTTCCAATATTTGAATGAGAAAATATGCATAATCTCCAGATCAGGATCGGATTTAGGAAATAATTGTTGAGGTAGTCATTATGACCCATGTCAATAACATGTATACCAATCCAAACTCTCCACTTTAATTTTTTAGTTTGGCAAATGACAACTATGAAACATATGTGTGAGAAATGATTAAAAAAGGCTTTCAAAAGCGTATGAAAGGTGTAATGTTGACTTTGAGCCAAAGAAATATCTTGCAAAAGGCTCGAAGAAAGTATCAATAAGCATTCATAACATCCATAATATCTGGATGATGTCAATTTTGAGAAAATAGCTAATGCAACCACTACCAAGCAAGCATTAGAAATTTAACAACAACCAAATGAAAAAGTTTACAATGTAAGAAAGGTACGCCCATAAGGTTACAAGGTGATTTTGAAAAATTGCATATGCTTGAATTAAAGAATATTTCATATTACTTTGCTAGAGTATTGGCCATAAATAATCAAATGAAGAGTTATGTGAAGAAGATGGAAGAAATATGTATGGTATAAAAGATCCAATATCTAATGGTCATGATGGAGAAGTCAAAAAATATGGATTTTTTTTTACAATTCAAGGATTTATCAGGAAACTATAAGTCCAATAAAAGAAAGTCAAAAAAGTCCAAGAAAATATAGGTGCACAAATTCTTCTCAAAATTTTCTCCAAAAAAATGTAATATTGTTTTGGGTATGCCTAATTAGGTAGATGACATGAATAAAGTAGAGGACTTGGACAAGGTAGAGGAATAAGAGGAAGAGGTAGATTTGGAAAAGAAGATTAAGGTAACCTTAATGGGTAAATCAATCAACTAGTTTCATTAATAGAGACAATCCAAAACCTAGGTATGACTAAACAAAAGGTAGGTGTTATAAGGTTAGAAAAGTGGTCATCATGTTAGGGATTGCTAAAACTAAACCAAAAGGCCAGAAGATAATGCCAACTTTGTAGAAGAAATAGAGAAAAAAATCAATAATATTACTAGTCCATAATGAACAAATGCAAAATAAAGAAAATATATAACATCTTAACAATGATGCCAATGATCACATGTGTTGAGATAAAAACAAGTTTATGAAGTTTAATGAATCAATTAAAGGTATTGTCATCTTTGTAGATCATTTAAAGTTCTTCATCATAAGAAAATATATGATTTTTATTACATTTAAAGATGATAGTCAATAATTTATTGGCAATGTTTATTATATCCTAACTTTAAAAAGCATTATATTGGAGAAGACTTGTGAAATTAAAATGAAAGATTGTATTTTAACATTACTTAATACTCATTAAACTATAATTACAAAGGTAACAATGAAAAAAACAAGATTTTTTTTGCTAAATATAAAGTTGGATATGTCTAAATGTATAAAGCCATGTGTGAAAGATGAAACTTGGCTTTGACATATGAGACTTGGACATGTAAGCTCTAATAACTTGTATATGGTGGTGTTAAAAGAAATGTTGAAGAGTCTGTCATCCAATAAACATCCAAATCAGTTATATGGATTATGTTTAGTGGGAAAACAATTATATAAGAGCTTTGCCAATGAGTTTATGTCTAGAATAAATCAACCTTTATAACAGATACATGCAGATATATATGATCTTATTCAACCATACTCATTTGGTGAAAATTTATATTTTCTACTTTTTATTAATGATTATAGTAGAAAAGTTTAATACACTTAATTGTTTTTAAAAGTTTAAGGCACTAGTTAAAAATAAAAGTTGTTGTCATCACCCCATTTCTAGATGATTCCCCAAAATATATCAAAAAATAACAAAAATAAAATAAAAGGGACTGGTGTCGGCAGAAAAATTAATGTGGAAATTTTGGACATTTTTAGAAGCCCGGTCATACTTCTTTGTTGCCCAGAAATGAAGAAAAATGCAGATTCGAGGCTAAAATGATTTATTATTGGATAAATCTGCATAAAAATTAAGTTGAAAGACATAATTATATTTTTATGGGCTAATTTGATTTAATCGTTGGTCAACTTTAAAGTGTAATTATGCTTCAGAATTAATTGAAAGCCCAATTGAAGGATTTAATTAAGCATAAGGGTTTAATTATACTTTAAATGGGTCAAATTAATTTTATTAGGGCTTAATTGGTGATAAATTAAGTTTGAAAGTTTAATTTGGGTTAAATTGAGAAGATTGAGATTTTCTATGACGAAACTCTACGAATTTAATTGAGAGCCCAATTGAAGGATTTAATTAAACGCAAGGGCTTAATTATACTTAAAATGGGTTGAATTAATTTTATTAAGGGCTTGATTGCCGAGAAATTAAATTTGGGAGCCTAGTCTGGGTCAAATTGAGAAGATTGAGATTTTCGACGATGAAACTTTTTCGGATGAAATTAGAAGCCAAAATTGAAAAAAAAAAACATCGTTCTTCCTAGTTTTTTCCATCAAAAAACTCTTTTTTGTCACAACCTATTATTTTAAAAAAAAAAACTTCTGCCGACAGCCATGGTTAGCCATACCAGAAGCCAGTTGCACCATGCCCTGCAACCCCCTCTCACCATAACTCAGCCATGCCCTACACAACACCATTCATATGCACCATTTTTGGACATCATCCCCATATCTGCACCTTCCTTAGGTTATAAATAGCAGGAGAGCATACAGGGCGGAAAAGAGGAGAGACAGGGGAAAAAAAGGGTGAAAACTGGAGAGAAATAGACAGTAACCGGGGGATGAAAGTATTTTGACAGTGAAGGGGGAAAGAACGAACCCAGCTAGGGAAATCACGGGCACGAGAGGGGAGAATTGATAACAAAAAATGGGGTGAAAAACTGAGGAAACAGGGGACGAACACAACGAACACATGCAGAGACAAAACTTGCACTTACAGCAACCCCTTTATCTCCCTCGGTTCTTCTTCTCCAACGCCGGCAGAGTCACTCTGGTAGAGCTCTCTCTCCTTGTGTTGTAGCGTCGCAGCTCCTCCCTCTCTCTTCTTTTTTCTCCTGTCAGCCAACAGCTAGCTTTCTCTCTTCCCGACCGCAACTCTCTCTCTCTCTTAAAAACCAATGGCAGTCAGCGCTCTCTCTCCTCCAACAGCACCACCTTCCCGCGAGCATCGGCAGCCTTCCCTCAGTACTGGCGTCTTCTCCCCATGACAGAGGAACCACTAGTAGCAGCTCTCAACTTTCCTCTCCAGCGCTAGTGACGCCACAACAACGACTTAGCAGAATTCCAGCACAGGTCAGCCACTTCCGAAGCTTCGACCGACCACCACGGGCCACCATTTTTTACGTCACCACAACAGGGAGAACCACCTCGACGTCCTCTACCCAATGGTAGTATTAGTTGAACCTCTGGTCGTGGTCGGCCGACCGATCACTATTCATGTAAGAACAGTGCAGTGAATAATTCACTACATTCACGTGTTTTGCTTCTTCATTTTTAATTTTATTTTAATGTTTAGGCTGGGCTGTCTCGACTCAGCCCATTCTGCTAGGCGAGCCCAACCAAACCTACAGTGGTGGGCCTCTGGCCCACCTTGATAAAAGCCCATTTGGCTAGGCCAAACCCGTCCCGATATTTTTTAAAATTTAAAAAAAATTAGAGTTAGAAAAACAAAAATATATATATTTGTTTTCGTGCATACGGCCGAATTCCATGATTATTCAAGCATACTTTTCATAAAAAAAAAATATATGTTGCATCTTTCTCATATTTTGAACAAAAATTGGATATCGTAATCAGTTTATGATTATCCGTTGGAGTTTGGCCAAAATATCAAAAAATCTAAAAATTATTTTTGTTTAAGCTATCTCGGTGTAAAATTACATCGTAAAGTACACCTGCAGATACTAAAAAAAAAATTCTTATATTACGGTGTAAAATTACATTGTAAAGTACTCCTGCGGACAAAAAAAATATTTTTTTTAAAAAATGAAGTGTAAAAAAAATTAACTTAAGAAAAACAATCAAACAACAATGCAGCTTGCCTTGGTAGGGTGCACTGGGGGTGACGCGTCTTCCCCTTGCACAACAAGTCCCCTTACCTAAGACTCTCACAGACCAATAGATTCCTAGTGACCTTAATATTAGGTGACGACTCCTAATATTTATAGTTGTAATTTTACAACTATAAAACAAACCTCTTTTTCACCGTACGTTGTTATCTCCTCAAACCCTAGGGGATGGCAAGGCACGAAGTGTGAAAAATTTATCGTCGTGACAGTTGTTATATTATAAAATCATTTAGGATAAAAAGGGGTTAAGTTTTATTCTAAGGATTTTAACGGAAGATTGAATAGCATCACTCCACAATAAGCATGGAATGTAAGAAAGCCAAATGCTAGTCACTTAAAGGTATTTGAAAGAATTGACTATATACATAAAGATTATTAATGACCAAGCAAAATAACAAGAGTGAAAGGATGATCTTTATAAGTTCTGATCAAAAGTCAAAATGATACAAGTTTTACAACCCAATTAAAAGGATTTGTTATTAGAAGGGATGTCGAGTTTAATGAAGAAGAGGGATGGAATTAGAAGGTAGATGATAGTGAGAAATATAGCTTTATACCAATTTATGATGAAAACAAACATAGATATAAAGATCATAACGAACTAGTTATACTTACACCATCACCATTAATAATCTAGGGATATAAAGATCATTTTTTTTATAAAAATAAAATTCTTTCTTTGTGCACTCCTAGTAATCACACCACCTCCTTCACTATCTTTCCCTCTCCTGCTTTGAATCTGTCTATCAACTTCATTGTTGCTAGGGATAGCCCTCCCCCCTCCTATCTAACCATCCATCTAGCCATTTGGTAGGTCCTTGTTGCTCGCCTTTCTCTTTGTCCTCCCCTGACAATTTGCCATTTGCTAGAAACCATTTCAACATCAAAATGCATCATGTCAAAACCCTTCTTCTACTCACCATTTCTACCTTCAACTTGAGCACCACCTGTCGAGACCATGTTGTGAAGGTTATAGTACTTCCCATACATTCCCCTAGTAATTTCCCAGTCACTACAGTCTCAATTCATACTAGGTCAATATAATCCTCCTTACACACATTTCCATCTTCATTTAGGGGTTTCCTTATTGGTTTCAATTTTGTATTGCTATCCACTAGCATGCTTAAAACTCCCCAAGTTTCCAGTTGCCTGACTTCCCACCTTGTTGGTACTATTGGTTATTAGGGCCTTAGAACAAGCTCCATTTAAATGACCCAGTACCTTGCAAAATGTACAGAATTTTGATAGCTTTCATAGACTACTATTTAACCAAGAGTGTTCTTATTAGGCAAAAGAATATCAATGGGATGGGGCATTTTATCAAGTAGGTTCATTTCCACCAAGATTTTAGCATAAGATAGTCTAGTCATAAAGGCAATCAACATATCACTTTAAAGGGGCTTCCTAGTAACACTAGCAACTTTTGATAAACATTTGAGAGACCAGCATTATACGGGAAGGTTAGGGAATTTAATCCAAATAGGAACAATAACCATTTGTGCAAAAGGGATTTCAAAATACTCCGACATTGGCTTAAGGATTAAAGGTCTACCATACACTAGATTAGGGTCACTGCTAAGAACACTTAACTTATCTTCTTCATGTTTGAATCTATATATCAACTAGCTAGAGTAATGAATGGTTAGAGACGTTTGACATTTCAGGTGTTCACAATAATATTGGCCAAAGCCTTGAAGCAAGGAAATCTGTTAGCAACATATCCTATTATACAAGGTTTCCATATCACATTCATTACCTAAGTCTTCTTCCAAGAGATTGCAGCTCTTAGCAATAGATACGTTAGAAAAGTGCATATGTTTTGGATAATTTGAGTTACAATTAGTTGCAAATAAATTACATGATTTTCCTATTAGAAGGTTTGGGTTTACAGGGTTACCTAGGATACTAGCAGTTTTCGGTTGGTTCAAAAACATATAAGGACTAGGGCATGAACCAAAACTAACAGAGGGGATGATTGGTAGCTTGTTCACAAGTTTTAGGTTGAGGGACTTGAAACTTCCCTCATTTTCATTTTTTGAGTCTGTACAATCTACCACATCTTCTCCAAACCCTTTTGTTTCAAAGCATTCTACTGAAACTTTTTATGGGTCAAGGGCTATACTCTCAAATCCATGTGTATGTGATCCATTCTCAACATAAGTAATCTTTGAATTATGGGGGGTAACAAAGACTATTGATGTTGTTGTATCATAATATAGAAAGGCAATATGAATAAAAAGGTTATAATAGAAAATAGATTACTAGAATGATGATGGTTTGATTAAGGATTAGGGAGTAAATATTGGTATTTCATTTTGGACAACTGTGTTCGTAGGAAATGAGTGGTTTAAAGGTTATGGTGATGATGAATGAATATGTTGTTATGGATGTTTGTTTAAGGAAAATGGGATGAAAGGGAGACTTTAAACATTCTTAGAAAAAAGTTAATGGTTTTTTCTATATATAACATGATTTTTTAAAAATAATATTATATTTATATTTAATTAGTCTCAATGATAACTTAATTTCTAAAACTCATGTAAATAAAATGGGAGTTTCTCTATATGTATACAAATATAATTATAATAACAATAATTGTGAGTTTATTATGAAATTATTAGATTTCTAAAACCTATGAACATGTTAGTTCAATTGTTATATTTGAAAAAAAAATTGATAAGTTATAGTTAAGGGATTTTTGTTCTTATAAATCCAATATATGCATTGATGAAACCTCGATTATTAGTTGAATTTTATAAATACAATGGTACTTCCAGGTGAAAAATCTTAATTGTTTATTGGAAGGTTGTTTTATGGGTGATTGTTTTTATTTTTACCCAATATTGATTTCAATAATGAGAATATTAGATTAAAAGAAGTTTTTTAGTGATTGTGTTAATTGTTTTCTTTTAGTTAATATTTGTTTAAATTTTGAAAAGTAATTAATGTATAAATTTAATATAAGGAAAAGTTTTGCTAGGACGACACAACGAGGTGTTGGTTAAGAAAGTATAGGAAAACCACTGCGTTTAGATATGTATTAATCAAAAGATGTTATATTATTGTAAACTTGTATTATTTTATTTCTTTTCCTTATTTATGTTTAACAAATTTTTATACAAGGTTGCGTGATTTGTGGTATGATTCCTAAAAACAAGCAATTAACACATCCAATTCTAATCACTTATGGATGTGGAATAAATATAAATGTAACTGAGCATTGTTTCAATATTTGTGGCATCAAAAGGTTTTAAAATCTACTCATGATTCCAGGACTCAAAATATTTTTTTTTAATAAACTCATGGTTTGAGGTGCAAGAACATTGGAGGAGCACTTCCATTTATGAACCATGCAAAGCATATAGTAAGAGCTCATTATTATATATTATTTTTCTTAAAGTTTAATTAAATGTTTATATGTGAGTGTTAAAACAATTTATTTGATTTACAGGAAAAACAACTTGAAGTGAATCAACTTTAATAAAGTTATTATAAAGTTATTTTAGGAAACTCATAAAGAGAACAAAGATTTGGGGGGAAGGGAGAAAAAGGTTAATCAATAGAAAAGTGATGGAGTTTGTTTTGATTTTTTTTATTAAATTAAATTGTTTGCTATTAGTTTATTAACATCATTAATATGATTTAGAATTTTATCTATCCTTTTTAGTACGATAAATATAACATTGGCATGACTACAAAATTCAATGAAGACTCTTTCACCCATTCTTCCTATTATCTTTAATTATGATTTGAGGTTGGTGCAATTGATAGACCTAATAGAAATCAAGTTTATGGTATATTAAGGCATTCACCTAATAAACTATATTGAGTCATACTATTTCAATTGTAGATACACTATATTCCAACCCAACCCACACATTAGTGGATGTTGATGAGCTAGTCCAAAAAGAGTTCAAAAACATCTAAAAATAGGGGAATAAAATAAGAGCATGATTCGAATAAGAAAGTGGGATGTACTAGGAGCGCTTACAAGCATATATGGTTTTACATTTGCCTCTCCCTTGTAAACTTTCTTCTTTATAAAATTTTTCTCTCTCTTTACCTACTTTCTGGTTAAAGATTTTTCCCTTTCTCTCTATCTCTTGGAGAAGAGAATATATGGAAGAATAGTTCAGGATATTTTTCTCCCCCAACACCTCCATATATTTAGAAATTTATATATCTTATTTAAGAATTTCTTATGCATGGAATATTAAGATGGACAATGAAATTTGTATTATACATATGTGTTTAAGTTGTGATTGTGTTTTTGTTTTTATTGTTATTTTAGGATGAACTTGGGACAACAACTAGACAATAAATAGATAAAATAGTGAAAGATCGATCATTGAATTTTGTTGGCCATTCCATCAGAAAGTTACAGGAGGTTTTGACATTCCTTATAGAATCTATGACAAACAATTTTGTGAGCATTTGAGGTGTTGATAGAGTTGCCAATTGAAGAAAGAGAGGTAAAAATTATTTTGTTGGCGTGGTTATTCCATTGAAATTTATAGTTGCCGGCAAAAACACTAGTAAAATATAAATCCATGATGAGAAACTTGTTGGGCTTCGATAGGGCAAGTCATACTAACAAAATATTTTCCTAGGCATTAAAAAAAAATATATTCAATCAGTGTTTTCTAATTTTTTGATAGTGTTTATTACTATAAAATCATATTTGTATTTTATATAATCACTGTGAGGAAAACACTCAAATTGTAGTCCTTTTGAGAACTTATTCCATTAGATTTATTCAACTATTAAAGATTATTTTCGTTAATATAGTAGAGCCCTTTGATATTATTGGTTAATTTAACTCCTGTGATGTGATTTGTTTAATACTAGCTCGGTGATGTTTGCTTATACCATGTCCATGTGATTATTATTTGTATGTTTTGAGGGTAGGATGAATATCCATGGATACTAATCATCCTTTGTAAGTGTTTAAAACAAATTCATTCTCGAGAAAATGAAAAAAGAAAACTCTATTTTCTATCTTGACCTTCTAATTACGATTACAAAAATATTAAATTTCATTCCCGCCAAAAAAAAAAATTATTAAGCACGATCTTATATATTATTATAGATCTTTGATTTATAGTTAGATTTTTTTGGATGCGAAGAACTTCCACCTCTTGAAAATATACGTTGTGGGTTTAGGTAGGTGAATAAAACCCTGGTTATATCAAGGTTTTACAAAGAATGCACGATCTAACTCGAATTCAAGACGTTATTCTTTAATTGGTTTTTGTGCATACATACTAAATCCACTTCGATAAAATGATAAATAAAAAACCATTTATTATGAAATGAGAAACTAATAAAAATTTTAGTTTTAACATCGTAATCATAAGAGAATTTATTTATTTTTACTATACACTCAAATCTAATATATTTTTTATTCTTTTGACAAAGATGGGTATGGATAACCATGATATTTCATATGTAGTGGTAATACTAATACAAAGAAGAAAAACAACAACAATACCAACAACAATAACACGAGAGCAAAATCTCAAACCATGATTTTTTTATTATTATTAGAGGGCTATATCTTTTAATAATTTATTATTCTTGATTCTTATTTTATGAAATAGCATTACTTGATTTATATTTATAATAAATTTATGGACCTTCCAATAATAAAAATCAGTATAAGTTGTTCTCAAATTTGTAATTTGTCCAAGCATCAGCTACCTAAATATTCGACTCGCTTGCTTATTTGTCGCACCCAGACATGCTACATTTTGCAAAGCAGAATTTGCAATTTTCAAGTCATTATTTATGGTTTCGGAAGCAATAGCCTTAACTATTGATTAAAAAACATGAAATTAAAAGGTATGTTTCCTGATTTGAATCTCACTGACTATTTTTAGAGGTCATACTTTTTAGTATAAAAAATTAGTGACTTAATATATTTTTATGTAGAAATTTTTTGTGAATATACATAGAAGCCCGGGAATTTAATTGAGGTATACACATGTTAGTCCATAACACCCTCCTAAAACATAAAAATAAAAGCCACTAATAATTTAATTGTCATGTTTTATTTTATTTGGATGACTTTTTACGAATCATGAATATAATAAACCTCGCTAATATCTATATCGATTAGATTAGAAAAACAAACAGGTAGAGTGCTTCACTCCTTTGTGGATGGGAGGCAGCCTGCATAAACAATCATAGACCCACAAGAGTTGAAGCAAAGCTGCCCTCCTTTGAAACCAATCCATTGCCTGGCAATCCTTTCATTTCAAAATCAAATCAATGGTTTCACTACCCAATCATTTTTTTGTGCTACCCATTTAAGGAAAATCCACGTAAACGGGCTATAGAAATGCACATGCAAATGACAACTCCTTGTTGAATTATTATTAATATTATTATCTACTATTTAAACGTACACCCCGACCTCTCCTAGCACTCTTGGCTTGTAGTATGTATATATGAAGAACGATTATACCCGCACCCGCACCCGCACCCGCACCCGCCACCCCTCTCCTACTCCCTAACCCCTCTCGTTTAAACCAATAAACACGCACAAAACATCCCTTTAGCTTTGAGACTTTTGCCTCTTTCTTCTGTGTCTTAACTCTGCTATGTTTCCTTAAAGTCATTTCTCGCAGAGACAACCGAGTCAGTTACTGTCTTTCATTCCCATCTCTCTGCATGAAACAGAGTGCTCTGCTTCACTTGATACCGTTACAATGAAGTATATAAGAACCAACAGCTTGAAAAGGCTTTTCTCGTTGAAAAGAAGCAGTCTTCAAGATATAGTTTTCGCCAATGAAGAAGAAGAAGAAAACAATAAAAACTCCAAGATTATTCAAGAGCAAGAACATCCTCCAAGACCCTCTTGGAAATGCTTCTCTTATGAAGAAATATTCGACGCCACCAATGGCTTTGGCCCAGGTTTGCTTCACCGTCATTGCAACCTTCTAAGTTCTACCCATGTGTTTTGCAATTAATTTTTGTTTAATCTGTTACCTCGACGTGTTAGAAAATTTGGTGGGGAAAGGAGGGTATGCTGAGGTATACAAAGGAGTGTTAGGTGATGGAGAGGAGATTGCAATTAAGAGGCTAACAAAAGCTTGTAGGGATGAGAGGAAAGAGAAGGAGTTCTTGACGGAGATTGGGACAATTGGGCATGTCTGCCATGCTAATGTGTTGTCCTTGTTGGGCTGTTGCACTGACAATGGGCTTTATCTCATCTTTCATTTCTCCTCCAGAGGCTCTGTTTCTTCCCTTCTTCATGGTACAGACATATAAGTTTGTTTTGTTTGCTGTCTCAGTAAATAATGATGTCGTTTCCTATCTTCTCTGGGTTGTTTTAGTTCCTGCAATGTTTTGATGTGCAAGGCTTTGGTGTTTCTTAATGTAGATGAGAATCTCCCAGTGTTGGATTGGAATATAAGGTACAAGATTGCCATTGGAACTGCTAGAGGGCTCCATTACTTGCACAAGGGTTGTCAAAGAAGGATAATTCACCGAGACATTAAATCTTCAAATATTCTTCTGACAGGTGATTTTGAGCCATTGGTAAGGATTAGCCCTTTCTTTCTTTGCAAATTTTACTGATTAAACCAAGGTCTTACTCTCAGAAATTTTACTTTTTGAAACGAGTATCATACAAGTGCTGTTTTGTTTGAATGTTATATAGATATCTGATTTTGGATTAGCAAAATGGCTTCCATCTCAATGGACTCACCATTCAATCGCTCCGATTGAAGGAACCTTTGGGTAGGGTATCAAGCTAGCAGCCATTTCAACTCCTATGGAGGTACGATTCTTGTTTCCTTTTCCTTGGATTGAAACTGAAATGTGCATAAACTTCTTTAGGCACTTAGCACCTGAGTACTATATGCATGGAATAGTGGATGAAAAAACAGATGTGTTCGCATTTGGAGTCTTTCTGCTGGAGATCATTTCTGGCAGGAAACCAGTTGATGGTTCTCACCAGAGCATTCATAACTGGGTATCAACTTTGCCATTTATTTACTATTTTTAAAATGATTTCATCTTCATTACGCAATCTTTTAATTATGTTTTAATAAATTTAAGTAAAATGGACTTGTGGGTTTCTTTTGATTATTTAACAGGCTAAACCAATATTGAGCAGAGGAGAGATTGAAAAGCTGGTGGATCCAAGGCTTGGAGGGATCTGTGATGTTACACAGCTGAAAAGACTTGGCTTTGCCGCATCCCTATGCATCCGGGCATCTTCAACGTGGCGCCCTACCATGAGTGAGGTCGCTATTTGCTATGCTGTATTTATGTTGTTGCATAGAACAGTATGCTCTTAATGGACCGACAAAAGGATGATTTCTGGTGTTAATTACCCTGAAACAAAATGTTGCCATTACCGTATTAAATGTTTTTTAACTCCATAAACCTTCCATCTTAAATGTTTTCCTGTCAACATAAAGTAGTTTTAGACCCTTTTTTCTTAAAGAAATTTCGTAAAGTGGATCATTGCATAATGCTTGCGTGTCATGTTCATGATACAAGTAAATTACCCTTAGTTGACTGTTGTCCATAGATGCAAGTTTCTGCTTTAAATCACTAATATAGTAGCCTAGTGTAAGCTGTCCCCCTTTCAATTTTGACTGTTCTCCCGTGACAAACCATGCACATCCTTTTCAGCAATTAAGAAGACTGCAACATGTAAACATGGATTTGATCCCTTAGGTAAAGGTAGCGGGATTTGAGTTTTTACACGCAATTCCAATAGTCAGGATGTTCTATCCTACCTAACCTAAATCTTTAAACCAAAACACTCATTAAATTATGGATCTCCCATGTGATTAGGAGATTGAGAATCTGATTATCAAAATGATCGAGAGGGCAGGTCCTGTTTATGACTTGTAATAATAATATTGCAGTAATAAAAATATGCTGAATTTACGTATTGATTGATTTTGTGTTTTTGGACTTGGACAAGTGCGTTCCCTTTCAAATCAATTACAGTGGCAGGACATTGCTGGCAAAAATTTCTTTTCCATCAAGTTGCAAGAGATCCATTTGAAGATTAATTAAGTCCTACTACAGACATTTATCAGCATTATTACCCTAATGTTATAGACTTGGTAATGTTGTGTGTGTGGGCCATTTCTAAACAAGAAATCATACAAAATAGATAACCCTTTTAATGACTCAAGACTATATATATATATATATGCGTGTGTGTGTGTATACATATATGTATGAGATATGTTAGAATATGCCTTTCAAACAGCATCACCTCGTGTCAAATGAAATGATGTTGGCTTCGAATTCTAAATTAAAAGTCAAAAATCTGATATACCAAATGATGAAATTTTGTGAGGTTAATAAATTTTGCTGTTTATTAGCAGGTATTGGAAGTAATGCTGAAAGAGGAGATGGATGAAGAGAGGTGGAAGATGCCCAAGGAAGAAGAACAGGAAGAATTCTGGGGTTTTGAAGATCTAGAATATGAATGTGACAGTTCCTTCTCAGTTTCTCCGCAAGATTCAATCTCTACAAGAAGTACGACTACCATTATACACTAGGTGCTCAAGTCAAATCCTAAACGCCACTTTTGTCGACATGAAAATGAAAATTGTACGTACGATACTCAGCTATTTATGATGAATATGTAAATCAAACTTTTTACAGGCACCACTTCCCTGTTGTGATCAATATCTAACCTATAACTAGTTTTGCGGCCATTGTTAGCACTTATTGAAAAAATCCCAAGCTTTTTAGAAGTGCAAGGTTGACAAGTACTACTGAGAAATACACATGGTATACGTTTATGTGCAACAAAATAAAGATACAAAATTAAAGGATAAGAAGAAGATTTGAGATGAATATAATTATATTTAAGTGTTTTTCTATTATGTATTCCTCGCTATACCTAAACAGACATATATATATATATTCCTCGCTATACCTAAACAGACATATAGACACACACACACACACACACACACACACACACATATATTCTAGCACTTAAATCCTACACAAATAAGGAATTAAATCAAATAAGAAAACTTATTCTAATCTACACACAAGCTCTAATACCACCTGTTGGAAGAATAATAGGTACGATATAAGCTCATAAACAACAAAATAATGATACAAAACTAAAGAACAAGAAGATTTGTGAGGAAGACAATCTCATTAAGTGTTTTTCCCTTGTGTACTCCTCTCTATACTTGTATAGATTATGCTTCTGAATACAAACTTGTTACTGAGCCTCAAGTTTAGACAAATAAGGTATTAAGCTAAACAATAAAACCTATTCTACTCTGGAAAAAAAAATTGTTCTGCTAACTTAATTACTATTTCTAACTAGACGTCTGATTCATTTAATTCAATTGATTGACGTGCTCTCAACTAGTAGTTTACTTTCAACAATGTTTGTTGTCCGGGGGATGTCAACTTATATAGCAAGGGAAGAGGTTGTCTTCCTTCCCTAGCCAATAGTTCCAAGAGATGTCATTTTTTTTTTCTCAAAAAGTCTTCCTTATTTGGTTTAATTCATTAGATGGTCTACCAATATTGGACATAAATAGTTACACACACACTTGCAAGATATCTTCCTTGTTCCATCTCATTAAATTCACACGACTTTTGAGTTGCAATTCCCAAAACCAACCTTGTTATCTCCACAATCAAAAATTCCATCATACATGCGTGCTAGAGAATTCAAGTACAAAAAGGAGAAAAATGTGATGGGATTTTTAAAATTGAAAGATATATATTCTTGCTGTGAAATATCTAATCTTATCATAAAATCCATGACTTGTAGAATCTCTCATCATTAGATAAAAACAAATCTGATATTTATTTATATAGTATTTATCGCTTGAGGAAATGGCAAGTGAAAAGGAGTTATTAGTGTATGCCGAAAGAGTTTGGAACCATTTTCCAGTCCAGTCACCTACAAAATCTCAATCTATGGATCATCGGCAGTTTTTAGCTATTAAAAAAGTACTTGACCAAATCAAGTTGGCTCATTACCCTATTGAAGCAGCAGAATACCTTTGATTTTGTCCCTAACTCTATTGATGCAGTAGAATACCTAGACTTGGACGGGTTAATAAAAAAAAAAAGAAAAAAAAAAAGGCATCACTCTTCTTCATATCCTCAGGGTTCGCAGCCATGTCGTATTTGTTATTAGGGGTCCTAAGAGAGAACTAAAAACAACTTTGCCGATTCATCACTGTCATGACAGCAGCTTGGATGATGTGCGAATAGTAAAGCTGTAACGCAGCCGGATCCCATGCCAGATGTGAGCTTCACATCATGAATCACTTGTTTTGTTTTATTATTCTGGACATCATTGGGTCCTCCACATTATTTTCTTTTGTTCTTCATAGTATATGTTCAAAATTTAATCTTCCCCTTTATATGGCCATGCTATCCACATAAAAATGGCTTCTATTATTATTATCCACATATAGTTATGCTATTTTCGAAGTTTGTCTTGCAATTTTTATATGCACAGAGAGGATGGGAAAGAAGAGTGCACGTTGAGAATTCACAACTGGCAGGGTTCCACTTGAGCCTGACAAGATCATCTCAACTAACCAGAAAGCTTGTATAGATGCTAAATAAATTAAGGGATATTGACCATGCAAAAGCACTAATATTTCAGAAGACAGTATAATTAATTAATCACAGAGCGGCATTGCTTATTTAATTCCAGTCTAAGCTCATCACACCATATTTTAGATTGCATGGAAAAGAAGAGAGAAAAGGCAGTTGACAAAACAGGTAGACTTGCTCCCTCCCTAGCTAATGATAGATGTAATGGGGTCGGCAAACACTAATGCTACAATTAGGGCTGCATTGGAACACATGAAAATGTGTTAGTTAAACAGCTGCCCCCTCCACAAATAATTTGTGTGGTGTTGTTTATTACATGCAAGCATCTTGAGGGACTGGTGGACTGCTAGTGCAACGACAATAACCAAGAGATTTCAAGAGGAATAATATAGTGGGTGTTACAAAAATATAAATAAATAAATAAGAGATAAGAACAGTGGGTCATGGTAATTTTAACAAGCTGTATAAGCTTAGTGACAATTGGGTTTGGTAGAAATAGTTATGAAAGCTCCAAGTAATAATCTAATGGCCACCCGGTCTCTTGTTAAAGAAAATAATGGAGGTTGGTGCTTCTTAGATTCCCGAATTTTCATGAATGCAGATCGGCCAAGTGTGCATCGTTAATTCAATAAGAAAATCAACCCAGATCCACAGCTTTATTATGGTATTTATCGGATCTTATGTAACAGGCGTCAAATAGAGTGTGTGAGTTAGATCTTAAATTGTTATGGATGCTCTCAGCAGTTTGCTTCTTCCAATGAATTGTTTGTGGTTGCTGCTGTGCAGGATGTCCTGAAGAGGCAATGTCAGTAGATAGAAATCTGGAATTCATTGAAACTGAAAGAAGTCGATTGCTGTGGTGATCTGGAGAAGCGAATGGCAAGGGCTGCTTGTCTGTGTTGTTTTAATTTGTGATTTCTGTGGCTCAATCTTGCCTGGTTCCTTTTCATTTTGGATATTAATATATTAAAGGTTTTATAAATTTTAAAACTCATCTATTGGAATACAGGATAGGATGTATAGCAGCAAGACATCTACTAGATGCCACATCATATGTTGAGGATCAACCTTCATTTTTTTTTTTTCTTTTAAAAAAAATGATATTCTGGTCATTTACTTGATTGAGTTTAATAAACTCGTATAATTTCAATAATATAAATAAAAAATATAAGAATAATAAAAAAAATTGGCAAAACAAAATAATCAAAGCCCATCTAAGTTAGCATGTCAAATCTACAATTTAATTGTGATTTCAGGTAACCTTGTTAGAAGCAAATTGAATAAATCAATAAATCTCAATTATCATTTAATTCATTGTTCAAGTGTGAAATTTTTTTCTTACAAAAATTAGTTAAAAATAATGGGGGAAAATGTGTATCACGTGTTGACCTAGTGACCAAGGGTATATAATTGAGATAGCTTAGTAGAAGAAAAAAATCAAATGTAAAGACCATTTCGAAATTGTGAGAAAATCATAAAAAATAAAAATAAAAACCTCAAAAAAAGATCAAAGTTACTTGTGTTAATATTTGAAAATAGTAGCCCTAATCATAAGTTTAGGACTAACCCCATAGAAAACAACCCCTGAATAATAACAAAACAAAACTCTCAATCATAAAATAATTAGGGATTGAAATGGGAAATAAAAGCAATTATAAAGGAATAAAAAAAAAGAATTAAAAGAAATGAGATTGAATTTGACATAAAAGTAAATCAAAATGTTGAGGGTTAAAATTTAAAAAAAAATCAATAAGAAAAAGGATAAAAATAAAAGGAATGGAATTGAAAATAAAAAATAAATATAAATTAAAAGAATAATGAAGAAATTCGATATAAAAGTTCAATGCAATCAAATTATGGTGGGTGAATTTGAAGAAAACAAAATTAATCTATAAAAATAAAAATAATAAAAGCAAATTATATGCAAAGAAGAAGAAAACTTTTTGTATTTATCAAGGAGAAGAGAGTGAAAGCGAAGGGAAAAGAGAAGAAACAATTCCAGTAGAGTGACATCGCAAGTCTAGCATTGGTAAGAGTTTAAACACATGGCTAAATCATTATAGCCACATCCACGAATCATTATTTTTTTTTATTTTTTTTCAATTTCACAATATAATATTTAGGAATTGTTCTGTATTTTTAATTTGTTAAAGAGGTGGTATACAACTCTTTAGTTTTTTTTCTATAAATTCTATTTGCATGTTTGTGTTTCTCTCTTTAATTTTACTGGCAAGTCTGTGTGTCTATTTAGACGAGTCAAGATTGTATGGGAAAATTTGCAATTTCCAGCTCACTGAGTGCTGTAAATAATATAGGATGATGAGACAACCAGAGATTTTTCAGAACTGAAATGTTTTATAATAATAATAATAATAAAATGGTATTATCGATGATATTGGATTGGATATTGTTAGAATGAAAGGATTGGAGAACAATGCTTAGTCACCATACAACCCAGCACCTGCACAAAACAGAATTGCAGAATTCATTAATGAAGAAATAGATGGCAGACACACCAAAACAATGTAACAAATTCTGTTAGCAGTAACTACACGTAATACCAGACATTGTACACAACAAGAAATGATTCTTGTTGTACACTGATCCAATGAGCTGCTGCCAAGTGCAGTAGCCCCATTGCTATAAATGTATCTCATTCCAGCACTCTTTGTATGTACAAAACAATGAAATGAAAAGAAGTTAAGTAAGCTTGTAGTATTGCAGTAAAGGATTCATTTTGCATTTCTTGTTGTTCAAACTTATTTCTTGTTTTTAAACTTGGTATCAGAGCCAGTGACTAACGTCCATGGCTTCATCTCCAGAAAAATCCTCTCAAAATGAAAACTCAGCCACCACAACACATACAAATCAAACACTATCAGCTGCACCTCCAAATTCATCAATCTTCCAAAATTTGGCCCCAATCACACTCAAACTAGACAGAGCTAATTACTCCTTCTGGCACTCCCAAGTCACTCCAGCACTTCGTGCACATAATCTTGAAGATTATGTTCTTGGCAACATACCATGCCCATCACAGTTTGCAGACAATTCTGCCAATGTCTCCTCTGATTCTGCATCAAGCAGCCAAGTGAACCCTACCTACAATATCTGGGTTCGAATGGATCAAGCTATCATGAGTTGGCTACTCAACTCTATTTCATAATCAATGTTTGGGCATATAGTTCGATGTAATACCTCTCGGGAGGTTTGGCTTACTCTTGAGAACCTTTTTACCACTCACTCAAAGGCTCGTATCCTTCAACTTAGATTTCAACTTCAAACACTCAAAAAAAGAAATATGTTCATTCATGACTATATGCTGAGAATGAAATCTCTAACTGAAACTATAGTCTCTGCTGGTCAACAAATTTCAGATGATGAACTGATACTATATATCCTTGGAGGACTTGGCCATGATTATAATTCTGTTGTAGTTAACTTAACTTCACGACATGACCAAGTAACTCTCCAAGAGGTCCAGTACATGCTTCAAAGCCAAGAAATGAGGCTTGAGCAGCTTAACAGTCCTCTGGCTTCTGAAACTCTACACCTAGTGCAAATCTTGCCACACAACTACGTAAATCCCTAAGTCTTCAAGGCTTCAATGACTATTCATCCAACTCTTCAAGTCGCAATTACACACCTGGCAGAAGCCGTGGCAGAGGAAGATGGAAAAGAAGCAACAGATCTCCTCTATGCCAATTATGTAATAGGTCTGGACATGTAGCATTAAAATGCTACCATCGTTTTGACATTTCTTATCAAGGTCAGAATAATCCCAGTCAAGGCTCTAGACCTCCTTTATCCAATCAACAACATTTCAGCCATGACAATCAACATGCATATTACTCATCATCAAATGCCTCAACTTCTGATAATGCATGGTATCTGGATAGTGGAGCAACAAATCATATCACAGTAGACCCTTCAAACTTGCATTCCAAGTCAGAATACAAAGGTAACTCTCATCTTCTCATAGGTAATGGTCAATCCCTGCCCATCACTCATTTAGGCAGTAGTATTCTCCATAATTTCAACACACATACCTCCCTCATTTTAAACAATATACTATGTGTGCCACAAATTGCCAAAAATCTGTTATCCATTGCAAAACTTACCACTGACAATCCTGTATTTGTTGAGTTTCATCATGATTGCTGCATTGTGAAGGATCGCATTACGAGGAAGGAGCTCCTTCAGGGAACACTATGTGAAGGCCTGTATCAGCTGCGTATACACCAGCTTCTTCCTACTCTACACACTTTACAATCCAATTTCAATTCTGTCAACATTCCAGCAAAGTCATTCTTCCTTCAGTCCTCAATTCAGTCTTTATTTGCACAATCTACATCATTTGTTTTTAAGCTTGACTTATGGCACATGAGACTTGGTCATCCAAATCTCAATGTAATGAAAAACATGTTAAATGATGCAGATTTTTCTTTCAAAATTCAACTTACCTTCTGTGATGCCTGTCACATAGGCAAATCCAAACATAAGCATTATAATTCCTCTCTTACAGTCACACATAAACCTCTTGAGCTAATACACACTGATCTATGGGGGGCATCCCCAAGTCTCTCCAAAGATGGTTTTCGTTACTATGTGCACTTTGTCGATGACTACAGTAACTTTACATGGATATTTCCTCTGAAACTGAAATCTGAAGTTCAAGAAACATTTCTTAAATTCCAAAAACTTGTGGAAAGACAATTTGAAACCAAAATTAAAACTGTGCAATCAGACTGAGGAGGTGAATATCGTAGTCTTGCTCCCATATTTGCCTCCTTAGGCATTCATTTTAGACATCCCTGCCCTCACACTCATCCCTAAAATGGAAAATCAGAGAGAAAACATAGACACATCATTGAAATGGGCCTCAATCTTCTAACACAGGCATCCATGCCTGTAAAATACTGGTGGGAAGCCTTTAGCACCTCCACTTTCCTCATCAACCATCTCTCCACCCTAACTCTTCATCACAAATCACCCATTGAGGTCCTGCACCATATTAAACCTAATCTCAAATTTCTCAAAGTCTTCGGCTGCACATGCTTTCCTCACTTGAGAGATTACAATAATCACAAGTTGGACTTCAGATCAACCAAGTGTGTTTTCATAGGCTATAGCCCAAATCACAAAGGCTACAAATGTCTACATCCCTCAGGTCGAATTTACATAGCTCAAAGCATCACTTTTAATGAACTAGAGTTTCCCTTTGCCTTTGGTTTCCCTTATACATCTCCCTGTCAGACCACCTCTCACTCTCCTACTCTGCCTATTCAACACCATTCCTGGTTACCTTTTTTAACTAACACCTTGCAGGATTACACCACTCCTTCTGCTAATACAAGCTCTTCACTGCTGCACTCTGAAGGCACTTCCCTCTCCTCTATGCAGCCCTCACCATCTTCCAGTCCATGTCCTCCCACACCCACAGTCTCTCAACACCACTCACCCCAACCCCAACCTATCACTACCTTGCCTCCCTCTATCCCTCCATCTCATCCCATGATTACTCGATCCAAACTTGGCATCTTCAAGCCCAAAACCTACATTGCTTCCATTCTTTGCAGTCTACCATCAGCTGCCTATCTTGTCAGCACCCCTGAATCTGTGCAACAAGCATTCGCCATCCCTGCATGGAAACAGGCAATGAATGAAGAATTCAATGCCCTCATGCAAAACAAAACATGGGAATTGGTCCCACGACAGTCTCACATGCACATTGTTGACAATAAATGGATATTCAGGGTGAAGTATAATGCTGATGGCACTGTCCAACGCCACAAAGCCAGACTTGTGGCCAAAGATTTCTAGCAACAACCTGGCATTGACTTCTTCAAAACTTTCAGCCCTGTTGTCAAGTCATCCACCATTCGTGTCATCCTTACTCTTGCTGTTACATATGGCTGGGATGTCCAACAGATTGACATCAATAATGCCTTCTTGAATGACACTCTCGAAGAAGAAGTTTTTATGGAACAGCCTACTGGTTACGTTAATGTTGCTCATCCCTCTGCTGTTTGCAAATTAAATCGAGCTCTCTATGGCCTCAAGCAGGCTCCTCGTGCTTGGTTTGATAAACTACGCAGCTCGCTCATTCATCTTGGTTTCACTAACTCTACCTCTAATAATTCTCTCTTTATCTACAAAAATGGCAAGGCTCTTATGTTTGCATTAGTCTATGTCGATGATATTCTATTGATAGGAACTCAATCTTAGCAAGTTCGTCATATCATATCTCATCTTCAGTCCTTGTTTGCTCTCAAAACACTTGGCTCTGTGACTTACTTCCTTGGTTTTGAGACAACCAAGGGGGCTGATGGCATTCATTTGTCTCAAACCAAGTACACACTTGATCTACTCAAGAAGACAAATATGCTTGAAGCTCATCCATGCCCAACACCAATGAATCACAGCAACAAACTCCATCTTCAAGACAGTGAGCCCTTCGAGAATGTCACTCTCTACAGAAGCACCATAGGAGCCCTTCAGTATCTTACACTGAGTCGCCCAAATATAGCCTTTTCTGTCAACAAACTAAGCCAATTCTTGCAAGCACCGACTCAACATCATTGGCAAGCCTGCAAGCGTATACTGAGATACTTAGCTGGGTCCATTGGTGAAGGTATAAAATTCATAATTGCTCCAAATTTAACCATAGAAAGCTTCTGCGATTCAGACTGGGCCAGTTCATTGGATGATCGTAAATCCACATCAGGTTACTGTGTGTATCTTGGAGGCAATCTGATCAGCTGGAGTTCAAGAAAACAGAAGTCAGTTGCCAGATCAAGCACTGAAGCTGAATACAGAGCTCTAGCACAAGCCAGCACAGAAATCATGTGGCTAAACTCTCTATTATCATAAATTGGTTTTCACAACAAAGAGCCTGCAGTAATCTGGTGTGATAATATGGGAGCTAAACAACTTGCAGCAAATCCAGTATTCCATTCACGAACCAAACATATTGAAATAGATGTTCACTACATCAGGGACAAAGTTCTGAACAAGGAAATTGAAGTTAGGTACATTCCTTCTGAAGAACAAGTGGCTAACATCCTCACCAAACCTCTAACCAAGTACGCTAAATTCAAAGACAAGCTGGGTGTTGTCCACTCACCACACCACAGCTTGAGGGGGCATGTTAGAATGAAAGGAATGGAGAACAATGCTAAGTCACCATACAAGCTGGCACCTGCACAAAACAAAATTGCAGAATTCATTAATGAAGAAATAGATGGCAGACACACCAAAACAATGTAACAAATTCTATTAGCAGTAACTGCACGTAATACCAGACATTGTACACAACAAGAAATGATTCTTGTTGTACACTGATCCAATGAGCTGCTGCCAAGTGCAGTAGCCCCATTACTATAAATGTATCTCATTCCAGCACTCTTTGTATGTACAAAATAATGAAATGAAAAGAAGTTAAGTAAGCTTGTAGTATTGCAGTAAAGGATTCATTCTGCATTTCTTGTTGTTCAAACTTATTTCTTGTTTTTAAACTGATATAGTATAGACATGCCTCTTGAGGTCCAGGGCAGTGGCTTTACTAGCTTTCTTTCCATCTGGAAGCTACTGTGAAACATCAACGCTGCTAGCCTAGTAGTTATAATCACTAAAAGCATTGAGGGAGAGATCATCTGGAGGGGAGTCAGTGTAACACAGAGGTCGAAGTACCATGTATCTATAAGTTGTCTTTACTTCAACACATTTAAGGTAAAACTAAATGAATTTAGTTTAATGGTTCACAAAAATAACAAAATAATGATACCCTTCAAACATCACTAAATGTTAAATCCAGAAGGGCAGTGCTCATATGAAGCTAAAATTAGATTTTCACAAAGGGCAAGCAAAGCAGCTAAAATTCAAAGACATTATAAAGTGAATGATGCGGCGTAGGTGGATGAGGATGGCCAGTATGATGATGTCAAATTTCAAGTGACACATAAACAGCAGGAAATGCACGAGGACTGGGGAGAGGAGACGAGCCATAAAGGATGAAAAGACCATCTTTTAACATTGCTAGAAAGAAGGATGTACACTCCTTGACAAGACAAAAAATGACTACGGAATTCAAAACACACATTATTATTGATAAAAACAACAAAATAAACACCGTATAGAGAGAAATGATTTGGTTATGTTAGGAACATGGAGACAAAATCAAGGTGCGAAGATGTATACAGATGTGGGAATGGCTAATAGCAAATATTAAGAGGCCTTTATCACCCCCCTATCTAAGCCACTACATGACGACTTCATACGTGAGAGAGGTCAGTAAGTAATATCTCGAGAATCAAATACATTTTAGTAAAGAATACTGATTCTGCTCGAGTTGTATGAGCAGTTGTAGGGTCTTTAAATTCTTCATCAAATCCCTAGAATAAATAAAATCCGAAGGGGTAAAGGGATTTTCCACTTCCTGAGTTGCAATGCTTTTTTCACGAGCCATTTTCAGTTAACATGTGCTTGCGATGTGAGCTCCTTGGAGTGGGATGGAGGTGGTAGCAATAGGATAGGGATTGTCGTGAGTTTTGATTGTGTTGTGTTGGGTTTTTTTAAAAAGAAATGTTTTATGAAATGACCATACACGTAGTTATACAAAACAATAGAGAAAGTTGGTTTGAGAATCAATAATTAAGCAAGCACGATTTGATGGTTAGATGTTCAGGTCAATCATGCACGGCTCAAGCAATCCTGATAATAATCTTGTTTCGTAAGATTGCAGTTCATACAAGCAGCATCAATAAGGACATTCTTTTCAATCATAGAATTGTTACAACATCATCTAAGCCTAGCTCTCTGCATGTAAGAAAATCTTTCTACACGCACCACCATGAAAAAAAAGGGAGAGAAATGACTGTCCGCTAATTAACATTTTCCCTCTCGAGGCCACAAAATATTACCTTAATAACATGAAAACTTTCACATGATTCCTACCAAAATTTCCGAAGCCAAATACCAGGCTGCTCTCCATCTGATGTGGTTAAATTTCATCACAAAATGCTGAAGCAGTATGAAGCATTCGATTCTACCATTTTTCACAGGGATTCTCCACTGAACAAGATGTTGTAACAAAATCTTGAACCGTCTTTTTGTTTGAGCAAGAAACAGGACGCGTCCTCTTCAACTGTCTACAATCAATCAGATTAACGCATGAACAGCATGCGGACCCATCATCTTCACTGGATGTCAATCAACATTGGCAGTTCTCTTTTCCAACAAAGACTCCAAAAATACTGAACATAATTTGGTTAGGGGTGGAAGATTATGTGATGATCCACTAAATACAGTCTCCCAGGTCCTCTCCAATGGTTCAGATGGGACCCATGAAGCCTGTTTCCTCTTTGGGTCAAACTGTGGGAGCTCCCCATAGATAGACGAATACCCAAATTTCCCTGCATAAAAAGATGGATGCAGTTTAATTTGTATTGTGCATTAAAATTTAGGAGCAAAACACGCAAATGAATGTTAAGATAAAAAAGGTTGACAGCTGTTAAGAAGAAAGGGCTAAATAATAATGCGAAGAACAGAAGCTGTAGATTAAAAAGGTTGGCTTTTGTTACAAAGAAAGGGCTAAATAATATTGTGAAGAAGTTTCATAGTTTCCTTGTAAATCATAACCATAAACTTATCTATCAGAAATTAAATGAATATGGACGAGCATATTCCTTGACAATTAGCAGAAGAAAAAGCATGAATTCTTTAAATTTTTGATTCACCCAAGTACCTTTTAGTTTTCCTAATCTGTTTAAACTTCTCAAAATTGTCATCAACTCTACAACAACTAAGCCTCAATCCCAAACAGATAAAGTTGGGTTGATTACGAGATGTAAAAATTGTCACTTGATAATAATGGAAATAACCAAAAAGAAAATTAATTTTAAAGTTCTATTGCAAGGTGATTTAACTTTATTTTTTTAAAATGAGATATATTTATTTTTTGGATATAAATGCACTTTTAATATACTGGCATGTACCACTTTGATTAATTAAAAGAAAAATAAGGGATGATCATATTAAGGGAACCCACCTGCTTCTTCAAGGTCACCGAGACCCTCTTGCCGAATTGCACTATGTTCCTTTGCTTCTTTACCTTGTGGATCAAATAGTAAATACTCATGATCACCATTTATATATGCAAGCAATGATTGAGGTGGTTTCCCATCTAGTTCATTTTCATCTAAAGAAGACTGATTTGCTTGAATAAAGGCAAGAGCCCCTCCTTTGGCCTGTACCAAAAAGAAGAGTCAGAATACCAAACCATTCTTGTCAAATGCACAAGGATGATACAAAAACTTAACGAATTATTTCAATGTATTGAATCGGAAAAAAAAAAAATATGGCGACTTCTTTCTTTTCTTTGTCCTTTATTTACTAATCAAAAGTACTTGAAACTTCAAGGGCAAATGATGGGACTTGTTGCACCTTCATAATTTTGACATTGCTTGGTATTAAACCACACTACGCATTTTCTGCTAGATTCACGAGGGAATCGCTACAATATTTATTTCTCCAGCTATCAGTTAAATAACAGGAACCTAGAAAAGTGGTGAGCAAAAGATACACCAACTTGTTCCACACGTAGCTTTTCCATTTAAAATCTTAATATCATCCCACAAGCATTTGAGGATACTTACAAAACCAATATCCTTTTCCATCACATTTTTAATACTCTTGGAAAATGCATACCATCACATTTTTCAGGGACACCACAATATATATCTAACTAGATTTTACTATATAACTAATAAAAAAACAGACACAAGATACCAAAAGTCCTAACTTCATTGCTATAAGAATATCGTATAATAATTTTATTTCCAGAAATTGCAGCTATACAAATGATTTTGTGAAAGACTTGATAAGAAAACCTCACAGGTTGGTACAGATTAAGCAAAATTAGTGACAGGGTTTGATAAACCAAGTCACTAGATTATGCTACCAAGAAACTTTTTTCACAAAGAACATTGATAAAAGACACAAGTCTAATCATGTCATGAGTAATAGTTACAAATATACTGCCTTAGTGTCAAGGTACTATGAAGGCACTAGTTAGTTGTAGTCAGTCACACATATGGTAGGGGACAGGAACCCATACCCTGTTAAGGTGATAGGTCAATTATATTGAACCACACACATGGCTAGGACTGGGACAGATCTCATCATACCTTATTCACTGACCAGGTAAAAATAGGAACAGGATCGGATGCATTGAATAATAAGATTACACCATCTCTTCCTTTTAATGATATTTCATTGCATTTAGAGGATTCAGGAAGAAGTGCCAGAGCAGCAAAAGATGACATGTCTGCTGCACTAGCAATAGCTGCACAAGACATATACAGCATGTTATCAAACACATGATTTTGATAAATAGATGAAATGTTTCATCACTTTGTTAACAGTTGCACAAAGAAAAAAGAAATTAATTGAACTACTCAAGAAAGCAATAACAAACACTGCAAGAAATAATAATTATAATGATAATAACTGGTAGCAGAGGCAGCATTCATATTTGGCAGGCTGGGGCATTGAAGTTTTAAAGATTTATGCAATGAAAAGAACCGAAGAGTGAGTTCCAAGAAGCAGGCATTGCGTTTTAGCATTGCAGCATCATTGAAAACAACACTTGTGGGCTTGGTTGAAGCTGTGGTCACTGTATATCCTAGCACTAGCAAAAGCAAGAAGCACAGCAAAACTCAATTATTGTAGCCTTTAGTTTTCACATCATGGTTCCTCGAAAAGAAATGGTTTCAAAATACTCATTTTCAACAATTTAACAGTTTGAAGCAAGAGCGATATAAGAAGCAGGCATCATATATGTGCAATTCAAGCATCATTTAAATAAAAGCGATTATGACCGGTTTGAGGTTGGGGAGACTGTAATGTAACCAAAAATCAAAGCAAGAAACACCACTAGATCAGTTATTACAGCCTTGAGTTTTTATACCAAGGTTCTTCAAATAAAAAAGGTTTGAGAATACGTATTCGGACATAAAAATCAAGCAACAAACCAGTATCAACAATTTTGTGGACCTCCAACCCAGGGGAGAAACAAATGCATAAAAACATTTCCTCATCAGGATGTGCTACATGCAAGATTTTTACAAGACCTTTTTAAAACAAAATGAACTAAGCTACACATCAAAATATTCCATGTTCTAAAATGAAAGGGTAGCTTTTACCATAGAATCTTAAATTTCATTTTGCATTATTGATGATGCAGATGAGGATCAAAAGTATTGAGCTAAGTTCAATCATAGAAGAACTTTCCTCTTAAAATAGACAGGTCAGCCTATGGTAAGGAGTGAGGCATGCTATTTATGTTTTATTTAAAGTTAAGCAAGGTTACAATACCCCTGACTAAAATACAAAAGATGGAGTATGATACTTTTCATCCAATAGTCAGATAAGTGAGTCATACTTATCAGACTTTACACTCAGTTTTCTGCATATATCAACTTTGAAAGCCAATTGAGCTTTCTCAACGTTAAAGGTCAGCCATTTCATCTTTCAAGTTATTGTATCATATTGGTTTCATCTTTCCATGACGCCAATATGATACAATAACTTGATGGATCTCTTTGATATTTAAGAAAATAATGAAAGAAGGAAAGGAAAGAAACCATATCTGGACAGAACTAAACTCCAATTATTTTTATTTTTCCTAAAAACAGTTGAATTTCTGCATGCCAATCACAAGATTGGCAAGATTCCAGGAAGCTCACAAACAAGCAAAGCCTAAAAATTTGTTCAAGAGAAGAGATGACTTTTCACCTTCTACATGAAGCATGTATGACCAAGATACACGCAGCTTTGACATACTCCAAATGGATAGCTGTGGTTTTGAACCCCATGATGCAGAAACAAGATACTCTGACGTTCCAACAAATGAGAGGTTCACAACAGGCTGTAAACAAGTTCCAGGAAAAATAATTAAAAATGACACCACAACAAGAGAGGAGATATTCATGAAAGCAGATGCCATGCGAAAAAGATACATCGTAAAACCTAATGATTCCCTGACCAAAGCATTTGTCCTTGCAGCCTTTTTTGCTTTATTTGCTTCTACTGGGCTACTAGTCAATTTTTCAGCTATTAAACATTGCTAAGCAGTTGAGCACAAGCTACAAAGCTCTCTTGCTCCAAATTTATTTGCATAAAGCATCTTTGAACAACTTGACATGTTCATTGCTTGTTACTTTAAGCAAATCAATGACAGTCATAACTAGACTCTAAAACATCAAAAACACCAAAAGGAAACAGAGTCATTAAAACAAAGGACCTAAACCTACACAGCCCCACAGTTTTATCTTTTGCATTGTTAAACACCACAACATAAACTTAAAGAGGAAATGAGGGCTACGTTCAATGGATCAAGAACAAAGGTTAGGTGGCCAGCAATATTTGTTATTTCCATAGTTTTGGTGTGGGTGTGTCTGTGTTTGTGGATACATAGCATATGCACTAGAAAGATCTTAAGTCAGGATCTAAAGCATCACCATGAGAGTCTCCCCAATCACAGCCACTAGAATATTCTTGTCTGCATCCCACAGTGTAATAACAGTTTCAGCTGCAACAGCAAGAACAGAACCATCGGCAGAAAATGTGGCAGCTGTCATTGGTTTTTTTCTGCAAGTAGAATTATAAATAATCTAAATGACCACAAATTTGAAGGTTCAAATTACCAGATATTACCAAGCACTAGATTTCATCAGCTTTAAAGTGACAACACAAGTACACATTTCAATGAACAAAGTTCTATTAATTATAAAGGGGAAGAAAAAAGAGGCACAAGAGGTAAATTTAGGTATAACTTTTGGGGTGAAAATTTGGATTAAAGTTATATGAGACAGAAAAGCCAAATGAAATATTTAGGACTAAATGTTATAAAGTTTTTGAAAGTTCTTCCATTTTCACCAGCAAAGTATTTCTTTTAAATCCCACTAATAGAATCCATCAAGATTTATAATGTCACTAAACCAGGATCATACTTGTATGACCCAACAGCATGGCAAGTCCATCCAGAATTTGAGAGTGGTTGATCCATCTCCTGGATCCCATTGTTGCAAACCCAAACCTGAAGCGCCCAAAAGGAGATGTAAAGCTAAGAGAAACAGAATACTCAAAATTAAAAGTTTTTACGTCCCAAATTTACCTTGAAGTTCCCACCATAAGAAGAACTGACAGCCATAGGGCGGGTAGGATGAAAAGCAATAGCTGAAATGCCAGCATCCCTATAAAACATGGAATAACATGATCCCCAATCCTGTTCTTAAAGGAAGAATATTTATATCCACACATTCCAATCCAATGAAAATATGCAAAAGCATGCACATTGACAGATGATGCTAAATAAACAAATATTGAGCCAAGGTACGTAGAGCTTCACATGTGATGCTTAAAACTGACTTCCCTTATTCTTTGATCCCAATTCATAAAAATTGAAAACAAATCAGTGACTGGTGTCAGAATGACTGGCACAACCCAAAAATTGCTTGCATCTCATTTCATTAACCCGTACAAATTAATTCAAAACATCAAACCTGTGGGGCTCATAAATGATGGTAGACAAACTGAACTCCTTGTTTTGTGATCCCCGTGCCCAAAACTTAAGACAAACTAATCCTCCCAAACCCTCCTCAGGAAGCTTCACTTCAGCAGTGCTCATCATCGAGCCATCTAAGGAGATAACAGCTAATGTCACCACTACCTATAACCAGCATATCCAAAGATTCAGCAATTAATAGGAAATGCAACAGAATCAAATTAGTAAAAAAAAAAGTAAGAGAGATGATCAGCAATGTAGTTGAATAGGAAAAGATACAGAAAAGCAACTTGATTACCGTGACTTCATCGCTTGGTTGATGGTTTCTCTCACAAATTACAACCTGTGTGTGGGGGGATAGAAATTCAAATTTCACTTTGATGCATTTTATAGTCAATGAGTTCTAATAAAATATTTATACCCCAGTACCTAAAGCATAGAAGGTGTATATCAAAATGGTCCGACGCACTAGGTGAAATAACATACCCAGTAGGCCCGATATTTCCAAATTGATAATAACAAATCTTATCAAGCAGATAAATGTTCTAAAAATGGATTGATTTACAAAATAAAAAGAAAAGGTAAAGTGGTTACAACGCTTGCACACAAAACCTGTTACGAGAAAAATCCAGCACAGAACAAAATACCTCCACCATAACCCACCCACAGGAAGGAGCCGAAAAAGAAGAAAGAAATAGTCTGTAATTCTAATAATGAATGCAATCAACATTGTTACACAGTAAATTGAAACACATTTCCTTGGGAAACACAATGGTCCCTCAATTACTTAAGCATAGAATACGAGGCTGCAACCACTGGTCGTGAAAACCACCTATCAGATGAAATGAATGAGAAAACAAGGCCATATCCTTATTCTTCTAAGTTCAAATTCTTGGACATTCACCAACTCCAAGTAATACATTATTTTCATCTAAAGAAAACTAATTACCTCAGAAACTCCCCGGTCATCAAATAGGCTGTATAATTGGATGCAATAGCTATCTGTACGCAAAGCAACTAATCCCGCATTACAGTCAAAGGCAATCCCACTTTGTAAGCCATTGCACATCTCTGGAAATGAGCAAGGAAGCTGAAAAATATGATACCATTGTTTTCAACAGATGCGAACTAGTTTCCATATAAAACAGCATCAGAACATATAAAGCAGTATTAGTACTTTGTTCACATAAGAATCAGTCCTGGAAAATATGAAGGTATATGAACAGTAGGCCAAACTACCCAGACAAATCTGCAAAAAGCAAAACCTGGTAGGTTGAAACAAAAACTTTATGAAGCTGTTAAAGTCTGACTCAATGCAAACACCAAGTCATAGATATCAGGCCAATAAAAAATTGGATGGGGATTTTCCTCACAAGCAAACATGCCAATGAATTGTCACGGCATGCTGCATGCAAATCTTTACAGCTCAGGGCCTGAGATGGAGTGATTTACACCTGACAGTAACATTTTTTTAAGACTCACAAAGAAGCAAGGCAGTTCAAACACTTGAAGGCTAAATATGTTAACCAAGGATTCCATTATGAGCACCCCTCGAGTGATGCTACAACTTCCATGATTGAGTATAAGTCTCAAAGAAGGTGGCTTTCACAGCATTTAAGTTTGATTTCCTAATAACAAATGACAACTGACTTGCTAGTACTCACCATATAATTTAAGGTTAGTATTGTGTAATTTTCCTGGTGTTTAGAATTTTTTAGTGCTATGCATGGGTCTCTGCTTAGAGGGATTCGACCCTCAAAATATGCTTAAGAAATTGAAAATCCCCACTGGACTCTCTCTATATCTCACTATACTCTTCTCACTTTCTTATATACACTGGCCATTCCTTGTGATGGGAAAAGCAGAACAGTGAAGAAGTTCCAAATGCACAGATAAGCATGGCTGGCACAATATTTAAGATGGATTCATAGAGACAGCATATACAAGTTTTTGAAAGAGTAAATCCAAAATGCAATAAAGACAACACCTGTTCGAAACTCAATATATACATAGATGTGCTGGTGAAGGGAACAGGATTAAAGTAGTATGAGCAATAAACAGGAGAAGTGGATGGAAATGATGCAATGATGTGAAAAGAAGTGGTAAATGATATAAAATAACAAGTCAGAGACTTTTTGGTCAAAACAGAACATTATGGAGGAGAAAGTTTGGCCTAAATAGAACATTAAAGAGAAAATGATCGATACAGTCAGTTCCAACTAGATTGTAACTAATTGGATTATCATATCAAAATTATCATGGAAAGATTTTCTGGCTTGTAGAAGATTATAAAATTTCCTACTCATTGAATTATCATATCAATCAGCTGAATATATCAATCAAACAATTAAATGGCTAGGTGGAAATTGATAATCTTACAAGGTTCACACAAGGCAAATACATTGATCAAAACTAACCTTGATCCCTGAGATGGACTTCAAAATTTCCATTGAAGGCATTTTGAGTAGATGAATTTGATTATCTGCACAAGATATCTAGAGATCCTTGCTTTAGTAAAATTGGTAAAGACAAATTCATTTTTTAAATTAGGATTAAATTTTCTGGGAAATATATTCCATTTACAGATGAAAGTGAAGGATCTGGAGAATCTGTAAGCCATAAGAGTGGAGATCCAATTCGAGGTAAGAATTTCTTCCTTCCTGTGTCTAGTTGCCAAACCACAAGAACTCCCTCCTTTCCACCTAAATGTAAACAAAGAATGTGTCATCAACAGGACAACAACTCTGCACATGAATATAGCAACAATCTTCATGAAAAAACCATGACTATAAAAAGACATTCTGAGTCAACTGTCAACTGATGTGAGTGGCAAGTTTAGATCTGAAACACCTTTGAAGCAATTGCTTAAAGCCAGGACATTTGATTTGATAAATGAATTGCATGATCAGAAAACATCTACTGGGAGATAAGTTTCCAATCTGCAAAACATTTAATAAAATAAGACATGCCACTATTTCAAGGACCATATAATAATCTCAAAAACATATCCAATCACCCTGGTTTACTCGTATCTCTGAGGTTACTTTAACCAACTCCAAAAGCATGTGAAAGGTGTCTTCCCATTTTTCTCATTTATTTCTAATCTAGTGTCAGGCCACATGGAAACATAAACATACAAAACAAAGCATCCATTCAAATTACTGCTTCTTTACCTGAATACAAGTAAGCTCCATCAGAAGAGAAAAACAGAACATTTACTTCAGAAGAATGCCAATGCCATGTGGTGCACGAATCAGCATCATCATCGCCCCTCACTCCAGGTCTTTCTTCCTCACTATTCATCAACTTTCCATTCACTAATCCATCCCCATCAGCAAATGTTCTATCCCCAAATCCCCTCCAAATCAAAATTCTTCCAGTCACATCCCCTGCAGCAACAATTCTCTGAGTCGGGTGGAATGCGAGAACATTCATATTCTTTGTATGATGCAGCGTGATCTTCTTAACCACAGCACGCTCAGTCTCTGCAGTCGGTACTTTCCATATTTGAAGCTTGCGCTTAAATCGGATACCAAAATATTTTCCCGAGGAGCCAACAGTTATAATCTCTGGTTGCTTCGTCTGTACAAAAGGTAACCACAATTTAATAAAGCTCTCCATTTCTTTAAAGTTTTAACTGGCTGTCAATAAAATTAACCATAAGTGCTAAAGCTAACTCCTTATTTCAAATCACAGAAAAGTGGCCACCCGAAAAATATCAATAGCAAATACAGAATGAAATTATTTTACCTCTGTCAGTGTCATTCCACCAGCCATACGAGAATTTGTTAAGTTAAACTTTTTAATTTGACCACGCAAGGCCTTACTAGACTCCTTTTCTGGTTCTTTTGTGTTTTCGACAGACAAATAAGCAAAAGTCTTAGGAGATTTCTCATTGGTCTCAGCTGTCTGCCTTAATAACGATGGAATGACCTGAAGATTGTTAAGAATAATAACAATAATCATTGCACGTTCAAAAATAAATTTATTTTTAATAACAGAATCATCATGAAGTTGGCTTTAATTACCATGGAAATAATCGGCAGATTAACGTTAATTATCTTAATTAATTCCGGCACTGAAAAGTCCCAATAACGAATAGTTCCGTCAAGTGACGCCGTCCAACAATAGCATATTATCTTACTTGCTGGAGTTGACGCCGGCACTACTATCACCGCCGTAACAAGCGACGCATGGCCGTCAAGAGACGCTACCTGCAAAACAAAAGGGGGGAAACTACGATAGTTAATTAATCAAGAAAAGTAACGAATTGACAAAATTAGAAGAAAAACAAAGGGAAGTACGTAACCGGTAAGCCGGTGGCGGTGCTGAAGATGGTGACGGAGTTGGCAGTGCAAACGAGGAGTCGTTTGGCGTCGTTGGAGAAGGCTGGTGGTGACAACACGTAGCTTCTACCGCCTCTAATCATTTTTAGACTTTGATGATCAAAGGAAGAAAAAATCGAGAGAGAGAGGAGTTATGAGATTGAAAGACTGTCCTGCTAAAGCCCTAATAGCGGCAAACTTCATCTATAAGGCCATAAACCCTCTGTTTGTTCCTTTTTTTACGGACGCCGCCACGTGAAGAAGAGAAGAAAGCGTAAGAGTGATTAATTCTTGAATCCATCCAATCCTCGTATTCATAAGGTTTTGGTTTGATGATCCTCATACTAATTTATTTTCTTAATTCAACCCTTTATGTTATATTTGGTTTCCCCTCCCTCTGTTTACTTCGAATTTGGTAGGGTCTATTTTTTAAAATAATTTTTACTTAAAATTATATTAAAAAAATTATATCAATATATCAAAATATTTAATAAAATTAATTTTTAAAAAAATTAATTCAACCCTTTATGTTATGTTTGGTTTCCCCTCCCTCAATTTACTTTGAATTTCATTATATAATATTTGGTAGTGTGGTAGGGTCTATTTTTTAAAATATTTTTTACTTAAAATTATATTAAAAAAATTATATCAAAATAATTAATAAAATTATTTTTAAAAAAATTATTATTTTAGAGCAGGTGTAGCTAGCCAAAACAACAAACACAACCTTTATCATTTGATTAATGCCTATTTCACTATTTAATTAATCAAGATTTGTCAAAGAAAATTAATGAATGTGATTAAGATTGTACAAAATAAAATTAATAATAAATACAAGCTATAAGATTCGATGACACCAACCATATAATTATTTTTTCATAAATGAATATCTTGTAACCATACATCTTCATTCTAATCACAATAACCAACATTCTTCAATAATAATCTGAAATTGACTTGGATTTTTATAATCTCAAGTTTATCTCTTGGTACTTGGAGTTACACCCTCTTCACTCCATCAACCCTTTGAAAAGGGCTTTGAAAAATCTTCCAAGCTTTTTTTATAGTGGTTGCTCATCCAAATATCGGTGGATAAACGTAAGATTGTTGATTTTTCTTCCTTGTCCTTTTTTTTTATGTAACACATTCTCATATTAAATTTGATCATAACATTTTTTTCATATAATTTCCCAAACATTTTGTAGGCACATGCAAAAAAGCCAACCATCATAGTTTTCTTTTGTGAAGATAGGCAAGTTGACATAGAAACATTCCATTACTTGCCACTAAACCCTTTTGTAAGGCTTTAATATCACTTTACTAGTAAAGTAAATGATGTTTCGTACGAGAAAGACAAAGTAATTATAGGAAGAGTTTTTTTTTTTTAATTACACTAACCATCTAACCAGCATGTGTGTTTAAATACATGAAGTTCAACAATTAAAAACACTCATTACTTGAATCTCAACACTCAAAGTACACGAACACATTGAACTTGTTCAAAAAACACATGCACGTAATCAATAAAAAAAAACATCAAATTATTTATTTCATATCTCCATTCTTAAACCCTCTTCAAACCAATATTTCGAGACACTTTTAATTAACAATGATGGGAAATTACACCCCAAAGTTTATGTGCAGCATAGCGAGTTCCACGTCCATTTGCTCTTGTTTTCTTGTTCCAGATTCCTTATAAAACCCTCACAAACAGCAATGGTTATATTACTGCTCTGAAACCTCTTGGTAAAATAATCTTTTTGTAGTTATGAGCTAGTGAGAGGTAATTTTGATGGGCTTTTCCTTTTCCATATCAATCAGGGTTTTATCTATGGTCAGAACCAAAAATTGTGATTATAGACTACAACCTGAATCAGTGTTTTTGTGCTTGGTAGCACACTGCCCCTCTAGCAAAATTGACAGACTACAATCCATAAAAACCCAATTTAAACCCATAAATTATTACCGTTATATGTAATACAGCGTAAATTAGTATACAGCAAAGTGGGGATGAAAGCTTTGAAAGAAATCTTACGTGCAATCATAACAGTATAAATTGATGTTTAAGGTGAGATGCCTCCTTTGTTTGGACTTGACACTAAGCTAGAGATAAAATACAAGAGCACCGAAATAATTCATCAAAGACAATAATGGTAAGAATTTATGTCCAGCTCTAAAATCATGTCATATCTTCATGTTGAATTTTTTTCTTTTTGTCCATTTTGAAAATTAGAGTAAAAAATATTATATATGCGAAGGGAGTACTAATAAGGTATTAGAGCTCTAGATTCAGGAATGCACCGATGAAAGTACACTATCTAGAATTCAACAACGATGGACAACAACAACCTTACATAGGTAGAGACGAATTCAACAAGCATTGTGTTATAGTTCATACAAGTCCTAGAGCTCATGGCTTAGCATGGACATGGGGTTTAGATCAATGACTTTCTAAACCAATAGTTGACGTAACATAAAATGGTAATTAGGGTTACCAAATGAACACACAAAATGTGATTTTGTGTTAGTTATAGACACCCAAATTAAAATAATATGGGGACAGAACATGGGGCAGAACAAGATTTGCTCAACTAGTTGTTGAGATCATGGGATCAAGGAGGATGACTACCCGTTTTTTATTGGGAAAGATGTCATTAAGTTCATAGAGAACATGGAGGAGAATGTGCCCCACTATGTCCTGAAAAATAAGGATCATGGGGTGTCATGTAACTCACATAGCTTTGTTTGTCAATTGGTTGTAAAGTCTTGGTTGTGTAGCATGCGATTTATGTGCATAACACGGACACTCTTATGTGTAATTCTTTATTGATGAGATAAATAAAGATTGAGAGTTATTCTTGTATTTTGGTTTACTTTGCTTGTATTTATTATTTGCTTACAATGAGAAAAGTGGAGGAACCTCTTTGGGTGAGTGAAATACATAATCAATTTGTGGATGATTTGTCTAGTGTGTTAGCAAGATAAGACATTACGGTAGTGAGAGATAGGCTTGTTACACCCGTTGTCAATTCTAGACAAGCCTTGAGTGTTAATTTTGATGCATTTCACTGTGGGGTTTTAAAAGATGAATAGCATGAATACTATCATGGTTGTCGTAGATAGATTCGCTAAGTATATGATGTTTATGGTTGCCCTAATAACGAGTACAACTGAAGTTATAGCTGAGTTATTTTATCACAACATGGTGAAAAAGTTCAGAGTACCTTCTAACATTGTAAGCGATCATGATGTGCGATTCATAGGCCGATTTTGAACATCTATGTTTAACATGATGGGAACAAGACTAAAGTTTCCCACTACAAACCATCCACAAATTGATGGGCAGGCAAAAAGGATAAATGCTCTATTAAAGGAATATTTTAGGCATTATATGAGCGATGCAATGAAACTGGTTAGAGTTGTTGGATAATGTGCAATTTTGCTATAATCTTCAGAAATCCTCGGTAACAAAACCAAGTCTATTTGAATTGATTTTGGGAGCACAACCTCAAACGCCTATCAAAATTGTTATGCATAAATGTTAAGGGAAAAGTCCAATAGCATATAAGTTTATGATGGAGCGGCAAGAGATATTTAAGCAAAAAAAAGATAGCTTTCACAAGGCAAGGAAAAAAATGTTGAAATACACTAACCAATATATTACTAGAATTTACTAAGGGCGACAAGGTGTTGCTCAAGTTAACACCCCTTAATTTGTAAGCAAATTATAAGGAAAAACAAAGCACCAGGGGTTGGTGGTAGCAAGGTATTATGGACCTTTAAAAATCATAAAAAAAAAGGTGAGGGTTATTGTCTATAGGTTAAAGTTGCCTGAATAGTTGAAACTTCATCCTAATTTTCACGTAACTTACTTAAGGCCTTTCCATAAAAGACCAAGAGGATCCAACATGAGGTAAGTCACAAAGAGCTCCTCCTATGATTCATAAACAGTTTGATGATGGTATCATCAAAATCATGGATCATCATCGACTCAACCAACATAAGAATCAATGAACTGAGTTTGTGATAAAATAGAAGAAAAATACAAAGGTTTTATGGGAGAAGGATGTTGATTTATGGCAATTCAAGGATCATGTGCAAGACTACCTCATATCTATTCTGACGATGACGTTAAACTCTTCTAGTGAGGATGGTTTGTTAGAGCCCTAGGCATAGAAACACACCAATAAAAGCCACTACCTAGAATTCGACAACGATGGATAGCGGAAACCTTGCATAGAAAGAGATAATTTTGACAAACACTGTGTTATAGTTTGTACAATTCATGGAGCTCATGGCTCAGCATGGACGTGAGTCTTAGATCATGAACTTTCTAAGCCAACTATTGACATAGCAGAAACTAGCACTTGGGGCTACCAGGTGGACAAACAGAATGTGGGTTAATGCTAGTTATGGATACCCAAATAAAGGGAGCATGGGGGCAAAACATGAGTTACTCTACTAACTATCGAGATCATGGGATCATGGGGGATGACTACCCACTTCTTGCCGAGAAAGAGGCCACTAAATTTATGAAGGATATAGGAGAAAATGTACCCCACTATGTCTTGAAAAATAGGGATCATAGTGGTGCCATGTAACCCATATAACTTTGTCTATAAATAGGTTGCAAAGCCTTGGCTGTCTAACATGTGATTCTGTGTATAACACATACACTTGTATCCTTTGTTGACGAGATAAATAAATATTAAGAGTTATTCTTATACTCTCAATGTCATTTGCTTATGTTTGTTATTTTCTTATAAAGAGGAAAGTAAGGGAACCTCTTTGGGTAAGCGAAACACGTAGTTGTAGGGAAACACAAGTGAAAAAAATAAGGTCAAGCTTAGTCTAGTTAGGATTAAACTGTCGCATTAAGTTGGATTTTAGTTAGAAAATTCTAACCCTATGACCATTGTTGTCAAAATCATGATCCAACTCGTAAAATCGTATGATTTTATAAGTCAAAAGAACAAATCTTGTAAAATCAGGTAGATAAATCGGACCTCATTAAAATCAGGGAAAATCATTAAAATCATATGGACTCGTAAAATCAGTATGGATTAGTCTTATTTTACAATCCTAGGCAAATCCCTAAAACTAGGCTCTCATCTCATATTTAACTTAACAAATTTAATTAATTCAAACTATTCCAGTTTTCCCCAATCCCCAATTCTTCTTTTCAAAAGAGGCTCTCATCTCAACTCGTCATTGACAGTTAACCAAAAACTCATAACTTCCTCTCAAATCTTTGTCTCCACTCAGCTTGTCGTTTTCATCGTATCTCATTTGTCATCGTCATCGTCTCTCATCAATCTTCAAGGTTAGTTAACTTTTACGAGTTTTTGGGTTTCATGCCCAACCAAGTTTCATGCTTTTTGATTAGATAACATGGTTTAGAGAGCGAGAAATACAACATTTATTCAGGCATGCTCTTTGTGTGAAAATAGATTAGAAAAAAAAATTCTGTAAGAAATAGTACATTAATTCAGACATTAATCTAGACATGTCAACTTTTGGCATGGTTTAGAGAGCGAGAAATAACATTAATTCAAGCATGCTCTCTATAATAAACTTAAGAAATAAAACAATGGAAAAAATTGAAGCTTTCATAAAACAAAGCTGGATGTTTGTGACTTGTGTCTACGAGAAAGAAATGAAAGGAAAGCTGGGTTTTAAGAACCGTAATGAACTGTGAAGATTTTGTCATGGTGTTTGTGACTTGTGTCCTGATTTCTCTCTTTAAATCAATTTTTTTCTTCTCAATTATGTATATTTGTGCTGAGGATCATGATTTTATCACTGCAATGAACATTGATTTGAGGGAAAATGTTTGTGGTGTGTTGTTTTTAATAACAGAGGATGTGGAAACAACTTACTCCTAAGGTACATTTTATGTGTACTTGAATTAGTTTCTTATTGATTTTGGTATTGGAGTAAAGAAAGGAGATGGTTTCAGTACATGATCATTTTTACCAAGTAAAGGGCTGATAATGTAGCTCTATTCAGCTTCGTTTATAGGAGATATATATAGAGTGGTGAAACATGTTGGGACTAGATATCCAAATGAAAATTTGTATGTTAATGGTTGGTCCTTTGGTGCCAATATTCTTGTCAATTATTTGGCTTAAGTAAGTTTCATTGCTTATTGATTTTACGTATTTGCATACTACATGACATCCTAAAAAACTACCAGTGGCAATAGACTTAATATGGGATGACACCATGGTATAGATATTGATAAAAATTCAAGAAAAGTTTAATGCAAGTATTTTCAAAAAAAATTCAACGGAAACATTTATCGTTTTAAGCATCTTTTGGCTTGCAATCAAAAAGATGTTGAGTCATGCTAGCAAGTACCAGCAGATGTGAAGAAGATGATTTTGAGTGTTTTGGTGAAAATCAAAAAGCTTTTAAGAAGAAAAGAAAGACTTTTTAGTTTTTTAGAAGCGACGAAGATGCAAATGAAGATAATAAAATCGCCTCAATCCACAAGGGAAAGAAACCAGTAAGTGGAAGTGGAAGTGGAAGTACTTAAACAACCATCAATCAACTGCTAAAAAAAGATATTAAAGAAGAAACATGTTGACAAATTGCAAGGTTTTTTACACTAATACCATTCCATTTAATTGTGTGAAAAATCTTGAGTTTGTTAAAGTGCTTGAATTGGTTGCAAAGCATGGGCTAGGTTTTAGGCCTCCATTTTATCATGATATTAGAGAAAAATACTTAAACCAAGAAATATATAACATAATGAAATTGCTTGAAGACTATAAGCTGGAATGGAAAAAAAAAAGTTGCTCAATAATTTTTTATAGATGGATTGATAAGAAAAGACATTTTATTTGCAACTTTTTAGTTAATAGTCTTAAAGGAATTTTTTTTTATCATATATTGACACCTCTAATATATCCAAAACAACCAATAAAGTATTTGAGATGTTAGATGCAATTATAGGTAGAATTGGAGAGGAAAATATGGTGTAAATAATTACTGATAATACTGCGAATTATATGACAGTGGGGCATTTATTGATGGAAAAAAGAAAATATTTATATTGGACACCATGCACTGCTCATTGTATTGATTTGATATTAGAAGATTTTGAAAACAAATTAGAGGTGCATTAGGTAACTATTGCTAAGGGGAGGAGAATCACCACATACATATATCCAAGAACGATTCTTATTTTCATGTTAAGACACTTTACAAAAGAAAAAGATTTGATTAGGCCTACTGCCACTCGATTTGCTATTTCATACTCGACTCTTGGATGTTTGGATGATTGTAAGATTCAATTGATGACAATGTTTACTTTCGCTTAATGGTGGTTAAGTAGGTTTTCAAAAATTAAAAAAGGGCAACATATTTAAAATTATGTTTGGACAACAAGTTTTGGCATGATGTCTTTCATTATATTAAGACAACATGTCCTCTTATTAAAGTTCTTTAATTACTTGATTCAGATACGCCGCTGCCCATGAGTTTTATATATGAAGCAATGGTTCAAGGAAAAAGAAAATACAAGTGAATTTTAGTTCTATACAAAAAAGGTGCAAATTATCTATTATGATAATTATTTATTTATTATTATTATTATATTTTTTTTTTATCTTATGCTATTTAATGTTGATGTTAATATTCTTAATTTTTATTTTGTATTGTAGTTATATACCTATATGGGATATTATTGATGCAAGATGGGAATTTCAACTTCACAGATCTTTACATGCAATAACTTAATTTTTGAATCTTCATTATCATTATAATATTGATTATAAATTGCATCCTGACATTAAATATGGAGAATATGACTGCTACATCGAATGGTGCCTAATAAGGATAAGAAAACTAAAATTGATTTAAAACTTGATATACTCACGGATACATAGGGGTTATTTGGTATTAAGGCTATCATAATAGCAAGGAATTAAAAAAAAAAAAAAAAACTCCACCTAAATGGTGGACTTCTTATGGGGATGAAAGTCCAGAGCTATAAAAGCTTGCAATTCGAGTTCTAAGCTTGACTTGTAGTTCATCTGGATGTGAACATAAATGAAGTGCATTTGAGATAGTAATTTTTTTAAAAAAAAATATTGTTTTTGTATTTGATAAGAATCTTATATGTTATCAGTTTGAATTTTTTCATAGGTTCATATGAAATGCAAAAATCATCTACAACAAAAAAAAATGAATGACTTGGTTTTTGTGATTTCTAATTTGAAAATAATGATAAATAAGGCAAAAAGGCAAGTTATTGATTGATGCGAATCTCATGATCACATGGTCACGCAACCCACAACAAAGAATGAGATCTAATCCTAAAAGACTGAAATAGGTCTGATAGGAGTGTGACACAATAGAAACCTGCCCTAAGGCACCAACACTATTAGAAAGAGTAGAATGACGCCACAAAGCCAATTAATCTTCGATAAGTCGAATTCAGTTCATTCAAGAACTAAAGAATGCAAGAATCACTCTCACACATAAACTGAAAAGTTCATAATTAAAATTCATCAATGGTTGCCGAAATTTAGCTAACATGAGTTTAAATAGTATTTTAAAAACTAACCCTAATGGACCCCTTAAAGCCCATGACTTAATCCAAGCAAGCTTTGGATCCTAGCTGAAAACAAAGTCTTAATTAAGCTCAAACAAGCCTTGGATTATAGCTAACAAAATTAAATAAAACCCCTAAGGCTTTATTTTTTATAGTCTTCCATCAAGCCCATTAATCCCATGTTGTAATAGGATTCCTTTGGCTCCTTTGCTGTGCTCTCTTCATGGCCCAAATAAGATTGTATTGGACCCATCCTTCACATGGATAAGATGTACTAGGGTCTCCTCTCAATACTCTAATGGTCCTTGCAATTCTGACCTGGTTGAAACCTTCAAAACCAATATGTTCATTGCCTTTCTCAATACCTTTGTCTTAGACCGTGTCATTGCACCATTTGGAACATATAATGGGTCCTTGCTAGTGTTTATGGGTTGGTCAGCATCATCCCCTCTCTCCTCGAAAGGATTCGACCTCGAATTAATATCTATGTCAAACAACGTAAAATCAGCAACATTAAAGGTAGCAGTAACACTATACTCACCTGGAAGATCAATTTTGTATGCGTTGTCATTTATTCTCTCTAAAACCTGAAATGGACCATCACCACAAGGCTATAATTTTGATTTCCTTTGGTTAGGAAATCGTTCCTTGCGCATGTGCATCCAAACCCAATCATCAGGTTGGAAAACAACTAGTTTACGTCCCTTATTTGCTTTAAAAACGTAAAGTCTGTTTTTTTTTCTCAATTTGCATTTGAACTCCTTCATGGAGTCGTCTCACCATCTTTGCCTTCTATTCTCCATCTAAACTTACCCTTTCTTCACAAGGTAAATGAATTAAGTCCATAGAAGTTAGTGGATTAAAACCATAAACAATTTCAAAAGGAGAAAAACAAGTGGTCGAATGAACAACTCTATTATAAGCAAACTCAACAAAAGACAAACATTCTTCATAACTTTTTCAAATTCTTTTGTATTACAACACACAAAAGTTGATATAATTTTTATTGACTACCTCAGTTTGCCCATCTGTTTGAGGATGACATGTTATCGAAAATTAAAGTTTGGTTCCCAACTTTCCCCATAAGGTCTTCCAAAAATAGCTAAGGAACTTAACATCACGATCTGAAACTATATTCTTAGGAATGCCATGCAAACATACAATCTCCCTAAAGAACAAGTCTGTAATATGAGATGCATCATCTATTTTATGGCATGCAATGAAATGCGCTTTTTTAGAAAACCTATCAACCACAACAAAATAGAGTATCTACCTTTCCTTGACCTAGGTAAACCTAAAACAAAGTCCATAGAGATGTCTACCCAAGGTTCCTTATTCTCCAACTCAAGCTCTCTTTGGGTGTTTATCATCATCACCCTTTTGTTTACACATTGGCTGGCTATGGTGCCTTCCCCCTGACATTTAAAAAACTTAATATCATGGGTTTTAGAACTTAAAGTTTCGATGTTACCTAATGTAACGACGGTCGTTGGTTTGGAATTCTTAGAAGATTCAAATTTTAGTTTATTTGTAGCTCCTCATCCCTTTTCAAAGTTGTCTTCCATAGGCTGGTGATAGCCATCGGTTGTCCCCTCCTAACCAATCCTTTTCATTTGAGTTGTTCCTCCATTTCTATGGCTTGAATGCACCATATTTGTCAACTCAACATAGTACTGCATCTCAAATATATCTGCAATCTCATGATTTAAACCATGCAAAAACCTAGCCATAGTGGCTTGCCGATCCTCTTCCACATTAGCCTGGATTATAGCTACCTTCATCTTCTTGTAATATTCTTCCACACTCTTGGAACCTTGATTTAACCTCTGCAACTTTTGATATAATCCCTTATAATAGTGGCTAGGTACAAAATGCTTCCTCATAAGCATTTTCATCTCCTCTCAAGTTTCCATGAGTGCCACCAAACAATGGCATAATTGATGAATTCAATTACAACCAACTTAACCTTCTTTATCTCTGAGTAGTTGTGACAATCAAACACCATCTCCATTTTAGTTTCTCACTCTAAATAAACTTCAGGATCACTTTTACCTTGAAAAGATGGGATTTAAATCTTTATATTTCCTAAATCATTATCCCTCCTAGGCCTACCCATTCTAGCTTCTCAATTCTCATTCCCAAACTTAAACATGCCCCGGTTCAAATATGGTTCATCAAACTCCTCCGACTCTGCCTCTTCCTCAACATTCCAACATAGAACACGCCCACCTTGCTGCCTATTGGGGATGTCTTGTTGATGTCCCCTAGGAGCCTATGTTTCTACCCTATCCAACCTATCATGAATAGATTCTAATTCATCCCTCAACATACACCTCATCTCCCCTAACAACGTCTACATTTGGAGGTTAGGAATTGCAAGTTGTTGATCTTTTTCAGTCATGATTATTGGACATATTTAAAATTTGCAAAACAAGGTTAGAATCCTTACAAGCACTCCCTCATGTATTTCACTCAAAAATTGATACACTTGGGCTCGTGTTTTCACTCTACACGACTTTTATCCTTTTATGGTCTCACACACTCTTGTCTTCTTTTTTTCACTCTTTTGTGTCTTCTTTAATTCTTAATCGAACTTCGAGAAACTAATTCAAAATAATCCCACAGCAATTCAAAAAATGAGAAACAACCAAAACTAACCAAAAGGCCAGGAACTTGAATAAGTTGAGAAATAAGATAGAAAGAGGAAGTTTTTTTACTGGAGTCGTGTACTTTTCTCTCTTTTTTTTATGAATTTTTATGAACTTGAATAAGGTGAGAAACAAGATTGAAAAGAAGTTTTCTTGCTAGAATTGTGTACCTTTTTTACTCTTTTTTTTACCATTTTTTTTCTTCTAAAAGAGGCAACAATATATAAAAAAACAAAAATGAAAGATACTCAAACTTATCTTAGAACCAAAACTTTGATATCAAATGATATGAACTCTATCAATAATTGCGATGAAACCAAATAACAATGATAGTTTAGAACCTCAAGATCGTGTAGACAAGATTGGTTGAGCCTTGACCCGACACCTAACTAGATGAAAACCAAGACTACAAAGGATTGAAACGCCACACCAAGAAAAATTGAGAATCCCTCAATAATTAAGGTGATAAGTTTGGTTGTTTGAACGCCACAATATTAACTTGATAAGTTCTAGGAGTTCTTTTAAGAATGAAGAGGAATACAAGACCTCACAATGATGATAATTTTCTGAAAATATAATTTGCTTATTCATTTTGAAATACTCATCTATATACTTGGAACAACCCTTCAAGAATAGAAAAAATTATAACTAAAGCTTTAAAACAACACAAACATCAAAATAAATAAGTCCCCATATTTTTAGACCTCTTGGACTTGTAGAGGTAGCCATAAATAGTTAAATAACTAAATTCAATGTATTTAACATAATCATTTATGACCATGTTCATTCATCTATTTAATATCCTTGGAATTCATCAAATTCATGCACTTTGATGGTCAAATCATGCTGAAAATATTTTTGTATAATTATTAGTCTTTTCAATTGCTTTGATGACGTGGATTAAACATTGATTATTATTTGAGCCTATCTTAATCTTTTTAGAATCAGCTCAAATCTCTTGAATTAGCCCATTTAGTGTTTCCTTAGAAAATTTAGCTTTAAGTCTTCGTAATTGAATCACTTAGAAGTGACAAAGGATCTTCTGTAAATTCAGTCCCATTCTCGAGTGTATAATCAACAAGTATAACTTCTTAGTTTGCATGAGGCTATCTACTCATGTTGAATCCTAGGTGTGGGAACAATTCATAAAACAACACATTGGATTTTTGAACTTTATATACTACGACACAGTGAGGTATATAAATAAATTTTTCCAGCACCATCAGTCTAGGTTTCGGGCGGTTAGCTATAATATCTCAATCCATGATGATGGGATGGCCCATTCAAAAAGACCAGTGGTTTCTAACTGAGATGCTATAATCCATCGGAATATATGAATAAATTTGCTTTTTATAATTGCTCTGTTTTGAAAGCAATGATGGATAAGAGTGGGAAAAAAAGAGTCTTTTCCATTCTTTGCATTAAAAATAAAACCCAGCATTTCACCCTGCTAGGTTTAATGGTAGGTTATGAGCTCATCTAGCATGAGGTCACAGCTTGCTGCTCTCAACATACATCCTCCGCTAGATGAGCTATCGTCTTATTGTTTTACTTGGTTCTTGCTAAGAATTTGTGATTTCCGGTTGGCTATCAAAGAGATTTAATCAACTAAGAAATATGATAAATTGTCTACCCAGGGGAAGGAATTCCAAAGAAACTGCATGAGAATACTTGAGAATTATCAAAAGATTTGAACTTGTTGCATGCATGATCTTACAATAGAAAGAAAATTTGGGATACAGAGATTCTAAATCCATTGCGCGCATTCAACTTCCAGCTACAGAAACATAAACAAAAAAATAAATGAGAGAAATATGAAGAATCTTGAAGTAACCAGCAGTAACGGCAACCAGATGATTCAGACCAATTCCAAGCCCAGTATTCATCGTGGAGTTCTCATGCACGGTCAGTTAATAGTTTATACACAAAAAGCGTTCATACAATATGCTTATTTCAAATAATATTTTATTTAAATTAAAGTTACAAATACATCATAATATATCCTCGCAACTTGGTAGTACTGTTATGAGATTGCAGCTCAACAGAGTACATAACAAATAATATAAAAATTCACAGCCTAATGCACAACCGAATTCTGGTTTGCTGCTGCAGCAAGTAGAAAATTCAAACGAGCAGATCTCAAAAACTTGCACAATGGTCTATTCAAGTATCCAGATGCGTTTCAGCAATCCCATTACCTAATACAGATATGGTATGTTAAGGAGATTCTGTATAGTTCTTTAATGTAAAATCTGCATTCCAACAATCTTTCAAATCAAGAAAATAATAAGTATCTGGTAAAACATAAATAGATTTGAAACACTTACTACCAGGCAAACCATGCTACACACTCTGTACTTTGCTAGATATTTCTTTGGCTTTTGCACCTTCCTTTTCCTGTCATCAATGAAATCAAATGTCTCTGACATATGATACCGTTACACCACCATTGATATATCCAACAAAGTAAGAGCAGTATAGCATCATATCAAAATAACCAGAACAAAATCTAGTGACTAAATGAGATATTCACATCAGTTTCCACATCAGAAATGAACAAATGTCCACGTCCATGATTTTCACCAAAAGAATAAAGCAAGAACATACATGGAGATCGAGATCTGCTTCCTTCACAACTTAAATGTGTAGAAATTAGGTTTGCTAAACTTCTGTGACCCAACATCAAAGTGATCATTCATCAAGTATTTTCTGGCTGCCAAATAACGGAACTTATCAGAAGTACATGTTTGGTATATATTAGATGGAATCAAGTTCTTTTTTTTTTATCATTTTTCTTTTTTCTGCTCTTTTCATAAGGTAAAGACAGGCAAAATTTCCTGATTCAACAAAAAGGGAGCGAAATTTCCTGCATTAAACCTAATTCAGGAAGCGGGTTTAGGATTGACTTCATCCCCAGATTCAGCTTTAACAGGTATTAAACTAAGGGGCCTAATCTCATCAGCATCATGCATTAATTTGTTGCACTCAAACATAGCATGTTAAACATCTTGATAAAATCTACAACGTAGGGTAATTAATAAGTAGCAAAAACTAAGAGGGGGCATATCTAAATGCTGATGAATGCTAACAATTAAATATATCTGCTGGACCAGGTTCCATCATACATCCTCCTCTTCTTTTACAGTATATACCAAACATCATATAGCCATAAAATAGAAAATCCATCTTCCACCACTGCCTGGTTATCCATCCATTACAGTATCTAAGTTATGCAAACTGAAGGCCATACTTTCCACAGTTGAAAGAAATTTCAGTTGTGCAACTTTAGAACATCGCATAGCCATAATAGAAAATCAGTTATTCTTATTTCAGCTCCTACACGTAGATCCTATTTCTAAATGACCAGTAACCTTGGATCATTTAATTTCTGAAAAGTTATAAAACACAACCATTATAATAGAAATGCATTATAGGTGAATGCACGTTATTGATCTGTTCCATAGAGAACTAGCTTGTGAATGACATTTTAGCATCCTTGGACATGCAGAAATATTGAACACGTCAGCAATAATGCATCGCAATTAAAACCTAAAAATAAACAGTATGACTAAACAAAGTGTGGTGCTTAGAGTTAATTTGAAGCACAAAAATACATCAGTTAATATCCTGAATAAAATTCATTACTGCCTAATTATCTTGAAGATTTTCAGCTTGCCATGATCTCTTTCTTTCCAGACCTTACATTCTATTTTTTTCTCCTTTTCTTATCCTAAAAAAATTAAATGAAACTTTGATGGTTGGAAAAACAAGGGGAGGGGGGGTTGGGGGTTAAAAATCCATTTTTCAAACTATTTTCACCTAAAAATTCCTCCAAACACCATTAAAACCCCTCCAAACCATCTAATATCCCCCAAAACATCCAAAAACCAACCAAAATATAAAAATCAACCAAATTAAAAATCTTTAAACTAGGTCCGATCTCTTTTTTCAGGGATTTTAAAGAAAAAGGCCACCATCATCAAACTCTCACTGTCAAATGGAACTTGATGACATTAAGAGCAGCGATTTTCGTAACCGAAGTGGCCTAACTGATAATTTTCTCTCCCCTCACTGTTTTCAGGTGATTTTCTCTCTCCTCTCTCAAAGTTCAGACTGAAAAATAAACAAGATAAATTGTCAAGAATGTAGGATTAGGCATATTTTTCCTGCTGTTTTTTCCATTTCAGTCCTTTTTCTTTTAATTGATTATATCATACTTTCAAGCCTAATTCCATCTAAGAAGGGTCATAGAAGGATTCAATTGAAAGGAAAAAAAAGGTTAAAAAAAATGCTTCACTCTTCATGTATATCTTCTAGTTTTCGTATTTAGTGTATATATGTAATAGCACATCCAACCTATCCAGTGCATCCACCTTCCTGAATTGATATGCTAGTGAGTGACTTAGTATGCAGTAATACAACATTTTAGAGCATATTGCAGCAATCTACACTGACACCCATCCCAATCAAAATATATTTTAAGGCTAACAGATTTGTTGTGGAATGCAATGAAAACAATAAAGCTCACATAACAGAAAGAACCATCAACTAGAAAGAGACTGCTTATAAGTTACTACTCATTTTCGCTTCAACAATATCCTGTCTCCCACCAAACCTGGTAAGAACATTCAATTGCGTAGTTACATCTAACGTTGAACCACATCATTATACGAAATAACCATATGATGATCACTTATTGCAGGGCTCTATATCAACATAAAAGGGAATTAATGAACAGCAGAAACCCCATAATAATACAAGAAATATTACCAAACCCTTGGTTTCATAGTAATCATCCAAAGCCCACTGATACTTAGATTGATTTAACCCAAGCCATCTTGCCAAATGGTCATCCAAGCTTGAATGTGCTGCAGAAGACAACAAACCCTTTAATCTTAAGAGCAGAATTAAGGACAAACAAAGAGTAACAATTAGACCATCAAAAGGTTCCGAATTTTCTAAAAGCAAACAACCAAAGACGTAAACTTTAACAAAAACACATATGCAACACACAAAAGAAAAAAACTAAACAAACCATTCTGAACTTTGTTGACAGCATTTTTGAAGAAGCCAAGAACAGACCCATCTGAGACTTGATGAGAATAAACAGACTGGTCAATCTGTTGAGGAGGAGGCTGGACGGGAGGAGGAGGTGAAACAACCTTCTTAGGTGAATCAAAGACAGGAAATGTTGATTCATTCGTAGCAGTAGACATAGGACTGGGAGTGGAAGGTGGGGTCATGAAGACAGTGTAGGGCCCAATTTTGCCAATCATGGGAGGTGGTGTTGAAGGGTCTTTATTGATTGGCATTTTCCTGCTTCTGAAACTGGAGAGAAGAGAAATGAGAGGAGAGCAAAGGAAGGGAGAGGGATTTGCTTTTTGAAGAAGAAGAAGAAGAAGAAGAAAGAGTGGGAAAAGAGGAAGCAGGCAAGTGCGCAAGTGTGCAAGATACCGGGGGGATTGGTTGACAAGTTAAAGTAAGGTGAGAGGATATGTAACTGTGAAACAGTGCACACAACCCAAGTGGTTAGATCTTTGTCTTTCTCGGGATAGGACAGCAGAGTATTCTGCTGAACGTTTTCTTTTTTTATTTTTATTTATTGAAATCTTTTTTTCAACTACTTTTTGGGGGGCTAGATGGTAATATGAGTATGTATTTCATTTTTATTTTTATTTTTCTGATGTGGCACATGGTCTTGTCTGAAATTGGAAGTGTAAGCTGTTCTTTACCTGATATTTAAAAAAAAAAAATTAACGCGGTTTTGGTTTGGACATTAGAATCCATGCAATCTAGCAGACTAGCTAGCTGCGATCGTTTCCGTTATGTACTAAAAATAATTTGTTTATTTTTATGAATATTTTTTATTTTATATTAGTTTTTTAGATATTTTATATATATTAATATTAAAAATAAAAATTTATATATTATTTTAATATATTTTTTAACAAAAAAATATTTTAAAAAACTACAGCTAGCTACAATATGAAACAATATCCTCAAAGTTAGTCCATCAAAACAAGATTACGTGACTATTTGAGAGTGTGGTTGGTGTTTTTTTTAAAGTATTTTTCATTTAAAAGTATATTAAAATGTTTTTTTTTATTTTTTAAAAATTATTTTTAACATAAACACATTAAAATGATCTAAAACCACTATAAAATTTAATTTAAAATAAAAAAAATTATTTTTTTTTACAAAAACAATTAATTGAGTGCACCCATTAACAAAACAATCTACTTATAAAAGAATAACGGCTATTTTTAAAATATATTTTATTTAAAAATATATTAAAATAATAATGAATAAAATGTGAGAACGAGTGCAATCACAATAAGGTTTTGTATGGTGTGTCATATTCTATATGGCCCTATACAATCATGGGATTATAAAACTGTAGTCGTGAATATATATATATTAACTAACAAATAATAGGCGTGGCTTTTTTTCTGTTCATGAACAGTAGATTGTGAGTATAATTAATGTGGACTGGATATTTGCTCCAGTGCTTTGCGCGCGCATGTCCACTTTTTTTTTCCCGTTTATAAATAGTGTATTAACGATTCTGCCCCTCAAAAAAGACAAAAAAACACCGCCTGGACTGAGGGGCTCCCTCGTCATTTCACACATTGGTCCGACCCGGTCCGGTCCAGTTCGCCGCTCGTCTGATTTTTTTTTTTAAAATGGCTAATTACGGATATAGCCCCTAATAAGACAAAAATCATGCATTCGGGACAGGGGTAGACCAGTAATTGACCTCATTTTTTAATTATTTCTTTGAATAACTGTAAATGCCTTTGAGGCACGCACCAGACGGTTTCCCGCCTCACACCCTGTTTAGGCGACGCTTGTGGGCTCATTCGGTGATTGAAGATAGGCTATCGGAGTCTCTCACGATGCGCCTCCGCATGGTCTTCCTCTCGGTGCGGCACATTTCCGCAAAAGACTGTCGTGGACACAGCGGTGGCCGATTAAAGCAGTTGGTCACCTTTCTCTCTCTCCTGCACGTAAAAGTGCAGGAGAGTCCCCGAGGTTTCTGTCTTTTTCACCTCGGTCCCTAGACTTTCAATTTTGTATATGGTCCTGATTTTTGTTATAGAAGTTTTGATTTAGTTTGATTGGGTCCTTCAATTGAAATTAATTCAATGAGCCATTTTCACTTTGATCCTCCTTCTTTTAATTTCCTGATTGGGTTTAAATAACTCAATAAATTCTGTACAACAATTTCAATTTTTTTTTTGTGCTTTAATTAAAATTGATAATATATTTGATTTTCATTTCGGCCCTTATATTTTTAATTTTAGATTTTAATCCCTTTGTATTTGATTTTTATTTTGCCCTTATACTTTTAATTTTCTATTTTAATCCCTTTATTTTTTTATTTGTAGAATAATCTCTACTTTTGTTCATGTATATATAAGTGTGCTCTTAGTTTTGATTTTGAATTTTTGTTGTTTTCTTATTTTTTAAGGTGAAATTTTATTAAAAAAAATAGCTTTTAAATTTTATTTAGTATCTATGATCATTTAAAAATTGATATTTGTGTTTTTTTTTCTCCCTTTGTTCTTTCTTTTAATTTTTTATTCGTTTTTTTTTTTGTATTTTTAAATTATATGACTTTTTTTACCTCATAATTTTTTTTTTGTTTGATCTGTTGTTAATGTTTTTATGATTTTTTTAGTCTTTCATTTATTTATTTTTCATTATTATCACAATAATAATAATAATAATAATAATAATAATAATAATAATTTAATTGTTTCTCTTCCTTACTCTTTCGTTAATGGTTTTTTGGTTTTTTTTCCCTTGGGATAATTTGATAATTTTTATTGTTTTGACAGTAATAACAATGATATTTTTTTTATTTGACCTTTTGTGTTTATTTATTCTTTCATAATAATAATAATAATAATAATAATAATAATAATATTTTAATTGTTTTTCTTGCTTGTGATTTTGTTTATGTTTTTTTTTCCTCGGTATAATTTGATAATTTTTATTGTTTTGATAGTAATAGCAATAATAAATATTGCTCCCTTTTTCCCTTTCTTTTTTTTTTTATTTTCTGTTAATTTTATTTGCTCTTTGGATTAGATGATTTTTATAATTTTACTATTTGTGCAATAATAACGATAATTTTAGTGATTAAATTTTTTATCGTTTTCTTATAAAAATATTTTTTTTAAATGATTTTTCCGGTTAATTTAATTATTTCAATTGTTTTGATAGTAATGTTGATATTAATTTTAAGTATTATAACAATGATAATGACAATAATGTGAGGATGAATTTTCAATTTATGTTTTTATTTTTTATCGATAGAAAATTAACTGTTTATATTTGTTATTTGATTATTGCAGATTTTTATTCGATATTAATTCATTTAGTTTTTTTTTAATTATTGGATAATTTTTATTTTTTATTTGTATCTATGCATCTATGCTTTTATTTTTTATTGTTTTATTGAGGTTTTATTTTTAATCGATTCAATCCTGAAATTTTAATTTATGTTGGTAATCATTTTAAAATTAAAATTACTCCCTTTTTCCCTTTATTCATTTGTTTTTTGTGTTTTCTCTTATTTTTATTTGTTCTTTTAATCATATATTTTTGATAATTTTACTATTTACGCAATGATAATTATATTTTTTGTGATTTTTTAATTGTTTTTTATAAAAATCTTTTGTCTATTTTTTTAATGATTTTTCAGGGAAGTTATGTATTTTGATTGTTTTGATAATAATATTGATAATAATTTTAACTGTTATAACAATGATAATGAAAATAACGTTACTTGTATATTATGATTGTGGCTTTAGTGAATTAGCCATACTTGTTACTTTTTTTTATAATAATAATTAACAAGTACCTATAATCGCTAAGTACTTTGTTACAGTTAGCAATACAATAATTATTGATTTATTTAGTAATCCTAGTGGAGTGCAAAGCTGATCTTATAAGTTATTCATAAAAAAATTAAATGTTGTTTCAGAAATATAGTTTAAGTTGTTATTTGAAATAATTTTTATTTAAAAATGAATTCAAATAATGTATATTTTCTATTTTTAAAATATATTTTTTATATTAGTACATCAAAATGATATGAAAACAAAAAAAAAGTAATTTAAAGTAATAAATAAATAAATAAATAATAGTTTATTTTGTTTTCAAAAATATTTTTAAATGGTTTTCCAAACAACCCCTTAGCACAAGACTCTAGTTTATTTCTCATGGCTATTATGGTAATGTGGGCTAAAAAATTTGATAATGCAAAAAACTAATGTCTTGATTATCAAAAATATTTTAGCAAAGTTATTCAACATAGTATAGTAGTCTTAAAGTAAAAAGTTTCTACTTATTTTTTTTTATTTAAACATGAATTTTAAATCAACTTGTGCAAGAATTACCCCATCATGATCTTGTCCATTATATAAGTCCAAAAAAAATAATATAAAAACAATACTAAATTCACCAAAGTCAACTTGTTAAACTTGTAAATTGGATTACAAAATTCCCTGGTTAATGATTTGTTTTTTTTATTAAATAATAAAAATGAATAAGAATTGATTTACCATCAATTTAATATTGATAGAAAAAAAAAACACATTAAATAATTTCAAAAAAAAAAATCCCTAAAGAGTCAACAAGAAAAAAAGAGTCATGGGGTTGTTATAGCAAAATCAAGACACATGAGGCTTAAAAAAGCCTATATTGTTTTTTATTTTTTGAAAAAGAAACCACAATCTTAAAATATATACTTCAACCAATCTTAAAATATATAATCAAGTTTGACCCCTGACTAGCACACCTGTAATTTATTTTTTATTTTTTATTTCTTGAATAATTTTTTCCCACTTTTTATTTTTTTATTTATATATTTTTTATTAGTTTTTTTATTTTAATGTCAAATTATTTTTTTGCTTATAATTTTCTTTTTTATTCGTTCTTTTGCTAAAGTTATTGTTGTTTTTTCTTTGATTGAATTTTTTCCCTATTATTAACGCAATAATAATAATAATAATAATTTTAGTTTTTTTTCTTGATTCTTTTTTTGCTAATGTTTTTGATTTTTTTCTTTGAGGGAATTTAATAATTTTTATTATTTTAATAATAATAGTAATGATATTTTTAGATGTTAAGACTTTGATGTTCTTGTTGTTATAATATAATGTGTTAATGTGTTTCATTATATCAAACCTTGCATGTATAGATGTTATATTTTATTTAATTTTTAAAATTTTTTCATTTGATTAAAATTGATAATGTTGATGTGTTTCATTATATCAAACCTTGTATTTATAGATGTTATATTTTATTTATTTATTATTATTTTTTTTATTTGATTGAAATTGATAATATATTTGGTTTTGTTCTCTGTCCTTATACTTTTAATTTTTTATTTTAATTCCTTTAACTCTTTATAGCTCTTAAATAGTTTCTATTTTTATTCATGTTTATATATATGTGCCTTTAGTTTTGATTTTTGATTTTTATTATTTTTTTTTTGTTGAGATAATATTTTTTTCAAAAAAATTATTCTTAAATTTTAATTTGTGTTTATGATATATATTTGTTATATTTTTTTCTTTGTTTTTCTTTTGGTTTTTTTATTATATATTTTTTTATTTTCACGTTAAATGATTTTTTTAGATAATAATTTTTATTTTTTTATTTTCAATTTATTTGCTCTTTTGTTAAGGTTTTTAGTTTTTTTTAATTCTTTTATTGAATTTATTTTCCCATTATTTACATAATAATAATAATAATAATAATAATAATAATAGTTTTAGTTTTTTTTATTACTTCCTCTTTTATTAATATTTTTGAGTTTTTTTCTCCTTGAAAAAATTTAATAATTTTTATTATTTTTACAATAATAATAATGATATATTCAGATATTAAACCTTCGATGTTATTATTATTAGAATAAAATGTATTAATATGTTTCATTATATCAAACCTTGCATGTATAGATATTATATTTTATTTTTAAACTAGAAAAATCTATTAATTATTTTAATTTTAACAATTACAAAAAATATTTATTCCTCCCACATACGGGCAATTAACTAGTAAAGATGACTAAAAGAAATCATGCTAGAATCCATACTTTGTAAATTCACATTGGATCATTCTGATGCATTATGGATGCGCGCCCCCAATTCATGATGGGAACAAGGGCTCACACTCCGTGAACGGTTCACAAGCGGTTCGAGGAGAGACAAAGGGTCTTCACATACACACACATCCAATTAACAATCTTAGAATGTGAAGAAAAGGAAATAAAAAACGCATACAGGTCATGCACATGATGCTACTTGTTGAGTTACAACTTACAAACCATGCAGCAAATAACTCATTATAAACAAGCTCCCCCCTTTTGTTATCTTTTTTTTCTGAACTTCTGTTTGTTTAAGATTACAGTACTGAATCTAAGCAAAGCATAGGCATAACAAGAAATTAAACCTACAAATATTAATAATACCTACCAGACTATCCAGTGCGACTAACCTATCGATGAAGAATGCCCCAATGTGCATGGTGAATGGTAGAATCTCATACATACCTCACAAAGAAAACACAGTTCCATGTCACCTTATGTCAAGTTCATGCCGTGCCAGAACAACTGGGTACAAGAAAATGCATTGATGGACACCACCTCATACAGAAGTCTTGACTAAAGCAATATTCAGTGATAGTTATTCGTGACTGAAACAACAGTCTCAACTGAAATCCAACAACTGATCTCAAATGTCGAGGTTGAGGGCTTATAGGGATTCCTTTGCTACAGCTTCCCAATGTATATACCTTGTGAAAATCAGATAACTGAACTAACCAAGGACAGTTCATGGAGCTCACTCAGCATCCACTCCTCCCCAGTTTGGCCACCAAGGACTATAGCCCTTGTCCCTCCGACAACACAGGTACTGTGTCCCCAAGCAAATCTTGGAGGTCGGCCAGGTACATTTAGAATCCTCCATGTAGGTTTCTCATCAGTAGGGTCGAGGAGATAAAGTTGTGACGCAGAGTGAAGACCAGCAACAGAGCCACCAAAGATAAGGATTCTACCGCCTGGGAGGCTCACAGCTACATGATCAAGCCTAGGTGGAGGAGCTACCCCCCCTGGGTTTCCAGCACCAGGCATTCCACTCCCTGTTACACATCTCCAACAAGGTTCCTCCTCACTCAGATCCATGGTAAACACATCGCTAGAGCGGAAACGAAGGGGACCACTCTTAGCCAAACCCCCAAACATCAGTATTTTTCTTCCACCATAAACTGAGAGAGTGTGACCAAGCCGAGAAGGTGGGGTCCATGCTACTGGTATCTCCCTCCAGATAGGTTTCTCCATTGATAGATCGAGAAGAAATGTGTCACTAAGAAGCACTCCAGAATCTGCGCACCCTCCAGAGACAATTAGCTTAGTCCCATCAAGGGTGCAAGAGCTGTGCCATGATCGTGGAAGTGGCGGGGCTAATCCAGAAATCTCATGCCAAGTTGGAGGCTTCGCATCCAAATCCAAAACAAAGACATCATTCAAAAGACCCTGTCTTCCACAACCCCCAAAGACCACCAAACGAGACCCACTAACACAAGAAAGTGTATGTCCCCACCGACCAGGAGGAGGGGAGCTCACTTGGACATGTTGCCACTCTGGGCTACTGGAGTTCAGATCCAGGACAAATGTGTCATTCATTGGTTGCATGTCAACACCCTCCCCACCAAAAAGGACAACTCGATTACCAACTGCACAAGCACTGAAATTGCACCTTGAGGGTTCAACAACACCTCCAACAGTTAACTTTCTCCATGCAGCTGCTTCAAGAGTTGTCAATTCCCTTGCAAGCCGACCCCAGCCAAGTCTCTTTGCACCAGGTACAGTCTCTAGAACACGAGTTGTTTCACTACCCCAAGCATTCTGACAGACCATTCTCCAGAGATCCTCATTCTTCGTTAGCTCATAGAGTCGTCTGCAGACAGAACCAACTGATGCAATATCTCTTGGAGTCAACCGTGAGAGTACCTTGAGATACAGCACCTCATCACTCAGTTGCATTATCCCACAGATGCCACGACAAACATTACGGTCTCCAGCTGAGAATGGACGATAGGTGGAGAGACCAGTACGAAACCTATCAGCCAATTTTGCAGACTCCTTTATAAATGAACCAGGAACAGGACCTAGATCAATATTAGTTTCAGTGAAGAACTGGATTCCAATAACATGAGTAATTGTATCATCATCTCCATATATAGGAGTAAGTTGCAGCCTGTTCATTAGTGGAGATCCATCTTTTCTGAAGTTTAACAACTCGCCTTGGAACCCAATGCCCTCATCAAGGCATCTTCTTATTTCTGAAACGACTGTGGAGTCAACCAATGGATGCCTTCGCTTAGCAAATGGTCCTCTACATTGCAAGAAACGGCTGTAACAAATATAGTATCAGAATAATGAAAGAATGGCCAGTAATCCATGATAAAATGTTAACATTATAACATCCACACAAACACATGCACATGTGCATGAGAGAGAGAGAGAGAGAGAGATTCTTCCAAACTAATACCCAATAAATGATAAAAGAGTATTAGATAAAATAAGAAGCAAAGCCCTTGCACAATATTCAACTCTACAATGATAAACAAATACAAAAAAACAAGCATATCATATTGACAACTCTAAAAACTCGAGAATGTGGAGGTGGAGAAAACCAAGACACAACTTCATGGAACCCAGCAAATGTACTAAAAAAGAACTGCAAAAATAAAAAATAACAATAACAGTTTGAAATGATACAGGAGATCTTAGACATCTATGTTAACTCAAATATAAGCATAACAGCATGCAATTGAGCCCGGCAGGCAAATTTACACGTGAAGTTCTATGCATGGTATTAATTGCAGTCATGACATCAAGGGAATGGCATAAAGGTCACACCCATCATAGTTATGAATCATAAGCAGCTCTCAACAATTTTTTAGTAGCACATGACAAAAACTGTAAATCATGTCTTAGATTTATGTATAATGAAAGATGCATCGCAAAAAAGGATCTCCATGGAGTGCCATAGCAGTGGTTATCATCTGTAAAACAAAAGCATGAAAGAAATGAGGTAGAATTCAAAACGTCCAGCAGATAGGGAAAAAATGAAATTCTAGGGAAGAAAATGAGGTAGGACCATGTGTGCCAACAAGTGATGAGAGAAGGGTTAACAAAAAGCATGAAAGAAATGAAGTAGAAGTCAAAACTGCTGGCAGACTGGCTTTAAAGATAAAATCATCGACAACCATTATCTTTAAATAAGGGCTGTAAACAGACCTGCCATTATGCAATAGCAGCTACGGCCATTATGGTGTGCTTTCAAAAAGCATGTTACTAGGGCAAAAAACAGTAATGGGAAGTGAAAATCTGATTATTGGTAGTTACATAATAGCAATAACCACTATTTATTTCACAGTTCTGTGAATCCTCACAATGCCTGTCCATAATATATAATATTAAACAACAAAGAAATGTTGCTTCAGCATTAGCTTAAAGAGCAACACAAATTAATAAATCATCTATTAAAACTTTTTCCCTATAGTTTCGACTTGGATCTAGATATGAGACTTTAAATCACACCACTACTTTCAATTGTCAAACTCATAACCATTTAGAAATCAAGGTTCAAAATTTTAACACAGCTTTATAAATCAAGCTCCTGACTTTACTAAACTAATTTTCAGAGCATGTACAGTTACATGACATTCTTGATTAAATCAAATGCAGTAATCTAAAAATATAGTCTTGTGCATATACATCATCTTTAATATTGGAAAATAAGAATCTTTAGACAAAAATCAGCACTGCAGCTACACGACAATGGTAGAGATGCTTTGCTCTAGATAACCTCCAGTTTTAGCTAGTGCCAGTGTATTTCAGTTCATTAAAATTTGCTAAAAACTATCAAGGATAAAACCTTCTGAGAAAATATCAATACAGGGATGGAAACAATTTTTGTAACCCAGTCAAGCTCTGAAATGCTTGGAACTATAAATCAAGAGTTACATGCAATATGTGCTATCAGTTAATAATATCAAAAAAACATGAGATCGATTACACAGGGTCAAACAATTAATAATACGCAAAAAAGGCAATAACCCAAGGTCAAAAATAAGAAATCAATCACATTGATAGTTATCAATTAAGAAAAATCGCCACTGCAACACCAAATCTTGCAAACCTGTGCATTCGCACTGAACCACGACAGATAAACCATATATTGTCTCTGGGTACGTTAAAGATGCAATTGGTCTTACCAAAAACAGTTGTTCCAGTCAGCCAGAGTATACTTAGATAATTTTATTATAAATTCCAAATATTTAATCAATACATCAACAGTCCAAACCAGTACAAGCTATGTTTCACATGTTAAATTAACCTTGAAATGAAATCTGCTCTAAGTGTCATCATCACCTACCACTGAAAAATCATATCTCTAACAAGATGTGATATCTAAATGCAAACTTTGGATTCCAAATCAAAAAAGAAGTTGGATTTGAATAACCAACCGAGTAGATTGAAGAGAAAGCGTACCAATTACGGCCAAGAACTTCCTCAGCTCGATAGCCAGTAATCATCTCGAAAACAGTATTGACATAAATAAGAGGATAGTCTGGTTCAAGAGCATCAGCGACAACAAATCCACAAGGTGCAGTTCGCAGCAAATTATCAACAGGGATTGGAAAAGGACCTCCTCCTCCTCCTCCATCTTTTAACATGAATACCCCCTCATCTTCATCTCCACTCAGATCCGAATTGCTATCCCACTCCATTTTTTTTCTTTTTACCTATCCCAATAATTTATTCGACAATAAAACCCTTATCCCATGAAGTAACCCCCCCCCCCAAAAAAAAAAAAAAAAAAAACGAAGTAAAAAACCCAAGTGCTTGCAAAAGATTAGAGAACAAAACAAAAGAAATTGAAGAGTTCAAGAGGTATGCAGTTATGTAGGTGCATGGAGAAGATGGCGAGACAACGAGTGGTGGCTAGTGTTAAGGAAATTCAGCTATAACCCCCCCCCCAAAAGGTACAAGCTTCTTTTCCCTTCTGTTCTTGTTTGTTCGTTGTTCTCGTTTGTGCGGGTTTTTTTTTGACATGTACCCTCCGAGTCTCCGCCTGGAAAAATCTGGGACTTGACGGCTTGCTCACTACGCAAGGCTTTTGCTGTCGTTTTGTAACTATTAACTAAAATATAAAACGTGCCCCTCTTTTGTAGCAGTGAATTTTACTGTCTGTATATTGCAATAATAAAATTACAATTTTATTTTTAAGGTAGAAAAAATTTAATTCTGAAACCTCGAGTATTTTGGATATTTTAAGAAAATATATATGTTATTTTTGAATTTTTTAACCTAAAAAACGACTATTTTACTCCTGGTACTAGCAAAAAAAATAGAACAGTTGAGGGTTTTTTTTTCTTTTACAAATTTATGCACAATAACATTATGAAAAAAACTCCCAAAAAAACAAGAAAAACCCCCTGCAATTGGGGCTATTTTGGTACTTTTACTCTAGTTTTTTTATAGTTATCGCTGGGTATGGCAGTATATAGTTAATTTAACATTTTTATTAATTCTTTTCTGATACACTACAAGTATATTGTATGGACGCATCGATAATATTTCATGTGCACGCACCTTTCAAGTGGCGTGCACGACTTCATATTGTCATTGAAACTAAACGCCCACCATGTCACCTAGTGTCCCACCATGTCTTCTGCCTCCCGATGCGATCATGTCGCATTACGATGGTTGGTACATCACCGTTTGATGATTTTCGTTTTTTTCTCCCTTCTCTCTCTCTTGTCGTAGGAACATACATATAAGTCCTTAATATTTGTGATTGTTTTAGTTTAGTCCCTGTTCTTTTTATTTTGATTTAATCTTATTTCTTCAATTTAAATTTTGATTTATTTCAATTATGTCATTCAATTGAAACCAATTATATATATTGGCTTTCATTTCAATCCTTATTCTTTTGATTTGTTTTTTATTCCTTTAATTTTTTTGATATGCAGGTTTTAATTTGTTTTAATTTTATCCTTCAATTGTAAATGGTCATATATGCTACATTTCATTTTGGTACTTAGTCTTTTAATTTTTTAACAAAATTACACAGTAATTTTTCTTTAAAATACCTTTATTTATTTTGGTCTTAAGGTTTATATTTATTTCAATTTTGTCCTTCGATTGGAATTAATTATATATTTTATTTTTTATTTCGGCCCTTATTCTTTGAATTTCTTTTATTTGGTATGAATTCCTTTTATTTTAAAATTAATATTTCTCCTTTATTCCCTTTGTTCTTTGTTCTTTTTTTTTTCCTGTTTTGTTCTTTTTATTTTTTCTTCAAGTCAGATGATTTTATGATTTTATTATATGTATAATAATATTAACAATTTTAGTGACAATGTTTTCATTGTTTTATTGTAAAAATATTTTGCTTTTTTTAGGGATAATTTAATGATTTTAATTGCTTAGAAATAATGTTGATAATAAGTTTTTTAATTGTTATTGTCATGATAATGATGTTAACGTAAAGATGTATTTTCAATGATATCTTTTTAGATAGAAAATCAAATACTTATTATTATTATTTGATTATTGCAGATGTTTTCACAATTTATATTCCTTTTTTGTGTTTAATTTAAATTATATTATAAAATTATCATTTTCATTGTTATTATCATGATTGTTAAATTATCATATTTATTATAACTGTCATTATAACCATTATTATAAATAATTGATATTGTAATTATTATTGACAATACCATCGCTCACACAATCATTATTGTTATAAAAAAAATTTAATAATTTTTTTAATATTTATTCTTTATATTATTATATTAAAAGTATTTCAAAACATTAAGATTAAATTAATTTGATATTAAAAAAAACTTAGTTTATATATATATAATATCATATATTTTTAAGAAAAAATACCTTTAAAATAATCATCATCATTATTTTAAATGTTATGTCCATAATAAATTGAATACACACACACACACAAAAAAAAAATAATTGAAAGATTTGTAGGTTGATTATTTCTATGAGATGTATAACATACTAAAAAAAAAAAAATAGGATCACTAACGTTTTTTTACAGGTTAAAAAATCTAGTTTTGACTTTAATAAAGCGTATGACAAGTCACTTGTATATTTTTTTTTCATGATTTGGTCTAATTTTTCCACCCGTTTATATTTTTTTTTTTGTTTACATTATATTAGATATGAAATGTTATATATAAAAAAACTGCAAAAATCATTTTTTAACAAAAACAACATAAAAAAACAACAAAAAATAACTTAAATTACAAAACAAATACAAAAATTATTAGATTTAAAAAATCATTTCACTTGAAGAATAAAAAATAAAAAAAAAAACAAAGCAAAAAAAAAAAAGATCAATTTTTAAATGATTATAGCCACAAAAAATTAAGGAGTAAATTAAAAAAACATAAAACCTCAAATAAATAAAAAAAATTAAAATTAAAAACAAAAACTAAGAGCACATACATATAACACATAAACAAAATAGGGACTAATAAAAGAATTAAAATAAAGTCAAAACTTCAAAGTATAAGGATCAAAATGAAAAACAAATATGATGAATTTCAATAAAATGAAAAAAATTCAAAACTTCTATACCAAAAATATTAAGGGATTTAAAACCAATCTAAAATTAAAAAAAAAAGACCGAAATGAAATCAAAATATACAATCAATTTCGGGGGTGTTTGGGAGTGTGGTTGCTTTTGCTTTTCAAAGTGCTTTTCGTGCCGAAATGCATCAAAATGATATTTTTTTATTTTTTTAAAAATTATTTTTGACATCAGCACATCAAAATGATCTAAAAATACTAAATCGACGGTTTTAAAAATGAAAAAAAAACTGACGAAAAGTAGCAAAAAGCAGATTGAATCGCAATGCCAAACGGGGCCTTTCAATTGAAGGGAAATTTTGAAAAAAAATCCAAACTCTATACAAATATTTTATGGGATTTTAAATAATCCCAAAATTAAAAGAATAAGGATAGAAATGAAAATGAAATATATAATCAATTTTAATTAAATGATGAATTTGAAACAAATCAAAACTTATATAACAACAATAAAAATCATACAAAACAATCAAAAGATCAGGGACTGAAATAAAAATAATATAAATAAAGGGGGTTGCCGTGTAATTTAGTATGCAGGAGAGAAAAGGAGGGAAAAAAGATCGATCGACCATCGTGAGACGCGACGGGCCACATCGTGAGAGGAAGATGACATGGTCGTGCATCCATGGAGATGCTAGATGGAAATTTTGAACCACCATATGATGCCGCATGCACCTCCCAAAAAAGACGTGAAACTAAATATTGTTGGCGTGTCTGGCAGATGTGTCCACAGTATCCGTAAAAAAATACTAATATAAAAATAGTAAAATACTGGAACACCGCTATACCAAATTCTTAGATTTTGTCTTATATGAGGGCATATCCATATTCTACAATTTCAAAAAATATAAAATATCTGAAACACCCAGCAAACAATTCTTGTGTTTTGTCTTATTTGAGGGTAAAATAGTTATTTTACTGTGCAATGAAAATGTAAGATATGATGACATCTCGACGACAACTCTTATTTTTTTCTTATTTGAGAGTATTATTTTTATTTTACTGTGCACCGAAATATAAAAAAACAAAAATACCCCTAAATTCAAGATTAAAATTACTGAGCATGGAAGAGTAAAATAATAATTTTACCATTACAATTTATAGTAATCTCTGTTTACTGCCATAATATTTTTACAACAGTGAAACAATGATCTCATTTAGCTTATTACTTTATATATATATATATATATGATTACTAGTATTTATTTAAATAATATTTTATTTTGAACAAACTTTAGAATTTTTTTATGTCAATGGAGACTCGTTATTTTAGTAAATTAACTTATTTTTAAAAACAAATTAACATAAAATTTGGAGTCTTTGAATCATTTTCCCTTTTAATATAAAGTAACTTCTCAAATAGTATCTCGCATGTTTCATAAACTATTCCATATTCATTTTTAGCAAGCAAATAAACAACAGGCAGTTGTTGGTCCTCCAACTTTAGAATTCGATGCGATTAGCAACTGCTTTTGATCGATGCAAAATAGCTTTCCAAGTCCCATGGGTCACTGCAAGATGAATGGCAATCTGGACCATGAAAGAGCTGATCACATTCCATACGTTTCCACTTGCACCAACCACAGCCAAAAAAAAAATGCATTAGATTAAAAAACAGGAAATTGAAGGCGAGTTGTTTTTTATTAGATTAAAAAAAAATCACAATTAAGGAGTTAAAAACAAAGGAAACGGCAGATGGGAAAAACAAAGAGCAATTTATTGATGAGGTGTGGAGTTGAGCTTTAACAGCAAATCTCTGAGCAATCCAGCTCCTTCATGGCTGATGCAAACCAGCTAAATGAACAAGGTTGTCTACAACTCAGCTCATCTACATCAGAATCTCAGGCCCGATATGCTCCTTTATTAAAATCAATTAAGATACTTTTCCCTTGAAACCCTAACACTTAGATCAGGTGAAAATCACTCGGCTACTATTTACTTCAATATGAAGGCTGAAAACCTCCAGGGTACAAATGCCAGAATTGACTTGAGGAGTCATCTTTTTTTACTTGGCAGCATAACTGATATCAACTCTAATGGAATTTAATGATATTCGCGACCCCAAAATCAATCTTACCTAAGTTTATTGAGATTTAAATGAGTTTATTACAATGGAAAACTTGCTCTAAGATAACAAGACTATAAACCAACTCGATCACAACGCCTACACCTGGGGAAGAGCAAAGGAAATATAAATTCATAACAAAGAATGATCAATTCTTTAAAGAGTTGAAGGTTCAATTAAGAACCAAAATGGAGTAACCAAGTTTGGCTACTGATGCGAACCTCGTGATCACGTGGTCATGCAACCCACAACCAAGAATGAGATCTGATCCCGGAAAGCCAAAATAGGTTTGATAGGAGTGTGATACAATGAAAACTTGCCCTAAGGCACTAATACTAATACTATTGGAAGGAGTAGAATGATGCCACGAAGCCGGTTAATCTTCAATAAGTTGAATTTAGTTCATTCAAGAACTAAAGAATGCAAGAATCACTCTTACACATAAAAATTAAAAAGTTCAGAATTAATATTCATCAGTGGCTATAGAAATTTTGCTAACATGAGTTTAAATAGTCCTTTAAAAACTAACCCTAATAAACCCCTTATATGGACTTAAATGAGGTCCACTCAAACCTGACCCAAAACCCTAAGTTGGAAAGCCCATGACTTAATGCAAACAAGCCTTGGATTCTAGCTGAAAACAAAGTCTTAATTAAGCCCAAAGAAGCCTTGGGATGTAGCTAACAAAATTAAATAAAACTCATAAGGCTTTGTTTTATAGTCTTTCATCAAGCCCATTAATCCAATGTTTTCATGTTGTAGTAGGATTCTTTTGGCTCCTTTGATGTCCTCTCTTCATGGCCCAAATAAGACTGTATTGGATCCTCTTACACATGTAATGGATCCTTGTCGGTATTTTGGGCTGACCCGCATTATAATTGGTCATTGCTGGTGTCGTAACCCAATTTTTGGGTTACTCCACAAAGTAAAATAAAAATAACAAAGATAAAATAAAAGGGATTTAAAGTCGGTAGAAAAAATCGCGGTGGAAATTATGAATATTTTCTGAGCTAAATCGTATCTCTTTTGTGCCAAAAAAAAAGAGAGGAAATACAAATTCAAAGTGAAAATTAAGTCAAAAATCATAATTAGATTTTGAATAAGCCAATTTGATTTAATCATAGGCTAATTTAAAGTATTGTTATATTCGGGAATTAATTTAGGATTCAATTGAAGAATTTAATTAAGTGCAAGGACTTAATTATGCTTTAAATTGATCAAATTAATTTTATTAAGGGCTTAATTGATGAAAAATTGAATTCTTGACTTTAATTCGGGCCTAATTGAGAAAATCAGAATTTTTGGAACCCAGTTGAATTTTTCCAAGCTAATTTGGCATAATTAGGGATCAAATTGAAGACAATTGAGGGCCAAATTGCGTGAATCAGAAGTGAGGGACCAAAATGAAAAAGGCGTGCAAAGCCAAGTGTAATGTTGAAATTCGGACAAGGGCATAATTGCACAAAATTACAAATTTAAATCCAATTGAGGGTGCAATTAGAACAATTACAAGTAAAGGACCAAAATGAACCTTTACCATTACCCAAAGCTGCACCCCGCTGCCTTCACATGCACGTCTGCCGACAGCCCATTGCCGACCAGCCACCACGCCGCCGACAGCCCACCAGCAGGCCACCACGTCACCGACCATCCAGCCACCGTGTCAGGCCGAGCACACCTATAAAAGCCACCATGCGCGACGGCTTGAGGAGGGGGAAGAGGACGAAAGAAAAAACTAGAAAAACAGGGGGGGAAGAGAAAAAACGAAAAAGAATAGAGAGAAAAGAGGAATTTTTGGAAGTGTTTAGAGATTTTTAGCAAGCCAAACTAGCCTGAAATAAGATCATCTTCATCTTCATCTCTCGGCCGTCTCTCTCTCTCTCCACCATTGCACACCCATTTAACCACCCAAAACCACCCTTGTCACCACCGTGAATTTCCCCTCTATACCAGCAACATAAATACACTTTCAGGTGAGGCCCTTGGCGACGGTTTCTGCAACTACAACGTGAACACCGAGACTTTGGAGGCTTACTCCGGCCACCACAGGCCACCGTTGACGACGCCACAACCACCAGGACAACCACCTCGATCCCCTCTACCTAACGGTGTCATCAGGTACACCTTTCTTCACATTCGAAAAATCGACTGTTCATCGTCTTCTCCAAGTTTGCATGCAGTGGGATGAAATTTTCATCCCACTGTTCATGCGGGTCGGATTCGAGTGAGGCGGGCCGGGTCCGAGTGAGTCGGGCCGGGCACAAGGCTCGGTCCAAAAAAAAGGGATAAATAAGGGAGATGGGCTGACAGCCTACCTGGGCTGTCAGCCCAACCCATGCCCAGTGGGCTGCCTGTCCGGCCCATCAGGGTTGGACAGTCAGCCCATTGATTTTGTTTTATTTCTTTTTTTTTTAGGTTTTATTTTTATTTAAAAAGAATACAAAATATATAAAAATGAAAAAAAATTCAAAAATATAAAATATGTTGTTTCCGTGCATATGGCCAAATTTCAAAGTTTTTCTCAGCATATTTTTTGTAAAAAAATATTGCATCTTTCTTATGTTTTAAAACAAAATTGGTTATCGTAACCGGTTTATGATTACCAATTGGAATTGGCCAAAATATCAAAAATAATTAAAATCATTTTTGTTTTATCTATTAGGAAGTAGATTTACATTGTAAAATACATAAAAAAAAAAAGATTTTTACTACGGTGTAAATTTAAATTGTAAATTACATCAGTAGATAAAAAAATAATAGAAAAAAGTTTTCTAACAGCGGTGTAAAATTACATCGTAAATTACACCTGTGGATAAAAAATAATAAATATTTTTTTTATGCAGTGTAAAAAAGTTTAAACTTAGAAAAAACAATCAAACGACAATGCAGCTTACCTTAGGTAGGGTGCACTGGGGGTGATGCGTCTTGCCCTTGCACAACAAGTTCCCTTATCCAGACTCTCGCAGACCAATAGGTTCCTAGTAACCTTAATACTAGGTGGCGACTCCTTATATTTATAGTCGTAATTTTTACGGCTACAAAACAAACACTCCATTTTTCACCGCGCATCGTTGTCTCCCTAAAACCGCGAGGGACGGCGGGGCGCGAAGCGCATAAAAAAGCACCGTCGCGATAGCTGGTGTTTTTAGGTCGATTCACATTATTCCCTCTCTCCTTGAAAGGATTCAACCTCGAATCAAAACTGTTATATTGTTGATGGCTCGACAATCAACACATATCCTCCACGTTCCATCCTTCTTAGGCATGAGTAGCATGGGTACAACACATAGGCTTATACTCTCACAAATATATCCCTTATCTATTAGTTCATAAACTTGCCTTTGAAGCTCTTTTGTCTCCTCGGTATTACTTCTACAGGCTAGTCGGTTAGGAATTGAAGCTTCAATTACAAAATTAATCTGATATTTTATCCCCCACAATGGTGGTAGGGGAACACATCATCAAACTCCTGCCACAAAGAAATAGCAACATTAGGCACAATATGATCAAGATCATTACTATTAAAGTAAACCTCCTTGTACACAAGTAAAATCCGCTTATTAATGAAATATACAGATCTGACCTCACCGTCTCTAGCATAAAAATTAGGTTGTTCTTTAGTTTTTCCACATAATTCCCATCACTCTTCCTGACTTTTTTCTCTCCTCTTGTCTTCCCTCCACTCTCAACCAGATTTGGGTGTTTTTAAGCAGTGGTTGAATGGCCTGATTTGTTTGGAGTGTTGGTCAAATATTTGTTTGTGTTTGGATAGGTAGCCGAATGGGTTGTAGCGGTTTGAGCTTTGGCCGAATCTGATGGTCTTCTCTCCCCATGTTCCTCACCTTGATTTTCTCTCCCCATCGTCTCATGCTCACTTTTTAGCTTTATTTGATCATCATACACCTATTTGGGTGTAAGAGGTACATGAGTGATGATTTTACCATCTTTTACCAATGATATATCTATTTTTAACCCTATCATGCATTGCTTTCCTATCATATTGTCATGGTCTCCCCAACAAGATGTGACTAGCTTGCATTGCTATCACATCGCATAGAACTTCATCAACATATTTTCCAATAAAAAATGGAACCACAACCTGTTTAGTCACTTTCACTTTACCACTATCATTCAGCCATTGGAATCTATATGGTTCACATGCTTAACAGTACTCAAATTCAGTTTACTAACAAGGGTGATACTGCAAACATTAACACAACTTCCACTATCAATAATTAAACCACAAACCTTTCTTTTTAAGTAACGTGTATGGAAGATTTATCTCTTTGTTGATTAGATTCATCTTCCTTGACCTGAACCTGAAGTGTGCGTCTTATAACCAAGAACTCCGCAACCGGTAATGCTAACTCATCCCCATCACTATCCTTTAATGGTGGCATGCCTTTTGCAATCAGATCTATCACTTTCCGGTTCCATACCACCTTCATCTCTAATCATCATGATTCTCTTATTTGGACACTCTAAAGCATAATGTTTGTGCCCTTGACACCTGAAACATTTAACATCACGAGTACGTTTAGGTTGAGTTTTAGATGTACCTTTGGCACCAATACATACATCAACTTTAGCATTCGGTGGTTTAGTTTTAGAAGAAATAAATGATATTGGCTACATAGTACCCTTTCTCTTCATATTTATTTTCCAAGATGTTGAAGAACCCGAATTAAACCCTAGCCGAACATGTCCCTTACTAAGTTGTCTCTCCACCCTCGTAGTCATGTGCACCATGTCCTCTAGCTCCATATAGTACTTGTCGCACGTCATAGCGCAGCGTCCCCTGATGAGGGGGCTCTTTTGGTGTTCTCATAATGGAGTTATTGAGGAGTTGCCACCTAGTTGTTGAGGGTCGCTATGAACACCCGATTAGCACTAGTCTGATCAGAATTAAAGGTACATGATTGGTTATGTAAAGGGAAGATATTAGCACCCCTAGTACGCCTTACCTGAGGCAAGCTGCATTGTCTACTTTGATGTGATTTTGAATGCTTCAACGGGTCATATTTATTCACATTAAAAAATGTTCCGATTGCAAAAAGAATCGGTCACCGCTCAAAATAATCCTATGAATTTTATTGATTATTTTTAGATATGCAAATGCTAGCCTACTTGTAGTTTCTTTATTTACCACCTGAAATTAACCATCTATCCTCATGAATTAATTTCACAATTGATCGATTCATAAAAAAATCGACCACCACTCAGAATAATCCTGATAATTTTGGTAGTTATTCCCAAATATGTAAATGTTAGCCTGCGCGTAAATCCGGTAATTATTACCTAAAATTAACTGCTAATTCTCATGAATTAATTTCATGATTTGTTTTAATATAAACCAAATTTTCAAGATTTAATAAACTTGTTATTAAATCTAAGATAATTTTTTTGGAAAAAACACTTTAGCTGTTGCAAATAAAAACTCATTTTTTTATTTTTATTGTATATTCTCTTTTTTTAACAAAACAACATAAAAATTGAATTAATAAAAACACAACACAACACAACACACACACATTCTCTTTTTTCTTTTTTTTCATTATATTTTACAAATAAAATACAACTCACACACACATTATCTTTTTTTCATTTTTTTCATTACATTTCACAAATAATAATTAAAATACAGTAAATTGAAATAAACACATAAACATAAAGAAAAATACAAAAACTTCAAGAACAATGCTGGAACAATGGTAGCAGCAGGGGGAACACTGGTGGCGCGTCAGCCCACGTGCCCTGCCGGTGAAGGTGCAGCGGGACAAGGGGCAGAACGGTTTCTGTTCTTCCTTCTCTTGCTGGTGATGGCGCTCATGGAGACCTGCAAACATAGTAAACACACAAACAAATACAAACAAGGCCAGCTGGGTAGTCCTTCTCCTCTCGGTTCACTCTTCTTCTTCTGCTTCTGTTTTCCTCTTTTCTTCCTCGTAGGTGAGGGTGTCCCGAGATGACCTGTGGACACAAACAAACAACACACAGCAAACACACAAATCAAATTTAGTTTTTCTTCATATTTGTTCTTCTCTTCTTCAAATCTTGGCTCGTGTTCTTCTTCAAAAGGGGGCAGTTGGACTGCCCATGATGGGACTGCAACTAGGCTATGTTCGGGTCAGATCTGGATGGTGACCCTAAGAGGTGGTCGTCGGTGGAGAGAGAGGAAGAGCGTGCTGTTGAAGAGCAAGAACAGGAAACAAGAGCTGGTGGTTGATGAACGCCTTGGGTGCGCAGACCAGGTTGTTGCCAAGTAAAAGATGGAGGCTGGGGGGCAACTATGGTGGCTAGAAATGGAGGTTGGTCGATCTGTGAAGGAGAGCCAAGGAGGTGGCCGTTTGGTGTAGCCTGGGTGGTTGGTGGCTGGTGCCTATGAGGCTGAGGAGAAAAGAAGAGGAGAGAGTGGAAACGCAGGAGAGAATGGGAGTTGATGGGGAGGAAGGCATGGGGAAGGTCGCCGGAGAGAGGGCTGGTGTGGGGAGAGTCCATGGGAAGGTAAGGAAGAGAGAAATGCGGTTGTAACTGGAATGGTGGTCGGCGGGAGGGAGTGAAAGGAAAGGAAAAAGAGTGGGGAAAAAAGGGGAGAATGGGAGGAGGCAGAGAGGGAAAGATGAGAGAAAATGGGAAAATGGGGGGGCTGCAACTGTGCCCAGGAGGGCTAGCGGCTGCAGCCCTGGGAGAGAAGAAGGGAAAATCTAGATTTAGGGATTTTTAGTTTTAGGGTTTTTTCTTGTGTGTCTTTCTTTTGGTCTCTTTTCTTTGTGATGGTGCACTCTATTTATAGAGTTTTTCATAGGCAAAATTCAAAACCAGCCCTCAGCTTGGGTGCCTTTTTCAATTTGATCCTTGATTTCTAATTTGTGCGATATGACCCTCCATTGATTGTTAAATTCTTATTTGTTCAATTTTGTCCCCAGTACCAACATATTTTTTGGATTTTCATCTTTTATATTATATTTTTTTAATCTTTTTTCTGAAATATAAAAATAAGTGGGTTAAAAATTGGGTAGCAACAGTACTGTAGCTCTACCACATTGACAATGTCCCGATTCAACCCATTAAGAAATCTAGCCATCGTGGCTTCTCTATCCTTAACAATATTGGCCTAAAATATTGCTATTTTCATCTCTTTGTGATATTCAACTACTGTCTTATAGCCTTGATTTAAACCTTGGAGCTTCAGGTATAAGTCTCTGTAATAGTGGTTAAACATAAATTGTCTTTTTATTAAGGCTTTCATCTCCCCCAAGTCTGAACGGGTTGCTCCTCATTCCTTCTACTGATTACAATTTGATCCCACCAAATCATTGCATACTCTGTAAACTCAATCATCACCAATTTCACTTTTTTTTTTAATTTAGAATAGCTATGACAATAAAAAAATCCAATCTATTTTTTTTCTCCCATTCCAAATAAGTCTCAAGATCATTTTTACCTTGAGAGTTATGAATTTTCAGTTTGATGGTATCACCATCCATATCTTCATAATGCCCCATGCCATGGAAATTCACATTCCTCATAGCTTTGTTCGGTACAGACTTGATTCCTTAGCCAACAGATACAAAATCATAGTTATCTTAACCCACAACTGTGTTTTCATTAACATTCTCTTCAAAATCAGATATGTTATTCCGTATGGCCATACGAACTGTATTTCCTTAGTGATCAGCCCCACTATTCTATTGCTTTATTGAATTCACCTCATCTTTCAGATCCTTGTATGTCCTAGACAACAACTCAAGTTGTTGACCCATGGCTCGTAATTGGAATGTTACATCAACGTTTTATGTAACTGATTTGTTGTTTTCAGACATCCTTGGAATCTGCAAAATTTGGTTAATAGCAAAAAAATATATCCTTACAACTCTAATAAGATCAAGGTTTTTCACTCTAATAAGCTCACTACGCCTTTTGCCTCACAACTCTCATGTATCACACAAAAAAATCAAGGTTTTTCACTCTAATAAGCTCACGATGCCTTTTACCTCACAACTTGCTTTCTTTTGGTTCTTTCGGGATTAAAATCAACAAATCAAAGTCAGTGGCTTTCACAGTGCACTCTAATTATGATTTTCAAACTCAGAAAGCAATAAAAATACCAAAAACAAAGCAAAACAAAACTATAATTACGATTTCGCGAGTACAAAACAAATTTGTATGAATTGTGAACGATACAAAGACATGAAATAAAACAGAAGCAAATACTAGCGAAAAAAATTACTTGACTCCTGGATAACCCAAAATAGAATAAAAAAATAGAGAATTGGACAAAACTAAATAGTAAAGATCACTTTTTGAGACTTGAGCAGAATCTAACATCTTACATAATTTTTACGTAACATAATTGAAACCCAGAATAAATAAAATCAAAATAACCTCAAATTCAATATTTAATATTATAATACTAAAACAACATCAAACCTCAATTTATAGGTCGTTCTCTTACTCCTAGGTACTTAACCCTTTGTGTGATCATTTTGCAACAAAATTGAACGTCCAAATATAACCTCTAGTATATGGTATCAAAATAAGCTCAAATTTAACATATGGTGCGATATCAATGCCAATACACTGAATTTTGAGTTTAAATTGATTCTATGGTGTTTTGCTTAGGCTTCACTAAGGTAGTGTTTCTGCGACAGAAATGAACCTCGAAATAAAACCTTGAGTAAACATTATCCAAATAAGCCTAAATTTGACATATGATCCTATCTCAACCCCAATAGATGGAATATTAATTTTTAATTTATTCCGATGTGTTTTTCTTATGTTTCCCCAGAGTTGTGTTTTCTTTTGCAAAACTTCAATGATTCTTCAAATTTCAATTAATGCCTCTATCTCTCTTCCTTTCCTTTTCTTTTTTTTCTCTTTATTTTTAATATACTCAATCTCTTTTCGTCTTTGTTTTTTCTTAATATACTAAAATGATGAGACAAAAAAATATGATATATAACCTCTTTTTTTTATTAGATGACATAGACACGAAGAATAAGGAGATGAACATAAAATTGGAAACCTTTAAGGAATATAAAAAAAGCATGAAAATAACATAATGATATGATCTTGTTTTGGAGCCTAGCTCTGATACCACTTGATGTGAACCTCGTGATCACAGGGTCACATAACTCACAACCAAGAATGAGATCTGATCCTGGAAAATCGAAATAGGTCTGATAGGAGTGTGAACAGTGGAAACTTGCCCTAAGGCACTAAGACTATTGGAAGGAGTAGAATGACGCCACGAAGCCAGTTAATCTTTGATAAGTTGGATTCAGTTCATTCAAGAATTAAAGAATACAAGAATCATTCTCACTGAAAAGTTCAGAATTAATATTCATCAGTGGCTGCAGAAATTTTACTAACATGAGTTTAAATAATCTTTTAAAAACTAACCATAATGGACCCCTTATGTGGACTTAAATAAGGTCCACTCAAACCTTGCCCAAAACCCTAAGTTAGAAAGCCCATGATTTAATGCAAACAAGCCTTGGATCCTAACTAAAAACAAAGTTTTAATTAAGCTCAAACAAGCCTTGGGATGTAGCTAACAAAATTAAATAAAGCTCATGAGGCTTTGTTTTATAGTCTTCCATCAAACCCATTAATCCAATGTTTCCATGTTGTAGTAGGATTCTTTTAGCTCCTTTGTTGTCCTCTCTTCATGGCCCAAAATAAGGATGTATTGAACTCTCCTACACATGTAATGGATCCTTGTCAGTATTTTAGGCTGGCCCGTATTATAATGGGTCCTTGCTGATATTTTTGGGTTTGTTCGCAATAGCTACAATGTTGGAAAATGTAGTCCAAAAAAAGTTGCCCTAACATTATTTCTAAAGAGTATTTATAATCTAAGCCAAAACTCTAGTTTCTCTAATGAGCCTCACATAAACCCATTTTAAATGATAATTAACCCAAGCTAAAACTAGCCCAAGCTAATTAAAATAAACAAATCTAAAACCTAAACAAATTGTCTTCTCTCAAAATAATTAAAGTTTGATAACACAACTAATTCAATAAGACAATTTTATTGTTTCCACATTCTGTTTGGTAGGAACAAGACCTAACTTAAAATAGATGATTCTCTCTCGTCCTAATGAATTAGGAAGCATGCCATATACTATTGGAAAGGCATGGAAATTTAGTTTCCATCCCAACTATAATTACATCAAAATTAGACATGTATCTCCATTTATGACTACAAGAGTAACGAAAAGTCAAATTATTCAAATCTAATCTTCTTCTTCCAATCCTTGTGTAATGGTCTTGGATCCACTAACAAACCCCTCTTGAACATGAATTATATTAATCAAGGCTTGCTCTTTATTATTATAAATCTTCTTGAAGTCCACTTTAGCTTATGTATTCTGAAGAAGTCCATTGAAAGCTTATTTGAACTTCTTAGCCCCAAGCCTAATAACAAGACCAACTAGTTCCTCCTCAAAAGGATTCGATCTCGAATCATCCCCTACATCAAACAAAGAAAGATCATAAACATTGAATGTAGCGCTAACACCATACTCACCTAGTAGGTCCACTTTGTAGGCATTATCATTAATCCTTTCTATGATTTGATAAGGATCATCTCCTCGAGGCATCAAATTTGATCCTTTTTGTTCAGAAGACCTTTCCTTCCTCTTATGCATCCAAACCCAATCACCTGGTTCAAATCTCACTAATTTTTGTCCTCTATTGACTTTGTTTGCATATTGTTCATTCTTCTTTTCTATTTGTTGCCGAATCTTTGCATGGAGATCTTTCACCACCTATGTTTTTTTTATTACCATCAATACTAACCCTTTCATCAACAGGCAAAAGAATAAAATCTAATGGTGTTAAATGGTTAAAACCATAAACAATCTTAAATGGGGAATAATTAGTAGTAGAATGCACGCTACGATTATATGCAAATTCAATTAATGATAACCCTTAACAATTGAATCAAAGTCCAATTAACAACTTTAGTTTGGCCATCTGTTTGTGGATAACAAGTAGTAGAATATAAAAGTTTAGTTTCCAGCTTACCCTACAGAACCTTCCAAAAGTAACTCAAAAACTTTACGTCTCGATTAGATACAATGCTCTTAGGAAGACCATGTAGCCAAATGACCTCTCTAAAGAATAAGTCAGCTATATTTATTACATCATATGTTTTATGCCAAGCAATGAAATGTGTCACCTTAGAAAATCTATCCACAACAACAAATATAGGATCTCTCCCTTTCCTTGACCTAGGTAAACCTAAAATGAAATCCATAGAAATATCAACCCAAAGTTCTTTAGGAACGAGCAAAGGCGTGTATAGTCCATGAGGCATTACCATAGAGTTAGTTTGTTTACATGTTTTGCATCTATCACATATTTTTTGCACATCTCTTTTCATATTAGGCCAATAAAAGTGTTCATGCAGAACCTCGAAAGTTTTAGTGATTCCAAAATGCCCCATTAAACCTCCTCCATGTGCTTCCCTCAAAGCAATTCACGTAAAGAACAATTAGACACACATAACTTATTCCCTAAACAAAAGTCCATCATGCCTAAAATATTTATCCTTTGCCAAAACCTTGCATGTGTCATATATAGCACCGAAATCATGATCATAAAGATACAATTCCTTAATATACTCAAACCTTAGCAATTTAATATTAAGAGTATTAAGAAGAACATACCTTCACGATAAGGCATCGCCGACCACATTTTCCTAACCTTGCTTGTATTTAATCACATACAAAAAAGATTTAATAAACTCAACCCACTTAGCACATCTCTTAATTAATTTACCTTGACCTTTCAAATGTTTCAACGATTGGTGATCAATATGTATGACAAACTCTTGGGGCCACAAATAATGTTGCCAAGTCTCCAAAGCCGGCACGACTGCATAAAACTCTTTATCATAAGTGGGATAGTTAAGAGTTGCACCATTGACTTATATGTTCATCAATATCCTTACTATAACTCAAGATATTATCAATGTAAACGACTACAAACTTACCAATAAAAGCACACCACACATGATTAATCAATCTCATAGAAATACTATATGCATTTGTAAGTCCAAAAGGCATAACCAATCACTCATACAAACCATATTTAGTTTTAAAAGTAGTTTTCCATTCATCCTTATTTGATGATTACCACTTTTTAAATCCATTTTTGAAAACAATTCAGAATCATGTAATTCATCCAACATATTATCTAATATAGGAATGGGATGTCGATACTTTACAATGATATTATTGATGGCTCGACAATCCACGCATATTCACCAAGTTTTGTCCTTTTTTGGAACAAGAAGCACTGTAACTACACAAGGACTTATGCTCTCTCGAATGTATCCTTTCAACATCAGCACCCCCATTTGCTTCTAAAGCTCATCAGTCTATTTAGGAATGCTCTTATAAGCAGGCCTATTTGGTATAGATGCTCCTGGAACAAGGTCAATTTGATGCTCAGTACCTCTAATTGGCGGCAAACCACTAGGAATATCATCCGAAAAGACATCCTCAAATTCCTGCAAAAGAGCTTTTACAACAGTAGAAACATAAGAATCTAAATCATCTGAGTTAACGAATATCTTCTTATACACAAGTGAAATCATAGGCAAGTTAGAAAGATAAGCATGTTTAAGATCATTAGATTTTACAAAAATATAGTGTTTTACCATTTTTTCTACACTTCTTTTCTCACCCTTCTTTCTTCTCTCCACTCTCAGCCTATTTTTCATTTATTTGGTTCTTGGCCATGATCCTCCTCTAATGTCCTAAGGGCCAAAACTTTGTTCCCTTTTGTTTTCAACTCATGACTCACTTTCTTTTCTCTCTTCCTTGTATCCTCACCATGTACGAGATAGTCCCTCATATTTGTATGCATTTCATTTTGGTCCTTGATATTTTGATTTCATTTTTATTATTGATTTTTCAAAAAAAAACTTTCTATTATTTTCAATTATGTCCTTTAATTGAAGTAGATTATACACGGTAAGTTTTATTTCGATCCTTCATCTTTTGATTTTTGAATTCTTTTTTGTTCCTTTAATAATTTTGGTATGCAAGATTGAATTTGTTCTAATTTTGTCTCCAAATTGAAATTTGTCATGTATGTTACCTTTAATTTCGGTCCTTATTCATTAATTTGTTTAACAATTGCACTCTATTGATTTTTTTAAATCCCTTTATTGTTTTTTTTGTTCTAAAATTTTAATATTTTTCATTATTATCCTTTAATCGGAATTAATTATATATTTCATTTTTTTATGTTGACACTTATTCTTTTATTTTTTTATTAATTCATTTGTTTTTTTGTCCTTTTTGGACAGTGTTTATTTTTTATCCATATTTATGCATTTGTGCTTTTAGATTTTGTTTTTGTTTTTTAGCGAGATTTTATTTTTATTATATTCTACTCTGAAATTTTAATTTATATTGGTTACACTGCATTTTATTTTTAAAAATTCCTTTATTATTTTTTGATCCCAAGATTTTGATTTGTTGTAGTTTTGTCATTCAAATTCTATATTGATTCCTTTTTTTTGTTTATCTTTCTTGGATAATATTTATTTTTTTATCCATATTCCTTCATTTATACTTTTGGGTTTTGTTTTGAATTTTTGTCATTTTATTTTTTATTGGGGTTTTATTTTTATTCGGTTGAATTCTGAAATTTAATTTATGTTAATAATCATTTCAAATTTAATATTGCTTCATTTTTCTCTTTGTTCTTTTTTTTCTGCTATTTTTATCTTATTTTCTAATCAAATAATTTTATGATTTTAATTGCACAATAATAATGATAATTTTAGTGATTGTTTTTTTTTTTTAATTGTGTTTGTCAATTTTTTTTTAATTCTTTGGGGTATTTTAATGATTTTCACTGTTTAGACAGTGATATTGATAATAATTTTAACTGTTATAGTAATGATAATGATAATAATGTGGGATGAATTTTCATTTATGTTTTCTTCGTTTTGGAGATAGAAAATTAACTATTTATTTTTATTATTTGATTAATGCAGGTTCTTTCACAACTTATATTTTGTTTGTTGTGTTTAATTTAGATTGAATTATAAAATGAACTAATCTTAATACAATTAATACAATGTATTCAATAATTCAGATATTTGAATCTTATTATTTTTTTTAAATGATAATGATAATTTTATATTGGTTATTTCATTGAAACCAAATAAATAGATAAATTTATATCCATTTAAAATTTATATATTTTATAAAAAACTTACACTTTATAAGATTTTTGTATAAATTTATTATTTTATTTAAATTTATATTATAATAAAAAATAATATATAATTAATATTTTTTACAATGAAAAAAATATAATTTCAATACATAAATATCACGGCTAATATATATACTATCGTAAGAATCAATGAGTCCATTGCCCTTTTCCCTTTTTTTTCCTGACATAACCTAATTAACCAAATCCAATGCAAAACCATTTTCGTACATTATTAATTTATCTGGAAATCCATTAACTAAATGTACATAAACAAGCAAGTTGGGACTCAAACATTCAGCACAGAAATTGTCTGATTCTCAAGCCTCTGAAGATAAAGCTGACACCAGATACAGCACCAAAATACTTAATAATGGAAAATCCATCGGAGAAATTGTATGTAGTAAAGAAAACCCCTAAATCAATGGAAGCCATAATTTATCCCTCTTTCTCCCTGACATTTTGTCATAAAACCCCTAAATCAAAAACCCTAGTTTCAAAATCAATGGAAGCAAAATCAGGGCTTTATCGAAGACAAGTTTGTCCAAGGCTTTTTTAATGCAGAAAAGAAAGAAGTTTTTACATTGTCAAAGATGCATCAAAATAAATTCATAAAAAAATTACTTATCCGGTTTATACATTATACTAAACGCTTCCGTAATGTAATTCCAGAATAACATCTACGTCCATACAATAAAACTCCATCATAAATGACTATTTTAGCGTGAATTTAGAGTTAATTTCATAATTTTTCCTTTTATTTAAGTTGATATCGTGTAGCGAAGGTTATTATGATTAAATCTCCAAACAACAACTAACGATGTCTTCCAACAGTGGTTCTTCAATCAGCTCCAGCTGTTAGATGTGATCAGGTATCGAAATTGGTGGGGATGGTGCGGGTTGCATGGAATCAAAAGAATGACAGGCTATAGAGTGGGGTAATGAAAAGTAAAGTCCTGAATGAGTAGTTGAGCTGGGAATGGAGTTATTGAGCCGTTGGAGAACTGCACGAAATTTCGCTACAACATAAGGGACTTCTCAATAATGAAGGCCAAAGTGGAAGATGCCTCCAGCAGGACTTTCAAAATGTATTGCTGATGAGGCGGATCAGCTTTAGAAGCAAGTTTTGTTGCAAAGTAGTGAGGGTGTTGTTATTCATTGCGGGCGCTGGAGAAACAGATACACTTTCTCACCGACCATAGAGGAAGCATGTTTTGGGAGACTACCATACGCTACTGAAACGAGGGAGGGATTTCAAAGTAGTAAACATTAGAGGAAAGCCAATTAAGTAGCACACCTTTTAGCAAAGTATTCTATTAATTCAACAAGCTTTGTTAACTGGAGACAAACTCCAGACGTTCTATGTCCTGTAATTGCACTTGATGTTTAATAAAGTCTTTATTCCTTTAAAAAAGAATTAAAGAGAGGTCACTTTTGTCATTTTATAACAATTGGGGGGGGAAAAACAATTCAAGGAATGAGAATAGGGCCAAACTGAATCCTTGTTAAATTTATCCAAGTCTGAGCCAGATGCAGACAATGCTTCCGTACTAAGCAAATCTCATAGATAGTCTTTAACCAATCATACACGGTTTCATCAATTCAATACATGCATACATAAGGAAGAGAGCGGTGGTGGTGGACGTTGCTTTCAGTGCCACTGTTAGATATGGGGAGAGAGATTCTTTTCATTATCGCCAAAGGGGAGCTTGAACAGAACTCGCTAGTAAGAACTCATAAGAGATTAAACAAACAATTTTTATTTTATTTTACTTCTGCATGACATGGTATTTTACTCGTCAATACATAACAAGAAGTTGGTTGAATATTTGTGACTTAAGTTGGGTGTATGCAAGTAAAACAGCCTTGAAACACAATTGTACTACTACATATATACTCTAAGCAAGAATACAGCAGGTATTACCCAATAATACTCAATTTCCCAAGCAATCTGCCACCCACTTCCTCCATACAGTTGATGCTCCGGTTAAAGCTCTTCTATTTAAATTTGATGGTTTGAATCCTCAATGTTTTTTTCAGCTGAAAAACAATCCCGAGAAGTTTCACTATTGAAACCATCAACTCCTTAAACTGGCTTGCTTACAAACACTGTTCTGTGAGCACCAATAGCCCTGTTCACCAAACAAATCCCAAAGTATTATTGTCAGATTCTAACATACAAAAACATCAAAGAGATCTCAAAGAATCCCCGTTTGAATAAGACTCAATGAGAACCTACTTTTCTTTTCTTTCCTTTCCTGAATTGAAGAACATCAGAAATTTGACAAAGAGGTGGTGCTTGCATCCAAATTAGCATGCAAGAAACAATTAAACAAGTGTTCAGTTACATTGTTAAGGCCCTCAACCTAACTTGGCAATTAGAGTTGCACCCAAAGTGGAGGACTCTAGTTTGAAACACCCACTCGGGAGGGTTTTCTGCCAGGTTGGCAAAAAATAATGCAGTTATATTGAAACCTCAAGATTCCAGGAGGAAGATTATGCAAACATGTTGGTAACTCGGACATAAACATGAAATCCTTGTCAATTGAACGTGTTGGGAGTACATGCTTATTTATTTATTAATCAATGGACTCATATGATGATGGTGGGAAATAAGTTAAACGCCATATGCTTAAGAAGGATTTGACTGAAAATAAAAGATTACATATTAGTTTAAGTATATCTTCAAGAGAGAGAGAAAAAATCTTCTAATCAACCATAAAAAATAAATGGAAAATGAACCAAAGACTGAAGATGTTACAAAGCTAAGACAAGCATGGGTGAGAACACAGATATCGCTATTCTCCTCCATGAAAATCATCACCCTGTTCAGAGCAGGTTTAGGGGAGATGGATGGAAACAAACCCTGACCAGGTTTTAGGCTTGAGAAAGACATCATGAGAATCCCACGACATGATTATGTATGTTTGTGTATCGAATGCTATAAATCTTGGGTTGTTTCTTTCTTTGTATATCATGTGTTATTACTTTACAGTGCGAGAAGAATACTAACTGTATGGACTAACTTATTTTTCTAAAAACAAAAGGCAAGTGCGAACTTCTTTCACATCATATTATGATCAAGACATTGATCTTTCGATAAAATAATTTAACCAGAAGCTTTCAAGTTTCTTCATAGGAAATTCCCACTGAGAAAATGAAGATTCAGATTCTCAACAAGAATAGGAGTACAAGGGCACATGAATCATCATCAAGTATGGGGCGGGAACAAGGCAATTCCTGTGGCCTGCATAATACATATATAAATAATATAAATCAAGGATATGTTTGGGACTAAAAGTCCTAACATAGACTTGATTTTGTGAGGGAGATACGGTAAATAAAACTATGCACCTGAAGCATATTTGTATCTAGTTTTTCTATTTTTGGAAAAATAAGCTTCTGAAAGAAAATGTGAGAAGGGAACTTACTTGAAGAATCATGGACAAGCTGAACAGTTCCTCACAATAGTTCCCATGATGAGCCAAATAAGAAGATCCAATCTGACTGCTTAAGTCATGACTGCATATTCTCCCGAACACGAGAAGCTAGCCTTCGCATAGACTGATAATCAAAAGAATCATCAATATCCGTAATAGTTGATACAAAATCCATGGCTTCTTTGAATTTTTTTGCTTTACAATAACCATCCACGACAATTTTGTAGGTTAGCTCATTTGGCCTGCAATCATTCTTAGTCATGTAGCTCAGCGCTTCATCTATTTCCACAAACATTCCCTTTGCTGCATAGCCACTAACAAAAGTATTGTATGTAACTATACACGGTCGAATTCCTCTAGATATCATCTCAGAAAGAATTCTTAGGGCTTCATGCATGAGTCCTTGTCTACAAAAGCCTTTAATGACAGTGTTATAAGAAATAAGGTCTGATTTGCCACCAGAGTTTTGTAGCTCCCTCAGAATCTCTTCTGCTTTCCAGCACTCTCCTCCTCTAGCATACAGGTCCATTAAGCTATTGTAAGTAACAAGATCTGGCTGCAGTCCAGACTCTTGAATCAAATGCATTATTTCATGGGCTCGGTCATACATGTTTTTCCTGGAAAACATTGAAAGCATTGAGTTGAAGACAACTAAATCTGGTTTGTATCCATGCTTTTGCAATGCTTGAAAAGCCCTTTCCATACCCGCTAGTGCTCTACATTTGAAGTTTGCAAGAATAAGGGTTCTCAAAAGCATCCAACTGGGAAAGATGTGACCATCATAAATATCCTTTTCAATCCTATTTATTCCTTTCACATACCCTCCCTTTGCATAAGAATTGAGAATTAACGAGTATGAGGTTTCACTGGGTTTGAACCCCTTATTATTCATGTCTTTGATGACTAATTCCGCTGTTCTCCAGTCCCCTCGTCGAGCCAGAGCATTCAGAAGCGCATTGTAGGTGGCAACAGAGGGAGTAAACCCTGCTTGAAGCATTTCCTCATAAATTTTTTCTGCGTCAATATCTGAACCACAACGGCCAGATGCAGTAATCAAAGTATTGAATGTATCTCTATCAGGCTCAAAACCACAACTTTTCATTTCCTGAAAAACCCTTTTTACATATTTGTGCATTCCCTTATTGCCACACATGGAAAGCATTGTGTTCCATGTTATACGATTAGGAGCACATCCATTTACTTTCATATCACAAAGTATCTTCATCATTTCCTCTGATTGTGACTTCTTCCCTAGCATCCCAAGGATAGCATTGTAAGTGCACACATTAGGAGCACAGCCGTACTCCTTCATCTGGTCAAACAAACTTAGAGCTTTGTCCACTTGTGCTGCTCTGCCATAAGCATTTATCATGGTGGTATATGTAACAGCATTTGGTTTTATCCCATTTTCAGTCATTGTTTCTATTAAAGCTGCTCCTTCCTCGTAGAATCCTGCTCTCACATAAGCTGCCACAAGCTCATTATATGTCACAGCATCAGGTGGACAATTATTATCTTCCATTTCTTTCATGATGCTCAGAGCCTCTGAATAAATTCCCGCCTTCCCAAATACTTGCAGTAGAGCATTATAGGTAACAGTTCCTGGAGCATATCCCTGAGACTTCAATCCAACAAAGAATTCTTTTGCTTCATCCAACAAACCCTCCCTCCCACAAGCAGATATAACAGTACTACAAGTAAACTCATCAAAACCAAGTCCTCTACTTCTCATCTCATCCAAGAGACCTAAAATCTTATTCCAAGATCGACCCATCTTCCCATAAACATCAAGCATGACATTGTAAGTAACCAAAGTTGGCGACAAGCCTGACTCGTTCATTTTCTCAAAAATAGCAACAGCCCTCTCATACTTGCCACATCGCGAATATGAGTGCAGAATGGTTGTGTATGCTCGAACATCAAGCGAGTAGTCATCAAGGGGAATCACATCAAAAATTCTTGATGCAACAGAATGTTGCGACTCCCTACCAAGAATCCTAGCCATTAATTCAACAGCCTGATTATCTAAAGTCACTTCTTCAGGGCCTAAATTCAATACCAGCCATTCAAACAACAAAATGGCCCTTTCACAATCACCAGAAAGGTCTAGTGCTTTCAAGACACCAATCAAATCAACTTGAAACAACTCGAACTTGCAAGACTCAAAGAAATCATTCAAACTACGCATAGGCTGTTCCCTTATTGAATTAAGCAGCAACTTACCCCTTTTCGACAAAAAACCAACTGGGCCATTTTCAGATAAACCCTCTTCTTTCTCAACTTCAAACTCAAGAACTGAAACTGAAGTCGAAATGGGCTTTCTACTTGTGTTCTTATAAAGCTGTTTGTGATTTGAAGATTCATTAGAAATCTGAAGAGAAGGGAATTGGGTTTTGTTTAATTTGTGATTGGAAGCGGAGGAGAGATGGAGGAGGTGTTGGAGGAGAGAGTCGAAATGAAAAGAGGATTGAGGAGGAGGAGGAGGCAGTGTAGCAGAGCTGAATTTTAATGGTGGGTTATTGGGTAGTGCTGGTGGTCTGTTAATTGGGATAGGATACACTGGTTTGTTTGCAAACAGACTGCTTTCCATGGCATAGAGGGCTAAACAGAGATGAAGAGGGCGGGGGATGGGTTTCTAAAGTTATTAGAACAAGATAAGATAGCAAGCAAGGTTGTGGTGGTTTTTTCAGGTAATGGATCATGTAATATGCAGGGTAAGGTGAGGATGGTTTGTGTTTATTTGGCTATCAAGACAAGATTCATGGAGACTCCAATCCTCGGTCTTTGTGTGCAAAGATGTTGTCGTTTGATGGAACCACGAGTTCGCATTCAAATTATAAATCGATACTAAAGCACGTTTGTTTGTTGGAAAATAAGTGAATTCTAATATTTGACAGTATTATGGAAAATAAACTGTAAAATATTTTTTAGTGTTTGTTTGTGTTATGAAAAATGAGCTGGAAAATAATTTATTAATAAATTAATTTTTTTTTTAAGTTGATTAAAATAATGAGGAACAAATCTTACAAATTAAAAAGTTGAATGAGAATGAAATTGAAAAAAAAATATAATTTCATAAATTATCTCAAATAAAATAAATAATAATCAAAATAATAGAGATCAAATCTAAAACTTAAAAAAAAATGAAAGGTGAATAAATTAAAATAATAATAATTAACATTTCATAAATTATTTCAAATAAAATAAGTAACAATAAAAAAAAATGAGGACCAAATTTGATAGATAAAAAATTTTAATAAAAAAATGATAAGAAAAAAGCAAATAGCAATTATAAAAATAAGGACCAAAATTAACATAAAAATTAAATTTTAAGAGATGGAATTGAAAAATAAATATTCAAAACAAATTATATATAGCAATCAAAAGTTTGAGGATCAAATTTGATATAATCAGCAAATAATGACATTTCTAAATTTTTCACAACTTCCGGAAAGTATTTTCCGCCCAAGTTTTCCGGGAAGCACTTTCCTGAAAATGAGCTAAATTTTTCTTTGACTGGAAAGTGTTTTCCGTTGACCAACTTTCCAGAAGGCAAACAAACACATGAAAGTTTGGAAAGTGGTTTCCCGGAAAGTGAATTCTGAGAAACAAACACAGCCTAAGGGGTGTTATGTTGAGATTTTTTTTTGTATAGAAAATTAATTGATTTTTTATATATTATAATTAGTTGTTTTAATATTTAATTAATAAAATTATAATGATTTTTTTTCAGTTTAAAATAAACCATGTAATTGAAATGTAGGAGAAGTGATTTGTATATTTTTTAATTGCAGATAATATGGGTAAATTTATCTACCTATTTTGTTTGTAAATTATCTTTTTCCAGTAATATCATATCTAAAATATTATACAAATTTATTTTTTACAAAAAAAATCTAAAATCCAAGAATTAAATTTTTCTAAGAAATAAGATCAAACAAAAGAGGATAAAATTAGAATTAAAAGGTAAAACTATTTTTTTATTTTATCATATTTATTTCTCATATTATTATATTAAAAATATTTAAAAACACCAATATTATTTTTTTGTTCGTTAAAAAATATTAGGTCATTTTTTTTATTTTTTATATATATATTTTCAGGTACTAATATTAAATAAATATTAAAATATATAATTACTATCACATATTTATAAGAAAAAAAACCTAAATAAATGAAAAAAAAAGGTAGATTTAAAAAAAAATGACTTGAAAGGTAAACAAAAATAATTTAAAAAACAACAAGGAGAAAAAAATAAATAAATATCAATTTTAAAATGATCATCAATACAAATTAAAATGTAAATATTTAAAAAAGACTTTAATAACAGTGGAAATAATAAAATTAGTGAGACCATAATTATTGTTATATTTTTTTTATATATATAAGATTTATTACTCATATTATTATATTAAAATTATTTTAGAGCAATGATAAGTTATATATATATATATATATATAGTAAGGTGCTAATATTAAATAAATATAAAAAAATATAATTAGTCTAACATATTTAAAAGAAAACAAAACTAACAAATAATTTTTATAATTATTTTGAATGGCTTATCTACAATAATTAGAAAATTCAAGAAATAACAATATTAACAAAAAAAAATCAAAAAATAAAATAAATGACAAAATAAAAATAAATATTATTAGATTTTAAGAAATTATTTGACCTGAAGGAACAAATAAAGAGAAATTATAATAATTATTAATTTTCAAATGATGACCAGCACATATTAAAATTTGGACATTAAATAGAAAAACTTACCAACATTGGAAATATAAAAAAAAATAGAAAGAAAAACTAAGAGCATATACATATAAACATGGATAGAAATAGGAACTACGTAAAAAATATGTATAAAAAAATAAAGGAACTAAAATAAAATCCAAGATTAAAAGTATAAGGGATAAAATAAAAACAAAAACATGTGTAATCAATTTAATTTGAACGACAAAATTGAAATAAATCCAAACATTGATACCGATGAAATTAAATAATTTAAAACAAAACCGGAAATTAAAAGAATTAGGACCAAAATAAAACTAAAATCTATAATTAATTAGCATGGAAGGATAAAATTGAAATAAATCAAAACTTTGATACAAAAAAATATTAAGGATTTCAAACCAATTTGAAAATTAAAAGAATAAGGACCTAATTGAAACTACAATATATAATTAATTTCAATTGAATGATGAAATTAAAACAAATTAAAACTTATATAATAACAATAAGGACCAGAAAAAATATTTGAACATTTAGGAACTGAAATGAAATATGACAAAAACCAGTTGCACTGCGTCAACTTGAGTAGGCAGGAGAGAGAAAAAGGGGAGAATTCAAATGACCATTGACACGTTTCTGCCCACCATATAGTCACACACGCCGCACTAGGAGGAAGAGAACATGCTTGAAAATCGCTCTAGACGTCGGTTAGGTATTTTTAGACGTCGTAATAAGCCGCACGCACTGTCCAAAAAATAAGTGACTGCAGAAACGGACGACAAGTCCTGCAATGCACCAACAGTTAAACCGCCGAAAAAATTTTTAGTTAATTACCAAACCACCCCTCCCTCCCAGGCCTGAATTTTATCCTTTTCAAGGGACAAAATGTTTAATGCATTATTCAAAACAATATTAAAAAAACAATAAACTGGCCAGACGAACTGGACCGGACCGAAAATGTGCAATTACCGTATAATCCCTCAACCTAGGTGTTGTTTTTTGTCTTTTTAAGGGATAAATTTGTTATTACATTGTTCAATAAATAAAAAATAGAGCAAACCAACTGAACCGACCCAAAAATTGAGCGTAACAGTAACCATCCACAGTGTTTTCTGTCTTGGTGAACAATGCATCGGGTTGTGATTTGTTTTAACTGTATAGATAATACTACTTATTCTATGGATACTATTTTATTTTATTTTATTTGTGTAATGTTGTAGTCAGATCAGGATCTTATGTGATTATTTTAGGATCTTACATCAGCTCATATTATTGGATTAATTTCCAATTATCAGATTTTCTTTTCATTTTTCTTCTTTTTCTCTATTTTAATCGTGCAACATCACTCAATATTAGTATTAGTACTTTTGTTTTAGCAGGTAGATTTTTTATATGGTAATTATATTGAATTTGGATAATGATTACTTTTATTGTGGACTTGATATTTGAAATTACTAAACAATAAACTAATTATTTATAATGTCTTCACATTACATTTTACTTTTAAAAATAAAATAATCAAACTATATGTTATTAATCATAAAACTTGATGTAAAAGTATAATTTCATCTACAAGCTTGACTTTAGAAATAATTAAACATGAGTTTTGTCATTCAAACAATACTCTCTCTTTTTTTTATCCCAAACTTGAAAGATGAAAGAGGAAATAATTGAAAAACATCAATTGCTAGAGAAAATTATCATTTGACCTAAGATTTTAGCCATGAAAAAAAAATATTATTAGTATCAATAAGTTTCTTTTAAAAAGAGAATTTCCATGAAGATTTTTTTAGCCTTTATGTAATCTAAAAAGGTAGATTGGATCTCAGAAAGCTCTTTTAATTGGGTTGATTTTGTATTATAGAACAGTTTTTTCAAGTTTAATACAACATACATATTTTTTTATAAAAAAGAAGCATTTATAGTGTTTATTGCAAGCTTTTAGGTCAAATATTGGTTGAAAAAATAAGTTTTGTGTTTAAAAAATTGGACCTCAATTTTCTAACCACTATTGTGGTGGTTAAAATTGATTTGTTTACTTCAACAAATGACAAGTCGTTTAATTTTATTAAAATAAAAAGGATCAATGACATGTCATTTGCTACTACATGGAAAAAACTAAGTTCAAGCTTGCGAGCCTTGATTTGCAAGTCTATATGCATCAGGCTTGGATTTGTTGTCAAATCCAAAAGTGTTGGAACTTTTTTTCTTTATAATTTTTATTTGAACCCTCCATTTTAATATATTTTTTATTTTGTGTTAATTTTTTTATTTAAGTTTGAAGACCCCCCTTTCAATTTTTTAGATTTATAATCATTTAATTAAATATAAAATAGACTCTAAAAGATAAGGTTATTAAACCCAATAAGTTATATGATTTAGTTGAAAAAATTAGACGAGTTAAATCAGTTTGACCATTTTTTATCGAAAAGTTGTCATCCAAGTATTACTTTTTTTATAAAAAAAAATGTTGGATTAACATCTTCTTGATTTTATTTTTAAAATGAAAAAAGAAAAATCAGTTTTGGTGTTTGGATTGAAGATTAGAAGTATTAAACCTTAAGTCTCGGGTCCACCATAAATATCATTGTGTCAATTTTATAAGAAAAAATTAAAATAACAATATTAATTTTTCTTTTAGTTAATTTTGGTTTTTGATAAGGTTGAGTTTGGACTCGCTAAATTAAATAAGTCATATAGTTCAACTACCATATAATTTAATTTGCAATTCATCTTAAGCAAGGATTTAGATTGAAAAGCCATTAAGTAAACTCACAAGATGTAATTATAAGAAAATATTTTAATTTTAACATATAATTTCTTACCTTTATTTTAAAGCATTCAAGATTTTCTTATCTTAGCGATTGCTAATGAATTCTATTGACTGAATGAATAACAACAAAATATTTTATTTAGATTTGATATATATTGATAAGATAAATGGGTGCTCTATTATCAAGTTATTTTGTTTCAAATAAATTTAATTTATTTCACACACACACACACACACACATTGTTTTCAAGAATGTTTTTCCAAACATAATAAGTGTGTTAGTGTTTAAAGGATCACCTTTAAAATATAAATGTCATATGGAATAACCAACCTATAAATTATGACTGGGACAATTGTTATCACACTAAGTGGATAAACAAAACTACGATCTGTAAGTTGTATTACAACATTAGTTTTATTTAAAAGTTCAAGACTAAGAGAATCATAAAACTGTTTAAGTAGAACACTAATGGATGCACCCAACTCTTATATAACATTTTCAAAGTTAACATTACCAATAACATTTGAGATAATAAACACAATAGGTTGATTTTCTTTAAAGGCAAATGTTTTAACAACAATATATACAACTTTATCTATACTTTCTATTTCATAGCCTTTTAGTTCGAAAGCTTTTTTGGTAATACACAACTTCTTCAAGAATTTTGCATATTTTGGAATTTGATTGATAAAATCAATCAAAACAATATCGAGTTTCACTTTCTTGAAAACCTTCAAATTCTTTTCTTTTTGTCCTGTTTTTTAGACTTGGAAGAGTTTAAAGAAAAGTGAGGGATTATCTTGATATTAGGATTGATTGAGTTAGGACTTACCTTTGGAGTATTGTTAGATGTTTCAATTTATAGAGGAGTAAGTTGTTTATTATATATGCTCACTTCTATTTCTATCTCATTTTCTTCCTCCATCTAAATATGTTTCAACCTTTGTTTTTTAGTTTCTTTCCCATTTTGCAACATGATTACACTAATATTCTTTTTTAGATTCAATTCTTAAGAGAATAATTTTTCATCAACATGAGCTTCCAATTTCCCTGCACTTGAAGCTACTTGTCCTATTTTCTTTTCTAAGTTATGAATATTTGACCTTATTTCTTGTTGAAAAGACATAATTATATTGCAAAGTAAATGTGTTAGAAGCTAAAGTTTTCATCATTTCACAAAAATCATCACTCGATGTCCCTATAACATTGGCTTTTATAAGTGATGCGAACCTTGTGGGTCACGCAACCCACAACCTAAAATGATATCTAATCCAGGAAAGCTAAAATAGGTTTGATAGGAGTGTGACACAATGGAAATCTACCCAAGACGCTAACACTATCAGAATGAGTAGAATGATGCCATGAAGCTAGTTCATCTTTGATAAGTCGGATTCAGTTCGTTCATGAACTAAAGAATGTAAGAATCACTCTCACACATAAAACTAAAAAGTTCATAATTAAAATTCATTAATGATTGCTGAAATTTAGGTTATATGAGTTTAAATAGTTCTTGAAAAAGTAACTCTAATGGACCTCTTGTGTGGACTTAAATGAGATCCACTAAAAACTGACCCAGAACCCTAAATTTAAAAACTCATGACTTAATCCAAACAAGCCTTGGATCCTAGATGAAAACAAAGTATTAATTAAGCCCAAACAAGGTTTGGGCTATAGCTAACACAATTAAATAAAGCCAATATTATTAAATCCATGTTCTAATGAGAAGAGTAAAATATTATAAAGTTGATACAAAGCTTATTTATAGCCTTCCATCCAATCCCTTAATCCTAGAAATGAAAGAAAAAGGTAGGCACCTATGTTGTTTCCAAGTTCTAGTAAGATTCATTTGTCTCCTTTACTGCCCTTACTTAATAGCCCAAATAAGGTTGTATTAGACACCTCTTGCACATGGATAAATGTATTAGGATCTCCTTTTGATACTCCAATGGGTCTTGCAATTCTGGCTTGGTTGAAACCTTTAAAACCATAAATCAATCCCTTGAACATGTTATAGGTCCTGCTGGTGTTTCTGGGCTAGTCCGTATCATCCCCTCTCTCCTCGAAAGGATTTAACCTCAACTCAAAATCATTATGTTATTGATGACTCTACAATCAATACACATCTTCTATGTTTCATCCTTCTTAGACATGAGTAGCACGGGTATAGCACACGAGCTCATACTCTCACGAATATATCCCTTCTCTATTCACTCTATTATAATCCAGTTTTTGGGTTACTTCCCAAAATCTACCAAAAAATAACAAAAATAAAATAAAAAGGGTCAGCGTTGTTAGAAAAATCAATATGGAAATTTTGGTTGTTTTCGAGAGTCTGATCGTATCTCTTTTGTCCCTAAAAATAGAGGAAAGTACAGATTTAAGGCAAAAATAATTTATCATTAGATATATCTGTGTAAAACTAAGTCTTATGGCATAATTATATTTTTATGGGTTGATTTGATTTTATTGTCGACCAATTTAAAGTGTAATTATGGTTGAGAATTAATTTAGGATCCAATTGAAGGATTTAATTAAGTGCAAGAACTTAATTATACTTTAAATTGTTCACATCAAATTAATTAAGGGCTTAACTAGTTAGAAATCAAGTGTTTGAGCTTATTTCGGGTCCAATTGAGAAATTTAGAATTTTCGAAGACCGATTTGAATTTTCCAAGCCAATTATGTGAATTCAGGAGCTAAATTGAAACAAATTGAGTCTAATGATCAATTGAGGGTCAAATCACACAAATCAAAAACCAAAGAGCAAAATAAAAAGGCACACAAATCTAAGATTATTGTTGAAATTTTGACGAGGATACAATTGCTTAAAATTAAAAGTTTAAAACCAATCGAGGGTGTGATTGAACCAATTAAAAATTATGGGACTAAATTGTATTTTTCACTCTCTCCCAAAATCATCATACGTGACTACACTATCCATCCACCTGAATAGTGCAGGCACGCCACTGTCTCTTCAGATTCAAGTGAAGAGGCAACCCATCGTTGCACGTAATGGGCAGGCGAAGGGTTGCCTCTTACCTATAAATACATGCAACATACACAAATAGAGGAACTGAAAAAAAACAGGGGAAGAAACGAAGGAGAAAAACCGAATAGAAAAAGGGAAGTCCTGAGAGGATTTACAGAGATTTCTAGTAGCAAAAACAAGCAAAACAAATATAAAAATCACACTATCATCCCCAACAACCAGCTCTCTCTCTCTCTCTTTTTCTCGGTCTACAATCTCTCTCTCTCTTTAGAATCGTTTTTGCTGACTCTTCCTCTCCACCAGTAACGCTTGTTTGACCACCCAATACCACCCTTATCACCACGATAAGCTCTCCTTGATGCTAGAAACTCAGCCACATCTTCGGTGACGCAACAGAGATGGTTGCAGCAGCTGCAATGTGACCCCGATGCCTTTAGAAGCTTCCTCTGACTACCATAGGCCACCGTTGTCGACACCACCACCATTAGGACAATCACCTCGACCTGCTCTACCCAACAGTACTAACAGGTACACCTTTCATCACACTTGAAAAATCACTTTTCATCGTCTTCTTCCTCTCACCGCCTGCATGCAGTGGGACATAATTTACATCCCACTGTTCATACAGGCAGGCCGGGCTTTGTGCCTAGCCCAAATACATAGAGGAGATGGGCTTTCAGCCAACCTGGACTAGAGGCCCAATCCACAAGAGGCGGGTTAACAGCCCACTTAGACTTTTACCCTAGCCCAGCCCATGCAAGAGGAGGCTCGGTCCACAAGAGACGGGTTGATAGCCCACTTAGACTTTTACCCCTAGCCCAGCCCATAGGGTTGGATAGTCAGCCCATTATTTATTTACTTATTTATTTATTTTATTATTTTTGCTTTATTTTATGAAAAAATATAAAAAATAATAAAATTAAAAAACATAAAAAGGTATTGTTTTCATGTATATGGTCAAATTTCAAAGTTTTTTCTGATATTTTTTTCGTAAAAAAATGTTGCATCTTTCTCATATTTTAAAATGAAAATTGGGTATCGTAACTAGTTTATGATTATCCATTGGAACTTGACCAAAATATCAAAATAATTAAATTTATTTTTGTTCTATCTATTAGAATGTAAATTTACATTGTAAAATACATCCATGGAAAAAAAAGTATTTTAACTACGATGTAAATTTACTTTGTAAAGTACATTCGTAGATAAAAAATTTCTAACTGCGATGTAAAATTACATCGTAAAGTATACCCGCAAACAAAAAAATTTTAATGCATTAAAAAAAAATAAACTTAGAAAAAAACAATCAAACAACAATGCAACTTACCTTAGGTAAGGTGCACTAGGGGTGATGCGTCTTTCCCTTACACAGTAAGTGCCTTTACCTAAGACTCTCATAAACCAATAGGTTCCTAATGACCTTAATAATAGGTGGCAACTCCTATTAATTATAGTTGTAATTTTTATGACTATAAAACACAACCCATTTCACCGCACTCCATTATCTCCCAACTTAGAGGATGGATCTATGCAAAGCGCGAAAAATCACTATCACGACAAATAGCGACTCCACTAGGGACTTGCTAGACTGAGCTTTGTTTGTTTGATTGTTTATTTTTCAATGCATTACTTTTTACATATTTTTACTAGTTTAGCATGCATTTTACTTTCAGTTCATGCATATCATTTGGTTTGAATTAATTTCATCATGCATTTTAATTTCTTGAATAAGCCCAATTCTAGGTTAGGGGGGATTAACGGTCTGCTTCATGACTTTCAATCATGGTTTAGATTCGTGAAACATACTGTTGCTACCCAATTTTTGACTTTTTATTTTTCTGGAAAAAAATTAAAAAGAATATAGATTTTTGTTCAAGGGTAAAATTAAACAAATTGAGAGTTTAATGGTCAATGGAGGGTTAAATCGTGAAAATCAGGAACCAAGGACCAGAATAAGGAAATCGCGGAAAGCTAAGGTTGAGATTGAATTTTTGATGGGGTAATTGCATAAAATCAAATTTAAATCCAATTGGGTGCAATTAGAGAATTTTTAAAGGACCAAATCATTTTTTTCCTTCCTAAAAAATTTCGAAATCTGCATTCTTGTAAAAAAACATGCACTAGCGTGCATTGAATTTTCAGGCGCGCCATATTGATCACAACAGATCAATCAAATTTTTTCCCCAATCTATCTTGATTTTCTTCTCGTTTCATCTCCATCAGTCAGCACAACAGATCAACTCAAATTTTCTTCCTATTCAATGTTGATTTTCTTCCCGTTTCATCTCTGTCAATCAACAAAACAGATCAAAAATTTCTTCCTATATCAATTGTGATCTCCTCCCTATCCTCCTGATTCTCCTCTAATTGATATCAATTCGCTGCATTAAACTGCATTAAACGTTGGGTCTTCTCTCTGCTATAAATAGCAGTGCACGGTGAAGGGGAAAAAAACAAAAAAAAAAAAGGGGGGAGGAACGAAGGAACAGAGAAGAGCTTAACATAAAAACACAGTGAAAGACGCAGAAAAATAGAGAGAATGGAAGAGCCATTTACACAAAAAATTTGAATCCATCTTTCCCCTGCTCTCCCCAGCATTTTTTTCTCTCGTTACTCTGCCTCTCTCTCTCTAAACCAGAGGCGTCGCTAGCTCTCTCTCCTTCTCGGTCAGCATTCTGGCCACCAGCTCAGGCCACCCAACTTCACCCTTATCACCACCGACCGCCTCCTATCCACTCCAGCAGCCCAGTAATGTGATGAAGTATAAATACAGTCTAATAACACATGCACCTTCCGACGTCAACTCCAGCCACTATGGGCCACCATTTCCAACGAGACAACGACCAGAAGAACCATCTCGATCACCTCTACACAAAGGTGTTAATAGGTAAGCATTTCATCACACCCGAAAAATTGCATATCTACTGTTCATCTTCTTCAAGTTTACGTAAAAAACCCGGTTACTGTTTGTGAACAGTAACCGGGTCGGGTCGGGCACAAGGGCCAACCCGGAAAAGAAATGAAGCCCGTACGCCCAATCCAGTCCCTAGGCGGGCTGGCAGCCCATAATAAAAAATAAATATATATATATATATATATATATATATAAAAAATTAGAAAAATATTTAGAAAAAAAATGTATTATTTTCTTGCATACGGCCAACACATTAGCACATTTAAAAAAAAAATATTTTTTTTGTTTCAAAAAAATATATTACCTTGGAATTTTAAGGAAAAAATGTATTTTTGCATGAATTTCATAAAAAAATCATTTCTTGCATTTTTGGATTTTACAACATGTTTGTAAAATCCAAAGGGTATTGGCCAATATTTCAAAAAATTATAAAATCTTTTTTTTTTGGGTAATTTATTATTCACCGTCGGTATTTGGATAAAAAAAATCCTAAAGGGGTTAATATTCAAAATATTTGACGGGAATGATATGCTATTATTCACTGTTGGTATTTGGGTAAATGAATCCTAAGGGGTTAATATCCAAAATTTTCGACGGGAATGATACGCTATTATTCACTGTCGGTATTTGGATAAATAAATCCTAAAGAGGTTAATATCCAAAATATTTGGTGGGAATAATATGATATTATTCACTGTCGGTGTTTAGATAATTAAATCCTAAGGGGTTAATATCCAAAATATTTAATATCCCATTTGCCATTTAATTAATATATGTTTTGAGTCATAACAAATCATAAGCAAACCAAACGTCAAACAGCTTACCTTAGGTATGGCGTACTGGGGGTGCTAAAACTTTCCCTTTACGCAACCAATCCCTTACCTTAGAATCTCTGAAAGACCAGTTTTAGATTTCCTAGTAACCATAATACTAGGTGGAGACTCCCCTTTTTTTTTATGAAAAATAAAAATTAGACCCCCGACACATGAATTCTCCCCGCACGGGGGGAAGGTCGCCACGACGCCGCATCTCATTTACATCATTTTTTGGGGTGCGACACATACAACTATGAACTGCGTGTTTACCTAATAATGATGGTCATACTGTGCCCCAACCATTTCTTGTAAACCTCTATACCACCTTCACGTAAGGCGGTCACTGGGCAGTTCATAGATCTTTTAAGACCAGAGGAAAGCTTACCCTTCATGCAATAATTTAGAACCTAGTATACAAACTCTCTAATTATTCATTTCTTTTTTATTTTTTTTTTCCAGAAATTATCAAACCAAAACCATGACTTCCTTGACCTTTTTGGAGTATGGGGAAGGATCTGAGATTAGGCAGTTAACTGAGAGAGATTGTCCAAGGGGTAAAATCAATGAATTGCCACACATGACCAAAATCCACTACTCTACAAAAAATATGAAGAGGCTTGTGCCCATCCTGGGGTATGTTGATGAGGTGTTATTTGAAGTAAGATATGGAAGAATCACTCATCTAATGAAAATCCCAATTCAGATATCAGTCGTCAAGGCCCTTATGCATTTTTGGGATCCCAAATACCGGTTCTTTACCTTTGGGAACATTGACATGACCCCTACCATAGAAGAATATGTTGGAATCCTAGGTTTCCCTCACAAACCTCACAGAGTTTATTTCAGGCAAAAAATTGACAATACAGTCCAAGAACTCGCTAAACATTTAGGCTTGGATCAAGTAGGCCAGTACATGATATCTTTTAGAGGTTTCAAATGGAAGGCGATTGAGAATAAGTTGAAAGCAAGTAAAGATAAAGGGAGGCTTGGAGAAGAAAGGTATTAGTCAATGGCCTTTGCTATTTTCGGTTTAGTTTTGTTCTCTTCAGAAGCCGTCGGGATTATTAGTATGGAAGCAGCGAGTGTTTTTGCTGAATATGAGCAAGGAAAAAGTAATCCCATTACAACTATATTGGCTGAGACTTTCCTGTCCTTGAACCATTACAAGTTGCATGGGAAAGGAGCAATGCGATGTTGTATCCCTTTATTGTTCATGTGGATTGTTAGTCATGTGGAAACCCCAAAAGACTTGGAAGGACTTGGATGAAAAAGCTTGGGTGGAGAAATACCGAGCACTTCCCAAAAGTAATTTCAGATGGAAAGCCCCTTAGGTAAGTAATTCAGCTTATCTAATGAGTTGCGGTAATAAGGCATGAGTCCTGTTAATTGGCTTAATCGGTTATATCGGATATTGTCCCTCTCTAGTAACTAGATAGTTTGGGGGGATGCAATATGTGCCAACAACTAAAGGGTTGACAGGGTACATGGGCTCTTTCCAAGAAGTCAACTTGAGGTGATTAAAAGTGATTGGGGGCAACCTACTTTAGTTGGTAGAGAACCCCACCCAAAAGAGTCTTCTGTAAGTGCCAATTACTTAGCTTATATAAGCTCTGAGGCACCCCATAATATGATAAGACAAAGCCTGGTACGAGATAAGGCACCTGAGTTTGTTGGAACTAAAAGAAAGAGGATGGACAAAGAGGATGTACAAGAAGAGTTAGATAAGCTAAGGATTGAGCTCAACAATAGCAAAAGTCGTCAAAAATTCCTCGAGGAATAACTCTTGGAAGAAAAATAGACGAGGGTTTATTTGGATCGACAACTGCAAGGAAAAGAAGAGCAAATTAATAGGTTAATGCAAGGAAAGAGTTAGCTAGAAGAAATGAGTTCTCAATGTCATGACCTGACGATTAAGTATGAGACGATAGAAAAGGAATTTGTTACTTTGAAGAAAGCCTTTGAAAGTAGAGAACATGAATGCTAAGAACTGGTAACATCGGTAAAAAGGGAAAGAGATCACTACAAGATGAAATGGGAAACTGAGAAAGGAGAAAGGAAGGGTGGCTAGTCTTGTTCTTGAAGAAGAAAAAGAGTTGAAAGACTACTACAGAAGCTCAGGCAGAAAATGAGTTAGAGGCAAGAAGGGTGACATAATCTGACATGAAAAGGTACTTAGCCATAGCCAATGGCCTAAGATATCGTGTTTCTACCCTATAAGCTGAACTAGAAACTCGGGAAGAAGAATTAAAGAGCATTGCAAAGAATGGCAAGAATACATCATTGAAATCGAAGCTTAGTTGAACTCCAAGATAACAAGTCTGCCCTACAATAGGCTAAGGATCAGACCCAACAGTTTGAGAAGATGGTTTTGATATTAGAAAAAAATAATGACTCATTGACTGCCAGCAATGAAGCGTTACGTCAGGATAATGTTGTATTCCATCACAAAATATAGCAAACTGGTAAGCTATTTAAAATAGTAGCTAGGAAGGCAGATGAGCTACGTGTAAAAGTTGCTAAAATTGGCGAAAGTGCCCGCAAATATGAAACATACTTGGATGAACTCTCCTCTTTCGTTAGGTTTGTAGCTAACACAGGGGTAGCATTCGAGTAAATGCTTTTGTATAGCTCTATTTTGATGAATGAAATGGACAAGATCCATCTTTTGCTTTTTGTCAAGTGTGTACAATTAAGTTGATTTGAATATTCGGGCAAAACTTTCCTAAGACATCAGAGTACGGATCCTACCCGTCAAGGACATCATGGATTGGTTTTTCAAAAAATAAAAATAAAACATGCATACGTTTGTGCGTCATAAATAACATGCATATCATCAGGTCAAAAAATAGGTCCCCAAAGAACTTCACCTTCTAGAATTTACAATACTCGGCTCCGACAGAGAAATATGGAGAATGAAGAGCATGCACACCAGGACGCCCATTTCCAAGGGAAGTTAAATGCCTTGAAAGAAAGTGTAGCTCGTTTTACTGGTTTACTTGAGCAAGTATTAAGAAATGCTTCAGAAGGCCCTTCAACTAGGCCTACACAAGCAACAAACAACCCTAACAAGGTGATAGGAGAAAGAATTTAGGATCCTCCATAACATCCTGCATTTGTACAATCAGCAAACCCGACACCCATTCTGGTACCACTATTTGAAACATTTGAAAATGAATCTCATAAGACGCCATTATCTGATAATTCAGATCAGGATAAAATGGCAGTATTGGAGGTCAGCATATAGGCCATTGAAGATGAATATTTATATGATCCAGTGAAAGCAGTGGAGAAGTGATTAGTTCCAAATGTGGTGGTCCCAAAAAAATTTCTCATTTTGGACTTCATCAAGAATACAAGGACACAATGCCCTGTCACTCATTTGAAGACATACTGTAATAAAATGGTTGAAGTAGTGCATGAAGAAAAGTTACTAATGTATTTTTTTCAGGATAGTTTGAATGGGCCGGCTTTAAGTTGGTATATGAGGTTCGACAACACTAGGATTCATAGTTAGAAAGACTTAGTAGATGCTTTCGTTAAGCAATACAAGTATAATATAGATATCGCCCTTGACAAGACCAACCTATCAAGCATGGAAAAGACAGAAAAGGAAAGTATAAGAGAATATGCTCAGAGGTGGAGAGATTTAGGTGCCAAAGTGCACCCTCCTCTTTTAGATAGGGAAATGATCACTCTATTTGCCAACACACTAAAAGCATCCTTTTACGAACATGTGATGGGCAGTTCAGCTTAGCAATTCACTGACGTTGTAGCTATGGTGGAACAGATAAAGCAGGGGATTAAGAATAGAAGAATCTTTGCACCAATAGAGAAAAGAGTTTTTGTTGGAAAAAAGAGGGAGATAGATCACATTGAGATTGATTATAAGGGCAGGAACACCCAACTCCAAAAATATAGTGCCTCATCATCCCAAATTGCCAATGTCAACTTCAAATCCTCATACCCTACCAAAAAGCTTGGAAATCAAATCGAGAGCTTATCAAAAGCCAAACTGAAAGCTTCCTGAAAGGAAATCGCCCAAGAACTCAAGAACAATTACCCCCACTACCTTTACCTTTGAATGAAGTGTATTAAAAGCTGCTAAGCATTGGGCTAGTAGCCCCTATACCTTTGATACCCCTACACCACTTTAACCTAGTTGGTATAGATCGGATCTTACCTGTGAATACCACACAAGAATCACATGACATAGCATCCACATGTGCAATGCATTCAAAAGGAAGCTCCTGCAATTGATAAAAGTTGGATGGGTAACGTTTGAAGAACCCCCAAATATAAGCACCAATCCACTACCTAGTCATGCTTCAGGTAGCGGATCAGTGAATATGTTGGACGTTGAGTATTCGAAGAGTTTAAAGGTGTCAATGGAATGATTTTATCAAATGCTGACAAGAGCAAAATATGATGGCATAAGATGTTGCCAACATCATGACCAGAAGGGTCGCTTTATTAGTCACTGTCCAAGCTTCTATAAAAACATGATGCAAATGATAAATTGAGGTCTACTTCGGTTGGAGACAATAACCGAGGATAAAGTGGTTGTGACAAAAATGTCAGACAAAGAAGTGTGTAGGGTTCAATTCACTCTATGAGGGCCACCAAGATTAATTTTGTCCAACCCCCCTACTACACATAAAAAAAGACTATATTGCCATGTCATACAACTATGAGCATTCATCTTAAGGTGCAAGACAACCACTTGCCTTTCTAATAGAAATTGGAGGCTTGACTCAAAGTGGTAGATGTTTTACTCTAGAAGATTTAAAGAAGATCAAGGGGAAAGAAGTGGTTGACATGTCTGAAGAAACATATAAACCTGTGACAGAAGAGGAAACCAATGAGTTCTTAAAGTTAATGAAGCATAGCGAGTATTGCATTGTGGAACAACTTAAGAGAACCCCTGCTAAGATATCATTGTTTTCCTTGATTTTAAATTCTGAACCTCATCGGAAGACTTTGTAGAAAGTGCTGAACGAGGCCTATGTACCCCAAGACATCAACCCAGAAGTTGTGAAGCATTTAGTGGGGAGAATACAAGCTTCAAATTACGTGTACTTATCTAACAATGAAGTGGGTTCTAATGGTACAGGGCATAATAAGCCATTATACATCATGATACAATGTAAGAATATTTTAATTGGAAAAGTATTAATTGATAATGGCTCTGCTTTGAATGTGCTACCAAGGCATATGTTGAAAGAAATGCCCATCGATGAGTCACACATGAAGCTAAGCACCATGATGGCAATAGCATATGACAGGTCACCAAGGCAGATAGTAGGGTCTATTGAGATGGAACTATGTATAGGACCACAAGTGTTCCTAGTAATGCTGCAAGTGATGGATATCCATCCATCCTATAGCATATTATTGGGAAGGCTATGGATTCATACAACAGGAGTAGTGGATTTTTCATTATACCAATGTTTAAAGTATATTGCAAACGGGATGTTGATCACTGTAAAAGTTGAAGAAACCATATCAATGATTAAAAATGTGGTTATACCATTCATAGAAACGAAGGCTTGTAAAGACAGGAACATTCACGCATTCAAAGTAGTCAACGCAAAGTGGATCCTTAAAGGTGCCACATTGAAGAAGTCGAGAATCCTAGAAGCTGCGAAAATGGCTGCCAAATGTTTCCTATAGAGTGGAATCCCTTTTTAGCTTGACCCTGTTAGTGGAACACTGGAACAAGTCAACATAATGAATTTGAAACATGTGGATCGAAGGTTTGGGCTCGGATCTTGAGTACCAGGATGAAGAAACAGATTTCCCTCAGATCTCCATCCATAATGTTGATGCCTCTTCTGCAAGGACCTTCATGCAGAAATTGGCTGAAGGAGAAATGTTCCAGAACTGAAGGATTGAGCCTGTTCATATTGTTTTCAAAAAGTAATTGCTTTTGTTTAATCATGGACATGTGTTTTATTTTGATCATAGTGGTAATCTAGCTCACGATGCCATGATATTTTGCCTTGTTAAATGAGCACCTTTTTTTTTAATGAGATTATGCATTTTTATCTATGACATGTCATTTGCAAATAATCACTCTTATATAAATACGCATTACACTTTCAAGAGTTTTGAAAGTTCCAACCATTCACAAAACTACCATACTAAGAATAATTGGCCAAATTTCAATAACATCATTATACTTCATGATGAGGAGTGGGCAGAAAAAAAACATAAAATAATTTACTAAGTTGATGGAAAATCCTAAAAAGACTTGGAAACCTTTTAGCGAGGAGCTTGAGACTACTGATCTAGGAACCAAGTAGGAGAAAAAGGAGTTAAAAATCGGTACCCTTATAACAATAGAAGAAAAAGAAGAATTGATTTCTCTTTTGCATAAATATACAGATGTCTTTGCCTGGATGACTGGTTTAGATAATGATATAGTAGTCCATAAAATCCCTTGAATAGAAGGAAGTATACCTGTCAAACAAAAAATCAGGAGAATACAGCCTAATATGCTCTTGAAGGTGAAAGCAGAGATACAAAAGCAATGGGATGTAGGTTTTCTAGATGTCATTCACTACCCTTAGTGGGTAGCCAATATGGTTGTAGTCCCAAAAAAGGACGGAAAGATCTGCATATGCATGGACTATAGAGATTTGAACAAGGCAAGCTCGAAAGATGATTTTCCATTACCTCACATGGATACCTTAGTAGATAATGCTGCTAAAAATGCCACATATTCATTTATGGATGGTTTTTCTGGTTACAACCATATTAGGATGGCAGAAGAGGACAAAGAGAAAACCACATTTGTCACACCTTGGGGGACTTTTGGTAATGCCATTTGGTTTGAAAAATGTCAAGGCAATGTATCAACGAGCGATGATTGCTTTATTCCATGATATGATGCATCGAGAAGTTGAGGTCTATGTAGATGATATACTGGTTGAATCCAAGGTTGAAGAAGACCATGTGCAAATATTGAGGAAACTATTTGAGAAATTGAGGAAGTACCAGTTAAAATTGAACCCGACCAAATGCTCCTTAAGAGTAAAGATAGGAAAATTACTAGGCTTTATTATAAGCAGTTGAGGAGTAGAAGTTGATCCAGATAAAGCCAAAGCCATACAAGAAATGTCAGCACCTAAGACTGAAAAGGAAGTAAGGAGTTTTCTTGGACGCTTGAATTAAATAGCCCGCTTCATATCCCAGCTTATAATAACATGTGAACCAATTTTTCGCTTACTCAGGAAGAAAAATCCTAGAGTATGGGATGATGATTGTCAAGAAGCTTTCAATAAGATAAAAAAAAAATACTTACAAAATCCTTCGTTGTTAGTACCCCCAGTACTAGAGAAACCGTTGATTTTGTACTTAACGATCATAGAAACGGCCATGGGCTGTGTGTTAAGGCAACATGATGAATTTGGAAGAAATGAACAAACTATATACTACTTGAGTAAAAAGTTTAATGATTGTGAATCCAGATACACCATGATTGAGAAGTTATGTTATGCTTTGGTTTGGAGTGCGAAAAGACTCAAACAGTATACGTTGTACTACACGACATGGCTAATTTCCAAGCTAGATCCGCTTAAATACATTTGTGAGAAGCCATATCTATGGAGTAGGATAACAAGGTGACAAGTGTTGTTAGTAGAGTACGACATTGTTTTTATGACAAGAAAGCTATAAAAGGTAGTGTAATTGCCAACCATCTTGCAGACCACGCCGTGGAAGATTATGAGCCTCTAGATTTTAATCTCTATGATGAAGACGTCTTGGTAGTCAAGGATAACACTAAGGCAAGTGAGTGGTGGCCACTTTACTTCGATGGAGTAGTAATTATATCAGGAAATGGGGTTGGAGCAGTCATAATGTCCCTAGATGGGAAGCAAATCCTTTTTCAATAAGGTTACAATTTGAGTACACTAATAACACGGCCGAATATGAAGCTTGTATCATTGGTTTAGAGGCTGCTTTAGAGCTTAAAGTTATAAAACTTGAAGTTTTTGGGGATTCCATGTTGATCATTTTCCAAATGAAAGGAGAATGGCAAACCAAAGATGAAAAATTGAAACTTTACCAGAACTACCTTGTAAAGTTAGCTAGTGAGTTCGAGGAGGTCAAATTCACTCATATAAGTAGAGATAAAAATCAGTTCGCCGATGCTTTGGCAACTTTGGCTTCAATGGTACAAATTGTTGCCAAAGAAAAGATCCACGCAATCGATATTAAGGTTTGAAATCATCAACCCCATTGTTGCACACTCGAAGAGTCACCAGATGGAAAGCCATGGTATAATGATATCAAGGAATTCATCCAACACCAAGAATACCCCCAAGAAGCTTCTAAGGTAGATAAAGAGACCTTAAGAAGGATGGCCATAAATTTCTATGTAGATGGTGAAATCCTATACAAGAAATCATTTGATGGCACCCTACTCAGATGTCTGGATGAAAAAGAAATTGGGCATGCTTTGAAAAAAATTCATGAAGAAAATTGTGCCACCCATGCCAATGGTCATACGATGGCAAGGCAAATGCAAAGATTTGGATATTTTTGGTTGACCATGGAAAAGGACTGCGTGGCGTATGTTAGGAAATGTCATAAATACCAAATTTATGGTGATAAAATAAATGCACCTCTAAAGCCTTTATTCAATATGACCTCACTATGGCCATTCGACATGTGAGGATTAGATGTCATAGGGCCAATTAACCTGAAGGCAGGTTTTAGACATAGGTTCATTCTAGTGGCAATTGATTACTTTACTAAATGGGTGGAAGCTAATTCTTATGCCCATGTGACATAAAAGGTTGTCAAGAAGTTCATCGAAAGGGACTTGATATATCGCTATAGTCTACCAGCAATGCTGGTAACTGATAATGCTTAGAATTTCAATGGAAAGTTGATTGTCAAACTTTGTACTAAGTGGAAGATTAAAAACACCTCAACTCTTCACCTTATAGACCAAAGATGAATGGGGCTATTGAAGTAGCTAATAAGAATCTTAAGAAAATCATCTAAACGATGGTTATCACTTACAAAGATTGGCATGAAATGCTCTCATGTGCTTTGCACGCATATCGCACTACTGTTAGAACTTCCACTAGGGCAACCCTGTATGCTTTAGTGTATGGAATGGAAGCAATCACACCTTTAGAAGTGGAGATTCCATCATTAAGAATCTTAAAAGATGTTGAGTTAGAGGAATCAGAATGGGCAAGGATGAGGTTTCAACAATTAAACTTAATCGATGAAAAGAGACTAATAGTTATTTGCCACCATTAGTTATACCAAGGCAAGATCTGGTATTTAAAGAGGAAGATTTGGTATTGAAAAAGATATCATTAGAAGAAGACCAGAGTAAATGGGTGCCCAACTATGAGGGACCATATGTGGTGAAGAAGGCCTTTTCGGGAGGATCCCTAATTCTAATTAGCATGGATGGAGAAAATCTACCTAGGCCAGTAAACTCTGATGTTGTGAAGAAATATTATGCCTAATGTATTACTCACGACATCTAATGAAATTGAAATTTAGCCATGAATTCTCAATGTATCCTCTTTTTTCTAGTCGTACATGATCTTACACTTTTGTTAAGATTTTTGGCAAATCAAAGTCTCATACGAAAATAAATGTCAATTTAATGTTTGCTTAATAAATGTAATCTGGGAATTAAAAGGATTTTATTGAAAGGTGATCTCATACCACAAAAACCCACATATTAAAGCTAAGCCCTTAGCTAAACAAATAATTCAAAAAAATATTTCGCATGGAAAAGCAAAGTTTATCGATTCAGCATGCATGTTTTTGAAATGAGGAGAGGCCATCTTTGATATGCCTTCACAAAGTCTCAAATATCCATTGCAGTTGCTATTTCTTGATAACTAACCCTCACAAGGATCACACCTTACACTAAGGGGCAAGTGCGAAGAAAAAAAGAGAGAAGAACTTTCAATCATAAAATAGTCCTCAATGACAAAAGATTCCCAAATAAGTTGTGGGCAAAAAGAAAAAAGAGTTTTAGTACATTATGACAAATAAAGTTATACTGATAATAGAAAGCACAAATAAAATTCTAGGGGTATGTAAAGACAAAAGCCCAAATAAAATGTTAGGGGTCATGCTAGGGCATTTTAGATTTACCTTTGGCACCAATAGGGACATCAACTTTAGCATTTGGTGGTTCAATTTTAGAAGAAACAAAGGATCTCGGCTAGATAGTACCCTCTCTCTTCAGATTCATTTTCTAAGATGTTAAAGAACATGAATTAAACCCTGGACGAACATGTCACTTCATAAGTTGTCTATCCACCTTCGTAGCCATGTGAATCATGTCCTTTAGCTCCACATAGTGTTGTAGCTTAATCGTATTGGCAATGTCCTGATTCAACCCATTAAGAAATCTAGCCATAGTGACTTCTCTATCCTCAACAACATTGGCCCAAATCAATGTTATCTCCATCTCTTTGTCATATTCATATACTATCTTATAGCCTTGATTTAGACCTTGGAGCTTCAGGTATAGGTCTCTATAATAGTGGTTTGGCATAAATTGTCTCCTCGTCAAGACTTTCATCTACCCCTAAGTCTGAATGGGTCACTCCCCATATGTCCTCCTCCTTATTACAATCTTATCCCCCTAAATTAGTTCATACTCCGTAAACTCAATCATCACCAATTGTACTTTTTTTTATTCAGAATAACTATGACAATCAAAAATTCAATCTACCTTTTTTTCCCACTCCAAGTGAGCCCCAGGATCATTTTTTTCCTTGAAAGTTGGGCATTTTTAGTTTAATGGTGTCCCATTCATATTTTCATAATTACCCATGCCATAGAGATTCACATTCCTCGTAGCTCTATTTGGTCCAGACCTAATTCCTTGGCCAACAAATGCAAAATCATAGTCATCTTCACCCACATCTGTGTTTTCAACAACATACACTTCAAAATCAGATCTGTTATTCTGTACGGCCATACAGACTATATTTCATCGGCGATCAACCCCATTATTCTGTTGTTTTATTGAATTCACCTCATCTTTCAAATCCTTTTATGTCCTAGATAACAACTCAAGTTGCTGACCTAAAGCTCACAATTGGAAAGCAACATTAACATTTTGCATCACTGATTTGTTGTTTTCAAACATCCTTTGAATCTGTAAAATTCGATTAGTAGCACAAAATATATCCTCACACCTCTCGTGTATCACACACAAAAAAAGAATCAAGGTTTTTCATTTTAATATGCTCACCACACCTTTTACTTCACAACTTGCTTTCTTTTGGTTCTTTAGGAACTAAAATTAACAAATCAAAGTCAGTAGCCTTCACAGCATACTCTAATTATGATTTTTAGACTTAAAAAGGAATAAAAATACTAAAAGCAAAGCAAAACAAAACTAAGATTACGATTTTATGAGTAGCAATGCAAATTCATACGAATTATGGATGATACGAAGACACGAAATAAAATAGAAGCAAATAGTAACGAAAATAATTACTTAACTCTGATAATCCAAAATAGAATAAAAACAAAGAATTAGACAAAACTAAACCATAAAGATCATGTTATGAGACTTGATGAGAATCTAACCTCTTATGAAATTTTTATGGAAAAAAATTTAAACTTAGAGCAAATGACATCGAAATGAATTCAAATTCAATATTTAGTATTATAATACTAAACAAACAATAAAACTCAATTTATAAGCCATTCTCTTACTTTTAGGTACCCAACCCCTTGTGTCATTAGTTTACGGCAGAATTAAACCTCCAATTGAAATATCTAGTATACGATATGAAAAAAATCCCAAATTGAATATATGATGAGATATCATCCCCAATACACAGAATATTACGTTTCAATTGCTTTTAAGGTATTTTGCTTAGGGTTCAGAAAGATAGTGTTTATGCGGCAGAAATATAACTCGAAATAAAACTGCAAGAAAACAATATCAAAATAATCCTAAATTTGATATATGATGTGATCTCATCCCTAATAGATGGAATATAAATTTTCAATTGATTCCAATGTAGATTTATTATGTTTTCCTAGAGTTGTGTTTTCAAAAAATAACATGTTTTAAAATGAATTTTATAAGCATAAAAAATATTTTTTTTTTATTTTTGGATTTTATAACATGTTTGTAAATTATAAAGGGTGTTGGACAATACTCCAAAAATAAAAAAATCTTATTTTTAGGGAATTCATATATTATTCCCAGAGTTGTGTTTTCTACGGCAAAATTGGTTGATCCTTCAAATTTCAACGAATCTCTCGAGTTCTCTTTTTTTTTTAATATACTGATATGACAAGACAATAAAAAGACAATATAAACTCTTTTTGTGCTTAGATGACCCAAACATAAAGAATAAGGAGATACACGTAAACACTGAAAATCTTCAAGGCACGCTAGAAAACGAAAATAATATAATGATATGACCTTGTTTCAAAGCCTAGCTTTGATACCACCTGATGCAAACTTCGTGATCACATGGTCAGGCAACCCACAACTAAGAATGAAATCTGATCCCGGAAAGTCGAAATAGGTCTAATAGGAGTGTGACACAATGGAAACCTGCCCTAAGACACCAGCACTATTGGAAGGAGTAAAATGATGCCATGAAGCTAGTTAATCTTTGATAAATTAGATTCAGTTCATTCACAAACTAAAGAATGCAAGAATCACTCTCACACATAAAACTGAAAAGCTCATAATTAATATTCATTAATGGCTGCTGAATTTTAGGTTATATGAGTTTAAATAGTTAAAAAAGTAATCCTAATGGACCTCTTGTCTGGACATAAATGAGGTCCACTCAAAACTGACCCAGAACCTTAAATTGAAAAGCCCATGACTTAATCCAAACAAGCCTTGGATCCTAGTTGAAAAAAAAAAGTATTAATTAAGCCCAAGCAAGCCTTGGACTATAGCTAACACAATTAAATAAAGCTCATAATATTAAATCCATGTTCTAATAAGAAGAGTAAAATATTATAAAGCTAATACAAGGCTTATTTATAGCCTTCCATCAAATCCCTTAATCCTAGAAACTAAAGGTAAAGGTAGCCACCCATGTTGTTTCCAAGTTCTAATAGGTCATTTGTCTCCTTTTCTATCCTTACTTCATGACCCAAATAAGATTGTATTGAACACCTCTTGTACATGGATAAGATGTATTAGGGACTCCTCTTGATACTCCAATTGTCCTTGCAATTCTAACTTGGTTGAAACCTTCAAAACCATGAATCAATCCCTTGAACATGTCATGGGTCCTTGCTGGTGTTTCTGGGATGCTCTACATCAGTAAGTGCAAAGGGTTGTCTTGTTTAATTATTATATTGAGGCTAAAATCCATAAGGGTGGAACTATTGACCTTGATTTCCTTATTATAGTAAGTTACCATAACATAAGTTTGGGTGATCTCTTTATATGAGATTGTATGTGTTAGAAAAGGAATCATATTCAAAGCAATATAATGATTAGAATAATATTAGATTTGTACTATAACTATTAATCTAAACAATCACAATAAATAAACATAGAAAAATATTCATTCAACATATAAATTGAAAAGAAAAGATAGAATAGATCTTATATGTTGTTGCTCATTTTTTGCCCATGTTGTTGGAGATGATATCTATCCTTTTTGAACCAAATGCAGAAGTTTAGCTCATGGTTACTAGATGATTAACAAAAATAGAGAATAAAATTTTTTTTCGAACCCTGTCTCTATTGCCTTCTACTTTTCTTATCCTCGTCCTTTGCTTCTGAAATCATCAAGATTTTTTGATTAAGTAAGGATCTTTATAATGCTAAATTCATTATTTCTTTATTTGGTTTTTAAGTTGAATAAATCCCTCAAAATTTCCACTAAAAAAATATTTCTTTATTTGATTATTTGTCGTTGTCGTGATTTTGTTCTAATACCATTTTTTTCCAAACTTAGACTTTCTTTCTAACTTCATTTCATGCAATATGTAACCATCCCTGTTATATTCTTTCATTCATGAAATTTTAAAGAATTGATATAAACTTCTTTTGAGTCTATATTAGACTTCTAGTTAGATGGGGATGTTCAACATTATTAGTTTCCGAATCAGATTAAGAGATTCTTTTGACCAAGCAGATTTTGTTATTCAAAAAGATTTTTTCTTACTTTGGATCTTTAAGGAAAATTGTAGTCTTGTACATATAGATGAATTTGATTTTTTAAATCACAGATTTTAAATATTATAAGCTCAAGATATTCTTGTTTGAATGTCTAGTGTAAAAGTAGAGAATCCTACTGCGATAAGGATTTTGACCCAAGTTTGCAGGTCTTATTCAAAAAACCTAATTTAATGTCTTAAGGACTTGTTAGGATAATCAAAGACCAATTTTAAAATACAATAATTGGAAAAGTTAATTAGTTTTGCTAAAAAAATACAATGATTGGATAGAAAACATCGCAATAATTTCTATTACTTGATTGCCGTGTTGGATTATATTTTATTTCTTTCACAAAACCAGTGGTGCTATTTTTTTTACCTTATATCTCTCACTCGAAAAACATCATCATTTGGAACTTGAAAGCAAATAACAACCTCATAGGATTTAATTAGCAAGATAATGTTCATTGTCATTTTAAGAACAACCCCTCATCTACAAATTCTTTAATTTTCTCTGCAATATCCTACTCTTTTCCATGATTCTCATGTTTGTTTTTTGAGTTGCATCATCGATCATGCACAAGAGTTCCAACATCAATGTCTTTACCCATCAGTTGTCAAGTAAGTTTCCATGCATTCCTCTTCATTTTACATTTTAATTACATGGTCATTGTGGATGCCTTTATTTTAGTATTCAAGTGAATTATAATTTGAATAATAACTAACGAGGAATATATGAGAAAGCTCACGCGTGCCTCTTATTTGCCCAATCGAGGTCATTAGTTTGGGCAAGTGACCTAACTCGTTCTGATTTTTTTCTTTTCTAAAAAAACATGAGTATATATATATTATAATATTTTCATGCATATGGACAATATTTTAAAAACAAATATTTGAAGTTTAAAAGATAATGTGCTTTAACATGAATTTTGTAAGCACAAAAATTATTTTCTTTTCTTTTTGGATTTTACAACATGTTTGTAAATTCCAAAAGGTGCTGGACAATACTCCAAAAATATAAAAATCTTATTTTTAGGGAGTTTATATATTATTCACTATTATTATTTAAGTAAAGAAATTCTTAAAGGGTTAATATCCAAAATATTATTAGGAATAATTCGTGATTATTCACTATTAACATTTGAATAAATAAATTCTAAGTGGTAAATATTCAAAATACTTGTCAAGGAATAACAAGTCATTATTATTTATTCAATCAACACATCTTTGAAATAAACCCTTATTGTAATTTTGGACATTTCATTTTTTGACTCCACGGTTTACAAGTTGTAAAATTATTAAACACTAAGGCAAAAATAAGTTTTTAAAGCTCTTTGAATTTCCTTAGATCTCTAAATTTTTGTTTCTCTTCCTTGTGATTTACGAGTCACGAACACTTGAAATACTAAAGGGAAAAATGAATTTTTAAGCACATTGAATCTCCTTAAATTTATATCCTAGATTTCTCTTAATTTGTAGGTTGTAATTTATTTTATATCAAACACAAATTTTAAGAGATTTGTATCGGCTCACCTTGACACTATATAAATATATGATTTGTTTGGCCAATAACACTTTCTTTTAGACTTTTAACCCAAGTCTATTCATCATAGCAAACTTATCTTAGGAAAAATGATTATATAACACCAACACCACATAAATTATAAGACAAAGCAAAATACCAAATAAATTACCTTAGGTAAGGTGTACTATGGGTGCTAAAATCCTGCATTTGCATAACTAGTCTGTTGCCTTAAAATCTCTAAAAAATTCAATTAGTATTTTTTATTGAACATAATACTAGGTCGTGACTCATTTTTTCACAAAACAAAAAAAAACAGACATGGAACCCCAACATCCACCAAAAACAAATTACTTATTTTTGAATTCAACATCTAAAAATTTATTCAAAACATAAAGCAAAAAATATCAATTCATTTTATATATAAAACATAAGCAATATACTAAATATATATGAGTGAAATTATTGAAAAATATGGTTTCATAAAAAAATATATCTAAAAAAATTATTCAATCAAACAATAATACAAAACAAACATATACATTAAATTAATTGAATAAAATAAAAAGAGAAAACAAATATCACAGAAGGTGGCACATATCATAAATACCATATGAAATTTAATCCATTTTATTTTCAAAATAAAGTTCTTCTACATCAAAGATAAAAAAAAAAAACTTTATAGATGAATTATAAAAAAAAATCTTTAAAAAATCATTGCATAACAAAAAAGCAATTGTCATTTAAAATTTTAAAGAGATTTTCTAAACAAAATAAAGTATAAAAAAGAAATTAATCTAAATATAAAAAACTGAGTAAATGAACATATACAAATCATTAATTTAAAAAAAATATAACTAAAAAAACATTTAACCGTTGTTAAGTCTAATAAGCCAAACCAACTCGTCTTGCTTTTTTTGGTTAAGGTTCATATGGTCAATTCTTTTTTTTCCTTCACATCTAGGACATACAACTTGTCATTCACTCTAATCTTTCTTGTAAAAAGAAACAATTGATGTGTCGACTCTATTGTCCATTTTTTTTACCATTGTGGTTGCTGAAAAAACATGACAAATGATTTTTCAAACCCAAAACTTGAATTTTCAACCAATATTTTACCTAAAATACATAGGAAACATTATAGGCAACTTAAAAAAGTCATTCATTGCTTTAAAAACCCAAAAAAACATCTTAAAACCTAAAATCATCCTTGACCAAAAAGCTTACCAAGATTAAATATATTTTTATTAGGAACTTTAAGGTAAAAAAACTGTAAAGTGAGCTCCCCACATAAAAAAATAGAAACTTGACACTAATTTCAACTGTTTTGGTGGTTGAAATAGGTGACAACAAATATTTTCGTTTTCTTTTGTCAAATTATGATAACTTTCTTGTGCCTCTCTTACATTGTTATAATATGATTTTTAACCTCATTTGATTTTAAAAAAATAAAGACAAAAACAAAAAAAAATAAAGACAAAAACAAAAACATATTTTGGATGTATTTGCATTGTTTTAAGTATTTTCAATATTTTTTTTAAAATAATTTAAATTTTAAAAGGAACCTATGACTTCATTCTGTTTTTAAAAGGAAGAACAAAACCTATGATTTGAAGCCAAAAAAGCCAAAATAATAATAATAATTGACCCTTCTCTACTTTAATTGTGAACTTTAAAAGGAGAAAAAAAGACCAAAATAAATAACTCCTTCTATATCAAACCATCAACCATCAAGGGGGTGATTAGGAATACATTTAGGAAGCACTTTTGAAAAATATTTAAAATTATTTTATTTTTATTTTTTATATTAAATTAAAAAAATTAGTGATTTATATCATTTTTATGTGTTGATGTCAAAACTGATTTTTTTTTTAAAAAAAACATCGTATTGATATATTTCTGAACAAAAAATACTTTCAAAAGCAACCTCAACCACATTCTCGAATAGTCACTAAGTCCTGAGACCTCTTCTGAAACACACGCCCTTGAAGATGATAATGACAACATATTATAACAAGTCAACGAAGCAAGGAAACATCTCAATTAGTTAATAGTTATTTCTCTAAACAAATAAGAGGAAGTTATTTAGCCATACAACTTATTTTAGCTAAAATATTTTAGGGGTGATACATCCTCCCCATTTAAAACTTGTCCCATAAGAGTAACTCCAATGAGAGAGCTAAGAAAAATGCTAAAGGGAAAAGACAAAAAAAAAAAAAACTTTCATTCTTCATTTTCATAGCTTGAGGGGGAGAGCTATATTGGAAAGCTAACATAACATTTCCAAGTTGAAAAGCTATTACTACTTATTTGATCAAAAGAATAAAAAATTATTTAATATATTTCTATGAAAAAAAGTTTTAATTGTACTTGTATTAATTATTTATTATTCATAAATAGTTATATCAATATTATATATATTAAAATGGAATTGACTTCTCTTAAATGTTTTTTTCCCATTGGATTGCAAATATAAAAAATATCATATTTGCACTATTCAAAAATCCATATTATTAATTTGACTTTTCTAAATAGCTTTTTTCCTTGGAGATGCTTTTATGTATACTTTCTTAAACCAATAGATTTCCTAGTAATCAAAATACTAGACGATAACTCCTATTTCTTTGATTTTATTGATAAAGTATAATAATTCCTTATTTGTTCCAGTGATACCTTTTCATGCAAATCTCGTTTCAAGAGGATGATTATCGTGATATCATAAACATGTGACACACACCAAGAGCCAAAAATAAAATAAAATGTGGTTACAAAATTGATTTTTCTTTTAATTTTGGAAATTAAAAGCCCAATATCTATAATTTGTAAAGCATAATGATTATAATAAACATTTTGCCCAAATTACAAAGCCACTCATTCTCAATATGTATTTTTTTTTTACTTTTTTTATCTATTTCTTAGTCTCACATTTTTGTGACAAATTAACTTATAATTCGGTTCACTAAGGGCTAAACTAAAATAAAAGGAAGAAAAGAGAAAAAAAAATGGCATTGTGCACATCCTATTCACAACGCCATGTAAGGGATCTAGAATGCATTTTACATATTACACCCCCTGTTCTTTTTAGTTTTTTATTTAGAGCATGTATACTTAGTGGTTGTTTTTTTAATTTTTTTTATCTGAGAATATGTAGAAATCATATATATTTTTTTTATTTTTTAAAAATATTTTTTAATATATTAAAATAATCTAAAAATATATATTTTTTAAAGCAAACAAAATTTTTTTTATAAAAATCTTTCAAAAATCTATTGAAATGAAAAAACAAATGGTTTTTAATAGTCCTTGGAGAAATTTGGAAGGCTTTTGAAGCTCATTTGACATTCTAGTAGCAATTATTTTTTTAAATTGCTTTTCGTTTAAAAATATATTTATATATATATATATATATATATATATATAAAATATAATTTTAATATCAGTATATCAAAATAATTTAAAATAGATAAAAAATCCAAGACAAAAATATATTATCAATTCCTTGCAAAAAAACTTCCCAACATCAATAACAACAAACAAACCTATGTTTTGGTTTTTAACGAGCCATTACCCGCGCTCCGCCACTAGAATAAAATTTTTGTTTAACTCATTTCAATATATATAATTTTTTATTTTGTATTTTGAATGATACTCTTTTATTTAGTTTCGATCCATTAACTTTTCAATTTTTTCGAGATAGTTTTTTAATTTTTTATTTGTATTTATACACTCCTATTTTTAGTTTAGACTGCTAATTTTTAGTGTTATTTTTATTTGTATTAAATACATTTTGCGTTAAAAAAAATAGTACATAGGAATAAGAAACAACTCAAAAACTCTAAGGAAGCAAGAAAACTAAAACTAAAACCATTATCATCATTGTGTAAATAATGGGAAAAAATGAAATTACATAAAAAATACCATAATTTTTTTAACAAAAGAGCAAATAAAAAAATTAACTAAAATATTAAACAAAAATAAGAATTATTAGTTGAAAGAAACTATTTCACTTGAAGATAAAAAGAAAAAAGAATTATTAATAGTATAAACACTATAACTATCACAATAAATTATAATTTTTATTATCATGATGATCAATAATGCCACTATTATTATCATGATTATAGCACATAAAATTATTATAACTACTATTGCTAAAATAATTAAAATTATTAAATTACCTTGAGGAATAAAAAAAACTCAAAACTTTATAAAAATGAAGCATGAAAAAAATCTAAAATTGTTACTATTATTTCATAAATAATGAAAAAAAAACAAAATTATATCAAAGGATAAAAAGGCTTCAAACTCTAACAAAGAGCAAAAAATAAAATAAAATAAATTTGTATTATTAGTTAAAAAAAACTTTGGTTTTCATTAAATAAAAGTAATTAAAAAACCAATAGAAAGGATAAAGGGAAAAAATAAGAAATATTAATTTTCTTGATAAAAAAAATTCAAGAACAATTTTTTTTTTAAATATTATCTCAAAAGAGGAAATAACAAAAACTAAAAACCAAAATTAAAAATAATAACTATTTTAGAAATTTTAAAAACAATAACGGACTTAAATAAAAAAAATTAAGTATAAGGGTTGAAATTAAAACAAAATATATAACCAATTTTAATAAAAGGAAAAATTTAAACAAATAAAAATATTTGTACCGAAAATATTAAGAGATTTCAAATCAATCCGAAAAATTAAAAGAATAAGGACTCAAATATAAACAAGTTATATAATTAATTTCACTTGAAGGACACAAATGAAGTAAATCAAAACTTATATTATAATAATAAGGATCAGAACACACAATTCAAGGGACATGGACTAATATGAAATAATCATAAACAAAGAAGATTTATATGTAATTAATTATGCAGGAGAGATAAATGCATACAACCAATTTCAACCACCCACCGTCACTTATTAGGTCACCGTGGTATGACACGCGCACCATCGTGCAATAGAAGACATGGTGATGTTTTTGGAGAAACGTTGGGCGGATATTTTCTATGACCTAGAGACATCGCACGTGTCTCGAACAGAAGTGTCCATCCAAAATGTCTCGGCAAGTCAGGGGACATGCCAATAGTAACCCCAAGATTAAATATTAAAAAAAAGATTGATTATCTAAACACCCCTGCTTCTACTTCTTCTATTTTGTTTTTACCGAGGCTATATACATAGTTAAACATTTTTAAAAAAAGTAAAAGACCGAAACTAGCCCTCTAGGCAACCCCTCAATTTTTTCTTATTAGAGGCTAAAATCGTTAATGCATTGTGCATTTAAATTATGCAATACTGGGATACCCTCACCGGTTTATCTTATATTTTTATCTTATTAGAGAGTATTTCAATTATTGTACTATGTATATTAATATAAAAAATTGAAGATACCCTTTACTCCAAAACTTAAATGAAAGGTACTGAAAAAAAAAAAAAATAGTAATTTCACTTTTCTAATCATAATAAATTGTTTCTGTATCTATACTGAAGACATGACATGTTTAAGGTTTTTCTTTAATATATCCATCGAGAAAAAATAAATAAACAAAACTAAAAATAGAATAGCAAATTCTAGTTTATCTCGCCAGTCAGTCGTGTTGGGGTGAACTAAACCCAGACAGAGCTCTTGTCAAAACCCTAGCTATCTAAGGTAGCGTTATTACCACAATAACAAAACACCACCAGCCAGTCGCCCCCCCTCCCCTCTCAATCTATCGAACAGCTGAACTGCGTGCCTTGTCTCTATCTGATTTAACAATGGAGGAGACCGACGCTTCTGCTCCCGGAGAGAAAACCATAAGCAAGAAGTTAGTCTCTCTCTCTCTCATTTTTTTTTTTGACTTAAAATTTTGTTATTTTTTTTCAGTGATGGATTGATTGTGGCTTTTGGGTATGCTGTTACTAATGCAGTGCACTGAAGAAGGAATTAAAGAATAAGAAGAGAGAAGAAGAGAGGCGCCAAAAAGAGGAAGAGAAAGCTAGACAGGTCTCCTTCCTTTTCTCTACCTTCCTTCCTCTTTTTCTTCTTGTAATGTTATCGAAAATTCATTTTCTTTTCAAATATGGAATTAAGACAATACCTTGTGATTTTATTTATTTATGTTTGTTTTAGTTCTAGTGTAAACATTTATAATTATTTATGTTAAAACTTTTTTGCTGTTGTCTTTTGACAATGTTACTCAATTTTGCAGGCTGCTGCCAAGGCTAGCACTGAGGTTCACAAATCTGCAACCGCAGCCGATGATGAAGATATGGATCCCACGGTTAACTCTTTTATCCTTGCTTTATCTTGTTAGCACTTGGTTATTATAGACATAAAGTTTTGTTAAGGTTTAGTTTTTGAATTTGTTTCTTGTTTTGATTTTTGTTACAGCAATATTATGAAAATAGGCTGAAATATCTTGATGCTCAGAAGGGAGAAGGGAAAAATATGTACCCTCATAAGTTTTTTGTCACTCTGTCTATCCCTGAATATATTGACAAGTATGGGGGGTTAAACAATGGAGAGCATCTTGAGGATGTCTCTGTGTCTTTGTCTGGTAATTTGAACAGAGATACTTCATTCGCTCTATTGTTTAATGTAATTTTGTTGAATTTTATTATTTCTGTGTTTCACTAGGTCGAATAATGAGTAAAAGATCTTCCTCTTCGAAGTTGTTCTTTTATGATCTGCATGGTCTTGGTGCTAAGGTCCAAGTGATGGCTGATGCAAGGTATCTAGTGGTTTTTTTTCCATACGTTCGCTCATTAATTGAAACTTGTTCATGCTTGGTTGTTGCATTTCATCCACTTGCTTCTAGATGCAAACTCATGTACTTGTGTATTATCTCTAGCATCCTTTATCTACTTCATGAATGCAAACCACAATTTTTATTGATTTTAATGCTTTTATGTTATACCCTTTTCAGTTCATCTGCATATCAGATGTTTGTACAGCTGCATAAAGTCTATTCCATACATTAACAAGTCATACTAAAGTAGAAGTGCGAATTTATAAATTTGTTATTTGGCACTGCCATACTTGCTTTAGGAGATAAATTATTGTATTGTCCACCCCCTCTAGGTATCTTTCTTTGAGTGATTTCTTATATGCTATTGTGTCTTCCTTTTTTGCTTCATCTCTCATTCAAGTGGATAAATTTTCATTTCTGTAATTTCAGCAAGTCAGGTTTCAACGAAGCAGAGTTTTCTAAGCTCCATTCAAGTGTGAAGCGTGGTGATATTGTTGGTGTCACTGGATTCCCAGGTTTGGATTGTTACAAGTGCTAGTTAATATTCTGTGCTTTCCCACTTATCTTATATTTTCAACAGATAAATAACTTAATGTGAGATATATTTCACCCTCTATATTTGTACTATCAAACAGAAGCTTTCATTCTCAATCTTTTTCTTTGCCCTGACCTAATTGCAACTGAAGGCCCCAATAGCTGTTGAACATGTAACAAGGTTCATAGGGGATGCATCTCTTTCTAGCAAGAAAAACTGTGTTGAAATCTTGCAGTGGTTGATTCTCTATGATATTTAGTTATCATGACAAGAAACTGGGCCTCAGTTGTGATATAGCATTGTTTAAGCCATTCCCTCCTCTCTCTGTATGTGCACGCGTGCAGCTGCTCATGTTTCCATAGTATGCATACTTGTAGAAAGCATAGAATTAAGTCAAGAAAAGTATGTAAAACCTAGTTTAGAAGAATTGCTATTCAATCTTTGCTGATGGCCCCTTTCACTAGATAGGATTGCTATTCGATGCATATCTCTATTTGCACTCTAAAAAGCACAATTTCTTGTGCACAATGAGGTGAAAATGAATAGCTGCATTTGTAATCATCTCCAGGACATTCAGAATATTTTTGAAAACATTTGAGATGTTCCATCTTCAATGATAAAAAATTCAAGCTGAATCTTTTGAAAATCAAACTAATCGATATCTCAAGTTTAGAAAGTGATAGAAAGTACAAACTCTCTGTATATGACAAGTATACTGTTATATGTGTTCATGCTTGTGCATTGAATTCTGCAGACATGGGAATTCATTTGTATCTTTCTATCAATGTACCAGTAGAATAATCAAAGATAGATCCAACCAAAATGACTTGAGAAGATAGAATCTTTTGCTGTTTGGACCGTTTTGATTGTTACATTGAAGCATTTCCAGAAATATTGTTCCTTTCTGTCCTATCTGAAGTAAAAATGAATTAGTAATCTTTTCTGGTGTCATCTTGCTACAGGTGCTATGCTATACTGTTATTTTTTGTTAATCTTTTTTCCATCTAAAATATAGAACTGTTAGAAAACTAATCCTCTTAATTATGTTAGCATTTCCTTTTATCATTTGCAATGAATTCGTTTCTTCTAATATAGGAAAAACCAAAAGGGGAGAGCTGAGCATATTTCCAACATCCTTCACGGTTTTATCTCATTGTTTGCATATGATGCCCAGGCAGAAATCTGGTCCTGGCTCTGATGCTAGTGCGAAGGTTAGAAACTTCTGTTGTTACTCGGTTGTTTTGGGCTGAGATTATATATTATGATGGAATTATGTTGTTCTACAGAAATCTGAGGTTTGGACCCCAGGATCTGTCAGGAACCCTGAAGCATATATTTTAAAAGATCAGGTATTTACCTTAAAGAAATTAGTCTGCTCTAAAAGATCAAGCCTTTTTATCTTCTCAGATATATGCTAACTGTTGTTTGGATGAACAAGTCACTCTAACCAAGATCACTTTTTTGTGTCTGTCAATGACATTTACTGCTCGAGTGATTAGTTTAGCTGTCTATATTACTGTCGGACCGGATGAATCTGCCTACAAGGGATAATGGATGAAGCTGACCTTTTGGTTAATGCTGGCGATAGTTAAATTAGCCTTACAAGTAATGACGTCAGCCGAAGTTGCATGACTAGCTTGTCTTGTAAAGCTCGAATACTGGCTAAAATAGTCATGGAATTGAAACTATGGAAATGTTTTCTTGAGAATAACACATTAAAATCATTATATATTTTTTAGTTGCTTTTCCGGGAGAAATTTTCCTTGTCATGCTTTTATTCTCTGGGATTGAATATGATATTTTTGGGAAACTGATAAGATCATATTTTCTGTAATCATCACAAGATTAGCCTCTACAGATTGGTCTTTAACAATTTCCTTTCTCTTTGGTGTGGTCATTTTTTTGTTTTATTGTTTGATTCTAGGAAACACGGTATCGTCAGCGATATCTGGATCTAATGTTGAATTTGGAAGTTCAACAAATTTTCAAGACCAGATCTAAAATCATTAAATACATAAAGAATTTTCTTGACGATCTTGATTTCCTGGAGGTCAGTCTTCTATCTTGTTGTTTTGAAAGCTTCTACCTTGATTTTTCTCTCTCATGTAATCATTTCTTTCTTCTGATTATTTCATCCTTTGTGTTCAGGTCGAAACACCAATGATGAATATGATTCCTGGTGGTGCTGCTGCCCGTCCATTTGTAACTCATCATAATGATCTAAACATGAAGCTGTACATGCGCATTGCACCTGAACTCTATCTTAAAGAGTTAGTTGTTGGTGGACTTGACCGTGTTTATGAAATTGGAAAACAATTTAGGAATGAGGGTATCGATTTGACACATAATCCTGAGTTCACAACCTGTGAGTTCTATATGGCTTATGCTGACTACAATGACTTGATGGAACTCACTGAGAAAATGTTGAGTGGTAAGAGTTAATGTTTCGGTGTTGCAAAATTCATTTTTTCACACTGGTCTCCCGCCTCTTTTTTTTTACTGAAATACTGTGTTTTTTAAAACAGGCATGATCAAAGAACTTACAGGTGGCTACAAAATTAAATATCATGCAAGTGGGCTTGACAGGGATCCAATTGAGATTGACTTTACACCCCCGTTTAGGTCAATGAGATGTCACTTTTCATCCATTGCATAGTCTGAACTCTTCATAGCATATTTGTGGATGATCGAAATAACAGTTTTTAATGATTGCAGACGGATTGACATGATAGAGGAGTTAGAGAAGATGGCCAACCTCAATATACCCAAGGACCTTTCCAGTGATGAAGCTATCAAGTATCTTGTGGCTGCATGTGAGAGGTTTGAGGTCAAGTGCCCCCCTCCTCAAACGACAACTCGATTGTTAGACAAAGTAATTCTTCTTCCCCATCTCTTTGTTTAGTCAACTGTTAGATGAATTGTCTAATCATGAAAGGGAAACATTAGAAAACATTTCATTCTATTCGTGCCTACTGTTTTCACGTGGTCTCATTCATATCCAACTGTTTTCATGTTTGTGTGTGTGTGGAAGCATTTCATTCTATTCATGACTCATTTGTATCCTACTTTTCACTGTTCTCATTCATATCCTAGTTAGAGCATGTGTGGTTAATGCTCCTTTTACGGCCACAATTCAAAATTACAGTTTGGTGCATCCTGTGTACATCAGGCACTATTACTTATCATGTAGCGTGCTATATTGATGTTGAGTTATTTTTTAAGGTCAAAGCCGAGTTTCAAGCTTATAAAGGACCGGGCAACTTTCTAAGATTCATGTTATTGTAATTTTTGGTGTTTCTGTGTATCTGCAGCTGGTGGGACACTTTCTGGAAGAGACTTGTGTAAACCCCTCCTTCATCATCAACCATCCTGAGATTATGAGTCCATTGGCAAAGTGGCATAGATCGAAACCAGGCTTGACTGAACGCTTTGAACTGTTTGTCAACAAGCATGAAGTATTTCACTCATCTACCTTATCCATGCTTTTTGCTTCTTTTGATTTATCTTCTAATTATGCTCTGACTTGTGCTTGTATATGGCTGCTATTTTGTGGCTGAGCAGATTTGCAATGCATACACTGAATTGAATGATCCCGTGGTACAACGGCAACGATTTGAAGCACAACTGAAGGTAACATTATCATTTTGCAGTTTGTAATTTTAGTCTAATGACTGGAAATTATGCTACTATTTTGCGGTTTGTAGTCTGTGTAATGACTAGAAATTGTGCCTTGTGGCAATTTATTTCCAAATTTCAGGATCGACAATCAGGTGATGATGAAGCAATGGCTCTAGATGAAACATTTTGTATGGCTCTTGAATATGGATTGCCACCTACTGGTGGATGGGGACTAGGCATTGATCGGTTAGCTATGTTGTTAACTGATTCACAGAATATAAAGGTTTGTGCCAGTTCGCCTGTAATGTTTTTTGGTTGTTGGTGGGGTGGGTGTGAGTCCTTTAGTTTTCATGCCAGCGCTAGTTCCCAGACTAGCATGTCAGTGTGGGGATTTAATTTCCATCTAAACTCATCATTTCGGCTTGTCTTTTGGGTTGCAGGAGGTGCTTCTCTTCCCAGCCATGAAGCCTCAGGATGAGCCTCCTGCTAAAGGTACTTGTTCTCATCTTGACTCGCATCATTTGTTGCTGTCTTTAATTCCTCTTGCATGGCCACTCCTATCTTCTCACTAGCACATAATATTTTCACTGTATTTAGCTTGAATGCCACTGCATTCATTTTTCTATTTCAAACTACTGAAAGCACCTTCTGGTATAGCGGTTACCCAAAAGGACGCATAATTAAATCCACTTTTAGACCAGAGATATTTGTGCCAGTAACACTGTTCTGCGTAGTGCTTAACACCTGTCATTTAATCTTATTTTTGTTACTGCAGCTACTTCCGGTGTTTGAAATTTTGAGATTTGCAGTCGAGGTGGCTGTGCTGTCAACTTGCAGTTTTTTTTTCTTTTTTGGCTCCTAACTGATAATTATTTGGATTTTTCTTACGACCCTTGCCGCAGAGGAGAACTAGGCAAGCTACATTAATCATAGCAGATGTAGTTTTGTTTCAGTTCTTGATACTGAGTTGCATCATTCGGAGTTTTTCTTTTTTTTTTAAAAAAACAAATTTCTTTTGCGGTGGAGAAGTCTCTTGTGCACTGACGGTATGTAAAGTTTCAAGAGCTCCATCATATGGAACTGTGTTTTTTGTTGATGTGTAAAACTAGCCGTCAAGAACATTTAATATTAATTATCCATTTTTTCAGGGATAAAGAGCATGTTAATTATTATCGCCTTGAATCCCACATGCTTCCAACATCATTTTATGATGACTCTTTCCCCCCTAGGCATTCAAGGCAACTTCAGGAACCTAATTTCTTACAAAATTTCGACTCCTTGTGTAATTGATATGTTGAAAACAACAATTTATTCAAAACAGAAACAAAACACTACTTGGACTCTATTCTCATATCAGTATATCAAAGCCTTCATCCTCTCACAAGAATGCGATCCCCCCCAATAGATACCCCTTGATTGCCTTCAGCATGGATCAATGGCAATCTCACTCCGTCAAACTTTCCACAGTGGCATTCCCGGTCTGAAGCTATTCTAATTGGGTACAATCTTCTTGACTATGTCATCGGGGATAAACTTTGCCCACACACAATTGACTCCACACCCACTCCTCAAGAAACTCATTTGGTAAGGCAGGATAAACTAATCCTCAGTCATATCCTAGCATCCACCGCCACCACCACCATTACTCTGATTTCTGCTGCAAAAACCTCTCACGAAGTACTGGAAAAAATAATCACACAATCTCTATGCAAACAAATCCCTAGTCTGATTTTTTTTTTCAACTCAAAATAATTTATGTTCACCATATTACAACTCAAAATAATGTTTTTCTTGAACTTCATCCTACTTATTTTCTTATCAAAGATTAGATCATATGGGTAACTTTACTTAGAGGTGCATGTCAAAATGGTGCTTACACACTCCTAAATTCACTAGTGAATTCTTCCTTAAAAATGGTTGCAAATGTGCATGGGAAGACATCGATTGATGATGGGTGTCACAAAAGGTTTGTTCATTAATCTCATAAAATAATTTGTTATCTCATCATATCATTTCTCTCCCAGTACAAATCCAAATGTCTCATATTTATCCTTCTTGTTCAAGGAATAAAGCGCACCAATAACTATTTTGTTCCACTAGTCTAAAACTTACTGCAACTTTCTATCTCATTACACTAATGTTTGGGGTCTTGTACATACAATTAGGATTGAAGTTTAAATATTATTTTTCTCTCTCAATCATTTCACTAAATATATGTGGTTTAACCCTTTAATAAACAAATTTATAGTAAGTACTATTTTTCCTTTATTTAAACATCTTATGGAAAACAGTTTCAAACAAAAATAAAATGTACTTATTTTGATAATGTTGGTGAATCTATCGAACTTAAAAATTAGTTTTCAATTCATAGAACTAATCACTATACTACCACATTTCATACACCATAACAAAATGGGGTTTATGAGCGTTGTCTTTGTCACCTTTCTGGAATGAGATTATCCTTATTACAAGATGCTTCTCTACCCTTGTCATATTATCCGCATGCTTTTCATATATTTTTTCATCTCATTAATGGACAACCAATACCATTGTTAACACATAAATCCTCAATTGAAGTATTGTTCCAACAATCTCCAAATTATGTCAAGTTAAGAAAATTTGGATGTCTCTGTTTCCCCCTTACTTGACCTTATAACTCCTAGAAACTCAAGCCCAAATCTATTCCATGTCTATTATAGCCTATTCCTAGACCCAAAACATATACAAGTACCTATATGTTAACACAAAATGAATTTACCTCTCTAAGCACGTCATCTTTAATGAATCTAACACTCCATACAAAATCATGATGTCTACAACAATTCCTCGCGTTCCATGGTTCTCATCTTAACACATCTGCTATCACGACCACCACTAGTACAATTCATAGGCACACCATCTTCTCTTGCATATTCGAGTAATTTCTTTAATCTCCTTTCTCCTTTTTTTTTTTCTTTCTAACTTAAGCCCCTTTACTTCAATTGCATTCCCTACCTTTCAATTTCCTTTACCTACCGTGAGTACATATTTTTTAGTGCAGAAATTAATTAATCAAATTCTCATAATCTAACCCTTAACATTACTAACTCTTACCCCATGACCACTAGATCTATAAATAATATCTACAAACCCATACAATTCCACTAAGTTACTAAGCATCTCATTTCCTTTCCTATTGAACCAACTTGTAGAAATTAAGCCCTCCGTGACTTGCAATGGAGACATGTTATGTCCACAAAACCCAACAATAATGAGACAAAGTACATGGGACTTAATCACCCTAAATTGTAAAGTTGTGGGTTGTGAGTTGATATTTCAAATTAAATGGAAATTTGATGGGTCTTTTGATCACTTTAAAACGAGACTTGTTGCCATAGGATACAATCAATGCCCTAACCTAGATTAAAAGGACATTTTAGTCCAGTTGCAAAACAATAACAATACGCATTGTCTTAACTATTATTTTATGTAGGGGTGGATTTTAAGACAACTTGATGTTAATAAAAATAATTCTTGAATGTTATGTTGACTAAACAAGTTTATATGACTAAACCATCCTCCATGATTTAACTTGCAAGCCTAATCATGTGTTCAAATTACATAAGGCCATTCATGGCCTTAAATAGGCATTAATAGCCTAGTATTGGGCTCTTAAGACCATAATTATTGAGCTTGGGTTCGTCAATTCTTAATTAGATACCTCTTTGTTTATCTATAAATTCAGTTCAATAACATTTTAGTTGGTCTATATCGATGATTTAGTGATAACAAGCAGGGATGATCATTTTATTATATCTCTAATTACTAAATTTGGTGATTGTTTCTCTTTAAAAGACTTAAGACAACTTTATTGTTTCTTAGGCATAAAAGTAATCCCTACAAAAATTGGTCTATTCTTGTCATATATAAATACATTAGATATCTCTTGTCCAAGAGTAACATGCTTGGTGTAAAAGATGTGTACACCACCACAACTCTCCAAGTGATTGATGATACTAGTTTTGCTGATAACACTAACTATAAATGTATTCTAGATGCTTTTCAATATCACTTTCTCACTAGGCTAAATATTTTCTTTGTAGTTAAGTAGTTATCCCGATTCATGTATAAATCTACTACCACTAACTGGACAACCATGAAAAGGCTCATTCATTATTTGAAAAATATCATTTTTCATGACATTCATTTGCAGACACAACTCATCACCTCTTATAACTTACACTGATATGGATGGGGCAGGGAACTTTGATGATCACACTTTAACCTCTGTTTATATAAGTTTTCTTGACTCAAATCCAATTTCTTGGAGCTCAAAAAAATAGAGGGCAGTAGCCAAATCATCCATAGAAATCAAGCATGTAGACCTTGCGAATGAAACCTCTAAAATAATTTGGATTATTTAATTATTTCAAGAAGTTGAACACTTTATTGCTTCTCCACTTAAATTGTTTTATTATAACTTAGGTGTTACTCAACTAAATAATATTCTAGTACACCACTCTCACATGAAGAACATTCAAATTGATTTATACTTTATATGTGATTAAGTTCAAAAACAACAACTCAAGGCTCATGATGTAAGCACCTATAACTAGCTTGTAGATATTCTCACCAAACCACTTTTATAGCGACATACAACATACTTAAGATCCAAGATTGGCCTTGTCGATGCCAATATTATCTTGTGGGGCTATATTTAGTAAGATTCATCAAATCAAGCATAAGATCAACAAATAAACACTTAATTAACAATCAAGTATATAACAATTCCCATATGTTAGAAAATCAAATATTTGTTATTTTGACTTTTTATATAGTCATATTTTTCTATAATAGATTACAGGTGTCTAGAATAGAATTTGTAATGTTCCTATTTAAACATGCATGCATCTCTATAATTGATATGTTGAATAGAATATCCATTTTGCCTTTCCACCATTTCTTCTTTCTTTTACCCTTTTTTTCTCCGCTATTTTTTCTTCTTTCCATTCTTTTTTCTCTTTTCTCTACACTATTTTTCATCCTCTCTTTTCTTCTACTGTTAGATATTCTTTCTCTCTCATAAGAACTTCCCTCCTTGCATACATCATTTTGAGTTGGTACTTATAGAGCCTTAAGAACATTATAGGCTCTCTCCCTTTGAACAATCACTACTTAAGCTGGTAAGAAGGTTGGATGATTAACAAGCTTGACACGATCTATTAGTGGTTTGGGAGTTACAAAGTCTATGGTTCTTGGACAGGGTTTACATGTTGTCTTAAATTAGTTATGAAATAGGCAAATAAAAAAATGATAGATTGACTTTCTCGCCAATAACTTAAGACATGAAATGCAGAAAAAAACCAAAAAGAGAATAATGGATAATGCATCATCTTTCTTTCTTTTTTAGCATAATCCTCTTAAATTAAGGTTTCCAATTTGGGAAGAAATAACACCATTTTATTTTGATGCATTCTAGTCTTAGAATTTCAACATCCTCTTAGCTTTGGTCCTTATTCTATAAAGTTTTCTAATTTGGCCCTAGTTGGTCTTTTTTTTTAAACCTTTGCAATTTTCCCCCTAATGTATTCTAGTTCGATCTTTATAGTTTGGCATGCCTTACAATGTGGTCGTTGGACCTTTAATTCTAGTAATTTTGGTCAAATCCACTCTAAAAATCATTTTTCCTCTTTAAATACATCTCTAATTAATTAATATGATCTCTAAATTTTTATCAAATCTTCTATTTTGGTCGTTATCCCTTTAATTCTTTTAATTTAAGTCAAACTAACTTCAGGTTTTGATTTTTCTTTTCAATTAAGTCCTTGACTGAGTTAATTGAAATTCCAAACTTTTCAATCTCTCTTATTTTGGCCATTATCTTGCATATCTTGCCCTTTTCCCCAATTCTAAATTTTATCTTCAAATTAGCCCCCCCATTGAGTTAATTTGACTTCCAAACTTTTCCATCCTTTTTATCTTGACCAACAGTCTTTCAATTCTTTCAATTATGACCAATTTCAACTCTTCCAATTCTCTTCAATTAAACCCAAAATTACATGCCCACATGAATTTGTGACTAGCTGCAAATTAAATTTCTGATTGCAATCCAAAACTGTATTTGTTTTTTCTTGATTTGTTTTTTGAAAATGATTAGTATTTTCTTATAGAATTATCAGGAAATTTTAAGAGGGCAAAAATTGAATCATGTTGGCTGTGATTTACGTTGTCTGAAGATTAGTTTTGTAAGGCAAGTAAACAAAAGCTCTTTTGCATGATGAAAGTCTCCCCTCTCCAGTGCGTAGCTGTTACAGATTGATTGAACTTCAACACAAAATCCTACAGAATTCTGAGTTTTGAGTGATCAAGTCAACACACAATTGATGAACTTTACAAACTATCAACTGACGTTTGTTAATAATTGTAGACCTAACGAAGACAGCAAGTGTCATGATGAATCCGTGGTGATCTCTTAGAGTTTTGTTTATACATAGCATGGCCTTGTTCTGATTTCCAACAGAAATTTATAAATTCTCCTTGCCCAAGTGCGATGCTACATGGTTCTCAGGATGAAGGACTGTTCCTGAGAAGAATAGACTGCCTCAATAATGGCCATGGTAGGATTTTATCATCTGGTTTTAAAAAAAAACTCCACGGTCAATGAAGCGCCCGTCGTTGAGGAGCATGAAGTGAATTCATTACAACGTTTTAAACTATTCAACCAGCACACCTTGGTCATTCAGAAGACTATATTAGTGGGTTTTGCCGACAAAATCTAGAAATAAAAGTAGCAGATGAAAGGGGTGAAGGTTTCTTATTCTTCTACTTATGTTTAAATGGATATCTCGCACATGAAGTGAATTCATAACAAGTCTCTCGATATTTGATCCATGATGAATGTGGTCTGCTAATTTAAAATCATGATCACAAGTTTTTCAAAGATTTTGTTTTAATCAACTTTTGCAGCTCTTCATGCAATAAATTCGGAGTAAGGTTTTGAAGGAGAGCAGCGGGTATATATGACCAGTCAAAGACTAATAATTAGAGGGTTTAACTGTCAGCAAAATCCAGGATTTTGAAACAAAATAAAAGTAAAGGCAAGAAACATGACTGAAAGCAATATATATGACCAAATATTCTGTACCACTTTAGACCTACCAGCAGTGTGACTCAGCTACCAAGCTTAAAGTATCATGGTGATCTTCCACGGCAGCATATGTGTTAAAAATCTTGAAGGAAAGATCAAGCCTGGTACCAGCTTTCGAAATGTTGTTCATTATACAGAAAAGATCCCCTAATATTCAGAAGGCACTATTGTGATTAAATCTTTGCTTCAGTGGTCACTTATTCACACAATCTATCTTATTTGGCTGACAGATTTGCTTATTAGATTGTTATGTCCCTTGAAAAAAATGGACAGATCAGGCATCTTGATTTCTTATTTGAGAGGAGCATGCGCAGCGATCGATCATGCAAGGAATCTGATTATGGAATAGCGTGCAACATGTAACCGGTCAGGGACAGGCGCATGATTTACGCTGCCCTTTTCATTAATTGTTCTCAAAATAAAATATATAACATGCAGGGAGTAGTAGGATATTTGCATCAGCCTTGTTCTCAACACCTTCTGTTTTTCCCCTTCTTATGTTATCAGACGATAATTAGCTATGGTGAGATTAATTTCTGTCCTCATGGGAATTGGGATTAAGCATCTGCTCCCCGCTTGTTACTGTAATTCTTCTTATTAAAAACTCTTTCTTGATAAAATTTCAAGTGAGTGCTTCACAAGTAAGCTGTGCAAGTGGAGTGGTGTCCTCATCTCCTCATGATAAACCACACGCACTATGAAAACAAATGACGACTCATTAGAAACAAAACTAGCGGTTGACAGATGAATTGTATGACAATAATAAACACAAAGCCTTTGGATACCAACTAAGCTCGAGCTATATGGCTATCAACTGCTTGCAAAATTATGGCCATCAAATGTGTAGCTAACATTTTTATTCTCTCTCCCGTGTCATTATCCTTGAAACAAGCCACGCTCATTTTCAAGAATCTCCATAAAGAGAAAAGAGTAACAACAAACTGCACCACCCAGAATAAAGCACTAGCGAACACAAATTGGTGGGTGTAATCACTTGTAATCCATAGGGAGATGCTTTGTTTCTTTAGTGGCAATAATTCCTTGGTGTTTTTTCCTAGTCTTTTCTCTTGTTTTTTTATTTATTTATTTTTTATTTTTTTTATTCAAAACTAGGGTAAAGTTTCTCTGGTAGTGCCAAAACAGTCAGGTGGGACAACTGTTGAAAAAGTGGATTCATGTGGCAAAAGTTTCTCACAAAACAAAGTGGTTATGAGTTGAAAATATGCTGGTCCAACCTGGGGCAGGTCTCAACAGAAGAGAGGGGGGGAACCCGGCCATTTGCCAATTCTTTCACCTCATGTCCTACTCCCATACATGCATGTTTTGAAATTTACCAAACATACATTATCTGAATATAGAGATTATAAAAGTGGTCATATCCAGGGAGATCAGTTGGTAGTTCTTCTAGTTATTTTATTGAAAAAACTTATTTAATCTGTCTTCCCTAGCTTGTAATTTTCCTTAAACAACAATGTTTGAAGCTAAGCATTTCAAATTACATGAGAGGTTATCTTCTTGTTCAATCTTATTCATGGAAGATGACTTGTGTTTTGTCAAAACATTATTTGTTGTTTACACGGCATTTTACTTCATTCTTTCATCCTTTTTAAAGTATCCATAGAGGAAATTAACCAGGCATGATAATCATTTCTCAAAGAACCCGAAAGGTAAAAACTGCCACCAGTTTAGCGTTAGCCACACCAAAAGGGCTCTCTCCAATGCCTAGTCCAACCACAGGAATGCCACCAACTTGTAGGTCTACTCCACATGATGCCTTTCATCAATTGTTTAGCTTCATTCACAGTATTAATCACCTTCATCATGTTTGATGGCTCTCTCGTCAACTCTTTAACCATCGCCTTTTTGATTTATTTTCAAAATCAATTTTGCTCCTTCGAAAGACACTTGGTGCTTGCAATAATAATTTCAAGGTCGAACCTTACAGAGTAGAGACTCAGATTAGGTCATTATGACAATATAGTACTCCTATATGCCCATCGCAGGTCGATCGTTGACTTCTTTATATGATTTGTTCTTCAGCAATTTCTGGGCCAAAGACTTGAGCATCAAGATGGAAAGTCTCTTTGTCACTTTAGTTACTATCACATCATTGATGCCTGCAATTAAGATAACTTTTTAACCCAATTGAAAAATATCAAAGAAATAACATGGTTAAAAAAAATATTTAGAAAAATTAAAAGAGCTTTGTTGTAATTAATGAGTCCAATTACAAATTAATATGTAAAACAATTAAAATAAAGAGAATTTTTTTTTACAAAAATTTTGATGATTGAATACAACAATACCAAGAAAAATCATTAATAAGGATCAAAGTGAGTCACATAAGCTTGCTTTCGATAGCTTATGTGCCCATTTCAATTTACCAATGCTAACCTTTTCCATGCTATCATTTAGTTTTTAACTTTATTTTAAAAAAGCTAAAATTATAAATTAAAAAAAGATTAAAATAAAAAACTTAAGATGCAGTTTGATAATGGTTGAAAGAAAAAAAAATCAAAGTATATAGTTAGATTTCCTAAAGTATATGAAAATCAAATCATTACGATATATTTTATCATATTATTTTTTATAACGATCAACCTAACATTAAATGTAATCGCACCAATGACCCATTAGAGATGTTAAATGAGCTTATTACAAGATCTAAGGTAAATAGACTTAAAGAGATATTAAATAGGCTAGTACAGAATATATGGAGTAAGATGAATGTAAAGAGACAAATGATGATTATAAAGTTTAAAGGACGATCTTTAATTCATCTAATTTAAATCTAAGAAGGATCTCATCCAAACTATAAAGAGAGTTGATGTGTTAGGCTCTAAGTAAGCCTTGATTTATGTTTATTTTTTTATAGTATTACATAGAGTCCAAATCAACATATTATTCTTCTAAGAAAACAAGAAAATTCTTCCAGATCACCTCCTAATGAAGATAGGATTCTTAGCATTCAAAAGAAGATGTTCCATAGTCTAAAATGAAACTAATGAGTAATCAAATTTGTTTCTTAAGTTAGGGGAATTATTTAATGATTCTATTAGTTTATGAAGAAAATCTAAAAATTAGTAACATTAAAGACCAAATCAAACTTCTTTTATTTTATTTATATGTGGCAAAAACTAAAGTTTCTTATTTATAAATGTGTATTTTGTGCTTTAGATTTAGTAAAAATAAAATGGGCTTAAATATATTAGTAGTATAAAAAATAATATAAAAAAATCACTGAAAGAAATTTATCGGTTTCTGCCTCTATACACTTAATAAGGGAAAATTGGGTCAAATCAATTTGGAATTAAATCAAATTTGAAACTCTAATTACTGAGGTCCTAATTGCACCACATATTAATTTTACAATCAATTAGATATCGTTTGCTTAAGTTTTCAATTTCTAGTCTAATCAAGTATGCTTCATAACATTTTTGTGTTGACAGATCAAAGCTTAGCATAAATTTCTCAAATTTAGTATTCTCTCTATTTGGGTTGAAATCATATTTCATCACAAATTTCAGCTTAATTGGATTTCTTTACCTTAGGTTCCATATTTGAACTTAACTTGTCTTAACGAGCCCCCCCCCCCCCCCTCAACTTGGAAACTCATTTTGCTTATCTTGTTTTTATTTCTTACAACATATTTACTCATATCTAGTATGTTTGAGTGTCATTTCCTTGTTCTGCATACTTTTTTATGTTTTTTTCGAGTCTTCAATTTTGTCTATATTTTAAATAAATTCACTTGCTATTCATGAGACCATTATTGTAGTGTCATTTTGCTAGTTTTTTTTTTTGTGTGGTTTCATTTCTTTTTGAGTCTATATACCTATTTGGATTGTCCTACGAAGTTGGTTCTATTTGGTGTTGGTCATAGTTCTGCAAGAATCACAAGAAGGTGAGTTAAGAGGTATGAGAGTGTGAGAAAATTAATAATGATCGAGCAAAACACAAGTAACATGATGATATTTTTTAATGCTATCTAATTTTTATAGGTACCATCATGCCAAATCAAGATAACACACCACCCTTCGCGAGGGTGAGCTTAAGTTTCAAATACATGTCATGGCAAAAATGATGGAGAAGATGAATTTTGTGATGGGAAACATGTTGGTATTAATAATAATTAATGATTGATATATTTTGATCTAATTAACCAAGCGAGTGAAGACTAGTGTTATCAAGACCCCTATTAGATAGATGAATGATAGGTAATAAAAATATAAATGGGCTAATGGATGATAAGTTAACTCAAAGACAATACGATGGAATCCATTATGGGTAACATATATGGAAGAAAAAACTATATTGTGATGACAACACATGATATAAAAGTCGAGTAGTTAGGAAATATATACATAGAAAATTGAGGGCCCTTACTGTAACTTAGGTATGTTAAGTTAGGAAATTGATGTGAAGGTATTAGACTATTAAGAGATTCCATATGCGTGAAAGTTAAAGCTTGTATATTGAGTTATGTGTTTAAACAAAGTCACCATTTGCATAGAAAGAGATGAGCATGATTAGAGTATATGCATGGTTTAGACGTTGCAAAAAGTTCAATAATGATATGAATCCTTTCAATTGGGTTGATCATGTGAACCTATGAATCTAAATATAATCATTCTTATGAATTATTTAGTTAAAATAGTCTAGGTCTTATTAATATAAGAGATGCTGTAGAAATGGAGGGGGGGACATCAATTGAGAATAATTGGTAATCTACAAAGTTTAAGAAGGTGCTCTGCACTTTGTACTAATATATGAATTTTGTGAATCTTCTAACTTTGAATTATTTAAATGTGAAATGGTATTTTGAATATTACTATTATAAAGGATAAGAAATAACAAGTTCGATGGATTTATAGGCATCCATGAGTGTTGTATAAACTAGTTTATATTTGTGGAAAAAAAAATCATTGAATCTATAAACAATTTGATAGAATAGCCAGGTTTATTGGTATTGTTTGAAAGGGTTTGATGAGGGATCAAGCGAGATTATGTTGACTTTGATGACACCGACTATGTGATTAATTGTGGAATTTGAATTTCTAATATAAAGAAAAAAAAGGATTAAAGAATACTTTAATTGAATACTATATGTTTTTTTACTGTTATATTGATAAAAAAAAATAGTTTAATGTTTACTGATGAACTTCATTTCCATTGTATGGTTGGTGGGAGTAATAACTTATTGTTATTATTGTTATTATTATTTAGCCTTAAGTATTATACTTTTTACAATATATAGCCGAGCCTATTTCCCAAATCACTTTGTTAGTATTAATAATATTTTACTAAATATGCACATACCAATTTAGGCAAATTGGAAGAAAAGCACATGAATATTTTTGCTACTAGAAACAAACCCAACGCAAATTCCCAAGGTGCTGCTTATTCCATTCAATCCACCGAGATAATTCAGAATTTAATTGCCTCGGAATGCGTGCCCGCATCCAAGTGTTTTTCCTTTTGAAAAGCCCGCAAAGGACATGCATGCCAAGATTTTAGTCCCCTTCAGTGTTGCGAGTAAGTATCGGATGGAAATTCTATTTCCTCCTGAGAATAAATGCTGAAAATCTTAACGTTTCAGGTAATCTAGTGAACGAGTGCTGTACGGTGTCCACATTACGTCCTCCTCCTTTTCTTTTCAACCGTAGCTATAGTTATTTTTTAAAAGTTTTTTATTAAAATAATATTTTATTACTTTTTAAAATTATTTTTAACATATAATTTAAAACTATTAAATTTTTTAATTTAAAATAAAAAAAATGAATTTCTTTCAAAAATATTTTTAAAATAAAATGACAGCTCTGCATTCCCAGGAAGGAAAGGTTTTGGAACCCAATGCACCAACCCCGACAACTCACCGGTTATGTTAGGAGAGAGACTCCTTCTACACTAACCATGAATGTGGGTCCTGCCTTTATGGGGGTTAACGGCGGGTCTCATAATGCGTAGGGCAACACTTTTTTTTGTTCTCTTTCTCTAGAAGAAAAAAATAGAGGGGAGGGGAGGGGAGGGGGGCTATAAAAAAAGAGGTATGGAGGAAGCCTCGCTTTAATTGTCTCTGCACGCACTCTTAATCTCTGGCCCTGTTTTTGGGATAGGCAAGGTCTCGTTGAATGCAGCCTTTACCTTCGCTTCTTCTTCCATATTGAGTACTTCTTCATATATACATAATCTTGCTACCAAAAACCGATTGAGAGAGCTATTTTTTTTTGGCTCTGTTTGCTGGGGCTAGAGTGGAAAGATGATGGCAAAGGCCATTAGTCTCGAGGAGATCAAGAATGAGAACGTTGATCTGGTACTGCTTTTTATCCTCAGTACTGCTACTTTCTCTTTATGCTGCTTAAATTTTCTGCTGCTGCTGCTGATGCTTAAAAAACTATGAGGTGAAGTGTACATCATTTTGCTGTGCATGTGATTGTTGAGATCTATGAGGATCATATATCTATATATATATATATATATATAGCTGAATAGAATTGAAGTTTCGGCCCATTTCCAGTTATGCCCAGATCAAGATGGAAATGTTTTAGCCGGGGAGCTATCGTGTTTTATATTTGTTATCGGTTAAAAATCCCTGAAGAAAAGAAAGGGCCTGAGCGGGTCGGGTCGGGTCAGCCTTGCTTTTTTGGATTTTTTAGTACCTTTCCGTGGTCCTTTACCTTTTTACGAGGAGTTTTTAGTCTTCTCACTCTCACACACGCTCAAACCGTACTGACCCCTGGAGTTATGTCTTGGGTTCATAAGTATTTAATGACAAGTTTGGCCCTTGGAATTTGCACTGTAGATTTCTATTTGAGTCAGAGGTTCGGGCTGCGCTTCCGTTCACGTCCCCATCGGAATCGAAGAAAGTGCATGTCCCGTAGGCGAGACCAACCCTTTCTCTCCCGTCAGTCAACGCTTTTATATCCGAAACTGAGACTCTTTTTTTTAAAAAAAAAAACATATTGTTTTATTTTACTTTGCACTTATTTTTTGTAAATAACGGTTGAAAAGCTACTTAATTTTAAAAATAACAAAAAATGTCACGTCTTTTTATTTTTCTCACCATAATTTCACTAATAAATTCCTTTCTTTTTCTCCATCAAATAAACCTTTCAAAATATATCAATTTTCATCCCAACCCATCAACACCATTTTCTTTCCCCTCTTTTCGCCATCATCCCGCCAATACAAACCTGAACTTAATATGAACATGGCACCATATAAGAAGCCCTATACATGTTGGATATTTCACCACAATTCCACAACTCCAAGGATCCTCTCTCTCGGAACAACATCTAAGAACCCCTTTACAGGCTGAACATTTCAGTAACAGCCCTTGTTGATTGCCCTGCGAAGAAGAAAAACTCACTGCCTTCCGCACAAACCTTGCACACATCCGGGTTTTTCTCGGGTTGATTTTTGCTGAGATTTCAAGTGGATTTGTGAGGAAAAAGGGGTTGGGAATGGGATTAAATATGGCTGTTAGAATGCTAGAATCTTTTTTAAAAATAAAATAAAATCTTTTTGATACATTTCTAAATAAAACTTACTTTGAAAATTAATCTCACTCACATTTTCAAACCGACACTGAATTGGTGGTAATGTTGGTTCGGTCCAACACAAACAGAGAGTAAAAGGAGAAGGGTGGAGCTGTGGCTGTTGCTGCTGATCATTGTCGAAACGAGATTGAAGGGATACAGTAGACATTGTCTGTGTTAATTTCTAATGTTTTAATATCATCATTATTTTATCATTTTTAAAAAAAAATTGCGATTAAGATGAAAAGTGTAATATTTAAAAAAAATAATAATGGTAAAGTGAAAAATATAAAGCTATACAATGATTTGAGTAGTTTTTCTTGTAAAAAATATAATTTTTATGAAATAAAAAAAAATTGAAATACTTTTTTAGAGCAAACATTTTCGTGTCTCGGTTACTGGTTCGGTCATCCAAGGTTAACTCAATTACATATTGGTTCTTTTAAAAGATTCACTTGATTCTTAATATAATTATTATAGCAATGGAATTGTACTATAGGAATTAAATAATCTTATCAGGGTTTTGATACTAATAATTGCAATGTCGTTGTGGAATTGGTTTTTGTTAACAGGAAAAGATTCCGGTGGAGGAGGTGTTTGAGCAATTGAAATGTACAAAAGAAGGTTTGAGTTCAGAGGAAGGAGCCAACAGGCTTCAAATCTTTGGCCCCAACAAATTGGAAGAGAAAAAGGTCCCTAATGATACCTTGGCGCATGCATGGAATTTCTTATGCTATGTTGTTTGCTGATTGAAGGACTAATGATAAGTGTTTCAATGAATAGGAAAGCAAATTTCTCAAGTTTTTGGGGTTCATGTGGAATCCTCTATCATGGGTTATGGAAGCTGCAGCTATCATGGCTATTGCATTGGCGAATGGCGATGGAAGGCCCCCAGATTGGCAAGACTTTGTCGGTATCATCTGCTTGCTTGTGATCAACTCTACCATTAGTTTCATTGAAGAAAACAATGCGGGAAATGCTGCTGCTGCACTTATGGCTGGCCTGGCTCCTAAAACCAAGGTAAGTTTTTTTTCTCAAGAAACTAGGCAACACATTTAGTTGGCTCTTTGCGAATTGGCTGAAGCATTCTATTCATGTTCATACGAATAGATTGCAAGGTATTTTCACCGGTTTGCGTGTTTTATGATGTGTGAAACCTGATGACTCTAAATTGTAGACTACGTATCGAGCTTTTTTTTTGTTTTTTCTTATCGTTTTAAACTCAGTGCCATGCTTCATGAAAAACCATAATCTACTGATGATAAATGTTAGATGCTGGCATACTGCCATTATGATAGAAAAAAGAGAACAATAAAAAAGTGGCTAAACACTTACTTCAATATTAACCATATATATTTAATTTTATTCTATGCTGGTGTAGGTTCTAAGGGATGGAAAGTGGACCGAGGAGGACGCTGCAATTCTGGTTCCCGGCGACATCATTAGTGTCAAATTAGGAGATATCATTCCTGCTGATGCCCGTCTTCTTGAGGGTGACCCTTTAAAGGTTGATCAATCTGCCCTTACCGGAGAGTCACTTCCAGTAACTAAGCATCCTGGCGATGAAGTTTTCTCAGGATCCACTTGTAAACAAGGAGAGATTGAGGCTGTTGTGATTGCCACTGGTGTTCACACCTTCTTCGGAAAGGCAGCGCATCTGGTGGACAACACCAACCAAGTTGGCCACTTCCAAAAGGTTCTTACTGCTATCGGGAACTTCTGTATTTGTTCTATAGCAATTGGAATGGTTATTGAGATCATAGTCATGTACCCGATTCAACACCGCAAGTACAGAGACGGAATTGACAATCTTCTGGTTCTCTTAATTGGAGGCATCCCCATTGCTATGCCAACTGTCTTGTCGGTGACGATGGCTATTGGGTCTCACAAGTTGTCCCAACAAGGTGCCATCACTAAGCGTATGACTGCCATTGAAGAGATGGCAGGTATGGATGTACTCTGCAGTGACAAAACTGGGACTCTAACCCTCAACAAACTGAGCATTGACAAAAACTTGATTGAGGTTTTTGCAAAGGGTGTGGACAAAGAATATGTCATCCTGCTTGCCGCCAGGGCCTCTAGAGTTGAAAATCAAGATGCCATTGATGCTGCCATGGTTGGAATGCTTGCTGATCCAAAGGAGGTACAATGCCTGCTCTGCATATTTTCAAGTAACGAACGTGAGCCTTTTTCTAATGTATATCTATGCAGGCAAGAGCTGGTATAAGAGAAGTGCACTTCCTTCCATTCAATCCTGTGGACAAAAGGACTGCTTTAACCTACATTGACGCTAGTGGCAACTGGCACAGAGCAAGTAAAGGTGCCCCTGAGCAGGTAACTTCTTTCTCAAATTCTTACTTAAGATTTCAGACCAATTTTTGGTGCAACACTCGAAAAAGATTAATGAACTCTCTTGTTCGAACTAACATTTTCTGTGAATAGATCCTCGCCCTATGCAATTGCAGGGAAGATGTCAAGAAGAAGGTTCATTCTTGTATTGATAAGTTTGCTGAAAGAGGGCTTCGGTCATTGGCTGTTGCTAGACAGGTGTAATGGCATGCATTGATATTCTGCTGCGTTCATTTACTTTCTTTCATTATTTTGGGAAATAATATCCTCTTATACTGGTACTGTGGTTTGGATGCAGCAAGTGCCTGAGAAAAGTAAGGAAAGTCCTGGTAGTCCATGGGAGTTTGTTGGGTTGTTGAACCTGTTTGATCCTCCAAGACATGACAGTGCTGAAACCATCCGTAGAGCTCTCGATCTCGGTGTAAATGTCAAGATGATTACTGGTAATATTTTGTTCTTTTATAATCTATTCAGAGAATGCAATGGTGATTATTTATTTTTTATGTTGTTGCTCACTTTATGGGGATTTTAATATCCAGGTGATCAGCTTGCTATTGCAAAGGAGACAGGACGAAGGCTTGGAATGGGAACAAACATGTATCCTTCAGCTTCTTTACTTGGTCAGCATAAGGATGCAAGCATAGCTGCTCTTCCTGTTGAAGAGTTGATTGAGAAGGCAGATGGGTTTGCCGGCGTGTTTCCAGGTGGGTGCTTTCGTAATGCCAATCAGCACTTGGGATGTCGATTCGGTTAGATACATTATTTGTTCAAACGAAATCCATTTTTTTTTATAGAGCACAAATATGAAATCGTGAAGAAATTGCAAGAAAGGAAGCACATTGTCGGAATGACTGGTGATGGTGTTAATGATGCACCTGCGTTGAAGAAGGCAGATATTGGAATTGCTGTAGCTGATGCAACAGATGCTGCTAGAAGTGCGTCTGACATTGTTCTAACAGAGCCTGGATTGAGTGTCATTATAAGTGCTGTGCTGACCAGCAGAGCTATTTTCCAAAGAATGAAGAATTACACTGTTAGTTGCATGCTTCTTATGCTCTTGACCAGGCTCACAAGTTTTCTTCCCTTTCAATTCTATTTCCATTTTTACAGTTAGTGACTTAAATACCATCACTGTTGCAGATCTATGCAGTTTCTATTACAATCCGTATTGTGGTAAGTAACCACTTGCAGTATAAATGTGGTTTTCTATTATAAACACAACTCTACTCATTTCTGACATTGAATTCGAATTTGGCAGTTTGGGTTCATGCTTATTGCTCTGATATGGAAATACGACTTTTCTCCTTTCATGGTTTTGATTATTGCCATCCTAAATGATGGTGAGCAGTGATGATCATGGTTTTGAAATTCTTAATTGCTTTTTATGGAGACCAAGACGGCATGATGTATTGACTGATCATGGTTCGTAGGTACAATTATGACAATTTCAAAGGATAGAGTTAAGCCATCACCCTTACCTGATAGCTGGAAACTGAAAGAGATATTTTCCACTGGAATAGTACTTGGTGGTTACCTGGCATTGATGACTGTGATATTCTTCTGGGCAATGCATGACACTGATTTTTTTTCGGTAACAGACGCCACATTTTGACTTGGAAACTTATATTTAGTTGCAGAATAGTTCTGTTTGGTGGATACCAGAGTGTAATTTCACGTTCCACACATGCAGGAAAAATTTGGTGTCAGATCGTTGAGGAAAAATGATGAAGAAATGATGGGTGCTTTATACCTTCAAGTTAGTATTGTGAGCCAAGCTCTCATTTTCGTGACTCGTTCTCGCAGCTGGTCCTTTATTGAACGACCTGGTCTGCTACTAGTGTCTGCTTTCATGATTGCACAACTGGTATTTTTTTTTTTCACGATAATAAGTATTTGCTGCGTCCTCCTTGATGTGGTTAGAATCCCTTCAGAAATAATCTAACGATTTCTGGTTTTCATCAGATTGCAACTGTAATTGCCGTTTATGCCAACTGGGGTTTTGCAAGGATCAAGGGGATTGGCTGGGGTTGGGCTGGTGTCATCTGGACTTACAGTGTTGTTTTCTATTTTCCACTTGATATTATGAAGTTTGCCATCCGCTACATCCTAAGTGGAAAGGCTTGGCTCAATTTGCTAGAGAACAGGGTACTTTATTTTTGCCGAACACTGATCTTTTCAGGGACTTGAAAATGTATTTAGTAGATGGAACTGAAATGTGGAACAATTTTTTTCTTGGTGTGACAGACCGCCTTCACCACCAAGAAAGATTATGGTAAAGAGGAGAGAGAAGCTCAATGGGCTCTTGCACAAAGGACCTTGCATGGGCTTCAACCACCGGAGGCTGCTGGTGTTTTCCATGAAAGGAGCAGCTACAGGGAGTTGTCTGAAATCGCTGAGCAGGCTAAGAGACGAGCAGAGGTTGCAAGGTATGGCATTAGTCTTTTGAGTTTTTTTGTATCACTGGTAGAGAATAAATCATTTTGTTGCTTGATATATAATCTGAGAGATTCGGTCTTAAAGACAGACTTTTTTCAGTCATTTATCAGCTTGCTAAGAACAATTCTCTATCTATAGGCTCCGGGAGCTTCACACACTTAAGGGACATGTTGAGTCGGTTGTTAAACTCAAGGGCTTGGATATTGATACCATCCAGCAGCATTATACAGTGTAAAATTCCTTAAATAACTTAGTTACCTGAGAAGGAAAGTCCTCAAGCTCGTTGACAGAGCAGACAGACCTGATCAGTTGAGAACTTCTCTAGACGGGGGAGAAAAATGCTCTTTATATAATTCTAGGATCTTATTACTTTTGTTTTGTGTGTTTTCAACTGCTGGAAGAAAAAGGGCCCTACTTCTTGCTCTATGAAGAGCCTTGTAATGCCACCTTGTCACGGTTTTTTCAAGGTTTAATCTGTTTTTTCTTCTGCTTCCTGTACTGCTCATGTTTCTTGGCTTCATGTATTTTCTTTATTGTGAGTCTGCAACAACAAGACACGCTGTAATGAAGACCAAAAAGATTCAGATGTTCAAACCTAAAATCTGCGAGCTCCAAGTTATTTTGAACCCTTTTTTTTGTAGCGGCACTCAAATTTTTGTTGATTAATTTCTTCGGTTGTTTCTGGCACTCTAGAAATTCTCTTAGGAAGGTACCCTTCATAATAAAACTCATGTATCTTTAAGATTAAAACTACATTTTTAATGGGATCAATTCGTCATTTCAAGTTTTCGATGTGTATTTGCTAAAACACTCTTGAAGATTAAATCTTATTCACTTTTGATCTCGGGTACTTCTGGTTATTTTTAAAATCACAGTGTAATTACAATAGTGCCATTACAAATACAAAAGATAGGTTATATGGTATTTCTCATGTTGGTTTTTTAGTTGATTTCATGATGGGTAGAGGGCTATTTGATATTTTGATAAATTAAAAGGAAACACACGCGGTGACACGTGGAAAGAGTCCACGTCTTTTTTAATATGTGTGTGTTGGTTGGTACAATGGACAAACAATGCCAACTGTAATGATATTGAAAGCGACTTACTAAGATCTTTACAGTGGGCAAGGGTTTGTTGGTGGAAGATGCTTGGTAGGTTTCTTTCCTAAAATATGTTCGAACAAATAGAACAACTTGAAATTAATTTTAATAAGACCATTTCCAAACTTGAAATCACCTTTATTCCATTATTCTTTGACTTAATAAATCATTTGTCAATATATTTAACGTATAAGGCAAAAGCTTGAGATCTTAAGAAGTATAGCTGGATGTATCCATTTAAAAGTTTTTTTTTAAAATATTTAGTTATTCAACTCTAATTACTTGCATAAAGATACTTGTTTAACATTAAGAAATAGGTTGAAAGCAAAATAAATGCTAAAAGTCTGAATATATGAGGCATATATTGTTAAAGAAAATTCAAGATTTATCTTATATTATTTTAAATCTTATTTCATCATAACAAAAATCAACTACATCCCAAAAAAATAATAATGGTAAACTATCTTTGAGTGAAAATTTATCAATATTTTACCATCTTGAATGACCATTATTTAAGAAAACAGTGATAAGAAGATATTTGAAAAACATTGAATTCAAATAAGTAATTATATGCTATTTAACTATGATGATTTGAGATTTTTAGTTTAGTAAGTTAATTTTACAAATACATAGTTTAAAACTATTATTCACTTATATTATCTTATAAACTAAATTTATTAACTTTATTACATGCAATATTAGCAATTATTATTATCCTAAAATCCAAAAGCTAATGAAGCTTATATTTATGTATTACAAAATGAATAATATACCACTTAGGCCCCGTTTGTTTGCTGGAAAGTGGTTTCTTTTTGGAAAGTGAATTCCGGGGAAAATGAATTCCTGGAAAGTGAATTTCGATATTTGGCAGTGTTATGGAAAATGAACTGGAAAACACTTTCCAGTGTTTGTTTATGTTATGGAAAATGATCTGGAAAATAATTTATTAATAAATTAATTTTTTTTTCAAGTTTATTAAAATAATGAGGAACAAATCTTACAAATTAAAAAGTTGAATGAGAATGAAATTGAAAAAAAATATAATTTTATAAATTATCTCAAATAAAATAAATAATAATCAAAATAATAGAGATCAAATCTAAAAAAAAAATTAAAAAAATAAAAGGTGAATAAATTAAAATAATAATAATTAACATTTCATAAATTATTTCAAATAAAATAAGTAACAATAAAAAAATGAGGACAAAATTTGATAGATAAAAAATTTCAATAAAAAAATGATAAGAAAAAAGCAAATAGCAATTATAAAAATAAGAACCAAAATTAATATAAAAATTAAATTTTAAGAGATGGAATTGAAAAATAAATATTCAAAACAAATTATATATAGCAATCAAAAGTTTGAGGATCAAATTTGATATAATCAGCAAATAATGACGTTTCTAAATTTTTCACAACTTCCGGAAAGTGTTTTCCACCCAAATTTTCTGGAAAACATTTTCCTGAAAACCAAGCCAAATTCTTCTTTGACCGGAAAGTGTTTTCCGTTGACCGGAAAGTGTTTTCCGTTGATCAACTTTTCAGAAGACAAACAAACACAGGAAAGTTTGGAAAGTGGTTTTCTGAAAAGTGAATTTCGGGAAACAAACGGGGTCTTAGTGTAAAACACATGTAAATGTTTATTAATTCATAACTAAATTTGGAATTAGTTTAATATTTTCTTTGACTACTAATGCCTCTTAATTTTAACTAAGTCTTCAACATGAGAGTCAATATTAGTATAATGGAATTCCTATGTTTAGGTCCAAAAAGAAAGGTCATATGCTTTAATAAATATATCACTAATGGATATATCTTTTATATCAAATAGTATGGCAAGGATGGAAAGACCTATAATAGTGGGGTTTGTGTGATAGGTTTAATTTTTAATGAGTTTAAAGTTAATAATTATTGCAAGTTAGATAAGATAATTGACTTGTGATATCAATGTTGTAACATATAATGTTTTTATTCAAATTTTATTGATATGATATTGACAAATGAATTAGAGTTTATCCTCATTGTGGTTTGGTTAAAATTAATAAAAAGAAAATACTTCACAACAATAATGACATTTTTTTTTGTTTTTTCCAAACAATTCCAACAAGTGTATTATTCATACTTTATCTTTTATAAAATATTATAATAGAGTTGATTTATTATTCCTTGTCAAAACAAAACCTAGAAGTCATTTCAAAATAGTTAAAGATTGTAATGATGAAGTAGGGGAGACCAAGTATTTTAAACAAAAAAAATAGTTGATTCATATCAGTTAGTTTATTTATTGTGTAAAAAAAAATCTAAACTTTTATGTAATTGAGAATACTTATGTTGATGTTGATGAATTAAATATAATATTGAGTACCATAAACATAGATAAGTAGATAAAAACGATGAGATTGACTTTGAATTTAATAAAGAATATGATTTTGGATATGAAGATGGTGAAAATAAAAATGAGATTCTAATCAAAAGTTATAAAATTGATTTAGATGTGACTATTGATAAATAATATTATTATGATTGTGTAGATATTTGTTAGTCTTTTAATACATTGTATGTAAATTTATTGGATTATGTTCTATGTTTGCTAGATATGTGTTCAAATATATGTTTAATATTTCAATCATTGCATAAGTGTTTTTTATTTGGTTGTGGGTATTTTTTTTTATATGGTTATTGACTTGGAAATTATAATAGTAAATAAAAAATAGTGAAAACACCAATGAAAACACAATTATATTAGTGATTTTACTAGAATCTTTGCTCTAATTATAAATTTAAAAAAAAAAACTTCAAAAATGCTTAAGATTTCATGATAGAATAAACAACATAATATTCTATCAACAAATTAATTGCATATGGAAAATGGTTGACAAAATCTAAATTTTTAGAGTAAATATCTCATCATAGTTATTCTGTCATCATTTGAATTATTGATAAAATATCGATAGAATAATCATGATAAATATTTTCCATTGATAAATAAAATACTAACATAACATTTGCTTAGACTTTGATAGAATATTTTGTCTTTTTTTCTTCTAATTTTCTAATAGTGAAAGAAGGTTATCCCATGTTCTATAAACAAGAACACAAAAATAAACCCACACATATGCATCAATATGAACATAAAAAAAAAAAAAAAATTCATACAATAAAAGGGTTATAATTGAGGTATTAAAGACATATAGAAACAATAATATAATGTATTAAGCAATTTCATTACTCACCAATCAACACCCTAGAATAATGCTCAATGATAGTTCATTTATTTTAGGTAGAAATGATGAATAATAAAACCAAAAATACACAACAAAATTATATATTAAAACCATTAAAACATAATATAAATTGTTATTAAAACAACATCAATAAATGTATAATTTCATAATAATACCAAAGCATTTTGGCTGGAAACAAAACATTAGGATTCTAATTTACACACACAAAAGAGGGTAAGAATCACATTAATTCATGGAGACAAAATGTGGGATCCTAAATAAAATCTAGAACCTTGCCTATTCCTTACAATTTCAATTTGGTTGCAAGAAGAAAAACTTGTATCTCTTCAAATATTATACGCAAGGGATGAAAACATTCCAAATGTTATTATGTGTGCGCTCACACATTCAAAGCTCAGCCAAATAAACAAAGTGAAAGACTCTTGCTAGATTGAAAACCCTCAAAACCACACTTGCTCTCTTAACTAAGAAATGGACATAAACACAAGAAATTGCTACAACAACTTGATATTAAAAACCAAACTCCTTGCAGGCCTTGCAAGTATTTATGATGTCCAAAGGACAACACAACGTGAGATTCAAGACATTATGCAAGGACAAACACGAGGTTGTTGGGGATATACGCATCACATATAAGACAAGCACTACCCTTATAAACACTTGTCTGTCACAAAAATATTGTATAAAAAATGGAACTCAGCTATAAGAAATAATAAATTATAGTATGTTAACACTTAAAAACTAACCTCATCTAAAATACAACTGGAGTTCTTGCTTTGAAAAGTGGTTTGATCTCTCTTGTGAATGCTATTATCTTGTAAAAGCCAATGATTTTTATGAATTTATTGCCTTGGAGTGACAATATTATTAAGTTCCCTAGATACAAAGTGAAAATAATAAAATAAAATTATTTGGGAGTCCTTAGACTCTATCAAACAAATTTAAAGTTGTTTCAGGATTAATTACTAGAAAATTTAGTCTCCTCTTAACTTTAAATAATTCTTTAAAAGTTGATTTGTTACAAATTATAAGTCATTCAATTTTTTGGCCTTCAATGGTATTTTATACAAACCACTAGTGAAAAATCTCATAAATTCTTATTCAAGAGAAAATGATTGTAATATCTAGAGGGTTAGTTATAATTTTATGTTTATGTAATTTTTCTATCTAAAAAACAATTACTCCTTTTTTTTGTTTTCAACTAATCTTGTACTTTTCTTTAGTTTCTACATGCAATTCCAAATATGAAAACCATATTTGATATATAATACCTAAGAATTGTAATGCAAAATAGTATGATAATTCTCAATTATAAATATACCTAAAGTATAAGCTTCATTAAGCATTTTTGCCTTCATAATTGCAATGTATTCCTTGCAATTTTTCCTTTAATAATCTTTCTTGTAACAATGATGATAGGTACCTTTGTCTTTCTTGATCCTCCTAGTAAGTTTTTTTGCGTTAAAGACAACACCCATATTTTTTTTATCCTTATACTTTGACAATTTAAAAGATTCAACTATATAAAAAAAAGAACTAGGTTTATTTTTCTTTTTAAAGACCCCTTCAATAGTTTTAAGCATATTAAGAAATTTTGAAAAGATTTGGGCTAATGACTGCAACACCAAGTCAACATTTAACTCATGGTTTATGATAAAACCTAACTGATCTAATTTTTCAATATAACCTATCATCTTGCAGTGAAATCATTTCTTAAAGGCCTCATACCTCTTAGTTGTATTGGCCTTATGAAACAATTCCTTAAGATGCATAAATATAGTATGAACATTTATATTCTCATGTTGCATTTGATGTTCAAGTATATTGGTTAACATCACACATGCACTTCATTATCATCAACATGATGTTAATGTTCATTCCTAACTCTCTTTTTTTCAGTATCTTAGTAGGGTAATTCGGAGTTGAATTTTCAAGAACATACAATTTTTTTTCTTGCCTGAAAACAATTCTCACATTTCAATGTCAATCTAAGAAACTCGGTTCAGTCAATTTGTTAGAATCAAATATGTTTTGTAAGGATATATTACTATGCATTTTGGTCTTACCAGCCTATTTATATAAAAATAGTGAGCATTAGTTTCATGATTATACATTTAAATCTAAGTCTAGATAAGGTCTTTAATCCTAATTTGATCCTGTATTATTTTATTGCAAATTAATAGCCTCCTATTAATTTGGAAAATCTTGCTTAGATTTTATAGTGGACTAAGATCTGATTTAATTTATTCAACCTTGAATGAATTAACAAATCAAAATAATTAACATCGTTTATCAACTATATCTGTATATGGTTCTTGGATCAGTTAAATGATAACTCTTTGTCCGGACATATTATATATGTTTGCCTAACTCAAATTTGGCCCTTGGATGTTTACAATTGGACTGTATACTTTAGCACCTATTAAATTTTGATCCCTGAATTATCTATTCTTATGATATAATAATAAAGAGTTAATATGTATAAAAACCTTATATTTACAAACAAAACGCCAAAACTCATTTAAGGCAGTGCTTTCATCTGCTGACTCTCGTTTCATGCAACATAATCGGAAGCCCGTGCTCCATGATTACTCTATATAATCAAAGGGTGGATGCGGTTGTATTTTGCTTATATAATATTTATGTGGTCTCGCAGCAGATTCTTTCTACTATTTTAGACTCTCTTTTTTTCTTTTTCAAAACAGCCTGCAGCCCAACTTGAGATAGTGGATGGGCCACAGCCCGAATAACCGGGCCTGTCTTGGGCAAATTATCCGGTGTTTCTTGTACATTATATACTATTGAGAAGGCCAGGATATGACGGGAACAGGAAATGAGGTGGAAGTCATTATTTGGAAACTTTGATGGAGGCTCCAGCTGCCATTGCTGTAACTCCACGTGGCGTGTTCCCAATCATGAAATGGATAAAATCTGCGACCATGAACACAAGAAGACAGTGGTCCTTCTCAACCTTCCCTTGCGAAGGAACCACACAAGTTACAGGTGACAGAAGCAACCGAAAAGAATTTCACACGACACCAGAGAAGTCATTTACTTGCACAACATGTTCATAGCTTTAGCACCATTTCAAAAGAGCTTCCTAACCAACGCCCTCATAACTCCTTCACTCCACAAACCCAAGACGAATTTCGTAAACTCAGTTCCCAATGTCTCCTGCAACTACTCCCAAGATCACCACAAGGATTCTTGCAGCAGCAGGTAAATGCTAAACTTGGTTTTGTTTAATTTCAGCTCCTTTCTTTTATTCCCGATCATGCTCTCTTTGTATGTGTGAGTGAGTGAGTGAGTGAGTGAGTGTGTGTGTGTGTGAGAGAGAGAGAGAGAGAGAGACTAAAGATTGTTTTGACAGGAAAACTGTGGACCAGTTGGCAAAGTTTGCCGTGGTGACAGTAGCAGTGGGGGTGCTTACAGTGGGGTCTGTTGGTGATGCATCAGCTGCCAAGTCTGGTGGCAGAGTTGGTGGTCAAGCCTTCCGGTCTTCAGCTCCTCGGTCAGCTCCTAGAATCAACAATAATTCGAGGTAACGTATCTATACAGCTTAATTTTTGCCAGTATTTTTCAGTTATAATTTATTTTTGGTCTGATTAATTATGAAGTAAAACAAGGCAACTGGATATTTAGTTTTCCTATTTATTTGATTGTTGTGATGCTATTGGTATGTTGGTTACCTAGAGAAAACTCAACAATTATGAATGAAATCTTGGTGCGGTCTTGTGTTAATCTGAGTTAACTTTTGGCTTTGAAATCTGTTAGTCAGTTTAACCTCATTAAAAAGCATAGAAAATCAAGTGATAAAGATTCAAGACATTCATTTCAATAATTGTTGGTCAGTTTGGTTTGGAGATGCCATAGATCACAGAATTTAGGAGATGCATGCTCAGTCATGATTTTTGTGTGCATGGAACTCAATAAACTCTTAACCAGTACTTACCAACTAGATTAGTCACTTAGTGTTGTTTAAAGCAACAGAAGTAAATCAATCAGAGTAGAGATAGGATGGTTTAGAAAGGAGGAGCATGATCTTCATTTCGTAATTGCACCGTTGGATGAAGAAAAGGAAGGAAGATTTAGATGTGCCATCTTTGAACAAATTGAGACACTAGAGTGCTGATGCAGAATACACCCTTTGACATTTTTCAAGTATAACATTTGGAGGTGTTCATTGCTGGAAGTGCTGCACGATTGAATTGAAAGGACTACTGCTTAAAGGAAGGGAATGTTGGTTTCCTAAATATTATACACACAACGGAAATAATAAAACAAAATTATTCAGGAGTCTCTAGTATCCCGTTAGACAAATCTAAAGTTGTTTAGAGATTTATCATCTAAAGATTTGATCTCCTTTGGTTTTGAATAATTCTTTAAAGATTGGGTTGTCATAAATTATAAATCATATCCAGACTTCAACAATAATCCACATGAATCACCAGTGAGAAATCTCCTAAATTTCTATTATGAATGGAGGGATTGCTATACCTAGAGTGCTAACTTTTTATGTTATGATTTACATAATTTTTCTATCTAACAAGCAATCGCCTTAACAAAATAAAAGACATTGCTTACTATTTATAAAAAATTCTAAAAACTCAATAAATTGGCAAAGTATCAATTTGTTTTCTCAATAATATCTATATATATTAATTCAAGACAATTTTATAAATTGACTCAAAACTCTATAAATTGGCAAAGTAGCAACGTGTCATAATCCTCAATTATTAGAAAAGTTATTAGTGGTTTGACTTAATCTTTTACTGATTAGTTTCTCAGTGTATCTAAAATTCTTTCATCGATAATGTTCTAATTTAACGCTAAAGCATGAAGTATGTTTGTTATGTTAAATCATATTTGCGCTCTACATAATAGTCATTAATCGTTTGAATAAAATTTGAAAAGGCATAATATTCATTGATTGTTTGAATAAGATTTAAAATCTTTTTCATATCTCATTCCACCTTAGCAAATGATTTCTTAGTCAATACTATTTGAGAATAGATGAATCATTTTACCTAATTAAACTAGAGTGATGTCCTCTCTTAATCACTCAAGTACCTTGATGTAGTTCATGATATACTTAATGTTTGTCCTCTCATTATCTTAATTATGTAACATGTAATGGGCTCAAAGCATAATATTTTTTTATAAGATAACTTGGTGATTATCAAGTCTAAAAATCACTTACATAACCATCACGTGAGCCTTTTCATAGATATAAACGATCACTTCATATGGGTTCAATTGAGTGTATATGTCTTATGACAATCACATACATATTAGTTCTATGTATTTCTTATATCTTAGTTTATGAGAATAGTTATTTTATTTTTTTTAAAAAGAACATAATATGTATCAATCTTTACAATTTTAGTAAATATCTAGTATTAAAAGAGTATTGATCAACAATATTTATAAACAATGTTTTGATACAATAAGAAAACATAATTATGGCAATTTTATATAACAAAAAAAATATAAAATATTTTTGTCCCCTGGATTTTAAAATTTCTTTAGATTCATAAATCAAATATTAAATTCATTAATTTAATATTATATGAGTATTAAAGATAATTTAATCCTTGTTAATGATAAATATATATTTACATGAATATAATAATATCATGTATAACCAATTGATTAGCTACAGGGCATATACTGAAATAATAGGAAAGTCATCTTGCATGCACAAAGCAAGGATTGAACGGATAAATCCACCCAGTAGAACCATTTTAACGGGTGAATGCACCATAGGAAGGGCCTGCAAGCTAGGAAGCTTTTTTTATCAATGGGAATTTGATGGATGCCCACCCCCATCGCAAAGACATTTGAACTTAATCATCTATAACTTTCAAAATGAAGGTTCCCGGTCAAATTTGAACTTGTGAATTTTAAACTTACTTTCCACTGTAGAAAGCTTCGGGAACATGCTTCATTAGTCATGTGATTTGTGGAGCTTGTTGAGTGACATTTAATCACCTGTCATGTTAGAAAGATCTTGGTGCAAGAATATCTGTATCCAGATAGTTGCATTATCTTGAATATTGGAGCCTATTGGACAAAGCTTGAATGTGTAATTAGTAATTCTGAAATAAGCCACAGCAATTTGAGGGAAATAAACTATGGCAGGACAACTTTTTTCTAGTCTAGAGCAATAAGGAAAATAATTAACAAGAAAAGGGAAGAATCCAGGCATTCTGTAACTGTGAGGTGTGGGGTTAGACAAGTGCAGCCCTGCTGTGAAGACGAATTGGTATTCGAAGATGCTGAAATCCTGATAGAATGAGAAAATCAAGGTGAAGCAATTGGGAGTCTGTTTTAGGGATAAAGAACAGTTATCATACAAACAAGTGAATTAAACGCTGGTTGTTGTGAAGTTCTTTGTGTCTCATTTGTGAAACCAAGATTTCATACGGGCTCAGAATGAGAAGAGAAAACCAAAGAAATAAAACAAATCAAATCAGATTAATGAAAGAATTGATTCAAGAGGCACAGAATGTGAAGTGTGTTGAAGAAGGGGAAAGGAAAATGAATGCCTGATGAAAGAAAAGATAGCAATTTCTTACGTTGCTGTTCCAGACACTACATGTTTCATCAAGTGAGGCTGCAACGTAAAGGCATATTTCTTACATGAACCAAAGCAGAAAAGAAATAGCTATTGACTGGAATCTGCTTTCCTTCGTAGTTCTCATTACAGTTTTGTGTTAAACCCTCTAAAATGAAATATTATAATTATTCATGTTGCTTATGATTGATTTAGTTTCGGTTATTTTTGTGAAGGACCAATATATATGTCAATCCACCAGTGGCACCTCCTTTAGTTGGTGGATATGGGTATGGTTATGGTGTACCATTCTACGGTGGTTGGGGCTGGTCACCATTTTCATTTTTTGCACCAGGTCCTAGTGTTGCCGTTGGCATTGGAGGTGGGTTTGAAACTTTTGTATTCTTTGTGTTTCTTGGTGCAATGGCAGCTGTTGTCAGGAGATTCTTTGGATCAAGAGATGAAGATGACTACTGATCACAAGAAAAACTTGTTGATACATGTATGAGTCTATACAGATGTTTTAATGTTACTGACCAGGACAATGTAGGCTGGCGGCCAATATTGTAATTTTTGGATATAATCCTGTGAAATGCAAGTATTATGCAATGTTTCTTACTGCATGATTTCCAGATATTCAAATCGTTGCCCATGATGCCACAGAACCTTTTTAATTCCTAACCAATCTTCAATTTTCTCATCGGAGACTTGAAAAAAGTCTGCTGTTGCAACAAAAACACAAGTTTGTGCCAGCAGGCTTCAAGGAACCACCAATTCAACTGAAAACACAACTCGATGTTGTTCATTCACTGGAAACTGAAGTGGGTAACTTCCCTTTCTATATTTTTTTGTGTAGTGTTATTCTTACTACGAGTTGAACATCCTCTCTGGAAACGGATCGGTGAAGGAGACCAAGAAAAACAGCCACGTTCAGCTACTTGAATTTCTAATCACATGTTTAGTGTACAGAATGGATTTTCCTCTTTTCAACCCTACAGTTAAGAAATGGTAAGTAGGGCGTCTTCTAAAACAAAATCAATCGGCAGAATCGTAGGTGTCAGGGTATTGTATTTTGCTTCTAAGACAGCCATTTGGCAGAGTCTAGCCATGTCATTGGAAATTCTGGTTGATCCCTTTCTGTTCATGGTCATAAAGAGGTCTTGGTGAAGATTCAAGGGAATTTATACTCTCTACATCTACAGTTGGGAAGGCAGCAACTTACATACATAGATATGAGTTATATAAGGAAGTTCTCAAAATACATTTCTTGTCTAACCTTTTCCATCGTTTAGCTCCAATCTTCTGCCTCTGGGTCAGGATTTGTTCCGCAAACAGAATATCTGGTGTTTTATCTCGCAGCTGAGCTCCGATTCCCATCCCTGGAGTCATTGTTGAGCATGCTCCCTGCATCTTTCAAACTACAATATATCTCATGTAACTAAGGCCAACACTAGAGTCCAACAGCCATCAAGCCAGGCCCTAACTCTACTCTTCAGTAAATGGAAGAGCACAATTTGCTTAGACCGTATGGTCCGTGGTTTTGTTGTCATGCATATATACTTAGACGCTTGTCTTTCTAGTCATGATTTCAGGTCCAGCACAGTTTAGCAGTGCAGCATGCAAATAGATTGCTGCTTAGATGATGCTCCAAGGAGCACTATATAGTGTCACTGAGTTGAAGCCATTTAGGCCACTCAGATAGAGAAGTTACAACCCGAACATTTCCAACGTGTGGGTATAGTTCAACTTAAACTAGAGAAATTTTCAGCTACGCTTCGAAGAAAACCCACATGAATTTGCTCTCAAAAAGAAAGCACAAACGATTGTTGCTTGGAACACTCTTTTCTTTCTTCTTCTCTGCATCACAGAATCTGAAACTGGACTAATTGCGTTTATTCGACGGGAAAGAGATTGCTGAGAGTGGAGATGCTCAAACTCTGAGGCTAGAAATATATGATATAAAGTTTTCAATATTAATAATGATGGCCAAGGAGAAGCCGACCCTCATAAGCTCCAGATAAAACAATATATATATATATATATATATATATATATATATATATATATATATATATATATATATATATATGAACCAATAGATTTCTCTGTAATAAGCTCTCAAGCATATCAATACTATACACTTGGAATATTATTAGTATGTGGCTGCCATAAAGAAATCTGAACCTCGACGAATAAAAATACAGTGACAGACGCATAGTAACCCTTCACCCACCCACTATTAATTTCAACCTAGAGAAATAAAACTATTCCCGCACATGTTATTGTGAATATATCTATATATCTATATATATATATATATATATATAGATATAGATATATTCACAATAACATATATATATATATATATATATATAGCATTAGAGACACTTACAGCCTCACACAATCTGAAACTTGAACTCTTAACTATTAAATAATTCCCTTCCTGACTTCTTAGTTCTTGCAAAGGTTAACCAGCAGAACTTATGTCGCCTCTGGTTCCCCATACAAAGAAAGAAAAAAAAAAGATGAATAAATTAAAGGAAGAATAGGGCGTGATTGGTGAGATTCTGGAGTGCCAAGTGACGCCCTGTTAAAATATCTCATTGTCAACTCACTTGTAATATCATATCATATAACATAATAGATCCTTCTCCATTTATTAAACTTGAAAGGTCCAAAATTATGTCACCATACTAATGGAAGATAATGCTGCTGATGTTCACATGAATGAATGCATACGCACCAAAACATGTGAATATAAGTCCTTACATTTGCAAAATACAATATTGTCCTTAAAATATAATTTAATCATGAAATAAAAAAAATAGGATGCATTTTGAGCGACACCTATTATGTTGGATAACATATATTTTAAAAATAATAATTAAATGGCATACTATATTTACTTGAATTATTCTATTGAACCCACGAAACAAATAATAAAAATGAAATATATATATATATATATTAACTCAACTTTCCTGAGTTAATTCGAAGTCATTCTACGACCAAAAATGGGAACAAGCTTGGGCTAACAGTAGCATGTTAATGGATATATACACCGAAAATGTTTTTTGGTTTGAAAAAACATTAAAACAATGTTTTTTTATATATTTATTAAAAAAATACCCGTCATCCTTATCGTATGAGAAGGACAATTGGGTGCCAGCAATGTCATTCTTTAGAAGTGACCTTTGGCTCTTGAATACCCTCATTAAAAATAAATAAATAAATAAATAAATAAATAATAGAGAGGAAGTGCGAAACAGAGATCATTTATAAATGAGATGTAAGATAAGGACGAGTTCTCTTGCCCAATTGGAACCTTCCATCTAAAAAGCTTAGATAGACACCACCTCCACTTTACAAAACTAGACTCTGGTTTACGTCCTATATTCACGGGTGTTTATTATTGTTTTTTAAAAAATAATAAATATTTTATATTTTTATTTTCGATTACTTTTTTATTTTTTTATATTATTTTATTAAAAATAATTAAAAAAAAACTCATTTTGATAAATTTTTGAATAAAAAATATTTTTAAAAACAATCGAAAATAGATATTAAATCTAATAAATTATGCTGTTCAAGTTTTCATTTATTTTGAAATAAAAATCTATGCCTTTTTCCTTATAAAAAAAATGAGATAATATATTTTCCTTGTACCAGAAAATAGCATTCATCCTCTCTCTTACTGTGCGTGTTTGGCTTTATTATTCTAATTGTTTTTTAATATGTTTTTAATTTATAAATATATTAAAATGATATTTTTTTATTTTAAAAAAAATTAATTTTGATATTAATATATAAAAATAATCATCAATAAAATTTAAAATAAAAATAATTTTTTCAAAAATATTTTTGAAAAATAAAAAATTTAATCAACGCTTCTAAATAGAAAAGAAGAAAAAGAAGAAGAGCTCCGTGTTCTAGAAAAAAGAAAATAATAGAGATTTTACTGACGAAAGGTTATGTAATTCAAGGAAATGACGTTAAAAATTGTGTTTTGTAGAACACTTTTTTTTTTTTTTTTAATCAAAACCGCAAACCTAACCCGCAGGTATTGGTGTCGGCGCTGTCGGTTTTGAAGGCCCAGCCTTCAACCCTCCTCCGCCTGTCTCCGTACCAAACATCAACCCCCCCCCCCCCCCCTATCCACCCACGTTATCCAGGGCACCTGGTTTTTCGAAACTCTCAAAACTACTTGTATTTTTATTTTCCCATGCTTGGAGCTGCAAAGTCCACTGCTCCTCTTCGATTAAAATAAATAAATAAACAAATACCTGAAACCCCACCATCCAATGGATTGAAGACGGTAAGTGGGAGAAAGACATGTCTGTCCCCCATCATAACCCCTAACACTTTCAAATCAAGTGCCTTTGAGAAGGATAAAAGAGTAAAAGAAAGATCAGACGTGAAATCAGACGGCAGCAGCGTGGGGATAAAGCCAACAATTAGCGACAATATCGACGCCCGCCACCCTTTCTTAGCTGACTCCTCGTTTCATATATAATCCCTCACACCGACCTGTTGTTACAACTCGGCTCGCATCTCTCCTTTTCTCGACTCCCTCTTCTACTCTCTCTCTGTAATCATAAAAAAAATGTCTTGCTTCACGAACAAATACGCTGGTAATCCTCCCTTACCTTTAGTTTTGCTCTTTAATCAATTCAATCAACTGTTTTGTTCTGTTTCTTGTTAGATCTGTTAATCTATTTTTTCAACTAAATTAAATTAGCCTTCTTTCTTTCAACTTAGTACTGAGGATCTTAGTATTGCGGTTAGCTCTCCGTGTCTCCGTCTTATGATGCCCTCTTTATCGTTTTCCTCGACAACTGGTCATATCTGATTTCATGTTTAATAGTTTATTTTATATATATAAAAAAAAACTGATATTTAAATTTAATTATAAAACATTCAGTTCCGCTCTTAAACATGAAAGAATTAAGTGTTAGTTTGGACGATCGCTCTCGATCTGGGTTTTTTGTTTTTTTAGTTATAAGGTTGTCGAATCTGTATCTCTACTACTGAACAAGTATAAATTATTTAGTTTTTTGTTTTTTGTTTGTGCTTACATTAGTTAAATAAAGATTAAGAACCACTCAGATTTAAATTTTTAAAAATATTTCTGCCATATCTTGCATGGGTTTTCCTCTTGTACATACTACATAGTGATATTTAATTTGACTCAGTTCGTGGGCATTATATCTATGAATTGAATATATATATATATATATATATATATATGAACTTGTTTTTCAGATGAGCTTGTGAAGAATGCCGCCTACATTGGCACCCCCGGAAAGGGTATTCTTGCTGCTGATGAGTCAACTGGCACAATTGGCAAGCGTCTATCCAGTATTAATGTTGAGAATATTGAGGAAAACAGGCGTTCCCTTCGTGAGCTCCTTTTCTGCACTCCTGGTGCCCTCGAATGCCTCAGTGGAGTCATTCTCTTCGAGGAGACTCTCTACCAAAAGACTGCCTCAGGTATCACGATCTTCAACCAAGTTGCCGCATTTTTTGTTGTGTTTGACTGTTCATGCTATAAGAAATGGCTAGTAACTGATTTATTCTACAACTAATTGATTATTCTCTATGCTCTTGTTTTATATATTTTTTGTATTTTGAATGTTATTTTTTTGTGCAGGCAAGCCATTTGTTGATGTCTTGAAGGAAGGCGGTGTTCTACCTGGTATCAAGGTTGACAAGGGTACTGTAGAGCTTCGTGGAACTAACGGTGAAACCACAACTCAGGGTCTTGATGGCCTTGGCCAACGCTGTGCAAAGTACTATGAAGCTGGTGCACGTTTTGCCAAATGGCGTGCTGTGTTAAAGATTGGTCTCACTGAGCCATCTGAGTTGGCCATCCATGAGAATGCCTACGGTTTAGCCAGATATGCTGCCATCTGCCAGGAGAATGGCTTGGTCCCCATTGTGGAGCCTGAAATCTTGGTTGACGGGTCTCATGATATCGAGAAGTGTGCTGCTGTCACTGAGCGGGTTCTCGCTGCATGCTACAAAGCTCTCAATGACCATCATGTCATGCTTGAGGGTACTCTTTTGAAACCCAACATGGTGACTCCTGGTTCAGATGCACCAAAGGTTGCACCTGAGGTGATTGCAGAGTTCACTGTCCGTGCCCTTCAACGCACTGTGCCAGCTGCGGTTCCTGCGATCGTATTCTTGTCTGGTGGACAGAGTGAGGAGCAGGCGACATGCAACCTCAATGCCATGAACAAACTAAAGACTAAGAAGCCATGGGCACTTTCATTTTCCTTTGGACGTGCCCTTCAGCAGAGTACCCTTAAGGCCTGGGCTGGCAAGACTGAGAATGTTGGGAAGGCTCGTGCTGCCTTCCTTTGCAGGTGCAAAGCTAACTCAGAGGCTACTCTTGGTAAATACCAGGGTAACGCTACTCTTGGCGAGGGGGCTTCAGAGAGCCTCCACGTCAAGGACTACAAGTATTAAGAATTCCGACTTGTCAAAGTTGTGGAGAGTTACTGTCTCGTCATAATTTTAGCTCTCTTCTGTGATGTTGCCCGGATTTAGCTTGGAACTAGAATAATAAAAGCTGGAGGGTAAATATCGGCGTGTTGAGTCTGATGGTTTTTTTATCAGTTTCGGTCTACAACTGTCTTTGTGTTTTCTTTACCTAAAAAAATTTGATCTCTACCTTGTTGGGGATTTGAGGTTTTGAGCGATGCTTCTTTTTCGAGGCCCCGTCAACTTATTTTGTTTTCTTACATTTGAGAGGGGTTTGATATCGCTGAATGATGTTCAAGTTCGGGTTGTCTGCAGGGTAGGGAAAGGAGGTTCTTTCGAACAGGGAAAGGAGGTTCTTTCGAACTTGTTCATCGATATGGAGGGCTCTGATGATGATGACAAACAAAATAACAGTGAATAAAATAATAATCTCAATAAATCTATTTACTTCTGCCAGAGAGAACCGAAATCTATTTACTTCTGCCAGAGAGAACCGAAACACCCATCACCAGAGGTGTTCACGGGTTGGCTTGGGTAGGGTTGGCTTGGGTGTAGGGATTTTCGGTATTAAAAACCAGGGAACTGATAATTGCTTTGAGGTTCTGTTATTTTTGGCAGTCTTTTTAAGAATATTTTTTAAATTCATTTTTTATTTTGTTTTAAATTAATTTTTTAATTATTTTCATATTATTTTGATGTCGATGTGTCATGTTTTAAAAAATAAAAAATATTTTATTGGATTTGGTCCAGGGAGAGCAAGAGAAAGATCGCAAGGGGAAGGGTGGCTGCTGATAATGAGAAAGGAACAAAATATGGCCACCTAAACTATTACTATATATGTAATTGGCGTGCCTCTTTTCCAGTTCATTTCTTCACTCTATATAAATATAGATTACTGCATATTGGGAGTAAAATTATTATTTTATCTCAAAGTTGAAAAATTTAATCCTAGGATCAGGGTTATTTTTTATATTTTTAAAAAACATAATGGTATTTCTAATTTTTTTCATAATAAAATTATTATTTTACTCCTAAATACTGAGAAGAGATGCAGAACAGTAGAGTTTGTTTTTGTTTTTTAACATATTTGTACAAAGTAAACCTACGAACATAACCTCCAAAAAAACAAAAAAGAAGCTTGGAGCCAATGGTAGTGCGGTACCTTCATCCTAGGGCTTTTTCATGATTATCAGGGTCTAGGGGTGAAGGTAATTTATTATTTTTTCTGAAACACTGCAGTTAGGTCGTACAGACACGCCAATAGTGTTTCACTTGCACGTGTCATTCAACGGCTCGTGTAGCGTCTTTGGATGTTTGAAATTGCCCTTTCGCCATGTCACTTAGTGCATCACCATGTCCTCGATATGAAACCCGAGAATAAAGTATACAAGGAGGGAGGAGATTTATAATAATTCAAAATATTGTTATAATACAAAATTTATGTAAAGAAAGAAAGAAAAAACTCATCTCTTCTCTCATTCATGCCCTGCTGGTAACTAGAAGAAAGGGGGTAGAATTCTTTTTTTTTTTCTTCATGAAAGTAGGAGTAAACACCCAAAATTAGTAAACTCATATAAATCTTGGAATCCTAAAATGGAGAAACATAATTGGGTGGAGAATTAACAAGAAAAAAAGTAAATAATTTGGAAAGAAAAGAAAGAGAAGAGTGGCTGGTTATATACAAGGAGAAAAAGGTTAAGATTCTTCCAAAATTTATGAAGTAAAGTTTAGATTCCATCAAAGTAAGAAGTTTTAATTTCAATTTCTATGAAATTAATTTCATTTTGATTATAAATTCATGATATTTATTGAATTGGAAATTAGAGTTCTTTAACACAAAATATTGGGAAAATAAAAAAAATAAGTGAGATTAAATGAACTAGAATAATCCAAGTACCTTAAAGAGAAAGAAGAAATGAGTGCATAGGAGAAAGGTAGGGAACTCTTGTTTCCCTTGGGCATGTCTCAACAACACTACTGTAGAGAGAGAATGAAAATTTATGAAGTTTCTTAACTAATTAACCTGGTACAAATGACCTAAGAAGACATAAATGAGAAGGGTTTTCATGAATAAAGAAAAGGCATGGACATGATTGATAAGGAAGAAAGGATTGAAGATGAATTGGAGATACTTTCCCCTTTTGCAAAACGACAGATTCATTGTCTTGTTTCCTAGTAGAATTTGGACCTGAAAACTACAAAATTCAGGGAGGAACCTTTCATACAAATTGTAGTCGAGGGTATTATCTTTTCAAAGAGTTTAACCCCATCTAATATGGAGTTTTAAAGCTCCAGATACAAATAAAAATGAGGAGAGGTCGAGTTGTCATCCCTATTGGCAAATTCGTTCAAGTTAATAAAAAAAAGAAGCAAAATTTAGCCATGTTAAGGGTAGAATTTGTTTTCTTTCCTTTCATAAAGTGTGTCTTATTCTTTAGAACATAAAAGAAGAGCATAAACTATGATTAAAATTGAATTCATGATGTCCACTTGAATTACTAATGAGCTGAAAAGTTAAAAGATAATAATGAATAATGTAAGTGAGAAAGAGAAAATTGGTAAAAGAGAAATGAATATTATTACCATTGTTGCTGTTGTATGTGATATATGGATTAATAAGGAATAATAGTGGGTGGTTGTGGTTTCAAAAGGAACTATGTGAGGAGTACAGCAACAACAGGAGAACACAAGTCGAGTGTTTACAGCAGATAGGTACTTGGTATCTATATCTCTTCTAGTCAATAATTATTTAACTAACTATTGAGCTATAAAAAACAATTTGGTACTTATTAATGAGGAAAAGAAAAGGGGTAAAGGTTAGGTTATGGAATATATATATATATATATATATATATATATAAAGAAAGAAAGAAAGAAACAAGCTGGCTGACAATATAAACCTTGATTTACTATTCGAGTTCAGAATAGTTAATGATATCAGTGGGTGATGTCGATATTGGTAAAAATTTAAAAAGTTGATTAACTATTTGGTTTCAGAATAGTTAATGATATCGGCAGGTGATGTCAATATCAGCAAAATTTATAGACTTGATTAGCTTTCCGAGGTAAAACTTAATGATGTCAAGAATTTTTGACATCGACATACCCGCTAGCCTCTCAAGGTAATATGAAACAAGGATTAACTATTTTAGTTTTTTTAAAATAGTTAATGATACAAACAGTTATGTTCGTGTCGCAATTTTCATAAAACTGATTAGTTATTTTCAGGATGGGCAATTAAAGACACTATTATAGGTCATTAGTGTCGGCTATAGTCTTTTTGATGAGTGGGGGGGGGGGGGGAGAAGTAGTCCAAAGAAACAAATTTTCTTTTATATAACCTTAAAAAGGTATATATGGTTGTATTTAGAATCTCATTATTTAAGTAGATTGATAAATATGTTATTTAAATTTCTTCTGTAAATTGCTTGGTTTTACTTAAATGAAAAATCTATATTTTACATGCTCCTCTCATTCCCGTCAGAAATAGATTTTAAGTCCTTGATCCCTTTTTGTATAAGTTAAGAACTTAGAGATTTGTGGTGTAATTTTGTTATGTAGAAAACATGTAAACTGTATAGAATATTATATTTGTAATATTTTGTTTCTGGAATATTAAATATATAAACCTATGCTTGAGATATTAGAAAGTATTGGATTATGTTAGAATATTAAAATTGTATTGTGTTACATATATATGAAATCTTTGTTTTTGAATTGGCTCTTTTAATTATTATCTTATGCGTGTAATGTAAGATGGAGTTTGGGAATGAATATGGTTGTGAGCATATTCTAGAATGAATTATGCAATGGTTTGTACTAAACATAGATGTGATTGTGGATGAGATATAATTCAAACTGTGTACAGGTTACATTATCGATAACTTTGGATTTCCTGATATAAGAGAGACTCTACTGAAATTTCATTATAAATTTTAGAGAGAGAGAGAAATTATGCTCTATCTACCCTTTATAGAGGGAAAGATTAACGAATAAATTAATAAAAAAAAAATTAGGGTTGTTACACTTAGACTCCGATGTGGCGCGTGCTGGTTGAAGGGAGTCGAGGCATCGCCAGTGAACGACTTTTGGATTTTTTTCTTCCTTCTTTCTCCTTCCGCCAAAAATTACATCTAATCCTTCATGTTTGTAATTGTTTTATTTTAGTCCTTGAGGTTTTTATTTTGTTTTTATTCCTAATTTCTTCAATTGAAATTTTGATTTTTTTTCAATTGTGCCTTTCAATTGAATCAGATTATATATGTTGGGTTTTAGTTCATTCTTTATTCTTTTGATTTGTTTTTTGTTCCTTTAATTTTCGGTATGAAAATTTTAATCTGTTTTAATTTTGTCCTTTAAATGAAATTGGTTATATATGTTATTTTTCATTTAAGTCCTTATTCTTTTAATTGTTCAACAAAATTACATTGTGTATTTTTTAAAATGCCTTTATTTATTTCTATCCCAAAAATTTTATTTGTTTCAATTTTGTGCTTATATTGGAATTAATTATATATTTTATTTTTTGTATCGGCCCTTATTCTTTGAAGTTTTTATTTGATATTTATTCCTTCATTTTTTTTCTTTTTGGTTAGTGTTTATTTTTTACTCATATTTATGTACCTATGCTTTTAATTTTTTTTTAATTTTTATCATTTTATTTTTTATTGGGTTTTATTTTTATTTTGTTCAATCCTGAAATTTAATATATATTAGTAATCATTCTAAAATTAATATTTTTTTTTTCTTTTTTTGTGTTTCTTTTACTTTTATATGCTCTTTGGTTTAGATGATTTTATTTTTTGAGTATTAATAATGATAATTTTAGTGATTATTTTTTTATTTTTTTTGTAAAAATGTTTTTCTTTTTTATTTTATTTTTTGGGGCAATTTATTAATTTTAATTGTTTGGAAATAATGTTGATAATAATTTTAATTGTTATAGTCATGATAATGATGGTAATGTAGGGAAGAATTTTCATTGATGATTTTTTTCTTTTTCTTTTTGTAGATAGAAAATGAACTGCTTATTTTTATTATTTGGTTATTGCAAGTGTTTTTAGAGTTTATATTTTATTTGTTGTGTTTAATTTAAATTGGATTATAGAATGAATGAACTGATCCTAATACAATTAATTCGATAATTCAGGTATTCGAATCTTCTTATTTTTTTAATGATGATAATTTTATGTTGGTGATTTCGCCGAAACCTACCATATAGATAAATATATATCAATTTAAAATTCATATATTTTATAAGAAACTTGCACTTCATAAGAATTCTGCATAAATTTATATTATAATAAAAAAATCTTAGTAATTAATATTTTTTGTATTGAAAAAAATATGATCCTAGTTGCGACGAGAAGAGGGTTAGTAGCTGGTTTAGATATATTTGATGTTTTTAAATTTGATCGATCCAGTTCATTTTGGTCTCCGTTTCAGCTTCTGAAATTGAGATCATAACAAGTAAATTTTGGTTTTTAAGCAGTTGATATGTTGTTTGAACACCTCTAAATACATGACCATTTTCTGGTTTGCTAAAATAAAAAAGGATTGTATGCAACTAAAACAAGGTTTTCGTGAGTGCTAAGAAGAGACCGAGACCACTCTGATGTTGGTTTTACAAGATGGAGGCGGGTTAACAATGGCTTGAGAAATTAAAAAGGAGAAGATGGGTCTTCCGGTGGATTTTTTTTATCACCAACCCTAGAGATGGAGGATGGATTATTGGAACTGCAATTCTTAAGTTGCTTTGAGTTTTATTAATTATTTGATATGAAGAACTTAATACTATCTATTTTATATATATATATTAAAAAAAATCATCATTGACTGAAGCAGTTAAAACAATTCATATTGGAATGGACAGGCACAGTATCCAAAAGTAAAATCCAATATGATTTTATGATTAACATTTGATATTAAACTAAAAAAAAATCAACTATTTTTTCTTTAATCTGTGCTCAGGTGTATTAGATGAGACTTGAATGGCCCAGAAACCAATATTTCTCCTCGGTTACTGTAGATGATGTTTCTTTATCAATCTATCAGTTGGACAGCTGCAATGGCAGGTATAGTTTCTCTCAACTTTTGAGTTAAGGCAACACGAACAGTCATGACACCAGCTGCAGGACCACCAAGCCGAACCTTGACAACATAGTCATTGATCTGAACAAGTTCAAGCTCTCCACCTCCTGTCCCAGCAAGGTATGGTCTAATCTCAGCAAGGGCCTGAAAAGAAAATAAGTTCTTTCGTAAAATGAATATCCCTGTGAATCAATATTCAAATGAGAGATGCAGATAAATAAACAAAAAAGCACAACTGGCAAAGCTCCTCATAAGAAATGATGTAATCCATCAGCTTGCAAATCTTTTCCATTCTAATAGATTATTAGCTCATGTGGTAAATCATGAAAGAGCTTGCTGTCACAGCATCTAATCATATGTTTCCAAAATGGAAAATACAGAGATGTTAAGGTCAGTTCTCGATTATTGGAACATTTTATCCAAACTAGAACCTAGCATTTGACACTATACAGGGCCGTAGACAGATCACTGGAAACTTTGATGTGATAGCTATCTGCTGACAGTCATAGAAGGCAGGGTTTTGGGTGGATTCGTATAAAAACTATATTCTACATCTACTGTTGTAATGCAGCAACCTTCATAATTCTAATAGAAGTTCATTGTCCCTCGGTTCCCAAATAGATTCCCAAATAGAGCTATTGACATACTACCAGCCTAACCTTTTCGACATTTTCCTCATTTAGCTCCAATCCAGTTTCAGCGTCCATGATCTGCTCTACAGCCATGATTTCTGGTATTTTATCTCGCAGCCTAGTTTCAATTCCCATCTTTAACGTCATACTTGAGCTTGGACATGATCCACATGCTCCCTGCAGCTTTAAAACCACAACAAGACCATCTATCTCATGCAAAGCCACATTGCCTCCATCACGCATTAAGCCAGGTCGTACCTCATCTAAAACCTTCTCCACATTCTCTTCAGTTAATGGGAGTACACAACTCGGTGACACCACAACTCCTGTAAATAAAAAAAAAACCACATATCAACCACAGCCTCAATCAGCTGTTGCATTCTATCAGGTTTATTTTTAAAGTACAGTTTGGTTTAATTCCAAGAAAGATAGGCAATAACGAAACGCATCATGTGCGCATGCATAAAAGAAAACCGCCATATCATGCTCTATCAAATTGAAAGCTCAAGAAAAAAATTAAAATACTATGTTCTCTCTAATTGCCCACATCGTAACATGGAGATAAGCCATGTATGAAAGTTTTGCTGTCATAAATTGAACATTTTTCTTTCAACTGATTCCAAGTCCTACACATTTAACAGTACACTATGAAAAGACACTTGAGATGCCAAGAAACCGAAGAAAACACATCAAGAGTAAAATATATTTATTTACCTGTACATTTAATTCGACCACGGTTCAACTTGAAGTGAAGAAAGTGTCTGCTATGAAACTGTAATTGTCCTCTCAGAAAAGCATTCTGCTTTGAAGAAAATCCACAGGAATCTGAAATGGGGTCGGTCTAGAGAGAGAGAAAACACAATAATTAGCTCAAAAACTATTGCCCATGATTATACTTAAGATGTAAATGATCAGATTATGAAGATTTGCTTGCACCTTAAAAAAGAGTGATAGTTGGGTTTTCTGAGTTAAAGAGAAAAAAGGGTTCAACATTCCTTTCCTCTAGAATCAAAGACAGTGGATTCTCATTTGGTGTAGTAATTGTATGGAACCGGGACGTTCTTCAACACAAAACTGGCAACACTGAAAGCAGAACAGATCTGTTAGAATCACACGTTCTGAGTCTTGGTTTGTAGCTGTGTCACACGAAGGATTTTGTTTGGCTGAGGATGCTGCTGATCAGCATCAACAGGAGGAGGTGTGTTTGTGGTCAGAATCAAAGCCACTATTTTATATCTGATAATACACACACTAGCCAATGCAAAAAGAATTTAATTGTATATTTTTTTTTTGTTATAATATAAATTTAATTAAAATAATAAATCTGTATAAAATTACTGTGAAGTGTAAATTTTCTATAAAATATATCAATTTTAAATTGATATAAATTTATATATTTAGTAGTTTTTAACCAAATAACCAACATAAAATTATTATCATCATTAAAAAAACAAGAAGATTCGGATATTTGAATTATTGAAGTCATTGTATTAAGATTAATTCATTTTATAATTCAATTTAAATTATATTTAAAAATAAATTATAAATTGTGAAAAGACTTGTAATGATCAAATAAAAAATATGTAGTTAATTTACTATCCATAAAAAGATAAAAACATAAATTAAAAATTTATCCCTGCATTATTGTCTTTTTTATTATTATAACAGTTAAAATTATTATCATCATTACTGCTCAAACAATTAAAATCATTAAATTATCCTGAAAAATAAAAAAAAATCAAAAGAATTTAACAAAAAAATAAAAAAATAATCACTAAAATTATCATTATTATCGCGCAAAAAATAAAATCATAAAATTATCTGATCCGAAAAACAAATAAAATAATAGAAAATACAAAAAAAAAAGAACAAAGAGGAAAAAAGTAATATTAATTTTAAAATTATTACCAGCATAAATTAAAATTTCAGAACATATTCTAATAAAAATAAAATCCCTACAAAAAATAAATAAAAATAATAATAAATTACAAGCGTAAATGAATAAATACGGACAAAAACCAAACATTGTATTTTTTATTGTTTTTATCATTTTCATGTGCTGATGTTAAAAATAATTTTTTTTTAAAATATTATTTTAATATATTTCTAAACAAAAAATATTTTTTTAAAAAATCAATCATATTTCCAAGCAAAATAAAAAATGTTTCATGAAAAAAAATGAAGAAAAAAAAAACATAATAAGGAAAAGAACAAAAAAAAAAGCTATAAAAAAATGGATTTCAAGACAAATCATGGTGCGCTTAAGCTAGCCCAGTTATCCCAGTTAAAAAAAAACAAATAAAAAATATATCTATAAGTGGAAAAGGAAAAAAGAAGAAAATATAACTAGCAAAATAAATATTTTAATGAAAAAAATAATTCGAAAAAAATCACGGCACCATATTTTTTTAACACAAAAAAATATTAATTGTGTATTTTTTTATTATAATATAAATTTAGTCAAAATAATAAATCTATGCAAAAGTACTGTGAAGTGCAAGTTTTCTATAAAATATATGAATTTTAAATTGATATAAAGTTATATGTTTAGTAGTTTTTAAAGAAATCACAAACATAAAATTGTCATCATCATTAAAAAAAACAAGAAGATTAGGATATTTGAATTATTGAATTCATTATATTAAGATTAGTTTATTTTATAATTCAGTTTAAGTCATATTTTAACAAAAAAAACACTAAAATTATTATTATTGTTACGTAAACAATAAAAACATAAAATTATCTAATTCAAAAAACAGATAAAATAGTTGAAAACACACAAAAACAAAAGAATAAAGGGAAAAAATAATCAATATTAATTTTAAAATTATCACCAACATAAGTTAAAATTTCAAAACGGAACCTAATAAAAATAAAACCCCGACAAAAAATGAATTGAAAAAATAATAATCTAAAAGCATAAATGAATAAATACAAACAAAAAACAAACATTGCCCAAACATTGTGTTTTTAATGTTTTTAGATAATTTTCATGTGCTGATTTTAAAAATAATTTAAAAAAACAATTATTATTTTAATATATTTCTAACAAAAAATATTTTTTAAAAAAATCAATCACATTTCCAAGCAAAAGAAAAAAATACTTGATAAGAAAAAATACTTCAGGGGAAAAAATGAAAAAGAAAATAGAAAATAAAAAACATAATAAAAAAGAGAGCAAGAAAAGAAAAATTATAGTGTGGGAGTGCGATTCGAACCCCCACGGGTGCTTGGGACAACCATATTTGGCGTGCGCTTTGGACCAACTCGGCTACCTCAACGTATCCTTCATGGTTCATGAAAATATTTATTAATAGGAGATTTATTGTGGGTAAAATAGAAACCTGCTGAGGGTGGGATTCAAACTCATGCCCTCTCGGAGGGTAGCAATAAGGTCGCGCTCAATTGGACCAACTCGGCTACCTCAAGATATTGCTCATAGTTGTCGGCAACATATATTAATAGTAAGTGTTACTATGGATTCACACAGTAAAACCGGGATGCATTTTATATATATATATAGTAAGTGTTACTATGGATTCGCACAGTAAAACCGAGACGCGTTTTATATATATATATATATATATATATATATATATATATAAGTGTTTTATTGTACCACAAGATGTATTTTGCCGTAGATTACTATAATAATAGTTTTTTTCATTAAAAAAAAATTAGAATAGGGATACTTTAGTCCTTTTCTACTAGCTTAATAGTTATTATAAGATTGTTGGGTGTCTGTTTGTTTTTCTCAAAAAACAATTTAGTAAAATTACTTTCAGTTTTTGGTGGAGGGTTTTCTATGTTTTTCCTTTCTTCGTATACATTAAAACACGCTATTGATCTTAATTAACAAAAAAAAGTGCTTTGCATTCAGGGATACTTTTGTATTTGATCACAAATATGTTTTTGATAATTACCACGAGTCAAAGGATATTTTATATTTTTTCACTTTTAATTTTTTTATTCAAGAAATTTTTGACATGTACTAATTACATGTTAATAAGTTGTTGGTGGCATTCACACCATTTGAGCTATGCATGGTACATCATTTCGTGCCTAAAAATGATCTTTTGTTATGTCATTGGAAGCATCGTCATGCTTTTTAACTCAGATATGACGTGTGATGAGGTATGCTGATTAGATTATTGTTAATAATCATTTTCTTTTTATCTCTCCTGCTAAATGAAGTGTATGATTATTCTCTTTGTCTATTTTCTTTTTCAATTACAATTCACATTCTTTTGATTTTTTTTTATTCTGCTCTATTTTTTTGTAAAAAATTTGCTTTTTTTCAATTTGGATCTTCGATTATAATTTCTCATATATATATATATATATTTTTTTCATTTTGTACCTTCCACTTTTGATTTTTAATTTATTATGTTGTCCATTTTGTTAAGATATTATTAACTTTCAATTTCATCTTTAAATCAAAATTTATGTTGTTTTGATTTTTTTTTTCAATTTGTTGCTCATTCCTTTTATTTGTTTTTTCCTTTTGTTAAAACAAATTTTCAATTCAATTTAACACTTCAATTGAAATTTTTGTCTTCCTTTTATTTTTTTTATTTTCACCCTCATTCTTTTGTTTATTTTTTTTCTTCTTTTTGTGTGTGATTAATTTTTTTTTTGCTTTTTTATAGTGGATTTGGCTTCACATTTTTTTTTTTATTTCTAGCACTTCAAATCTAATGCCTAGGGACGAGTTTGAAAAGTTAATGTTGTTCAATATCATTGTTTTTTGCTAATTTTATTTTATGTTCTTATTGTTGTGCATTTAGTCTTTCTTGTTTTTTTTTTAATATTAGTTATATGATCATCTTTTTTTTCCCTATGGATTTATCTTAGTCTGATGACCTAAATCACTGGTTTTATATGTTTTTTTGGCAAAACTTTGCTCTTTAAATTCTAGGGATTTAAAATAATAAAAATCAAGTTGTGTATCAAAATTAATTTAAAAAAAAAACTTAGGGACAAAAAAGGTATGATTTTTATAATTCGAGGGATTAAAAAGTGGTTTTTACACCAACTTTAACACACCACCTATTTTCAATATCCTTTTCTAAATTGATCCTATATGTTTCAACTTTATTTCTAACTAATAAATTTAAAGCAATTGGAGGCTAATCTTGCCATTACAGGCATAATAAAAAAACTAAGAAATTAAAGTGGAAAATAAAAATAAAAATAGCATTGGTACAATTAAAGAAGAAGGTAAATTGTGTGGGGTTTTTTTCTTTAGTAATAAACACAATGCATGAAAATTTAACTCTTGAACTAGGGGGTATTTTAGCTTTTTCCATGAGACCTGTTGGTGTTCTGTAATTGTTTGGGGGTATATGAGTCTTTTACGGGGTTTTCTAAACAGTTAAGTTACGTTTTTATCCTTGCCAACAAATAGCTAATTACCAATAGTTGTTGGTGGGGGTGTTTCTTGTTTATCAAATGTATATAAGCAATACAAATACGGATATACCCTCAAAAAAAGATAAATTTCAAGAGTTGATTGTATGGATGTTTAGGTAATTTAATGTTTTTTAGTTAATTTTTTGTAGAATATTGTTGGCTCGTCGATTGGACACGTCAATGATTGTCATAACCCAAAAATAGATTATTCCCCAAATCTACCCAAATAAAACCAAAATAACAAAAATAAAATAAAAGAGGCTAGTGTTAGTAGAAAAAATTAAGTTGAAAATATAGATATTTTTGAGTGCCCGATCGTACCTCTTTTGTGTCCAAAAATAAAAGAAAATACAAATTCAAGGCTAAAATAATTTATTACTAATTATTTTGTGTAAAAATTAAGCCGAAAAATATGATTATATTTTTATAGGTCAATTTGTTTTAATCATTGGCCAATTTAGAGTATCATTATGTTTTGAAAATAATTTAGGGTCCAATTAAAGAGTTTTATTATGTGCAAGGATTTAATTATACTTTATATTGAATAAATTAATTTTTTAATCAATGAAAAATCAAGCTCTTATGCTTAATTTGGGTTCAATTTAGAAGATTGGAATTTTCAGAAATCAAAATGAATTTTTCCAAGCCAATTGTGCGAAGTCAAGGGTCAAATTAAAAACAATTGAGAGTTTAATGGACAATTGAGGGTTAAATCACATAAATTTAAAACAAAAGATCAAACTACAAAAGGTGTGTAAAGCTAAGGTTGTTGTTGAAATTTTGATGGGGATGTAATTGCACAAAATTAAAATTTTAAAGTTAATTGGGGGTACAATTACATCATTTACAAATTGAGGGACCAATTCGGATTTTCACCTTTTACCAAATCCTCCAAAACCTACAGGCGTGACTATACTATTCAGTCACTTGAATAATACAGACACATTACTATAGGCCAGGAGGTAAGCAACCTATCATTGCACCCAGTGGACAGTTGAAGGTCGTCTCCTTCGCCTATAAATATCAAGCACAGATGAACAAAGGTGGGGTTTAAAGGAGAAAATTGTATAGAAAAAAAGGGAGAGAACAATTAATACAACATAAAGACGGGGAGAAATTTTTATAATGACAAATAGCATGAAATAATGTAACACATAGAAGAAAAATTATCATAATTAAAAGATGATCACCAACCAGAGATGAGAAAAACACAAACACAACACATGAGCAAAATAGCCAAATAGATAGACGAGGAAACAAGGTAATGAAGAAGACGAACATAATATGAAAAATTGCAAAAAACAACCCATAGCCGCCAGCACTCATGGTCTTTCTCGACGTTGGTAGGGCCACACTAACAACTCTCTCTCTCTCTCTCTTCTATAGTTCAGCAACAACTGTTTTTCTCTCCCTTTTATCTGATAGCTCCCTCTTTCTTAAAAACCAATGGCAGATGACTCTTTCTCTCTCTCTCTCTCTCTCTCCTCTAGCAGTTGCACTCATGGTTGTCAAAATCGTGATTTTGACACAACGCGGAAGAGGTTTCTGAAACTCGGATCGTAAAATCATAAGATTGTATATGAATTTTTTTGTACAAAAATCTTCAAATCATAGCTAAAATAGTGTAAGTAAAAAAATCATAAGTAAAATATTTCTGAATACAATGCGTCATAATTATGGACATAAAACTTCATTAGTTAAGGTTCATACATGATTGAAAATAGCTTCAAAATACATTTCAAAACAATTATGTCCCTAAAATTTTATGAAGTAAAAACTAACAAATTTAAAATAAATATTTTGGTGATGTGCTTTATAAATTAAAATCAGTCTCATGACCATTATTTTCCTTGTTATTTTTAATACATTCATCTAAAGCATTACTATTGAAAGGATTATTAGTACTAATACTGGTACCAACACCGATATTGCTAGTACTAGCTCTAACTCCAACAAATTATTTTGATATTAGGACATGAAAATTATTTAAAAACATAATTTTTTTTTAATTTAAAGTAAAAAATATTTTTTTTAAAATTTAAAGTATAAATTTTAAATTTAATATATATATATATACACAGAGAGAGAGACATATATATACGGGGGGGCTCATTGCGGCTTTGAAATGTTAACGTTTGGAAAGAGAGAGACATATACATACGGGGGGGGGGGGGAGCTTATTGCGGCTTTGAAATCTGAACATTTGGAAAGAGAGAGAGACATATATATTGGGGGTCCTTGCAACTTTGAACATTTGGAAATTTTCAACAGGATTGTAAAATTGGACCGATCCGGTCTCCTTTTACAATCTTGTATGATTTTGACTGAGTTTGACCCAAATTGATTTTTCTAACCGATTTTGACAACCATGGTTGCACTGCCCCGTGAGCACCAGCAGCCTTCCCTTTGTCATTGCTAGCCACTATTCTTCACTAGCAGCACCTACAACATCCCAACTCCAGCGATGCAACGACAATGTGTTAAGGCATAGACCAACAAGCTTTTGGTGCTCCTCTCGACCACCATATGCCACCATTTTCTATACCACCATCACAGGAAAAATTATCTTGACCTTTTTTACATGACAAAAGTGGTAGGACACCATTCATCACACTCCATTCACAACATTGTCACTATTCATTATTGTGGTGAACAGTGGGGGGCGCCCATTGTTCAACAGTGGATAGTGGGAAGTCTCACTGTTCACATACAAAATAGTGAGTTGGATGGGTTAGGTCCTATTCGTGACCCTGCCACCCAGAAATGAGTAGGCTTATTGGCCCACCCGAGCTAGACAGTCCATCTCCAAATGATAAGCTTTTTAGGCCATCAGGGTTGGAAAGCTAGTCAACATAGAAAAATTAAAAAATATATATATAAAATAGGTAATAGATAAGAAAAATATAAAATCCAAAATATGCATTAAAAAATATTTTTTCTTAAATTTTTTAAGCAAAACAAAGTATTTTTTTCGTGTATACTGTCGAATTCCAAAGTTTTTCTAAGCATTTTTTTTTTGTAAAAAACAAATATAGCATATTTCTCATTTTTTTGAAATGAAAATTGGATATCATAATTGGTTTAAGATTATCTATTAAATTTGACCAAAACTTTTAAAAAAGAACAATTATTTTGTTTTAGCTATCGGGTGTAAAATTACATTGTAAAGTAAACTCGTAGATAGTTAAAAATAGGATTTTCAAATGTAGTATAAAATTTGTTTGGTTAAATTTTGAATTCTCAATGAGGTAGAGACTCTCTTACAAAGAAAGAGATATACCTCTACCTTGAGCTTTGAGAAAGACTAACGAATAAAGAAAAATCAAACTTAGAAAAACAATCAAACAACAATACAACTTACCTTATGTAGGGTACACTAGGGGTAATGCATCTTCTCCTTGCACAACAAGTTCCCTTACCCAAATTCTCGTAGGCCAATAGGTTTCCTAGTGACCTTAATATTAGGTGGCAACTACTAAGATTTATAGTCATGATTTTATGGCCATAAAACACCACTCATTTTTACTCTCTTCGGGGATGGTAGGACGCGAAGTGTGAAAACACATTGTTGCAACAATGATTTTCTTCCTTACACTCCCTTCAAGCGGAGCGTGCAGTGTTTTACGGTGGAGAAAATATCCATCTAGAGTCTCACCAAATATGCCACCATGTTCTCTTCTACATGGTGGTGCATGTGTCATATCACGATGGCTGGAAATGTCAAGGTGATCAATTGTTTTTTTTCCCTTTTCTCTCTCCTATAACGTAACTTACATGAAAATCCTCTTGGTTTATGGTTAGTTCATTCCCTCCTCTTTTGTTTGTTTTGTTTAGTCATAATTTCTAGTATAAAATTTTTTATTTGTCTTTCAATTGTAATTAAGTATATATTTGAATTTTATTTCAGTCCTATTTTTTTTAATTTTAGATTTGATTTTAAATCCCTTAATTTTTCTGGTATAGAAGTTTGGATTTTTTTTCAATTTTATCATTCAACTGAAATTGATCATATATTATTTTTTTTATTTTTCCACTTATTCTTTTAATTTTTGATTTGCTTTAATTTCTTAAGTTTTTTTTATCTTTCTAAAATAGTTCCTATATTTTGTTCATGTTTATATGAATATGTTCTTAGTTTAGATTTTTAATTTTTCCTTTTGTTTTGTTTTGTTATTTTTTTTATTCTTTAAGTCAAGTGATTTTTTTAATGTAATAATATTTTTTTGTTATTTGTTTTATTTTTGTTTTCTCTTTTGTTAAAATTTTTAGGTTTCTTTATTCTTGAGGGTAATTTTTTTTATTTTTGTTATTTATAAAATAATAATAATAATAATAATACTTTTAGTTTTTTTTCACTTGCTTACACTTTTGTTAATGTTTTTGAATTTTTTTTTTCTTATTTAGGCATATTTTTAGTATAGTAGTAGTAGCAGTAATATTAATTTTAGGTATTATAATCCTAGTAATAATAGTGACGTTATTAATCATAATGATAATAACAATTGTAATTTATTGTAATGGTTATAGTGCCTATGATGTTAATAATTTTATATCATTAATCATGGATATTAAATTTAAAACATTATATGTGGAGAAGTTGTAAAAATTAATTCTTAATAAATATAACATCAAATGATAAATTACTTGAATTAATATTCTCATTGTTATTATTATGATCGAGAGTAAAATAGAAAACAATATTTTCAGCATTGAAAAAACAATTGATATAAAGAACAAATGGAAATATTTGAAGAACAAAAACATATTTAGTATTATTATTATTATGAGATATTACTAAACTATCAAACACAATCTAAGTTAATGTGTTACTTTATCTCCCTTTTGCCTAATTTGTTTTTAGATTATTTAGTATATATTCATTCTATTATGGATAAGGTGTTGAAAATAATGATAACAATTATTTTTATAGTATTTTTTTTCTTAAGAATATGTTAGGCTAATTATAATTTTGATATTTATTTAGTATTAATGCATTAAAATATACATAAAAAATGAACAAAGATTTTTTTTAACCTTAAATTAATTTAATCTCAGTGTTCTGAAATATTTTTAATATAGTAATATCAAGAATAAATCTTATAAAAAAATTCAATTTCTTTTTAAATAAAAACCACTTTAAAATAAAAATATACCAAGTTATACGTAGATAAAACAAGTAAAAAAACACATAAATAACAGATCAATAACAAAAGAATATTCACTATTAGTATATAAGAGAGAGTTTTACTCTAATTTTACATCATCAAAGTTATACTTTGTTTTTTCAATGCAAATTGCATTTAATATAAATATAAATAACAATAAAAATATAAATTTAAAATTAAGAGTATAGATTCATAAATATAAATATGAATAGCAAATAAAAACTATCCCATAAAGATCAAAAAAATTAAAATAATGGAAATTAAATTAAAAGATAAAACAATAAAAGCTGAAATGTAAAAGAAAAAATTATATATGTTGAAATGAGAAAAAAATAAAATTATCCTTGGAATGAAATGGAGGGAAAATAAATCGTATATATTAAGATAAAGTGGAGGACAAATGAGTGGTTAAGATGTTAAGAGGGGGTGGCAATATTTTCACTGTTGAAAGACTCCCTTTGTTTGTTCACTTGTGTGCTTAAACCTCCTACCATATATTGACAGTCCATCTTTCTGACTGGGCCTTCAAAGAATTTATTTCTAACTTGGTGTTGGAATATCTTGTTTGGGCTCCTTCTCGAAGGATAAATTGACTATGTACACATGACCTTTCGGACCATGCAGAAGTCAGCAGTAGCTCTGGTGTGAGCAATTAATTGGTCCCCGAACATGCCCCCAAGCATTTGATATTATATAAATAAAGTATGCCCTAGAAATTCACATAGGAATTAGGGAGCCGGGAATAAGAGTCATTACAGAGACGACATGTTTTTGTCTGCTTTCATCCCCAGTTGATGATGAAGACTCCCTTTAATTTCCACAGGAAAGAAAAGAGACGGCAGGCAATCAAGTCAAGCATTTTGTCCCATGAAAACAGCTTCGAGCATTATGTATAATTTACTATCTCTACTTGAGAAGAAAATGGGGTTTCACAAGCATCATTGAGCCAAGCTGGAGACGTGTGTGCATGCTAGCCTACCCATCACCGATTGACACATGTTAATTCCGTTGTTTTTTCCTCCACAACCGTGATAGTATGTTCAAATCTATGCCTGTGTTTTTTTCCTATTACGCCGTGAGGAGGATCGGGTTCGTATTAGATCATGCACAAGTGCTCTCATGTATATAAAAATATACGTGTACTTTTGATTGATTGCACTTGATAAATTTGGAAACTCAAGTTCTGGATCTCCCCGAAACTAATCTTTTGCCGAGGATCAGTAGAAGCAATCGAAGCCCTAAAAGATTTGTGATAGCTGCTAGGGTATACTAATTAACAAGCTGTTTTTTCATGGCATGAAAAACCCAAGAAGAGGGTCAAGTAGCTTGAAATTAATCATATAGGCTTAACCACGTCATTGAAATAAATTCCAAGAGCAATGGTAGGGTACCTAACTCAAGATTCTTGTCCGTTTCCACCTTCAAATCTTAATACAAAGCTGTCCCAACTTATGCTCTCCCATGTGATCCAAATATAATTCAGCAGAGTTGCGTTGATTAAACAAATAACCCTCACAAAAATATTGCCAAACTATTTTCAAGTGAGAAAGAAGAGTAGAAAGGGAAACAAAAATAATGTCAAGATGATGGACGCTCTTCCTTTCCAGCACGCACACCCACTTTGTACTCTCTATCAAAAAAAAGAAATTATTTATTAATGATTCTGGCAGCAATAATTGAAAGACTGCAAATGTTGAATATTAAAAGGAGGCACTAGAACAACGTGGGATGAGAAGATATTGTTGTAAAACGAAGAAGAGGATTGGATACAAAGACTGTAGAGATTCCTTCTGGGACCTAAGCACCAAATCTGATCATTGCTTGTAAATTGTCTTTATTTAATTTATGGTTGTTGAGAAGTCACTCTCCAAATCTGATCGATGCATTGAATGTAGGACTCGGAACTCATGGGGTGGGGATAAAAAACACTAAGAACTAAGAATGATGTTTATCTATCAGAATCTTCTCTCCTCATCGATCTCTTAACACCAGGGTTTGCTTATATATTGGGTAAATCAGCCTGTTGTTTGCAAATGTTTTGCTCTTCGAAGTCAAGTCGGGCAGGAACAAGGAGCTCATGGATTTAACTGAACACCTTCTATATATATATATATAATTTCTAAAAGGAGTGAATTGTAAGTCCTGTACAGGTTTCAAAAATAAAAATATAATCCATTTATAATTAATCCCATTTGTCAATTTTATGTTTCTTTTCGATTATTGTTTTTGAAAAAAAGAATAAAGAAGCAGGTATAGCGAGATTAATATCACAATCGAATCTTCTAACAAAAGAAATTATTTAGAGCTTGACTTGGATTACCTTAACCTTGAATCCCCAATACCAGACCAGTTCCTTTGACATACATTCTATGACCCAGAATGGGCAGAGTTTTGAGTGGTCGAGGAAGAGAAGAGTTTGGTATATGGAGAGGAACAGGTAAGATATCCATACGTTACCCACTGTTTATCCGAGCTAAGAATTTTGAAACAAGCAGAGAGGCCTCTGGGTTTTATCAAATTCTATGATCGTAGTTTTATTAGAGAATTTATTGCAGGTCGTAACCATGGAAGTAGCAACGTGATCCCAAGACTAAATTAACCAGTGGAGGCTGCTACTTTCTACGCTTCCAATTCATTACGTTATCAAATCATACTTGAAAAAAATACATATATATTTAAGGGCCTTGAGTTTATTCACCAAACTTTTAAGTTCTTTTAGGGCAAAGGCACTTGAAAACAAGCATCGAAGAATCTCCACGAATCGAAATCGAAGTGACCATTCTCCACTTGATGGAAGGCCAGGGACAACAAGGATGGCCAAAACCCCCTCCTTTTCTGGGTGCTCGACACGTGTCATCTTGGATAGATTTTAAACCTAAAAAGAAGACCTTGCTGATGGATCATGACAGGACTTGTATTGGTTCCATGCAAGCTGCCAATGAGAAGGGAACGAATGACATTGGTGGATCTCACACATTGTGGCCCCCAACGAATTCGGTTGATGGGCAGCCAATTATGTGATAGCATGGGGAATCATGTTCTTTTTGACGACCCGCTCGATAAGTCGTCTGTGTACAGCTAGCAAACGTTAAAACGACACACAAGTAAGATTCCAATCATGGCGTTCTCAGAGCCTTAATTCTGCGATTCGCCCAAGTTACTGCTCTTGTCCTATATTCCATTCGCAACATTTTCTATAGTTTCTTTTTTTTTCTACACACACACATTACTTTTTCTTATTTTTTAATGTCGACATACCTGAAAAATCTAAAAAAAACATTAACCTAACATCTCTACAATCCAAATATATTCTAAAAAGAATTTTCAAAACCCATATACACGTCAAATAAAATACGACCTACAATATCATATTATTTTAATAATAATATCTTATGAATAAAACAACAATCATATCACATACTATTTAATATAATACTAGCTATTTGACTCATGTGTTTGTCACCTGTTTTTTTTTTCTCTAAAAACTAATATATTATCTTTATCAATGTATTTTAAAAATTAAAAATTATTTTAAAAAATAACTTATAAAAAAATAATTAATTAAAAACAAATATTTTAAAAAGAAAAATGCCAACTAGTAAATGCCAACTTGCTGGCTTATAAAAGTAGGATACCATGATGGAGCCTTTATTGTTTTTCATAGGATGGACGACATATTGTTTACCCTATTGTTTCTTGGAAGAAAGCCAAATGACGAGTCATTTTTGGTTGTAGACTATATATTATCTAATATTGCTGAGTTTATGTCCATCATAATAGCCAGAAAATCAATGGAGAAGCTTTTTGGACCTAAACATTGATTTTTCAACCAATTCTTTATCTGAAACACCAAGAAAACGTCATAAACAATTCCGTAAGCTCATTTATAGCCTCAAAAACCCTTGAAACCATCTTAAAACCCAAAACCAACCCAAACCAAAATTCTTAATGGTTATGATATGTTTTCTAGACAATTTTAAGGTAAAAAAAGCACTTCATATGAATTTGTCTCATCAAATGAAATAATTTGATACCAATATCAATTATATTTTATGGCTAGAATAAGTGCTAACAAAAATCTTCTTTTTCCAGTGTTGGATTCCAACAACTTTCTCTTACCTTTCTCAAACCAAAAACAAAAAGATAAAGAAAATAAAGTTCATTGTTAAATTTTAGAATTCAAAAGGATCCAATATTTATAATTTGAAAAGTAAAAGGATTACAATAAATATTTTCCTCAAACTTTGATAAAGACACCTATTCATTCTGTTTTTTTCACTTTAGTTCTTATTATTTCAATCTCACTCTTTCCTAACAAATTGATCTATAATTTGATTTAACAAGAACCAAATAAAAAAACAAAAGAAAGAAAAATGACAAAAAAGGCATTATGTCCAATTTGCCTACTATGCCATGTGAGAGGATCTATGATGTATTCCTCACATGTTTTGGATCTATAGTTTATAATGCTAATGCAAGTATAAAGTAATGAATCTTTTTGATTTTCATGTATTATTGGATCAATGTTCATAGTTTACCAAAAACAAAACATTCATAGTTTGTCAACTATTTTTATTTAACCGAACTTTAAATTTGGAAGTCCAAAGCGTAAAGCTTTTATTTTATTTTTATTATGTAATATATAAAATAGAGTTTTTCACACGCACACATACAACAATATGGATATGATGACTATAAATATAATGATACTAACAACATATTAGTATAATTGTAAATAAGCTCTTTATAAATCACTTATTCATAAGGTTAAGAATTTAAGTTTCATATACCATAATATTTATAAGGTCTTGTTTCATCTTATTGGTATATAGTTCGGGCATGAGTCGAGATATCGCCATTAATCTCCTGGTTCTCACAATCTCACTGACCCTTCTATGGTGAAAACAAAGGTAGATCATTGTTGTTACTTGCAAAAAATCTTTATTTATTAATTTATTTATATGGGGACTTTTAGATGATAAAATTAGAATTGATTAAGATAAAGATCAATTATATCTTTGGGAAAGAGCTTTTAAAATAAAATTACCCTTTTCAAAGCAAAGAAAAAAATTGAACTTGACGTGATCATCTTTCTTTTCTCCTTTTATAGCCACTTAAATGCTTCTCTTTCTTGTAGGAAAAAAATTAGCATGTTTGTATTTCTTTTATCTTATCATCATAAAATATCTCTGATCCATAGTCTCATCATGATTAAATATCTTTGATCCATATTCATATTAGGATAAAATATCTCTAATTTGTAGTTTTATCAAGGTAAAACATCTTTGACCCGTTAAGGGGATCAATGCTTGGATTAGCCTAGGGATGATGGATTTTACAACTATTTAAACTCATATGCATCTGATTTTAACACTTGATTTTAAACTCATATACAACTATTTACTTAAGGACGATGAGTCTAACAACCCTTTAACCCTATAAGCATTTGAGTTCATCACTTGGTTGATCATATGGATGATAGATATTGCAATTCATCAAATTTACATACATATGTAGTTAATATTTGGTTAAACCCAAAAATGATAGGTCATAACATTTTCATGGTCAACCTTTTGAAGAACAGTTTTAAACAAACAAGAAAAGTAATGAGTATCGACCCATCAACAACCCCCCTCTAAAAAACATCTATGAAATTAGTATTGATTTAGGAAAAGATCAATTATTTCTTTGAGAAAGAGTTTTTAAGATCGAATTGCCCTTGTTAAAGCATACATGAAAATTGAACTTGGCGTGATCATCTTTCTTTTCTTCTTGCCTTCTAAGTGTTTCGTTTTCTTTTAGGGAAAAGGTTGGTATCGCAATAAAAACTATTTATTCTATTTGGATAAAATCTTTGATCCACGACCCTATAAAATTTCCCTTGTTAAACCATAAAGAAAAATTAAACCTAGGGTGACTATCATGGTAAACACCTATGTGCTTTTTATTGTAGGGAATAATTTGGTATGACTGTAAAAACTCTTTATTCTATGAAGATAAAATATCTCTGATCCATGATTCTATCATAATAATATCTTTGATGCATAATCCCATAGAATTATCCTTGTCAAAGCATAAAAAGAAATTAAACTTGACGTGATCATCTTTATTTTTTTTTATAGCCACCTAAGTGCTTCTCTTTATTATAGGGAAAAGGTTGACCTAACTACAAAAACTCTTTATTTCATTAGGATAAAATATCTTTGATCCATTGTTCCATGAATATTAAACATCTCTAACTAACAAGGGGCTAAACTTGGTTGAGTCAAGAGATGATGAGTCTAACAGCTCTCTAATCTCACATGTATCTAGTTTTAGTGCTTCACTAAGCTTACAAACAATGAGTCATAACCCTTTTAATGAGTAGTGCGAAATAAATGAATAAAAAAAATAAAATTACCGACCATAAAATATATAGTTATTTACATATTTATATTCTAAGGTATAATCTTTACCACAATTATGAATACTATAAGTTTCATCTGAACACAGATGCACAAGGTATTTACATATAAAATGGTGGTGTGAAGTGAGTATAATATGTTTTGTCAGAGACTGTGGGATAGCTGATCTACTTTTGTTTTATTTTATTTTTCAATTTTACACTAAAAAACTAATAGTTTAATTAGATTCATGGATGGTTGTTTGATTAAAATTACCATAACTTCTTACTTAAAATTTACATGCAAGCAGTACTATTCATAAATTCATAGGGTTAGGCAAAAACAAAAAGGAATATCAAACATGGCCCCAAAAAAAGAGAGAGAAAAAGCCTAGTTCTAAGCTTAAAAACATTTATATACCTTACTACTTTTTATCCCACGTTCTAAACGCTATGCATAGCTAAAATATCAGTAAACTGTTATGCTGAACTACCCATCACATCTTGTAGTATGGTACTTTAAGCATATTAGCGAAGAAGGTGACCATTGCTCTATCGAAAAATGGAGGATGTGCCTGTGCTGTTGAATCCCTCCCCTCCATCTTTATACATACTCCTTTGTGATTTTTTTATCTTATTTTTCACACTAAGAAACTAGTAACTAAAAGGTTAAGTCAAACCACACATGCCTTTCCTAAAATATAGGGAATAATGACATATGAATATGAATATACACTATAATTTATGTGTAAATATGAATCAATCAATTCATTGAATCGATAATAAATCAAATTATTTAATTTATTTAATCTTGTTTTATTTTTTACTATGATTTATATTTGGACCAACATGTTAAAAACATAATAAGTCACATATATTAAGAATTATTGTTAAGAAAATATATTAGCATAATTAATCAAGTGAGACTTATTTATAAAAAGTTTAGAATTTAAAAACTATGATGTAATTAATATAAAGAATTAAAATTCTTGATCTTAAGAAAACCAAGCTGGGACTTGATTGCATAAATTACTAAAATTATCTTGAAATAACATTTGTTATATTTTTTAGAGAAAAAAAATGATATTTTTATAATTAATAAGATTATTAGGTTTTTTCCTATAATTATAATGTTATGTCTTATGTTTTGTTTTCTACTAGTACATAATATAAATATATGAACACACTTATATGGATAGATACATAGAAAACATAAAAGCATTAGCTCTTAAGTGATAATAATTCCTCTCCTAAACATATTTAGAAGATTTTTGATTTAATAATTTGTGTAAAGATGGTTTATAGATTACAATAACTCGTCTTGAGTTGAGCAAATACTAAACAAAAGAACTGATCTATAGATAATCTTCACACAAGCCTACATTGTCTAATGACATCAATATGACTTTTGAAAAACTTTAAATGGAGCTTTTATTGCATTTTGGCCTTTGAAAAAAATACAACAAATTCTACATTTATAACTAGTTGAGTTTGTCTTCATGCATAACCATTTTTGAATCCATACTAAATGCATAATAACACTCGATATAAAAACAATAATTATAATTATAGAAATGAAAAAAAAAATCAACATAATAAAAAGATTTATAATAACTATCATAGATGGATAACATGAAACATTAATCATAATATAGTATGGAAAATAAAATAGGATGTTAGTTAAGCAACATTTTAATCATACAATAGTTTAATATCTGCCTCTATAACTTATCAACCTCATTGTGTTTGGATACATGGTCCACACATCATGTCACTTTTGGCTTAGAAACACTTCAAGTTATTAATATTTTCAATTTCACTATTCAATTAAAACATTGTTTTTATTTTTTTATGTCGATTTTGATCTTCATTCTTTATTATTTTTTTTATCTTCTACTAAAATGATTTTTCTTTTTAATATTACCCTTCAATAAAAAGAAACTTTATTTTGTTTTTTAATTTTGATAATTGTTCCTTTAATTGATGTTCTTTTAATTGCTATTCTTTTTAAGAATTTAACTTCATGGTATTCGATGTTTTAGGTTTAATGACCTGAGTTATAGGTTTGAAAAGTTAACGCGAGTTTGACAAGATATCCTGAGTTGGCTTGACTATAATTAGTGGAGTTATAAGTTTGTCATGCTAACTTGAATTGACTAAGACTTTTTTTATGTTATTTTTTTTATCCTATTTCATTTTTGTTGTGTTTGATGGGTTGTGGATCTATCTACTGTTGTTTTTTTTTCCTTGTTGAATCGAAGTTAACTTATTTAGCCTAGTAAGCTCTATAACCTGAATCATATGTATTTTGTTTTTTTAGAAAAAGAAAGAACACACTTGTGACAACAAAATATTATTTTTTGCATAAAAATAAAAAAAACAAGAGTATGGCCTATAGCAAAGCTTTGACAATAAGGCAAGTCTTATATATATATATATATATATATATATATATATATATATATATATATATATATATATAGTATCTCTTAATAAAATAAAAGTACTTATTCATGATATATATATATATATAATTAATATATATATATATATATATATATATATATATATGAAAACAAAGTCAACATAAATGTTTAAGAGATTGACAACTAGACATTCTTACTTGGCAAGTTTAAAAAAGATAAAATATATATTTTTAGATAAATTAATAATTAATTGGCATTGAGACATAATATTCACTGTCACTGTCATGAATAAGTACTTTTATTTTATTAAGAGATAATTGTTTTTTTCCAATCAAAACCTTGGATTGAAAATTTATCAAAGCGTATTTACTGTTAATTAGCTTTGTTTAAATCAAATCTAATATCATGCTGTAAGGTTTAGATTAAGATGCATGTTGTATATGTTTTGCTCAATATAAATTAAGAAAAAAAAGCAACATAAATGTATTAAATATTTGGTCAATAAATAAAAAAGTCCCTTAGTTGTTAAGAAATTATGATTGCATGAATTAGATCAATTTTTTTTATTTATTTCCTCAAAGTATTTGAATTTAAATTGTCATTGATAAAATACTAAAATATATAGTTAGTAGTAAGAAAATTTAATAATGTACTATTATAAGATGAATTTGGAATTTTGTGCTCGCAAGAACATGTTGTTAGCAAATGAAGCATAAAAACCATGATCATTGTAGTAACTAACTAGTATGAGAAGACAATGATTTGATAAATCTACAACCTATTTACAATATATAATATATTGTGAAATATCTGAAAACAAACATTCCCTTTTTATAATCTAAATCATAAAAAAAAAAAAAAAAACACCGCCGCTTAATCCCAGCAACTCAAGAAGCCTAGAATAGGTCTTTATATGTATATGTTCTGTGGATCTCATATAAAAGTGAAGGGACACCATTAAAACACGATACAGGGAGGACAAGATAAAAAAAAAAAAACAAAACAAGCATGAAATGACATTTTCTTTCCTTAAAGTAAATATCATGAAGGACTGAAGAGGTAGATTCAGTCTCCATAAATATTTGGAAAAGAAAGGAAGCAAATGAGTGGAGCCCTCTATCTTAGGGTTTGTGCCACAAATAGGCTACAACGCGTGCTTACCCATCAGAAAAACAATGAAACATCAGCCTGTCCCTCGTTCTTACTCTATTCATAACCTCCACTCTCCTTTCTTCTTTCATTTGTTGAATCGGAAGACTTGACGAGTAAGGAATAATCCATCAGAGAAACAGTTCTTACTCTATTTTATATATGAAATAAATATCCATGCATTACATGTTATTGTAACCTGCACATGCAATCAACCATTGCAGAATATTAAATGCTAATAAGCTGGAGGTCGTCAGTGCGTTAATCAATATCCATACCATTTGGCCAAAAGGAGAATAGAATGAGAGGAGTTGTCAATTTCCATTTTTTGTCGTGATTTGTAATACATAATTTTGATCCATATCCATATCGCTTTTGCATCACTTGTCCGTTTCCAGTATTCTAATCGTAATTTCATGTGATTCAACCTGCCTGTATATGCCTTTTTCCGTCTTCCATGATTCCTACTATTATCAATACTATTAAAAAACGAGAGACTATGAGTTTTGATAATCACTGTAAAGTTTTCGAAATTCTTACATCCAATCCAGCATGACCCGTCAATAATTTCTATCAACAAAAGTCAGGGCTTGTGATGTAGGAGGATTGAAAATGAATCAGCTCAACTGTATAGTTTTCCATCATTGAAATAGATTTCAACTCAACATGCCTATTTCTACGCCTAAATCATCATCAAGGGTAAATTTGGAGTGGAAGCAGGTTGCCACCTTTTTTACCACACATGAATACGTGCAAAAAGGGTCCCCTTAAGCAGCTCAAATATATTTGGACAAAACCCATTATATTGGAAGTTAAAAGCAGAAGTTAAAGCATTGGTTTATTTTCTATAAATACTGGTTTATTTTCTATGTAATCGGGTACCTTGTATATTGCAGTATACTGCATTGTTGCTCCTTAGATTTTGTAAAGTGTAGTTTAGTTGCTGTGCAAAACATGGATAATAGCTGGGGCTGTCAACATTATTCTTTTCTTGCTAAGAGGACTAGCCTCCACTATATATATCCCATATGCTTCTCTGTAATAAAACACGATATAACAAATAATCAATAGACATTTTCTTGTTGATTTCTACACATTATTTCTTGCTTCAAACCGGTGATCCTTGCTATAGGGACTCTCAGGTTCTACTCAAATTTCACCCATTTATTATTTAATTTGTACCTCGTAAGGCAATATGGTCATTGAAGAATTTTACCTTAGGACCTTGTGTTGGACTTTAATAGAGTAAAAGGGTTCATGATTCAAGTGGTAGCGATCATTCCACGTATAGTTTGACTAGCCTATTGGCTAGAGAATTCCTCCAGAAAAAAAAAAAAACATTCTCACGCGCCATGACATCCAGGTTTATTTCTTGTCGGAGCATAAAATTCAGGATATTTTAGAGTACCCTCTGTAAAAGGGAACAAAATAATCTGCAATCAGTTATGATTTGATTAAGAACAATTGTAGCAAAAGAACTTGTTATTAATGTAATTAGATAACTTACCTAGTATAAACTTTCTTCTCTTTTATAAAGATGGTGGTCTATATGCATAGCAATTCAAGTTTTTCAATACAACAATTCTTATTTTCTCATGGTATTAGAGCATTAAACTATGAAAAACCACATATCTTCCGCTGTAAATTCTCACAAAAACACCAAACCCACCACCATAGCTGAAACACAATCAACAGATTCAAACCCAACAACCCAACAATCCACAGACCCAATAATGCTTAGCAGTGCACCAACCATGTCCGATCCACTTACTTTGCACCATTGTGACACACCAAGACTCACCCTTGTCAATGCCCCCCTCAAAGGGAATAATTATGGACAGTGTAGCCGCTCAATGCGTCTCAGCCTCAGTGCCAAGAATAAACTTGGGTTAATCGACAGATCCATCAAAGCACCATCATCAACAAACAACAGATTTCCCATGTGGCAACGTTGCAACGATATTGTATTATCATGGATATTACATTCGATCCACCCTAACATTGCCAGCAGCATTCTCTATTCCGATATAGTAACCGCCATGTGGAGTGATCTCAAAGATAGGTTCTTCAAAACAATGACTCCAGAATTTATCAAATTCGACAAGAAATTGTCGAGTGCCGCCAAGGACAACAACCCATCTCCATATATTACACTAAAATCAAAGCATTTTGGGATGAATTATCTACCTATCATGAACCCCTTGTTTGCAATTGTGAAGGGCTGAAGGCACATGCAGAACGTGAGGAGATGGAGAAGGTCATGCAATTTTTGATGGGGTTAAATGACTCCTACTCAACTATTCATGGCTTTATTTTAATGATGAATCCAATGCCTGACACCCGGAGAGTCCATGGGTTAATTCTCTAGCACGAGAGACAAATGGAAGTGGCTAGTTGTATATCTTACTCACAGGCAATGCAGATTTCACGCACTAAAGCAAACCCAGGATTTTCCCGCACCTACAAATACTTGAAATGTTCTCATAGTGACCAAGAGGGTCATACAAATGATCGTTGCTATTATATCATTGGATTTCCAGTGGGTCACAAATGACATGGAAAGAACGTGCAACTAAGAAATAAAAAGCCACCAACTCACAATAATAAGAGGATTCAGCTCATAATGTAGAATTGCCACCATCCTCTACTCAGAGTGTAATAACCTCAGCTGTTGAAGAGAGCCCTACATTCACAACCGAGCAATACAACCAGATCATGGAGGCACTTAATAAGAACGGTAATACCTAGTCATTCATGAACACAAAAGGTATAAATTCTTCCATTTGTAATATTACTCTACATGATTTGCATTCCAACCTATATTAGATTGTGGACAGCGGGGCAACATATCACATATCTCATCTCATACCCACACATAATGATAATGAAACCACATATGATTTTTTGGGTTTGCCTCATGGTGGGTAGATTGCCATTAAAAGCATTGGATCTGTACGATTGACACCTAATTTATCTCTTGATGAAGTTCTACACATACCTCAATTTTGTGTGAATTTATTATCTGTGAGTATATTGACTCGAGCATTGAACTGTATCATAATATTTTATCCAGATTTTTGCATTGTGCAGGACGTGGAAACGAAGAGGACGATTAGCCTAGGCAAGCATTTTGATGGGCTCTACTACCTCACACCACAACAAAATCCTCACCTAGCTGGTCATATTCACCGTATCTTGAACCTGTGGCACCAATAACTTGGATATCCCTCCCATGCACCTCTCAAATTTTTATCCAAAAAAATTCCTGATATTATGATTGATTCCGTGTATGTTTGTGATGGATGTCACATTGCAAAGCAAACAATCTTGTCTTTTCCTCATAGTTCAATAAATTCTACCGCACCTTTTGACCTAATACATTGTGATATATGGGGACCACACAAAATTCTTGCACATTCTAGGGCACAGTATTTTTTAACTATTATCGATGATTACACCCAGATCACTTGGATTTATCTTATGCGTTTTAAATCTGACACCCAAATTTTATTACAATCTATTTTTTTCTTGGGTCAAAACGCAGTTTCATCGTGACATTAAAATCCTCCGTGCTGATAATGATGGCAAGTTTCTTTCCATGCACCCTTTTTTGGATAGCCATGGTACCATTTTTCACCATACTTGTGCTTATACACCTTAATAAAATGGGGTTGTTGAACGCAAACACCATCATCTTTTGAATGTTAGCCGAGCTTTACGTTTTCAAGCTAATGTTCCTTTAAAATTTTAGGGAAAAAGCCTTCAAACTGCTTCTTATCTAATCAATCGACTTCCCTTACCCTTACTTAACCATAAAGCTCCTTACGAGCTTTTACATAGGGTTCAACCCAACTATTCTCACCTTCAAGTCTTTGGGTGTTTATGTTATGCTACCAATCTCAATCCTATGCACAAATTTGATGCTTGTGCGCGTCAATGTTTATTTTTGGGATATCCCCTCGGAAAAAAGGGTTATCTTATTTATGACCTTGACAGCCATAAAATTTCCACATCACGTGTTCCATGAACACACATTTTCTTTTGCTTCATTACCTCCCAAAGAACAGGAAGATCTTCTAGTTTTACCCATACCATTCCCTGACCCACACATCACTCAACATGACCTAGCCCTAACCCAGCCTGCACCACATCATCACTCCATCCCATCTTCTGTCTTGACAGACCTCTTTGCCCACCCTAGTACCTTAAAATCCCTTTCACCCATTAATTTACCCCCCACATCACCTCCCATTATAACCCTAGCACCCGAACCAGCCACCCACACATCCAATACCCCTATTCCACTTCGTCGTTCCAGTTAAGCCTCCCATCCACCCCCTCATTTCCAACAATATCAGACTCATCATGCTGCCCTGCTCACGCCAAGAGTTCTCTCCCTTCTACGTCTAGCACTTGAAATCCTATACATCGGTACGTTTCTTATGCTCCATTATCGGCTACCCATCGTTCCTTTGTTTCCAATATATCTCACTTGGTTGAACTAGTTAGTTATGAACAGGCAAGTTGAGATCCCAAATGGATTTCTACCATGAATTCTGAAATAACAGCTCTTGAGGCCAACCATACCTAGTCCATGGTTCCTCTGCCTCTGGGTCAACGTCCCATTGGGTGTAAATGGGTCTATAAAATCAATTACCTCTCCGATGGCACCATTAAACGCTACAAAGCTAGGTTCGTTGCTAAAGGGTTCACATAGAGGGAGGGCATCGATTACAAGGAGACTTTTGCTCCTGTAGCTAAATTGACCACTGTCCGTTGCCTTTTATCTATTGCTGCACTTCGAGACTGGCCCTTATACCAGATGGATGTCTAGAATGCATTCTTATATGGTGATTTGCTTGAGGAGGAGTATATGTATCCCCCACCTGGCTATCGTCGACAAAGGGAGCAGATGGTTTGTCGACTCCACAAATCGTTATATGGCCTTAAATAAGCATCATGCACCTGGTTTCGACGATTCTTCTCTGCCATGTAAGACATTAGTTCTCTAGCAATCTCAAGCTGATTACTCATTGTTTACTCTAGTTCATGGAAATTCTATTACTATGATATTATTATATGTTGAAGACATGATCATTACAGGAAATAATGAACAAGAAATTCAAAATCTCAAGCAATTCCTCAATGGGTGTTTTCGAATCAAATAACTTGGTTTATTAAAATACTTCCTTGGTGTGGAAGTTGCACAATCTAAGGAAGGGATTTCAATTTGTAAACGAAAATACACTCTAGATATATTGAAAGAATCTAGCTTGCTTGGGGTGAAACCCACCAAGATTCCCATGGAACCCGAACTGGTCCTAACATCAAATGACAGTGATGCTCTCAAGAACCCAACTCAGTATCGACGATTAATTGGAAAATTAATCTATCTTACCATCAGTAGGCCTGAGATTACATATGCATTGAACACATTGAGTCAATTCATGCAAGAACCCAAGCTACACTACCTCAAAGTATCATGTTAAATCCTTCAATATCTTAAGAATGCACCTGGACAAGGCCTGTTATTTCCTGCGAGAGGTCATTTGAGTTTGGTTAGTTATTGTGATGCTGATTGGGCTAAGTGTCCGACCACACGTCGATCACTGACAGGTTATTGTATTTTCCTTGGAAACTCACTCATATCGTGGAAAAGCAAGAAACAAGTCACGGTGTCTAGATCGTCAGTTGAAGCAAAATACCGTTCAATGTCTAGATCGCCACTTGCAAACTTACATGGTTGAGATATTTGTTGAGAGATTTACAGGTTTCACATTCCGAGCTAGCATTATTGTTTTGCGATAATCAAGCAGCCTTATACATCGCTGCAAATCCGGTATATCATGAGAGAACTAAGCACATCGAGCTAGATTGCCAAATAGTTCTTGAAAAGATTCAAAAGGGTGAGATTAAGACAACCTATGCACTAACAGGAAATCAAATAGTGAACATCTTTACGATGCCGCTAAGAGCACCCATTTTCTATACGCACCTTAGCAAGTTGGAACGATTAACATCCATACTCCAACTCGAGGGGGAGTTTAAAAGGAAACAAAATAATCTACAATCAGTTACGATTTGATTGAGAACAATTGTAGCAAAACAATTTGTTATTAATGTAATTAGATAGCATACCAAGTATAAACTTTCTTCCCCTGTATAAAGATGGTGGTCTATATGTATAGCAATTCAAGTTTTTCAATACAATAATTCATATTTTCTCACCCTCATCCTTCCTTTTCTTTTCTCTCTGCTCTTTTTTTTACCTCCCAAAAACTTGGTGTAGGCTTGCCACATAGTTGACACGAATGAAGAGCAACAATACATAGTTTTGGTTTTGAGGAGTGTTAATATAAGTCATGTTGTGGGATATTATTTATAAGTTTAAGATTTTAGGTGAGATGGTTCCTTAACATAGTATCAGAACTTTGTTGACCCAATGGTTATGAGTTTAAATCTCATCATCCTCATTTTATTTGATAAAAATCAAACATAAAGTAGTATTAGTTTGTGCAAGTTTCAAAAACAAAAGACTTTCACTTAAAAGGATATGTTAGAGAATAATATAAATCATATTCTGGAACTTCACTTATAAGATTACACTTTTAGATATGTTACTTAACAAGGAGTTATTTCATAAAATAAATTCTTATAAATGTAAGGATGATTGGAAAATAGCAAAATTAAAAGAGGAAGGGCTCCCCTGACCTCTTTCTTGATCCGTCTATGCCTTCACACCACAACCCTGCCACAAATTCATCTGGTGACCCGAAGTTAAGATTTCAGATGGATGGAGTTTTCAGCAGAAGCAATTCCATGGCTGCGTATTCACATGGTTCCGTGCCGCAAAGAAATACACAAGATGAGCCCACGTTACTGGATGACATATGTACTTTTTTGAAACAAGTGGAAGACAAGGGCTGGCATGCCGGCACATAAAAAATACTGACGATGGAAGCGATGATGCTTATAATACCCGGAGGCACGTGGGATGGATGTGTGGTTGTCATTTCCCCGGATCAGATTGAAAGTTTTAGGTATTCCAATTGCTTGGGGTTGAGAACAGGTGTTTTTTAAGCTCCTTTTAGTTTTGGAGGAAATTGATTTATTAGAAAACTATCAGAAAATTAGTAAACTTAATAAAAACACCCATTAAAATATGTTTTCCATATTTTCTAATGAAAATAGTGATGAATAGTTTTCGATAGTAACTTTCAGGATAGAATACATTCTTCTGGAATTTTCAACAAAGTAATAAAATTTTAAAAATTAATATAAATCCAGCCAATAATTCCATTATAATCTTGATACATTGTATTCACTTATAGAATTGTCGACAAATTAATTCCACTGGAAAATATAGATAAATTATGACCCACAATTGTCTCCTTTCATTCTTCTTCTTTGAAGCTCTGATACACAAAATAAGCAAATTCATCTTTTTATTCTTCTAAACTCATTTATGTTTTAGGTAGATTTATTACAAAAAAATGTAGTATTTATAGTTTACTTTATATTTAAGTATTTTACATCTTTCCCTATAGAATTTTATTATAGTAATGTATAATTTGTATGTTAGAGTTTGTTTGGGAATGGGGGAGATTGAAATTGGTTGTCATTTGATGAAATCAAGTTTGATTTTGTAACTTAGGAGTGTTATAAATGAGTTATTTTATTGGGTAACAATTATATTTTGTTAATTGTATCGTTAATTTGAAAATTGTTGTAAGAGTTATTGTTATTTTCTATTTTAAAAATCTTTTTATCTCATAATAGAAAACATAACAAACTTTTTTCAGTACAAAGAGTATGTATAGGACTCTCTATCCCACATCAGAAAAGAAATCATCAAGTGTTTATATAATAAAACAAGAGATGAGATAGTAACCAACAAAAAAAATAGAGTGACTCACGAATATAAAGTTGAGCCGAGTAAGAGAAAAACCTTTTATTCGCTTCCCTACACGCGAGGCAACGCAAATTTATTTTAACAGTTACAGAATTTAAAATATGTTTTTGTTTATTTTTTTCCAGCAACTATAACAGTCACAATCACTTAATATCTTAACAACTATTTTAATTTCATAATAAATTTAAACATGACTGTTACATCATGACTACCTATAAAATACAATGCATTTTTTCAAACAATGAACAATCCAAAAAAATACATTTACCTTTTGAGTTTGCTAATCTTCTTTCTATTAAGGTTGTTTCTGTGTTGCCCTCTTATGTTGAGGAATAACTTGTTGAATCTTGGAAGGTACCTTGCTGTTGGGGAAATATTCTTAAGAATAGTGCTCATACACGTCTTAGGTTTTTTTTCTTTTCTATTTTTTTTTATTTGCCTTCATAATTTACAACAAAAATATAGAGAAAAATGTTTTTTTTTTATGGAATTGATAAAATCAATATTATTCTATATAGGTTTTATAAACAATAAATGATGATGCTTGGATGTATCAAGATTCACTTTAAGGGTTGTATATGCAAGATTATCTTTGAGAGATCGAGAGTTTTATTAATTTAATACTTTCTAATATGAAGAATGTTAGTGTGGGATAACGTATATGTCCTTTGTAAAGTGTAAGAATAAAAATATGAAGAATGTTAGTGTGGGATAACGTATATGTCCTTTGTAAAGTGTAAGAATAAAAAATTTCACCATAAAGATATTGTGATGATGCATCTAATTAAAAAAAGATTCATCAAGAAATACTCATGTTGATTAACATATAGAGAACCTTATGTTTGTCGTGAAACTATGTTAGAAATAATTGTTAGTTTAACTTCTAGTTCTAGCAACATTTATGATTGTAGCCGATAATAGTTATTATAATAGAAGTATAGTGATGAATGTAATGAGAATTAATCAAGATTATTCAGATGAAGGTTCACATAACATCTCTTTAGATGAAGAACCATATATAGAAGTAATTAGTTTTTTTTTTCACTTATGGAAGATTTCGATGAACTATTATAAAATTAGTGCACAATTCATACTAAATTAGTGGTCATTGCATGAGTGCTTACCATAAAGTTAGATTATAAGTTGAGTAAGGTTTGTTATAATAACAACATTTAATGGGCTAAAAGCATGTTACTTGAAGGGTATAAATTGAAAAAGAATTTTTATTATGTAAAATCCATGATGAAACCTTATGATCTAGGATGTCAAAAATTAATTTGTATCTAAACTTTTGTATGTTGTACTATGATGTGTATATAAATTTTAATAAGTGCATAACATATCAACATGCTTAGTATAAACAAAATAATGGTAAAGAAAAGAAACTTGTTGCATATAAAAAGTCGAGATACTTTTCAATCACTCTTAGAATGCAAATGTTATTTAAGTTTTTAAAGACTACTAAGTATATGTGACATATTTAAGTTTTTAAAGACTACTAAGTATATGTGACATATTACTCGCATGATGAAGTGTATGGAGTCAAGATGCACTCTTTCAATGATGATGCTTGTAAGTAGTTTAATAGTTTGTATATTTAATTTTTAATGCAACCATAAAACGTATATTGTGTCTTATATAAAAATAGGTTTAGCCCATTTAGATCCTTTTTCACATCTTATTCTTGTTCTCTAATTATATTAATAGTTTACAACTTACCCTTAGAGATGTGTAACAAATTGAAATTCATATTCTTCGATATATATATATATATACAATCTAGGTACAAATACGAGTATTTGTCTTCAATTATTGAAAGATGAGTTGAATCAATTATGGCTAGTCAATACTTTGACATTTGATGTCTCAAATAAATATAATTTTAAATGAGAACATTATTAATGTAAACTACAAATGATTTTCATATGTATAAGATGGTTTTGGGTGAGAGCACACTTGAACAATTAGCTTTTCCATGTTGTGTAGGAAATAATAAAACTTTTACAGTAATGAATATTGGTAAAGAATTTTTTTATATATTCCCACTTAAGTTTTTTTTCCAAGTCATCATTGACATATAATAAAAATACAAAAATTAATTCTTGAAAGGTAAAGATGAAAGGGATGCTGTACTATCAATATTTTCATGTGAAGAGTTGTATGATGTTGTCTTATAGTATAAAGGCATTATATTTGATTTTTATTCTAATAATCAAAAGTTTTGTAGTTTGGTGTAACATGTAATTGGGTAAAATGAATTATATTTTAGGATCTTTCTTATTGGAGGATTAATTTTATCCACCATAATATGGATGTCATGCATATCGAGAAGAAAATATTTGACAATATTTTCAACATGGTGGATGTGAAAAGGTATTCAAATGATAATATGAAAGCTATAATGAATCTTGCTTTGTATTGTGACTATTAGAATATAGAGTTATGTAATGATGGGATACATATTGTGAAACCCAAAGCTATATATAGGGGTGAGCATTTTCGATTCGGTTCGGTTTTTATCAAAACAAGTAACCAAACCAAAAATTATATATTTTTTTTAAATAACTGAACCAAAATGAACCTAGTAAAAACCGATCATTTTCGGTTCAGTTCGGTTTTTATGATTAAAACATTAGGGAAATCGAATTTGTTTTTGGGCTTTCTGATGAGCTGGACTTTTTTGATGGGCTTTTTCCCACTAAGTATTTAGGTGTATTAAATTGTCAATGTTAATATTGGTTTTTATTAAGTTTTTTTACCTTTCTAATAGTATTTTTTTTTTGTTTAATTGAGCATGAGTCCCAATAATTTAAATTACACAAGTTAACAATTGAAAATTTAAATTACAAAATGTTCAAGGCTTATCACTTTGCTTTAAGCAAGCTTGACCACTAGAAGTTTATCACTTTACTTTTTCTTCCACTCCTTCATTCTTTCCTTCCATGCAACCTTTCCATGCCAATACATTGTCTAATCAATGAACAGAAGAATAATTTCAATATTATCACCCAGAAATTCAAAGATACAAAAATTGAAATAGGAAAAGTCACTATTAACCAATTCCCAAAAAAATTAACGCATGGAATGCATTGTTTCATGCAATAGTGTGATATGAGGGATACTAGGCAAAAACATTTGAAACATCATATATGGGTTTATAAACCTATAATATAGAGCTTTATCCTCCATGAACATGAGTCTTTTAGTAATTGTAAACAATACATTGGAGCTCCATATATGACCTGCAATCATTTATCTCACTAGCCGAGATAAAGGCATAAAGTGAAAAGCCAAAAACATCATATTGTTATTGGCTTATTGCTGGATTGATCAAGCAAGTAAAATGCTTTTACCATAATATACACTCCATTATCCTTAAGAACCCTATAGCTTGTTATCAACTACTTCAATACATTATTAACATATCAAGTAAGAAAAAAAGTAAAAATAAAATCAAGGAACAATTGAGCATTATTGTTGACACTCTACCTCTAAACTTCCTTGAGCCTCTTAGGAGCATTGTTTCGTGAATTATTCCCACACTACAAAAAAATAATAATCAAATTTTGTATATCTATCAGGGATACAAATCACAAATTCTAATTAAGTATATAAAATCAACAAACTTAATGAATACCAAAGACAATAACATCTTGCTTCGCACTTACTAGGATAGAGTCTAGAGATCCATACCCATACACACCAGCTAAGATTAGGCAAAAATCAAAACAACCAACCATTTAAGTCATAATGTATTTAAAAAAAGTTGGAAATCTGCAATTTAATGAACTTACAAGACATGGAAGAATTAGGAAATGGCGTTGGGTGAACCCGTTTTCCATAAAATAGGGGTATTATAAGGGCATGCTTATCAGAAGAGATACCAGCATCCTACACCAAAAACCCAGTCTCGCCATGTGAACACTAAATAAGTTAAAATTACAGTTTTAACATACAGAAGATACAAATTGAAAAGAGGAATTAGAACAATCAAATTTACTTCTTCATCATAGGTTAGGAGAGGAATTTCAGGAACAATAGAAGCGAAGTTGAATTCAAATGGTGTGGCAAACCCAAAAACATTGGATTGAGAAGACAAGTTAAAAGAAGAAAAAAATAATAAAAAAAACAAGAAAAAAAAACACTAAAAAAGAGAGGTTGGTGAATTATAGAGGGAGGGGGTGATTGGTGAGTAGAAATAAGAGAGACTAGTTGATTGTAGAGGTAGGGGATGACTAGTAAGGATGCTTTATAAAGAGTAAAGGAAAGAAGGGGGTGGCGGTTAGGTTTTAGAAAAGATTTTGAAAGTATGAAACTTTTCAATTTATAGTACATTGTTTAATTGTGAACCGTTTTGATTTGGTTCATTTATTCAGTTTTTACTTTACAAAACTGATACTGAAATGAACTTGATATTTTTAAGAATTTTTTAATCGGTTTTTTTATCAGTTTGGTTTTCTCAGTTATTTTTTTTTCCGGTTTTCTCGATTTAATTAGTTGACTGGTTTTTTCTCACCCCTAACTATATGTTTTTTTTAAAAAAAAATGATACATAATTTTTTAATTATTTGTAAATGAGTTAAGAGTCTGCAATTTCCATGTGGATATACTTCTAACACAGTTAGATTGGTGAGTTTAGAAGAATATATAAAATGATATATTTCCTAAAACTAGATAATGAAAAAGGAATAAAAGTAAGATCTAGTTTTGTCATGCTTGTGATGGTCCCAAATTTCTTTTATTGAAACATGAATATCACAATAAGTATAGTAACATAAATATTTAACCAATTTTAAAAAACTAAATGTTTATTCATATTCTATTCACTTCTCCTTTTTATTTCCATTGACATTCTTTCTCATGCAACTATTAAGATTGTTTCATCTTCGATTTAAAATTCCAGAAAATCAACCATAATTATTTCTGCCTAACACATTATTGATACAAATACCACCGATATCATTATCACCCTGTAGACGTTGATGCATGGTGATCCTCTTTCTTAGGATCCTAACATACAATAAATATTGGTCAATGCATAACAATCCTTTTACCCAATATCTTAACATATACTAAATGCATGTTGGTTATTGCATAATGATCTCTTACCTAGGATCCTATCATACACTAAATGTATGCTAATCCCCTTTCCCAAGATCCTAGCATACACTAAATATATGCTAGTCAATTTATTATGATATCCTTACTCAGGTTCCCAAGACACACAAACAATTCACACGAAAGACCATTTATCTTAAACACATACATTCAGGATACTATTTGAAATAAAATCTTTATTCAAACTTTCACTCTTTTATATAATATCCAACATTAACTAATTCATATTTCACATCAATAACATATTAAATCATGGAATTTAACTAGAAAGCATAGGTATGACTCACGTACCAAAAGTAGAAGCTCTACTCGTGCTCCTCTATTGTTGTTTTTGCATGTCGCTTATAGTCCCTAAAGTAATCACATGCATGTCTTATAAATTATTCTTATTCAATGATATTTTTCATTATAATAATATCAAACATCAATATAGGTCTTTCTTTCAATTATTCTTTTATAAAAAAAAACTTATGTTTTTCTAATTTCACCCGTTAACATTTTCATTCTTTTTCTGGTCATAGTTATCACTATAACTTTCCATTTAGAATATGGCTTGTTTTATTTGAAAGCTAAGATGTAATTTCACATATTCCTCAAAGGTAAAGGCCATTAATGTGCTAGATAGTTGCTGAAGCGACTTTCTAAATTTGTTAGTAAATGTCACATTCCAATCTCTTCTGATATGTTTTACTATATCTAGAGTTCTAGATCTCTGTTTCTAGCGAGATTAGTCTTATTAGAAAGAGAAATTATAGGAATACAAGTCTCTCAAAGGGATGAGAACCCAAATCTACCCCAAAACTCTAGAAATTACTTGTCAACATATCAAACCTACTACTCTATAGGGTCTGCCAAGAACCAGTCTTGGTAACCTATAAGTAGAGTTGTACAATTTCAAATTGAGTAAGAACTATTTATTTTGATAGTAAACATCCAAAATTGTAACTTCTATGAAGGAATGTCATCATAATCCCTCATCCTTCTACTCGAATTCTCTTTAAAAGTCAAAAGACAAATCTGTCTATTTCATTAACCTTTTAATTTACACATAGCATCCATAATTCAACTTTCTCTATTTTATCTCGACCCCTAGTCATATCATATACCATATAAGAATGTCAAATACATATATATTTTTTTACATCACAACTAATTAAACATACATATTAAAACAAGCATTCACAAAATTTCCATTACTTCATAATTCTTCATTAATGGCCAACCACTCATGTCTACCTTAACCTTAAATTTTCTTTGATAATTCATCATAATTTCATGCTCATAATAACACACAATACATGAATTTTTCTAATTCTACACAATTAAGCATTTCCCTTAAATTTGTCTAGGAATCCTAACTTAAATCATAAATACATTAAACCTTAATCAAATTCAAAATGGCTTGTAGAATCATGCTTAGGAATGTTTACCTGGTAATAAAGAGGGTTTCAGTTCTTAACCAGTTAAAAGAATTTGATCTCCCATTTTTACAGTTAAAAGAATTTGATCTCTCATTTTTACATTGAAGTCAATCACCTCTCCCTATTTAATCCTCCAATTTTTTCTCCTCTTCTTACTATTTTTCTTGTCCAGTGGTGTTTATCCTATTAATCTTGCCTAAACCTTATAAAAATCCAATGAATTTTGATGATTTCTTCTCAATTTGGTGGAACAATATCATAATATTCTATCATCTTTCTATTTCAAGGTTGTAGGCCTTGATAAACAAGGGAGAAGGGTGGTTATACCCTAACTTTTTTTTAATTAGAACTCAAACCCCATTTCCTTTAAGTTTTTCTTACCCCTTCATCTTTTCTTATTATAATTAAGTTATACCTCTTTTCATTTCTTATAATTTCACCCCTCAACTTTTTAGTTTAGTTTATTTTCTTTAATTTAATCCAATCCGCAATATTTCTGGGTAAAATATATAATATCCTAAAATATTTCATCTTGAAATTTATATTTGAAAATTTCTGAATAGCCATCTTATTAAATTTGTACCTGAATTTCTTCACTTTTATTTTTTTATTTATTTAGTTTGCAATTTACAAAAATATTTGTTTCCTGGGGTTTAAATTGGAGGCTCAAGTGTTTGAGGTCCATTTTATTTTAATAATGGTGTTATCTAATGTAAGGTCATAAGAGCTCATGGTACGTCATCATGTTGTATTGGTTGTTTTGGCCCCAACCAACATGTTTTTTTTCGTAGTATATCTCATTTTGCCATAGTACTAACGTTTTTTTATTCATTGTAAATATCTCATTTTATAGAGGTTATACTGTTTTGGGCAAGTGATGAAAGATGTATTATTCAAGAGCCTAAAGCAAGGCTAACAAAATAAGAATTGTTTCATTCTTTTTGTTATTATGTTTGAAATCCTTTCCTAGCTAATATGAATTTTTGTTTATTGCCATGATATTGCAAAGAAAATTGTTTAAGGTGCTATTGTTTTTGCATATAAAATGTTATTTGAAGAGTGAATGAGTTTGGGTTATTTGTATGATTAGATAATCAATTACATTGCTGATCAAGTTAGAGTTAGGAGTCCAATTCAGAGTATGACAGCTATTTTAGCTTCAATACAGTAGTGGTGAAAGTCTCTTATTAAGAGCTAAGACTACTAAGAAGAAATAATTTTTTTTCTTTATTTGGGGCAAGTTTACTAATAGCTACAAGACTATCACATAATCCCTTAAAGGTGAGAATATTCCAATGGTTTTGTCATCTTCTTTAGGAAGATATGTTACCTGTTTGCGTGTGAATCATGTCTAGTGAATATTTTCCACATGCATTCTTAAGTGTGTCCCAAACAACATGGGTTATGTTCAAGCCAACAACTAGGTCGAGTGTTTCTTTAAAGAGTGTTCTATTTATCCACTCACAAAAAATGATCTACCTTTTGCAAGATAATATATGCTTTAATTAATATTCATGCATAATTGTATGCATCTATGGTGTTATTTGAATCTTGTAAGGTGTATATGGTGTGGTTGGGATCTTGATTAATAAGATGGTCGACCAATTCTTTGCTTTCTAAAAGAGCAAAGACTTGTTTATGTCATAAGAGAGAATTTGTAGGACTATATTTGAGGTTGATGAAGTTGCCAACACTGAAAGATAATGAACTCATGGTTATAAAAGTTTTTGGGTTGTGCCATAAGTTCGTACATACTTTGATACAAAGAAGAAAAACTAGAAACAATATAGAAGGTCAAGTAAAAAGAAATTGAAAAACATAACCACTTACAATAATTTTAGATTGATGTAGAGGGCTTTTATTTAAACATAAAAGCATAGTAACATAATGCATGAAATCTAAGAGCAATATTCTAAATGATATGCTATGCATCTTTATTGATTTCAAACACCACAGAAGTTAATTTGAATTGTAGATGTGCTCATTTACCATCTATGGTGGAGTTTTCTTATCTTAGTTAGGCCTATCATCTTGGGTTGAATCTGTTGCTAGTGATCAAACTCCTTCATCCTTATTTCTCTTATAGTTTTGTATCTGCTCATCATTTCACTTGTTCTCGCGAATCATTCTAAGCTCTGATTTGTGCTAATATTTTTACATTCTAAACATTTATTGTTGCTGTTTTCCTCTCACAGTTTTGGAATTTGGTGCATCTTAATCAATGATTATATAGGTGGAAACTTATGTTTGACTCTTCGATCTTGATAGGATAAGTAATAGAAAAAATAAAATAAAACACTAAAGGTATTTTTATATAAATAATAAAAAAGGGGAATATCAGCATAAACATTGTAGTTGTCCTAAAGAAGCGATAAACTAATCTTTCTCTCTCGATATATATACATGATGTTGATTTCTTGCAAAGACTTTGTCTGGAATATCTTGCTCACTGGCCTACTTTGGCTTCATGGTCACGAGTGCCCATTTGATTTTCTTATATATGGAACTCTATGGGACCCGACTTCTTTTGATCCCTCCCTCCACGCTTAGCTACAGTTTGCGAAACCAATATTCAATATCACATTACATTATCATTAATACATATAACACTACAACCTACCTTTCACACTCCTCTCTCTCTATATATATATATATCAAAATACTACTCACAAGCACATTGCAAGTTAGCCCAGCTTTTTCCTTGCGTCCTTCCTTAATTCACAGCCTGTCAAGCTTTGAATTATTAACAGCATGAACACACGTACATTTTTTTATTAACTTAGGTTTGCTTTGTTGTTGTTCTAAGCAAGGGAGGCCTACCCAGACTAATTCAATTACTCCTCTTTCTTGTACCTGACTTCTTTCCCGAATTCAGCACAGCTGCACTCCATAGGTTGCTCCGTCCATATTGTTAAAAAAAAAAAAAAAAAGAGTTATGGAAGCCCATGAGTGGTTTAAGGGCTAGATGGTTTTTCAGCTCTTCTTTGTCTACAGTAGACAAGCTGGTGGCATGAAGGAGGAAGATGATAAATGAGCCTTTTAGGAAAGTACAGCAATCTGGTCACTATATATTGCAGGTGATGAATACTTATAGAGTAGCTTTCTTGTTCTTTTACTGAGATGGTCATGAAACTTGAGTTTTTTGCTAGCTGTATTGGTTATTTATGATTTTCATGATCGCTTATATTATTGTATGTGAGAGTTTTCTTCCATATAATTAAGAATACGAAGTGCAAAAATGGTTCTGCAGAAGTCTTTTCATTCTCCTATCTCATAGCTATCCAGTTTGCTGTACATTTTGTCTATTTGTTGCTTTAAAATACGCTTATGTATCGAAAGAAGGATTTTTAACTCTTGTGTGATTTCATCGTGTGGATGTCGAAAAGGGTTGGTTTTGGAAGATACAGAAAGACTTTTCTAGAACAAATTTCCTGAAGATGAAGACCACCGTTTTGGCTAGTGATCGTCCCACCAGTGAGAGAGAGAGAGACCCACAGCCAATGTTTGGTCTCTCTATTGTCTAAAATCCATTTTCTCGTTACGTCCTCCATTGTCGAGGCACTATTTTTTGTTACACTTTCAGAGCGAGCTCCCAGATGCAGTTTTGAGCAGTTCCACACCCCCTCCAAACCTTTGCTCCATTTCAGCAGAATCCACTCTTTACATTTTCGAAGACAAAATTAGTTAGCATGATTTAAAATTTAGCATGGCAATTTCATCTCTGTAATAATTGCTTGCATCTGGAGCAAGGAAAGGGGATCGTATAAAATCTGTTGGCAGAGTGAAAACGAGGGGTTAGCTTGAAGAAGATCTTGTTTTAATGTTTCTTGCATTTGAATTTTACTTTATCAAAACTTGATGACTCAAAATTTACAATCTCTTTTCTAGATCACTTTGGTTCCCAGATATTTATCTCATCAAAACTTTGGGTCAACTGCCCTTTCTCTCCACCCCTATGCAGTGGCCTTTTATAAATCCACCACAGTTTATAGAGTAAATAATGGAAACGGATAAGAGACAAAGTATATGATGGATCACATCCATCTCCATGACTGGTCTCTTTTTTCTGCTATAATCTTCTTGCTGTTTTATTTTTTCTTGATGAAATTGGAGTTGCTAGATTCCCTGTGTCTCTTATATTAGTTTGAAGTTTGATTATCATATAATTTCAGGGATGGGAACCAAACTTGAATATGCCATCAATCTTCCAGCAACTTCACAAAATAGCGTTAGCGTTAGTGCACGTTGTGTGGATGACATGGAATATTTGCAGACCGGGGGTCAGAGTAAGGACCTTAAAGCTAGTGGGATAGACAAGTTTTGCAGCTCTATGGACAGGATGCCGGAGAAACACAACAAAGACTTCATTAAGAAGACAATGCAGTTGCATGATGATATCTTCAAACTACAGGTGATTTTCTAGTCTAGTTTAACATGCTTGTTTTGTGGAGATGAATATGTTAGCTTAAACCTTTTTACTTGAAGAATATATTTTTCCCCATAGTTGGACATTTTGACATCACTACTTTCTACGGAGTAGTTTCCTGCTGAAACTACTGAGGCCAGGGTACTGTTATGTATATTCATCACTCTAATTCAGACGTAGAACCCTCTGAGCAATATAGATATAACCTTAATTACAGAAGCATTTCCCTTTTCTTTCCACTGTCTAGTCCCACAGGCATAAATTACTGATTACTGTCCATGGCAAGGATTTTGAAAAAGCTGACAACAGGAACTTGCAGGTAAGGGAACTCCATAGGTTGTACAGTGTTCAAAAGATGTTGATGGACGAGATGAACAAGAATGAAACTAAACAAAACAGGAAGAACTGGTCTCCAATAACTAGCTCGTATATCAACTACTCTCAATTCGCTAACCGGCCTAAATCAACAGCGCAAACCACTTGTGGTTATAGTTTCCATGTTCAAAGCCAGAGGGATGATCCAAGTTCAAGACAAAGAAGTGGTAGCTGCTCAGATGAGACGGAGAGATTGACAAGGGGAATCGATCTTGAAAGGCCTGCTGAGGAAGATATATCAACTGGAGTTGGTGCCGTGAACGTAAACCAAGCTGGACCAAGCACTTGTGAACCCCAGATGAAGATAGTGAAGTGGAAAGGAAAAACGAACATTGATGGATCTGATGAAGATAGTGAAGCGGAGCTGACATTAAGCATCGGAGGTATCACTACAAGCAAGAAGATATCTGAAAACTACCAGACACTCGAGCTTGATTCCCCTGCCTCGTTTAAATCTGAACGAGCAGAGGATTGCAGCACTCCAACCACCCCAATGAGCAGCTCTAGTGCAACATGCGATCAGGAAAGAAAGCGGCCGCATTGGCTTTTCCAAAGTTTAAGTATAAATAGGACCTGACCATATGTATGTGTGTCCGAAAACTCCGCTTGACTCGGGCCAACAAAAATCTGTGGTCTTTGAATTGAGATTATTGATTTAGTTTCAACCTCATAGCTTAGTTGAGTGGTTGCTGGTTGAAATTGAAAAAAAAAAGTTTTATAAAAAGTATTTTTAGCTGCGGTTCGTAACTGAAATTTAGTATTTGGTTAAAATTATAGTTGAGATTGAGTTTAATGAAAAATAATTTCGTGTGTTTGATTACTATGTTTTTCATATTACTGTCAACTTGTGAAATTAATTAAAAGTACACATGTCTACACACACATACATACGAACATATATATAAATATTTTGTTGGAATAATTTTGTATATTTATTAATAATTATAATAACAAAATGTTTGAAATAATTGAAGTAAATTAAACACTTGTTTTTATTCTCTTATCAAACTACTTGTAATTCCATTATAAACTAAATCCATTTGTGAATGCGTCTGCGATTCCTGACTATTTGAACAAGGAATAGGATGTGGTAAAATATCTTTAGGAACAAAATTAGGATTGCGATAATATTCGGCAAAAGTAATATCACCTTGTGATCTTCTTTTAATATAGTTATGTAGTACTATTAATGCAACCACAATCTTCACTTGTGTTTTGTATGGATAAGCAGACATGTTTTGTAAAATTTGCCACCTTTGTTTCCATACATCAAATGAACAATCTATCATGTTATATAGTGATGAATGTGCGCAATTAAAAACTTTCTCATGACCACTTAGTTGTCCACGACACCTAAACTCTTGGAAATGATACATGTGACTTTTATAAGGACCTAAGTACCCATACTCTTTGGGAAATCCGGCATCAACCATGTAGTACTTACTTGCGAAAAAAAGAAAACACTAGTATATATTAAGAAACAGAAATTGACAAAGAATATTATGAAATTGAATTGACCAACTCTTAAAATGTATATGAAATGTCAACCTTCGGGTGGTTTGAGAAATTTGATATTATTATGTTAATAACCTCTAAAAAAAAAACATGTCATGTGCACTACCTTCCCATCCTACCTATATAAAGGTATATTGCATGTCAAAACTACAAGTAACCATAATATTTTGGGTTAGGACACCTTTTATTCCAATAAATGGAACTTGATTTTCGGCTGATATGCAAGCACGAACATGTGTTCTTTCAATTGCACCGACACAATTCTACATGAAAAAGATGAAAATTCTCATTATTTTGTCCATGAATAAAAGAATAGAAATTCATTTTCAAATGATTAAAATAAAAACACATAACCTTGAAATATGGCATATATCTTAGATTCATTGCATTTCTCTTGGGAAGCTCATAAAATCTGGATCTGTTGGTTTTATGACGTCCATAGCGAACAAACATACTTCTTTAAGGACTTTATTTATGCATTTACTATCAGTTTCGCTGGAATATTGAAATCTCTCTTGCACTTCCCTATTAGACAAGCCAACAGCTATTGTAAATAGAAACATTGCAACATTTTCCATTACGGACATGAGACTTGAAAGCTTCAAACCGTACCGTGTTTTTAAATCTATACACAAACTTGTCAAAGTGCTTGTGTCCATCCTAAACATGTTTACACATTGTTTCCAATTATCATTTAATAATTCCGTCAGCCATAGCATACCTGTATTGTATGAAACCATACATGGTTCCTTATACATGTAATTTATGTAATACAAGTCTAAAGCTCCAGCTGTACATATAATTAATTTTTCCTTCTCAAACAGTCTCCTAAAAAATTTCATTTCATTGTCAGTGTCATCATCATCGGTATTGTCATTATCGTTATTGTTACTATCATCATTGTTGTTGTCGTCGTTTCCATCATTAGTACCCCATTGTTACCGCCACCCATCGACGTACTAGCATCTTCAAAAGCATGATAATTAATTTGTTATTCTACGCGGTTCATTATATTTTCATAATCGGCATCAAAATTTTCATTAACTATATTGTTATACCAAGGATCATTCATATCTTTAAATTCCATGAAAAGAAAAAAAAATTAAATATACCTTAAACAAAAACAACTTATAAGATTGCAAAGAATTAATTAAAATTGCAAGAATTTAAGATAAAAAATGACATGAACCTGTAAATTGTTAATGATATTTCTCTTGTGAAGTTGTTCTTCAAAAAATGTTTTTGCGATTGTATATATATGAGTGTAAATGTTTTGGGAATCATTCTCATTTATATAGAAAAATTGATTGAAAAAAATATATAATTCAAAATATGTGGTTATGCAACTTTTAGTTTTCAAGTGCATTATTTTCTTGTCATTTACCCAACAATAAGTTAAATTTTCTACACATTTGAGTGATTGTATTTCAACAAAACATGTGAGTGAATAGTAGCTTTTGCCACAATTGTAGAATTCATTCAAATGCATTATTTTCTTGTTATTTACCCAACAATAATTCAAATTTTCTATACATTTATACCATTTCATTTCACCAAAACATGTGAGTGAACACTAACTTTTTATGAGTGAACACACTGCATTAAGCTAACATTGCAAAAAAAAGGATTTACAGTGTAAAAAATAGTCATACCTTTAGTTAATTTTGTTTCGTACGTCCATGTATGCTCTTCAGCGAATTGTATTTTTCCTCACGACTTCCCATAATAGCCCACATTTCTCTCCTTCTATGTTGGAGCATAATTTTTGTTGCGAAGTTATAGAGATCATAATGAGCATAGATTTTGGGAATAGAATGGATCTCAACCATTACCTCATGAATACTACACCTTTGTTTATCAATATGCAAAGAAGTCGAATCACTCCTCGCCGACATACTATCAACTAGGTAGCCCCACTTTGACATTAGCTGAACGCCAATACTACTCGTCTTCTTCGCGCGACCCTCATTAGCTTCCATCTCTCTCTTTTTTCCACTCGTCTTTGTGTTGCTACTACTTGATATGATCACCCCTCCAAATAACCAAGCAATGTCATTGTCAAACGCAATATTCCTATCCCCTTCCAAATCACCACTTCCTCTCTCCAAATCAACCGCGTCAATGTTCATGTCATTAGTTCTAGGCTGAAAACAATTACCACTTCCTTGCAATCCTCATGATGGTGCCCACGCATACTCTCTAGTAGCCATGATGTTGAAATACATTCTATGATATTTTAACTTCAATAAAGGCTCAATTCTAGCATGCCTAAATTTTTTGGCTCCTTTAACTTCTTATATAAACACATAATTCCTACAAATATTTTGTTAAAAGATATACAAAAACATGGGAAAAAAATTAAATATATTACATAATAAAACTTAACCTGAATTTTTGCTTCCCTAACTCATTCGTTGTAGAGATTGTCCCCAATTCACTACTCCAACCCACCCCAAATTCATATACGAGTTTCACGCGTATTTTCCAATAATTTTTTGGAAAAGTTAACAAAATAGCACAATTGAATAAATGAATAAAAGGACACCTCCATATTTGTATTATTTGGATCAAATTCTTTGATAAACTATGTTGATTCCTCGCATTATTAATTTAGTTACCCTATACTGTGATAACAATGGAGTCATTGCGTAAAGAAATCAAGGTCTCATCAATGATCCAAAAACATGCTTAAAAAATTTCATTTGATTTGATAAAAAAAAAATGTAAAGATAGAGTGAGTGTCCACCAAAGAAAATATAGAAGTTCCTCTTACTAAATATTTGTTCATGTAGAAGCGTTAATACTACATGGAACAATATGGTATTAGATATACAAGTGATTGACTTTAGTGCAAATAGGAGATAGTTTAACATGTCATATAATTAATCGGTTGGTTACAAGTAACATTATTATATTCATATAAATATATTTATTACCAATAAAGGCTTAAATTATCTTTAATATTTTATACTATTGGATTACTGAATCTACTATTTGATTTATGAATTTCAATTCAAGGGACAAAAATATTTTGCAAAAATTATAAAGTTGTTATAATTATAGAGTTTCTATTGCATCAAAGTATTCTAATTATATTCAATACGCTCTTAAATATTGAATATTTATTATAGTTGTAGAGAGTAATACTTATTATGTTTTTTTGTTTATGAAAGGAAGTAATTGTTCTCAGAAACTGAGATATAAAGGATATCTAAAACTATTATATAGATGCTTATCATAAGACATATATATTGAACTGACGTGTATGAGAATTTCATATGAAGATATCACTTATATTTATAGAAAAGTTCATATGGCGATTGTATAAATGATTATTAGACCTGTGATAACTTAGTTATCTTATATAAAAAAAATATTATATTTTGATCATATTAAAAGTTATCTTAGTCGAGGTAATGATAGATTATACATTGAGTATAATATAAACTATATAAAGACACTTTAGTAATTAAAAGAGGATTTATCACCCTAAATGAAATATGTAAAGTGTTTCATTTATTTTCAAAAAATTATTGATTGACAAAATCTTGGTTAAGATGAAATAAGATTTGTAAAAGATTTTAAATTTTATCCAAATGATCAATGACTGTCATGTAAAGAATAAACATGATTTAACATGACAAATATACTTCATGTTTTAATATTAAATCAAGACATTATTAATAAAAAGATCTTAATTACATTGAGAAACCGATTACTAAAAAATTAGGTCCAACTACTAATAATTTTTTTAATATTTAGGGTTTCATGATACATTGTTAAAAGATACATCTAATCTTCCAATATAAATTAATCAATTGATAATAAATTAGAATTATTAAATTTATATAATATTATTTAATTAGAATTATAAATTATACACAGACCAACATAGTTGGAATCTAATGGTCACACATATTAAAAACAATTAGTTAGAAATTAAACTTTATTACAATACAAGCATTAAGAATTAAATTAAACCATTCAACATAATTTCACGTATCATTACTGGATCTCATTATGAATTTGATAGACATCACTTGGTACAGTATGATTGATCGATGCAAATAAGAAACAAAAGGGAAGGCCTGTCTCTTCTATGGGAATTTCTACATGAAGTTTCAACATCAAACCATACAATAACTGGATCCATCAACATGAAAGTGAGGGAATTCAGAGTAGTGTGTTTAAACCTGCGACTGTACAAAACATGTATATCAAAAACCATGGATCCTTTTTTAGCTGTTCTGAATAACTTTCTGTGGGTCAAGTTGCCCGCTACAATAACTGGAAGGAACAGCAGAAAGTTCCAGTCTTCCTTTCCACTCCTCACCAGGTTTTAGCGTGATGGGCTTTTCAACCACAGCAGCCTCCACACACAGCATATGCTTGTACTCGTCATCTCCAAAATCAGCCATAGTCTTTGCCTTCTTATCCCATGGATTCCATACCACTAAATGCAAGAGAAAAAAAAAATAAAAAAAAAAATTAAGCAAACATGCCAGAGTAGACACAACTCTTTAACTCCTACATTAGCGTAAGATGAAGCATCAGTCTAGAGAGAATACTGCCCCTCTTTAGAGGTAAACTAAAGATCTGTAACTAAGCCTTTAAACTTGGACATTGGAAGGAAGGATATAAGATTATGAAGAAACATGGATTAGAACTAAAAACAGGTTTAGAAGTCAATCAGGATAAATAAACATGAGAGCATTTGTATCCGAGTTTTTAATAACTCCATTGGCTATACTATTTTCATTCACACCCAGGGGAAAAAATGATCCCTGCTCCTTCGAGGAGCCCTCTAGTTTAACAAGGTTATCAAGAATGTCATGTTTACCAGCATCTGGAAGTCCATCTTTGCGTAATACAAAGGTTCTCTTCTTTTCATGATCCAGAATCGCAATCTTAGTAGGAGTGCCAAGGTATATTTTGTCAACCTATATATTTGTAAATGCACAGGTTATAACATTACAATCAGAAGTGCACATAAGGGAAACATGTATCCGTGACCTACTTCTGATTCAAATGTTAGGGCATCCCCTTGTTCAGTGGACCGTTCCTTGTTCTGCAAGTTGTCAAGATAATCCAGTGTCTCTAAACCTTCAACCCGCACTTCACTGAAAACAAGCAACAACTATAACATAGAAGACAGATACTGTGATAATGCAGAAAATTGCAACTTCTACTTTGAGAAATTAAAGCTATCCGCAAATGCATATAGAAATAAAATGCGTAAGTTAATTAATACCTGATGTCTGAAACAGAGAAATAAGTGTGATAGGCAAATGTGAATGTGAATGGCTTTCCATCAGCATTGGTATTCCTAATGCGAGATGTCAGCATCAGATCTCCCCCGGTTCCCAAAGCTACCCTCAAACGGAACTCATAACTAACAGCAAAGAGAAAGATGATCTAATAAACAGCTTTGTCTATCCCATAGGAATGACGAATAGGGAATGGATAATAGAGATTCTAGAACCTATGTCGCCTCATAAAGAACCAAGGGATAAAAGATTAAATGACTTCACCTGTAAGGCCACTTCTGCATATCCTCTTCAGATGGCTTAAGGATCAAATCAATAAAGGACTTCGAATTTGTGGGAAATGGAGGTGGGTCAGTGTCAATGCTCCAAAACCTATTCCTGGCAAATCCATGCTGCTCAAGGGAACCATGGCTTCCAAACTGCAAATTCAGAGAAACCTTTCTCAGCAAAGATGAAGACAGCTGAAAAAATAAGAAAGAAAAGTTTCAAAGCATATACTTGAGGAAAGCATATTGGAATGCCTCCACGAATTGCCTTTGGAGGTTTGAATATTGCCTGCACAAGACATTAATTATTGTCAGTTTGATTTTTTTCATATAGTATTTAGGATGGGAGGACCTCGATCAAAGTAACACAGGAAATATTTCACAGGTCATTTAACCTTTCTCATATCATCTTAAACACAGTGGTGACTAAGAGCATGACAGTATTGTGATAACAGCATAAGAAATACAAAAAATCCACAGCAGAAAAATATGTCAAGATATCCAATGTCTGAAAAGTAGACTTAACTCACTCCAAACGGTATGAATCACTGCAGTACAAAGGAGAACCAGAGCCTGTAACTGATTCTAATGATTTCTTAGCAATCAGAGGTTTATTTTCTAGCAAAACGATAAAGCTCAATACAGCCTGGTGAATGTGAAAGAGGTAACTAGATACCCTATCATTTTGTGAAACAAATTAAATTTCAATATTCTACATTTTCTTCAAGCATATTTTTGTAAGTAATAAATTGAGTAGAGGAGACCCCCATGGTGCAAGAGTGTCCACCACTATTCTAGTTTAAAGGATGGAAACAATATAATTTTATTTTTAATTTCTGAACCACAATTTACATCTAATTAATGGCTTACAACAAAATTACAGAAAAGAAATATTAAAAACATTTGCTTTAGGATTAATAATGGTAAGCAATTTCATGAATCCCAAAATGAAACATGCAGAACAATGAAGGGAGAGAGAAAGTAATTATAATATTGCATGCACCTTACTGCTAACAAAAAGCAACTCCTCCCCGTGGTCATTCTTCCAGGATGTCACATGAGCCCCATACAAATACACCTGGAGAAACAAGAAATATACCACTATTGATATCAGTAAACAGAAACAAAACTTGAATGCTAGTTTTTCTTGACCAAAGCTGAACGATAAAACAATGCTTATGCATAATTCAACGTCATTAAAATTTCTCCATGATCGAAATATTGTTTTGGATGGAAAGCACCCCATCCAATCTATGGTTTTCTTGAGCCAAAGAACATATGCCAAAGATGTCCTGAGCACCACAGATCTTAGTTTCATCAAAATTCAAATGGAAGCTATCACTTATATCCCCAGACACACTCAGCACATATCCTTCATGATTTGTAAGAAAAATCTAGGTAGGAAATCTTTCAGTCGCTTCACTTGATAAATCATCAAACAACTAAACAAAGTAAATATTAAATAAAGAAAGAGTTGCATAGGAAATCCAAGGAGGAAAGTTGATACACAAACACAGTTTGAAAACGTATGGAAAAACAAGCAACCTAAACTTAATTTAAATTTAAGAATTATCCTAAAACCTAATGCATTTCTTATTATTATCCAAAAGATCAAAAAAGACTAGGAGAATCCAAACTTGAATTAAATCTTTCAGCATAAGATATATATATATATTATAGCAATTTCAGATCATATCAAAAACAGATAAAAACGAAAGAAATCATCAAAGGCGGGGGTTGTTATTGTGAACAATACCTCAGCAGTAGAGCCACGTGGCTCGCGGAGCACAACCTTATCAAGGCCGTTGATGCCTTTACACTTCTCCACCGCTACTCTCTCGCTACCACTCGCCGCCATTTTCAACCTCCTTCTCCTTCTATCTCTCTCTTCCTTTCTTTATTTTTCTTCCTCTTCTTCTTTTTTCTTCGTTCTATCTTGAATTTGTTTTTTTATATATACACCAAACCGTTCTCTGTGTATTTTCCCTTCTTGTTTTCGTGAGATTTCCGTTTCTTCTTATTATTTATTAAGGAAGGTGAAGTATCACTTGAGTTTCGATATACTTCTGCATTAGTCTATAGAGATATGTTGTGTAAGCATTTTCGGTTTGGTTTTTTTAAAAAAAAAATAATTGAGATGCGCATAGTAAATATCAACTATTTTTTATTCAGCTCAGTTTGGTTTTTTTTTAAATAATAATTAAACTGAAAATTATATTAAAAAAAAATAGCTGAACTGAACATAATAAAAACCAATCATTTTCTATTTAATTCAGTTTGGTTTTTAAAAAAAAATAACCAAACTAAAAATTATATTTAAAAAAAAAATTGAACTGAATATAATAAAAACCAACCATTTTCGATTCAGTTCGGTTTGGTTTTTATAATTAAAAAATTAAAAAAAACCAAATTTATTTTATGATTAATTTTTTTCCCTCTACAAGTTGTGTGGTTTTGTCTTTAATAATATCAACAATACAGGAGTGCAAGTTGCAACTAAAGCAATGGAAGGATCCTCATTGAGCCATCTTGTAGAGTTTGATGATGAGAACAAGAAAAATATAAATAAATAGCTGAAAATTTCTATTAAAGTATAGCCAAAACCATCTTCTATTATGCGGTCTGATTTTACAAAAAGAACCAATGATGAAGTGCTCCAACCTCCTTGTTTTGGCAAGGATTTGGATCTGAAAATTTGCATGAGTCATTCTACTCAGAAAAATAAAATTGAACTTGAAAGTAATACAACATCAGCTACCACTAATCATGAAAGACTAGAGGGAGGGAAAGGCTGAGAGGCTAGAGAGAGGGAGAGGCCAGAGGGAGAGAGAGGCGAGAGGGGGATTGCTAGGGTTTTCAAAGTAAATTTTATATTTATATTAATTTTTTAAATCGAATCAGTTCGATTTGGTTTGAGTTAATCGGTTTTTGCTTTACAAAACCGATACTAAACCAAAAAATTTTAAAATGTTATAATCAATTTAATCAGTTTTTTTAATCGGTTCTGTTTTCTCAGTTATTTTTAGTTTGGTTTTCTCGGTTTAATCGGTTAGACAGTTTTTTTACTAAGCCCTAGTGCTTTGACTCTTTTTTTCAATTCACTTATTAAAACTGTAGTTGTTTATTTATTCATTTCTATATATTAAAAAATCATCTGAATTTTTAAATCAAATCATTTTTTTTCTAAGTCATTTTGTTTTGCCCTGCTGGTTGACTAGATTATATAAATATCGACTTCAATTTGATTTAATTTAAAGCTTGATAAAAAAAAAAAAAAAAAAACTCAGCCTAAGAAATATATAATTTTAATTGAAATTGAAATTTACTAAAACATTAACAACACTTTCAAGGATTTTTTTAATCAAAATTATCTCTTAATTTGACCCGCAAAAGAGCATACAAAGATTAAATATTGATCACAATGGTATTTTTTTAATCTTGAGGCGCATTTGTTCTACCTTGATCATATTACTTTTTTATTTTATTAAAAAAAATACTATTAGAAAACCTGTTATTAATGCATGTAGTTTCTTTTTTTAATATTAAGAAAAAACTTATTTCAACTCACAATAAAGCCTCTTTACCTAGTTTTTATATCCAAATTGTATCATTCGGTCATTTAGATACTTTGTAAAAGATAACATAATAAGAATATAAAAAGAACCAATAAAAGTATTAGTATAAATCTTAGGTATAAGTAGATTTTCTTTAATTTTCTATTAAGTTCATAATTAAAAAGAATTAAAGAATTGAGTGTTAAGTTGTAAGTTTATAAACATAAATTATTAAATTATAATCTCTTTCAAATAGCAGGGATAAAAATAATTTACTCAAACTTAAACACTTCGACTATTTGCTTTTTTAGCATACTAATAAAGGTTCAATAGCTAGCTAGTTGGGTCAAATTGTGTAATAACCCTGCCCAAAGCCTAGTTTAAACTATTTTGAAAAGCAATTTGTTTTGAGACAATTTTTTTTCTTCTTATTAAAAAACACATTGATGGTCTAAAAATAATTTGATAATTGATTGTTGTTAACTTTCTTGTATTTGATAACATGGTGACTCATCCTCTTTTCTAGAAAAAGAAAAACTCTTTTGTGTAGTGAGGGAAAAAATGTCTAAATTTTATAAAAAAAAAAATTATCACCTAGTATTATAGCCAATAAAAAATCTTGGTTGGTTCATACAGTTGTATAATAAAAGAATGATTTTTTGAAAGGAAATATATCATCACCTTAAAGTATCCTACATGAGATAAGATATATTTTTAACCTTGTCTTCAATTCATAACAATCTGTTATGACTAATTCACTAATTATCTATGTATATGGGCAATAATGAGTCTAGTATAATAAGTTACACCCTAAGTGGTTGGGTTAAACATAATCATTTTAAAGTTTTGTCTATCTTTGTCACTCTTAGTTATTATCTTTTAATAATACCTAGTGACTCGACATGTTTATAACTGGTGACTCTTAATCATAACTTGTGACCGATTAATGTCAATGAATAACCAACATGTTTAAGTTAGGCTTACTGAACCTAGTTCAAATTAAAGAAAGGTTCCATGAATAATATCTTTTAAGGTTCATTTATCAAACTTAAGATTCACTTGCAATATTTGTTTTACAAAGCTTTTTATGCCTTTTAAGCATATTAAGGTTCCAATGAACCATAATATCATTTTTTGGATAAGACTAGGGTATATAATCTTTATCATTCATATAATTATAAATTAATAAATCTAATATCTGATTTATGAACCTTAAGTAAGGATAAAGTTCACGGGATAAAAAAAGCTTTACAAAGGATCAAAGAGTAATCCATTGTAATTATTATGCATATACTTAACTAAAATATATATATAAATCCCCTTTCTTCATGGACTTCTCTTTTTAAAGTTTTGATGTTCATAGCAAGCTTTCATGACTTTTTCAATTTCACTTACTCGATATACCGCTTATAGTCTTGACCTATATGAAGGGATGGTCTTAATAAGCTTAAATGGTATTGGCATACCCTATTGTTTGAAAACCCTAATCACAAATATTGTAACCTCCTTTATGATGGTTTTCCTCAAAAGTTATTGGAGAATATAAGCATCTTTGTATCCCATCCTTTGTTTCTTTGGAAGAGAAATTTTGATGTCACCCTTATTATGTTTCTTGAATTGCCCCTAGCTTGATCATGCCCCTGGGTACTTTATGACATCAATAATTATGATGAAACCCAATAACAGTGATGGTTTAAAACCCCAAAATCCTATAGACAAGAATGGTTGAGCCTTGACCTGACACCTAACAAGATAAAAAAAAAAAAAAAGACTGCGACAAATTGAAACACCATACCCAGAAAACCCGAGAATCTCTCAACAATCAAGATGATAAATTTGGTTATTTGAACGTCATAGCATTAATTTAATAAGTTATAGGAGTTCTTTTAAGAATAAAGATGAGCACAAGACCTCACAAATATGGTAATTTTCTAAAAACATAATATGTTTATTCATTTCAAAATATTCATCTATATACTTAAAACAACCCTCCAAGAATATAAAAAGTCATAACTAAAGCTTTAAAATAGTACAAATATCAAAATAAACACATCCTCATGTTTTTAGGCCTCTGGACTTCTAGAGGCAACCATAAATAGCTAAATGACTAAATTCAATATATTTAACATAATCATTCAAGACCATGTTCATTCATCTATTATCCTTGGAACTCATCATATTCATGCCCTTTGATTGTCAGATCATGCTGGAAAAGTTTTTGCATAATTATTGCCTTTTCAATCACTTTGATGACATGGACTAAGCCTTAATTATTATTTGAATCCATCTTGGTCTTTTTAAAATCAACCCAAATCTCTTGGATTAGTCCATTTAGTGCTTCTTTGAAATGTTTGGTTCTAAATCTTTTAATTGGACCACTTTGAAGTGATAAAAGGGTCTTGTGCAAATTCAACCTCATCCCCGAATGTATGATCAACAAGTCCAATTCCTTAGTTTGCATTATTCTCCCTCTTTTAAGAAGGATTTGTCCTCAAATCTTCACCTACATCAAAAGAAGATAAATCAGAAATGTAAAAGCTTGCATTGACACCATACTCACCTAGTAAGTCAAGCTTATAGGCATTATCATTGATGTGTTCCACTACTTGAAATGATTTATCACCTAGAGGTAAGAGATTTGAACATCATTTCTTTAGAAAACATTCCTTCCTTAACTGCAACTAAACTCAATCACCTGGTTCAAACACTACCTTTTGTGTCCTTTGTTGGTTTGTTAGAAATATTGTTGAGTCCTACTTGAAATGTTCAGTTGTGTCTTTTCATGAACCATCTATACAAATTCTACTTTTGTTTTTCCTTCTAAGTTCATACGTTCACTCAAAAGTAAAGAAGTTAAATCCAAAGGTGACAAAAGGTTAAAGTCATAAACCATTTTAAATGGTGAAAACTTAGGTGTTGAATGTATACATCTATTATAAGCAAATTCAACATGTGGCAAACAATCTTCCCATGTTTTCAAGTTCTTTTTAATGATAACATGTAACAAAGAAAATAAAATCTTATTCACTACTTCAATTTGACCATTTATTTGTGGATGACAAATAATTGAAAACAATAACTTGGTTCCTAACTTTCCCCTTCCAAAAGTAACTCAAAAACTTTGCGTCCCTATAAAAAACAATGGTCCCAGGAATGTCATGTAACCTTTCTTTGAAGAATAAATAAGCTATATGTGATGCATCATAAGTTTTATGACAAGCAATGAAGTGTGTCATCTTGGAGAATCTATCTACCACCACAAAAACTAAATCTCTCCCCCTCTTAGTCCTAAGTAATCCCAAAACAAAATCCATAGAAATATCAGTCCATGGTTCACTAGGTATTGGCAAAGGGGTGTGTATACAAACCATGGGGTTTCAAATTAGACTTGGCTTGTTTACAAGTGATGCATTTCTGACAAAATCTTTCCACATCACGTGTCATATGAGACAAAAAAATGATCATGCAAAATTTTTAATGTCTTAGCTACACCAAAATGACCCATCAAACCACCACCATAAGCTTCTTCCACAAACAATTCACGTAAAGAACACATAAGCACACATAGTTTATTTTCCCAACACAAATCCTTCATGCCTTTAAAACTTACCAAATGCCACTTTTTCACATGCATTTAACACATCGCCAAAATCATAATCTTGTGCATACAAATCCTTAATTTATTCAAAGCCAAGCAATTTTGTTTCTAAAATGGAAAGTAAATCATACCTTCAAAACAATACATCAGCCATGATATTTTCTCTACCTTGTTTGTATCTAATCACATAAGGAAATGTTTCAATGAATTCCACCCACTCAGCATGGCGTCTGTTCAAATTTTATTGTCCTTTCAAATGCTTTGAAAACTCATGATCTATGTGAATCACAATTTCTTTAGCCATATATAATATTGCCAATTTTCCAAAGTCTTTACCATGGCATACATCTCCTTATCATAAGTAGAGTAATTTAGGGTTGCCTACTCAAGCTTTCACTAAAATAAGCAATTGAATGATCTTCCTGCATGAAAACAACTCCAATACCTATTCCTATAACATCACACTCAATTTCAAATATTTCAGCAAAGTTAGGTAAAACAAGCAAAGGTTCATTAGTTAACTTTTCTTTTATCACATTAAATGTTTTTTCTTATTCTTTCCCCCACTTAAATGACATATTTTTCTTGATGACTTCAGTAAAAGGTGTGGCTAAGCTACTAAAATCACGCACAAACCGTCTATAGAAGCTAGCTAAGCCGTGGAAACTCCTCACTTGACTGATTATTGTAAGAGTTAGTCACTCTTGGATTACCTTAACCTTTCCCTCATCCACCTCAATTCCTTTCTTACTAACAATAAAACCAAAAAACACAAGTTTATTCATGCAAAAGGTGCACTTCTTAAGATTAGCAAACAGCTTTTCTTTCCTTAGAATTTTCAAGACAAATTTCAAATGCCTTACATGTTCTTTCAAGTTTTTTCTATAAATTAAGATATCATCAAAATACACAATGAAAAATCTACCAATAAATACACATAATACATGGTTCGTCAAATGCTTAAATGTGCTTGGAGTATTAGTTAAATAGAAAGGCATCACTAACCACCCATACAAACCATATTTAGTCTTAAAAGCAGTTTTCCATTCATCATCTTCCTTCATCCTAATATGATGATATCCACTCTTAAGATCCACTTTTATAAAGATTGAAGAACCATGCAATTCATCAAGCATATCATCTAATCAAGGAATAAGATGACGATACTTTACCGTTATGTTATTGATGACTCGACAGTTAACACACATCCTCCATGTTTTATCCTTCCTAGGAACTAATAGCAGCAAAATCGCACAAGGACTCATGCTTTCACGCACATACCCCTTCTCCAACAATGCACATACTTGCCTCTGAAGTTCCTTGGTCTCCTCGGAATTACTCCTATTAACAGGTCAGTTTGGAATTGACGCACCTGATATGAAATCAATCGATGTTCAATCCCTCGGATTGGAGGTAATTCATAAGGTAACTCTTCGGGACGGACATCTTCAAACTTCTATAAAAGAGAAACAATATTGCTCGACAAAGCACCAACAAGCTCATTAGTACATAAAAAGCCTCCTTGTACATGAGACCAATAAGGGGCTGGTGTGAAAATAATGCACGCTTGATCTCATTTTTTTTTGCAATATAATTGAATTTTTCCTCTCTTGCTCTCACTATGACCATAATCACTTCTCTCTTTATTCTCTCTTATCAGTGTTTTTTGTCTTTTTTTAAACTTTTTTTTTCAATTTCAACCTTCATTTCTTTTTCTTTCTTTTGTTCATTTAATCTTTGTAACTTTAATTAGTCCTTCTTGACTTGTTCTGGATTCAATGGCACAAGAATAATAGGCTGCCTTATATGGGTGAAATAATACATATTTGTGAAGCCATCATGCATAACCCTTAGACCATACTATCATGGTCTTCCCAATAGTATATTGCATGCATGCATAGTTACCACATCACAAAGCACCTCATTCTCATATTTACCAATAGATAATGCCACCAGTACTTGCCTTGTCACTTTGATTTTGCCACATTCATTCAGCCACTAAAGTCGATAAGGGTGAGGATGTTTCAAGGTAGTTAAGGCCAATTTCTCCACCAAATAAAAGCACCTCATTCTCATATTTACCAATAGATAATGCCACCAATACTTGCCTTGTCACCTTGATTTTGCCACATTCATTCAGCCACTAAAGTCGATAAGGGTGAGGATGTTTCAAGGTAGTTAAGGCCAATTTCTCCACCAAATAAAAGCTGGCTATATTTGTGCAACCCTCTCCATCGATAATGACATTGCAAACTTTGTTTTTCACAAAGCAGCGAGTATGAAACAGGTTCTCCCTTTGATTACTTTTTTTCCTCCTTAATCTACACATTGAGAACTCGTCTTGCTACTAATAAATCTCAAACCTCAACACTTTGCTCATCATTAGCATCCTCCAAAGGTGGCATGTAATCATCATTTACTTCTTCCTCGTTCTCCAACTCAAGCTTTCCTTGAGCGTTTATCACCATCACCCTTTTGTTTACACACTAGCTGACTATATGTCCCCACTCTTGGCATTTAAAGCACTTAATATCATGTTTTAGAACTTGAAGTTTCATTGTTACCTAAAGTAGCGGCGGTCATTGGTTTGGAATTCTTAGAGGATTCAAATTTTGGCTTATTTTGTAGCTACTCATCCCTTTTCAGAGTTGTCTTTAACAGGCTGGTGGTAGGAATAGGTTGTCCCTTCCTAACTAATCCTTTTCATTTATTTTGTCCCTCCACCTTTATGGCTTGATGCACCATATTTATCAACTCAACATAGTGTTGCATTTCAACTATATTTGCAATCTCATGATTTCAACCATGCAAGAACCTAGCCATAATGGCTTCCCAGTCCTCTTCCACATTAGCCCGGATCATAACTACCTCTATTTCCTTGTAATATTCTTCTATACTCTTAGAACCTTGATTTAACCTTTGTAACTTTTGATACAATCTCCTATAATAGTGGCTACGTACAAAATGCTTTCTCATAAGCATTTTCACATCCTCCCAAATGTCCATGGGTGGCTCTCTATTTCTTCTATTAATCAGTAAATGATCCCACCAAACAATGGCATCATCAATGAATTTAATTGCAACCAATTTAACCTATTTTTATCTCCGAGTAGGTGTGACATTCAAATACCATCTTCATTTTAGTTTCCACTTCAAATAAACTTCAGAATCATTTTTACCTTGAAAAAACCATTTGGATATTGGTTTAGAACAAACTTACAAATAGTAAAATGTCTCTTGTGCTATAGTAACTTCACTTTCACAATTTAATATATGCTAAAAAAACAAATCTACATATTATTATTATAATTTCTAGTCGAGGGTAAATTTAGTGATTTTCTTATAATAATCAAACATTTTAAATGAATTCTATTATTGCATATACAAATTTCTATAATCATTTACAATAAATTTTATCATAAAAAAAGATACTAGACGTTAAAAACAAATTTACCTAATTCTTAACAACTAGCCAATTATATAATATACCATCAGGAATTGATCTTTAATAGTATATTGATATATATTATTGAAAGAATTGACAATATTGATAAAATAATGCTTGCAACAACAAATATAAAATAATAATATTTAAAAGAACACGATCTTTTTCAATTTTTTTCAGGATGATTAATACTGAATTATATTGTTCTTAGTATTACAATTAGATGGTGTTCTTGAATTTCCATCTCTCAGATACGTGGCAAAGAAAGCCAAGTCCAAACTCATATCCAGAGTCTATTCACAAAGGTAGCAAATAATGCACTATTTACACTCTAAGAGAAATCATGAGATCTTTAAGAGAACATCCAGCCATGGTGAGATATTGCTCAAGAAAAGTGAAAAAAACACTTTTATTGAAAATAAATGAGTTGACAAGTTTTACACTGCTGTACACTTTCACATCCTCAGTTGTACAATGCACCTAATTTTCCTTCATTTTCAAGCCCCTACTCTACAACGAAAAAACAATTTGATTTAAATCAAAAATGAAAAACAAAAATGCGGCCATAAAAGAATAATAAAGAACTAACTCAACCCAAAAAAGTAAATACAAACTAGACATTCAAACCACCATATAGGGGGGTGGAAAAGGAAGGGGAAACAGGGAAAATCTCTTATTTTGTTTAATCAATCAAGAAAACAAGCTTCCTGGGGGCAGAAGCAGCTAAAAATGCACTGATGCCTGTCCCTTTTAAATTCTTGAGAAACCAAGTTCGTCCACTGCAGCCAGAAACAAAAAGTTTGGCATTTAGAATATTGATGGAAGTAATTGATGATGCCATATCACTTTTGCACAAAATGATTTTTCACAAACTCACAAGCAAAGCCTTTTCCACCTGCAATCTCAACAGCAGGGAGCTAAAGGTGAAGCTGAGGTACGAAGGAGACTCAAAACAGTTGAAGGGCCATTTTAAGCTTATTTTGCTTCCATTTGGGCAACTTAAAGAAGGCATCTTTTGCCATCCCAAATTTCTCTCTAAACTCAACTGCTGACAAGTAAGTCTGCATGCAATTGAACAAAACTATCTCAGAAAAAAGACAATAAAGAAAGCTTAAGTAATATAATATCATCAGTTGTTCATATTTTACCTCTCGCTTGGTCACATCAATTTCAATTGCAGGATCTGATGAGTTAACTTTAAGGCGTTCATATGGATAAATTGGGAGACCTTCCTCATCTTCAGCTTCATCTTCTTTCACATCCTCTTGTATGGTTAGGGATTCTATTCTGCTGCTCATAGAGTTCTCTTTGGAGTTTGACTCAGGTGTCGATTTTGGTGCCTCATGGCTCGCTTCAGACATTGCAAGTAGTTATATCAAAATTACATACCAATTAAAGATTTGTGATTCAGCAGTGAATAGCTTTCAAGAAGCTCAAAGATACATACCTTTGACAGACCGAGGCATGATAACTTGTCGTGTTGGTGGTGGTTGTTCAAAACTTGCAGTAAATGCTGCTATAGCTGCAGATTTGGAAGCCAATTTTGCTGAATCAGGGCTCATAGACCTTGGATATACCTTTCTAACAACTGGTGGTGGAGTTGAAAGGTTTCTGGCACTAGGGTTCTCAAAGTTAGCAGCTAAAGCGCTAAAAGCTGGAGACCTTCCTCTCACACGAACTCTGTCAGGGCTGAAAGACATGCTTCTGGAACGCTGTGATTTGTCAGGTACACTGGACCTGCCGCCATGTGATACAGGTGTTTTGCGTTTGTGTTTCTAATAACACGGTATATGTAATCAGAAATCAATTCTAAATTGAATGATAGTAACAACAGTATACGGGAACTAAAATCAGCAAGCAAGTAAATGGATTGTTGGATTCAACGAAGAGTCACAAGATATTGCAAACTTGATAGGCTCAGAAAGTAGATATGATAGCTCTTCAGAAATTTCACAGCAATCCTTTTCTTTTCTCATTCAATGGTTTTATTCTTGCGGGTGGCAAAACAATGCAACTCAAATTTCTAAAGATCAGTAACCAATGGAGCTAACATTTAAACTTACATCGATATAAGCCTAACATAAATCAAGATAGAACAATTGCACCAGCCTTCAGTCTGTCTATTTTGTTCCATACCTGGAAAAGGCATATTCTTACCAATAGTTTTGTTTTCATATATATATTTTTCAATTAAAACCACAAGAGTAAGTTTCCAAATCAACAACAACAAAAATTTAAGATTACCTACAAACTATTGCTTTAAGCAACAAAAGATCCATGTTTGAGATAATAAAAAATGTGATTCCTAATCAAAGATGTGAAGAAAAATGAACATACTATCAACATAGGTTAAATAAGCATGAAGCGAATATGCAACGAGGAAAACTAACTACATGATATTCAGAGATACACTTGTTCGCATTATAACAGAACTGTAAATATCTTACATACATCTAATAGGGGAGTACCCCCATGTTTTACAATCGCAAGTTTCCTTTGGAATGAGTTCCCTTGCATCTGCATCCAAACAAATGAAATCACTAAGATCTCACACAGAAACCTGAAATGCATGTTGATTGCTTAATAAGAATTGTAATTAACTCACTAAAGATTTTGCAGAATCCCATGTGAAGAAACGTGTGAAGAATGGTGGCTCACTCCCTTCCATAACAATATATATTGGAGTTTCACTTGATAACTTCTCTAACAAAAAATCATGCTCAAGAAATTTCTGTAGAAAGTGGAACAAAAACAAAATTAAAACATGGCTGATATGAGAAGTGGAAGATTGTTAATTGGTTACATAACAACTGAACCAAGGCTCAAGCCACATCACACTTAATGTAGTTTTAGAGCAACTATAAATGATTTGACTGGTTGACTGGCAATCAAGAATGGCCATCAGATCAAAAACTTGAAAAACGTACAAACTTCAACTGTCAAAGTAATGCATAATTACTGCATCTAACTAAACTCTAATCAATGATACCTGTCCAATAGTTAAGGCTTGCAGTTTTCTCTTGGAGTCAACCTGTTGTCCCACCCAGACAAAGATCCCAGAGTAAGAATCCAAGATGAAAATATCTTCGGTCATTAAATCATCTTGGGTGAAGTTGTATATCTCAGACACCTGCGATAACTAGAGCTTTTATAATAGCCAAGGAACAGAACTAAAGTACATAAAAGTCTTGTGAAAATGTGCACATTAGAAAATATCTAAAAACTGACTACCCTTCCTGGTCCAGAACACATAAATGCATAAAGTAAATTATTAAACATGACCACAACTTTAAAATAAGCAGTAGTTTGAATAACACCTAGAGTTGTATAGCCCTGGAATCGATTGACTAGAAAGAAAATATACCTTCAGGTTTCCTGCAGATGAACGCAAATTTTTGCAATAACAAAACCATGGGAAAAAGGGAAAGAATTAGACTTACAATATGTGAAAAGCAGCTTAATAAATCTCAAAACCATAATGGTCATTTTCCCTACCTTTTGAGAATATGCATGAGAATAGGTGTGGATCGCTTTCACCTTCCCTTGCAAGTTTTTGACTAGGATATTCAGATTTCCCTCCTAACAAATCCCAAAATTGTTCAGCTTCTGAACCCTCCTTTTGTGGTTTTGACTGCATGTTTGGCTGCAGAAACAAGAGATGACTATTAAAAGAAGCCATATTACACTAAAATAATATGAGAACTAAAAACAAGCTTTATGCATAAGACATACAATTTTAGAAAATGAAGTAATACAATAATCTAATTTTATATAAAATAATTCTTAGTGTGTTGATGAGTGCATTCACCCATAAAAATGATGCATCTCCAAGTAATTGTAACATCCATTCCAGATAATTAGTTAAGCAAATAAAAAGAAATATGATATGATGTATTAATTTACATAAAGAACTTATTAGGAAGAAATATCAAACCTTTATCAAATCCAGTTGCCTTTCCATCAGTTCCTTGTCCTCTGAGGTGGTAAGGTTTCCAGTCCACGTAAAAACAGAGGAGTCATTATGTACTATGTAACAATATGAGGAATTCAGTGATGATGCTACCTGATTGGATTCAATGAACAGATGAAGAAAAGTAAATATCTTATATACACAGCAACACAGAACCTGAAAATCTAAATAATAGACCAGGAATTGCATCTATAACCAACATGTAGCTCATGATCAAACTCCAAACTGTACCTGAGACGCTTAATAATGTTAAGAAGTAAAAAAATAAATAAATAAATAAGACCAACAAGCATTTAGGGGAAATATATTTGGTAATACCATATTACTAGAACCTGTTAAAACATTTATATAGTAGTTTAAACTGCTCACTTTGAAATGTACATGATAGATTCTAATATAACCTAGTCTAATTAAAATTTGAGTAAATTTGGAAAATAATTTTAGACTAATTTCACAAGTCAATTTAATTTTGAATCTTTTTTCCTTATTTTTTTCTTCATTTCCCTTTTCCTAATGAGAAGACTTGTCCAACTCAGCCTACCCATGCAATTCAATTCACGAAATGTGTTGTTACATTCATGGTCACTTCCACAACTCAAAAGCACTGAACAAAAAAGATTATGGATGCCTGTATCCCATAAGCATAAATTGGCTAGGGATGGTAAAAAGGCTATCAAGAGTCTGTCAGTAGAAAGGAGGTTACAGCAGTGCAATCAGCAGAAAAGGAAGTTACAGTAGTGCAATCAGTAGAAAAGGAAGTTACAGCAGTGCAATGCAAGACAGTTAAATAGGAAATCATGAAAAGATTCAGTTAGTACAAGATGTAGATTAAAAGAGTAAATAGGAAATTGTATTACCATAAAATAGCCTCCTAGATCTAAGATTACCATATATAGATTATGCTGTAATTAATGTATTGAGGTTATATATATGAATGAACAAAACTGGGGAGAGGTAATCAAAACCAGAGTTTTTCTTGATCCAAATTTGACAGAGTCAGGATAAAATAGAGTAAGGATTAAAAATATCAAAACATTCAATAGTACACTGGACAACAAGTTATGACAACAATAATAAAGGCAAGACATACTGGTTCAACTTGTAGAGCTTGCATATTATCAGGTCCAGAACCCTGAACCCTGAATAATGCAATGCCTTCCTCCTTGTATGTCTCCTCTTGAAGTTCATTCTCTTCAATATAATTCTTGTATCCAGAGCTATGACCTCCCTAGTAAAGTTTACAATTAGCTAATTTGGTTAAAAGTTGGAAAAAAAGTTAAAAACTAATGTCATTATAAATTCTTGATTGAGGTTTCATTAGCTTTATCACAAACCTTGAAGACAATGAAGCTCTGGAAGATTGAAAAGAACTGAATTGGTTCATTTCCTTCATAGATTCGAGCCTAAGAATTAATACCAAAACAGAATCAGAAAGGTAACAAATTTGTGCAGAAATCCCCTTGTTACAACAACAGCAATAATTACAGGAAAAAGAATACCACCTGGGCAGGTAAAAACTTTAATGATTCAACCATCTTGCTCGCCAATGAAATAGCAGAAGTTCTTTCCTCCTATTTTCAATGTGAGATATTATATGAGGGTAAACTAATAGGTACCATACATCAATGCATAGAAGAGGTAGCATTACAAAACATCTAGAGAAGGCAAAGAAGGCAAGATAAGGCCTCTAATTCATGTGTACCAAAGCATATAAAAATCTGAGTTTTGCACATAAATAATGAATTCCAACCTGCAAAGAAGCAGCCATTCTGCTTTCAGCAGAACACTATAAGTAGGAAAAAAGTGTGCATATGTAATCAACCATTATTCAAATGTAAGAGTTAATTTCCCATTGTATGACAATGCACCATTGTCCATTCAATAGAAACAACTTTTGAGATTAAAAAATATAAATCATCTAATTTTTCAAAACCAGATTGATAGAGTTATTTCCACCTCTGATTTAGCTTAGCAGATGCATGGCCAATGATTTTGGCAAATATATGATGATAAACAAATTTTAATAGTGTCTCAAAATTAGAGCCATAAAAAAAATATAAAGTTCACAAGAAGCTATGGAAAAACAAAATAAAACAAAGCAAAAGTTCTTAAGCTAGTGGATGTTAAAAAGACAAGAAAGCAAAGCCATGAAGCCTTCTGGAAGGATGCACATATGGATGCTACCAATTACCAGATGTTTGTCTCTACAATGACAATACCACTATTAATTAAGCACATCAATGCAGTGAGATTTGTATTAAAAGTCCAAGCAGAGCATTGTTTAACTGTCTGGCTTGAACAAAATCATGGGTGAACAGTATAAACAAGCTGTATTTGTGCTAAGAAAATTTCATATAAACAAGCAATATTTTATGTTCAAACACTTTCACTTTCCCAAAAAGCATGAGATCTCAAAGCTTAATGTGTGAAATGGAAACAAAACAAATGAAGCCATGATAGCATTCCATGGTGGATCCTAGAATGTCCCACTCCTATTTTGTGACATGTTCCAAAGGTATTAATGACAGCACCACATACTCAAAATGAAATGGGGGGATAAGTTAGTATAGGATGCTTGAAATTTACCTCCACACTCTTCTTCCCAAACCATGTTCCTATAAGATATTCTTCCCTGTCTTCTCCTGGATATGAATATTGAAAAATATAGCAACCTCCACTGTAAAATTTTGAATGATCTGAAGCAGGAACGAGAACCTTGTCCTGACCGTTCACACTCCAAACCTGTGCAATCAAAATGGAGTTATAATTATAACTTAATCAAAAAGCATTTTATGTGGATTACGAAGCCTGGTTAGTTGAGAGGAGAGAATAAATTTGATTTTGGAGAGGAATTGCATTCAAGCATACATATCTAAAATGCTTAAAAAGAGCATTTCAGAAATACTTGAAACCTTTGTTTTCCCAGTGAAACAATATAAAAAAGACTTGATCTCTAATCATTCTGAAATGCAAAGAAAATGCATCTCTTAATATTATATTTTTCATGCATTTCTTGATTCAGATATGTTGCATATATCTGAAAATATATCCTCTAGCTTTGCTACTTCATTTACAGATTCCAAGATTAATTTTGGAGAGCTACTCTTTCATGCATCCCATATATCTTTTACCATACTGCTTCTGAAGGCATGCAGGTAAGCGATCCCAGAGAAGCAGTAAGAGATTTCCAACTCATGTTCAACTAAGGATGAGATTTTCCTTCTTTTAAATAAAAAAATTATAAACAATGGGTCTCATCCTAGTCCTAGAATACAAAGTCCACACCTAATAGATTAGCAAACTAGGAAAATGCATACAGCACCTGCAAATTTCCAGTAACATCAATGTACGGTTGAGGTTCTTCTTTTGCAGGAGCAATTTTTAACAGACCCTTGACATTTACACCCTGGCGTCTTAAAAGTGCTGCAGATTCATTGAAAAGAAGATCCATGAGCATTGGAAAATGGTGACAAGAATGAACGGTACTAAAACTAATGACAATCATCATTGCTTCAAGAATGAAAACAAGATGCAAGGATAAAATGTATGAGATAATTCAATTGCTAACCTGCAACTTTGCCTCTACCATCCTCAGACATGGTAACAACAGTCGTTTGGGGCCATGATTCAAATTTTGATCTAAACATCACCGTCTCAAACCCCTCAATTACCCGAACAACACGGAATTTTGGTCGTTCAACAGCTCGGACTAACTCCTAATTTGTGGGATCAACAATAAGCAAAGAAAATTGAGAGGATATATCATTACAGACATTTTATAATCTCCACATTGAAGAAGGGATGAAGTATTACTTCTGCTGCTCCACTGGCACTTTTCCTTTCATCAAGAGGAGTGTTTCTCCCCATCCATACAAACACTTCCGCTCCACAATCTAGAATATAACACTTATTGGTGTCTAGAAATTCCCTTGTTAAAGAATCAGCTTCAACAGGTTCTGCCTGCCCCTTCTCCACACTTTCATTGAAAACATATTTTTTTTATGTTAGAACTACATCATTATTGTATGTATGATAGTTTATCCACCACATCTTTAAAGATCTATCTTAACGGAGAAAATCAGTAATAGGTACTAATTGCCATGTAAATTCATTAGCTCCAAATGATCAACCCCAACATGTTTTTCTCCATTTCAAGACTTGAAAGGCAACAAATATGTTAATTAGAATAATGTACTTCTACTAAAACTATAGATATTATTATGTGGTTCAATCATCAATAATTCACTAAATCTTATTTTTAGCACATGAGACCAAAGAAAAGGTTTCAGTATCTAATTATACAGTTCTGGTAATTTTTTTGCGGAAAGGAAATGTGATTCACGCTAGCTGTTATGTTTTTTTTCAAAGAAAATCCTCAAACGCTTCACAAATGATGAAGCAAAAAGCAACTATTCAAGGATATATGTATTTCCACTAAATGATAACAATTTGTAGAATAGAGAAGAATTATGGCATTTAAAGACTATCATTGGGAAAAGAAATTTGAGACAAAACAAGAAATTACCAAAACAGCTTAGTAGAAAGAGAAACATCAGTCTTATCCTCATCAATAGTTGTTTTCCTTGGAAGTGGAGCAAAGCCACCAAAAAAACCCCAGAACTCTCCGGCTTCAACATCAGCCATCAATTTTCCATCCTCTATGTGAAAAGGACAAATAATTAAGACTTAACAAGCAATAGGTGTTCAAAAATCAAATATAGAGCCTCCAGTCTAATTCCCCACTCACCGACAGCAGCTACCTCACATTTTCCATCATGATAAGTATCTTTGATGTACTGGACCACTTCCAAAGCTTTAGCTCTTTCTTGAATGGATGAGTTGGAACCATTAAATTGAAAAATTTTTGACTTCGTATCAAGAATAAAAATATCATCATGGTTGAGTGATGATCGGGCAAAAGGAACCTGCCAAAGTTCAAAGCTTAATATAGACATAATGATTGATAATATCAATAATTATTCCTCATAAAGTACAAAATCTAATTTCACAGACTTGCCTCCTTCACATGGACAACATGTTTTCCTGTGCAAACAAACAAGCATGTTTGGTGTTCCTCAGCCTTAGGATGTTTGAAGCCAGATGCAACTCCACCTTTTTGTGGTATAATACATGGTTTAAAATATGATAAGAACTTTTCTGTTTCATGGCCCTGTACTTCACGATATTGTACAGCTCGGCCTCCAAGAGCTGCATCTAGTTCAACTGTTTTAATGGCAGCCGCACCTACTTCATCCTATTTTAAAAGAGTGTGGTCACAAGACCAAAATCATAGACACAAATCTATTGGTGCAAAGCATCTAGAATATGAAACTATGACTGACCTGAGAGGTATCTTTACCTAGCCAATAATGAATATCATGACATAAGGAACCGTTTTTTAGTGCAGTTGTCTACAGAGAGAAAACAAACATTGCGTCATAGAATACAAATTCATGAAAAGCTTTACTCTAATATATCACAGAAAATTGATGATCCAAAAAAAATAGAGAATAAAAAATAACTATATCACTAAGTAAAAAGAACAGTCTACACCAATGATAGGAATAATAAGTTAATCCTCTAAAACAAAATGGATAATTGATAGCAAACAAAGAAGACTCAAAAGAGAAGCAAAACAAGAGAGACAGTCTTTCACATGCCTTCTTCACATTCATACTCAACAAATCTTGTTTTTCCTCATTTCTTTGTCTATCAAAAGCTATATATTTCTGCTCAATATATTACTTCTTAATGCATCCATTTGTTCACTACTTTTTTTTCCCTTTCTTCCTTATTCACTAAGTTAACTTACTAATTAGTACACACATTAAAAAGGACATTGATGCACATGCATAAACCATCTTAGAGAGCACCTAGAGAACAACCCCCCCCCCCCCCCCCCAACTTCTACTTGATTGATTTTCTAAAGCTAGAGAAGAGAGCTCCAAACATCCAAAATCAGAAAACCAATATGATCATATGAACTCTTTTGCAACCAATTATAGAGCAAACACATACAGATGCAGATGCAGATGCAGATGCATGCACACACATACAAGAAGCACAATGAATAGGAAACAAAAGACCAACCTTCAAAATTACATAGGAGTCCCCCATAAAAAAAATTCCATGAGAGGACTTTGGCATAGGAACAGGATGAAAGTTTTCAATCCGCCATATTTCAAGTCCACTATATTTGTCAAGGACATGGTCTTTGAAGAAATTGATCGATTGAAAAACTATATCTATCTAAGATTATCACTAGTGTTGTCATAGTATACGCCACATTTAAAGGAAATAAGAACTTCAGAAAGTGCAACTTGTGAAAAAGAGTTTCTTAAGTGAACAAATATGAATATAACTCAAATATGTTTCATATTTTGTCAAAAAAAAGGATACGCCTTTTGTCCAGCTCCCTGAAAGGCTGAGTCTAAATCTCTCATGGAAACAGCCATATTGTTTCTGCTCTAAATTATTTGGATGGCCAAAACTTCAGAGGCTGAATATAGAGAAAGGGTTACCCTGAAATGAACTTGCATCATTTATATTAGATAATGGAATGGAAAAGTAATGATATACACTACTTGAAAAGGCAAAAGTTATGAAATAATTTCAGGCAACAACTCTCTGTACTCTATAGAATGGATAGGAGCTGGGACTTGGAAACTTCTTGGTATGAGATAAACAAAATAATTTCACAATTAAAATAGAAAAGAGTCAAAAACAATTCAAACTCCATGCCTATTAGTACAATTTAAAGCAAGACCATGCAAATCAGGTAAAGGATCATAACACATTTGTACATGCTTATGTGACTTAATTTTACCAAGTATGAGAGATCATAATCATTTCCAGATTGATTAACTTCTCAACATGAATCCTTAAATGCCAGAAAACGCATTCTTAAACATATCTAATCTTCAATAATGAGCATCAATACAGATAACTTGATAACTTGTCTCTGGAAAAGGAGGATAATAACAGGAAACTATTTAATAACACTTTGCAGGAACCTCTTAAACAGTGTAAACACATGCCTTCAAGGATGTGTGTCGATGGCAGAAGCTCAGGAAGTCTAAAATTTCCCAAGGTGAGTCATATAAAATAATTCTGGAACTAAGAAATGCCCCCCAATTTACACTTTAATGCTTCATAGTCAAATTCAAAGTTTACCATAAGAACATTCTGCTGATGTATGCATCTGTATAAAATCTGTTTCTGATTCTGAACAGAAGTTTGCAGTCTCAGATTTATTTTCACATTGCATGTTGTTGTATCCTATTCCTGAACATGGTGGATTATAATGTCATTCGATTTTTAGAAACTAAAAACTATGAAATTCCAGATACATACGAACTTCACTCATACAGATTGGTTATCAGTTTCAACAATTCAACATGTTTTCTCATTTCTGAGTTATAATCAGTAACTAAGTTCCTATCATCACATATCTAGAGGAAAATGCATCATCACATTCCAGCATCCTTAGTCACCGCATATTACTACGATCATATGCTTTTGCTCAAGTTCTTAGCAACAAAAAGTACCAAAGAACTCATTCTCTGCAGGATAGATGGTGCAAGCAACTAGAAGATCAATGCTGTAAATTCTAGACTTGTATTTAGAATAATAATACACATCACGCCAATGCCATTCAGCTTATCCACTAATTCAGCTCAAATGTGAAATTAGCCTCAAACTCAAAGGTATGTCAGCCGATTGGTTATATCTCCCATTTACTTCAGCCAATCCCATTAGTGCGTGTTTTATATTCTTGTACAGAATACTTTTAAAAAAAAATATTAAAACAACAAACTCATCCAAAAGTACTAGATGATTTAAAATGCAAGTTAGTAACGCAAATTCAATCATTATCCCTTTTCTGTCCATCTAAGTAGAACCGTACATCAAACAGTACAATGTTTTGGTATACTCGCATGGTGGTATTGTGGGCAACTAACCAATAAATGGCAAAATCCAGACAAGATAATATTATAAAAATAACACAAAAACCAAGACAATGTCATTATATGAAATCAATAACCCCAGAATACGAGCGTCAAAACATGGAGTCACAACTAGAAAACTTTGGGCAAACCAGCCAATGATCAAAGCAAAACTACTCCCAGAAGAGAAGAATTTGACTAGAAACACAATAGCAAAACATTGAAAAACGATATACTAGCCAATATTACATTGAAACCCAACAAAATAAACGTACCCAAATATCGATATTAAAATAAACAATGTTTTACTAAACCGCACATCAAAAGATGCAATTTTGGCTTGATCAGGTAGCCTACCATTGTCAACATAAGCTAACGTAACCAAGATCAATATATGGATAAATCTAAAAACATCAGATCAAACCGAGAGCACTCAAAAAAAATGTAACATCAAAGTTTTGCTACTTTCAATAAAAATAAGAAAATCCCACATGTCAAACATCCAAAGAGAAACTAAAATTGTGGTCTATTTTAATGGGTTCAGCAAAAGCGATGATAATTAAAAAATAACCCAAATGCTAAAAAAAGTTAAATTCACAATCTTGATATGAAAATACCTGGTGTATGAAGCTGACAATCCAATAAAGAAGGAAGCCCAGATCCAATCCAATGAAAAAAATAAGAGAAGATTAGATTTTTCTTGTTTTAGCTGACAAGAGAGAGAGAAGAGGAGAGAAACGCTGGGCAGGCTTAAGAAAAATAAAAGGAGAGAGAGACGGGAGGCAAAAGAAAAGACGAAGAGAAAGAATAGGGAATGGGAGGGAGGGAGGGAGAAGGGAGTTGAGGGAATGATGAGTTGCCAGGCGTGCCGATCACTAACGGCAACAAAAGCCACCCCCACGAGAACACACATGAACTCGTTCTTTCTACCTATTTTTGCATTTTCCTATTTTAATTAATTAAATACTAATGAAGATTTTGAAGAAGAAAAGGATTTATCATTACCAACGCGGATTTTTATTATAAAGATTTGAAATCTGGTTTTTCTTATCTTATTACATCACTAATGATGTTGTCCAAAGCTGATTCTGCAATCCAAACATGGTTGCAAGTTATGGCAGGTGTGACATTTTATTTTATTTTATTTTTCTTAGCGCTCTGAAACTTGACATTGAAAAGGTTATAGAATGTCCAGGTGTCACTGGAACAAAATTTCTTTGCTTTTAGATTTAAATAACCATAAAACATGGGCTCTCCAAATCTTGAAATGGTGACGAATTCCCACAATCCAATTCTTTAGTTGAGGAGGGGGGAAACTTTTCTTTTTAAAAAAATATTTTTTATATTAAAATAATTTTTATTTTTTAAAAAATATTTTTGACTATATAAAAATAATTTGAAAAAACAAAAAAAATATTTAATTTAAAATAAATAGAATAAATATTAAAAAAAAAAAAAAAGCACAATTGCAAACAAATGTATGATTACTGTGTTTTGCTGTCGATGTCAGAATCTGTTATATTCTTGGGATAGTAAAGAAGAGGGCGTCACAAACTGAATGGAATAAAAGTTGAAGCACCTTTGTGAGTTCATCTATCTTTTTTAGAGGTAGATTTATTTCTGTAAACAGAACCATTGTTTTTTTTTTTTTTTTGTGTATGTAGAACGTGTGAAACTATTATTTAGATTTATTTATTTTAATCTTTTTAGGTGTGGCCGACGACTTTTTTTAGTATCGAAAAGAATTAAGAAAAAATGCTGCTTATAATAGAAAAATGAGGAAAAGAAGAGAGACATGGTCCGAGTTGTGTATATAAAGGTTGGCCAGGGTCGGTGACCGCCCATCGTACAACTACATTTCAATTAGATCCTGGAACGAACTATGTTTTTAGTTAATTGGATCCAAGTCGGTGTTATATATCCAAAAGTTTTTCAATTGGGCCCTTGTTTCAACAAATTTGTCTACCACTGTTCTGGGTTGAGGAGAAAGTTTGTCTATGGAAAGAACTCATTCAATTAATTAAGAGGCTTTTTGGGATTGTGATGTCCTCAAGATTGCAAAAATACACTCTAATCTAGTGTTTGGTTAATTATAATAAGCACAAATATGGCATGAGTCCGTCCCGCATAAAATTTTGTACCGAACTCCGGCTGCTATTCTTGCTTTTCGATCTAAGAGAGAGGGAGACAAAGAGGCTCAAGGAATGTTTAATATATGTTTATTAATATAAAAAATATAATTTTATTAGTAAAATAATCTAAAAATTAATTAAAATATAAATAAATATATTAAAATGAGTTCACAATATAATTTTTGTATCGTAATTTTAATTTTACTTCAAATAATACTTTATTATATATTGTTCTGGAATTGTAAAGGCCTTCATATATGAATTTTGTTCGTGATGAAATTACGAGTACTTTGATTGGAGAATAAAAACAATTGTATAATTTACTTGAATTATTAATTATATTTTAATATTATTATTATTAAATATTTAAAAAACAATATATACAAACACACATACATTTTAAAGTAATTTCACAATTTGAAAGCAATATAAAATGTTTGGTAGCCAAACACTTGAAATTATTTTTTATTAACCTCAAAATCAACCACAGTTTTAAGTAAATACTTTAAAAATTATTTTGAATTGCAACTAAAGTGCTTTTCATGAAATTGTTTTCTTAAAACTTCAACTATAAAAGTAAAAACAATATCAAACACACCCTAGCTATTGAAACTATTTTTCATTAATCTCAAAATCAACCACAGTTTTAACCAAGCACTTTAAAAATTATTTTAAATTATAACTAAAATACTTTTCATAAAATTATATTTTTTTAAATCTCAACTATAAAAATAAAAATAATATCAAATCCACACTATATATTGAATATAGACCTGACGTCTCTTCTTCCTTTCTTCACTTTGTGCTCTCTATGTCTTAGCTACTGTTACGTGGCACTTTAAATTCTATGCTAGCCAATGTCTTTGGGCCTGTTTGGGAGAGTGGTTGTGATAGCTTTTCAAAATGTTTTTTATACCGAAATATATCAAAATAATATTTTTTTTATTTTTTAAAAAATATTTTTGATATCAGCACATCAAAATGATATTGAAACACCAAAACATATTTAATTAAAAAAAAATTAACAAAAAGCTGTGGCATGGCGGGTGAAACGCTGCGCCAAACAGCTTCTTTATCTCGTTGCTAGTGATATTATATTTTTTTAATTATATAAGATTTTTTTATTATAATATAAATTTAAATAAAATAATAAATTTATGTAGAATTCATATAAAGTGCAAGTTTTTTATAAAATATATGAATTTTAAATCAATATAAATTCATCTATTCAGTAGATTCAACGAAACAACAAGCATAAAATTATTATCATCATTGAAAAAAACAAGAAGATTTAGATATATGAATTATTGACTTCACCGTATTAAGATTAGTTCATTTTATAATTCAATTTAAACTAAACACAAAAACAAAATCTAAATTGTAAAAACACCTGCAATAATCAAATAATAAAAATATGTAATTAATTTTCTATCTATAAAGAGAAAACATAAATTAAAAAACCATCTCTACATTACCACCATTATCATTACTATAACATTAAAATTTTATCAACATTACTCATTAAACAAATAAAATCATTAAACTACCCTAAAAAAAAGATAAATATTTTTATATAAAAAAACAATAAAAACAATAGTTAAAATTATTATTATTATTATTATTATTATTATTATTATTATTATTGCACAAATAATAAACCATAAAATCATATAATCCCAAAAAAAGATAAAAATAACAAAAAACATATTAAAAAAAGGGGAAAAAGGGAGAAATATATTATTTTTAAAATGATTACCAACATAAATTAAAATTTCAAAATTGAATCATATAAAAATAAAACTTCAATAAAAAAATAAAATGAAAAAAATCAAAACAAAAAAGCATAATGCATAAATACGGCAAAAAAAATATTGTCGAAGAACGACTGAAAAAACCAAAGAAATTAATATAAAAAAAATCAAAAAATAAAGACCGAAATAAAAAATAAAATATATAATTTATTCTAATCAAAGTAAAAAATGGAAACAAATAAAAACCATGGGACTTAAATGAATAAAAGTATTTTTAAAAAATAATTACAGTATAATTTTATTAAAAAATAAAAATAAAAATAAAAAATAACATGTATAATTAATTTTAAAAGAATAGAATAATTAATCATTAAATTGCTAACCGTCTTCTCTCTGTTGTCTCCGCACAAATTATCTTGCTGGTTTTATGCACCATGTTGTGTGTAGAGATAGATGTACGAGGACGATAACGTAGCTCAAATTTAACGGGCACTGATTTCATTCCATTTAAATGAATTGGTTTTGTTATTACATGGATATTGTTGATTTCAAAATTGAGATATTTACCTTTATATATTACTTTTTTTTCTTTTTATGTCGAATGGATAATTGATATTGAAAAAACTTTATAAATAGAATATAAATATTTGATGGATGAGATAACTAGTGTGGATGATGGTTACAGAAAAATACAGTCATAGAAATAGAAATATCACATGTTTTCTTACATTAATTAACTTTCATATTCGTTATTTACCACCAACAAATAAAACTTTCACACATATGATATTTTTCATACAGATAATTTTTTTTAATTCATGGTAACCTAATATAACCTATGACAAATTGTCACATTAATTAGTAATAAAATTAAATTATTTTTAGAAATAATTATTTTTTATCATTATATTTTCAATGAAATATTCAAACAAAAATAATTACAATTAATAATTCTAATGTTTTAAAAATATCTTTATCTTACATTTTATTATTTTTATTAATATTTTTCTTGTTGTTGTCGTTAGCATTCTTTCTTTCTAATGGATTAGGTTGCAAGACATCTATGTGAGACGTAATTATCTGGTCTTGATTTAATTTTAATAAAGGATATTTTAGGGTGATGATATCTTCTTTTCAGCATGATAAATCTTTACTGTAGATCTCTAAAGACTAGTTAAATGTTTTAATGATTATAATACTAGATGATGATTCTTTTATGAAAGTTATACCTTTATCTCATCTCAAAACATAAAAAAAAAAAAAAAACTCTTTTCCTTTGGATTTAAAGAAAGAAAGCATTTGATTGTCACAATGTTGGGCGAGACATCATTATTGAAAAACAAAGAATGACGCATGTTATGCTTTTAAATATAGTTCATAATATAGTTTGCCAAATCTTATTTAATAAATTGAATAAGGTGCTCAAGATCTTGATTACTTCTTTATATAAAGAAAAATCTCTAAGACTGAATCATTGTTAATAGGTATTCATGGATCAAGTTTCTTCTGTATTCATACTTCACCCATTATTTAATAGATAAGAAATTTAGATATTCATACCTTATCCATAAAGATTGAGGAATCCATTATCTAAGCATAATTTACTATTCAACATAAAATAAAATAGTAATATATATGAGAGGGATGTGCATGTCTATGTGTGTGTATCGTAGGTTAGGTTAGGTTTGGATTGAGTTTGTCAATGTTTATACCATATCTATTACTCATTGGATAAAATAATTATCATTATATATAATATTAACTAGCTTTATGACATCATTCAATTTAATTCTAATAGTATTGATGTATTGAGATATGTCTTCATAATGTCACTTATATTACATATCTTTTCAGGATTAGATTTCATTATTGATTTTTAATAGCATGGAAACTAAAAGGAAAGATGCTGACAAGGCTATACACAGACACCATTCAAGCAAAAACAAAGCACATTCACCTAAAATCATGTCCAAATATTCTGGCATTCAAGGAGTAAACTCAAAGTTATATTTTATACTGTAACAACTATTTTCCTTATTTACTTCCAAAATTGGAACAAATCATTATGTATATATATACTTCAAAACTGAATCAATATAGTGTGCAAAACTTATTCATTGAAAATTACAGCAAAGTGCATTATCTTACATGGTATCAAAGCCACCAATCTTTAACGAGTCAATGATCCAAATCATCACAATGTCTTCTGTATTAAATCAAAATCCAAACTCCAACCCCAGCACCCAACCCTCTTCAGCAATAGATAAATCACTAATTGCATTCAACATCACTGTCCAAATGTTAACACCCTCCACCTTCCTTCAATGACGTGCTTAATTTGAAGCACTTCTCATCAGGGTATGATTTACTCGACTATGTTGAAGGCACCCTGTAGTGTCCCTCCTCCACTGCCACCACCGTTGCTGAGTTATGTAAAACTCACCGTGTTCGACAGGATAAGCTTATCCTCAGTGCGATCTTAGCATCCACCTCCCCATCAGTTACCCCACTTATTGCTACGGCAAAAACTTCTCATGATGCTTGGAAAAAACTCAAAAACTTGTATGCTAGTCGATACCGGACTCGAGCTATGTAGTTGAAGGAAGAACTCACCTTAATCCAGCTTGGAGCTTGATCAATCACAGAATACCTTCACACTGTGAAGGCCTTGGCAAATGAAATTGCCATTATTAATCATCCAATTTCGAATAATGACCTAACTCTTTATGTGCTCAACGGATTAGGTCCAGATTTTCGAGAAATCGTAGCACCCATTCGAGCCCATGAGACATCACTGGTTTTTGAAGAGCTACATGATCTCCTAGTTGGACACGGAGCGTACCTAAGACACTTAAAAGTCACCACAAAGTAGCTGGTTACATCTGTTAATTTCTCAAAAACAAGATCATCTATACAGGGGGAGAATCAAACGTGGTCGTTTAAAAGAAATGACAATAGCCAACAGCCTCATGGGTCACAAAAAAATCCTATGGAGCCCAACGTGACAACAAGCAATCCAATAACTACTCGGGCTGATCCAGTAACTTCAATCGGCGTCCCCAATCTAAGTGCCAGTTCTGCGATAAATGGCGGCATATTGCAAAGTCGTGTTCTCAGTTTAATTCTTCGAATGCCTCCATCAACTGTATTAACACATCAAATGGAATGGAAAAAAATTGGCTACTAGATTCAGTTGCCTCACATAATATCACAGGTGATCTGTCAAATTTATCTGTTCACTTTGAATATGATGGAACTGACAAGGTTGTCCTTAGTGATGGTTCAGGTTTGCAAGTCTCACAAGTTGGTTCTTTGGCTTTGCGTTCTTCTAACCGCACTTTTACAATGAGTGATACTCTTTGTGTTCCAAATCTTCAAAAAAATTTAATTTATGTTCATCATTTCACTAAACAAAATCATGTTTTCGTTCAACTTCAACCCTTTTATTTTCTTGTGAAGGACCAGATCACGGGGGCACCTTTACTAAAAGGAGCATTTAATGATGGCATCTACCCCTCAGTTGCTTTGTGATAATCTCGGGGCCACACATCTCATTCTCAACCCATTCAAGCACTCGCGCGTGAAACATATTTAAATAGATCTTCACTCAAGATCAATTGGTTAATCTGTTAACAAAGCCATTCTCTAGACAACGCAATGAATTGCTACATACCAAGATTGATCTTTCCGATGGAAGCTCAATCTTGTGGGGACATAAAAGGGAAGATGCTGACAAGATTATACATAGACACCATTCGCCTAAAATCACGTCCAAATATTCTGGCATTCAACAACTATTTTTCTTATTTACTTCCAAAATTGGAACAAATCATTTTGTATATATATGCATCAAAACTGAATCAATTTAGTGTGCAAAATCTTATTCATTGAAAATTACAGCAGAGTACATTATCTTACATAAACGTATTTTTCTGATGTCACACTTATATTAGATCTCTTTCTAGAATCAGAATTTATTAATGATTAGGAGTTGTGCGATCACATTATTTTCATAATGATATTTCAATCCTAGCTAAAGTATCAAGGATTCAAACCATATTACGTGAAATTCTTGTTCGGGTCATGCCTTCGCTTAGGCCTGCCAAAATTTTAAATTTATTAAGTTTTTTTATATTTAATTTACAGATAGTAAATATGAACAAGGGAAAATGTTAAGATGATTAAGAAAGTTGCCACAGAGAAAGAAATAAATGTACATGTCAAGTACAGCTCAATTTTTAGGAAGACTGGAGTTTTATTCGTAATTAGTGATGGGTAGAAAGAAGAATGCCCTAGTCGGTAGTTCCAACTACGCAAACAATAAGGTAATGAATCTAAGTGAAGCATCTACAGCATTTTGAGCAGCCAAGGATGTAAAGATGTCTGCTTCGTTGGAAACTGCAGAACCCCCACCTGCTAAATCAGACAGAGCCCTAATTGCAATGAATGGAATCTGTTGTTGATGACAAACCAGGGCAACTGCAGCACTTTCCATGTCGATTGGAGTTATATTGAATTTAGAGTAGAGGAATTCACGATAAGCACTGTTATCAACGAAGACATTTGCACTAGCCCCTCTCTTAACTCTCACCGCTTTAGGTGCTCTTGGTAAACAGGTTGAATTAACACACCCCTGAAACGTCATACCCTGTGCATGTTGCAAAACAAAATTATTAACTTCGTTGCTAATCAACGTGATAGATTATAAAACTAGAAAGAAAGGCTCAGCTCTAATACCTCAATTCTCTTTGCGACTTTAAAGTAATGCTTGTTGACAGGAACCCAGAAGGAGTGCTGCCTAAATTCTGGAATTCCATCTACGGGAAATACTTCTTCTGGTTGGTACCAAACATTGTTTAACAAGTTATCTACAGGCTTCCCATTTTCTGAGCCATTTTGGTAGTTGGCAAATCTTAGATAACCGATTTCCCTGGTGTAGTCTCCATTAGATTCTAAGGCGAGTTCATCATCAGACCCATCTCCAAATCTCTACTCATTGAAGAAAGGAGTTATTGATTTGATGGAGTAATTAAATAAAACTTTAAACGGGAGTAAAGCAAAGCAGAATATGTTGTTGCAATGATAAAATTAAAAATAAAAACAAAGAAATTGTAGAATATGTTGCCTGGAAAAGTCTTGTGATGTTAATAATAGTTTGCTTGTTTGACAATCGCCTAGAAAATCAGGGCGTTTGCGGGAATAACTATAACGCAGAAACCAGGGCAGCGCTCCCTTCAACAAGGTCGGTGTATCATAACCTAGGTCTAAGCTATCAGATTCTAAAAAAAATCATGAAGGTTTAGATACTTGTATGTCTCTTAACCAAAAGTCTTAAATGAGAACAGGGAATTTCAATTATAGCTGCCTTGGATTTATGGCAGCTGCCTTTCTGAACTTCGATCCTGTGGTAGTACTTTTCATTATTTAGCATGCTGGAATGTTTGACCGAAACGAGAAGTAGCCAGTCCGAAATAAAAAAAACAAAAGGAAAGAAAGGGAAAGCCTCTAAAAAGAAGGAATAGGAAATGGGAACAGAAAGATGACTCTAAAATTCTGAAATTTTTTTCTCGTCTTTTAAAATAGCAACCAGAGAGGGGGGCTGAAGAAATGGTTTTACTGTATTCCTACCTGCCAATTCCAAAGGCCTGTATGTGCCCAATATTGTGGGATCGTCACATCTCCAATTTGGAGTTGAGGATTTGCATTTCCTGCAATTCCATAGTGTAGGACACCTTTCACCTTAAATAGGGTTAACAGTAACTGCGTGGTGATACCTGCATTCAGCTATACAATAATGAAAATTAGATAAATTTCTACACAAAACTAAACGTCATGCATGGAATAGGAAAATACGATCATCATTACGCCATACCATGCTTAATCCAGTCAAAACTACTATAACCGTTTCGTTTTCTACCTTCCCAAACCTAAATCTTCTTCCTGTGGGGAACCAGAGTGAGCAAACAAATATATAATTAGTATAATTAAGAAGCACAAATCAAGAAGAACCACTTCTTTTAGCTACCCATTTGCTGTATCGCCCCCGCTAATCCTAGCTATTTCACTTCTCTTGAATAGTGACAGAAAAACCCATCTGGTTTTGAATTTATATTTTTAATTATAACCTATAATTTTATTTTATAATGATCCTCATGGGACTTTCCTAGAAAATCATGTCCTAGCGATAAAGCTTTTGATAATCTCTTTTGATCTCTTATTCGATGGGAAAGAAAATAAAAAAAAATTATTTGCAAGAATTCCTTGACCAATAAATTAAGACAGACATAGATGTATGCTTGTATTTTTGGAAAATTAAATGTAAGGAAATCTTAATATCAATATCTACATGAGAATCGAACTAAAGAAATCAATCCCCGAGAACGGGAAGATGATTAAAATGATCATATACTAACTAAAAGAAGCAACCTTAGCTGAAAAATACACACAGATACCAGCAGAGCATTCGTGAACATAAACAGTTACCGAAGTAGTCCAAGTATGGAACTTGGAGATCAGCTACAAAACTTGGAGATTGGAGAAGTGGGTTCATCTCGAAGCTATTTGGCACTACAATTCCCAAGTAGGGACCCTTCTCATTCGCTCTATCAATCTCCTGCACTGTAGATGTTGAAATTGCACCATATGCTCCGCCACTCGTTGAGCTGCAAACCACCCACACCAAAATAACGAACCCCAACATTATCACCCTCAGACTATTCTCTTTTCCTGGAGCACGTAATAGAAATCCTTCAAGGTTAACAACACCACACGCTTGCCCTTTTATGGTGATATTTCATTGATTCGGTCAATACAAATTTAATGAAGACAGTCATGGTCAATGATTCGTTGCTGTGTGAATTTGAGTTGGCATATGAAAATTAAGCTGTGAATTCTTCGAGCATATCGGGGAAAGTCAGAACCTTGGATAAGCCGCCAAGGGTTTGAATGTTATACACGTCTTTTCATCCTGTTCAGAATTAAAAGTGTTTATAAAAAATGTAAAAGAAAATATAAATAAAAATATTTTGGTGTTTTTAGATCATTTTAATATGTTGATGTTAAAAATAATTTTTAAAAAATAAAAAAAATATCATTTTGAGTTCATAAATAAAAATATAGTGCACTAAAAAATAAAATAATAATTTTACTATTATAATCCATAATAATATGTGTCTATTGCTACGATAATTTAGTGATTCATTTGAGCTTATTAGGTAATTGCATTTTTAATATAGTTTTTTTTTTCAGCATTTGGTGCATGAGTTGGAGTTTATGAAAGTTGTTTTTGCCTTGAGAGATAGTGAGAAATAGGAAAAATATAATTCATTTTGGGAAGAAGAAAAATGAGTCCCTTGGGATATGAAGAGATGTGTATTAATTGCCTACCAATTAGCATCGTCATCTCGTGTGCTTGACGCAAAAAGTTTAATTGGATTCTTCTTGAGCTTTTGCAGGAGTGTCAATTCGGTATCTATCATAAAGTTAAGTTACAAACATTATTGTTAGAGGTCAGAAGAGATTACAAGACAAAACGCTCCTTCTATTGAAAGTGGAACTTGGAAAAGGGTTTTAAGACAAGAAAAAGCATTTGAGTTTACATCTAGATGATGAAATTTTAAAAGAAGCGGAAAATTTAAACTTAGTTTAATAACTATGTCTGATCCTAAAACACAAATGTCTAAACTTAATTTAATAATTATTCTAATCCTAAAACTTAGTCCAATGATGCAAATGTAGATTAAAAAAAAAAAAAAAACCTCGAAATTAGAAGGAAATTTTTACCACTGAGAGTTTAAAATCTCGACTTTATTTTTTAAAACTGAGTAAATTAGCATACACCATGAACAAAGATAGCAATTGGAGGAACAAGGGTTAAACAATAATTAGAGAACAAGTGAGGGCATTGTTGTCATTGCAGAAAAACGGAACCATCCATAAAAGAACATGGGATGGAGGAGTGGAGTTTCAAACGTTTCTCTTCTTTCTTATACAAAGAGTTCATGACTTGCTGCAGTTAATAGTGCGTTTGCGTTGTTTTGCGTGTTATGCGATGCTGGTTGAGATGCTATGCTGTTCTCAAACATGTTTATAATGTGTAAATTAATGTTGTTGTGCTTAGAGAACTTGGGCACGTGATGTTATTAAATTGAATTTGGGTTAAATAAATTATATGTAAACTGTAATACAAACCATGTAGATATAAAGATCCATGATTAAATAAATCCTTCTAAAAAATGTTAAATTTAAACTTTAAGATTCACTTAATGATAACTTGTAGGAGGCACTAAGATTATTATAAAATATATTAAAAGAACTTACTGTTTCACTGTAGCTTATTAGTGAAAACACTATGAATTATAATACTATAGTTTTGGGTTGGTTCGATTTTTCTAAGAAATAAACTTAAATAAAAGATGACAAAATTAGAGTTAAAAGGCAAAATCTTTTTTTATAAAATTTATTCCTCATATTATTATATTAAAATATTTAAGAACATTGATATTAATTTTTTGTTCTTTAAAAAATCCTAGATCATTTTTTTTCTGTCTATATATATATACTCAGGCGCTAATATCAAATAAATATTAAAATATATAATTATTCTCATATATTTATAAGAAAAAAAATCTAACTAAATGACAAAACAAAAATAAATATAAGTAGATTGAAAAAAAATTGACTTGAAAAATAAATAAAAAGAATTTAAAAACAACATCGAAAAAAATAATAAAATCAATTTTAAAATTATCATTGTATTAAAATGTAAATATCTTTTAAAAAAAATATTAATAAAAGTGAAAATAATAAAAAATAGTGAAACCATAATTATTGTTAAAAACATTATTCTATAATTTTTTTCATTCTATAAGATTTATTACTTATATTATTATATTAAAATTATTTCAGAGCAATGATAGTAATTTTTTTTCAAAAAACCTAGGTTATATATATATATATATATATATATATATATATATATATATAAAAGACCATTAACAATTTGGTTACATGTTAAAAAAATCTAGTGTCGATTGTGGCGAAATGTAGGACAATGTTTTATATTATTATTGTAGATAATTTGGCATGATTTTTTTATATATCTTGTCTATGTGTGGTTTCGTATATTTTTTTTCATGATATGAGATCTGCAATATCATATATAAAAAAAAAAACATGAAAGTTATTTTTCACAAAACTAACATTGACCCATGAATTTTTGTCATAATTATTATAAATATTATTATACATAATTAATATTCTAATTATTATTTTTTATACTATCAATGACACCGTAATTAATGTTTAAAAAATAATTTTTTATTTTTTATTTTTTTAGATTTATTCCTCTTATTATTATATTAAAAATATTTTAGAGTACTGATAGTAAATTATTAGTTTTTGAAAATAATAAATAGGTGTGTGTGTGTGTGTATATATATATTAAGGTGCTAATATTAAACAAATATCAAAATATATAATTAGTCTCACATATTTATAAGAAAAAAAATACAAATAATAATAATCATTATCATTATTATTATTATTATTATTATTATTATTATTATTATTTTGAATGTCTTATCTATAATAATTATAAATTCCAATACCTAACAATATTAACAAAAAAGCAACTAAAAAACTCAATAAATGACAAAACAAAAATAAATATTATTAGATGTAAAAAATAATAAATAAAAATATAACAAAACAAAAGATTAAATAAATATAACTTGAAGATTAAATAAAAATAATTTAAAAAACAAAAGAGAAAATAATAAATATCAATTTTCAAATGATCACCAAAACAAATTAAAATGTAAACATTAAAAAAATATAACCTTAAAAAATATGAAAATAATAAAAATTGATAAGACCATAATTACAGGTAGAAAAAAAATTCCATTTTTTTTTATTTTTATAAGATTTATTTCTCATATTATTATATTAAAAAAATTTCAAAACAATGATATATATATATATATATATATATATATATATATATATATAAAATCATGTTGTAAAGAAAAATAAAAAAATATATTGTTTTTTAGTATATTATCGAATTCCAAGAGTTTTCCAAGTATATTTTTCTGTGTAAAATATACCTATAGATGGTAAAAAAAAATTAAATGCAATGTAAAAAAATTTCAAACTTTAGAACAATCAGTTTTTCGATGAACAAGGTTGAAATTCCCTCATGAAAAGAGATCTACTTCAAACCTTAGAAAATACAAATGAATAAAACTCTGACTTAGAGAAAAAACAATCAAATAACAATGCAGTCTTACCTTAGGTAGGATGTACTGGGGTGATACGTATTCTCCTTGCATAACAAGTCTTCTTATTTAGACTCTCGCAAACCAATAAGTTTTCAAGTGACTTTAATACTAGATGACGACTAAGAATTATAATCATAATTTCATGACTATAAAACCTTTCTTTTAGCACGTGTTGTGTCCCTTCTAGTTATAGTAGGGCGTGAAGCAAGAAAAAATATCGTCGCAACATATGGTATGAACTCTTCCTTGGAAGGCAAGCCACAATATGAATGAATGACACGGAATTGGTCATAACACCATTAAAGGTGGTGCATGGAAGTTATTAGCCATTTTATCGCTCATAATCTCTCATGTAGACTCTATATTGTATTATCCTGAATTATATTTTATCCACATATAGTAATCTTCCAAGTGAATTATTAGTTGTTAAGGTATGGAGTTCTATATGGCTTGAAAAGCTTGGTAGACACGTTTTCTCATATATGATATCTGAGACTTTGGCATTTTTATGCAAACCTATAAAGGATTAGATTCTAAAAGGGAATGTATTGGAAGTTAGTTGTCCATTTAGGAGCTAATAATTATGTCATAATGATGTTGATTTTCCCTCACCAATATAGGGTTCAAACATCCCTTTTTAACTCCTTCTACTTTGAAGGATTTTTCTTCAAGACAAGTTGGATTGGATAGAATGTCGATGTGCCATAATAATCTCTATTATAGAAGGACAATATGAACCCAAGCCTTTCATTCCAATTTCTTATTAGTAAGGAGATGTAATATATGCTTTATAGTGACAATATTGTTCCATATTTTTATCCTTTTGATGCCAAGTCCTCCTTCCTTTAAGGGGTAACAAATGGAGTTCAAGACTAGTTGGCTCTAAAGGTATCAAGGGATATTCCTTTCTATAGGAAAACAATTATGATGCTTTCTAGCTTCCTAACAATTGTGCAAAATAAAATGAAGATGATTCAACAATATACCTAAATTGAAAAGATGATCTATTTGATGAATTGTTGGAATCTAGCATAAGTGAGGGACTCCTTTTTAAACTATAAATTAGGAATTTTGACCAAAAGTTAATTTGATGATTCAACCTGTAATTGCTTTGATTACACCTCTAATTTGTTTCAAACTTTTAACTTGGTGCAATTTTGCCCTTAACAAATTTCAAAATCAACCCTAAATTTAGGCATCATTTTCTTGAATTTTTGTGATTGTAAACTTCAATCTCTCTAATTTTACTTGACTCTCTATACTCTTATTTAATTTTTAATCTTGAATATTTTCTTATTAATTTGATCCTTTACCATCTTAATCCTTATTTTCCAAATATATATATATATATATATATATATATAACTGACGCAGAAGATTTACTGTGACTTTTTCCATTGTTCACCTAGACACAGTTCACTGTAGATTGCTATAGTGAAATTACCAGTTTACCTCAAAGTTGAAATTTTTTAACCTTGGGACTAAGGGTATTTTAGGATTTTTCAAGGGATATGAATGATATTTCTTAATTCTTTCCACAATAAAACTACTAAATTAGCTTACGAAATCAACAAAACATAATCCCCGGATCCGGGGGTATTAAGGTATTTTCACAGAGGTTTTTTCTAGGTAATCGCTAAGTCCATATGTGTATAGGTAATTTACTACTAATATTTTGTTTTTTGGAAATACTGCAGTTGTGTCACACTGATGCGTCCGTAGTGTTTCATGCGCACGTGTTACTCAAGAGGTGCTTACAACTCCTTCTAGTAGTGAAAAACAACCATCAGTTGTGCCCTATGAGGCGCTGACATGTCATCTGTCTCCTAAGATAGCTTATGTCAAGGTATGGTGGCCAATGAAGCTTTGGTGGACGGGTTTAAGTTTTTTTCTCTCTTTTGTCTCTCCTACCGCACACAAATACACTTTGGTCCTTACGGTTTATGTAAGTTTTATTATAGTCTTTGGTTTTTTTTTATTTTGCTTTTAATATTGCTTTTTTCAATGTAAATTTTGATTTGTTGCAATTGTGCCCTTCAATTGAAACTGATTATATATGTTGGGTTTCAAGTAGTCCTTATTCTTTTGATTTTTAGTTTGCTTTTGGTTCCTTTAATTATTTTAATATGCATGTTTTAATTTCTTTAAATTAGGTCTTCCAATTAAAATTTATCATATATTTTATCTTTCATTTCGGTCTTTTTTCTTTAAATTTTTTAAAAACATTACACAACATATATTTTTTTTAAATATCTTTATTTATTTTGGTCCCAAGGTTTTTTTTTTTCAATTTTATTCAATTGGAAGTAATTATATATTTTATTTTTTTATTTTAGTCCTTATTCTTTGAATTTTTATTTGATATTAATTTCTTTAGTTTTTTCAGTCATTCTTGGACAATGTTAATTTTTTTTTATCTATATTTATGCATCTATACTTTTAGTTTTTATTTTTTTCATTTTATTTTTTATTGGAGATTTATTTTTATTTGGTTCAGTCTTGAAATTTTATTTTATGTTAGTGATCATTTTAAAATTAATATTGCTCTTTTTCCTCTTTTTGTGGTTTCTATTATTTGAATCAAATGATTTTATGATTTTATTGTTTACGTCATAATAATGATAATTTTAGTGATTATTTTTTTTTGTAAAAATGTTTTGCTTTTTTATTTTTTTCTGGGTAATTTAATAATTTTAATTGTTTGGATAATAATATTTATAATAATTTTAATTGTTATAGTAATGATAATGATGGTAACGTTAGGATGAATTTTTAATTTATGTTTTTTTCTTTTTGTAGATAGAAAATTAACTATTTATTTTTGTTATTTGATTATTGCAGGTGTTTTCATAATTTATATTTTATTTTTATGTTGAATTTAAATTGAATTATAAAAAGAACTAATCTTAATGTAGTGAATTTAATAATTTAGATATCTGAATCTTCTTGGTGTTTTAATGATGATGATAATTTTATGCTAGTTATTTCGTTGAAACCTACAAAAATTTATATCGATTTAAAATTCATATATTTTATAGAACATTTGCCCTTCACAAGAATTCTGCATGGATTTATTATTTTATCTAAATTTATATTATAATAAAAAATCTTACATATTTAATATTTTTTTGCGTTGAAAAAAATATAGTACCACCTATAACGAAACGCGGAGACATTGTCTAGTATATATATAAAACTTGTCATAGAATAATAATTTTGGATTTTAGTAATAATTTTTTGCTTGAAATGAATCACTCTGTTTACTTTAATGTTGCAATCAATAAAATTAAAATATGAAAGAGTCTCTTTTTTTATATATAAAATATGAAGGGCTAAGTTTGTGAGAAATGAAGGGATACCAAAATTAGAAGTGTATACTTTTCAAGATGTTTGTTATCATCACCGATGTAAAATTCTGTTGATGATTTAATATTTTGTGGTAGTGAGCAGCAGCAGTAACGGATAAAATGAAACCCCATTGGATGGTAATCAAAATAAATAAATCTTAGATCGACATTGAGATATATTGCATTCTTACCATCAAAGTAAGTATGGCTATAGATTAAGCTAGTAATATATAAATCTAAGTTCTTTATCAAAACTATAAATCTTATAAGCTAAGACAAGACCGAATTAATTTTTTCTTATTGCCTAGTAGCTAGCTGGAGATGTCACAGCGGCAGAGAGGACAAGAGTGGCAGTAGGAGAGCCAGGAGGAGATGCATGCTTCATGGTAGACATGCCCACACGGGACTTTTTTGCCTGATTGGAAACCCTCCATGCAAACTGCACAGACAGCATCAACTGGAGCAAGTGCCGTGGGCATATCAGCTACAATGGTAGAGTTTGAGTCTGTGATTTGTTGGCTTAAATTCCCAGGCAAAGTCAGAGCCTCGTCGAGATCAAAGCCTGTAATAATCAGAGAGCTCCAAAATGGGTTGGATGCCATGATATTAGAGAAATATCGAATCAGACAGCTACAGATAGGATTTTGCAGTGAAATTTATAGTTCTAAAGTGACACACTCAGGGGGAGGAGAACTTCTACAGGAACAAGTAATTATGGGTTGTCTGCAGATAAACTTTTTGAATCAGAAAGTCAACAGTCCCAAGAGATTATATGTGTGGGGATAAATATGTGATGATGCACTTTGGCAACTTCTTGTTGAGGACCCATTTAGGAGGAGTATTTGTAGCCCACAGACGTATTCTCTAGTTAACGATGAGAAAAGAAAAGAAGAGAGAGAGCATCACAGCACATGAAAAGATTTAATTTCGATGATAATAATATTGCGATACTAAAGTTAACGACAACAACAGTCTAAGTTATTATTAGCTTAAATTCTTTTATTTATTCAGTAAAACACTTTCGAGCTAGTTTATATATCAAAGCTAGATTTTTATTTTTAAAATGTATTTTTCACTTTAGTTTGATGGGTTTAGAAAAACATTACGTTTAGAATTTCTTTAAAAATAAGAGCTTTAAAATTGAATATAATGTGAGCAATAATAAGAAAGAAAATATATTATTTTTTTACAAAGAAGTATTTGGAGTTAATTTTGAATCTAGATCGCATGTGTTTGGCGGATGCAATCATTGGTAAAGCATTCTAAAGGTGCATGTCAATCCATACAATAATTTGTTATTTTTTTTCAGTAAAGATATAAAGTATTGTTATACAATTTATAAATTATATGATATAAATTCTATTTTTTTCAATCAAAATATCAAAAATATATATTAACCAAGCAAAACGGACAAAACTATTAAAAGATAGCTACCATATTATAATCGTCTGATGAATATATTAGATTCATAGCAATAACAGCAACAATAGTAGCTCAATCTCAGAAATATACACAGAGCTGAAGTTTGGAATAGAAAAAGACCTCAACATCATGCTGCTGCACCATGCTTGATATGAGGTAAAACATGCGGTTTGCAGGCTGCATCTGCACGCCCCAACTCTAAGATAACAAGTGAGGGTGACGGAAAGCCCAGCATTCTGCATGCTACATGCAGCAAATTATTCATGTCAAGTCCATGCCGCCTTTGTTTTCATATTATTATTATACATATATATAAAACGTGTTGCCATTTCCATGTGCATTGTGAGAAAATATACTGTGTACTGGACATTTTACATTTGTACTTTGCGTGCATATGTATGTCCTTTTTTATTTTACTTTATCCGGTTTTGAATAGTGCATTAACAAAAAAAACCCTCAAAAATGACAAAATAATGCACAGAAACCAGGGGCTTTACCGGTTTTTCCATTTTATTTGCACAGTGAATCGACAAAAAAAGCCCTTGAAAAGAAAAAATAGCACACAGTAAACGGGGGCAGCTACGTACTTTCCCTTACGGTTTTTTTGTAAATATCAGTAGGGTCAGGGGTCACTTGGTAATTATCTCATATTTTATTATTTTTTTGAATTTACTGTCGGCGTGTCAGACAGACGCGCCAGCAGAGTTCCTCTCTCACGCGCCTTTTAGGCGGCGCGTGCGGCATCTTCCCGCTGTCAAAAATGAACTTTCGCCAAACCAGAAGATGCGTCGGAAGGTCCTCTCTCTTCTGTTGCAGCGCGTTCCTGTCATATATGTCCCGGTAAGCGGCGGCGAATGGTTTTTTATCGGCTGCCGCTTTTCTCTCTCCTGCCTGCGCAAAGTCAGCTTTGGTCCCTGATGTTTGTAGAAAGTTCATTTTGGTCCCTGAGGTTTTGATTTTGTTTTTATTACTGATTTATTTAAATTAAAGTTTTATTGTTTTCGATTGTTCCTTTTAATTAAAACTGATTATATAAAAAGTTTTCATTTCAATCCTTATACTTTTGATTTTTGATTTATTTTTTATTCCTTGAATTTTTCCGGTATAGATGTTTTGATTTCTTTAATATGGTCCTCCAATTGAAATTGGTAATATAAACAAATATTGATTTTAGTCCCTCTTCTTCTGATTTTTTATAAAATGACAGTAATTATCATTATTTATTTTTGGTCCTCCAATTCTTTTTTGTTTTAATTTTATCCTTCAATTGGAATTAATTTTATACATATTATTTTTCATGTTGGTCCTTATTCTTTTAATTTTTTATTTGATATTAATTCATTTGTTTTTTTTTATAATGTTTATTTTTTATTTGATATTAATTTATTTTTTATTGATATTTGATATTAATTCATTTGTTTTTTTTATAATGTTTATTTTTTATTTGATATTAATTTATTTTTTATTGATATTTGATATTAATTCATTTGTTATTTTTTAATTTTTTTCTATACAAATCTTTTGATTTTTTGTAATGATTTTCCAGGGCAATTTAATTATTTGAATTGTTCTGAAAGTAATATTGATAATAATTTTAACTATTATAATAATCATTTTACTATTAATATTACTCTTTTTTTCTCTTTGTTCATTTTTTTTGTTTTTTGCTTCTTCTTTTTTTTGGATTGGATGATTTGACTATTTATGCAATGATTATGATGATTTTAGTGGTTTTTTTTAATACAAAAATATTTTTTTTTAATGATTTTTCAGGACAATTTAATTATTGAGATTGTTTTGACAATAATGATGATAATAATTTTAACTGTTTTAGTAGTGATAATAATAATAACATAAGGATAGATTTTCAATTTATGTAATCATCTTTTTGTGGATTTGTGGATAGAACTAATTATTTTTTTATTTGATTATTGCAGAGTTTTTTTTATATTAATTCATTTAGTTTTTTTCTTAAATTCTTAGACAATGTATATTTTTTATTCGTATTTATATATCTATACTTTTAGTTTTTTTATAGTTTTTTTTTCTTGGGATTTTTTTTAATTGGTTCAATCCTGGGATGTGAATTTAAACTGCTAATCATGTTAAAATTAATATTGCTTCTTTTTTTCCTTTATTTTTTTTTTTTGGTTTTCTGTTATTTTTATTTGTTTTTTGGATTAAATGATTTTTATGATTTTACTATTTACGCAATAGTAATGATAATATTAGTGATTGGTTTTTTATTACTTTTGGATGATTTTTATGATTTCACTATTTATGCAATGATCATGATGATTTTAGTGGTTTTTTTTTATACAAAAATCTTTTGCTTTTTTTTAATGATTTTTCAGGACAATTTAATTATTGAGATTGTTTTGACAGTAATGTTGATAATAATTTTAACTGTTATAATAGTGATAATGATAATAACATAAGGATAGATTTTCAATTTATGTATTCATCTTTTTGTGGATAAAACTATTTATTTTTTTATTTGATTATTGCAGGGTTTTTTTAATATTAATTCATTTAGTTTTTTTTTAATTCTTAGACAATGTATATTTTTTATTCGTATTTATACATCTATATTTTTAGTTTTTTTATAGTTTTTTTTCTTGTGATTTTTTTTAATCAGTTCAATCCTGGGAATTGAATTTAAACTGGTAATTATTTTAAAATTAATATTGCTTTTTTTTTCCTTTATTTATTTTTTTTGGTTTTCTGTTATTTTTATTTATTTTTTAGATTAAATGATTTTTATGATTTTACTATTTACGCAATAGTAATGATAATTTTAGTGATTGGTTTTTTATTACTTTTGGATGATTTTTATGATTTCACTATTTATGTAATGATCATGATGATTTTAGTGGTTGTTTTTTTTTATACAAAAATCTTTTGCTATTTTTAAATGATTTTTCAGGACAATTTAATTATTGAGATTGTTTTGACAGTAATGTTGATAATAATTTTAATTGTTATAGTAGTGATAATGATAATAACATAAGGATAGATTTTCAATTTATGTATTGATCTTTTTGTGGATAGAACTATTTATTTTTTTATTTGATTATTGCAGGGTTTTTTTTATATTAATTCATTTAGTTTTTTTTTTAATTCTTAGACAATGTATATTTTTTATTCGTATTTATACATCTATACTTTTAGTTTTTTTTATAGATTTTTTTCTTGTGATTTTTTTAATCGGTTCAATCCTGATATTTGAATTTAAATTGGTAGTCATTTTAAAATTAATATTGCTTCATTTTTTCTTTTATTTATTTTTTTTGGTTTTCTGTTATTTTTATTTATTTTTTGGATTAAATGATTTTTATGATTTTACTATTTACGCAATAGTAATGATAATTTTAGTGATTGGTTTGTTATTACTTTTGGATGATTTTTATGATTTCACTATTTATGCAATGATCATGATGATTTTAGTGGTTGTTTTTTTTTTCTTTTTATACAAAAATCTTTTGCTTTTTTTTTTAATGATTTTTCAGAACAATTTAATTATTGAGATTGTTTTGACACTAATGTTGATAACAATTTTAACTGTTATAGTAGTGATAATAATAATAACATAATGATTAAAGCAAGGTGGATAACATTCGATGAAAATCCAGGTCCTGCACCCAATTAAGCTTCACGGAAATGGGGTACCAAGTGTTCACACATTTAAAATGACATTGGCAAAAGCTTTTGAAAATGGAGGGTGTCGATATCAGAAGATGAAGTCTGCTTTGATGATTTCTTTTTATTTTGGTCATGTCCGCACACTATGTTCATGTTTTAACTTGTTGGCAATGTTACTCATAACACCACAAGACTTTTCTTGTTAAGCAAGCATTTCTCTTTAATGATCATGTATTTTCTTGTGTTTATGACGCGTTTTTATAACACAAGTGCTCCTTATATCCTTTCATCTAATTTATACATGATCCCATGATTTTATAAAGAATTTTGGCAAATCAAAGTCTAGTACGAAAAGAAATGTCAATTTGTTGTTTGTTTAACAAATGTGTTTTGGGAATTCAAAGGATTTTCATTGAAGGGTGATCTCATATCCCAAAAACCCACATAATAAAGCTAATCTTTTAGCTAAACCAAATAATCCAAAAAAATCAACGAATCATTTTGCATGGAGAAGTAAGGCTTACTAATCCCGGATGCACGTTTTTGAAATGAGGAGAGGCCATTTTTTATATGCCTTCACAAAGTTTCAAATATCCATTGTAGTCCCTATTTGATCATAATAATTATTTCTTGATAATTAAGCATGACAAGGATCACACCCTATACTAGGGGCAAGTGCAATTTTTTTTTTCAATTCACAAAGTAGTCCTCGATGACAAATGATGCCCAAAAAATCTAGGGGCATAAACATAAAAATATTTTAGTACACTATAGCAAATCAATTCAACATTTTAGTAGTACTAAAAACCCAAAATAGAAAGCCCAAACAAGTACCGAGGGGCATGTCAAGAGATACCCAAATAAATTGGGAGGCTATAAACATAAAAGGAATTTTAGTATATTATGACAAATCGAGTGAACATGATAGTACTAAAAAACCCATGATAAAAAGTCCAAACAAAATACTGGGGGCAAGTCTAGGTAAAAACCCAAAAAAAAATACTAGAAGGGCATGTCAAGTTATGAAAATCAATCATGAGAACTAAAAAGAGTTTTAAAAGTGAGCACTAAGTGATCCTTAGTCTAGAAAACCCTTAAACATCTTTTGAGCCTTCAAATATCTGTTCTTCATAGCTAGCAACCTGAGCCTACATTACAAGCCTGATAAAGCCCTTTCTAATCAAATACGAGTAATCTAAATCGATAGGCAAGGCTTTTTCATTCGAAAAAAAATTCTTACAAATGCTTCACCAAACTTGATCGAAGCCTTTTTGAAATATAAGACATGCAAACAAGCATCATTTCACATTCTTGTCAAAATCAACATAAAACCTGACAATGAGATCACTTGAATTCTTTCGAGAACAAGTTTGTTTAAACAAACATCAAAATGGTTTTTATGCTTAGAATGACTTTGAAATTCCAAAAATTTTACATGAAAACAATTTTTCCAAATAACCATCCCTTTCCTACAAACACTTGAAGTCCAAAGCACTGGTGTGGCATGACCTGAATGGGGCAATCAAAATAGTTTTTAGAATGACTTTGAAATTCCAAAAATTCCACATGAAAACACAACTTTGCAAATAACCAAGCCTTTTCATGCAAATACTACACTTGAAGCCCAAAACACTTGTAGGGCATGACCAGACTAAGGGGCAATCTACAAATGCAATTGAAGTAGGCTCTATCAATTCTTTTCAAATAATCTGGATCAAACTCAGGGGGGCATGTTGATATGGAAAATCTATCATCTCTAGTGGTCAAAATCTTAAGTTGCGGCTCGAGTAAGCAGAAGCAAGAAGCCGTCAAAGATAGAAATCCAAACCCTAGGAAAGGAAGGCTAGGAAGAAGAAAGGGGGACTTATATCTCTCAGGAAAATACATGCATCATCATACATTACACCCCATTGAGAATCCAGGAAATGTTTTGGAGGGACCGTAATTTATGAACCTTCATTCATCATTTTTATGTACGCTTTCAAGCTCCCACCTTTTCCATTTCCTTGAGCATGCTTGTCAGCTTTATCTCTTTCATGATTTTGGGTTTCATCATGCATTACATCCCCATTGACAATCTGGGAAATGTTTTGGAGGGATCGTAATTTACGAACCTTCATTCATCATTTTTGTTTACGCTTTCAAGCTCCCACCTCTTTCATTTCCTTGAGCGCGCTTTTCAGCCTTATCTCCTTCTTGAATTTGGGAGTTATCATGAATGACATCTCCCCACTAATAATCTAAGAAATGTTTTGGAGGGATTGTAATTACAAACCTCCACCCATTATTTTGTATGCGCCTCGAGCCCCTACCACTTTCACTTCCCTGAGTGCATTTGCGAGCCTTTCAACAAACACAGATAGAGCATTTTTTAACCCTATCTCTTTTCTTATTTGAGTGTGCCTTCAGTCATTAAGCAATTCAGATAACACGTTTTTTATTCATGTCTCTTTCTTGAACATGGGTGATTTTTCTAGCCACCATCAATTCATATAGTGCTCTTTGCAGCCCTATTTCTCCCCACATCTTCGAGTGTGTTTCTCAACCCTCGATCCATCAACTAAAATAGTGTGCTTTCTAGCCCTATTTCCCTTTCATCTTCGAGTGTGCTTTTCAACCCTCGATTGCCAACTAAAATAGTGTGCTTTCCAGCCCTATTTTCCTTTCATTTTTGAGTGTGTCTTCCAACCATTGATCATCAACTAAAATACTATGCTTTCCTGCCTTATTTTTTTTTTATCTTCGAGTGTGTTTTTCAATCCTCGATCATCAACTAAAATAGTGTGCTTTCTAGCCTTATTTTTCTTTTATCTTCGAGTGTGTTTTCCAACCCTCGATCATCAACTAGATTAGTGTGCTTTCCAGCCCCATTTTCCTTTCATATTCGAGTGCATTTTCCAACCCTCACCATCAATTAAAATAGTGTGCTTTCCAGCCCTATTTTCCTTTCACCTTCGAGTGTGTTTTCCAACCATCGATCATCAATTAAAATAGTATGCTTTCCAGCCCTATTTTTCCGTTCATAGTCGAGTATGTTTTTCAACCCTCGACTATCAATCCAAATAGTGTGCTTTCAAGCCTTATTTCCCGACTCCTTGAGTGCATATTCCAATTCTCGACCATCAACTCAATTAGTGCACCTTCCAACTCTACTTTCTCTCCTCTTTTAGTGCGAGCTTTCTAGCCCTATTTTCCATTTCATGAAATCTTCACCCCTTTCATCATTTTCACCTGGGTAGTCACCCATTACAATAAGACCATTTTCCTGTGCTAATCACAAACATCATAATCTTCCACCCTTTGAGTGTCCTCTTTAGGCCTCAAATTTTTAGGTGGAGCGCTTTCTAGCCCTATTCTATCATTTTCCTTCTGAGTGCGTTTCGCAACCCTTATTTTCGCTTCCAGATGGATCAACCATTTCTTGATCTGGTATATCCATTCTCTTTTTCTTTACAATACTTACAATTTAAAGTCTTTTACAAGACTTTTATTGTAAGCATTGTAAAGAAGGGGGCAACTGTCGTAACCCAATTTTTGGGTTACTCCCCATAATAAAATAAACATAACAAAAATAAAATAAAAGGAGTTTGGTGTCGGTAGAAAAATCACGGTGGAAACTTTGGCAATTTTCTGAGCCGAATCGTATCTCTTTTATGCCAAAAAATAAGAGAAAATATAAATTATAGGTAAAAATTAAGTTAAAAATCATAATTATATTTTTTATAAGCCAATTTGATTTAATCATGGGCTAATTCAAAATATTATTATGTTTGAGAATTAATTTAGGATCCAATTGAAGAGTTTAATTAAGTGCAAGGACTTAATTATGCTTTAAATTGTTTAAATTAATTTTATTAAGAGCTTAATTGATGAAAAATCAAATTCTTGAATTTAATTCGGGCTCAATTGAGAAGATTGGAATTTTTGGAGATCCAATAAAAAAAAAATTCAAGCTAATTGTGCAAAATTAAGGGTCAAATTGAAGTTTAATTGTCAATTAAAGGCCAAATTGCATGAATCAGAAGTGAGGGACCAAAGTGAAAAAGACGCTCAAAGTTAAGGCTATTATTGACATTCGGACAGGGACACAATTGCACAAAATTAGAAATTTAAATCCAATTGGGGGTGTAATTAGAACAATTGCAAATTAAAGGACCAAAATGCACTTTTACCTTCTCCAAAGCTGTTGCATCACACACACCTTCCACCTTCACTGCCGACCAACCACCACACCGCCGACAGCCCACCGGCAGCAGCCACCACACTGTTGTTGCAGGTCACCACGTCACCGACCAGCCAACCACCGTGACAGGTCGCACCACCTATAAAAGTCATCATGCACGATGACCAGAGGGGGAAAAAAGGAGAAAGAGGAGAAAAATACAGAGGAGAAAAATGCAGGGGGGAGAAAGCAAAAGGAAAAAAACACAGAAAAACAGGGGTGGAGAGTTACGTTACAGAGGAGATGAAATAATGCATTAAGAAACACAAAAAAACACTGACCCGTAACAGCTATCTCTCTCGCCCATCTTCCTTATCTCCAGCAAACTACTCTCTCCCCGACGGTGCAACAACTCCTCCTCATCGGCCAACGATCAACTTTCTCCCTGATGGTGAAGCAGCTCCTTCTCTCTTGTCAGCCACAGCCAGCAGGAAGCTCTCTCTCTCTCTCTCTCTCCCCGTTGCAGCTCCTTTCTCTCTCCTCTAGTAACGTCTCTCTCTCTCTAAAACAGTGACAGCGTCGGCCACCTCCTCTCTTTCCTTCCTCCGGCCAGCTCCCCATACCACAAGCTCCTTTTCTCAGCACCAGAAGCTCCCCAGCCATCATCCTTCTTCTCCGACGACGAGCAGCAAAGAGCAATAGTGAACAACAGCCACAAACCTGATACTTCAAGAGCTCCCTTCGGCCACCACAGGCCGTTGTTTTCAACGCCACCATGACAGGGAGAACCACCTCGACGTCCTCTACCCAACGGTAATATCAGTTGAACTTCTGGTCGTGGTCGGCCGATCGAGTACTGTTCACGTAAGAATAGTGTAGTGAATTAAGTCACTGCACTGTTCACGTGTTTTGCTTTCTTTTTTCTTTTTTCTTTTTAATATTTAGGCTGGGCTACTCTCGGCCCAGCCTGTTCTGCTGGGTAAAGCCCCGCCCAGCCCAAACCAACTGGGCTTCCAGCCCCTAAGGACTGGAAGCCCAGCCCCTGAGGACTGGAAGCCCAGCCCCTTCAAGGGAGGCTGTCAGCCCACTGTAACTGACAGCCCAACCCATTAAAAAAATCAAAAAAATAAAAAAAAATAAAAAAAAATCAAAAATAAAAATGTTTTTTTTTACTACCATTATTATTACAAAAAAAATTCAAAAATATAAAATATGTTCTTTTCATGCATACGGCCGAATTCCAAGATTTTCCAAGCATATTTTTTGTAAAATAATATTGTATTTTCTCATGTTTTAAAACAAAATTGGATATCATAACCGGTTTATGATTATCCATTGGAATTTGGCCAAAATATAAAAAATAATCAAAATCATTTTTGTTTTATCTTTAGGATGTAAATTTACATTGTAAAATACATCCATGGATAAAAAAAAAGATTTTTATTACGGTGTAAATTTAAATTGTAAATTACACCCGTAGATAAAAAAATAAAGAAAGATTTCCTAACTGCGGTGTAAAATTACATCGTAAAGTACACCCGCAGATAAAAAATAAATATTTTTTTATGCAGTGTAAAAAAGGTAAACTTAGAAAAAAAACAATCAAACAACAATGTAACTTACCTTAGGTAGAGTGCACTAGGAGTGATTCGTCTTCCCCTTGCACAACAAGTCCCCTTATCCAGACTCCCACAGACCAATAGGTTCCTAGTAATCTTAATACTAGGTGGCGACTCCTAATAATTATAGTCGTAATTTTTACGGCTATAAAACAAATACCTCTATTTTCATCGCATGCCGTTGTCTCCCCAAACCCCGGAGATGGCGGGGCGCGAAGCGCGTAAAAAGTCGTCATCGCGACAAAAAAATTAAAATAAATAAATTCCCTGAAAAATCATTAAAAAAATAAACAAAAGATTTTTATAAAAAAAAAATTAAAAAATCACAAAAATTATCATTATCATTGTGCAAATGGTAAAATTATAAAAATTATCTAATCCAAATAACAAATAAAAATAAGAGAAAACAAAAACCCCAATAAAAAAACTAAAAACAAAAACCAAAAGAATAAATGTATAAATATAAATAAAAAATAAACAATGTCCAAGAATTAAAAAAAAAACTAAATGAATTAATATCATATAAAAAAATTCAAAGAATAAGGACATAAATGGAAAATAAACACCATAACTATTAATTAAAAAATTATTTTTATAATTTATAAGATTTATTTGTCATATTATTATATTAATAGTATTTGAAAATTTTTATCATAAATTATGATTTTATTTTCAGAGAATAAATAGAACAAACAACAAACATTAAAAATTAGACATTAAATAAAAAAAATTAATCATATTGGAAATAAAGTCAAATGAGAAGGAAAAACATAGAGCACATATATATATATATATATATATATATATATATATATATATATATATATATATATATATATATATATATATGGACAGAAATAGGAACTATGTGAGAAACATGTATAAGAAATAAATGAACCAAAATAAAATCCAAGATTAAAAGTATAAAGGATAAAAAAAATATAAGTAATAAATTTAATTTAAAGGACAGAATTGAAATAAATCATAACATTGAAATTCAATAATTCAAAATAAAACTAGAAATTAAAAGAACTGGACCAAAATGAAACTCAAATACATAATTCATTTGCATGGAAGGATAAAATTGAAAGAAATCAAACTTTGATATCGAAAATATAAAGGATTTATAATAAATTTGTTTGGAAGGATAAAATTGAAATAAATCCAAACTTTGATACCAAAAATATTAAGGATTCCAGCCAACCCACAAAATTAAAAGACCGAGAACCTAATTGAAACTACAATATGTATTGAATTGCAATTGAATGATGAAATTGAAACAAATCCAAACTTATATAATTATAATAAGAGTAAGAAAAAGGAATTCGAACGTTGAGGGATTGAAACAAAACAAAAATAAAAATTATTAGCTAAAAAAAATCATTTAACTTTAAAATTAAAAAAAAATTATTCACCCTACATTGTGGGATGAGCAAACAATTTTTATAAGATTTTCTAGATCAAAATTAAAATATAATATTTATATATGCAAACTTTAATATAATGAAATAGATTAACATATCCTATTATAACAATAGCAACATCGGAGTATTAACATCTAAAATCATTATTCCTATTATTATTATTAAAATAATAAAAAAAAGTAAAAAACATAAACAAAATAGTAAGCAAGAAAAATAATTAAATTATTGTTATTATTATTATGAAAGAATAAATAAATAAATGAAAGACTAAAAAAATTATAAAAACTACAATAAAAGATGAAAAAAAAATCATTGTTATTATTATTAAAATAATAAAAATTATAATAATAATAATATAAATAATGATTAATAACGATACTTGTAATTAGTAGATCATTTATTTATAATTACTTTCATGCACACAATAAAGTTTCTCCTCCTCGAATCTAATCTAAAAAATGTACCAACAATATGGATGGACTTATCTTCACGTGCAAAATACTTTTAGCTTATTTTTCTTGGTTTCTTGTGTTTTGAGCATTGCCTTTCGTGCAAATATTTTATAGATATACATAATTTCACATTAGTTTTAGCAAATCAACATTGGAAGCTAAATAGCAAATTATTAAAAAAACAAATGCAAGCGCATAATAACCAACATAAACAATAAAATAAATTAAAGAAACATCAAGCATTAGCAAGCCCTGTGATAGCAAATCAGTTTGGAATTTCTCTGAATCTAAGAATAAATCCACCTTTAAAAATTATTATTATGGTTTGAGCATCCAGAACCATTTAATTAATCGGTACTTAGTAAAATTGATTCAATTCCTTTATTTGCTGTGTTTAAGTTTTGAATTAATATTATAAAAAAATATGAACTTAATTTGAATATCCAAAATTGACATGCGATGTGCTTTTTTTCTCAAATTATTTAAAGAGATAAATTATTTTTTATTGAAGTAATATCTAATAAAAATATATCTTTATCATCTAATCACATAACGCCCTAAATATTTTACAGAATTCATTTCCGAAAAAAATGAAGAGGAGAAAAAGCATTAGAGATGTGATAGGGGTGTTTTATCAAACTAGCACAGACTGATAAAAAAAGATATTGCACGTGAAAGATCCACATTACAATTATTTTTCAGCATTATTTACCACATCAACCTATATAATTATTTACCACTAATATAAAATCAATGTGCCCATTTTCAAGGTTGCTTGCATAAGTGTCCTAGACTTGTGGAGATGCCAAGGTCGTCTATCCCCACGTGTTGTGTTCTGTTTGGCAACTAGCAGAGTGCTCTTTGCTATCACAATCATATCAGATCATGAGCTGGCTAATTATCCAATCTGGTCCAGCGTTCACGAGGTCTAATAGTTATTTTTATGGGCCCCATCCACTATTTCGTGCATCACCGTCTCTTCCCTAAACGTTGAGGTACGACCCCAGATGAGCTGGCAATTTGAGACCGTTAGATCTTACTTTTTAATTGCCTAATTAATGACAACTTCTAACGTGGCAATTCATCTGTCCATATTATCATTTGTAGTCGCAAGCAAGGCTAGGCTACTGTACTGCAGTTTTAGAGTGTGTTTTAGTTTGTTTTTTGAAAATATTTTTTATTTAAAAATATATTAAAATAATATTATTTTTATTTTTAAAAATTATTTTTGGTATTAGCACATTAAAAAAAATTAATTTTAAATAAAAAAAATTCTAATTTTTCATGAATGCTTTTTCTTGCATCAAAATCCGACATTATTTAGCACATTTCTATATATATATATATATATATATATATATCATAAATAAAAAAAGTCAAATTCTACCTAATAACCTTGTCCCACTCCTTTCAACCTGCCACGTAGAGCTTCGTACCTCTTTTTTTGTCCACATACCACACCCTAGATTCCTCATCACCTGACACGACACGAATTGCTTGGCAGGTCCACTGCTTAAATATACATATGGAAGCAGAGAGTCTTTCCTCTTACTTAACTCGTTCTCAGATAGCATCATCTCCAAAGTCTACCACCGTGGCACCGGCGGATCGATGGTAGACACGTGGCTGTGCATCGTTAAAAAGACAGTGAGTACGACTCGTTTACACCATTGATATGATTGACTTGACCCTCTTTCTTTTCTTTTCGAGAAGTACACTAAAGAGGCGTGTGTAATCGATTCAGATCTCCCCACACACGTGTCACTCTCCTATCTGTCTTAGTTTTCCTCTTCTTTTTATCTCCTCCCCTCCCAAATTCTCTCCTTCCTTTCTTTCACACCGATCGACATGGACCCTTCAAATAGAGGCGAACGCGAGAGAGACGACTCAGAAATAGCTTCAATGAGCTCAGGCATCTCCTCCATACTAAGCAGCGGGGATGGTTCTATAAATAACATCAGCTCGGGTGATATTTCCACGACAAGCGGGAGCTCCGGCGAGATTCCAATCTCCGTAGTGGTACCGAGGGATGTTGGTTTTGCGAGGGAGGAGTTAACGGTGATGGAGAAAGTGAAGGATAGAGAGCAGTGTGTAGGAAGGAATAATAAAGGAGTGAGCTGGGGTTACACGTCAGTAATTGGGAGGCGGAAGGAGATGGAAGATGCAGTTGCCGTTATCCCGAGTTTTATGTCGCGCACGTGCGATCACGTGGGTGGGTGTACGGCTCCTGGTTCTAGAACTTCCTCTGAGATCTCTGCTATCCATTTCTTTGGTGTCTATGATGGTCACGGTGGCTCTCAGGTACGTACGTATACTCTACAGTATATTTACCTTTCATAAGAAATTGCTTCGTAAAATACTGAATAGACTAAAACCTCAATATAATTATGTGTACCTGGTAATATAATCTTGTCAGAAATGAAATTACTCGATCATAAACAAGGGGCATTTTGTTTTGCATTAAATAAGATAGTATGGTACTTGGTTTAATTAAATTGCTCTAAACTTGGTATATAGCTACAATAATTCTGTGGAGCATTTTTATTTCAATGGGATTTGACGTGGCAAGACACGCGTGGGGGTTATCCCCCCCCCCCCCCCCCCTTAAAATCACCACTATGTTTTTGTATTTTAAAAGTCAAAATAACATAGATTTTTTTTTTTGTTAAATAGATTACATCATGAACAAGAAGAGGTTCTAATAATAATGATGATGATTTTAGTTTTGATTTTTCTTTCATATTTCTCAGTTAAATTATTTAACAAATTATTTTCAATACTTTATTATTCATTAGTAATATCTTGAAATATTGTGTTTTTAATAATGAAATATATAAAATTGCAGGTTTGCCTGATTTATTTTTTTAATTTTTATTACCTAGCTAATATATTTTTTTAATGAGTGTTAATCATGTATTTTTCCTTTTGTGGGAACGGAAGAGGGCTATATGAATGGATAAGCATAAATTGGTTTTTGAAGAAGCATGGCGTGATTTTTTTTTTTAATTATTACATGCTTAAAAATGGATTTATTCATCTAAAGTTTTCTCTGATAAATCCTCCAAACCTTGCTGATTTCTCAACTAAATCTAGGTGGTAAAATTAAATAAAAAAAACTGCAAAGTGCTTGAGCCGGAGCCCACAAGTATATCACTGTATGAAGAGCAAGGTTACTTCTTTGGTGGAAATAATAGATATTGTCTCTTTGTATGCCACGTGTACACACACACACACACACACACACACACACACACACACACACGGGACTGGTGGTTAGGTGGTCTCTCTCCCCGTTTTTTTCCCCCGGGCTATGAAATATGACCCTCCCACCTAAAACGGATCCTTGCAGCGGTCATAGGCAGGCCACCTGTCGTGCAATAATTTGGATGGTGATATCTAGTATCACACGTTGTTTGTGAAAGGATAATATTCATTTGCATGCTAAATAATCAGAAAACATGAAATGTTGGTTACATGAATAGTTCCAACAACAACAAAAAAAAGATTTATACTCTTTGCTAAAAACAAATTCATTAAAAAAATTAAAAAATATAAAAGAAAAAGTTAATGCTCTATATTGATTAAAAAAAGTCTTATATATAAAATAAAATATTATGTCATAAACTGAGATATTTGTTTTTATATTTAAATAATAAATCATGTTATTAAAAGCGACATCATATTTAGTAAAATATTGTTAACAATAAACAAATAATTACATCAAAAATCAATTTAATTATGCTACGAAATTGATATATCAATAACATAACAAGAAAATTATGTAACAGTGATGCCAAATCACGAATATAAATATATTTGATTGGTTATACTTATAAATTATTGTTCACTCAATAATTTTTATAATTATAATTTCTTAAATTTTTAATCTTCATCATAAAAAAGAACAGACTTAAACTTTGGATCTTTTCAAAGTGAAGAGAATGTGTTCAACAATAATATCTTGGTAGTGCTCTTTTCTTTTCGAAGATAAGTTTATTTTTAGATCAACTTTTAATAAATTCTTAGTTATTAGAGTAAATCTCTTTTTGGATGATTTTAGCCCACATCAACTTATTTAATAAATTTTCATTTATTAGCTCCAATGTTTGAACTAGAAAAAAAATCAAGGAATGGACATACCACTTTATATCAATTCCTTGAGATTATTTAAATAGCATTTGATAAAGAGATAAAAACAATGAGATGACATTATTTGGACAAGATTGTAGGAGACAAGACAACCTGCTTGTGTGTTGGTAAAGTAAATAGAAGTAAATTTGTATTTTTGTCTCTGCTTAATGGCAGGATATGAGATAAAATAAAATACAGAGAATATTTATTTTATGCTTTTAATGTGTTTCTCGATCTTTCTTGATGTATGGTTTAATCATGATTTTTAAATATCCTTATAAATTTTCTTTAAATATATATATTTTCTCTACTCCTTAAAAACAGTTTAGTTTCAAGATAAAAATATATACATCAGTTATCGTATTGTCTTTGTATCCAAAAATTGAAATGGACTTATTTTTTTTATATATTAACAAAACTCTAAAGGGAGGATAAACTATTGTTCAACATGACACCAAACATTATAAATATTATAATAATAGTATATGATGAAACTACCCTTGAGCTATGAACTTGGTATTTGGGGCAAGATGACTAGGTTAGTAATCTTGTCTTTTTCGTATAGTAAAATTACTAATTTAACTCTATATCACAAAACTAAAATGCTTTTCAATCAATGGTGTTATGGGTTTTTTTTTTTAATATTTTTGAAATAGTAAAATTATGTTGCTTTAAAAGATAAAATCAACATAACTTTTTATCAAATTGTTTATATCCTTTTACTTTCTTTTATTATTAATTTGAAGGTTAATCAGGTATATAATTATATTTTATCATATAGTAAATATTATTAAAAAAAAACATGTTGGCATGTGTGCAACACATGCGGGGCTTTCCTGTCACCAAACATAAACTTCTTTAGTCGTGTATGGAAGATCTTGGCGTCTCCTTGAGATGGGCCACTGAGTATGCCAAACATGCCTTTGTTTTGGTGCCCACAACCATTTTTCTTCTTCTTCTTATTTTCTCCGTAAATTTAGTGTCAATCCTTTAAAATTTCACACCATTCCCTTCAATTGTTTTACCCTTCACATTTGGTCATTGTTTTTTATTATTATATTTTATTTTATATAATTTATAAAGTTAAAAATGTTTTTAGTTTATTTTTTTGATTTTTCAAAATATATATGATTGCTATTTCTTTTATTTTATATAATTCTTTAGATTTTAATATCTTTCATGTTTTTTTACTCTTTTTTGTCTTCACAAAGTTTTTAAATTGATTTTTTTTTATGATTCTATCTTTTAAAATTAAATTAGTTGAAAAATAAGCTTCTTAATTGAACTCAAATTAAGAGTTTTACAGGTTGCAAGTTTTAGAAATTAGATCAGGTTTAAAAGGTTTAACCGAGTTTTTTTAAAGATGATTTGTTTAATCTTTTTTATTTTTCCAGAACTTTGCTTTGTTATTTTTAACGATTTATTATTCGTGGATTTGATTTCAAATTCATAATCAGAATCACCAGGTGACTTTTTTCTTTTTAGTCATTTGTTTATTTTAATTTTATTGTTTAATATTTTATTTATTAAAAATTGATTTTTGTGTTTTTTTAATTTGTTTATCTTGATTCAGAGTTTAGAGATGATGACTAAGGTTTTTTTTCCCCTTCAACACTAAGTTATTTAATAATTGAGTTTTATGATTTTGTTCAATTTTCTTTCAAATGCGGTTATTATACTATGAGCATTGAATTAGAAATCTTGCATTTTTACCTTTTCTTAATCATTTTATTTTTATTTTCACCTTCAACATTTTATTCGCATGAAAATGAGTTTTATTCTTTTTTATTTGGCTTTCTATGGTATTATATTTCATTTAATTTCTTAAGAATTGATCTTCACCTTTTTTTTCCTGTTTTTTTATATGATCTTAATTTTTTACCAATGAATGCAAAGTGTGCGTGTTAACTTGATTTAATGAGAATACGTTTTTTTTTTAATTATTTCTTTTGACTATATTTTTCAATATTGAGTTATTTATTAACCGGTATGGATCAATTAAAGGTTTTTTTTTCCCTATATTATTCATGTGATAAGATTTACAATTAAACGGCATTTTTATAAGAAAAAACATGATGGAGGCGAAGACTTGTTTCATTTTGTCCCTAGAAGTGGGTGTTTTTAAGTGTCTGTTGTTTAAGGTTGTAGTTGTTTTTGAAAATGTTTTTCTTTAAAAAATGTATTAAAATGATTTTTTTTATTTTTAAAAAATTATTTTTGATATCAGTACATCAAAATAATCTGAAAACACTAAATTTTTTTAATTTAAAGTTAAAAATAAATTTAAAAAATTATCAATTTTTCAAAAATATTTTTGAAATGCAGTGCTAAACACCCCCTAAATCTACTTTAACTATCAAATGAAAACTTAGATGACATGTCATAGAAGTGGATGACACACTATCAAGTCATCTTCTACCCTGATATTGTTGGAGTTTAGCTAGGAGGTTGGATTTCAATAAAGGTTGGATGATAATTTTTTTTTTTTACTTTTTACCAAAAAGTACCTTTTTCTAAATTTAAATATAACATCAAAAACAAATTTTTAATAACCTAAAATTTCAATTTTAAATTTTTAAAATTTTAAATTTTAAATCCTAATAACACTCAATTTTTTTAAAATGATATGATTTGATTTTGGTTTCAATATATTTTTATAAGTGAATGTTTTGTTTGATAATGGTTTTAATTAGTAGCTAAAAAATTTCTATCTCATTTTCTCTCTTTTTGAAAGTTTGATAAACATGTCATCCATTCTTTATTTTTATTTTTTTTAATCTGGACAGGTTATATTATTTTACATGATTTAATGATTTATGTTTTCGCATGTGAAAATGACATTTTAAGTGGGATCGGTATTGTAACAATATTGTAACGATTAATTTTATGGGTGTTTACGAACTATTAGTTTTATGTTGTTTAGGAAGTAACTAATAACATCTTATTAATTACACCCTAACCTACTTTAAAAGATACAAGTTGTAGAGAAATTAGGAGAAAAATATTTAAGTGGAGATATTCTTATCATATTTGGTAGTTCATGTATATTATGTTCTGTCTTATCTGTAAGTCTATCTCTTTGTTTAAATGGATCCTAGATAGTAATTAATTAATATAATACCACTAGTTACTCCCCAAGCACTATAAAATTAATTATCTTTTTAGTTAGGTTATGGTTGTTTAAAAATTATTATTGGTTTACTGTTTTTTTTCTTTTGCATATATATATATATATATATATAAACAAAAAAAGTTGTTTTAAAAAAAGTTGATAGTTTAATTATTTTTTAAAATAAAAAATTTCGAACAAATATTCTTTTTTGTTTTTCTAAGATAATTTAGAAACAAAAATTGAAAGCAGTATTACCAAATTGCCTCCAAAATAATAATGCTGTTTTTGTTTTTTCCTTGAAGCTCACATGATGATAATAACTTTTTTTTTTATCCAATATTTTTCATGTCACAACATGTTTAAATGATAAAACAGAAGTCACAACATTTTGATGACTTGATGCCACGATAGCATTGCATGGTTTTATAAGTTAAACTAGTTAGTGATCCACCATTTTCATATTGTCACCATGTTGGGATCTACAAGTAAGGAGGAAAATGAAACATTATTTAGTTAGGTATTATAAAAATAGTAATATTGTAATATGTAATATGTATTCAAACAAATTTATAAGATGGAAATTGAATTGAAAAAAACAATCATAAAATAGTTCCTTATAAGATAATTTCATGTATCATGAAATTAATCTCAAGAGAAAATACATTTTTTCCTTTTTGTAGCCCTGTTGGAATTTATAACTAATGAATTTAAACCTGTTCAAAGAATATCTCTTGATCCTATGTTTTGGTTTATAACTTATAGGTGGCTAATTTCTGTAAAGAGAGAATGCATGAAGTTATACTAGAAGAGTGGGATCGTGATCACACAATTGATAGCTGTGAATGGCAGAGAAGATGGGAAGCTACATTTTCTAGTGGTTTTGGGAGGGCTGACGATGAGGTATTGACTGAGGCAGTTGCACCTGAAATGGTGGGATCAACAGCAGTCGTTGTTGTGTTATCTGGTTGTCAGATTATTACATCGAACTGTGGTGACTCCAGGGCAGTACTTTTTCGGAGGACTGAAGCTATTCCTCTTACTGTTGACCAAAAAGTTATATCTAAATCTTTTAATGCTTTCTGTGCATTATTTTTTAAAACTATTCATTTTAGTGTTTACTTGCTTTTCCATCCAAAGAATTCCTATTACTGGAACTAATATCTTCATCTAAATCATCATCACTCCTTATTGAAGATCACCCAGATGAATGCAGATTTCTGTAGGATACCCCTTGGTCTTTTGCACTTGTCATGGCATTTACTTCTATACATCACCTATGGCATCTGTATAAAATGAAGAATAGAGTTCTAAGATATATGAAATGCAAAATAGAGAATAAATTTCTCCAATTTTAGTGTTCCGATCATATGTTTGGGTACTTCTAAGGTTAAAAATGAAGGTTTCACAACTGCAAGACATTCAAAATGTCAAATTGTCCATTTCCATGTTGGCTTAAAAAACTTTGTTTACAGCATATACATGTACAGATTAGGCGCTCTTTCAAAACTAAACAAAACTTTATCTTGTATTAACAAGATTTATGATATATATTGTTTCTTTTTCAGCCTGACAGAAGTGACGAACTAGTGAGAATTGAAGGACAAGGAGGGAAAGTCATAAACTGGAATGGTGCTAGGGTACTTGGAGTCCTTGCAATGTCCAGAGCTATAGGTTTTCTTCTATCCACAAGTCTCTTCATATTATATATCCTCTTCATCTTTTGCATTTCATTTATTTTTCTTTCGCATGTTCTGATGAATTATCTTGATTAATCTTTGTATAACGGTAGACATGATTGTGCTATCTTGCTTTGACCGGTAGCTATGCCTCTTCTATTATGCTGAAGACTAAATTTCACAAGATTTAAAATTATTACAAAAAACAAGGGCTTTTATTGAATGTAACATTAGAAATCTTGCAAATTGATCTGATCATCCCTATGTAAATCGTTTAATAACATTTTTTTTTCCCATTATTTTGATGGTATGCAGAGAGGAATTGTATTTGTTATGTGAATCTGTGGTGGTTGTGCACTTTTTGAAGTTTTGAGAGTCTTGTGATTTTTCCTTGGTACACCATCCTCAGAACAAGTACTTGCCAACATTATTGTTAGTCTTTTATAACTACAGTGCTGCTATGACAGGCATCTTGGATCCTCTCCATTTTCACAGGCCATTGGTTGGGTTTGTCAATTTAGATAATTGACGCTGGTTTGAGGATTCTTAATGTATTTTTTTTTCATTGTAGAAGAAAGAGGGTTCTTATTGTTGTTGAATCACCAATACTTGTTGCTTCGGTTTATAATTAGAAAGGAATATAATATTGAACGACCTGATTCCTGTGACATGTCTGTCTTTATATTCCTAGAGACTTATACATGGAACGAAGTTCTCTGTGTTCTTTAATTTCTAGAGGTGTATAATTGCTTTTTTGTTGTCTATCACGGAAGGTTTATCCCTCGTACATAAACCCAAAATTCTTGGGAATCCATTTTGCCTTTTTGGCTAGCTACTTTAGAAGGACAATAGTTACTGAATTTCATTGCAGCTTACTTTCATTTCCTAGGTGATCGCTATTTAAGGCCATGGATTATACCGGTGCCTGAAATCACTTTCATGACTAGGACTGATGAGGATGAATGCTTGATTTTGGCAAGTGATGGTCTTTGGGATGTCATGACAAATGAAGAGGTGGGAGATGTTGCTCGCCGGATACTAAGAAGGAGGCGCAGATCAAAGTATGATGGTTTTTCACCAGCACAAACTGTTGCTGATAATCTCCAAGAAATAGCATATGGCAGAAACAGCTCTGATAACATTTCAATCATTGTTGTAGATCTGAAAAAGAGAAGGTGCCAGGTGAGGAAGTCAAGAGGGGACTAGATCATTTGCACTGCCTCCTATTTCCTTGAAAAACTGTTCTCTCCTCTCAAAGATAGAGCTGAGTTAAATCACTGGAGTTCATTCTCTCATAACTTGGACTCTCCTCATGTGACTCAATAGGTTCAGCTCCTATTCCTGACCTGTATAGAACCGGCAGACAAAAGCTGCTTCTCAACAACCAGAACTGGTTTGCTGGTGCCAGAAGAATAGATCAATCCTTACTTTTAATTGGTTTGATCAAAAAAGATAAACTTGATTGAAAAGAAGAAAAGTTGTTGCATGGTATTCCTGTAAATCAAGAAGAAGAAAAAATGAAAGAGATTGCAAGATCAATCTCGCTCATGTTTTTCAACTTAAAGTTATTGTTTGCTGTGTTGGAAATAGCTATCCTGTCATCAGTCATGATGCCAGGGAGGTGGAATAGGATTTAGAGAAGTACTTGTCAAATTACAGGCATTTGTCAAATCATGAAACTGTGCTACGGTTTGTTTACTTGCAATTTGTGAAAGGCTTATCCAAGGTGGTAAACTTGTTGCAGTGTTTTATAGTAACCTGCATGTATGCATCTGGAAAACTAACATATTTGGCAACCCTTTGATTTTTCTTTTTCAAAAAAGTGTTCGTCTTTCTGCTTCGCTTACCTCCATCCTGTTGGCTTGCTATATGCTATATAATGCCCCTATCTTATTATGTCTACCGCTTGTAAACATTTCAGGTTTGATTGTTAGCGGGGATTGGGGCCGTTGTTTGGAAACAAGGATGGAGACCCAATAGCCGTTTGTGATTTTTAACCGTTTTATTTCGCCGACTTAGTTCCATGTCTTTTCTCTTTTGTGCGACGGAGATAATACAACGTGAGCTTTAACAGTAAAGATATATTTGGCTCTAACTAAAAAATAATAATCTAACGAGTTTGACTTAGGGGCAAATGAGTCTTTTCAGGAGATCATTTTATTCTAAAACTAATTGGGGGTGATATAATTTTTCTGTTTTTTTTACAGTAAAATTATTTTAAATATCCCTAAAAAGAAACCATTCAACTGAGCTATTTTAGAATTCTATTTTTTAAAGCACAATTATATTAAAATGTTACTCTTTGGATTCAACATTTTTTTTTTTTAAAAAAATAGACTTTTTATTACTACTACTACTATTATTTTCTTCATGTCGGAATTACTTTTGTTATTTTCAGGTGGGACTTAAGGCTATTTGATATTTGATAAGTAAGAACAAGTTACAAAACCATGATTTATCTTTCTTAGAATTGAGGTAGTTATGCCTTCTCTCTATTCTATAGCATGTTCTTGAAGTCTTTTTATCCTTATCTTTTTAAATAATTCAAAACCAGAGAAAGCACATTTAAAAACTGTTTTTTATAGGTGTGCTCTTCTTCAATCAAGATTAACTCCGTAGGGTATTTTGTTAAAAATGTTATTGAATTTGGGGAGTCAATATGTCCTTAATGAACTTGAATCATCTAGAGAGGATCTAAACCTACCATTAAAAACAAACCACAATTGATTTGAATCTCTATAACTCCATGTTTATTGATTGGAATATCGATTCCCGGTCAAATTATGTATGTTCAATAAAGAGGAGGATGACTTGGGACAAGATATTGTTGATTTCATATAGCCAAATAAGGTGTAAACATTTGATGTAGGTGGTTAAAATTTGTAGGTGAAGTGTTCTCACTAGTTTGATCTCAATCATCTCTTGAAGTGGTCAAATATTATACATTCATTCATCTGAAGATGGTTTCTTGATATGGTTTTCATGTGAAGAAGAATAGAGATTAAATGACATGTCACTTGGTTTCTTCATTAGATTTTGAATGACACATCACCCATTACTAAACCCTGAAAATTAGGGTTTCTAATTTGGGTTTTTGAATTTTCTTTTTTGCCTTGTATTTTTAGTTGTAGCACGTATATATTATCAATTAAACCAAAAACCTTATTGGTTTTTGCAAATGCATCTCTACAAATGTTTATTGGAATACTTTAATTCAAACTTCTTGTACATCTTAGTTCTTTGTTATGGTATATTCAATTTAATCCTTAATCAAAATTTTAATTTCTTTCAATTAACTCCTAGTTACACTAGTTAGGCTCTCTAAAGCTAAGTTAGGTCCCTAATATTCTAATTATTATGAATTGATTTGAATTAGACCTTTAATCTTATTTCTTATTGAATTGAGACCTTCATTAATTAAGTCAATTAAAGCTATTAAGATGGTGTGTAGCTCTGCAATTGAACTTGTGGTTAAGGCTCACCACAAAGTCAAACACATGTTTTATCAAACAAGACCTTAGTTTTTTACTGTGGGTTCCACCAATAAACAATGTTACAGCCGCAATTGCGAAAGCATCTGAGAGATGCTTTTACAGTTGCGGCCCATGTGACTTTGACTCAAACACAAACTTGCCTGTTAAAATTAACACAATTTACTTTGCCTTCTCCCTTACCTCCCTTTCTACCTCACAGAACCAAACTCTCCCTTAGCCATCTCCCTCACAGAGCAGCCAAATCCACTGTCCCTTCCCCCTCAGCCATCTCCCTCACAAAGCAGCCACATCCACTATCCCTTCCCCCTCAGCCACACTTGCACAGACTTGAGCCTTTTCCCTCACACCAAGGCGCCACATCAATGCTTTTCTCCCTTAGCCACACCCACCTCCCCTTCTCCGTTAGCCCCAAATTGTGTCTTTTGCAACAAATGCTCTTCTACACGAGGAAATGCATCCTAGCTCTTTATAGCTTTTCCACTCCCATCTTTTTTTTACCCTTTACAACATCAATATGTTAGCTGCATAAAACAATGGATCAAAAAAGTCCATATCATAAAACCTTCAAAGCTTGCTTCTTCCTCGTAACAACTTGTTAGCATCGAAAAAACATAGAATTTAGTGAATTATTAGAAATTAAAGATGCTTAGTCAAGTTCATAACAAATTAATAAATAAAAACCACCAAAGGCAAGGATCAAAAACCAATTTAAAGGGTGAAAAGAAGAAATTTTGGAAATATAAAATAAAAGTGTGCATTAGTGATTATGAGGAAACATATTTGACAAGAGATTCAGGGGATTTTTGGAGAGAGTGTCAGAGAGAAGATTTACGAGGGGTTGAATCGATATCATTTTGGTTGGATGTTTTTCTGATTGGATGGGCCTTTTGCATTGCAACAAGGTGTAGCAATTCAAAATGTTATTGTTACTTATAGTTTTGACATGTAATTTATTTTTGTGTGTGAGAATAAAAACATATATCTAATTTATTTGAATTATTTCAAACATTTTATTATTATAATTATTAAATCTATGAAATTAAAAAAATAATATATTTGTGTGTGTGTGTGTGTGTGTGTGTGTGTTTATGTGTCTTTTGAAGTAATTTCATAAGTTAATAGTAATATGAAAAACATGATAACCAAACATACAAAACTACTTTTCATTAAACTTAAACTCAACCATCATTTTAATCAAATACTTAAATTTCAATTATGAACCGCAGCTAAAAACGTTTTTCATAAAACTACTTTTTTAAACTTCAACTACAATAGCAACCGCGATATCAAATAGACCCTAAGAGTTTAATCAAGTCCTTGAACTTCATTCGTTCTTACAATTTTGGTCAAATTCACTTTCAAACATATTTCTTGCTTCAACTAAGTCAAACAAACTCATTAGAAGTTTAAATAAGCCTTTAAACTTAATTAATTCTTTCAAATTGACCTTCAAACATATTTTTTTGTCATATTGAGTTTCAAACTTATTTTTCTTTCAAGTAACTCTTTCTTCAACCTATCTTGTCAATAATATTCTAATCTAACTATCTTTTTATCATTTTGACTTGTTGTAGCTTAGAAGCTCATCTATTTCTAGTTAAATAAAAAAATTTGGATTTATATTTTTTTATACTTTTAAATAATAAAAATATAAAATAATTTTTGGGGCCTAAACTAGGTTTTAACAAAAAGCAAAATAAAAAAACAACTCAACACTACCTAGGTGGTTACCAAGCTTGTGACTTGGGCTATGAGGTTAAGATAATCCCATAAACAAATCAAAGGATATTATGAAGCATATTTTTTTGTCAATCCAATGAATTTTTAAAAATATAATTTTGAAAATGGATTAAAAAATAAACTGAGTTTTCAACTTGGGTTAATCCCCAAGCTATGGTAATGAGATAGAAATAACCTTATAAAAAAATAAAGAAAAATAGATCATAAAATTTAATTTCAAATTAATAAAATATTGAAAAATAAAATTAAAAAAATCCAAGTGAATTCAATTAATTTGTCAAATCCGCAGTAAGGTAGTAAGACTAGAAACCCATAAAAAGAAGTTATAACAAATCATGGAGCATAATTATCTACAAATCAAATATTAAAAGATAAAATTAATATATATATATATATATATATATATATATATATATATATATATATATATATATGTTTTGTAAATATCACCGTCGAACCTTCGCCGAAATATATATATATATATGTTTTGTAAATATCACCGTCGAACCTTCGCCGAAATATCATAGCCATTAGTCACATTTCTCTAGCCTAAAAGTCACAAGTTATTTGTATTCCTTTAGCAGCAACAAAATACCCAACCTCCAATTTCACACACCTTTATTGAGTGGGATTTTAGTCCCAGATAACTATAGCCTACCACTGTCCTGAAGAAGGAACACTCGGCACTCAGAACTAGTTTTATTATATATATCAGATCAGATATTGTTTTCATGTTTTCGTCTGATTTATTAAGCAATACAACTCTGTTCCGCTCCAATTATATTTCTAGATCCTCTCTTTTCCTGTATTCCTTAGTATTCCTGTCGACACATATGATGCTGGATTAATGGCCTTTCTTATCTTGATCAAATTCCAAGCAGTGTTAGTACATTGGCCACTAGTCGCAAGCATATCCTTTGCCATTTCCCCTGCATTCTCACCGAACCGGTGAGCAAGAACCGGGAAAAAGTCTTGGAACAACTGGCGTAACAATTTATCTCAAGAATTGAAAAGAGAAAATAAACAAGCTTCGAAATTTCAAGAAATGTTGTTGTTACCAGTTCTTAATTAGTTTGGCACCCATCAGTAGTAGAAAGTCACGAGTACGTGCATTTATCAAGAAATTGGAACTATCTTTGTCGAGTTCATTTGCAGAGTGTTATTGTCTCTTTGAGAATTTACAAGAATATTTTAAATAAAAAGAAATATAGGAATCTATCTGAATCTGTTTCTGTTCAAAACTCCTGTATAAGATGATATAGTCAGGAATTCAGTTTTGACCATTTACCTGTCAGTGACTATTCTAGTGGTGGCAATGGTGGTTGCAGAAAGAACTTGTTTTTCAGCACCTTCAGCTGCGGATAGAATCTTATCTGTTTTCAAGGCTGTAAACTTAGTTACCACTTCTTTCCTCAAACATTGTGTTCGGCACAACACTCTGAAGTCTGAACTATGAATATATATACATATTGCAAGTGTGATTTACTCACTAACAGCGTCGAGTGAAGCAAAGAGGACCTCGCCTGGAACCGAAGCTAGGAGTTTCTTTCCTGCCTGGGAATTTACCATGGGTGTCATCACAGATCCAGTGGCAGCCTCAACAACATCAAGTGTGGCTTTGCTAAGATTTTCTGTCATCTTGGATAAATTCCTCACACTATTAAATCAAATAGCAAAAGAGCAGATTCGTATCAATTGAGGCAATATTTTGAAAACTGATGAAAATCGGCGCACTTACATTGGGCTAATTACTTACCGTTTTAATCTTTTGTTGGCTCTACTCTTGTTTGTCTCCATCATTCGTATTTCTTTCAATCTCACGAGCTTTGAATCCATTTTCCTCCTCTGCAGCACGAGTTAAAAGCATTTCTCCAACATTGCGAACCTGCTTTCCCAAACTCTCCTCAGAATTCAGATAATTTAAGTTCAGATGTGAGGTATCACGTCCAATGTTCTTCATAGCAAAGAATTTTATAATTTGTGATGTTCCCTTAACCATTTTAATCATATCAGCGTTTGATCTTCAATAAGTTTTCAGGTACCAGAATCAAACCGTGTAGTTATGCCATTGTTCTAGTAAGAAACACTTACCTGAGTGCTATAAATGTTGCTACACATGAAGATACCCTTGACAATCTGACCTGTACCCTGAGCTATAGCCTTAACCAAGACATTATTATAATCTTCAATTCTAGGAGCAAACTCTTTCCAATCAATATTTTTAGTCCTAATTGTTGTAGAGGTAGAGAAACATGAGTGTTCACTTAGAAATGTATCGAGCGAGGACAAGCTGCTACGATGTTCAGAAAAAGTAACTCCGTAGCTCAGAGAACCACCATCCACCATTGGTAAAGAAAACAAATAATTGAGAGAATCAAGCTTCACAACTGGCTCATCTTTTGTCAGTGGCCACTGGAGATCACCAGCTTTTATTATGGTAGCAATAGAAACACTCTTGTCCAAGATTCCAGCAATCGTGAATTTGCCCTTAGCAACTTCTAGAGCTTCTCCTTCATACATCAGATAAACTGTGCATCCTGGAAACTGCAATAGAACTTCTTGGTTGATAATTTTGGTTTCTGGGTTCTTCTGTTTTGGCGAGAGTATGATTCCAGGCCCACCATGCCGGAAAAAACCCATTTCTAATTCTACTCTTGCTTTCTGTCCGTAGAGAAAAAATTTGCTTATGAATGGACAGGAAGAAAGAAAGACAAGAAGCAGATGGAATACACAAAGTTATGCCCCAGGTTATAAAAAAGTTATACTGTGAGGATTGATTCTCCTTATCTTCAGCTAAATTCTACTCCAGATTCCTGGTGAATAATTTTATCTTCAGGCTGTGCTACTTCTGGTGGTGCAAAATGATCAGAACTTGAAATAGATTAAGCACTGGAAGAATTAAGATAACCCAACGGCAAGTAAAGGTTTTTGTAGACAAATTATTAGTTCTGAGGAAGATGAAAATTCAATGTCAATCTACACTTTCTGCAGCATCAAAACATAGACTGTTCATATTCTGGAACACTGATCACATTAAAAATACCAATGAAATAAATTTTTGAACAGAAGCAATTTGTAGATTGTATGCAATGCTGACATTAGTAACAAGTAAACCAGGCATTTGTCATATTCTTCAATTTTTACAGCAATTTGCTGCTCTAGTGACCAGTTTTTTTCCACTAAAACCAAGTGAACAAAACTGGACACTTTGGGCTGGAGTTTTCTGTAAAATCATGGTTAACTGGCACATTTGAGGTTAAAATAAAAATGGGATTCATTCACTTTTGAATTTAAAAATTTGTCAAAATTTAATTTTTAAAATGATTTAAATATATTATACGCAAATAAAAAAAATGATCTAAAAGAAGTGTTATTTGGCATCTTTTGGAAATATCCAAAACCCTCTAGAAGATTATATATGTTTTGGACAAATCTAAAAAAAAAAAAAAAAAACCTTTTCTAATGGTTTATTTATTGCCTATTTGGCTTTGTGGTTACTGTTGTGGTTAAGATTGAAAAAAAAAATTCATGAAAAGTGCTTTTAGTTGCGGTTTATAACTGAAATTTTAGTATTTGGTTAAAACTGTAGTTGAGTTTGAGTTTAATGAAAAACAGTTTTAGTGTTTAGTTACTATGCTTTTCATTTTACTGTCAACTTTTGAAATTACTTTGTATATAATTTAATTATGCAATTAATTATACAATTAATAGGAATACGTTATATAATTAAATAATTGCTTTTAAAAAACCCTCAAACAAAATAATTATTAATTTTATATATAATTTTTTGCTTTCTTGTTAAGGTATTTTTTTAATAAAAAGAAAAACAAATATTTTTAATATAGTTACATCATTGTCAATATATATATATATATATCCCCGCAACTCCCTGCACTCCTTTCTCCCTCTTCCTCCAACTCCCCCCCACCGACAGCACTCCTTTTTTCCCCAACCTACCGACAGCACTCCCTTCTCCCCCAATCCCCTAGCCCTCATGAGATTCCAAACAGGCTCTCAATCTCTAGCGTCTGAACAAGAATTGATTGGAGTTCTGATCATTCACCCACGTCGACATCACAAATACCAAGCCCAACAACCTCCATGCACTTTCCTCGCCAAAATTCTTTTCCCTCCAGTTGTTAATTTATATCACAGCTGCAAAAGCTTTTTTCAGCTGCTTTTGCAGCTGCGGCCCAAACTTAATTTTTTTGGTAAGACTCACAGTAAAAAAACTAGGGTCCCATTTGATTATTTATGTGTTTGGAACTACGGTTCAATGCAATCACAGGTTGAACCACAACACCAAACACCATCTTAGTAAGAATATAAAAAGTTAAATTGAATTTTAGACTTAAACCCAACCTTTAGGCCTAGGTTTGAAATAAACGTTTAGCTAAATCTCTTTTGACAACTTCAATTTAAGCTTGAGTTTGGTCTGGAGAATCTCATTTGTCTTGTGTAGCATATAGAATAGGTATGATCAATTTCTTTATTTTTTTCATAACTAAATTCTTATAACTTCGTAGTTTTTCAAACTCTTTAAAGCCAACTTGTTAGGTTTTATTTTGGTCTTCGGGTCTAGGTTTGAAATAATTCCTAGACTACAAAAAAATTATTTTTTACCAATTTAAATTTGTATTTGGATGTAGAAAACTCGTTATCTTGATCACCCCTTGGAATAAATCTTCCTTAAATTTTTTTCAGAACTTGCTCTTCATAACCTAGATATTTTCTTACAGTTCTTTTTTAAAAAAAATCTTTTAGGTCTAATTATAGTTTTATATTTAGTGCAAGAAATTCTTTCGATTTTGGTTCTTAATTTTCTCTATAAAAAGAGTTGAAAAAGATTGTTGGTGGTTGGTTTTCTATGCGTTATTTTGGTTGAATTTTCAACTTTCTTACCAACCTTTTCTAGTTCTTCTCCTCTATTCTAAGCTCTAGTTTGCTCTTCATCTTCTTCCTAATCTTCATATCTGGGTAGTTTTTGTTGCTATTTAAAACAAAAAGAAATATCAGGTTTAATTCTGATTTTGTAGAGAGTAATCAAATTTGTTAGTAGAAGAAATTCCATCAATTTTAGTTTCTAAAATTCTCTATGAAAGATCTAAAAATAGTGTATCTAATTGATTTTTCCTGCACTATTTTGAACAATATCGCTAAAGAATATTCAACTCTTTTACCCAATTCTCCTCAATTTTAAGCCCTTGTTTTGCCTTTTATTTTCTTTCTAATCTAGAGATTAGGATTAGTCCTAGTTCAAGTGGAGATTTACTTGAGTCAATGTTCATTTAGTTTGTTGGAATTTACTTAGAAGTGAACTTAAATAAGTTGATGTGCTTGAAATTCTAGAAAGCTTATTAAAAAAATTATTTTGCACAAAATAAAAGGCAACACAGCGTTAAAGACATACAATTTATCCTTAAAACAACAAAATTTTCGATTTGTAATAAGCAAGTGTTTTATATGCTTTTAATTTAAGTATAATCTGTATGCTTAGGATTGTATTTCAATTTTTTGTACAAACTTTTATATTTTCTTAGTAAATATGCTAGCTTCTTTTTTGTTGTTCTTTCTTATAAGTTTGTATGTTATAAACAAAATATAATTGTTCACTTGTCTAATCATATAATGTATAGTTTTTCAGAAAACAGATAATAAATCCACTCTCCAGATCAATACTTCATATTTCTAATTCCTGTCGAAACAGATGATGCTGGATTGATGACTTTACGTTTGTTGAATATATTCCAAGCAGAAAACGCACAGTGCGCTACAATAGCAAACACATCCACAGCTACCTCCCCTGCACTTTCTCCAAACCTGTTGCTCAAAATTGCAATGAAGTTAACCAAGTTAATGGCTGCTGACTGACTGGAGAAATATAATGCCAAAAGAAGTTATTTTTCTAGAACTTGGAGTCTGGAACTGTGTAGAAGTGAGCTTTTTTCGAGTAAACGCATTTTACATTTGTAAGAATTCGAAATACCAGTAATTTCAGTATATTCATTGTACAAATCCCTAGACTAAATTAGCTAGAATAAATATTATTTTTACGCATATTTAACAACAACGTTAATTGAGAATTCAATGAACAATTATCTTTTCTTATCTAGTCTAAAATTATACTGGTGTCATAGTCATTGAATTCTGGAAAATACATACACGAGGGCAAGCATGCATATTGTTGCATTTGGAGTGTTATAACTTGTCACGGACAATTCTGGTTGTAGCCTTGATGTTTTAGATAGAGCATGTCTTCATCTACTTCAGCCGCATCTATGATCTTGTCTTTGGTTTGAAAAATTAAGAAATGCCATCACCTCATCATACATTTGATGGAAGAGGACCAGGTTAAAAGTTCAGTTTCAGTAGCATCAAGTGAAGCCAAGAGTACTTCTCCTGGAACCATGGCTGGAATACCTTTCCAGCTTGAGATTTAACCACAGGTGTCATCGCTGATCCAGTGGTAATGCCACCACCATCAAGCATAGTTTTACTCAGTTTTTCTGTCATCTTGTACAGCTTCCTCACATTATGTGATTAACATTACAAAGCAACAATCATACATTTGAGTTGAAGAAAAGGGTGGTAAAAATTTTGTCATCTTCTAATCAATTGTAATGAAATCGGTCTTGTCTTAGGATACCGTTTTATGCTTTCGTTGACTTAGCTCTTCTTTGTGGCCCTAGCACTTCTGGTTCTGCTAATTTCTTCTGCTATGGCACCATTTGTTTCCTCTGCAGGCTCTGGATAAAAGCATTTCCCCTCCCTTGTGGACCCGAATCACTATCCATAGCGATGGGAAGGACGGTACGTCTTTTTTGTCAAACAAACAAACAATTCTAACGTATCAGGATAAACTATAGTCTTACACGAGCCTAAGACTAAATTATCACTCAATGAACCATAAAATTTACTTCAGATGATACTGATGGGATGCATGTTTATCAGTATAGTTAAGTAATTGGTGTTGTTTTTTAATATGTTTTTTATTTAAAAATATATTTAAATAATAATTTTTATTTTTTTTAATTATTTTTATCATCACCACATCAAAATATATAAAAATATCAAAAAATTAATTTAAAATAAAAAAATCAAATCTTTTTTTAAGTAATTTTCATAAGCACTCCTCCGAACATCCCCTTAGAAATCGAAAGAAACAATGATTTGTAATTAAAGAAAACCCGGTTAGTGGAAGCATTGCTACATTTGAAGATCCTGTTGATAATCTGACCATTATGTCCAGCAATAGTCTCGGCCGAAAAATTGTTATAATATTCAACATTTGGAGCAAACTCTTTCCACTAAACATTTCTTGTACTTCTAGCTGATGATGCTGCCGCCCCAGAAAAGCATGAGTGCTCACAAAGCAATGAGACCAGAAAGCTCATACTGCTTCCATAGTTCTCCAAGAATGTGACTCCATAGTCTTCATTTGCAAAGAGAACAAATAATGCAAAGCTTCAAGCTTAACAGATGGCTCATCATTTTTCAAAGGCCATTGAACATCATCTTCAATTAAAAACCATTGTAGCAAGACAAACATTCTCATCCAGATATCTGACAAGAATGAAGTCTCCTCTTGCAAGTTCCAGAGCTTCTCCAGCTTCCATCAGGTGAACTGTGCATGCTGGGATTTGCAAAAGAAGTTTTTGTTTGAGATTTTTGGGTTCTGCAGGGTTTGTTGTTGTGATAGGAAAGTAGATACTGGTGCGGTAGTTTTCATGTTTGAAGTGGTTTTGGATCTTTTAGTCCTGAAACAGCCCATTTTTTTCTGGAGTTTTTTTTTTTTTTTTGAGTAAATAAGACAGGCAGAGGTTAGCAACTCCAGGGGGGGGGGGGGGGTTATGCTCGTGCTTTATTGGTCAGGATGAGAGATGTTTGTGACAGAAAGGAACTGGAAGAAGTATAAAAAGGGAAGAGGGAGAGAGAGAGAGAGAGAGAGAGAGATTGGTAAGCAATGAAAGGTGTGCTGTAATTGTTGATTCTCTTTTTTTGTGTCACTTTAATCTACTCTTCATTGACAAATTTTGCTACTATACCATCCATTGCTAAGGAAAAAAGTCAGAGCTTTATGTCTGCTTTACATTTTGATTAATTAACTTCTGTGATATTTCTAATACCAACAATGCCATTATTTTTTTATAAAACTAAATTAGGTCGTGATTTTACTGTGTATTTACTGTAACAAATTACTATATCTTTAGATGTAGATTACTATAGATTACAATAGTAAAATTACTATTTATTTAATGTTGTTAAGAAAATAGCAAGCGAGGGGATGTAGCTCAAGTGACAAACTTCACGTTTAGAATGCAAGAGGTGCAGGGTTTGATCCTGCATCTGCACTGATTTATATAAATAATAGTAAAATTATTATTTATTTAATATTGTTAAGAAAGTAGCATGTGTGGGGATGTAGCTCAAGCGGTAAACTTAATGCTTAGAATACAAGAGGTGCAGGGTTTGATCTGGCATCTCCACCGATATATATATATATTGGAGGAATTTTGGGTTTTTTCTAATATTAAAATTTGAGATGCGAGATTTGACCGTCGACCGTCGGGAAGCCAAGTAACAATTATGTTTATTTATATTTATAATTAAATTTATATATTAATTAAAAAGCTAAAATATCCTAATTTAATCATAATATTTATTAAGAAAACCTATAAATAAATTTTTTGGAGTTTCTATATACTCTGTAAAATGCTAAAATTATGTACTGACTATATTATGCGTAATTAACCTTAAAATGATATTTTAAATTAAAATATAGATTGAATATAAAATATTAGCTTACAAATAATAAATAATATATATTTTTAAGTGTTATTTTTATTAATAATATTTAGTGAATATATATAATTAAAAACAACTATAAAAGTTGAAATCAATCAAAAGTTAACAATTCAATTTTATATTTTTAGTATTAGAAAATTTTAATGAATATATAATTTTTATTTATTTAAATGAGTCTTTTTTAAATAAATCTATTAATATAAAGTTAAATTAGCTCACAATTGTACTATAGCATCAGAGAGGGATTTTACTGTGAATTATAATAGTTAAATTACTTTATCTCCCCTATGTGCATAGTAACTTTAGCATTATTTAGGGGTTATTTTCATTTCTCTGTATTTTATGCACAATAAAATAACCATCATACCCTCTAGTAAGATAAAAAAAAAAAAAAAAACAAGTTCTGTCTACAGGGGTACCACAGTATTTTCACACTTTCCATGAACAGTAACACAAATGTACAACTACTGATATACCCTCATAAAAGATAAAATACATGAATTGGCTTTACAGGTGTCTAAATAATTGACCATGTTTTAAATATTAATTTTCTCCAGAATGAATAGTGACTTTAGTGTGCAAATATATTTATGTCCCCATAAAAGAAAAAAAAAAAAAAAGCAAGAATTCTTTGTAGGGTTGGTTAGGTAATTGCGGTCAAAATTGACGGTGAAAAATTACCATTCGACATGTCACCTGGTGCTCAACAGTCCCCTATGTTGCTGTTGTTTTCAGTTTAGTCCCTTATCTTTTGATTGTGTTGTATGATCTTGATATAAGTTTTAGAAATTTTGATTTCTTTCCATTTTTTTTCTTAGATGGAAATTGATTATATATTGTAGCTTCATTTTGGTCCTCAGTTTTTAGTTTTTGGATTAAGTGAAAATCCTTAATATATTCGGTATCAAAATTCTAATTTGTTTTAATTTTATCCTTCAATTGAAATTTATTATATTTTTTTTCATTTCAACCCTTATACTTTTAATCTTAGATTTTATTTTAATTCTTTTTTCTATATATTTATTAAATAGCTCCTATTTTTTATATGTTTGTATGTTCATGCTCTTAGTTTTTTTTTTCTAATTTTAATTGTTTCCAATGTTATTAAGTTTTTTTTATTTAATGTTTAAATTTTAATTTGTGTTGGTGATCATTTGAAAATTGATATTTATTATATTTTCTCTTTGTTTGTTATTTTTATTTATTCTTCAAGTCAAATAATTTTTAAAAATCTATTTTTTTTTTTGTCATTTGTTTTGTTTTTTAATTGCTATTTGTTAATGTTGTAAGGTGTTGAAATTTCTAATTATTATAGAAAAGATATTCAAAATCATAATAATGATTATTTGTAAGTTTTTTTCTTATAAATATGTGAGATTTATTATATATTTTGATATTTATTTAATATTAACGTCTTAATATATATATATATATATATATATATGACCTATGCTTTTTTTTTAAAAATTAATATCAGTGTTCTGAAATTATTTTAATATAATAATATAAGGAATAAGTCTTATAAAATAAAAAATAATTTAATTTTTTATCTAACAGTAAGTATGATTTCATTGATAGTATGACCAATAATAATTATAATATGAATTATTTATAATAATATTTATAATGACGACTACAATAATTATGAAAATTTAACAATTATAATAATAATAATAATGACTATAATAATCGAAATAATTCATCAATTAATATTATTTTTCTTCAAGGTTGACATTTGTTGTTTTTTTATGTATGATTTTCATATCTAAAATTACATAAACAAAAAAATATATGAATTCACATGTAAATGAAACAACTGGAAAAATTAGGGAAAATTATTTATAATAAAAAAAATATAAGAGTCAATCTCCACTTCATTGTAACCATAAACAAAGTTTTTTAAAATACAAAAAATTATGGTTTTAGATTTTTTTTTTATACGGCTATAAATCTTAGCAAAATAATTAGCCTCAAAAATTTTCGGTTCTTACTATAGCGAAATATTTACAATAATAATAATTATTATTATTGTATGTTAGGTTTTATATATTCATTTTATTATGGAAAATGAGTTGAAAATAATGATAATGACTATTTTTAAAGATTTTTCTATTAATTTAATCTTAATATTCTAAAATACTTCAAATATAATAATATGAAGAACAAATCTTTGAAGAAAAAAATCATTTTTTTTATAACGATAATGACAATGGTAGCGATAATATTGTCAGTAATGATTAAAATATTAATTATTTAATAATTATTAAAATAACAGCTATAATAATTATGACAATTTAACAATCATGATAATAACAATAAGAATAATAATCAAGATAATTCATTAATTGATATTGCTTTCATGAAAAATTAACTTCTATAATTTTTTTATGTGTGATATTTCATATCTAATATTACATGAATAAATAATATACAAAGCTACACATCGACAAAAAAAAAATTGATCAAATTATCTACAAATAAAAAATATAAGTTAGTTGTTCTACATTTCACTCAGACAAAACTAAATTTTATAGCATGTCAAAAAATATTAATGGTTCTTGATTTTTTTTTTCATAACGCTATACATTAGAGCGAAATAATCAATCTACATGACTTTTAATAATTTAGTTGTTTATTATATTCATTTTATTATAGATAATTCATTTAAAATAATGAGAAAGATTATTTTAAATGTTTTTTCTCTTAAAAATAATTATATATTCTGATATTTGTTTAATATTAACACTTTAAAAAATATAACAAATAATTAATAACTGAATATTAACTATACATGTATAAGAGATGGTTTTACTTTCATTTCACACTACCAAAGATGAACTTACTCTGTTTTTTAAGCAAAGTTATATTTAATACAAAGATAAATTCTGATAAAAATTAAAAGTCAAAACTAAGAGTATAAATACATAAATACAAATAAATTATTTAGAGTTATACCAAAATTACTTAAAAAATAAATGGATCAAAACTAAAGCAAGAGATAAAAGAATTATTTATTTTTTCCTTGCAACACTTTTAATTGTTTTAATTTAATTCTTTAGTTAAAATTATTTACATATTTTGTTTTCATTTTGGCACATATACTTTTAATTCTTTATTTTAATTCCTTTATTTTTTTATATATTTTTAAATAAACCCTATTTTTGTCCATGTTTATATATAGGCTCTTAATTTTGGGTTTTAATTCTAATTATTTCCTCTTTTGTTTAGGTTTTTTTTCTTATAAAAATCGATTATAATGTTCCTTTTAGGCGGAAAAAGAAAATAAATTTTAATAAATTTTATTTATTATATTTATACTAATTAAATAGTAAAATAACCAACTATAAAATGTAAAAAATCAATCAATTATTTACATAAAAAAAAAAAAAAAAACTCAACATAGCGCGCGGGCAAAGAACCTCATTTATATCTATAAGAAAATGTCCACATTTAGCTTTACTATCTATATTAAATTAGATGTTTGGTATTTCAAAGTTGAGTGATTTTATATATTTTGACAATTTATAATTAAAATCTATTTTTAACTATTTTTAAGTTGTATAAAATAATTATAATTTTAATAAAATAAAATTAAAAATGTGATGTTGAGTTGTCCATGCAGCATTTGACAACTCAACATCACATTTTATTTTATTGAAATAATAATTATTTTATATCACAAGAATTTTTATAATACTTATTTTTCATAAATTTATGAGCATAGAAATCCACAATTTATATCTTCATCTTTTTCATAAGAAAGTAAATTTTTTTTCAAAATAAGAAAAAAAAAAGAGAGAGAGAATAAATGCTTTATTTGTTTTATTCTATTTTTACATGTAATGTGAATGTTTTTTTAATTAAGAATAAAAAACCCACTTTGATTTTTATTTTTAAAATATGTAAATTTTAATTATAAAAATTATAATAAATTGTAAAATAATTAAATAAAAATATGATTATATACATAAAAAAAAATTAAGTTTAATTTGTTATTTAAATATTTTGCGGCTAATCAGTTGGTTACACGTGATATTGACTTTGTTCATGTAAATATATTTAATTTACTAATGAATGATTATTTATCTTTCATGTTCATAAAATATTTGATTAATGAATCTATAATAAATATAAGATTTTTGGGACAAAAATGGATTGCAAAGAAAATTATAAAATTGTTATATTTATAAGATTTCTATTGCATCAAAAATGTTGTTAATTAATGCTTTAGTAAAACTAGACATTACTTATAGCTATTGAGACATAATATGTTATTTTCCTTTATGAAAAAGAAATAGTTGTTTTATAAACTAAGATATGAAAGATACTTCTAATTAACATGTAGGTGGTTGTAGATGACATATACATTAAAGGGGTGTTTGGGAGTGTGGTTGCGGTTGCTTTTTAAAGTGTTTTTCGTTTAGAAATACATCAAAATGATATTTTTTTTTATTTTTTAAAAATTATTTTTGACATTAGCACATCAAAATAATCTAAAAACACTAAAAAATTTCATTTAAAATTCAAAAAAATAAATTCAAATTTCAGCAAAAAATCGGTTGCAATGCAGTGCCAAACAGGCACTAAACTAACCTGAGAATTTCATGTGTAGAGAGCACTTGTGTCTATGAAAAGATTTATGTGGTAATTGTGCAAGTGATACCTAGACTTATCATCTCTAAGCTATCTTATATAGAAAAACTTACTTTTTTATCCTCTTACACAATTGTCCTAATCAAGAGTAACAAAATAGGAATATATTGGGTAAAACATAAACTATAAAAGGTATTTAGTAACTAAGAGAGAATTCATCACCCTAGGTGAATTATAAAAAAAATTATTCTTAAATAGTGTTGATTGTAAATCCTTGCACAAGGTAAATGAGATTATAAAAAAAAAAAAACTTATTTAGAGAATTAATGAGTATAGTGATGAGAACAAATATGATTTGACTAGTAGATAGATGATGAGATAATAATTACACTGCGAAACTAGTCACTTAAAATTGAAGTAAAATCACTTATGTGTTACTTGATTGTAAATAAATTTTAGAAATTTATGACTAGAATTTGATTATGTTTATGCTAAAAAGATAAATGAAAAGGATTACCGACTAAACGTCGTCGTAATTTTGTTCTAAAAAAGAATTATAAATAGCAAGAATGAATTTGAAGATATCATATGAAATATTAACTTCAAAGTTCGAAATTTGAATTTTAGGATCATAAAAATATATTATAATATTTATTTCTCAAAAGTGAAATTATTTTCGTTTTTTCACACCACAAGTCTATGGCGAAGGTCCCACAAAATAAGCAAATGAGTCCCAGGATACAAGGGAGCAATCTATGTTTCTAACTTAACGGGGAAACTAGGAAGTTATTGGTCTTTAATATACACAAAATATATTTGCAATCCTATGAAAAGCAATTTAAGTTTCTATTTTTATTTTATAATTTAAGTTTACTCTATATATATATAACAATAAATTTATAATATATAGAATTTATGATTAATAAAGAATAAGTCAGTATCCAGACGTGAGGTATGTAAGTTAGATGATTAATTTTTTTAAACTACATGGTATAAATCATTTAACAAATAATAAGCATTCTCAACACTATTTACTTGATTCTTAACATAAAATAAATTTCCAATATGCATTTTCGCAAACCATTAATTGCTATGTGTAATGACATCTTAATTTATATTATTTAATCAATAGCATTCATATTGTTGTTGGTTCCCGATTATGAGGGTGTTTGGGAGGGCGGTTACGGTAGCTTTTGAAAGTACTTTTCGTACCGAAATGTATCAAAATGATATTTTTTTTATTTTTTAAAAATTATTTTTGACATCAGCACATCAAAATGATCTGAAAACACTAAATTTTTTTTATTTAAAATGCAAAAAAAAAAATAATAATCAAAAGCTGCGGTGCGGCGGGTGAAACGCCACGCCAAACAACTTTCATGTCTTAACCCCTATCCAATCATATAAAAACAACTATCCTAGGTGATACCATTGCCCTTTTTCATTCCTACTAAATATTAGAGCATTTCTAATGAAAAAAAAAGTTATTTAGAAGAGTTAAATTAATAATATAACTTTTTGAATAATATAAACATAATTTTTGTTTTTCATAAATGCAACCCAATGAAAAAAATATAATTTAGAAGAATAAATTCTATTTTAATATATTTGATATTGATACAACTTATTAATATTAATTAACTAATATTATTCCTTATAGAATTAATTTGTGATTTGGCTTTATGCAGGAAATAACTGGGTGAAATTTCAGGTAGGGCCTTTTATAAGTGATGTAACCATATTATTTGATAGTTTCACCTATATTTATCTAATGTTTTGCATATGTTTTGTGTATAAATACCTTGATATTCTTTGTTTTATGTTTTGAAGGTATTTTTGGATGAAAACTGCAAAAAGAAAGTAATTGGAGCTAATTGACAGATTTAATCTTCAATCGATGTTTTGTGGACAACAGAAGCTTTAGAGATTGAAATGAAGTGATTCTAGTGGAATTCAAAAGCTAACATTTATACCTTTCTTGAAAGCTAAGGAAAAAAAAAGAAAAGAAGGAAGAGCATGAAAATTTAACCTTCAAAGTCAAATCTTGCAATCTATCAATGTTGATCTTTGATCATTCTATTAACTATCTGGAGCTATAGAAGTCCAATTGATGTAAAACTAATTTTTTTGGATTCATCTAAATTTTAACTCAAAACGATGTCTTATGAATGAGATATGATTTTTACAAGATAACTAAATTTTGCCAACTCAAGGGAGGGTTATTTTGTAATATAAAAACTAGAGTTTCTAAGCATATATAAAGAGAGAGGAGTCGGCTAATAAAAAGGAGAAGCATTCAACCAAAAGAAAAGAAAACACAAATCTTCCTCCTCCAAACTATAAATCAAGTTTTTTTTTTTTAATTAGTTATTCAATAAACATGCAAGGTTAAACTCTTTTTATTGGTTGTAAGGATATAAAAACCTTCAAATTTCAAGAACTATGAGATCTATTTTATGTTTTTTTTAGTTTATACGATGAATATGTGTTGTTCTCCTATGCTTATTTTTCCTATAAATATTTATTTAATTGCTAAAATGGACTTTAAGTTATTATTGTAGACAATCTATTACTAAGTTTTATATCAAAATCGGAGTTGTGGTATATGAACTTATGAATCAACTATGTTAATAATTGTGGTGAACCTACGCTATTAATCTTAAGGAGAACATTCAATCAAATCAACACATAGATTGCAGACAATTATGTTTCTTAATTAATCAATTTATCTAGTTCTTAATGCTTAGTTCAATGATAGCCTTAAGAACTAAATAAATTAATTAATCTATACAACAAAACTATCCATAATTCATGCTGATTATCGACATAAATTTGCCACAATTATTATGATGAGTTGCTTCACAAGTTTATATACTATAACTCTGGTTTTGAAAGCAAACTTAACAATATATTATTTACAATAACGACTTAGAGGCTACTCAACTAATTAAGATAAACAATAATAGAAAATATACATAGAAAGACAAACATATTCATTCATCATATAAACTAAAAATAAATGAAAGAATAAATATCACAATTCTTGAAATCCAGAGATTTTTGTATTATTGCAACCAAGAAAAAGAGTTTATTCTTGCATATCTATTGAAAAACTACCCTAAAAGATAAAAGAATACTTGAATTCAAGTTTTGTTGAGAGAGAATTTGTGATTCTTGTTTTCTAGTTGCCATCCTCTCACCCTTCTCTCTTTTCTCCTTTTCTTTGTATATCCTAGGAAATAAGAAATTATAGTCTCTATTTTACAAAATAGTCATCTTTTAAGTATATAGTTTTACATTTAAATATTTCAATAACTATTTTTCTAAAAAAAATAAATGACCTTGCATAAAATCTTCAAGCTTTGACTTAAAGGACCTAAATTGTCAAAATAAAGACTTGGATGTAATTTGGACTTGTTTATTCACAAAACTTGTTTGTTGACATAATTCATGTATCATCTTAGAAACCTCACATCTCTCTCATATGAGGTATTTTTATGCTAAAATTTGATAGGACATAGTTTGCATCAAATGAATTTTTATAGCTCAAGCTATGCAAGTTGGAATGACCAAAGATCAACATTGTTAGAATATAAGATTTGACTTTGAAGGTTACTATTTCCATGTTTTTTCTTTATTTATTTTTCTTGACATAGATTTTTAAAAAGATGTGGATTTTAACTTTTTAATATCACTAGAATCATTTTATTTCAACCTCTAGAGCTCAAACTCTACAAAAAAAACATCGTTTGAATGCTAAGTTTGTCAATTATCTCATATTTTTGATTTTTGATTTTTTTTTATCTAAAAATACCTTTAAAATAAAAAATAAAAATAGGATGATATTTTATATATAGTATATAGACAAAATACTTAGTAAATATAAATAAAATTATGAAATAATATGATTGAATGAAGTTGGTTTAAAATTTAATTTTGATTTATATCAGTGTTTCATTGGAACTAGTTCGGTGTTTTATATACGTTTTGCATTATAAATTTTGCATCTGTGACCAAGTAATTCTATAGACATCGGGCCGGGCTTATAAAAACTATGGTTGTATTCCTGCAAACAAACCGAAATGCAAACCGACATTACATACCGAAATAAAAACGAACTATAGTAATTTCAAGGACAATATCGTAACATAGTCCCATTTCCTCTAAACCCTCCTTCAAAGCTGAAAAATAGAAGAAAAATCTGCCGCTTTCTTTCCTGTCGATCAAACCTAACTAAACTTCTTTCCCAGAATCCTATAGCCGATATGGGAACACCTGAAACTTCTCGGGAGCCGTGTCCAGATCGTATTCTCGATGATATCGGGGGCGCTTTCGGCATGGGAGCCGTCGGTGGCTCAGCTTTCCACTTCATCAAAGGCGTCTACAACTCTCCTACAGGCACGCGGCTTATCGGCGGAACTCAAGCAGTTCGCATGAACGCTCCGCGTGTTGGAGGTAGCTTTGCCGTATGGGGCGGCCTCTTCTCCGCCTTCGACTGCTCATTGGTTTACCTCCGCCAGAAGGAAGATCCATGGAACTCGATCATCGCTGGCGCCGCCACCGGTGGTTTCCTCTCCATGCGGCAAGGGCTTGGAGCGTCGGGTCGGGCGGCTCTCTTTGGTGGCGTGTTACTTGCTTTGATTGAAGGAGCTGGAATTATGCTCAATAAGGTAATGAGTGCTCAACAGGAGATGCCTATTATGATCGAAGATACTGTTCCTTCTATGGCTGGTGGGCATGGTTTCCCTATGGGCCAGCCCCACGCCCATGCCCAAGAAGGTGCATCTGCAAGTGGAACGGATTCGGGTTCGTGGTTTGGTGGGTGGTTCGGTGGAGGGAAGAAGAAGGAATCAGAGGCTGGTATTAGCGGAAGCAAGACCGAGATTTTAGAGAGCTTTGATGCACCACCAGTGCCAACTTTTGAATACAAGTGAAAAAAAAAAAGTATGAGCTTGTTTAGGGTTTTATTAACTTATTATTAGGAGGTAATGATTTTGGAGCTTGTGAAGGTCCAAACTTGTTGAACTTGATCCTTGTCCTCTTTGAAATTTTATTTCTCTGCTTGAGTTATGAAATAGAGTAGCATCAATGTATAATAATTCACTGCCAATTTTGTATTTTTTTATGTGTTGCTGAGGTTAATGATTTTTTGCTTGGGTGATTAATTCTCAATGTTAGTGGTTTAACCATGGGTAATGTTATCTCAATATAATGGAGACCAAGGTCTGGCTTGTTGAAATCCTGTTTGCAAATACACTGTTTTTGGCTGTGGGTTCCATCTCCCTCTATTGTTGGCTGCAATATTGTGTGTCAGCTTGTGTGTTTGAATTTGATGTTTTTATGTCTACTTCAATACTGTTTACTTTTGTAACTTCACTTTGTGCCTTTGCAATGCTTGTTAAGGATCTGCTTCTTTTGCTAATTGGTATTGATAAGTTGAGTGAATTTAGTATCTTTTGTAAGTCGGGGCTTAATTTAACCTTTATAAAGTTATGGATTTTTATGTTCTACCTTAAGTACTCTTTGCTGGATTTCATATCAATGTCTGAGAAATAGTTATTGCATATGATGAAATATTGAGTATGTAAATAGGCATGGGTTTAGAAAACAAAATTTCATTTTCCCTACCGTTGGAGATTTTCTATATTGATGAGATATTGTTGATTGCACTAATTGGTGAGGGGGTGTGCGCTTGATCTGGCTGTAAACTGTTATTGTTGCTGAACATTCTAGTCTCTTCCACTTTAGTGATAAAAACCTAGCGATTTACTGTCAGCAGTTCATACAAGTGTTTATTTGTTCTATGCTTCTTGCATGCGTTAACACAAGAATTGTAATAGCTTATTGATTGAATTCAATCGTATGTGGAATTTAATTCAATTTAACATGTGATTTGGTTCTAAAAATGCTGTTAGGGATTCAGCCACCGAATAGACCTAGAGATATATAAATATGCTGAAGAATGATGAGCGTAACTTTAGCTAGCTAGTTGTGCAGGTTTCTTGACCACAGCAGCTGAAAATTGGACAGCTCCTGTACAGATTAGTTTTGTGGTGGACACAACTTGTTACCTTATTCATTGACTCTACCCCTCATATTCTAGGTAGAGGAAAAGGGTATTAAGAAAAAGCTAAACCGTGTAGCGGTTTTACTGTAGTAATATTCATATTTCACTGTGGATTTTAACAGTAGTTTTTTTCTAGTTTTTTTTTTTTTTTTTTTGTTCTGAGTACATTTTTCTTTTCTTTTTTTCATTTTATTTTTTCATTTGTTTTTTTTTTCTAGCCTTTTTTTGTTATTATTTTTTTTCTAATTTTTTTCATATTTTCCCATAATTTTTTTTCCTGGTTATATATTTTTTCTTTTATATATATATATGGTTATATTTTTTTTCTTTTATATATATATATATATATATATATATATATATACATATATATTATTTATTTTGTATAATCATAGTGTCTAGCTAACTTAAATGCACCATGATTAATCCTCAGATTTAATTTTTTTATAGCTTTTTTTCCTTGATTATTATTTATTTATTTTTTCCCATGATTTTTTTTAATTATATTCTTTTAGTTGTTTTTCTTTTTCCACTTATATATATGATCGAGGTGTCCGGGCTAACTTAAATGCACCACGATTAATCCTCGGATCTAATTTTTTTTTATTGTTTTATATTGATTATGTTTTTTTTCCTGATTATTTTTTTTTTCATTTTTTTTCCATGATATATTTTTTTACTGGTTATATTTTTTTTATTTTTTTCTTTTTCTACTATTTTTTTAGTTTTTTTATGATCGGGTATCCTGACTAGATTAAGCACGCCACAATTAATCCCCTTATTCAATTTTTTTGTTATAATTAAGGTGTTCAGAGCAGCTTATGTGTACCAAGATTAATCCTTGGACCCATTTTTTTTTGCTAAAGTGTTTTTCCTATACTTTTGTTTTGTTTGCTTACATATTTTTTTTTTTATAATCGGGGTTTATGGGTCACCTTATTTATATCACAACTAGTCTCCAAACCGAATTTGTTCTTAAAACAATATGAATTGCTATAGTGCTTTCATAATCAATTTTTTTTTTGTTTTCTTTAACTTATTCTTTTTTTTTCTTATAATCATAGTCTTTAAGTCAGCTTATGTTTTTTTTTTTTTTGTATTTTTTACTTATATATTTTTTATAACCAGGATCTCCGTGTTGTTTTGGACGCTCAATAACTAATCCCCGGACCAAAAAGTTTTTGATAACCGTAGTTTCCAGGCCACTTTTCGTATACCACGACTAATCCCCCGGTCATTTTATTATTTTTTTTAAAAAAAATTCCTTATACTTTTTTTGTTCACCTATACATTTTTTTTCTTATCACCGGACCAATTTTTTTTCTTGGTGTCTCCGGGTCAGCTTAAGCACACCACGACTAATTCCTGAATTGAATTTATTTTTTTTAAGCAATATCAATTGTAAATGGTGTGGAGAAAGCATTATAGCTCATCACACATAGTATTGTTGATTGCAATAGTGCTTCCCCGCTATAGTGTTTTTTTTCCTGTTTTTTGCTTCTTCTTTTTTTTACTTTTTTTTTCATTATTTTTTCTTATTATGTTTATTTTATTTATTTTTTTCTTATTATGTTTATTTTTTTTATTTTTTTTCTTATTATGTTTTTTCCCAAAAATATTTTTTTGCCATTATACTTTTTTATATTCTTTTTTTCTTTTTCCACTTATATATTTTTTTTGTTTTTTTTTTTAACCGGGGTGTCTTAAGTACACGACGATTAATTCTCATATCTATTTTTTTTTTATAACCAAGGTGTTGAACCAACTTATGTGTACCGTGACAATCCATGAACCCATTTTTTTTTCTAAAGTGTTTTCCCGCTGATATTTTTTTTCCTTATACTTTTGTTTTGTTTACTTATATATTTTTTATAACCGGAATCTCCAGACCAGCTTAAACGCATCATGACAACCGTATGGCATTCCCACTGTAGCACCACTCACATTTCACTGTGGATTTCAACAGTGGTTTTTTTTTTTTTTTTAACTTTCGATTACATTTTTCTTTTCTTTTTTTTTCATTTTCTGTTTTCATTGTTTTTTTTTTTTCTAGCCTTTTTTTTGTTCCGATTACATTTTTCTTTTCTTTTTTTCATTTTATTTTTTCATTGCTTTTTCATTTGTTTTTTTTTTTCTAGCCTTTTTTTGTTATTATTTTTTTCTAATTTTTTTCATATTTTCCCATAATTGTTTTTTTCCTGGTTATACTTTTTTTTTCTTTTATATATATATATATATATATATATATATATATATATATATATATATATTATTTATTTTGTATAATCATAGTGTCTAGCTAGCTTAAACGCCCCATGATTAATCCTCATATTCAATTTTTTTATAGCTTTTTTTCCTTGATTATTATTTTTTCCCATGATTTTTTTTTCTAATTATATTTTTTTAATTGTTTTTCTTTTTCCACTTATATATATAATCAAGATGTCCGGGCTAACTTAAATGCACCACAATTAATCCTCAGATCCAATTTTTTTTATTGTTTTTTCTTGATTATGTTTTTTTTCCTGATTATTTTTTTGCTGGTTATATTTTTTTATTTTTTTCTTTTTCTACTATTTTTTTTGTTTTTTTATGATCGGGTATCCTGACTAGTTTAAGCACACCACAATTAATCCCCTTATTCAATTTTTTTTGTTATAATTAACGTGTCCAGAGCAGCTTATGTGTACCAAGATTAATCCTTGGACCCCTTTTTTTTTTTCTTTTCGCTAAAGTGCTTTTCCTATACTTTTGTTTTGTTTGCTTATATTTTTTTTTTATAATCGGGGTTTATGGGTCAGCTTATTTATATCACAACTAATCCCCAAGCCGAATTTGTTCTTAAAACAATATGGATTGCTACAGTGCTTTCATAATCAATTTTTTTTTGTTTTCTTTAACTTATTCTTTTTTTTTATATATAATCATAGTCTTTAAGTCAGCTTATGTTTTTTTTTTGTTTTTTTACTTATATATTTTTTTTATAACCAGGATATCCGTGTTGTTTTGGACGCACAATAACTAATCCCCGGACCAAAAATTTTTTGATAACCGTGGTGTCCACGCCACTTTTCGTGTACCATGACTAATCCCTCGGTCATTTTATTATTTTTTTTAAATTCGTTATACTTTTTTTGTTCACCTATACATTTTTTTTCTTATCACCGGACCAATTTTTTTTCCTGGTGTCTCCAGGTCAGCTTAAGCACACCACGACTAATTCCTGAACCCAATTTATTTTTTTAAGCAATATCAATTGTAAATGGTGTGGAGAAAGCATTATAGCTCCTCACACATAGTATTGTTGATTGCAATAGTGCTTCCCCGCTATAGTGTTTTTTTCCCTGTTTTTTGCTTCTTTTTTTTTTTTACTTTTTTTTTTCATTATTTTTTCTTATTATGTTTATTTTCGTATTTTTTTTTCTTATTATATTTTTTTCCCAAAAATATTTTTTTCATTATACTTTTTTATATTCTTTTTTTTTTCCACTTATATATTTTTTTTGTTTTTTGTTTTTTTAACTCGGGTGTCTTAAGTGCACCACGATTAATTCCCATATCTATTTTTTTTTTTTATAACCAAGGTGTTCGAACCAACTTATGTGTACCATGAGAATCCATGAACCCATTTTTTTTTCTAAAGTGTTTTCCTACTGATACTTTTTTTCCTTATACTTTTTTTCCTTATACTTTTGTTTTGTTTACTTATATATTTTTTATAACCGGAATCTCCAGATCAGCTTAAACGCACCACGACAACCGTGTGGCGTTCCCACTGTAGCAACACTCACATTTCACTGTGGATTTCAACAGTGGTTTTTTTTTTTTTTTTTAACTTTCGATTACATTTTTCTTTTCTTTTTTTTTATTTTCATTTTTCATTGCTTTTTTTTTTCTAGCCTTTTTTTTTTGTTCCGATTACATTTTTCTTTTCTTTTTTTCATTTTATTTTTTCATTGCTTTTTCATTTGTTTTTTTTTCTAGCCTTTTTTTGTTATTATTTTTTTCTATTTTTTTTTCATATTTTCCCATAATTTTTTTCCTCGTTATACTTTTTTTTTCTTATATATATATATATATTATTTATTTTGTATAATTATAGTGTCTAGCTAGCTTAAACGCACCATGATTAATCCTCATATTTATTTTTTTTATAGCTTTTTTTCCTTGATTATTATTTTTTTATTTTTTCCCATGATTTTTTTTCTAATTATATTTTTCTAATTGTTTTTCTTTTTCCACTTATATATATGATCGAGGTGCCCGGGCTAACTTAAATGCACCACAATTAATCCTCGGATCCAATTTTTTTTATTGTTTTTTCTTGATTATGTTTTTTTTCTTGATTGTTTTTTTTTATTTTTTTTCCATGATATATTTTTTTGCTGGTTATATTTTTTTATTTTTTTCTTTTTCTACTATTTTTTTTGTTTTTTTATGATCGGGTATCCTGACTAGTTTAAGCACACCACAATTAATCCCCTTATTCAATTTTTTTGTTATAACTAAGGTGTCAAGAGCAGCTTATGTGTACCAAGATTAATCCTTGGACCTTTTTTTTTTTCTCGCTAAAGTGCTTTTCCTATACTTTTGTTTTGTTTGCTTATATTTTTTTTTTTATAATCGGGGTTTATGGGTCAGCTTATTTATACCACAACTAATCCCCAAGCCGAATTTGTTCTTAAAACAATGTGGATTGCTACAGTGCTTTCATAATCAATTTTTTTTTGTTTTCTTTAACTTATTCTTTTTTTTTTTATAATCATAGTCTTTAAGTCAGCCTATGTTTTTTTTTGTTTTTTTACTTATATACTTTTTTTTATAACCAGGATCTACGTGTTGTTTTGGACGCACAATAACTAATCCCCGGACCAAATTTTTTTTGATAACCGTGGTGTCCAGGCCACCTTTCGTGTACTACGACTAATCCTCCGGTCATTTTATTATTTTTTTTTAAATTCCTTATACTTTTTTTGTTCACCTATACATTTTTTTTCTTATCACCGGACCAATTTTTTTTCCTGGTGTCTCTGGGTCAGCTTAAGCACAGCACGACTAATTCCTGAACCTAATTTATTTTTTTAAGCAATATCAATTGTAAATGGTGTAGAGAAAGCATTATAGCTCCTCACACATAGTATTGTTGATTGCAATAGTGCTTCCCCGCTATAGTGTTTTTTTCCCTGTTTTTTTGCTTCTTCTTTTTTTTTACTTTTTTTTTCATTATTTTTTCTTATTATGTTTATTTTCTTATTTTTTTTTCTTATTATATTTTTTTCCCAAAAATATTTTTTTTTCCATTATACTTTTTTATATTCTTTTTTCTTTTTTCACTTATATATTTTTTTTGTTTTTTGTTTTTTTAACCAGGGTGTCTTAAGTGCACCACGATTAATTCCCATATCTATTTTTTTTATAACCAAGGTGTTCGAACCAACTTATGTGTACCATGAGAATCCATGAACCCATTTTTTTTTTCTAAAGTGTTTTCCTGCTGATACTTTTTTTCCTTATACTTTTGTTTTGTTTACTTATATATTTTTTATAACCGGAATCTCCAGATCAGCTTAAACGCACCACGACAACCGTGTGGTGTTCCCACTGTAGCAACACTCACATTTCACTGTGGATTTCAACAGTGGTTTTTTTTTTTTTTAACTTTCGATTACATTTTTCTTTTCTTTTCTTTTATTTTCTTTTTTCATTGCTTTTTTTTTTCTAGCCCTTTTGTTTTTGTTCCGATTACATTTTTCTTTTCTTTTTTTCATTTTATTTTTTCATTGCTTTTTCATTTGTTTTTTTTTCTAGCCTTTTTTTGTTATTATTTTTTTTCATATTTTCCCATAATTTTTTTTCCTGGTTATATTTTTTTTCTTTTATATATATATATATATATATATATTATTTATTTTGTATAATCATAGTGTCTAGCTAGCTTAAACGCACCATGATTAATCCTCAGATTCAATTTTTTTATAGCTTTTTTTCCTTGATTATTATTTTTTTTATTTTTTCCCATGATTTTTTTTCTAATTATATTTTTTTAATTGTTTTTCTTTTTCCACTTATATATATGATCGAGGTGTCCGGGCTAACTTAATTGCACCACAATTAATCCTCGGATCCAATTTTTTTTATTGTTTTTTCTTGATTATGTTTTTTTTCCTGATTATTTTTTTTCATTTTTTTTCCATGATATATTTTTTTGCTGGTTATATTTTTTTTTATTTTTTTCTTTTTCTACTATTTTTTTGTTTTTTTATGATCGGGTATCCTGACTAGTTTAAGCACACCACAATTAATCCCCTTATTCAATTTTTTTGTTATAACTAAGGTGTCCAGAGCAGCTTATGTGTACCAAGATTAATCCTTGGACCCCTTTTTTTTTTCTTGCTAAAGTGCTTTTCCTATACTTTTGTTTTGTTTGCTTATAATTTTTTTTTTTATAATCGGGGTTTATGGGTCAGCTTATTTATACCACAACTAATCCCCAAGCCGAATTTGTTCTTAAAACAATATGGATTGCTACAGTGCTTTCATAATCAATTTTTTTTTGTTTTCTTTAACTTATTCTTTTTTTTTATATATATAATCATAGTCTTTAAGTCAGCTTATGTTTTTTTTTTGTTTTTTTACTTATATACTTTTTTTATAACCAGGATCTCCGTGTTGTTTTCGACGCACAATAACTAATCCCCGGACCAAAAATTTTTTGATAACCGTGGTATCCAGGCCACCTTTCGTGTACCACGACTAATCCCCCGGTCATTTTATTATTATTTTTTAAATTCCTTATACTTTTTTTGTTCACCTATACATTTTTTTTCTTATCACCGGACCAATTTTTTTTCCTGGTGTCTCCGGGTCAGCTTAAGCACATCATGACTAATTCCTGAACCTAATTTATTTATTTAAGCAATATCAATTGTAAATGGTGTGGAGAAAGCATTATAGCTCCTCACACATAGTATTGTTGATTGCAATAGTGCTTCCCCGCTATAGTGTTTTTTTCCCTGTTTTTTGCTTCTTCTTTTTTTTTTACTTTTTTTTTCATTATTTTTTCTTATTATGTTTATTTTTTTATTTTTTTTCTTATTATATTTTTTTCCCAAAAATATTTTTTTTCCATTATACTTTTTTATATTCTTTTTTCTTTTTCCATTTATATATTTTTTTTGTTTTTTGTTTTTTTAACCGGGGTGTCTTAAGTGCACCACGATTAATTCCCATATCTATTTTTTTTTATAACCAAGGTGTTCAAACCAACTTATGTGTACCATGAGAATCCATGAACCCATTTTTTTTTCTAAAGTGTTTTCCTGCTGATACTTTTTTTCCTTATACTTTTGTTTTGTTTACTTATATATTTTTTATAACCGGAATCTCCAGACCAGCTTAAACGCATCATGACTAGTTCATTAGCCAATTTTTTTAAAAAATAATATGGACTGCTACAATGCTTTCATGCTTATACTTTTTTTTTCTTTCACTTATATTTGTTTTTTTATAACCATGGTCTCTCAGCCAACTTAAGCTTATATACCCCTATAAGACAAAATCCAAAAGTTGGTTATAAGAGTATATTGATAATTTATCAATTTTTAATTTTATTTTATGTAGCAGTGTTGTGGGCGTGTTTTCGGGCACAACGTCAATTTTAGAGCTCATACACATTTTAAATGGCGCGTGCGACATTGTAAAACTTCTAAAAATATAGAGTAGTTTTTATATATTTATTTTATTATGTAAAATGTGTTTAGAATAATTTCATAGTATCATAGGTATTTTCAATTTTTTCCATTTTTGTGCATAGTACAATAATTATAATACCCTTAAATAAGACAAAACCCAAGAATTGTTAGTGGGGGTGTCCCGATAATTTACTTTTTAAGTGCACAGTAAAATAACTTCTGTAGGCTCAAATAAGACAAAGCGAAAGAGTCACCTAAGGTAGTGTTTCAAACATTTTACATTGAATTATATATGCATAGGAAAAAGTTTCACTCTTATTTTACACCACCAAAGTTCAACTTGCTATGTTTTTTAATGCGAGTTGCATTTAATATAAATAAAAATAATAATAAAAATTAATTAAAAATCTAAACAAAGAGCAAAGATGTATTGATACAAATAAAAAATTTAAAACTATCTTAGAATGACCGAAAAAATCAAGAGATTGAAACTAAACTAAAAAAAAATAAAAGAATAAAAATAAAAATATAAAATTATTTATTAAATCTAGATAAAAAAATTTAATCCCTGCGACAGAGTGCGGGTTTATGGCTCTTTAATCCTAATCTTGGTGGAGGAAAAGAATATATGGTGGACTGTTTTTACTTTTGATGGGTTTTCAATTGATAGCATGATAGAGGAAATAGGGCCGGTGCTTTCTAACAGAATTCTTGCGCCATTTTATTGTTTGTATTATGGCCGCATGGGTTGCCGAGTATAAATTCCAGTGATATGGAAATTTTAAGTGACAATGATCTGCTTCCAACGATGATATGATTTCTTGTTTCTCCATTGGTCTACTTTTGCATGTGTTAAGATTTTTTTTTTTTTTTTTTGTGACTTATATTTATTTCTTGAATCACAATCGATGTCATTGTATCCCTTCTAATATAAATCTGGAACCCTCTGCTGCAAAACAAAATTAAAATATATGGACCATTGGAGTTCATCATCGGTACAGGAAATTGTGCTCGCGATGATATTTGAAGATGAGCTTCTCTGCTTTATTGGTAATTTGAGCGTATGTTTATTGATGATACTTTTGAGAGCCACGCTAGTTATTGCTATTCAATTTGTGATCTGATTGCGATGCTATGCTGCAATTTTGCACTTCCTGGACAGAGCTAACACTACTATCACCCCTACTAGACATTGAAGTCTAGATATTGAAGTCATCTTTGAGCACGAGTCTCTCCCATACTTTGCCCACACTCTTCTCCCTTCATCTCTCAACCTCCTCCACTCCTCTCTCTTGCTCCACCGCCCCATGGTCACTGCCGCCAAGCCCATATACTCTCATCAAACATGTGATTGGCACCATTGTAAGGCCACTCGAAGCGAGACCATATACTTAAAACAGGCTACAAAAACTGTATTTAACTAAACTCTCTTAAGATTGAAATATCTTTTAGATTGATATATTTAATATTAATAATGATTTATTTAATTTTAATATTCATCAATTATTTGATTAATAAATTTAGAGTAGAGGTAAAGTCATTGGGATAAAAATATTTTGCAAATGAAATTATAAAGTTGTTATAATTATGATGATGCGAATCTCATGATCACGTGGTCACGCAACCCACAACAAAGAATGAGATCTGATCCCAGAAAGCCGAAATAGATCTTATAGGAGTGTGACACAATGGAAACCTTCCTCAAGGCACCAATACTATTTGGAAGGAGTAGAATGATGCCACTAAGTCAGTTAATCTTCGATAAGTCGGATTCAGTTTGTTTAATAACTGAAGAATGCAAGAATCACTCTCACACATAAACTGAAAAAGTTTATAATCAATTTCATCAATGGCTGCCGAAATTATTCCTAACATGAGTTTAAATAGTCTTTTAAAATCTAACCCTAATGGACCCCTTATGTGGACTTAAATGAGGTCCACTCAAAACTACCCCAAAACCCCAAATTAAAAAGCCCATGACTTAATCCAAACAAGCCTTGGATCCTAGCTAAAAACAAAGTCTTAATTTAAGCCCAAACAAGCCTTGGACTCTAGCCGACAAAATTAAAGAAAGCCCATCAATTTTATATATAGCCTTCCATCCAGTCCCTTAATCCTTGCTGGTATTTCTGGATCGATTCGCATCACTTTCTTTCTCCTCAACATGCATATTAAGAACTCGCCTTGCTACCAATAAATCTCCAACCATAGTACTTTGCTCATCATCAGCATCCTCCAGCATCCTCCAAAGGTGACATGTCATCATCATTTACTTCTTCCTCATTCTCCTACTCAAGCTCTTCTTGGGTGTTTATTACCATCACCCTTTTATTTACACACTAGCTGGCTATGTGTCCCCGCCCTTTGGCATTTAAAACACTTAATATCAAGTGTTTTAGAACTTGAAGTTTCGGTGTTGTCTAAAGTAGCGGTGATCGTTGGTTTGGAATTGTTAGAGGATTTAAATTTTGCCTTATTTTATAGCTGCTCATCTTGTTTTGGAGCTATCTTCCATGTACTGGTGGTAGCCATAGGATGACCCCTCCTAACCAATCCTTTTCGTTTGAATTGTTCCTCCACTTTTATGGCTTAATGCACCATATCTGTCAACTCAACATAGTGTCGCATCTCAACTATATCAGCAATCTCATGATTTAATCCGTGCAAGAATCTAGCCATAGTGGCTTCCCGGTCCTCGTTGACATTAGCCCGAATCATAGCTACCTCCATCTCCTTGTAATATTCTTCCACACTCTTGGAACCTTGATTTAGCCCCTGCAACTTTTGATACAATCCCCTATAATAGTGGTTGGGTATTTTCATCTCCTCCTAAGTGTCCACGGGTGGCTCTCTATTTCTATTCCTATTGATCAGCAATTGATCCCACCAAACAATGGCATAATCGGTGAATTAAACTGCAGCCAACTTAACCTTCTTTATCTCCAAGTAGTTGTGACAATCAACCACCCTCTTCATTTTAGTTTCCCACTCCAAATAAACTTCAGGATCACTTTTACCTTGAAAAGATGGGATTTTAATCTTTATGTTTCCCAAATCATTGTCCCTCCTAGGCCTACCCATCCTATCTTCTCGATTCTCATTCCCACATTGAAACCTGCCTTGGTTCAAATATGGCTCATCAAACTCCAACTCTGCCTCTTCCTCAACATTCTGCCACGGAACACACCCACCTTGCTGCCTATTGGGAATGTCTTGTTCATGTCCCCTAGGAGCCTCTGCTTCTACCTTGTCCAACCTATCATGAATAGGTTTTAATTCAGCCCTTAACATATGCCTCATCTCCCCTAGCAAGGCTTTGCATTTGGAGGTTTGAAACTACAGGTTGTCGAACTTCTTCGGTTGTATCTTCTTGATTATTGGACATATTTAAAATCTGCAAAACAAGGTTAGAATCCTCACAAGCACTCTTTCACGTGTTTCAATCAAGAATTGATACACTTACACTCATGTCTGCACACTAAACGACGTTTACCCTCTTATGGTCTCACGCACTCTTGCCTTTTTTCTTCCACTCTTTTGTGTCTTCTTTAGTTCTTAATCGAATTTCCAGAAACTAATTCAAAATAAACCCACAGTAATTCAAAAGATGAGAAACAACCGAAACTAAAATGGCTAAGAACTTGTATAAGATGAGATACAAGATTGAAACAAAGTTTTTCTACTACAATCCTATACTGTTTTTTTTTTCATGATTTTTTTTCTGAACTTGAATAAGGTGAGAAACAAGATTGAAAAGAAGTTTTCCTATTGGAAACGTGCACCCTTTTTTTCCGTATTGTTTGACGATTTTTCTTCTTCTTTTTTTTGAAGATTTTTTTCTCTTTTATATGAGGTAATAGTATATAAGAGAAAAACAAAAATGAAAGATAGTCAAACTTATCTTAGAAACAAAGCTCTGATACCAAATGATATGAACTCCATCAACAATTATGACGAAACCCAATAACAACGATGGTTTAGAGCCCCAAGATCGTGTAGATAAGATTGTTTGAGCCTTGACCCAACACCTAACAAGATGAAAACCAAGACTACGAAGGATTGAAATGCCACACCTAGAAAACATAAGAATCTCTCAACAATCAAGGTGATAAGTTTGGTTGTTTGAACACCACAAGATTAACTTGATAAGTTCTACGAGTTCTTTTAAGAACGAAGAGGAACACAAGACCTCACAAAAAATGATAATTTTCTGAAAACATAATCTACCTTATTCATTTCGAAATACCCGCCTATATACTTGGAACAAACCCTCCAAGAATAGAAAAAGTCATAGTTAAAGCCTTAAAACAACACAAACATCAAAATAAACAAGTCCCCATGTTTTTAGATCTCTTGGACTTTCTAGAGGCAACCATAAATAACTAAATGACTAAATTCAATGTATTTAACATCATCATTAAAGACCATGTTTAATCCTCTATTTAATATCTTGAAACTCATCAAATTCATGCCCTTTGATGGTCAAATTATGCTGGAAATATTTTTGCATAATTATTAGTCTCTTCAATTGCTTTGATGATGTGGACTAGACATTCATTATTATCTGAGCCCATCTTGGTCTGTTTAGAATCAGCCCAAATTTGTAGGATTAGCCAATTTAGTGTTTCCTTGAAATATTTGGCTTTAAGTCTAGTAATTGGACTACTTGGAAGCAACAAAGGATCTTGCATAAATTCAACCCCATCGGGTGTATAATCAATAAGTTCAGCTCCTTGGTTTACATCAAAAGTAATGGAGGCATAGAAATGAAAACACTGGTTTGGTGGCTACCGCAAGAAGAGAAAGAAGAGAAAAAAAAGAGGGACAAGCTCTTTAGACATTGGGAGGTGCAAATGTAAAGGAAAGGGAGAATACAAAAACATGGTAATTATAATTCCACGTGTGAATAATAATTCTTTTAAAAATAAGAATTTAAAAACAAATACAAAGTGAAAGAGAAATAAAAAACAACAGATGTATTTGACTTTAGATGATAAGCATATTTTGAAGGGTTCTAAAAAAGAAAGTCTTTTTTTACATAAAAAAAATCAACATTTAACGAACTAGAAAGGGGTTTTAACCTTTGATTCCAATAACATCTCAGCAATTACAGAAAAAAAACAAAAACATATTAGGTTTTTATTGATCTAGGTACTGTGGATATTTGGATTTTAATCATTTTTAGGTTAAGCTGGGTTGGCGAGTGTTGCTCTGTAGCTCAGGACTAGTGTTGTTTCTACTAGAAGTTATTTGACTGAGAGCTTCATAACTGGCTTAGAGGATAGACTGAACTATGTCTCCTTCCGATCATATCTTCAATTGTTTTTGTTGGGGGCTATTCTTTTTCCTTCCTTTTTTTGTACTTGATAAATAGAAGGATTTGTATGGTTGAAAGTTCCCGACTTTGTTATATGGCGTTGCTTACGTTTGAGTCCCTTCACAACTTTCCAAATTGGTCAAGATTCTACATTAAATGCACCTTATTGGGATAGCTGTGATTGTTTGTTTGAATTTGGCATATTAATATTCATTTTTCTCTCAACTTTTCAACTCAATTTTCTGTTGGATTTTTTTTATATATTTATTGACATATATAATTTATAATTTATTTTATTAAACACATTAACTTTTTAGTTTACAATTAATTTTTTCCTTGCTGGTAGAGCACACATTTCCAATACTTCTTCTATATTTTTCTTTGAATTTGTTTTTGTCCCGATACATGTGGGGCACCATGCCTAATGCCATTTCTATAGTAAATTAAAAATGAGAATGGGTAACAGTGTACAGTGAGAGAATTTTGTTTAAATTTCATGTATAACGATTTCTAGATAAAATAGAAAATAGGCAAAACATTCACCACCACCCGATCAATTGAAAACATATCACACATATCACATATCACATATCATCAGGCTAGAATGCATCTTTTTTTCCCAACTAATTTAATTATGGACATATATATATGTCCATAATTAAATTAGTTGGGAAAAAAATATATATATTAGGGGGTATTCAGTGGTTTCCAAAATAATAATGGTACTCCACCTACAACCTTTCTAGTAATTTAATTATACTTATTCTTTCAAGATATTAAACTATTTCTAAATGAAATCAAATTTAAATAAAACTCGTATTATAAAAACTAAAGGTAATTAAAAAGGTCCTTGTTTCTGATACCAAAATATTACAAACATTACGCAATCTAATATAAATAATAGTATTACCAATAATGGATTAGATCCATTAATCCAAAAATAATGGTAGTCATATAAAGAATTGCATAATTATACTTGACTCGTTATTTTTTTAATGATGACCCGATGAGATTATAAACTCTAGTAAATGTTTTTTTTCTTCTTATATAGCATAACAAATTACTCTAATGAGTCTAGTTAATAAATATAGAGAAAATTAAACTCAAACATTCTTTGGTTTGCACTCCATAAATCTCCTGAGCTTACAAATTTGTCTTTGTGAGTCCGTACTAACAAATTTGGCTTCTCTGGTGGCATGCTTCTAAGGTCAGAAAACATGGTTTCTGCTAGATTTCCCTTCCCAACTTCCATGGACATCTGTCTGATCGTCAAAAACTGGCGAAATGATTCAAGATCGATCAGACAATTTATAATAAGATTCGGATGAGGAAGAGTTCCACGACCATGACATCCAATCAAATACAGCAACTATCAAAGTCCACCTAGTCTACGTGCCTCCTAAAATCCGCCCTTAACTAACGGAGCTTTCTTTGATTTTAAGTAGGAAAAACTAGGCGATTTGTCCGCACTTAGTTTTTTTCTACGAAAAAAACTAATTGATTTTTCTGTATTATATTTAATTATTTTAATATTTAATTAATAAAATTGTAATAGATCAAATATGTTAGAAATAATTTTTTTTTTGTCTAAAAGGAATAGAGTAATCAAACACAAGTGAAAGTGATTCGTATATTTTTTTTAATTGTAGATAACTTTGGTAAATTTGTCTATCCATTTTATTTGTAATTCACATTTTTTTTCCTTAGAATATCAGATCAGAAATATTATACATAATTGTTTTTGTATAAACTTAAACAAAAGAGGACAAAATTAGAATTAAAAGGTAAAAAACATTTTCTATAAGATTTATTCCTCATATAATATTAAAAATATTTAAAAATACTGATATTAATTTTTTATTCTTTAAAAAATCCTAGGTCATTATTTTTCTGTGTGTGTGTGTAGGTGCTAATATTAAATAAATATTAAAACATATAATTAGTCTCACATATTTATAAGAAAAAAAAAACCTAAATAAAAGACAAAAAAAAAAACAAATATAAGTAGATTGGAAAATAAATAAAAAGAATTTAAAAACAACAAAGAGAAAATAATAAATATCAATGTTAAAATAATCATCAACACAAATTAAAATGTAAATATTTTTTTAAAAAAAACTTAATAACAGTGAAAATAATAAAATTGGTGAGATCATAATTATTGTTAGAAAAATAATATTCCATAATTTTCTTTATTTTATAAGATTTATTACTTATTTTATCATATTAAAATTATTTCACAACAATGATAGTATTTTTCCCCCCCAAAAAACCTAGGTTACATATATATTAAGACGCTAATGTTAAATAAATATTCAAAAAATATAATTAGTTTGACATATTTAAAAGAAAACAAAACTAACTAACAAGTAATCATTATTATTATTTTGAATGTTTTATCTAGGCTTTTATGTAGGATATTGAATGATTTTATACATATTGTAACTGATTAATTTAATATTTAATTAGAAAAATTATAATTAATGGAAGATGTTAGAAAATGATTTTTTTTTTATATATTTGATTTGTTTCATGAATTCTTTAATTAGTAAATAGTAAAATTACAATCATTGAATTTTAGAATAGATAAGTGATTTGTTTTATGTACCAAATAATTTGATTGATGTTTTTTAACAATACTAACAAAAAAACAATTTAAAATCGAAATAAATGACAAAATAAAAATAAATATTATTATATTTTAAAAAATTATTTGACTTGAAGTAAAAAAGAAAAAGAAATCATAATAATTATTAAATTTCAAATGACCACCAGCACATATTAAAATTTAAACAGTAAATAAAAACACCTTAATAACATTAGAAATAAATAAAAATTGAAAACAAAAACTAAGAACATGTATATATAAATATGGACAAAAATAGAAATTATATATATATATATATATATATATATATATATATGTGTTTTTTTTTTCATTTTAGGTCTTATACTTTTATTCTTAGATTTTATTTTAATTCTTTTATATATATATATATATATATATAGACAAAATAATAAATCCTGTTAAGTGCAAGTTTTTTTATAAAATATATAAATTTTAAGTCTAAATTTATTTATTTAGTAAATTTCAGCAAAATAATCAATATAAAGTTATCACTATCATAAAAAATAAAAAAAAAGATTGGGTTGTTTGAATTATTAAATTGACTATATTAAGATTAGTTTATTTTAGAATTTAAATTAAATTCAACATAAATTCAAAATAATAATAATTAATCTAACATATTTATAAGAAAAAAACATACAAATAATCATTATCATTATTTTGAATACCTTGTCTACAATAATTAGAAATTTTAACACCTAAAAATATTATCAAAAAAGCAATTAAATAACAAAATAAATGACAAAACAAAAAATATAAATTATTAAATTTTAAAAAATTATTTGACATGAAGAAAAAAAAGAAGAAAATAATAGTAATTATTAATTTTCAAATAATCACCAGCATATATTAAAATTTGAACATTGAATAAAAAAAACTTGATAACATTGGAAATAAAAAAAATAAAAACAAAAACTAAGAACATGTTACATATAAACATGGACATAAATAGAAACTATGTAAGAAATATGTATAAAAAAATAATTGAACTAAAATAAAATCCAAGATTAAAAGTATAAGGGATAAAATGAAAAAAAAAACATATATAATAAATTTAGAAGGATAAAATTAAAATAAATCCAAACATTAATATCGATGAAATTAAATTATTTTAAACAAAACAAAAAACTAAAAGAATTATGACCAAAATAAAATTGAAATCATAATTAATTTGCATGAAAGGATAAATTTGAAAAAAATCAAACTTTGATACCAAAAATATAAAGGATTTATAATAAATTTGCATGGAATGATAAAATTGAAATAAATCCAAATCTTTGATACCAAAAATATTAATAATTTCATAGTAATATGAAAATTCAAAAAATGAGAACGTAAATGAAACTATAATATATAATCAATTTTAATTGAAAGACGAAATTGAAACAAATCAAAACCTATATAATAGCAATAAGAACCAAAAAAAAATCAATTTAAAATTTAGAAACCAAAATGAAATGTCACAAAAAAAGTTGCTCTGACATCAACTTGTACAGATAGGAGAAAAGAGAGGGGGAATTCAAATAACCATTGACACATCTCCGACCACCGTATACTCACACGCACCGCACTAAGAGGAAGAGAACATGTTTGAAAATCATTTGACGCTGAATGAATATTTTTAGACACCAAAATAAGCCGCACACTCCAGCTGAAACATACATGAGCGTGAAAACGGACAACGCATCCAGCAGCGCGCCAACAATAAATCGGCAAAAAAAAAAAAAAATGATAAATTACCGGCTCACCCCTCTTGTCCAGACCTAAATTGTCCCTATTAAGGGGCAAAAAAAATTATTTTACAGTATAAATAAATATAAAAAAAACAATAAACTAGCTAGAAGAACTGGACCGGACCAAAAATATATAACTACCGTGGAACCCCTTGACCCAGGTCCCTCTGTCTTTTTCGAGAGACATTTATTATTACACAGTGCAAAGAAAAAAAACCGACCAAACTAAACCGACCTGAAAATTGAGCACTACTATTCCTATCCATAATGTTTTATCTCTTGGTGCACAGTGCTGTCCACAATGTTTTGTCTCTTGGTGCCCAACAACCGGACTATGAACAATTTTAGCTTATAGATAAAAACGACATTCGTGCAGCTAGATATCCTAAGCTGTAGTGTACCAGGTAAATCAGTAAGTTTAGAATAGTAATAAATATTGCTTTTTAAAATAACATATATATATTTTTTGAAAAGAAATATTTAATTTAAATATCAATACATTATATGTAAATAATAAAATAAAACTTCATGTAATTGCACCGTTACCCCAAACTCAACCGAAGTTTTGTGCGCAAAAGCCTTCCACAATAGAGCACAAAGCTTCTCGAGCAAAGAGCCTTGCCTTCCAAGAAAAATGCAACCGTCACCGCAATCAGCAACAGCCGGACAAACTTGTCAGCGATTTAAATGAATCACTTCTGGCAGTGATTGAGAGAAAAAAAAAGCCTACGCAAAGAACGGCAAAACAATCAAGAGGAACTTCATCGCAAAGAAGAAATAGTCATCAAGTAAATGGCAATCCTGTGTTTTGGAATGAGCCGTCTTAATTTAATGCCACAGCTTGCCACAGAATCCATTCCGTCGTCTCTTGCTGGATATTATATCTGAAAAAGAGTCAACCAACTGTCCTGCCAAGCTACTAGGATCATCAATCAGAGTTTGGATAAAGGTATTAACCACTCTGCGTTCTTGTTCCATTGATCTCAAACTAAACCATGTCAGCAATTTCAACCTAAATTCCTGGTTAATGTAACCCTCACATTCCAACCACCGGATTGTCTTCACACAGTACTCGAAGTTATCATCCAGGTAACCTGAACCACTGGACACAAAAAATGGTGATTCATATATCAAAGTGCTATCACAGTCATGCAAGTCTTCATTCGTATGTGCAGCCCTTTTCCTGCACAACTCTGACCGGGAATCAACAGGGGGCACTTCCCTTCTTGGCCCATGCATCCAGGTCTGGGAGTCACCAGTACCATGAGAGCTTGCTAAATCATTTTTCTCTACATCATGAGAAGCAGCATCATCATCTGCCTCAATAGCCTGCTCCAAAGTGCACTCATTATCCTCATCACGGGAGGACTCAAATGGAGTCAGATCTTCATTCAAATCAGGCACTGAAACAAAATTCAAGTCTAGCCCATGTGAAACAGATGGCAATGGATCTTCTGAAATCTGAGGCTCGACCACCTCGCTGCCTCCACAGCATTTTTCAGTATCAGCACTGCAGAAACCTTCAAAGCAGCCTTGCTTTTAAGCCCCAGCCAGATGAAGAATCTTTCCAAGATCAAGAGCCATGAATCCAGAAGAATTCACAGAAGTTGTAGTTTTGGGATCCCTATTGTAATTAGAAGTATATCCTCCAGTAACAGTATTCTCTTTCTTATCATTCCTTGCAACTGAAGGATTATGATTTTTTTGAATTATCTCTATACTCTTGGTAAAACACTTAGCCTCAGAGTGACCCAAGTCACCAGCCTCTGTATAAGAAACAATCCGAAAAGTATACTCTGTGCAGGGCTGTAGATTGGAAATCAAAATCCTTCTCTATGATTTTGGAAAAATGCAAAAAGGTTCTTTTGCATCTGTCTCTTCTCTACTCTTGCAATACCAGAGCTTGTAGCCCTTGATATCATCAGACATAGCAGTAGACAATTCAATTAAAATAATTACAACAGATGAGGATTTCACTTCTTCAAATAAGAATCTGCAAGCAGCAGGAAGGGAATCCTCTGTGGAAAGACAGACATTTGATTATTCATTCAAGTTTTCCATGTCTCAATTTAAGACAATTAGGATTGCAACAAGGAATCCTACTTTATGAGCTCTAACCTCTGCAATTTGGGTTTGGACTAGAAATGGTAGTGAGCCATTCATCTGCCTTTTCAATTGCAAGAGAGCAAAGTTTCTGCACGTCACCAGCGTGAGTCTGCTGACAATGCCACGTGCCATCTTGGCAGAAACACCATCTACTGGACCTACTTCTGTTTCTATTTTAGCCTTGGCATCCTTGACAATTCCATGCAGTTCTTTAAACCTTGAAGTCCCATCAAGTAGCCTGTAGCTCAAGTATAACCTATAACAGAGCACATCAAGTCTACGAGCATCCTTTGCTATAATTAGATGCTTCTTCCAACTTCTGACAGTATTAATCAAAAACAGCAACACATCAGTCTAAATTCAAAACCTATTATAGAAAATATATAACTTACTCGGCAGTTATTGATTATTACTTCATTTCCAGGTACATTCTAAAACAGAACCAGAAAACCACCCTCCTGACAAGGCATTAGATCTCTGAGCCCAGTCTATATCATTGTAATCATTTTCCAGAAATAAAGACACATTAAAGAATTGTGAACAGTAATCAAACATAGCATTGATGTGAATGCAGATTTTAATGCTTCAGTAAAGGGCACTTTCTTCCATACAAATAAAGCTTTATATATATATATATATATATAGAACATTCACAGATTTTTCATAAAATGACACAAGAAATTTGTTACAAGTATCACCATATAAATGGAGAAAACTCATATATATATATATAGAACATTCACAGGTTTTTCATAAAATGACACAAGAAATTTGTTACAAGTATCACCATATAAATGGAGAAAACTCGGGGCAGTTCAATACATCAACCAAGTGTTCACATAACTGATCAGATGCCTGACTAGAACCAACTAGTTAAGGAAAGTTGAAACCATAACAAGCATGGAATTTACTTACCCGAGAATCCCTGAAACTTTACCACATGAAGCACAGCAATAACTACCATCTAACTGCATCAATTGGCCAAGGTCAACAGCCCCAACCTTTTCACGTTGAAGGGCACACTCAATATGACAAGATAGTTCACAGGAGTCCCCCTGACCATTGTCAGATGTGCAAACCAACCAGTGACTAGGGTCTTTATTGTCATCAAATAAATGACAAATACAGCAAGAGCACCTCTTACAAAATGTGTCGTCAATGGATAGAACAGCTCTACAGGCTTAATTTTTACATATCCATGAGTTTGAGCATCCAAACTCAGATGACCGCTCCGAAGAAGGTACAAGTCGCATTGGAGTTTCCCCCTTTCTTTGTTGCTTCTTAAGAGAAGGTTGATTATTGGGGCTAGAAGCAACCTTTTTGGATTCCTGCTTCTTGGTAGTTTTGTTACCTTTCTTCAGAAGTTGTGTCATTTTGCTTTTGATGAAGCTGTTTGTTTCTTTTCCTTGTCAAAGCAAGTTTGAAGTTCCTTTTATGGGACCAGATTATAGAAACTATTGAAGGAGTTCTGGACTTCTAGAAGCATCATCTGAATTACCATTTTCTTTTCCAGGGTGCTTTGCACACTGGAAGAAAGGCTTTGAACACCAGAAACTGGAAATAAACAGCAAACCAATCTAAAAAATGAGTCTTTGCAGAAAATGTAACAATTTTTTCTAGTAAGGAATTCATCTGATCAGTGCAAGTAAACATGATAGAAGCTGTCTAACTATATTTATCAAGTTGCACTAACAAGGCAGGCAATATGGTTCTTTCTTCGTAGCTCAACCCACTCAACTATTCAGCATATCTTCACCCTTTAATGCCTTCATTTTAGCTATATCTACCCTTTATCAAGCCATTGCTATTTCTTAATGCATGCTTGATGCGCATCTCAATTCTCTTTTGTAACACAAACAAAATCCTAATTTTTTGTTAAATCACCTTCCTTGTTAGTTAATTTCAAACCACTCCACTGCAATTTTATTAACATTGCATATGAATAGAATTGCAAAATGGAGAACAAGTTATCCTACCAAATAAAAGTGTAAACACCAAGACAACAAGTACTAAAGAATTAAAAGCCTTGCAATGCCTTTGAATGTTAGGCAATGAAACTCATGACACAGCCATCAAAGCATTAAATCATAGACGCAAAAAAGAAATAAAATGTAATTCTATCCAACATAACTATTTGGCTAGAAATGTTTTCAATATCTCTTAATCCATCACAGCACGCAAACTGGAAAAAGTGTAAACATGGCACTTTCAAAACTTTTTTCCTACCCTTCCCTCTAATACGCAAAGAGTATTTGGGTGTTATATCAGTCAAAGACAGGTACCATCAAATCATATTCATAAAATAGTTCATCATCAAGGTAAGAAGCTGTTAAAAATTGCTTCAACTGCCATGAGCAGCGGCAGCATGGCTACCTAACTCATGAAACTGACTGACTATGGAAACATTCATTCAGCACCCTGCTTGCTCCGTAAAATTGCTATCTCTTCTACTTACAATTCTAGAGAAAAGATAAGAGAGCATACCTTCAGCAAGGAATATATCGTCTATGTCCATTTTAAACAGTCCGCACTTTAACTTTGGCCGCCCTGCCCTACCTGTCACAGTAGATCCAAACACCACTATATGCCTCAAAATTTCCTGCGAGTCGTTTTGTTTTTTAGCCAAAAACACAACAAATTGCAACTGATTTGCAAACTGAGATTTTGCAAGAAAAATGTCATCATCATATAGTTATATTTCTCTCTTTTTTAAAAAAAAAAGTTAAGTTTTTGAAAATTTGTGAGTTGTTCACCACAACGAATATATAGAATAAACAAACGAGATGATTTACAGTAAAAATTCAAAAAACTTGAGACGTAGTTTTGAGAAAGAAAATCAAAAGTAACAGATCTGAGGCAACAAACAATCAAAACGAAAATTTGAAAGTAAGAAAAAAATGCGAGAGACAGAGAGAATTATTAGTTATTACCTGTGGAATCTAGGGTTTTTAAAAAAGGAGACAAACTATAAGTGCCTGGCTAAGCGGCGGAAACGTGGTTCAGCTAAAATTTCATTTTATATATATATTAAATGAATTTTTTTAATATTTTTAAATTATTTTAATATACTGATGTTAAAAATAATTTTTTAAAAATAAAAAAGAATATCATTTTGATATATTTCTAAATGAAAAGTACTTTGAAAAACAACCGCAACCACACTTTCAAACACCTCCTAATATCAGTTTAAGAAGACACGAATCCAGGGCGAGAGAGGTGTTCATGTTTTAAGGAGGATGACGATGAGGAGGATGAGATAGTCACGAGCGGATACAAAAAGAAAAGAAAAGAAAAAACTTGAGATAAATAAAAAAAAATTAATAATATGAAATTATATATTTAAAAATATATAATATATTCAATAAAAAAAATTAATGGGATAAATAAAAACAATGGAGATTAATAAAATAAAAACTTCACTTTAATTTTATATGACATTGTAATAATATATGTGTATTATTTTTTTTTTTTAATAATGCATCAATTTATAAACATACATATATATAAATACTTTTAAGTTCAAAAAATATAAGAAGATATAGATTTAAATGAATTTAGAGATATTCATATGAGCTTTCGAATGATGAATTATCATAACAAAACAGGGATGTAAGAAAGTATCTAGACATCCACATATAAAATGTATAATTTTGTAACACTCCCTTCTTGGATATTTATTGTACAACTTTACGCATTAAAAACTATCTCATTAAGGAAAACACAATGGGAAATAATTTTTGGTTAAGAAAAAAAGAGTGTAGTGCATATTAACTATACCTCATGAATGTTTTACCTTAAATTCTTAAGGTGTTGTATTCTAATATTACATTGCAATCTTTTAAATTTCTTAATGTTTTAGTGAACAAATTTGTTAGATTATCCTTTGATCGTATTTGTTAAATATAAATATCACCATATTTATTTAGTTCATGTGTGAAAAAGATTTATATTGAGATGTGTTTTGTTTTATCACTTTTGATGTGTTCATTCTTTAATTAAGTTATACATATAACATTGTCTTCATACAAAATGGTTAGAGTTTCTCTACTCGAGGATAAATTTTATAAAGATGTTGAGTCATGGATTTCAACCACATGCATTTTTTACTTTCTTTCATGGATTACAAGTATTTCAGCATGATTAGATGAAGTGAAAACTTATGGTTACTTTGTAAATCCTCATGATATAGTACTATTACCACAAATAAATAGATTACATGTTTAAAATTGCCTTTTAGGTGGATCAAATAAATATCTTACATCAGCACATCCAACTAATTTATGATTAATATTATTTAAATAAAATAAAATCATATTCCTAGTCCCCGTAATTAACAAAAAATAAATTTAATTTCATTTGACTGTCTTTAGTTCTTTCCTAAAATATTATCTATTATATTAAGTATTTGATGTGAACTAGCCTACAACACACAAGCAAGGATCCATTACATGTTCAGAGGCTTGATTCGTGGTTTTTAAGGTTTTAATCAAGTCGGAATTGCAAGGACCATTTGAGTATTAAGAGGAGACCTTAATACATCTTATTTATGTGTAGAAAGAGTCCAATACAATCTTATTTTGACCATAAAGTGAGGGAAAAAAAGGAGTCAAAATAATCACTACAATTTGGAAACAACATGAGTGATTCCCTTTTCCTTTTGTTTCTAGGATTAAGGGGCTGAATGAAAAGCTATAAATAAGCTTTATATTAGCTCTAAATAAGCTTTATATTAGCTCTATAATATTTTACTCTTCTCACCAGAACATGAATTTAATATTATGGATTTTATTTAATTTTGTTAGCTATAGCCCAAAACTTGTTTGGGCTTATTAGTACTTTGTTTTCAGTTAGGATCCAAGACTTGTTTGGATCAAGTTATGAGCTTTTAAGTTTAGAGTTTTGGGTCAGTTTTGAGTAAACCTCATTTAAGTCCACATAAGTAGGATTAGTTTTTCAAGAACTATATAAACTCATGTAAGGTGAATTTCAGCCGCTATTGATGAATATTAATTCTGATCATTTCAGTTTTATGTGTGAGAGTGATTCTTGTATTCTTTAATTCTTGAACGAGCTGAATCCAACTTATCGAAGATTAACTGACTTCGTGGTGTGATTTTACTCATTCCAATAGTGTTAGGGTAGGTTTCCAATTTGTCACACTCCTATCAAACATATTTCGGCTTTCCAGGATCAAATTTCATTCTTGGTTATGGGTTGTGTGATCACGAGGTTCGCATCAGGTGGAATCAGAGCTAGGCTTTGAAACAAGTTCATATCATTCTGTTATTTTTGTTTTTTAAGTGTTCCTTAAAGTTTTTCAGTGTTTGTGTTCATCTCCTTGTTCCTTATGTCTGCATCATCTAATAAAAAAAGAGGTTATATTTCATTGTTTTTTGTCTTGTCATTTCAGTATATTAAGAAAAACAAATATTCGGTATATTAAAAAAAAGAGAAAAAGAAAGAAAGAGAGATACAAGCATTAGGTCAAATTTGAAGAATCAATGAATTTTTGCCACAAAAAACACAACTCTTAGGAAACATAAGAAAACCATATAAGAATCAATTGAAAATTAATATTCTATCTATTGGGGTTGAGATAACATCATATGTCATATTTGATCTTATTCTGATATTTTTTTACTGGAGGTTTTATTTCAAGGTTCATTTCTACCGTAGAAACGCTATCTTAGTGAACCTTAAGCAAAACACCATAAAATCAATTGAAACTCAAAGTTCTTTGTATTGGCTTTGATATCACACCATGTACTAAATTTGGGCTTATTTTGATATCATATACTATAGTTTCAATTGGAGGTTCAATTATGTTGTAAACTGATCACACAAGGAGTTAGGTACCTAGAAGTAATAAAATGATATATAAATTGATTTTTGTTATTTGTTTAGTATTATAAAACTAAATATTGAATTTGAGGTCATTTTGATGTCGTTTATTCTGAGTTTAAATTCTATTCCATAAATTTTGCATAAGAGGTTAGATTCTCATTAAGTCTCAAAACATTATCTTTATTTTTTTAGTCTTATCCAATTCTTCATTTTTATTCTTTTTGGGTTATCTAGGAGTCAAGTAATTGTTTTTGCTTCTGTTTTATTTTGTATTTAGTGTCTTCGTATCGTACACAATTCGTAAATGCATTGCTACTCGTAAAAATCATAATTGTACTTTTGTTTTGCTTTGTTTTCAGTATTTTTATTGCTTCTTGATGCAAGCCAAGGAGTTGGACTTGTTGATCATACACTCGCGGATGGGGTTGGATTTGCACAAGACCCTTTGTCGTCTAAGTGACCTAATTACAAGACTTAGAGCCAAACGTTTCAAGGAAACACTAAATGCGCTAATCCAAGCGATTTGGGCTGATTCTAAACAGACCAAGATAGACTCAAATAATAATCAAGGCTTAATCCACATCATCAAACCAATTGAATTTGATGAAGCTAATAAATATGCGAAAACATTTCCGGCATGATCTGACCATCAAAGGGCATGAATTTGATGAGTTCTAAGATATTAAATAGAGGATTAAACATGGTCTTCAATGGTTATGCTAAATACATTGAATTTAGTCATTTAGCTATTTATGGTTGCCTCTAGAAGTCCAACAAGCCTAAAAACATGGGGAGTTGTTTATTTTGATGTTTGTGCTATTTTAAAGCTTTAGTTATTACTTTTCCTATTCTTGGAGGGTTGTTCCAAGTATATAGATGGCAATTTAAAAATGAATAAACAGATTATGTTTTCAGAAAATTGTCATATTTGTGAGGTATTGTGTTCCTCTTTGTTTTTAAAAGAACTCGTGGAACTTTTCAAGTTAATCTTGTGGCGTTCAAACAACCAAACTTATCACCTTAATTATTAAGAGATTCTCAGATTTTCTTGGTGTGGCGTTTCAATTCTTCGTAGTCTTGGTTTTCATCTTGTTAGGTGTCAGGTCAAGGCTCAATCATTCTAGTCCACATGATCTTAGGGTTCTAAACCATTGTTGCTTTTGAATTTCATCATAATTATTGATGGAGTTCATATCAATGTAAAACTAAGTCATGCATTTAACCCATCAACATAATTTCAAACCCATTTTTGTTCCAATTTAGCCGAATGTAATGCCCAATTGAAATCAACATTTTAGACCTTTGTTATGATTCGAAACACATTAACACTATTCCAAAACCCAATTCTTCCCATTTAACCGAATAACTTAATGCCCAGTTCATTTATACTTTCTTATTGTCTCATTTTATAAAAAACATTTCAAAACTTCGTTATGATTCTAAACACATTATTATCTTATTTCATCCAAACTCTTCTCATTTTAACCTTTGCCTAAAACACTAAGACAACCAAGTTATGGTTTTCCTTAAATTTCTTGTATGATTTATATTTAACCTAATCTTAAAGTATCAATAAAAAATTCCATAACTATTTTAGAAAAAAACCTTTTACCACCCATTCCATCAAAACCCAATCATTTAACACTTATCCCTTTACATCCAAAACTCAAATCAACTTAAAACTTCAAAATAACAAGATAAAAAAGCTTTTTACCTCTTGTTCACACCAAAACCATTGAGATTTTTAAGATTTCCCAAGCCCTTCTTCTTTAACTTGGAAGTTTGCTTTCTTTCTCTAACTCTTTTTTCCCTCTTTGTTTATCTTTTTATCTCTCAAATCTTTTTGTTTTTCTTATAAACTAAACATTAAAACACATAAAACACTTAATATCACACATTTTTTTATCACTTAGGGAGAGTTTTCACATGATCTCCATTCCTTTATCACTCTCTCTACCGTTAAGTTTTTGGCTTTCATAAGAAGCTTTATATATATATATATATAACACAGAGACCACAATGCCTCTCACTTCTCCCTAGTATTATTTTCTCATATATTTTATCTAATCAACAATATCTTCTACATTTTTTTAATAGTAAATGCCAAGATTCTAATTCCACAATCACCATCATATTTTATACATAGATCATTGATTTAAAGTTTTAGTTTACAATGTTCCTACACCATCCATAACTTTGAACTAGAGGTTTACAAATAATAAGTCAATGCATACATGCATAAAAGCTTATTTTTGGTATCATTTAGTGTGATATCAAAAGTCATCTCAAACTATTTAAGCCCTATACTAACCCCCCCCCCAAACACACATACATGCAATTATAATTAAAAATTAAAGATCTTCAGGATCCTGTTAAATAGATCTAAAATTGTATAGAATTTACACGAAGATTACTTGAGAATCAAATATTTCTTTTGACTTTGAATATTTACATTAAAGCTGAGTTATTACAAACCATAAATCATCAAATTATATCGCTTCTAATTGTAATTTACATGAACCATAAGTAAGGAATCTCCTAAAATCTTTGGATGAAAGGATTGATATACCTTAGAATGATAACTCTTTTCATTTGGTGTTTTTGTATTGTACTCACCTTCATTTACACCCTCTCATATGAAATAAGAAGCATAACATTTTAATTATAGAAAAAAACTAAAAACTCATAACTGGTGAAATATCAATTTTCCACTTGAATAATATATCTAATATATTATTTCATTCTAATTTTAGAAACTTATTCAATGAAATCCTTACTTTATTGTTTCAAAGTCTAGAATTGTAATTCCCTTAATAAATTACACTATAATTCTCAATTTATAAAACTTATTATACTCAAGTCGCATTTGAATCATTCCATTTTAATTTTGACCAATGATTTTTATCCGTGTAACCTATTAAGTTCATAATAAATATGCCCAGATATAAATTATAATTCTAAATATAATAAGATTAATTTCATAAATGAAATTAATTCATTATCAACTCGATAATTGATTATTTATATTTGAAGATTAAAAGAATAATGTCTAACAACTTGTCATGATACCTCAAATATTAAGGAAGTCATAAGTGGTTTTATTTAACATTTTAGTGATTAATGTCTTAGTATAATCATTATTCCTTCATCAATGATATTTTGATTTGGACATTATAGTATATAGTGTGTATATTATATCAAATTATTTATTACTTGAATAAGATTTGAAACTCTTTCAATTGTCATTTCACCTTATTTAAGGATTTACAATCAATACTATTTAATAACAGATAAAATATTTTTTTAATTCACCTAAGGTGATCCTTTAAGTACTCTAATAGTTTTATTTAGTTCATGTTATACTCAATGTCTATCATTTGTTACTTCTTATTAGGATGTGTAATAGAATCAAAACATAACTTCTTATTCAAGATAACTTGATGATCTCAAATCTAATAATCACTTACATCACCATCACATGAGCATTTTATAGACACGAGTTATATCTCCATATGAAATTTTTATGCGAGTTAGTTTAGTGTACATGTTATATGACAAGCTTTTACATGTTAGTTTTATGTATATCTTGTATCTTAGTTTATGAGAACATGTGTTTTTTTTCCATAAAAAAAAACATAATATGCATCGGTATCAACAACTTTAATTAATGTCCATTCTTAATAAAATCAAAAGTATTTAGAAACAATGTTTTGATGTAGCGAGAATCTCATATGATGCGGACCAACCCAAAAACACTAGCAAGTACCCATTACATGTTTCAAATGGTCCAATGACGCAGTCTAAGACAAAGGCATTGAAAGAGGCAATGAATGCATTGGTTTTGAAGGTATCAACCACGTCAGAATTGCAAGGACCATTGGAGTATTAAGAGGAGACCCTAGTACATCATATCCATGTGGAGGAGAGGTCCTATACAACCTTATTTGGGCCATGAAGTGAGCACAACGAAGTGGCCAAAAGAATCCTACTACAACACGGGATTAATAGGATTGATGGAAGACTATAAAAAAAGGAAAGCCTTATGGGCTTTATTTAATTTTGTTAGTTACAGTCCAAGACTTGTCTAGGCTTAATTAAGATGTTGTTTTCAACTAGGATTCAAAACTTGTTTGGATTAAGTCATGGGCTTTTTAATTGGGGTTTTGGGTCAGTTTTGAGTGCACCTCATTTAAGTCCACATAAGGGGTCCATTAGGGTTAGTTTTTAAAAGACTATTTAAACTCATGTTAGGAATAATTTCAGCAGCCATTGATGAAATTGATTCTGAATTTTTTAGTTTGTGTGAGAGTGATTTTTGCATTCTTTAGTTCTTGAACGAATTGAATCTGACTTAGCGAAGATTAACTGGCTTCATAGTGTCATTCTACTCCTTCCAATAGTGTTTGTGCCTTGGGACAGGTTTTCATTGTGTCACACTCTTATTAGACCTATTTTGGTTTTCCGGGATCAGATTTCATTCTTCGTTATGGGTTGCGTGACCATGTGATCACGAGGTTCACATCATAATTCCAAAACAAAATCCATAGAAATAGCGGTCCACAGTTCACTAGGTATTGGCAAAGGGGTGTACAAACCATAAGGTTTCCACTTAGACTTGGCCTATTTACTAGTGATGCACTTCTCACATAATCTTTCCACATCACGTTTCATATGAGGCCAAAAAAATGATCATGTGAAATTGCTAATATCTTAGTTATACCAAAATGACCTATGAAACCACCATCATAAGCTTCTCCCATAAACAACTCACACAGAGAACACCTATAAAACTTTCTAAATATGAAAATCCTTCATGCCTGTAAAACTTCAGAGGAGTCCTTGAACACGGTTTATTTTCCCGAAACAAAAATCCTTAATGCCTGTAAAACTTTTTGAATGTGCACCAGAATCGCACAAGGACTCATGCTTTCATGCACATACACCTTCTCCAACAATTCACCTACTTGCCTCTATAGTTCTTTGGTCTCTTCGGGTTACTGCTATAAACAAGTTGGTTTGGAATTGACGCCCCTAGTATGAAATCAATTTGATGTTCAATCCCTCGGATTGCAAGTAATCCATAAGGAACCTCTTCAGGAAGGACATCTTCAAACTCCTGCAAAAAAGAAAAAATATCGCTCGACAAAGCACTAACGAGATCATTAGTACACAAAAGAGCCTCCTAGTACATAAGTAGAATAAGGGACTGGTGTGCAAATAATGCACTCTTGATGTCATTGTTTTTTTTGCAATATAATTGATTTTTCCTCTCTTGCTCTCACTATGGCCAAAATCCCTTCTCTTTGTTTTTCTCTCTGATCAATGTTTTTGGTCTTTTTTTTTTTCAATTCTAGCTTTCATTTCTTTTTCTTTTTTTTTGTTCATTTGATCTTTGTAACTTTAATTGGTCCTCCCTGACCTATTCTGGATTCAATGGCACAAAAGTAATAGGTTGTCTTTTATGAGTGAAAAAAACCTATTTGTAAATCCATCATGCGTAACCCTCAGATCATATTGTGATGGTCTTCCCAACAGTATATGGCATGCATGCATGGTAACCACATCACAAAGCACATCATCCTCATATTTACCGATGGATAATGCCACCAATACTTGCCTTGTCACCTTAATTTCGCCACATTCATTCAGCCACTGAAGCTGATAAGGGTGAGGATGTTTCAAGGTAGTAAAGGCCAATTTCTCCACCAAATAAGTGCTGGCTACATTTGTGCACCTCCCTCCATCGATAATGACACTGCATACTTTGTTTTTCACAAAGCACCGAGTATGAAACAAGTTCTCTCTTTGGTTACTTTCTTCCTCCTTAACCTGTATATTGACTACTCGCCTTGCTACCAATAAATCTCCAACCACAGCACTTTGCTAATCATTAGCATCCTCCAAAGGTGGGATGTCATCATCATCTACTTCTTCCTTATTCTCCAACTCAAGCTCTTTTTGGGCATTTATCATCATCATCCTTTTGTTTATATATTGGCTGACTATATGTCCCCACCCATGACATTTAAAACTTAAATATCACATGTTTCAGAACTTGAAGTTTCGGAATTACCTAAAGTAGCGGCGGTCGTTGGTTTGACATTATTAGATGGTTCAACTTATTTTGTAGGTGCTCATTCCTTTATGGAGTTGTCTTTCACATGCTGGTGGTAGCCATAAGATGTACCCTCCTAACCAATCCTTTTCATTTAAGTTGTTCCTCCACTTTATGGCTTCATGTACCATATTTGTCAACTCAACATAGTGTTGCATCTCAATTATATCTGCAATCTCACGATTTAAACCATGCAAGAGCTTAGCCATAATGGCTTCCCAATGCTCTTCCATATTAGCCCGGATCATAGCTGCCTCCATCTCCTTGTAATATTCTTCCATGCTCTTGGAACCTTGATTTAACCTTTGCAACTTTTGATACAATCCCCTTTAAATAATGGTTTGGTCAATGCTTATCCAATCTTGTCTACATGATCTTGGGGATCTAAACCTTCATTGTTATTAGGTTTCATCACAATTGTTGATGGAGTTCATATCAACTATATCAAGCTTACCTAGAGTAGAAAGGAGGTCGGTCACCATACAGAGGCTCACCCCCGTACAAATAAAGGAAAAACGAGACAAGGGTCTTTGTTTCAAGTGTGACAATATGTTAGGGCCCGACCACAGATGTGGAGGCAAAGAATGTTCCTCGTAGAAGAAATTGAGGAGACAGAGGGAGTTAACTTGGTCATAACAAAGGACTTAATTGACATAGGAGACACCCTGGAGGAAGGCAGAGAGGAGATTGGGATATCTCTTCATGCTATTATCAGGACCCTTATTCCGAAAATAATACGGTTCAAAGTATAATTGAAAGGCCATGAGTCCGTAGCCCTAATCGACACTGGAAACACCCTTAACTTTATGCACCCAAGAGTAGACCGAAGGGTAAGGTTAAGTTTCACAAAACACAAACCATTTAGGGTGCATATAACAGATGGCTCGAAATTGTGGAATGAGAGAAGCTGTCTAGAGGTCAAACTACTAATTCAGGGGTGTCAATTTACCATTCAGGCTTACATCCTCCAGCTAGATGGATGGGACATCATGTTGGGAATATAGTGTCTCAAAGAGTTAGGGTGGTTATTGTGGAATTTTGCTGTCTTGACCATGGGAATTCTATATGGGGGAAAGAAAATCCTAATTCAAGGATTAGGAATTTTGAACTCAGAAGTGGATTGCAGCCCCACCTTTCTGCGGGAATTAAGGAGAGCCGAGGAGGGCTTGATTTTGCAAGTCTAGGAAATCGGTACTAGGCTGAACAAAATACCAAAACAAATTGAAGAGTTATTACTGGAATTCAGAGAGGTTTTTCAGAACCAATAGGGATACCACCAAAGAGACCCTACGATCACTCTATCATACTAAAAGAAGGCACAACCCCCATAAATGTGCGACTATACCGTTACCCTTATTACTAGAAGTCTAAAATAGAAAAACTAATCAAGGTATTGTTGGCCATGGGCACCATAAGGCCCAACCAAAACCCACTTTCATCATCAGTCCTACTAGTTAAGAAGGCAGACGAATCCTGGAGAATGTGTGTAGACTATCGAGCATTCAATAAGAAGACAGTAAAGGACAAGTTTCTTATTCTAGTGGTTGAGGAATTGTTGGATGAGCTCCATCGTCATATTTTTTTTCTAAATTGAAATCTAGTCAGGCTTCCACCTAATCAAAATAAGGGAGGAAGAAATCCCAAAAATAGCTCTTAGGACTCATGAGGGGCACTATGAATTTTTAGTGATGCCTTTTGGACTTACAAATGTCCCCTCAACTTTTTAGGGATTAATGAATGACATTTTCAGGCCTTACTTAAGGAAGTTCGTATTGGTTTCTTTGACGACATCCTAGTCTAAAGTCACTCGGAAGAACATGGCCAACATCTAAGGGTGGTTTTTGAAATTTTGGTAAGGCATAAGCTATTTTCCAAGTAATCTAAATGTAAATTTGCTAGCAAGGAGATAGATTACCTAGGCCATATTGTATCAAGGGAGGGGGTGTATACAGACCCTAGCACAATGGAGGCAATGGTCAAATAACCAAAGCCCAAAACTCTTAAGGCCCTTCGAGGCTTTCTTGGCCTAACAAGGTATTACAAGCGATTCATCATGGGTTATGGGGGCATAACTGGACCCTCGACCCGACTACTCAAGAAAAAAGCATTCTAATGGGATTCAGAAGCAGATGAGGCCTTCGAACAACTATAAAAGGCCATGTCAATACCTCCTTTTCTGGCACTACCATATTTCAACAAGAGTTTCATAGTAGAGTGTGATGCATTAGGGTTTTGTCTCGGGGCAGTGTTAATGTAGGAAAGAGGGCTCATATCATACTTCAACAAGAGCCTCAAGGGAGGGGAAATTACACTATTTACCTATGAGAAAGAATTTTTGGCCTTAGTCACGATGATTCAAAAATTGAGGCCTTGCCTGTTGAGTCAGGCCTTCAAGGTCGAAATAGACCAACAAAGCCTCAAGTACTTACTAGGGTAGAGGGTGGGGACACCTACACAGCAAAAATGGCTATCAAAGCTAATTGGGTATGATTTCGTGATAGAGTTTCGAGCAGGTAGAGAGAACTTGGTACTTGGTGCGCTTTCCAGACAAGTAGACACTTTAGAAATAGGTACCTTATGGGCTATTTCTACACTTTTAGTTAATTGGGTAGAGCAACTAAAGGAGAGCTACACCACAAATACAAAAAACCTAGAAATCTTACAACAGATAAAACAAGAAACCATTGGGTTCTTAAAATTCTAGTTTAGGAGAGGGGTATTATATTACAAACAAAGAATCTACGTGAGTAAAAATAGCCTCCTAAAACAAGTCATCATGAATTATATCCATGATAGCCCAGCTTCAAGTTATACAGGGTTAGAAAGAACCCTTAATAGGGCAAGGAGGGATTTCTTTTGGAGAGGGATGAAGTCAAAAATAAAAACATATATTAGGAAGGGTGAGGCCTGTTAGAAAGTTAAGGGGGAGAACACCAAAACCTTTAGGAGTCTTACAATCGTTACCCAAACCTACCTGGCCCTGGTTGTCAATATTCATGGATTTTATAGAGGGCCTACTCAAGTCAAACCAACATTCTATAATTATGGTAGTGGTAGATAGGTTTACCAAATATGCTCATTTTATCCCCTTATCCCATCCTTACAGTGTTATTAAAATTGCATACTTATTTTCACATCACGTCATGAAACTTCATGGACTTTAAAAAAGGATAACCCTAGGAGATGGTCAAATTGGTTGACCATGGTCAAATATTGCTACAATACAAGCTACCACACATCCATCAAGACCATCCCATTTGAAGCTACATACGGGTACCCACCCCCAAGCATCATAGATTATGTTCCCGGATCAACTACGAATTAAGCAGTAGAGGAACAATTACAACAAAGGACAAAGGAAATCACAACAATCAAGCATCATTTACACACAAGCTTAGGAAAGGCAAAAGAGGCAAACAAGGGAGGAAAAGAAGTCAACTTTGAAGAAGGGTAATGGGTTTACCTTAGACTCCAGCCATTCTGATAGTCCAATATGCCCAGCAACAAGAACGAAAAGTTAGCCTACAAGTACTTTGGGCCTTTCAAAATATTAAAGAAGGTGGGATTGGTGGCGTACCAGTTGAAACCTCCAAAAGATGCCCATATCCACAACACGTTCCACATCTCGCTACTGAAGAAATGGGTCGGGAAAAATACCATTCTCGACCTTGGTTGCCAAAGTTGAAGCCTAGACAGCCACCTCAACTTGAACTCGCCGTGATCTCGGACAAAAGAAGTCAGACCAACAGTATAAGCAGTAAAGAGGAGGTGTTGATTAGATAGGAGGGTCAACCAACCGAGAATGCAACTTGGGGTGAAAGAAACATGGTTAAAAGAAATTTACCCTCACCTTGAGGCAAAGGTTTTCTGAGGGAGAAGGAGTTATAACAGTCCAGCTGAACCCTAACTCAAGAGGAAATGAGAGAGGACCTGAAGGGAGAAGACTGGCACGAGACTGAAGAGAGAAGGAGGAGTTGAAGGAAGAAGACTGAGAAGATTGGCATGGGAAATGAGTGAAGAGACGTGCACTAACAAGTTATTTGTAAAAGAAAGAAAAGTAGTGTATTAGTGTAGGGTTAGGATTCGAGTAGTACAACTTACATGGACGGTGAGAGATAAGGAGGACGATGAGCAGACAACTGACCATTGATTAGAAGTAAAGCAATAAATGACGCTATCCATAGGAACGGACAACTTCCAATCTAGTAAGGTAGTAAACGACGCCATTTGAAGTGAGGATAGGTGTCAACCAAATCATATCAACTTAACAAGTTTAATTCAAATACAAATTATGAGATTATCGGGGAAGGACTAATATAAGGATGTGATAGGATCAGAACAAGGAGCTAGAGAGAAATTGCTTTAAAGCAAATTACTTAGTCCAAGGAGGCCTGGGCTACCTCAAATCCGCTTAGAAAATTTAGATATTTAAGTTTCTTATTTTGCTTTAATTTTAGTTTGATTATTTTCTTTAGCTTTGATAAAATTATATACCAAAAATATTGTTTTTCTATTTTTGAAAATTCAATAAAAAACCTTGAGAGACGGTTCTCTCACCTAAAAAGAGTCCTTTAAATTTTAGGTATATTACAAGTCCAATAAAACCTTATTTGGATCATGAAGTGAGGACACCAAATGAAACAAAAGAATTCTGCTACAACTTGGAAACAACATGGGTGACTACTTTTTTTTTTTCTTTCTAAGATTAAAGGGCTAGATGGGAGGCTATAAATAAGCCTTAAATCAGTTATATAATATTTTACTCCTCTTCTTCTTATGACAGTTAATGAATTTAATATTATGGGTTTTATTTAATTTTGTTAGCTATAATTCAAGGCTTGTTAAGGCTTAATTAATACTTTGTTTTTAGCTACGATCCAAGACTTGTTTGGATTAAGTCATGGACTTTGCAATTAAGGATTTTAGGTCAATTTTAAGTAGACCTCATTTAAGTCCATATAAGGGGTTTATTAGAGTTAGATTTTCAAGAACTATATAAACTCATGTAAGTTAAATTTCAACAGCCATTGATGAATATTACTTTAAATTTTTTCAATTTTATGTGTGAGTGATTCTTGTATTCTAAATTCTTGAATGAACTGAATTTGACTTATCGAAGATTAGCTGGCTTCGTGGTGTTATTTTATTCATTCAAATAGTATTGGTGTCTTAGTCCCCGTTTGTTTGCTGGAAAGTAAATTCCTGAAAAGTGAATTATGAACTGGAAAACACTTTCCAGTGTTTGTTTGTGTTATGGAAAATGAACTGGAAAATAATTTATTAATAAATTAATTTTTTTTTCAAGTTTATTAAAATAATGAGGAACAAATCTTACAAATTAAAAAGTTGAATGAGAATGAAATTGAAAAAAAATATAATTTCATAAATTATCTCAAATAAAATAAATAATAATCAAAATAATAGAGATCAAATCTAAAAATTAAAAAAAAAAAATGAAAGGTGAATAAATTAAAATAATAATAATTAACATTTCATAAATTATTTCAAATAAAATAAGTAACAATAAAAAAATTGAGGACCAAATTTGATAGATACAAAATTTCAATAAAAAAATGATAAGAAAAAAGCAAATAGCAATTATAAAAATAAGGATCAAAATTAATATAAAAATTAAATTTTAAGAGATGGAATTGAAAAATAAATATTCAAAACAAATTATATATAGCAATCAAAAGTTTGAGGATCAAATTTGATATAATCAGCAAATAATGACATTTCTAAATTTTTCACAACTTCTGGAAAGTGTTTTCCGCCCAAATTTTCCAGAAAACACTTTCCTGAAAACCAAGCCAAATTTTTCTTTGACTGGAAAGTGTTTTCTGTTGACCAACTTTCAGAAAGACACACAAACACAGGAAAGTTTAGAAAGTGGTTTCCCGGAAAATGAATTCCAGAAAACAAACACAGTCTTAGGGCAAATTTTTATTCTGTCACACTCTTATCAGATCTATTTAAACTTTTCAAAATCAAATCTCAGTTTTACTTATGGTTTCCGTGATCACGAGGTATGCATAAAAGGGGAAGTAAAAATGAATTGCATTTTGCCTAGGACGCTTCAGAAGGTGAGGAAATTAAAATGCCTCGTGGACGAGGGGCTTCAAAAGATGAGGAAATCAAAACTTTTGTTCTGAAAACTAAATGCTCTGATTTAAAATTCAGAGGCATAGGCCATGAAACTATAAGCTCTGATTGAAATTATGCGATCGAAGCCGCTAAAGAATCGGGACAGCATGAAAATTCATGGCTTAATGAGAGCACCACCGATTTTATATTTTACAATTTAGAAAATGCAATCTGCCCTATTCATGGCTGCTGGGGGTTACAAAAAGAGATAGGGTTTGTATTGTTACAGATATTTTTGAATTATTGTTTTTAATATTAATTTCAAGTGAATTACCATAACTAATCGGATATCCTATTTGATTTACTTTTAATTATTTTTTAGCAATGAAATTTATTTAAAATCTAAATTAACATTCTCAAAATAATTAAAATTTTAAAAAATTAATTTAATCTTGAATGCAATTCAATTCTAAAAGTTATAAACAACATCCCTCTCTTTTCTCACAAAGAGAAATTGAAGTTAGTTCATCAAAAGCATTTGTTGTTAGTAATCAAAGGACGTAAATGCCCATCTAAAAATGATTTTTTTTTAAAATATTTTTATATTTTAGTTACATGTTTTTTTTAATTATTTTAATATATTAATATAAAAATAATTTTGAAAATTTAAAAAGATATTATTTTAATATATGTTAAAAATCATTTAAAAAAACAACTTTTACACTCCCTTGAAATCACTATTGAAACCAAACTAAATAAATGAATAAATAAAACCATAAAAACTCCAACAATTAAAGACCCTCGACTAGCCTTTCACTCAGTTCCGCTGTCTGTCTGTTTGGCTGTCAGTAACAGTTAAAAATTATTAAAAAAAGATCGCATAAAATTATAAACAGGCCGCTAATATAAAACAAATCCCAACACAAAAAACCGACACCGTTTGATCTATTCCCAAGGTCTTCCTAAAACCCCTTGCACGCTCTAGATTTTCAACCGTCATCACTAATCATTTCTGTTAATGGCGCTAAAACTATTTCCAACCCCGTTCCCAATCTTTGCACCACGGGCTCCGAACCCATCCCACCGCCCGTCCACCGAGGTCCACTTCTCTCGATGGTACAACGCCAATGCAGACAAATTCAACCAACGCTACCACGCCCAACAAGAAATCGAAGAAGATATCAGTCGCCGTCGCCGCTTCACTTCCGCAAACAACATCGTTACACATTACGACCCGAAAAGCGCCGCTGAAGTAGATAGCTCTTTTTTCAAATCCACTGGCACACCTTCCTCTCCTTCCTCACCTTCTATCCCCGGTAAGAAATCTAAATACTCCAAACCCTTGAAAAAAAACCATCCAGCATTTCGTCCCAAAATTACCAGAGTGCCCCTACCACGAAACAACGCCAAACCCCCCATTGACAGGAAAGCGGACATCAAGCTAAGCGAAGACGGCGTCTCCTATGTAATAGACGGCGCGCCGTTCGAGTTCAAGTACAGCTACACGGAGACGCCGAAGGTGAAGCCGTTGAAACTAAGGGAGGCGCCGTATGCGCCGTTTGGGCCCACCACAATGCCAAGGCCGTGGACTGGGCGTGCCCCGTTGCCGCCCAGCAAAAAGAAATTGAGGGAGTTTGATTCGTTTGTTTTGCCCCCTCCGGATAAGAAAGGGGTCAAGCCGGTTCAGGCACCGGGTCCCTTTTTGCCCGGGGCGGGCCCTAGGTACGCAAAGACTAGAGAGGAGATATTAGGTGATCCTTTGACACAAGAGGAGATTCAAGAGTTGGTTGCGGGATGCTTGAAAGCAAAGCGACAATTGAATATGGGTATGTTTCTTTGTACTTTTGGTGCCCGGGATGAATCATGCGGAATTCTTTATTTTTATGTTTATTTGTTTGGTGTGGGTAGGGAGGGATGGTTTGACGCATAACATGTTGGATAATATACATGCGCATTGGAAGCGGAGAAGAGTGTGTAAAATCAAATGCAAAGGAGTATGTACTGTGGATATGGACAATGTGTGCCAGCAATTAGAGGTGGCCGGCTCTTCTTCTTTAAGTTTAATTTCGTGTTTGATTCAATTGTTTGTTTTGGGATTATATATGCTTTGTAAAATGAACAGGATAGGACTGGAGGGAAGATCATTAACAGAAAGGGAGGGGTGTTGTACCTTTTCCGAGGAAGAAACTACAACTATCGATTTCGACCCCGGTTTCCACTAATGCTGTGGAAACCTGTTACGCCTGTTTATCCAAGGTTGATTCAACGAGCTCCAAAGGGTCTAACATTGCAAGAAGCATCTGCTATGCGCAATAAAGGGCGGAAACTGATACCGATATGTAAATTAGGTAGCATACTCAGTGGTCATAGCTATTCTTTTAATTTGATTTATCATTTAGAGGATGAGAAGATAAATAAAAATGAGCTTCCATGAACATAATGATGACATTAGTGTTTTGTATGGTGTGCAGGGAAAAATGGCGTGTATCATGATCTAGTGAGAAATGTCAGAGAGGCGTTTGAAGAGTGTGAGTTGGTCCGAATAAATTGTCAAGGGATGAATGGAAGTGATTTTAGGAAAATTGGAGCTAAACTCAGGGTCTGTTGAGTTATTATGTTCGATTGCTTCCTTTTTTCTCTTTTCTTCAAATTCATTTCTAAAAACTAAAGACAAAGATTACCTTGATTCTTCAAATTGCAGGACATTGTCCCATGTGTGCTGATCTCATTTGAATGCGAGCACATCCTCATGTGGAGGGGAAGAGATTGGAAGTCCTCCTTCACAAAACCAGTAAATGATGGTAATGAAACTAAGAATTCTAGCATTGATGGTGGAGCTTCCATCACACCACTATTGGAGGGCCTACAGAATGAAACTCTCTCAGTAAAGGATGACAGCATACTGAATTTAAAAACGTCCAGGATAGATTCTGAAGATCAAGGAGAGGATCTATCCCAAAAGGACATAGATGAGACATTTGCCGCCAAGATTTCTATTTCAACCAGAATAGAAATCTATGGCAGTAAAACCACACCAGATAGTGATGACAGCTCTGCTGCTACCAAGTCTGAAGCCATAAGCAATACAAGTGGCAGTGAAGTAATGGATGATAATAGAGAGTATATTGATGAAATGCTAATTACTACATCGGTGGAATCTGAAACCACACTGGAAAGAATTAGGAACATGGAAGAGCTCCAAGATGCTTCAGAAGGTTCCCAAGGTGTTGGTGAACTGGAAAAATTGAGTGAATCTTATACGCAGGGAGTTCTACAATTGTTGAAACAAGCAGTTGAGATTGGGAGTGCAGTTGTCCTAGTTGATGCAAAATTGGACGCTGATGCGGTTTACCAAAAGGCAGTTTCCTTTGCACAGTCTGCTCCTCCTGGTCCTGTTTTTAGGCGCCAAGCTAGGAACACAGTGGTTCAAAAGAGCGAGAAGAAAAAAAATGGGGAATTGGAAGTTGAACAAGTCACAAGCTTCTCCAAGATGGGAGGAGGTAGCGAGAGGAAGAGTTCTAAGGTTAGAAGAAAATCGTTCAATGAACAATATGTAGATTCAGTACCACAAGGAAGCCTCAGTGTGGATGAACTTGCTAAACTGTTGGCATGATAACAAAACTTCATAAATCTTTATAGTTATAATCGGCTTACTTGCTAATGCATAATCATATGCATATACATATATATACATGATTATGCAACTTCCCATAATCCACCTCGATGCTTGATGATTGAAACTAGAATTTGATGTGATTAGATTTTGAAAGAGAGCAAAATTTCGAAAATCCTTTTATTTTGATGGAGGTTTAACTAACCCTCCCATCCTCTGAAAAGTTTCGTCAGCCATCCTTATTTGAATGGTTTGTCCTGCAATGGATTTGCATATGTATTCCATTCCATATTGTTTTTCCTTTTTTATATCTTTCACTAGAAGTTTTGATATGAACATTATGAATAATTATGATGAGATCCAAGGACAGTGATGGTTTAGAACCCTAAGATCGTGTAGACAAGAATGGATGAACCTTGACCCAACAAGATGAAAATCAAGGCTATGAGGGATTGAAACGGCACACCTAAAAAACCTAATAATCTCTCAACAATCAAGGTGATAAGTTTGGGTGTTTGAACGTCATAAGATTAACTTGAAGTTGTAGGAGTTTTTTTAAGAACGAAGAGGAACACAATACCTCGTAAATATGGTAATTTTCTAAAAATATAGTTTGTTTATTCATTTTGAAATACCCATCGATATACTCGGAACTACCCTCCAAGAATAAAAAAAACTCGTAACTAAAGCTTTAAAACAACACAAATATCAAATTAAACAAGTTTCCATGTTTTTCTACCTCTTGCACTTCTAGAGGCAACAATAAAAAGCTAAATGACTAAATTCAATATATTTAACATAATCATTTAAGACCATGTTCATTCCTCTATGATTTCCTTGGAATTAATCAAATTCATGTTTTTTAATGGTCAGATCATGATAGCAATGTTTTTGCATAATTATTAGCCTCTTTAATTGCTTTGATGATGGTGCGAACCTCGTGATCACGCAACACATAATGAAAAATGAGATCTGATCTCAGAAAGCCGAAATAGATCTGATAGGAGTGTGACACAATGGAAACCTGCCCCAAGGCACCAATACTATTGGAAGGAGTAGAATGACGCTATGAAGCCAATTAATCTTCGCTAAGTCAGATTCAGTTCGTTCAAGAACTAAAGAATGCAAGAGTCACTCTCACACAAACTAAAAAGTTCAGAATCAATTTCATCAATGGCTGCTGAAATTATTCCTAAAATGAGTTTAAATAGTCTTTTAAAAACTAACTATAATGGACCCCTTATGTGGACTTAAATGAGGTCCACTCAAAATTGCCCCAAAACCCCAATTAAAAAGCCCATGACTTAATCCAAACAAGTTTTGGATCCTAGCTGAAAACATCTTAATTAAGCCCAAACAAGTCTTGGGCTGTAGCTAACAGAATTAAATAAAGCCCATAAGACTTTCTTTTTTATAGTCTTTCATGAAGCCCATTAATCCCATGTTGTAATAAGATTCTTTTGGCACCTTTGTTGTGCTCACTTCATGGTCCAAATAAGGTTGTATGAGACCCCTCCTCCACATGGATAAGATGTATTGAGGTCTCCTCTTGATACTCCAATGGTCTTTGCAATTCTAACCTGGTTGAAACCTTCAAAACCAATGCATTCATTGCCTCTTTCAATGCCTGTCTTAGACCCCGTCATTGGACCATGTAATAGGGTCCTTCCTAGTGTTTCTGGGCTGGTCCGCATCAAATGACGTGGACTAAGCCTTGATTATTATTCGAGTCCATCTTGATCTTTTTAGAATTAGCTAAAATCTCTTGAATTAGCCCATTTAGTGACTCCTTGAAATGTTTGGCTCTAAGTCTTGTAATTAGACCACTTGGAAGCAAGAAAAGGTCATGTGCAAAGTCAGCCCTAACCCCAAGTGTATGATCAACAAGTCCAGCTCCTTGGTTTGCATCATTCTCCCCCTCTTGAGAAGGATTTGTCCTCAAATCATCACCTACATCAAAAGAAGATAAATCAGAAATGTTAAAGCTTGCAATGACACCATACTCACCTGGTAAGTCAAGCTTATAGGCATTATCATTGATGTGTTTCCCCTACTTGAAATGGTCTGTCACCCCGAGGTAGGAGTTTTGAACATTATTTCTCCAGAAAACATTCCTTCCTTAAGTGCAACCTCACCCAATCACCTGGTTCAAACACTACCTTTTTGCATCCCTTGTTGGCTTGTTGAACATGTTATTGAGTCCTCCTTTCAATGTTCTGTCGAGCCTTTTCATGAATCATCTTTACAAATTCTAGCTTTGTTTTTCCATCTAAGTTTACATGTTCACTCAAAGATAAAGAAGTTAAATCCAAAGGTGACAAAGAGTTAAAGCCATAAATAATTTCAAATGGTGAAAACTTAGTTGCAAAATGTATATTTCTATTATAAGCAAATTCAACATGTGGCAAACAATCTTCCCATGTTTACAAGTTCTTTTTAATGATAGCATGTAACATAGAAGATAAAGTTTTATTCACTATTTCAGTTTGACCATCCATTTGTGGATGACAAGAAGTAGAAAACAATAACTTGGTTCTTAATTTCCCCACAAAGTTTTCCAAAAGCAACTCAAAAACTTTGCATCCCTATAAAAAAAAATGGTCCTAAGCATGCCATGTAACCTAACAATTTTTTTGAACAACAAATCAGCTATATATGATGCATAATCAATTATATCTATCTAGCACCATAAAAACTAAATCTCTCCCACCTCTTAGTCCTAGGTAATCCTAAAACAAAATCCATAGAAATATCAGTCCATGGTTCACTAGGTATTGGCAAAGCGGTGTACAAACCATAAGGTTTCCACTTAGACTTGGCCTATTTACTAGTGATGCACTTCTCACAGAATATTTCCACATCAAGTTTCATATGAGGCAAAAAAAAATGATAATGCAAAATTCCTAATGTCTTAACTACACCAAAATGACCCATCATATCACCACCATGAGCTTCTCCCACAAACAATTCACGCAGAGAACACATAGGCATACATAGTTTATTTTTTTAAAACAAAAATCCTTCATGCCTATAAAACTTACCAAATGCCAATTTTTCACATGCATTGAACACATCACCAAAATCAAAATCTTGTGCATACAAATCCTTAATGTATTCAAAGTCAAGCAATTTTGTATCTAAAATGAAAAGTAAAGCATACCTTTGGGACAATGCATCAGCCATCACATTTTCCTTACCGTGTTTGTATCTGATCACATAAGGAAATGTTTCAATGAATTCCGCCCCCTTGGCATGGCATCTGTTCAACTTTTGTTGTCCTTTCAAATGCTTCATAGACTCATGATCTGTGTGAATCACAAATTCCTTTGCGCATAGATAATGCTGCCAATTTTCCTAAGGCACACATCTCTTATCATAAGTAGGGTAATTTAGGGATGTCCCACTCAACTTTTCACTAAAATAAGCAATTGGAGGAACTTGCGTCAAAACAACTCCAATACCTATACCTTAAGTATCACACTATATTTCAAACGTTTTAGCAAAGTTAGGCAAAACAAGCAAATGTGCATTAATTAACTTTTCTTTGATCACATTAAATGTTTTTTCTTGTTCTTTCCCCCACTTATAAAAGACACATTTTTCTTGATGACTTTAGTAAAAGGTGTGGCTAAGCTACTCAAATCAGACACAAATCGTCGATATAAGCTACTAAAATCACGCACAATCTGATGCGAACCTCGTGATCACGTGGTCACATAACCCACAACAGAGAATGAGATATGATCCTAGAAAGATGAAATAGGTCTTATAGAAGTGTGACACAATGGAAACCTGTCCCAAGGCACCAGCACTATTGAAAGGAGTAGAATGACGCCACGAAGCTAGTTAATCTTTGATAAGTCGGATTTAGTTCGTTCAAGAACTAAAGAATGCAAGAATCACTCTCATACATAAACTGAAAAGTTCAGAATCAATTTCATCAATGGCTGATAAAATTATTGCTAACATGAGTTTAAATAGTCTTTTAAAAACTAACCCTAATGGACCCCTTATGTGGACTTAAATGAGGTCCACTCAAAACTGGCAGAAAACCCCAAATTAAAAAGCCAATGACTTAATGCAAACTAGCCTTGGATCCTAGCTAAAAACAAAGTCTTAATTTAAACTCAAACAAGCCTTGGGCTCTAGCCAACAAAATTAAAGAAAGCTCATCAGTCTTACTTATAGCCTTCCATCCAGCCCCTTAATCCTTGCTGGTGTTTCTGGACTGGTTCGCATCACAATCGCTTGGCCAATTGTTATAGGAGCGGGCCGCTCTTGGATTTCTTTAACCTTTTCATCGTTCATCTCAATTCCTTCTTGGATTTCTTTAACCTTTTCATCATTCATCTCAATTCCTTTCTTACTAATAACAAAACCAAGAAAATCAAGGTTATCTGTGCAAAAGGTGCACTTCTTAAGATTAACAAACAACTTTTCTTTCCTTAGAATTTCCAAGACAGATTTCAAATGCACTACATGTTCTTCCAAGTTTTTGTTATAAATTAAGATATTATCAAAATACACAATGACAAATCTACCAATAAATGCACTTAAAACATGGTTAATCAAACGCATAAATGTGCTCAGAGCATTAGTTAAATCAAAAGGCATCACTAACCACTCACATAAACTATATTTAGTCTTAAAAACAGTTTGCCATTCATTGGCTTCCTTCATCCTAATTTGATGATATGCACTCTTAAGATCCACTTTTGTAAACACTCAACAACCATGCAATTCATCCTTCATGTTCCATCCTTTAACGAACATACCCCTTCTCCAACAATTCACCTACTTGCCTTTGAAGTTCCCTGGTCTTCTCAGGATTACACTTATAAACTAGTTAATTTCGAATTGACACACCTGGCATGAAATCAATTTGATGTCCAATCCCTCGGATTAGAGGTAATCCATATGGTACCTCTTTGGGAAGAACATCTTCAAACTCCTGTAACATAGAAACAATATCACTAAGCAAAGTGCCGACGAGATCATTAGTACATAAAAGAGCATCCTTGTCCATGAGTACAATAAGATGCTGGTGTGAAAATAATGCACTCTTGATCTCAATTTTTTTGCAATATAATTGAAATTTTCTTCTCTTGCTCTCACTATGGCCGAAATTGCTTCTCTTTTTCTCCTGATCAATGTTTTTGTCTTTTTTTTCAACTATTTTTTTCTTTCAATTCTTGCCTTCATTTCTTTTTCTTTCTTTTGTTTATTTGATCTTTGTAACTTCAGTTGGTCCTCCCTGATGTGTTTTGGATTCAATAGCACAAGAGTAATAGGTTGCATCATTCGTAACACTCAAATCATACTATCATGGTCTTCCCAACAGTATATGGTATGCATGCCTAATAACCACATGACAAAGCAACTAGATGCGTACCAACCCAGAAACACCAGTAAGGACCCATTACACGTTCCAAATGGTTCAATAACCAATCTCAGACAAAGACATTGAAAGACACATTGAATGCATTAGTTTTAAAGGTTCCAAGCAAGTAAGAATTGCAAGGACCATTGGAGTATCAAAAGAAGACCATAGTACATCTTATCAATTGGGTCCAATATAGCCTTATTCGAGCCATAAAGTGAGCACAACAGCGGAGACAAAAGAATCCCACTACAACTTGGAAACAACATGGGTGACTATCTTTTCCTTTTGTTTTACATGATTAAATGACTAAATGGAAGGCTATATATATGCCTTATGGGCTTTATTTAATTTTGTTAGCTACAGCCCGAGGAATGGTGGGGCTTAATTAAGACTTTGTTTTTCAGCTAGGATCCAAGACTAGTTTGGATTAATTCATTGGCTTCCCGACTAAAGAATTTGTGTCAGTTTTGACGGCACCTCTTTTAAGTCCACAAGACGGGTTTATTAAGGTTATTTTTTCAAGAAATATATAAACTAATGTAAGGTGAATTTCGGCAACCATTGATGAATATTACTTGTGGGAGCGATTCTTATATTTTTTTAGTTCTTGAACTAACTGAATCTGACTTGTCAAAGATTATCTGGCTTCGTGGTGTCATTCTATTAATTCCAATAGTGTTGGTGTATTGGGGCAAGTTTTCATTGTTTCACACTCCTATCATACCTATTTTGATTTTCTGGGATCAGATCTCATTATTGATCGTGGGTGGCGTGATCGCGAGGTTCTCATTAGAGTAGCCCCAGAAGCCGTACCTTTGTGAAGCCTAAGCAAAATACCATAGAATGAATTAAAACTCAAAGTTCTGTGTATTGACGATGATATTGCTCCATGTATAAAATTTGGGCTTATTTAGATATCGTATAATAGATGTTTCATTTAGAAGTTCAATTCTACCGCAAACTAATCACACAAGGGGTTGGGCACTTGGAAGGAAGAGAAAGACATATAAATTGAGTTTTGTTGTTTGTTTAGTATTATAATATTAGTATATTGAATATTTAGTATATTGAATTTTAGGTCATTCGATAACGATTGGTCAGGGTTGAAATTTTGTTCCTTAAAAAAATTCAATAAGAGGTTAGATTATCGTCAAGTCGCAAAACGTGATTTTTAATATTTAGTTGTCCAATTTTTTATTTTTATTCTATTTTGGGTTATCTAGGAGTCAAGTATTTTTTGCTTCTATTTTATTTCATGTCTTCGTATTGTCCACAATTTGTACGAATTTGCATTGCTACTTTTGAAATAGAAAGCATAGCTTCGGTTTGCTTTGTTTTTAGTATTTTCATTACTTCTTGACTCTGAAAATCATAATTAGAGTGCACTACAAAGGCTATTAAATTTGATTTGTTGATTTTAGTTCCTAAAGAACCAAAAGAAAGCATGTTGTGAGGTAAATGTTTTTTTTTTTTTCCTGAATGATCCACAAGATGTGTGAGGATATATTCTGTGCTACTAACCAAATTTTGCAGATTCAAACAATGTTTGGAAACATCGAATCAATAACACAAAACACTGACGTTGCTTTTCTGATGCAAGCTAGTCTGGATGGAAGGCTATAAATTAGACTGATGGACTTTCTTTAATTTTATTAGCTAGAGCCCAAGGATTCTTTGGGCTTAAATTAAGACTTTATTTTTAGCTAGGATCCAAGGCATGTTAAATTAGGATATCAGCAAAACATGGTTCATCAAACCGAAAGGCATCACTAACCACTCATACAAACCATATTTACTCTTAAAAGCAGTTTTCCATTCATCACCTTCTTTCATCCTAATCTGATGATATCCACTCTTAAGATCCACTTTTGTAAAGACACAAGAACCATGCAATTCATCCAGCATATCATCCAATCTAGGAATGGGATGACAATACTTTACCGTTATGTTGTTGATGGCTCGACAGTCAACACACATCCTCCATGTTCCATCATTCTTAGGAACTAATAGCAACGGAACCGCACACGGACTCATGCTTTCACGCACATGCCCCTTCTCCAATAATTCACCTACTTGCCTCTGAAGTTCCTTGCTATCCTCGGGATTTGTCCTATAAGCAGGTTGGTTTGGAATTTCTTGTACATGAGTACAATCAGGGTCTGGTGTGAAAACAATGCTCTCTTGATCTCACTTTTTTTTGCAATGTAATTGAATTTTTCCTCTCTTGCTCTCATTATGGTCGAAATCCCTTCTCTTTCTTTTTCTCTCTAATCAATGTTTTTCTGTCTTTCTCACTATTGGCCTTTATTTCTTTTTCTTTCTTTTGGTCATTTGATCTTTATAACTTGAATTGGTCCTCCTTGACCTGTTTTGAATTCAATGACACAAGAATAATATGTTGTTTTCTATGAGTGAAAGAATACCTATTTGTGAATCCATCATGCATAACCCTCCGATTGTACTGTCAATGAATCCAAAACAGGTCAAGGAGGACCAATTCAAGTTAAGGCCTTCCTAAGAGTAAATAGCTTGCATGCATAGTAACCACATCACAAAGCACTTCATCTTCATACCAATGGATAATGCCACCACTACTTGCCTTGTCACCTTGATTTCACCACATTCATTCAGCCACTGAAGCCGATAAGGGTGAGGATGTTTCAAGGTAGTTAAGGCCAATTTTTCCACCAAATAAGTGCGGGCTACATTCGTGCAACTTCCTCCATCAATAGTGACACTGCAAATTTTGTTTCTCACAAAGCACCGAGTATGAAACAAGTTCTCCCTTTGGTTACTTTCTTCTGCATTAACCTGCATATTGAGAACTCTCCTTGCTACCAATAAATCTCCAGCCACAACACTTTGCTCATCATCAGCATCCTTCAAAGGAGGCATATCATCATCATCTACTTCTTCCTCATTCTCTCACTCAATATTATCATGTGTCCCCGCCTCTAGCATTTAAAACACTTATATCACGTGTTTTAGAACTTGAAGTTTCGGTGTTACCTATAGTAGCGATGGTTGTTGGTTTGGAATTCTTAGAGGATTCAAATTTTGGCTTATAATTGCTCATCCCGTTTTGGAGCTGTCTTCCACGGGCTAGTAGTTTCTATAGGATGACCCCTCCTAACCAATCCTTTTCGTTTGAATTATTCCTCCACCTTTATGGCTTGATGCACCATTCTGTCAAGTCAACATAGTGTCGCATCTCAACTATATCCGCAATTTCATGATTTAATCTCACCAAACAATGATTGATCAGTGATTGATCCGACCAAACAATGGCGTAATCGGTGAATTCAATTGCAGCTAACTTAATCTTCTTTATCTCCGAGTAGTTCTGACAGTCAAACACTATCTCCATTTTAGTTTCCCACTCCAAATAAACTTCAGAATCACTTTTAGCTTGTAAAGATGCGATTTTAATCTTTATGTTTTCCAAATCATTATTCCTCCTAGGGCTACCTTTCCTAGCTTCTCGATTCTCATTCCCACGCTGAAACCTGTCTCGGTTCAAAAATGGCTCATCAAACTCCGACTCCGCCTCTTATTATCTCCCCTGGAAGATCAATTTTGTATGCGTTGTCATTTATTCTCTCCAAAACCTGAAATGGACCATCACCATGAGGCTGTAATTTTGATTTCCTTTGGTTAGGAAATCGTTCCTTGCGCATGTGCACCCAAACCCAATGCACCCAAACCTAATCACCGGGTTGGAAAACAACCAGTTTACGTCCCTTATTTGCTTTGAAGGCGTAGATTCTGTTCTTTTTCTCGATTTGCATTTGAACTCCTTCATGGAGTCGTCTCACTATCTTTGCCTTCTGTTCTCCATCTAAACTTACCCTTTCTTCACAAGGTAAACAAATTGTGGATTAAAACAATAAACAATTTCAAAAGGAGAAAAACATTCTTCCTAACTTTTCAAATTCTTTTTGTATTACAACACGTAAAAGTTGAGATAATGTTCTATTGACTACCTCAGTTTGCCCATCTGTTTGAGGATGACATTTTAGAAAACTTAACATCACGATCTGACACTATACTTTTTGGAATGTCATGCAAACGTACAATCTCCCTAAAGAACAAGTCTGCGATATGAGATGCATCATCTGTTTTAGGGCATGCAATGAAATGTGCCATTTTAGAAAACTTGTCAACCACAACAAAAATAGAGTCTCTACGTTTCTTTGACCTAGGTAAACCTACAATAAAGTTCATAGAGATACCTACCCAAGCTTTCGTAGGCACAGGTAATGCTGTATAGAGGCCATGTGGTTGTAGTTTAGATGTTGCTTTTCGACAAGCGATGCACTGTTCACAAATGTGTTGCACATCTCTTTTTATCTTTGGCCAAAAAAAATGCTCATGCAATACATCCAAGGTTTTCGCAACCCCAAAGTGACCCATTAAACCACCCCCATGTGCTTCACAAACAAGCAATTCATGCAAAGAACTAGTAGGAACACACAATCTATTCTCTATGAACAAATAACCATCCATCAAATAAAACTTACCAAAAGCCCAATTTCCACATGCATTATAAATCTCAGCAAAGTCAGAATCGTTACCATACAATTCGTTCACAAATTCAAAGCCTAGCTATCTAGTATTGATGGTGTGTAAAAGAACATACCTATGCGAAAGTGCATTGGCTACGATGTTCTCTTTGCCTTGCTTATACTTGATTATGCAAGGAAAAGTTTGAATGAATTCAACCCATTTTGCATGTATCCTATTCAACTTACCTTGTCCTTTTAGATGTTTCAAGGACTCATGATCCGAATGGATTACAAACTCTTTTGACCACAAGTAATGCTGTCAAGTTTCAAGTGCTCTTACCAAGGCACTTACCTTGTCCTTTTAGAGTTCTTTGTCGTAAGTGGGATAATTCACCGTCGCTCCACTTAACTTCTCGTTGAAATACGCAATAGGTCTCCGATCCTGCATCAGAACAGCACCTATTCCCATTCTATTTCAAAAGCTTTTGTAAAGTCAAGTAAAGCCAAAACAGGTGCAGAACATAATTTGTCTTTCAAAACAACAAAAGCCAATTCTTGTTCCTCCCCCCATTAACGTACTTGGTGCATTTGTAAGTCCAAACGGCATTACTAACCATTCATATAAACCATACTTGGTCTTAAATGCAGTTTTCCACTCATCACCCTCTTTCATCCTAATCTGATGGTACCCACTTTTCAAGTCAATTTTAGAAAAAATGCAAGATCCATGTAACTCATCTAACATGTCATCAAGCCTAGGAATAGGGTGTCTATACTTTACCGTGATGTTGTTGATGGCTCTGCAATCAACACAAATCATCCATGTTCCATCCTTTTTAGGAACAAGTAGCACAGGTACAGCACAGGGGCTCATACAGTCGGTTAGGAATTGAAGCTCCGGGTATGAAATCAATCTGATGTTCTATCCCCCTCAATGGTGGTAATCCGCTTGGAGTATCGTCAGGGAACACATCGTCAAACTCTTGCAATAAAGAAATAGCAACACTAGGCAGATCTGACCTCACCCTCTCTAGCATAAAAATTAGGTTGGTTCTTTAGTTTTTCCACACAATTCTCATCACTCTTCCTTACTTTCTTCTCTCCTCTTTTCTTACCTCCACTCTCGACCAGATTTGGGTGTTTTTGAGCTGTGGTCGAATGGTCTTGTTTGTTTGTGTTTGGATGAGTGTCTGAATGGGTTGTAATGGTTTGGGTTCTGGCCAAATCTAATAGTATTCTCTCCCCTTGGTGAGGACCTTGATGTTCTCTCCCCATTGCCTCATGCTCACGTTTTAGCTTTATTTGATCATCATACACCTACTTTGGCGTAAGAGTGATAGTTTTACCATCTTTTACAATGGTATACCTATTTTTAACCCCATTATGAATTGCCTTACTGTCATATTGCCAAGGCCTCCCCAACAAGATATTACTTGCTTGCTTGGTACCACATCGCACAGAACTTCATCAACATATTTCCCAATCGAAAATGGAACCACAACCTGTTTAGTCACTTTCACTTCTCCACTATCATTCAGCCATTGCAATCTATATGGTTTCAGATACTTAACAGTACTCAAATTCAGTGTGGTACTGCAAACATTAACAAAACTTCCATGACCTGAAACTGAAGTATGCGCCTTATAACCAAGGACCCCGCAACCGGTAATGCTAACTAATCCTCATCAATATCCTCCAATGGTGGCATGCCTTCGCAATCCGATTTGTTACTTTCAGATTCCATGTCACCGTCATCTCTAATCATCATGATTCTCTTGTTTGGACACTCCGAAGCTTAATGTCCATGCCATTGACACCTGAAACATTTAACATCACGAGTGCGTTTAGGCTGAGTTTCATAATTACCTTTGGCACCGGTAGGGACATCAACTTTAACCATTGTTCGTTCAGTTTTAGAAGGAACAAAGGATCTTAGCTGGACAGTAAGGGTACTGTCCGAGCATGTCCCTTCCTAAGTTGTCTCTCTACCTTGGTAGCCATGTGAACCATGTCCTCTAGCTCCACAGAGTGCTATAGCTCAACAACATTTGCAATATTGCCATTTAACCCATTAAGAAATCTAGCCATGGTGGCTTCTCTATCCTCAACAACATCTCTTTATGATATTCATCTACTATCTTGTAGCCTAGATTAAGACCTTGGAGCTTGAGGTATAGGTCTCTGTAATAGTGGTTTGGCACAAATCGTCTCCTCATTAAGACTTTCATCTCTCCCCAACTCTGAACGGGTCGCTCCCCATTACTCCTCCTACTGATTACAATTTGATCCCACCAAATCATTGCGTACGTTGTAAACTAAATCATCACGAGTGCGTTTAGGCTGAGTTTCAGATTTATCTTTGGCACCGGTAGAGACATCAACTTTAATAGTTGTTCGTTCAATTTTAGAAGGAACAAAAGATCTTGGTTGGACAATACCCTCTCTCTTCAGATTCGTCTTCCAAGATGATAAATAACCCGAATTAAATCCTGACCGAACATGTCACTTCCTAAGTTCTCTCCACCTTCGTAGCCATGTGAACCATGTCCTCTATCTCCACACAGTGCTGTAGCTCATCTACATTTGCAATGTCGCCATTTAACCCATTAACAGATCTAGCCATGGTGGCTTCTCTATCCTCAACAACATTGGCCCGAATCACTGCTATCTCCATCTCTGTGATATTCATCTACTGTCTTGTAGCCTTGATGAAGACCTTGGAGCTTGAGGTATCGGTCTATGTAATAGTGGTTTGGCACAAATCGTCTTCTCATTAAGACTTTCATCTCTCCCCAACTCTGAACGGGTCGCTCCCCATTCCTCCTCCAACTGATTACAATTTGATCCTACCAAATCATTGCATACGCTGTAAACTCAATCATCACCAATTCCACTTTTTTTTGTTCAGAATAGCAATGACAATTAAAAATCCAATATGGTTTTTCCTCACTCTCCAAATAAGCCTCGGCATCATTTTTGCCATCGAAGTTAGGAATTTTCAGTTTGATATTTTCCCCCATTCATATCTTCATAATTCCCCATTCCACGGAAATTCACATTCCTCCTAGCTCTGTTCGGTCCAGACCTGATTCCTTGGCCAACAAATACAAAATCATAGTCATCTATGTCCACATGTGCGTTTTCATCAACATACTCCTCATAATCAGATTTGTTATTCCGTACTGTTGTACAAACCGTATTTCCTCACCGATCAGGCCCACTATGCTGTTGCTTTATCAACTCAGCATCGAAATAATTTTCATGTAATTTTCACTTTCAGATCTAGTAATTTTCACGTAACAGAATTGAAACCTAGAACAAACAACCTCGAAATAATGTCAAATTCAATATTTACTATTTTAATACTAAAATAACATCAACACTCAAATTATAGGTCGTTCACATACTTCTAGATACTCAACCCCTTGTGTGATCATGTTTCAAACCTCCAACTGAAAACTCTAGTATCCGATTTCCAAATAATCCCAAATTCAATATCTCATTCCATATCAATCCCAGGACACAAAATCTGAAGTGTTTTTTTAAGGGTTCAAGAATGATATATTGAATTTGGGATTATTTGGAGATCGGATACTAGAGATTTCAATTGGAGGTTCGTTTCTGCTGAAATTTGATCACACAAGGGGTTGAGTATCTAGAAGTATACGTGAACGACCTATAAATTGAGAGTTGATGTTATTTTAGCATTAAATACTAAATATTGAATTTGAGGTTATTTGTTCTGGGTTTCAATTCTGTTACGTAAAAATTGCGCAAGAGTTTAGATTCTGCTCAATTCTGAAAAGGTGATCCTTACTGTTTATTTTTGTCCAATTCATTTTTTTTCTATTTTAGGTTATCTAGGAGTCAAGTAATTGTTGTCACTAGTATTTGCTTCTGCTTTATTTTATGTCTTCGTATCGTGCACAATTCTTACGAATTTGCATTGCTACTCGTCAAATCATAATCGTAGCTTTGTTCTGCTTTGTTTTCAGTATTTTTATTGCTTCTTGAGTCTGAAAATCATCATTATAGTGCGCTGCAAATCATAGTGAATTTGATTTCTTAAAGAACCAAAGAAAGCAATTGAGAGGTAAAAGGCGTGGTGAGCTCATTCGAGTGAAAAGCCTTGATTTGTTTTGTGTGTGACACCCGAGAGTTGTGAGGATAAATTTTGAGCTACTAACCCAATTTTGTAGATTCAAAGGATTGCAGGAGACAAAGAATTAACGACTCAAAATGCTGACGTTGCTTTCCAATTGCGAGCCTTATATCAGCAACTCCAGTTGTTGTCTAGGATGAACATGGATCTGATTAATGATTTGAAATCGACAAGGAAACAGAATATTGGTGCTGGTTACAGAGGATATACGGTCCATAAGGCCATACAAAATACCAGATTTGATTTTGAAGAGGTTGATGAAAACATGGATGTGGGTGAAGATGACTATTATGGTGATATGGACAAATCCGAATGCGAAGGCTTCACCATTGGAGGATATATGATGAGGATGAGTTAGCATTACCCGTTGCGGGGTCCTTGGTTATCTGGTGCGCATTTCAGGTTCAGGTCATGGAAGATGAATCTAATCAACAAAGAGAGAATTTATCTTTCATACGCACTGTTACGTACAAAGCATAGTGTGTGGTTTAATTATTGATAGTGGAAGTTGCGTTAATATTTGCAGTACCACACTTGTGAGTAAACTGAATTTGAGTACTGTTAAGCATATGAAACTATATAGATAGCAATGGCTGAATGATATAGTGGAGAAGTGAAAGTGACTAAACAGGTTGTGGTTCCATTTTCGATTGGGAAATATGTTGATGAAGTTCTATGCGATGTGGTACCAATGCAAGCAAGTAACATCTTGTTGGGGAGGCCTTGGCAATATGACAAAAAGACAATTTATAATGGGGTTAAAAATAGGTATATCATTGTAAAAGATGGTAAAACCATCACTCTTGTACCTCTTACACCCAAGCAGGTGTATGATGATCAAATAAAGCTAAAACGTGAGCAGGAGGCAATGGGGAGAGAAAATCAAGGTGACGACCAAGGGAAGAGAAGACCATCAAATTCGGCCAGAACCCAAACCACTACAACCCATTCAAACACTCATCCAAACACAAACAAACCAGACCATTCGACCACAGCTCAAAAGCACCCAAATGTGGTCGATATTGGAGGTAAGAGAAGAGGAGAGAAGAATGTGAGGAAGAGTGATGAGCCAATGATTTTATTGAATACAAGGAGGCTTACTTTAATACTAATGTTGCTGATCATATTGTGCCTAGAGTTGCTGTTTCGTTGTTGAAGGAGTTTGTTGATGTTTACCCCGACAATACTCCTAGTGGATTACCACCATTACAGGGGAAAGAGCATAAGATTGATCTTCTACATGAAGCTTCAATTCCTCACCGACCAGCCTATATAAGCAATCCCGAGGAGATCAAAGAGCTTCAAAGACAAGTTTATGAGCTAATAGATAAGGGATATATTCGTTAGTTTTTAAAAGACTATTTAAACTCATGTTAGGAATAATTTTGGCAGCCATTGATGAAATTGATTCTGAACTTTTTAGTTGATGTGTGAGAGTGATTCTTGTATTCTTCAATTCTTGAACGAACTAAATCCGACTTATCGAAGATTAAATGGCTCTGTGGCGTCATTCTACTCCTACCAATAGTACTGGTGCCTTGGGGGAGTTTTCCACTGTATCAGACCTATTTCGGCTTTCCGGGATCAAATCTCATTCTTCGTTGTGAGTTCCGTGACCATGTGATCACGAGGTTCACATCAATTATCCAAAGATCTAATCACCAATTTCCCACCGATATACTATGTATGTTTATGAAAGTTTTGATGCAAATAAACAAGGCAAGACCATGATTCTTAGGATCCTCGATCAAATAAAAAGCATAGTTAATTTGCTGTAATTTAAAAAGTTTAGAGGTTTAAAGAAATAAAGGCAGAAATTTTTATTTATTTGAGAACATGAAATTGTTACAAAAGATATGTGTTAGCACTGGAAATGTAAAGAGGTTTCTTTACAGAGTGATGCAAACCAAAGAGCTGGACTTGTTGATCATACACTCGCGGATGGGGATGAATTTGCACAAGACCCGTTGTCGCTTCCAAGTGGTCCAATTACAAAAGACTTAGAGCCACACGTTTCAAGGAAGCATTAAATGGGCTAATCCAAGCTATTTGGGCTAATTCTAAACAGACCAAGATGGCTCAAATAATAATGAATGCTTAGTTCACATCATCAAAGCAATTAAAGATGCTAATAATTATGCAAAAAATTTCTAGCATGATCTGACCATCGAAAGCCATGAATTTGATGAGTTTCAAGATATTAAACAGAGGATTAAACATGGTCTTTAATGGTGATATTAAATACATTGAATTTAGTTATTTAGCTATTTATGGTTGCCTCTAGAAGTCCAACAGACCTAAAAACATGGGGACTTGTTTATTTTGATGTTTGTGCTATTTTAAAGCTTTGGTTATGACTTTTCCTATTCTTGGAAGCCTGTTCCAAGTATATAGATGAGAATTTCGAAATGAATAAACAGATTATATTTTTATAAAATTATCATTGTTGTGAGGTCTTGTGTTCCTCTTCGTTCTTAAAAGAACCCCTAGAACTTATCAAATAATCTTGTGGCGTTCAAACAACCAAACTTATCACTTTGATTGTTGAGAGAATCGCACGTTTTCTAGGTGTGGCGTTTCATTCCTTCGTAGTCCTGGTTTTCATCTTGTTAGGTGTTAGGTCGAGGCTCAAGCAATCTTATCTACATGATCTTGGGGTTCTAAACCATCGTTGCTATTGGGTTTCATCACAATTATTTATGGAGTTCATATCACGGAGGAATTGATATGTAATTCTTTTGCGGAGAAACTTAATGGTTTATCTAAGTTCTGCCTTTTGAAATGGAAGAGTCTCCTTATATAGATTGTCATAACCTAATTCATGGGATATTCCCCAAAATATTCCAAAAAATAACAGAAATAAAATAAAAGGGTCTGGTGTTAGCAAAAAAATCAAGGTTGACAGTTTTTGCATTTTTGGAGGCCCCATCATGCTTTTTTTTGCCTAGATAAATACAAATTTAAGGCCGAAATAATTTATTATTAGATAAATCTGGGTAAAAGTTAAGTCAAAAGATATAATTATATTTTTATAAGCCGATTGATTGAATCGTCTATCAGTTTAGAGCTCAATTGAAGGATTTAATTAAGCACAAGGGCTTAATTGTACTTTAAATGGGTCAAATTAATTTTATTAAGGGTATAATTGATGAAAAATTAAATTTGGAAGTCTAATCTGGGTTAAATTGATAATAGAATTTTTGTTGACGAAACTTTTTGAGTGAAATCAAAAGTCAAAATTGAAGACAAGAACATCGTTTTTCTCATCGAAAAACTCATCTTTTTCAATATATTTGATATTATTAAAAAAAATCTGCAAAGACATCATCGGAAGGCATGCTGCGCCCATGCTTTGCCATGCCCTCCAAGCAACACTCCCATATACAGTATCCCATTCTTGAACACCTCTATCATACTGCAAGTTGCAGATTTGAGCCTATAAAAGGGGAAAGGAGGAGAAAGGGGGATGAGAGAGAAGGATCATGAAACTAGGATTTCTTATTGGGGAGAGACCATCTTGTTAACAGCAATATAACAAACAATATACACAGACACACAGACATGAAACATTCGTAATGGAGGAAGACGAAGGCAAGATTGGCAACCATCCCTCCATCACACACGCAGTAGCCCGTCAACTTCTCCGGCTATGGCAAAGCTTGGCAGCAAGTGTTGGAAGCATTCTCTCTCTACCCGATATGGTCCCCTCTCTATAAAAGCCAATCACAACCAATAGCTCCCTTGGCAGTTTGCAGTAACCCTAACCAGCAGCAGCCAGCCACCACGACCCTCTCTCTCTCTTTTACCTCATCCCAGGTAACCTCCACTATAAACAGTTGTAGCAGCCAGCTCCGACTCCGCGGTTGTAATGGCAAACAACAAACCAGCCCCTACGAGCACTTCTTTGAGCCATCAAGGGTCATCATTTTCAACGCCAACACAATAGAGAGAACCACATCAACCTCCTCTACCCGACAGCAGCGACATGTGAGCCTCTTATGGTGGTTGGACGACCACCATTTTACTATTCACGTAAAACGTGAAAAGTAGACAGCCCGTCTTTTCCTTTTTTTTCTTTCTTTTATCTTTTAATTTTGAGTTGTACTACTCTCGGCCCATTTTGATTGGCTGAGTCGAGCCAGCCCAAGTCCTTTAGCCCACCTTGTTTGGGCTAGGCCCATTTCGTTACGCTGGCCCAGCCTGAATTTTTTTAATTTTTTTTAACAACTCTCATCTATGTCATGACAGCGATACTCATCAGCTAACAGTTATTATATTTTAGCTATCGTAGTGTAAAATTAAGTTGTAAAGTACAATCGCAGATAGTTAAAAAAAATGTTTTTAAAATGCAGTGTAAAATTCTTATGTTTAATCTTTCAACTCCTAATGAGGTAAAAATTCTCTCACGAAGAGAGATCTATGTCAAACTTTAGAAAAGATAACGAAAAATCAAACTTAGGAAAAACAATCAAACAACAGTGCAGCTTATCATAGGTAGGATGCGCTAAGGGTGATGTGTCTTGCCCTTGCACAACAAGTCCCTTTACCCAAGACTCTCACGGACCAATAAGTTTTCTAATGATCATAATACTAGGTGGCAACTCCTAATAATTATAGTTGTAACTTTTACGACTATGATCATTTTCACTACAGGTCGTTGTCTCCCCAATCCAGGCATGGCGGGGCACAAAGCGCGAAAATCATCGTCGTGACATAGATGGTAGTGGTTTGTCCTTTTGTATGAGTGGGAGACCCTTTTTGTAGCAATAGAGACCACCTTTTGTAAAGATGAATCTTCATACCAAAAGTTGTTTGTCTGGACTTTAAGTGAGAGACATCTTTTGTAGTAGAAGGGACCACATTTTGTCATCTTGTGCCAACAATTTTGGAGAATCTTTTACTATTTTTTAATGGATAGCAAAATGTTATAACAATCATCTTTCTTGCGTCTCCAAGAGAGATGGTTAGAGATGAAGATCCAGATGAGCTGGATTTGTTTAAGATTGGGTTGGAGTCTTGATTTTAGACAATCTCTTACAAAGATATCATTACATTTTAGGCTAAAAACTTGGACTGTGAATTTTGTTTGACAACAGGGATCATTTTGTTCTTTTGTAACCATTCCTCAACAACAAATTTAGTACTTTTATTTTTAGCTGCAAAGGAATTCTGCCATTTCATTTTGAATTTACAAGCTAGAACTATTTTGAAGGTTATTGTCATAAAACCATGAGCATACCCATGAAACAAAGAACTTTCTCTTAGATAGAAATGGCTAGAAGTGTTGTTTGAAACCAGTTTCAACCAAAGGGTGACCTTCAAGGAAGTCAGTATGACAACCAAATTAATCCCACCATTGGAGTAGCCAAAGGGGAAGGTTTGTAGAGGTCATGGACTAATGGAAGTAAAATAGCCAATAGTGGCTATGATTTGTGTTCTGTAGGATGAAGGCATTAAACCAAGCTTGCTAGTAATCCCAGTATGTAAATGTGCTGAAATCTTGATAATTTTGGCAGAGATGTGTTGGGAAGGAGATTGGTTTATGTAAGGGTTAACCCTATTATGAAGGGTGAATTATTTTTTGGATGAAGCATATGGAATATGCAGGTTTATAGTAGGTTGGATGTATTTTGAAATGTTTGAATTTGGCAGAGTTTGTAATGTCAAGGATGGCAGCATAATAGGATTGAGGTTTGGTGAAATCCAAGGTTTGTAATGCTAGTTTGAAGGAAAAAGTTTTGAAGCGACAATGGAAGGGTTTTCATGATAAAATCCTTCTTCCATAGTTAAAATATTATGAAAATTTGTTTTGTAAATATATTTGAATTTATTTTTAGAAAACTTGGCTGCAGGGTTTATAAAGAAAGAAGGGGTTTTTGAGGAGGAAAACCTACCTATGTTTTTGAAATAGATTTGGAAATACTACCTAATATGACGCATTGTTATGATATTTTTTTGTAATGCTAGAAGTAATTCTGGTGATTTGGAGATAATGTCAACCCAATGTTGGACTGAGCCTATTTGTGATTGTTTTGTAGCTTCCTCTTCCTACTATTCTTTATCAACTGTTTCATACCAAGATTTAATTGGTTTGGGCAGCTAGGCTACCTAAAGACATTAGTGTTGTAGAAGGCTGTGGGTTCTTTGGTTTTGTAGGTTTGGTTGAGGAGCTTTCCCCTTGTCTTTGAATTTCACCTTAGAAGGAGGTATCATGACCTATTTTGAAGGATTTCTTAGGTTAGAAAATCAAAGATAGAGTTGGAATCTCATTTAATGTATTCAATGTCAAAATAAAAAAAAATGCTTAAAAAAGCTTGCCATCGGGTAAAAATTTGTTTTGAACCAAGATTTTGGACATATTTTTGTAAAATTTCTTTTGTGGATTTGTAATCAACTTGAAGAACAAATTTTTTTTTATTTAATAAATCACTTTGAAATTTTGTAATGCAAAGGACGATTGAAAGAATTTCTTTTTTGATAGTACAATAGTTTTTTTATAGTACATAAGACAAAACTCAATGGTTTCCGCCAGGGAGATTAGGGATATTGCACAGTTTTTTAATATGTATGAATATAAATATATCCCCATAGAAGATAAAATAGAAAAGTTACTGCCGGGTTTAGTGAGGATTGCATATTTTTAAAAGAAATATACAAATATATATATACCCTATATAAGCCAAAATCTAAGAGTTAGTTGTAGGAGTGTTTTCATAATTTACTAGTTTTTAATTATATTTTGTCGTAGTACTATGAGCGCATCGTCGGACGTGCAGTCAATTTTCACGCCCGTGCCCGTTTAGGACGACGGTTGCGAAGTCTTACGATATGTTAAAATGCTCATCCAGCGTCTAGAATGATTCTCCACCATTTGCTCTTTCTCCTGGTGTGGCGCATGGCATTCCACGGTGCCTGGAGACATGATGATAGTCGATTGAATTTTTGTTCACTCTTTTCTCTCTCCTGCATGCTAAAGTACATGTCAGGCCCTGTTGTTTATTGGGTTGTCATTTTAGTCCATGATTTTTTTATTGTTTTGAATAATCTTTTTTTTTTCTGTTATAGAAGTTTTAATTTGTTTTAATTTTGTTCTTTAATTGAAATTGGTTATAAGTTGTAGTTTTATTTCGATTCTCAGTCTTATAATTTCCAGATTGGTTTTAAATCCTTTAATATTTTTAGTATCAAAGTTTAGATTTTTTTCAGTTTTGTCCTTTAACTAAAATTTATTATATGTTTGTTTTTTATTTTGGCCCTTATATTTTTAATCTTTGATTTTATTTTAATTCTTTTATTTTTTATATATATTTCTGAAATGATTTCTATTTTTTTCCATGTTTATATTTACATGCTCTTAATTTTTGTTTTTAATTTAAATTATTTCATTTGTTGTTAGTATTTTTTTAAAATTTAATGCTTAAATTTGAATTTATATTGGTGATCATTTGAAAATTGATATTTATTATTTTTTTCATTTTATTTATTTATTTATTTATTGTTCAAGACAAATAATTTTTTGAAATCTAATAATATTTTTTTAATTTAGTCATTTGTTCTGTTTATAAATTGTTTTTTTATTAATATTCTTAGGTGTTAAAATTTCTAATTATTATAGATAAGGCATTCAAAATAATAATAATGATTATTTGAATTTTTTTCTCATAAATATATGATACTAATTATATATTTTTAAAAACAAAAATTAATGTTAGTGTTTTGAAATACTATTAATATAATAATATGAGAAAAAAAAATCTTATAGAATAAAAAAATAATTTTTTTTCTAACGATAACTATGGTGTTAAATATATATTATGACCAATAATAATTAAAATATTAATTATTTATGATAATTATTATAATGACAACTATAATAATTGAGACAAATTTATAGTCATGATAGTTTTTCTTACAAATTGACTTTTGTATTTTTTATGTATGATATTTTAGATTTAATAACACATAGATAAAAATATACAATGTCACATGTTGACTAAACTAGTGGAAAAATTGGGCTATATTATCTACAATGAAAAAAATATATTAGTCACTTGTCCTCCGCTTTGCTGTAACCAAAAACAAATTTTTTAGCATGCAGAAAAAAGTTAACGGTCTTAGATTTTTTAATTGATGTTATAAATCTAAGTGAAATGATCAACATATAATTTTTTTTATTATTACTATAGCAAAATTATTTACAATACTAATAATTATTATTGTATATTAGTTTTTTTTATTATCATTTTATTATGAAAAATACGTTTAAAATTATTATTATTATTATTATTATTATTATTGTTATTATTATTATTATTATTATTAAGGTTTTTTTCTCTTAAAAATAATTATATATTTTGATAATTTTTAAATATTAACACCTTAAAAAATATATATAAAAAATGAACTAAGTTTTTTTTTGAAAAAACTCAAATTAATTAATCTTGTTGATAATTTAACAATCATAATAATAACAATGAGAATAATAATAAAGATAATTTATTATTCGATTTTTTTTGTTAAAAATTGATTTTTGTAACTTTTTCATGTATGATATTTGAGATTGAATATCACATTAATAAAAAAAAAAATATGAAGCTACATATAGACAAAACAAATAGAAAAATTATGTCAAATTATCTATAAATAGAAAATATATGAGGCTCTTGCCCTATGCTTCGCCGTAGATAAAACAAAAAATATAAATGGTTCTTATATTTTTTTTTAATAATATTATACATCTAAGCAAATTAAATAGTCTATAAAACTTTCAATCATTTAGTTTTTTAATATATTATTTTATTAAAATGGCTCATATATTTGTCTAATATTTTATTTGTGGGGTTTTTTTTCTTCAAGTCAAATGTTTTTTTAAGGCTAATAATTTTTTGCTTCCCATTTTGTTATAATTGTTAGTTTTTTTTTATTCTTTGAGGTAATTTTAATTTTCACTATTTATGCAATAATAGTAATAGTAATTTTATATGTTTTTTTTCAAATGATTTTTTTAAGGCTAATAATATTTATTTTTATTTTTTCATTTATTATGTTTTTTTACTTACTCTTTTGTTATATTATTTTATTTCTTGTATTCTTCTAGATAATTTTTTTTATTATTATTATTTATGAAATAATAATAATCATTTGAGATGTTTTTTTTTCAAATGTTTTTGTTAAGGCTAATAATATTCATTTTTCTTTTGTCATTTCTTTTGTTTTTTTGTTTACTCTTTTTTTTTAATTGTTAGTATTTTTTATTTTTCGAGATAATTTTATTTTTTTTACATTATATATGCAATAATAATACTAATAATAATTTGAGTTGTGTTTTTTCTTACTTACTATTTTGTTAAACAGTTTTAGTTTTTTTATTTCTCAAGATAAGTTAATAATTTTTATTATTTTAGCAGTAATAATAATAATAATAATAATAATAATAATAATAATAATAATAATAATAATAATAATAATTTAAGTTGTTATGATTTTAATAATAATAATAGTGATATTAAAACTATCATGATAATAATGATTAAAATTTATTATAATAGTTATTGTGTTTATGATGTAACTAATTATGATTTTGATGATAATAATAACAATAATTAGTAAAATAAAATAAAAATATAAAGAATGGAAAAAAATATAATAATGATAATAATACTACTTACAATTCAAATAATATTAATAAAAGCAATGATGGTGGTTACCGTGATGATTATTGTCGTAATAATGACAACGATTATAACAATGTTGCTAGTAATGATCAAAATATTAATTATTTTTAATAATAATAATTATAATAGCAGTTATAATAATTATGATAATTTAATAATCATGACGATTACAATGTAATAATAATCAAAATCATTCATTAGTTGATACTATTTTTTTTTCAAAATGGACTTTCACAGCATTTTCATGTATGATAGACAAAATGGTAGGAAAATTGGACCAAACTATTTACAATGAAAAATATACGAGTTACTTGCCTTGTGTTTTGATGCACATAGACAATCTACCAATTAAATAATTATTTAAATATTTTAAATAATAACAATATTCATTCACTTCGATATATAAAACAAATAATTAATTTAAAAAAAATTTATTGATGATAATGTAAATAATTAAATTTTTAGTTAATGAATTCAAATACATTTAACAATTAATCAATTTATTATATCACGTAAACTTACCGCAGCGCAAGTGAAAGGAAAAATGACCATCCTGTATGCCTTTATATACCTTCCATAAATAACCCAACTTTCTTTGTGCATTTCCCTCTCCACATCCACACCCTCTTGGGTGCTTATTATTAAGTCAAAATTGATCAAAACAGACCATGAGCTTGAACACCAAAAATATGACTGATCCTCCGACTTCGAACTCCATCTCCAAGAAAACATCCTCAAGCATTTACTACTACTCCTCTTCCCCAACCCTTTCTTCAACATATTCATCCGGGTTATCACCAAACCCGGTATCAAGACCCAACCCGGAGAAAAACCAGAGAAAACCAAAGAGGCGAAGGGAAAGTAACAGTAGCAACAACAGCAAGCACCAGGTGTTCAGGGGGGTAAGAATGTGGACATGGGGAAAATGGGTGTCGGAGATCCGGGAACCCAGAAAGAAGAATCGGATCTGGCTAGGTACTTTCTCCACCCCAGAAATGGCAGCACGTGCCCATGACGTTGCAGCCTTGAGCATAAAAGGAAACTTAGCCGTCTCAACTTCCCCGGCCAGTAAAAATAAGGGGTCGTTGTCCTCACAAATGAAACAGTCGTCGTCCTCCTCCTCCTCATCATCTTCAACAGTAAGGGTTATAAGTGACGTGGCGACTCCTGAGGAACTGAGTGAGATAGTTGAGCTGCCGAGCCTGGAAACGAGTAACGGGGAATCTCCCCAGTTTGTTTTATTTGGTGACTCGTGGCCGTTCATTAATCAATCTTGGTGTTATGAAGATTATGGCGTGAAGAGTAGTGGATATTTTAGTGATCAGTGCTTGTCGATAATTCCAGAAAATAACATAATTACTACTGGTTTTGAGACTTTATTGCGGGAACATTAATTATTAATTTAGTAGTAAAATTTACAGCACCCCATCCTCTTACTTTTGTTTTTTTTTTTTGGGTTTATTCATTTTTCCTTGAGGAGAGATTGATATATTATTGTTTTTTCTTGGTTTCTTTTGAAGGGCCAAGATACTTATTTTTTGCTTGCTAATCAAGTTGTGTTCTTTGTTTCTTTGAGAATTAATAATTACTAACTAATTGTATTTTGCTAGATTATTTTCGGGTTGGAATTGAACGGGTTTTTTTTTTTTTTTATCCAAACTGGTTTCCACGTTAAATACATTAGTTGATATATTAATGGTTAAATTTCCCTTTCATCCCGAAACTTGGAGCTAGCTGTTTTGAGTGGTTAAACTATATGGTAACTTTTACCATTTAGCACTGAAACCTCTATCTTCACTTGTAACAGTCACTTCATACTCTTGTATTAAATTTGTTTAGTTCTTTCTCAAAACAACTAGACTTTTTTCAGCACTAAAAAGTAGACATTTCCGGTCATAAATCTTTCTTCTCTTATATTTTTAACTCCTCCTTCTTTTTTAAATTTTATTTCATTACATCATAATTTTAATTATTTCCAATTTGTCCTAGGTACATTTAATTTGTATCCTGTCCACTTCATACTCTTGTACATCAGCATCTGTATCATCTCAGTCATCCACTTTAAACCTGTACCACGATAAATAAATGTCAATGGACTGCAACCAACAACTCAACTGCAGTACTGCAATATTCATATTCATAGACATCCCACGGGAAGAAGCCAACAGGAACAACGGAGGAGGGTATAAATAACACACACATATATATTATATTACATTAACTATAAAATAAAAGGCATGGTGTATTTACAATAGCTTATTTTATTGTGTATAAAAGCATTAATTACTATGGATTGCAACACTAAAATTATCATTTTACCCCATGGTTAAAAAAAAATTAACCCCCAAGACTGTGATCAATTTCAACATTTCCAAGAGACATAGATGCTATTTTTGATTTCGTTGCATAGTAAAACTACTACTTTACTCTAGGTGCTGAGAAAAAGACGCAGAATAGTGGGGGTATTTTGGTTTTTCACATATTTGTGCATAGTAAAACTATGAAAATAACCCATGAAAAAGACAAAAGAAAGCCTGAAGTGGGGGTAGTATAGTACTTTCATATTTTTTTCGTAGTTATCACAAAATACAGGGGTATATAGGTGATTTACCCTTTTTTATCATTTCATTTTTTGAAACGCTACAGGCGTTTTATATGAAGGCGCCATCAATGTTTCATGAACACATGCCTTTCAGGTGGTTACCTTGGGCGCTATCATGCTCTCTGTCTCCTGGTGTAGCGTGTGTCGGTTTCTGGTGGTCGATGAATCACCAATGAATGGTTTTTGGTTTTTTATTTCTTTTCTCTCTCCTTTCTCCGAAAATTATAGGTAGTTCTTCATATTTCTTATGGTTTTAGTTTAATCCTTGTTTTTTTTTATTTCATTTTTATTCTTGATCTGTTCAATAGAAATTCCAATTGTTTTCAATTGTACCTTTCAATTTAAATTGATTATACAAATTGATTTTCATTTCAGTCCTTATTCTTTTTATTTTGGTTCCTCTATATTTTTTGGTACACAATTTTTAATTTGTTTTAATTTTGTCCTCTAATTGAAATTAGTCATATATGTAACTTTTAATTTCACTCCTCATTCTTTTAATTTATGAACAAAATTACACTACATTTTATTTTTTATTTTGCTTTTATTTGTTTCATTCCCAAGATTTTTATTTGTTTGAATTTAGTCCTTTGATTGAAATTAATTATATATTTTATTTTTCATTTCGACCCTTATTTTTTTAATTTTTTTATTCCATATTAATTCCTTTTGTTTTGATAGTCTTTCTTTGACAATGTTTATTTTTACCTGTATTTATGCACTTATACTTTTAGTTTTTATTTTTTTTATTTTTCTCATTTTATTTTTACTGTGGTTTCATTTTTATTTGGTTAAATCCTAAAATTTTAATTTATATCAGAATTTATTTTAATATTAATATTTCTCAATTTTTTCCCTTTATTCTTTTTTTTCTCTTATTTTTATTTGTTCTTTGGGTCAGATGATTTTATGATTTTATTATTTGTAAAATAATAATGATAATTTTAGTGATTATTTTTTTATTATTTTTTTTGTAAAAATATTTTGCTTTTTTTTAGGCAATTTAATGATTTGAATTATTTGACAAAAATATTGATAATAATTTTAATTGTTATAATTAAAATTATGACGATAACATATGAATGGATTTTCAATAATTTTTCTTCTTTTTGTAGATAAAAAATTAACTATTTATTTTTGTTATTTTGATTATTGTAGATGTTTTCACAATTTATATTTTATTTATTGTGTTTAATTTAAATTAGATTATAAAATGAATTAATCCTAATACAATAAATTTAATAATTCAGGTATTTGAATCTTCTAGATTTTTTAATGAGAATGATAATTTTATGCTGTTAATTTCATTGAAACCTACTAAATAGATATATTTATATTGATTTAAAATTCATATAATTTATAAGAAACTTGCTCTTCATGGAGATTCTGCATAGATTTATTAGTTTTCCTAAATCTATATTATAATAAAAAAATCTCACACAATTAATATTTTTTGCGTTTAAAAAACTATGATTTTGGCCGTGAAGAGGCGTAGGTAAGAGGCTAATATAAGCTATAACAGACTGTTCTTTCATGTTTAAAAAATTAATGTAGCAGTAAACACAAATTACTATGGATTGTGATATTAAATTATTATTTTACCCCCAGTGCACAACATTTTAGCCTTGGACTCAAGGGTATTTTTTATTTTTTATATTTCTTTACACAATAAAATAATCATAATACCCTCAAATAAGATAAAAAAAAAAAAAAGAGTTGTCGTTAGGGTCTCATGTAATTTCACATTTTCTGTACATAGTAAAATAACTTTTTCACTTTCCAATAAGACAAAACACGAGAATTGCCTATGGGGTGTTTTAGATATTTCATAATTTTAAAAAATATCTAAATACAAATATACCCCATAAAAAAAATAAAAGAGTTGGTTGTATGGAGTTTAGGTAATTGAACACTTTTTATTACTATTTTATGCCGAATACTATTGACACGTCTTCCAAACACACATGATTTTTTGCCTCACACTTATTTGGGTGGCGTGTGCAATGTCTTTCATTGGTTAAAAATATTCATCCAACGTGTCACTAGATTCACTGTCATTTCCTTCACCACATAATGGTGCGTGTGGCGTTCTAAGGTGGTCATATAAGTGATAGTGGCTGGTTGAATCCCCTCCTTTTCTCTCTCCTACAAGCTAAAGTACACAACAATCCTTTTTGTTCATGATATGTTCATTTCAGTCTCTCTTTTTTTTATTGTTTGGTATGGTCTTGATTTCTATTATAGAAGTTTTTCTTTATTTCAATTTTGTCCTTCATTTGAAATTGATTATACATTTAATTTTTATATTAGTTCTTATTCTTTTAATTTTTGGATTGATGCTTTTATCCTTTATTATTTTAAGTATAAAAATTTTGATTTGTTCACTTTTTTCATTCAATTGAAATTGATTATATGTTTAATTTTCATTTCGACCCTTATACTATTAACGTTTTATTTTAATTCCATTATTTTTTTATATTTCTAAAATACTCTCTATTTTTGTCCATGTTTATATATATATATGCTCTTAGTTTTAGTTTTTAATTTTTATTATTTTCTTTTTTCATGAGGTAGTATTTTTTTTCTTAAAAAATAATTCTTAAATAGCATATTTTATTTTTGATGTTGTTTTTATTAAAAATTGACTTTTTGCAAGTTTTTTATGTGTGATATTTCAAATCTAATATAACATAAACAAAAAATATATAAAGTCATACACAAACAAAATGATTTGAAAAATTAGACCAAATTATCTATAGTGAAAAAATATATGAGTAACTTACCCTGCGCTTCGCCGTAACCAGAACCAAACTTTTTAACATGTAAAAAGATGATTATGGTCCTAAAAATGTTAATGGTTCGATGAACCAGCCAATAATTATTTTTTTATATATATTCATTTTATTATGGATAAGACACTTAAAATAATGATAATAATTATTTTTAATTTTTTTTTAATTAAAAATATATGAGGCTATTATATATTTTGATTTTTTTTAATATTTACTCCTGAAAATATATATAAAAAAGTGAACTAAGTTTTTTTTGAAATCTCAAATTAATTTAATCTTAATGTTCTGAAATACATTATATATAATAATATGAATAATAAATTTATATTAAAATAATAATAACAATTACTTTTAAGGCATTATTTTTTCTTAAAAATATGCTAGGCTAATTATATATTTTGATATTTTTTTAATATTAATGTCTTAAAATATATATATATATATATATATATATATATATATATATATATATATATATATATATAAACTAAGTTCTTTTTAAAAAAATCTCAAATTAATTTAATCTCAATGTTCTGAAATAATTTAATTTTTTTATAACAATAATTATGGTGACAACGATAGCATTGTCAATAATAATCATAATATTAATCATTTACAATAATGGTTATAATGGTAGTTATAATAATTGTGACAATTTAACAATCATGAATAACAATGAGAATAATAATTGAAGTAATTTAATAGTTGATGTTGTTTTTGTTCAAAATTAATTTTTGCATCTTTTTTATGTATAATATTTTAGATCTAATATCACGTAAATAGAAAATATATGAAGGCAAATGTAGATAAAATGGATGGAAAAATTTAGCCAAATTATTTATAGTGAAAAAATATATGAGTCACTTGCCTTACACTACGCTGCAACCAGAATCATATTTTTTAACATTTAAAAAAATATTAATGGTCGCTATACATCTAAATTAAATAACAAACCTACAAACTTGTGATTATTTAGTTTTTTAAAATATTCATTTTATTATGGATAAGACATTTAAAATAATGATAATAATTATTTTTAAGTTTTTTTTATTAAAAATATATGAGACTAATTATATATTTTATTTTTTTAATATTTACTCCTGAAAATATATATAAAAAATGAACTAAGTTGTTTTTCAAATCTCAAATTAATTTAATCTTAATATTCTAAAATACTTTATATATAATAATATGAATAATAAATTTATAAAAATAAAAAAATTATTTTATTTATTATATTTTTAAACAAAAAATATATCAAGCCATACATAGACAAAACAAATATAAAAAATATAAAGATAACAAATAACAAACAATATAAGATTAACTATATATATATAAGAGTTTTACTTTTATTTTACTCTATCAAAGCTAAACTTATTCTTTTTCTTAATGCAAGTTACCTTTAATACAAAGAGAAATAAGAATATAAATTAAAAGTTTAAATTAAGAGTATAGATATATAAATATATATAAAAAAATTTAAAACTATCCAAGAAGTATTGAAAAAAATAAGGAATAAAAAATAAACTAAAAAAAATAAAAAAATAAAAACTAAAATATAAAATATAAAATTATATATATTCAAATGAGGTAAAAAATATTATCCCTGCAGTTGAGCGCGGGATAATGGCTCGTGTGTGTATGCCCAGGCTTACCGATGATAAAAATTAAACTTAAAATTGTATGCGTTATGAACCAGGGGGGAGAAGGGGTTTTGTACGATATTGACAAAAGCTAAATTGTAGTTTTGTTTTAAAATTCTGCTATTACACACATGCTTCTCCCCACAAAAAGAAAAGAAAGACGAACCATTCAATTAATTGTCTGAATCAATTGTTTTTTCCCCTCTTGATTATGCTAGTCTATGCTATAATTAGTTTGATGGGCTTAATCCGGTGATAATTGCCTTCAAACAACCATATTCGGATGGGCGATGGTGCCCTTGTTACATAGATTATTTATACCTATAATTCTCTCTCTGTGTTTTTTATTGTATTTAATACTCATTAGTTATTTTAGCCTTGCAGGTATATAAGCTTTAATAAGTCTAATTTATGGGATTGAGTTTGAAATCAAGATAGACAAAGTATATAAAAAGGGAACTTTTTATTACAATAGAATTTGAAGAGGATCGCTTGGATATTTTTATTTTTTAATTGGTCTCCTTATGTCATTGCGGTGGTTTGGATTTCATTAGTCACCGTTTGGGAGGTCTCCATTTATACCCTTCATTAACAGTGTTTCTGACCATAAAGGATTGCGATGCTGACGGTACAAAAGTATTTAAATTTAAAGAATTATTAGAGTAATATATTTGTGGTTAGATTCCTTCTCTATGGACATTTGCGAGTGCAAATCAAAATATTTTTGTTAGAAAGTAGATTACAATTGTTGCAAAATGTTGTTCTGAAAGAGAGATATTAAATTGGTTCAGGATCTGGTGGCTGTATTATGTTTCTTTTTTCAAATGTTCATGAATAGAATGGTCATTTTCCTAACACCGATGTACAAGTTAGTTGTTACCTTTCTTCCTGGTAGCTTTTGGCGCAATAAAAAGCTGCTTTCTTTATTTCAACCCCCCATGACATCGTATTTGTTGAGCTATTTCTGATGATCTTCTTGGACTGATGCCCCATTTCTGGAAAGCTTAATGAAAATTCCAAGCAATAAATAGCTCCAAACATGCTTTATTGAGACTAAAAAGATATATAACTTTACTATATTATCATAGATAGCTAATTGTCAGTGACTCAATATACATCTATTTACCACGCATTAGGGAAATACATATTACCACCTAAAGTTGCCACGGCACAGTGGATTAGGAGTAAACACAAACGTGTAATTAGTACTAATGAGGTTGGCAACACTAAACATGACTATTTAGCAATACATGATGTTACTTGACTGTGCTTTGTTGAGTTTTTTTCTGTATAGAAAATTAATTAATTTTATACATGTTGTAATTTGCTATTTTAATATTTAATTAATAAAATTATAATAGATTAAATCTATTAAAAATAGATTTTTTTGCCTAAAATAAACAATAAAAAAAATTAAGAGCGTTTATATATAAATATGGATAAAAATAGAGACTATTTAGAAATATATCTTAAAAAAAAATTGAAATAAAGAATTAAAAGTACATAGACCAAAATAAAAACAAAATATGTAAATAATTTAAACAGAAGGATTAAATTAAAAAAATAAAAAGTGTTGTAAGGAAAAAATAAATAATTCTTTTTTTTTCTAGATTTAGTTTCAATTCCTTTATTTTTTTTCAATAATTTTTGTATAATTTTAAATAATTTGTTTGTATTTATATATCTATACTCTTAGTTTTGACTTTTAATTTTTATTAGAATTTATTTTTGTACTAAATGTAACTTTGCTTAAAAAAACAAAGTAAGTTCACATTTGGTGGTGTGAAATGAAAATAAAACTCTCTTTCATGCATGTATAATCAATCTTCAGCTGTTAGTTATTTGTTATATTTTTTAAAGCATTAATATTCAATAAATATTAAAATATATAATTATTTTTAAGAGAAAAAACCTTTAAAATCATTTTTCTTATTATTTTAAATGGATTATTTATAATAAAATGAATATATTAGAAAACTAAATAATTGAAAGTTTTGTAAATTGATTGTTTCGCTATAATGTATAGCATCATTAAAAAAATAAGAACCATTAAATTTTTTTGACATATTATAAAATTTGGTTTTGTCTGCGGCGAAGTGCAGACAACTGATTCAAATATTTTATATTTATAGATAATTTGACAAAAAAATTCACCTGTTTTGTCTATGAGCAACTTAATATATTTTTTATTCATGCAATATTAGATCTGAAATACCATACATAAAAAAGTTACATAAATCATTTTTTCACAAAAAAACAATATTGATTAATGCATTATCTTGATTATTATTATTATTATGATCATGATTGTTAAATTATCACAATTATTATAGTTGTCATTATAACAATTATTATAAATAATTAATATTCTAATTACTAATGACAATATTATCGTTGCTACTATCATTATCATTATAAAAGAAAAACATTTTTTTTCTAACATTTATTCTTTATATTATTATATTTGAAGCATTCTAGAATACTAATATTAAATTACTTTTAATTTTTTTTAAAAGAACTTACTTTATATATATATATATATATATATATATATATATATATATATATATATATATATTAAGGTGTTAATATTAAAAAAATACCAAAATATATAATTATTTTTAAGAGAAAATCCTTAAAATAATCGTTATCATTAATTTAAACGCATTTTGCATAATAAAATGAATATATAAAAACTTAACATACAATAATAATAATTATTATTGTAAATAATTTTGCTATAGTAAGAACAAAAAGTTTTGTAGGTTGATTATTTTGCTTAGATAAATAGCATTATAAGAAAAATATAAGACCAATAATATTTTTTTGTATGTTAAAAAATTTGTACATGGCTATGGTGAAGTGGAGGGCAAGTGGCTCATATTTTTTTTTATTATAGATAAATTGCCCTAATTTTTCAACCTGTTTTGTCTATGTGTCACTTCATATATTTTTTTATTTATGTGATGTTAAACATGAAATATCATACATAAAAAAATCACAAAAGTTAACCTCTAAGAAAAATAAAATCAACTGATGAATTATTTTGATTATTGCTATCATTCTTATTATCATAATTGTTAAATTGTCACAATTATTATAGTTATCATTACAAATATTATTATAAACAATTCATATTCTAATTATTATTGCTCATATTATTGATGATATCATAATTATGTTAAAAAAATTTTATTTTTATTTATAAGATTTATTCCTAATATTATTATATTAAAAATATTTCAGAATACTGATATTAATTATTTAAAAAAGAAACCTAGGTCATTTATACATATATATATAGTGTGTGTGTGTGTGTGTGTGTATTAAGGCACTTATATTAAATAAATATCAATAAATTTAAGAAATATATATATATATATATATATATATATATATATATATATATATATAGGTGAAAATGAAAAACATATATTTAATAAATATCATATAAAGGAAAAAACTTAGCGAGTAGTTCAATTCGTCTTTTACCTTCCACCTTCATCACATGTTGTGCCTATTTGGAAGTATGGTGGAAGTTGCTTTTAAAAATATTTTTTATTAAGAAATATATCAAAATGATATTTTTGTATTTTTTTAAAAATTATTTTTGACATCAACACATTAAAATTATCTAGAAACACCAATTTTTTATAATTTAAAATAAAAAATTTCAAAGTTTTTTGAAAAAGCTTTCCAAACGCATTCCCAAACAACCATGCTATCTCCCACCAAAATTACAGTTCAATTAACCTTTTCAAATAGTAATGAACAATTGAAATCATTGTTGATTATTGTTTGAAATTGTGATCTCCTTTAGCTATTTTATAAAATAATAGTCGTGATGCCCATAAGCTGATCCGGATACCTTGATTATAAAAGAAAAAAAATTATAAGTGAAAAAAAGAAAAAAAATATTTAAAAAAATGGATTCGGGGATTATTGGTGGCGTGCATAAACTGCTCCGGACACCCTGGTTATAAAAAAAAATGTATACGTGGAAAAAAAATAGTGGTGCACGTAAGTTGGCCCGAACATCCCGCTTATAAAAAAACAAAAAAAAGTGTACAAGTGAACAAAAAAACAAGAAAAAAATAGAAATTAAAAAAATGGCTTTGGAGAAAAAAATGGATATGTGGGGAAAAAAATCTTGGTGCGCATTAGCTGGTCTGGATACTCTGGTTATAAAAAAACCACAAAATATATATAAGTGAAAAAAAAGGAAAAAAATGATGGGTTTAGAGATTAATCATGGCACACGTAAGTTGGCTCGAATATCCTAGTTATAAAAAAAACAAAAAAAAGGAAGTCCAGTTAAAAAAAAAAAGGGAAAACACTTTTTCAAAAAATAATGAATAATGACTTCATTGTTCATTACTATTTAAATATGCAATTTTGTAGCCTAAGAAATTCGAACTCATTATGCGGGGAAAGCCGCACACCTTAACCACTCAACTAAACAACTTCGTTGTTCAGTTGTAGTATACAAATAATACTTATATTATTAAGTAATTTCATTTTCATGGCCGGAGAGATTCAAACTCTTGTGAGGACGTTAGTGGCGTGTACCTTAACCATTTGGCCAAAATCACTTTGTTGTTGTTCTAGTATATAAATATTATTTATTTTGATTATGTAGTTTTACTATTCCAATCCACAGTGATTTGAATTTTAATGAATAGTGCAAAACATTGTTTTTATGATTGAGAATTTAAAACATATTATAAAATCAAACAAATTATGTTTTTGTAAATGATTCTTTTAAATATTATTCTTCAATATTGAGCTAATTAGAAATGAACTTTGTCATTTGTTTCAATTTGCTTTCTATGAAGTTATCTTGGTCTTACAACCAAAATTATTTTTAGGTCATTTTTAATAATTTTTTTATGGAGTTATTATAGTTTTATAATCTAGGTTGAACTAAGTCAATCAAATATGTTGTTATCTTAATATTAAAAAAATATCATTTTAATTGTTTTAGTCAAACATTGTTTTTACAGGTTATCTGAGTGGTTTATAGATCTGTAAAGTCAATGTTTTTACATATCAAGTCAACTTCCATATGTTTAAATTTAAAAAAAAAAACATTAGCAACATTTTTTTTATATTAAAAAAAGAGTTAATCAACGACATATCATAATGCAAGCCAATAATTTAGTCAAATTACTTTTATATGGTTGGAAATTGGGATACCTTAAATCAAGCAATGCAAGTATTGTCTTTTGTGAGTAAAATCAAATTTGTCAGTACTGTTTTGGTTGATATTTGTTTTTTTTAATTTGAATAGAATGTTTCGGTTTTAGAGCATTTCGGTGCATTGTTTTGGGGTTATATTGTTTATGTATATATATAATTAAATATATTAATTCAAAAAAATTAGTTCAAATCCAAAAATAAAATTATTTAGAATTGTACAATTTTATCTAAAAGAAAATGCAATAAAATATTTTTTCTGAATAAAATTATGAATATGTATAATATTACAAGAATGTCATCATCAATTTTGAAAGTTATTGTATTCTTTGATTGCTCTGAAATTTTAACATAATATATATAAATATATAAAAAAACTCGTAAAATTTCATTTTAATATAACGGTTGAATTAAGAGATATGATTGATATTGTTAAATTATTTATTATTTTAAAAAATACTATTTTTCCAAAAAAGAACAACTAAAATGAAACCGGAACGTTTTGGCTAATATTTGCCTGAAATGGAGTGGAATTTAAACCGAGATAAAAAATATGTTATTTTGTCTTTTTTTTGTTGATAAAAAACATTTCGGTCATTTCAATTAAAACGGAATGAAATTGAAAACTATGAGTAAAATTTCTAATAAGGGCAAAAAGAAAAGCTCTTAAATACAGTAATTATTGATGAAAATATCATATTATTTGCTGGTAATCACTCACACGTGCACCTTTAATTCGGAATGTGACCCTTAATTATAAACATAATTTACTCGAAATTAACAACTTTAGCATTTAGCATTTGTCTGCATACCTGTGTTCTCCAGCCTCCAAATAATGATATCTTGGTTTTCATTCAACCTTCTGTATTTATATGGTAAATGTACTGCTATTAATTAGCTCTGACAATTTCAGAACCTTCAGTAGATTCTCTTTGAGAACTGACTGATATTCCTTTTTTAATCAAGTTAATCTTACAATCAAATACATGTTACAAAATAATCAAACACTAACATGGGATTAAAAAATAAGTAACACTACATACATACATACATCTATAATTTATGTACAGATCCTAACTAATTTTATATCCAAAATCCTATTTTAAAATTTTCATGGAGTTAGCTTGGAAAATGAATAAAAAAAATGAGTTTATTCTTAATTTCTTGATTTTCTGAATTTAAAATTTTAAACCAGCATCTAGAAATATTTATTTTACTAAACACACGGGATACATTCTTGATTATTATCTGAGCCTATATTGATCTGTTTAGAATCAGCCCAAATTGCTTGGATTAGCCCATTTAGTGCTTCCTTGAAACGTTTGGCTCCAAGTCTTGTAATTGGACCACTTGGAAGCGACAACGGGTCTTGTGCAAATTCATCCCCATCCGCGAGTGTATGATCAATAAGTCCAGCTCCTTGGTTTGCACCAGATATATATCCTCAATACTTAATTTTAGGTCATATGTTGAACTTTTTAGAATCTAGTGTAGTTATTATTGCAAGACCCCTTATAGTTTAAGGTATTTTTTTTTAAATCTTCCTTTTTCATAATTTATATGACAGCTTTTCTAATTTCTTATGAAGTGATTTGTTAAGTATAAATTGGTAGTCAAAATCACCCTGATAATTTTCGAATGTTCCTTAACTAATCAATATATCATTCATTATTTGTTTAAAGTTAGTGTTTTACATTCAAAAAATCTTTTTAACAAAAAAAATAAGAAGCAATAGTTTAAATCACCAATATTATAGTGAATAAGGTTAGAGGTTCATTGCATTTTTCAATTATTTAAATTGGAGTTTTTGTGAATTTGATTCTACACTTGTGAGTTTACTAAAAACAATCATAGTTGGTAATAATTTAATATCAATTAATCATTTCATTGAATTGTAATTCACATGTCCTAACATGACATGTCATATATCACAAGACTCAAACAAATAAAAAGAAAAGGCAAACTTATTATTATTTTCATCCCTTATAATGGATATAACATTTATTTAAAAAGGAAATTATACTCATTCTTATGAACACCAAGCTAGACATTAGTTTTTCCTAATATCAATAACATGAAGCATATTGTTCAAGGAGAGAAATCTTTTAAGAAGTAATCTTCAATATGACATTTTCTACTTATTATTTTTTAGGTTGAAAAAATCTCCATATATAGTTGTTCACCATGGACTTCTTGTTGGGTTTTTAATATCATATATGCAATGAAAATAATAATAAAAATATTTGAGAGTTCCTAAGATCCTATTAGATAGATCTAAAATTGTTTAGAAATTCATTATATGAAGCTCTAATCTTCTTCAACTTTGAATAATTCTTTAACGGTTCGGTAGTCTCAAATCACAAATCTTTCGATTGTTTGGCATGTAATGATAATTCATATGAATCACTAATGAGAAATCTTATAAATCTCTATTTAGGATAGTTGGGTTGTTATGCCTAGAGTGTGAACTCTTTATTATGCGACTTTCATAATTTTCTATCTAACAAATAATACTTTTAACAAAATAAGAGACAAAACTTATTATTAATAAGAGAATATGAAAAACATTACAAATTGTCAAAGTATCACCTTGCCCCATGAATAATATTTATATATTAATTTATAATAATTTTAGAAATTAACTCATCAAGTTCTTACTAGATTTTTCTAAGTGTAGAAATATAATCAGTGTATTAATTATATATTAATCCTTGATTTCTAAAATATATTTAACTTAATTAATATAATGTTAAGGATAAGAATAAAAGCTTGGCTTTTCAATATTTATTTTTACAATGAAAAGTCATTTTAGTATGTGCATAACAAGATTGGTGTTCGTGCTACACTGCGAGTCTGTAATATTTTTCTAGTAATACATTTAGACGTCACTAGTGTTTTTTTTCAAAAAAAAGAGAAACCTGATAACTCGGGTTATAGTCTTAATTAACTGAATAAGCTAGCTTCATTTGAGTCATATGAAAAGAGAGGCGATGATAGTAAACAACAAAACCTATATCTATATCTATATATATATATATATATATATAATGATCAAAATTAAAAAATAATAATATAATATCAACTTGGATTGAAGGATGAAATTAAAAATAATAAGACTTTTATAAAAGAGTTAAAGAAAAAGATTAAATCATAAAAATAAACATCAAATTGAAAACACCAATTTATAATTAAAAACAAAACTAGAACATATAGAATTTTTTAAAGTGTTTTTTTTTAATGAAAAAAATCATAATTATAAACAAAAACAATTATGCACACATCCAGTTAAATAAATTATAAATCATTTTGTGAATAAATAAAAATAATAATTAACAATAAATAAAACATAATTAAAAAAGTTTAAAAACTAATATAGATCAAAATATTTAATATCATAACATAGGTTATTTATTTGATTGTGTTTAATAAATTTTTTTATGAAAGTTAATTTGTAATAGTGATATTATGAATAAAATAAAGAAGAAAAAATATGTCAGGTTTCATATATTTAAAAAATATATATAAAATAAAAAAATCGAGATAAATTCTATTAACCTCTACAAAAATTAAACACATTCAATATAATCAAAATATAATTTTTATTCAACTAAACAAGAAAAACCCAAAACAATTATAGAAAAGAGATATGAATAAAAAAAATGTAATATTACAATTCATTATGAATTAAGAAGATGAATAGTTAAAATTGCTACAGTGAAATCCTTGCATGTTTTAGTTTTTAAGCTTCTGTTAATAATTAATTCTAAAGCATTAATGACATACTCTCTGGTCTACCGGTACTGTATATTAGCATAATAATAATAATTATAATAGAGGAAACAGCACGTGAGAATGCACGTGATCCGGTGGTGTAGCAGGAAGCAAGGAGAGTCCTTGCCGCAGGCCGAGGAACCGTGTTGAAGGAGTGTGGGACGGTGGATATTAGTTAATATAGGAAACAACAAAGCTCGTGATAGAAACACTAACCAATGAACAGTGAATGTCGGCATACGCACTTGAACCGCCAGCTACCACCGTTAACGCTTCTTCGTAGACTAGATTTGGTATCGGCCCAGCCCCGGAATGCAGGAGCAGGAAAGAAAAAAAAAAAAAGCTTTAGGCCATGGCCCTCAATTTTGGCTCCTTTTAATTTACACTTTTCATTTTTCAAGGTTTGCGGGGATATATATATATATAATTTTAATTCAAGTTCAATATTAATTAACTTGAAATTATATAATTTAAACTTAAAATATAAGTAAAAATATGAAAAGTTAACTTGATATGACTCGATCAACTCGACAAGTCCAAAGACACTTGAACAACAAATAAAAATATATTTTGATTAAAAAAATCGAGATGCTATCATTTTATAAAAATATTAAGACTATAACATATTAAATTGACTCGAATAATAGGATCATCAACAATCTCAGTCTACTTAAGTTAACTCATAAAATATATGATTTAAGTAATGAGATTGAGATAACCTCATATAAATTAATCTAAAACAAATAACAAATCCTAATTCAAGAATTTCAAGAATGATGAAATTTGAAAAACATCAACTAAAAAACACTGATAAGAATGATCATAAGGATTTGATGGAATAATTAATACAATACATGGAATGATGAAACAAAAAAAAAATTCTGAGTTTTAGTGTAAAATCATCTTCCTACCAGTTTCATGATATCAAACATAATTTTCGATTTGATCGTGGATGGATTCAACTAAAATCTTATAAGGAGCCTTACAACATATTGTTTTATGGTAGGTAAAATTTAAGTCAAACAAAGTTAAAAAAGGTTGCACAAAAACATAGATAGTCGAACAAAAATCTGGAAAGGCTTATTAAAGGTAAAATGGTCATTCAAACTTCAAAACTAGAAAAATCAGCCAATCAATAAACAACTAATCAAGCAAGGATTTAAGAGGACGTCAGCCAAGGAATAGTAAAATTTAGGGTTGTAACTCATGTATAAGAGGAGAGAATTTGAAGGAGTGAATTTTTTTGACCGGTTAGCTTTTGAAGTATATTTTATTATTGGGTAAAAAGTTTTAAGCTTATTTAAACAATTTTGAATCATGAAAATGGATTCAATGCATAATTTTTTTTTTTATTTTTGAATTAGTCTTCGGAGAAAATTTGAGAAAAGTGTGAAATTTATCTAGTTTGATGTAATTGTAATGAAATAGGAAATAGTTATTATAAAATAAAGAATGATCGAAGAAAAAAATTGGGTGGTTTAAAGAGAGTTAGGGCAACCTTTTTGAATAAAAACGAGGAACATATAAATTAACAAATATTTTTGAAATTATATGTAATTAATGTGTTGATGTGTATAGAGTGGATTGAAATCAATTTAATAAGTTTATTAAGTTGTGATTAAATATTTAATGACTTAAAGTTCTATGAGAGATATGAATAAGATTTTGAGTTTGAAAGTAGAAATTATGTAAAACATGTGGACTTAAATGATTAGTGCATGTGTGAGACGTATACTTTGTTAATTTTTTTTTGAGATAAGTATAATTTGAAATTTCATAATGGACATATTCTTCTTGTAACGTTGAACATTAATTTGAAAGAAAAATGAGTTGTTAATTGAGTAGGTTGGGGATGATATTAAACTTTATTGAGAAAACAAAAGGTTTATTCAAAGGCATTTATGCATGGGAAAATTTTGGATTTTTTGATGCGATTCACTTGAGAGTTTAAGATCCATATGGAAAATAAGATTGACTTTTACAGTGATTGAATAAGAAGTCATATATTATTTTTTTTCTCATACAAGAGAAGTGGGATGACCGACTTAATAGTAGAGGACCATTTCAAGTATTCAAATATCATGTACATGCTCGATATTTTTAAAGCTAAAATATTATCTAAATTGAAGCTAAAATTTTTATTTAAATGTATATTGTTTTTGTTTCAAAAATGCTAAATAGGCAGAGAAAATAACAATCCTAGTTAATAGAACTAGTGTCTTGGTTAATGGAAAATCGAAGAAACTAATAACCTTGGTTAAGGAACTATGTCTTGGTTATAGGCAACCAAAGAAACTAATTACTGTGGTTAATAAAATTAGAGTCATTGTTAATGGGCGGTTCAATGAACTAGTTTTCCTATTAATGAGATTAGTGTCATGATTTATAGGCAATTGGAGAAATAAGTTAATTTGGTACAAAAACAAATGTCTAGTTTGGGCTAAAGATGACATTGATATGTCCTTAAAATATACTTATTGTATTAATTTGTAAAGTTAAGGTGATATGAACCTTGTGATCACGTGGTCACGCAACCCACAACGAAGAATGAGATCTGATCTTGGAACGCCGAAATAGGTCTGATAGGAGTGTGACACAATGGAAACCTGCCCCAAGGCACCAACACAATTGGAAGGAGTAGAATGATGCCACAAAGCTAGTTAATCTTCGATAAGTCAGATTCAGTTCGTTCAAGAACTGAAGAATGCAAGAATCACTCTCACACATAAACTGAAAAGTTGAGAATCAACTTCATCAATGGCTGCTGAAATTAGTCCTAACATGAGTTTAAATAGTCTTTGAAAAACTAACCCTAATGGACCCCTTATGTGAACTTAAATGAGGTCCACTCAACACTGGCCAAAAACCCCAAATTAAAAAAACCCGTGACTTAATCCAAACAAGCCTTGGATCCTAGCCAAAAACAAAGTCTTAATTTAAGCCCAAACAAGCCTTGGGCTCTAGCTAATAAAATTAAAGAAAGCTCATCAGTTTTATTTATAGCCTTCCTTCCAGCCCCTAAATCGTTGCTGGTGTTTCTGGACTAGTTCGCATCATAACTTGTTGCATGTAATGGACTATGAAGTTGCTTATCCAATCTAACATCAATTACTTGAATATATGGTCCATATTGAGACATTCAACTATTTCCTTTTCAACTCTACTTTTACCATGATTTGATTCTACCCATTTTATGCAAGTAAACATCTGTTGAACCTCCTTCTTAAATTTAATTAAACATTGGATGCTTCTAAATGGGTAGGAAAACTTATAAATGCTAAGATGACATAAATCATTTCTATCATCAAATCCAAAACTGATGCAAACAGGTCTAGAAACACGAGCAAGGATTAAGGGGCTAGATGGAAGGCTATAAATAAGACTGATGGGCTTTCCTTAATTTTGTTAGCTAGAGCCCAAGTCTTGTTTAGGCTTAAATTAAGATTTTGTTTTTAGATAGGATCCAAGGCGTGTTTGGATTAAGTCATGGGCTTTATAATTTGGGGTTTTGGGTCAATTTTGAGTGAACCTCATTTACATCCACACAAGGGGTCCATTAGGGTTATTTTTTAAAGACTATTTAAACTCGTGTTAGGAATAATTTTGGCAGCCATTGATGAATTTTAATTCTGAACTTTTCAGTTTATGTGTGAGAGTTATTGAACGAATTGGATTCGACTTATCGAAGATTAACTGGCTTCATGGAGTCATTCTACTCTTTCTAATAATGCTAGTTTGGTCTCTTAATTAGTAATTATTCTAATTGCAAACTGAAATGGCTATAAACTTTGAATTTTATGCATGAATATCCCTTCCAGAATTTCAACAACAACAACCTTAACTTTGCGCACCTTTTTTATTTTAGTCAGTGATTTTGGATTTATATAATTTGACCATCAATTTACCATTAAACTCTCAATTTTCTTCAATTTTCCCCCTAACTTCATACAATTGGTTTGGAATAATTTAATTCGGTCTCCAGAAATTCCAATAAAAACTTGATTTTTTTTTTATCAATTGTGCTCTAATAAATTAATTTGTCCAATTTAAATTATAATTAAGTTTTAGCACTTAATTAAATCCTTCAATTGGCCCATAAATTAATTACTACACATAATTATACCTTAAAATGGACCACAATTAAATCAAATTAGCCAAGAGAAAATATAATTATGCCTTTCGACTTAATTTTTTTTGCAAATTTGTCCAATAATAAATTATTTTAGCCTTGAATCTGTATTTTTTTTTTGTCATTTTGCAGCAAAAACAATGTACGGGCTCTCGAGAACTTCTAAATTTTCAACCTTCATTTTTTCTTCCATTGTCAACCCTTTTATTTTTAGAGAATAACCTAGAAATGGGCTATGATAGTCAACTACAATTTTAGCCAATGACATCTAGAACTTCATGTTTAAGCTTAGCAAAACATGTATTCAAGATAAACAAACTTTAAAGCATATTATGATTATAAAACTATTTTTCTTTTTTGTAGTATCTATTTCATATTAGCAATACATTATCAATATCATAAAAAACAAATTCTTCAGATTAAATTACACGGTAGAAAACTCATCAAGTGGTGTTAGTTTCCATAACTTCAGCTCTAACAAGATGAGATGATCCATCATGGGCTCATGGATAGATGGTTGTTAGTGAAAAAAACTCAAGAAAATGTGTTCATCGTAGCAAGAGAATCAATAGTGGTGGTATTACTTGTCTAAAGTATCATCTTGTTAATATTGAAGGCCAAGTTAAAGCTTGTAAAAAGGTCCCTCTTGATGTGAACTGGAAAATTGATGCGGACCAGCCCTGAAACACTAGCAAAGACCCATTACATGTCCAAATGGTCCAATGACCTGATCTAAGACAAAAACATTGAAAGAGGCATTGAATGCATTTGTTTTGAAGGTTTCAACCAAGTCAGAATTGCATGGACCATTGGAGTATCAAGAGGATACCCTAGTACATCCTATCCATGTTTAGAAGAGGACCAATACAACCTTATTTGGGCCATGAAGTGAGGACAACAAAGAAGACAAAAGATTCTTACTACAACTGGAAAATAACATGGGTGACTAAGTTTTCCTTTTGTTTATACAATTAAGGGGTTGGATCAAAGGCTATAAATAAACCTTAAATGAGCTCTATAATACTTTTCTTCATCTCATGGAAGTTAATGGATTTAGTATTATGGTCTTTATTTAATTTTGTTAGTTACAACCTAAGGCTATAAATCACGATTTTGTTTACAGCTAGGATCCAAGACTTGTTTGATTAAACCATAGGTGGAGAAAGAGAAATGAAAGGGACTTAGATTTAATATTGGAAATTCTCAATCAATTCCCAGTGATGAAGTTGAAGAGGTGATGATGCAAATCCTAATTTAAGTGATATTGTAAGGCATACGTCTAGAAAAAAAATGACTTCATTTGTTCCTCAAACTACCCCAGGTTACAACCTAACATTAAAAGTGCAATGGCTTCTAAAGAGAAGGAACATAATACAAGAAAGATCATAGAAATATGGTGGTATGATTTTAATTTACAATTTAATGATGTTTAACCATACTAGTATCATTCAGTGATAAATGTCATAACATCAATGGGACCAAGTTTTAAAGGATCATCATATGATGATTTAAGGGGATCACTTTTGAAAGATATAGTTCATGATGTGTATTAATATCTCTTAGAAATTAAGCCTGATTGAAAATTTTTTGGATGCTTTATTCTGGTAGATGGGTGATCAAAGAGGATGAATGTACCAATTGTTAATTTTTTTTGCTTAATGATGCGAACCTCGTGATCACGTGGTCACGCAACCCATAACGAAAAATGAGATTTGATCCTAGAAAGACGAAATAGGTCTGGTAGGAGTGTGAAACAATTGAAACCTGTCTCAAGGCACCAGCACTATTGGAAGGAGTAGAATGACAACACGAAACCAGTTAATCTTCGATAAGTCGGATTCAATTAGTTCAAGAACTGAAGAATGCAAGAATCACTGATGCGAACCTCGTGATCACGAAACTCACAACGAAGAATGAGATCTGATCTCGGAAAGCTAAAATAGGTCTGATAGGAGTGTGACACAATATAGAAACCTCCCCCAAGGCACCAACATTATTAGAAGGAGTAGAATGACGCCACTAAGCGATTTGGGCTAATCCAAGCGATTTGGGCTGATTCTAAACAGACCAAGATGGGCTCAAATAATAATGAATGCTTAGTCCACATCATCAAAGCAATTGAAGAGGCTAATAATTATGCAAAAACATTTCTAGTATGATCTGACCATCAAAGGCCATGAATTTGATTAGTTTTAAGATATTACATAGAGGATTGAACATGGTCTTTAATGGTGATGTTAAATACATTGAATTTAGTTATTTAGCCTTTTAGGTTGCCTCTAGAAGTCCAACAGGCCTAAAACCATGGGGCTTGTTTATTTTGATGTTATGACTTTTCCTATTCTTGGGGGGTGTTCCAAGTATATAGATGGGAATTTTGAATTGATTAAACAGATCATGTTTTCAGAAAATTGTCATTTTTGTGAGGTCTTGTGTTCCTCTTCATTCTTAAAAGAACTCGTAGAACTTATCAAGTTAATCTTGTGGCGTTTAAACAACCAAACTTATCACCTTGATTGTTGAGAGATTCTCATGTTTTCTAAGTGTGGCGTTTCAATCCTTCGTAATCTTGGTTTTCATTTTGTTAGGTGTTGGTCAAGGCTCAAGCAATCTTGTCTACCCGATCTTGAGGTTCTAAACCATCGTTGTTATCATAATTGTTGATGGAGTTCATATCAACTAATTTTCCTTTCTTACAACTAAAAAAAGGTAGCGAACTAGAGATATATCTATATATATTTTTGATGAATATATCTGGTTACTCACAAAGTCACAAACTTAAAGTGCTTTTGCATACTCTTATTTCAAGATAAACATTTGTGATGAATATTCTTATTACTGAGCACCTCAAAACACTAGAATAGATAGAACTTTGTACACATCTATTTATTTAATTGTCTGATAAGTATTACTCTATTTACTTAAACCTTGTTTAGAACTATATCAAAAATGATGAACGCAAGTAAAGAATCACACTCATCTTTTATGCATACTCGCAACTTTTACAAGATGTACTTCAATAATCTTAAAGAAAAAAAAATTTATATCTTGCTTTATAAGATATTATCTATTCTAAATTAAAGCATGAAATGTAAAAACATTGATCCAAAAATGTAATGTTGATCCTAAACAAGTCTCACTCACATACAAATGCAAAATTTTTTTTACAAATAAGTTCAGAATTAAAGAATCAATTTAAATAGTCTTTTAAAAACTAACCCTGATGGACCCCTTATATGGACTTAAATGAGGTCCACTCAAAACTGGCCCAAAACCCCAAATTAAAAAGCCCATGACTTAATCCAAACAAGCCTTGAATCATAGCTAAAAACAAAGTCTTAATTTTAGCCCAAACATGTCGTGGATCATAGCTAAAAACAAAGTCTTAATTTAAGCTCAAACAAGCCTTGGGCTCTAGCTAACAAAATTAAAGAAAGACCATCGGTCTTATATATAGCCTTCCATCCAGTCCTTTAATCCTTGCTAGTGTTTTTGGACCGGTTCGCATCAATAAGAGAGAAAAATAAAAATTAAAAATTAAATAAAAACTCATTTAATCTTCAAGATCCTCTCAACTTCAGCCACAAAGTTTTCAACATAAGGTTCATGCCGATGACCATTTACTATGAAAATATCTCCATTCTTATGATTTTCTAGTTAAAAGGCACCATGCTCAGAGATGGATTTAATCAACTTCCTAGGAAGGAGATGCAATGGTGAATTATACAAGAGAACCTTTTGACCAACATGAAAGGATTTTCTAAGAATACGTTTAACATGCAAAGTTTTCATCTTATGTTTTGAAATTTTTGCATTTTCCAATGGATTATTTGTCAGCTTCCATAATTCATCAAATTGAAGTATTCTATTTCTTCCTACCTCATTTTCATTGTCATTGAATTGCTAGATGGCTTAATATGCATGATGCTCAATCTAGCAGGGAGATGACAAGGCTTTCCATAAACTATAAGGAGACATTCCTAAAGTGGTCTTGTAAGCTGTGTGATATACCCGCAAAGCATTAACTAGATCTAAAGACCAATCTTTGCAGTTTGGATTGACAGTTTCTTGAAAATGTTCTTGATGTGGACTAGCCCAAAACACAACAAGGACTTATTAATATTTCAAATGGTCCAATGACATGGTCTAAGACAGACCAATTGAAAGAGACATTGAATGCATTGGTTTTGAAGGTTTCAACTAAGTCAGAATTTCAAGGTCCATTGGAGTATCAAGAGGAGACCCTATATATATATATATAGATATATATATATATATCCATGTGCAACATGAGTCCAATATAACCTATTTTAGACCATGAAATGAGGACAACAAAGATAAAAAAATTCTCCTACAACTTGGAAACAACATGAGTAACTACCTTTTCCTTTTATTTATTGGATTAAAGAGTTGGATGGAAGGCTATAAATAAGCCTTAATCAGCTCTATAATGTCTTCTCTTATTCTCATAGTAGTTAATGGATTTAATATTATGGGCTGTATTTAATTTTTTAGCTACAACCCTAGACTTGTTATGCCTTAATTAATATTTTATTTTCAGCTAGGATCCAATCCTTGTTTGGATTAAGTCATGTGCTTTCCAATTTGAGTAAACCTTATTTAAGTCCACCAAAGGGAGACGTTGGGGCTTATTTTCAAGAACTACATAAACTTATGTAAGCTAAATTTCAGCAGTCATTGATGAATATTACTTCTGAACTTTTCGCTTTTAAAGTGTGAGAGTGATTCTTGCGGTCTTCAAATATTGAACGAACTAAATCTGACTTATCGAAGATTAACTATATTTCGATAGTGTTGGTGCCATGGAACATGCTTCTATTGTGTCACACTTTTATTAGATCTATTTTGGCTTTCCAAGATCAGATCTTAGTTTTGATTATGAGTTGCATGACCACGTGATCATGGGGTTAACATCATTATCCTAATGGAATTCAATGGTTAATTGTTTCTAATTGTAGACCATAAAAACCAAGCATCTCCTACCATTGGATGCCTAACAACATATCAAGTCCTAGTAGAGGCAAAGAATAGAGGGTGAGCAAGAATTTAATACCTTGCACATTTACAAGTACATTCTGAAAGCATCCTTGACAAAATGTAGACAAAAAATGATTTTGTTGATACCACTGGAAGTCCTAGGAATCTGGCGATTTTCTCACTGAAAATTTATGAATGGAACCATTGTCAATTAACACCATCACGTGTTGAGACTTGATGGTAGCTACTACTCGCATATTTTAAAGGGATTTTCAACTAGTTAATGCATGTAATGAAATCTCTAGTTTAGCTTGATCTCCCATGTGATATGTTACCTACAACTCTTCATCTTCCATCTCCAACTAGCATTCTGTAGATTGACACTTAAGTATGAGCAGTTGAGGTCTTTGGCACTTATGTTCTAGGGTGAATTTGTCATTGTTGTTGAAGCCCTAATTCTCTTTGTTTTATGCACTTCCTCCCAACTTAACGTCTTAGTTGTATTTACTAGGGAAGGACGATTCAATACAGTGATGGCTTGGGATACATAGTGAAGGACGTGCGATCCTCTTTGTTTTGGCGATTTATTTATCCCTCATTCTAGTCAGGCTGATGGCTTCCTTCAATGTTCTGGGTTTGAAAATTCGAATTCCATTGACGATCTCAGATTTCAACCCACCCATGAATGTGTCGACAAGAGCCTTTTGTGTCCAACCGTGACCTTTATTGCCTAGTCATTCAAACTCTTTTTGATAATCTTGAAGGGATCCAATCTAAAGAACCCTTAATAGTGCCTCATCAAAATCTTCACAATCTGTTGGTCCAAAACAAGCCAACAATTCTTCTTTAAACTCCTAGGTCACCAATCGACCTTCTTCTCGGTATGTTTGACGAATCCATTGCCACCACTGGGGAGCCTCCCCTTCAAGGTGAAAAGATGTTAGGGATACCTTCTGTATGTCATTTATGCCTTGCAACTCAAAGATTGAGCTACCCTGCTAAGCCATTCAGTTGAATCTTCTCCAAAATATTTTGGAAAGGCCAATTTTTGTTGTTGTTGATGAGATCTGCATGTTGTTATTGTTCCCCTCTCACATCAATTGGAAAGGTCCTTCTCGTGGATTATGGTTAGGAACTTCTCTAGATGAAAAAAGCACTTTTGATAGATTGTTGATGGTTTCCTCTAAGTGGTGTAGCTTATCCATTACTCCTAATTCCAAGTACGGCATTCCATCTTGAACTCCCCCAAGTCCAGCTTCCAAAGCTTCGATCCTTTCTTTGTTGGTCGTTATTATAACCTAACTTGGATACTAATGATAGGTCCCAATCACATCAGAAACAATGTTAATAATTTATGGCTTCCTTTAGGGTGAAAACTAAACTACAAGTGTTTCAAAGAAAAAAATGTTTGTCTTATTCCCTGCTAACCTTAGATGACGCAACAGAAAAACACGAGGAATATAAACGTTGATATTCCATAAATAATTCAAGAATGAGAGGAACTCTCAAAAAAAGGTTCAAAATTTATTCAACAATAATTCGGCCAGGGACTTATAACCATATTTAAAGAAGAAACCCTAGCCCCAACCCTTGTTAGATAAGGAACAGACACTAATTATTAAAAAGTACCAAAAATAGCAAATTTGAGATAAATATAAAAATTGAAAAGGCAAGAAATCTTGAGCAAGCCAAAATTGACGGAAGTCAATTCAAATTTAGAAATTAGGAGTTATGGTTAAAACGAAATTTTCCAAAAATGGCAAAAACGACAATTTCAGGGCCTATACGATGGAATTCGACCAAAAATGGGTATGCATCAGCAACAAAGCTCTTGACTTACTCTGGAAACATCAAGACACATCAACTAGGTGAGTTTCGTGTCATTTCGACTTTAGCGCTTAGACTAATAGAAATTCAGTTGCCTTTGAATTTTAAATGCTCTCTCTTGAGCATATATGCCTCTACCACTTGTTGTATATCAATAGAGTTAAGCTTAACAAAAACTCAGAAAATTCGCTGGCGTTATCTTAAAGAAACATGTTGTAGCAACTTTGAATGAGTAAATATGCAAAACAACAGCTGCAGAATATAAAAAGGCTGATACTTGGACTTATTCAAACCGAGAACTTGGGAATTTTCTAAGGGATTCTTCCATATCTTCTTGGCCTATGACGAATGACCTTTAATTGTAGCAAAACCAGACCAGACTGAAATAAAGCATTGGCTTCTCATGAATGTTATGCCCCTTATAAATCCTACTTATTAGAGCATGTACAACAGTTTCACGAGGAACATGCCATTTAGCTCTCTCAAACTTCTGCAGCTTCATTGAAACTCCGCAAGCTCACAGGTATATTTGCTTTTTGATACAAGGGAAGATGTGATTTATCAGCACAAATTGCCCCCTCCATCATCGCCCGAGATATGCTTATTTATCTGTTTGAATTCCAGAAATAACTAGATTTTCAAATGCATCAACCTGAAAAAAGTTGTACATATTATAACACTTACATTGAGGACCTGCCAAAGAATCTATAGGATAGAAGATGAACTTTTATTTATATATGAAGCAAGTACACAAATTTGTTTATTTGATCATGTCATTTTCTGGGTTAGCCCAGTTAATCTTTAATCCTCGACTCTCTTCCAACTCGATGATCTGGTCAGATTTTCAATCATTGGTCATGTTTGTATGATAAAGAACGTAGGAATGAATTTTTTAAAAGAACCAACACATTGAGAACACAACTAAGAAAGCTAAAAACAAAACAGCTATCCTCCCTTTCCCCAGCCACCCAAACAAACACAAAAAAGGACCAAACTGTTTCTTTTGGACTTTGTTTGATGAAAATGAGACTTACATCCTTCAATTCGAAGTTGTTGCCAAACTATAAGCAGGGATTTTAGCTAGCGTTCGCTGCTTCATGATCAATCTAACCCTCTCAACCTCTAGCCACAAGCCTTTGCTAGCATATATATTGGATAAAACCACATACACCCCATCATTCCAAGGCTCCAAGTCTAGTAAATGTTTTGCCACCCACTCTCCCATCTGCACATTTGAGTATATCTCACAGGCGCTCAACAAACACCCCCATATAACCACATTTGCCTTCATTGGCATCCCCTCAACAATCTCCCTAGCTTCTTTCAGCAACCCTGCTCGGCCAAGCAGATCCACCAGGCAGCCATAATGCTGCAATCGGGGCATTATTCCATAATCATTCCTCATCGCATCAAAATAATGTCTTCCCTCTTGCACCATACCACCATGCCCACATGCACTTAGTACCCCAATAAAAGTCACATGGTTAGGCCTCACACCAGCATCTCTCATGCAACTAAAACATTCAATAGCTTCATTGGCTCGCCCATGCATCGCATACCCGACTATCATCGAAGTCCAAGATGACACGTTTCTATGGTCCATCCTTGAAAATACCATATAAGCCAAGTCCATTCTACCACACTTCCCATACATGTCAACGAGGGAATTCAACATCAAAGTATCAGATTTTACAAAACTTTTGGCTTGAAAAACACACTTATGCAATTGAAGGGCCAAGTGCAAATCCCCTAATATCCCACAAGCTGCAGTCACACTAACCATGGTCACATCATCGGGCCTGAACCCGCAACTTCTCATCTCCATAAACATCTCAATTACTTCCTTTGCACGTCCACCTTGACAAAGACCTCCAATAATAGCATTCCAAGAACCCAACTTTCTGTCAAGATTTTCCTCAAACACTTTATATGCATCCCCCAAATCTCCAGATTTTGAGTACAAACTAATAAAACCACTTTCACAATATTCGTTCAACTCAAGGCCAAGCCTTATCGCAATAGAATGAAGCTGCTTACCAAGCTCCATAGCAAAACACTGGCATGCGGCTTTCAAGACGATCGGAAGCGTATAATTATCAGGGGAGATGCCAGCATGGGACATGGATACATAGATTTGTAGCGCTTTGTTAGGAGCATCAAGTCTAGTATAACATCTTATTAAGTTGTTCCAATGAAATGGGGCAGTGTAAATGTCAAGAACGTGGGTGCGGATAACATGGGCATAAATTTGGTTCAATTCTTGGAAACTGGAGCAATTAGATAAATGGGTTGCTATAGTTTTAGATGGGTCTTGGTTTGAATGCTGTGCTGGTGGTGGCTTTGTTGGAAACTGGGTGCTATGCGTGGGATTTGGAGCAAGACCGTTGTGTAGATGTTTGAATGCTTGGGGTTTGCCAAGGCCGAGTAGGCGACGGTGAAAGAAGTTCATGCACCTTTGACAAGCACGGACCTTGAGTGGGAAGAATAAACAGTAACAGATTTGCATTTCCTTCCTTCTTTATAAACGAAATGACCATGCAACCACACACTAGCCATGACACTTATCATGCTCGAAACTATATTTGTTTCATCATAAAATAATATTAATTATGTATGATTTTTTTATTATAATATAAATTTGGATAAAATAATAAATTTATACAGTTTATCATTATCATTTAAAAAACAAGAAAATTCGGATATCTAAATTATTGAATACATTGTATTAAAATTAGTTCATTTTATAATTCAATTTAAATTAAACACAATAAAAAAATATAAATTGTGAAATAACCTATATTAATCAAATAACAAAAATAAATATTTAATTTTCTATCTAAAAAAAAACAAAATATAAATTGAAAATCCATCCTCACGTTACTATCATTATCATTACTATAACAGTTAAAATTATTATCAACATTACTACCCAAATAGTGAAAATCATTAAATTGACCCGCATAATTAAAATAAGTAAAATATTTTGTCAAAAACAATCACTAAAATTATCATTATTATTGTGTAAACAATAAAATCATAAAATCATCTTATCTCAAAATCAGATAAAAATAATATATAAAAAAGAGAAAAATGGAGCAGTATTAATTTTAAAATAATCACCAACATAGATTAAAATTTCACACATAATTAATTCTTTTAGGAAAAAATCCAAATGCATTTATTATCCTATTTGTTACTGATAACGCTAGTTTTAAAAAGGTTTTATGCAATACAGATGCATCCATTAATGCTATGCCTAAACATGTTTATTATTCTCTTAGTCTTGAGCCATTTATTAAATTTAGCATTGTAATGCAACTTTTTTTTATCATAGTTTTGTTTATCAACTTGGTGTGATAGAAGATATCCTAGTTAAGATTGATACTTTGATTATTCCATGTGACTTTTATATTCTTGATAGGAGACATTATTCTTGTGATTAATTAAACAACAAAACAATATTATTTGGGGGACCATCCTTGAAAATAGCCATCATAAAAATTGATTGTGGTAAGGATACTTCGTCCTATGAGAAAAAAATGAATTCAATTTTCATGAAGTAATGAAATATCCTTATAACAATGTTTATTATATCACACGTTTTGATCAAGTTCCTTTTGTGTGTGTAACATTCATAGGCAAGTGTCATAACCCAATTTCTGGGTTATTCCCCAAAATATACTAAAAAATAAAATAAAAGAGGCTGGTGTTGGCAGAAAAATTAATGTGGAAATTTTGGACGTTTTCGAAATCCCGGTCGTACCTCATTTTTGCCTAAACATGAAAGAAAATACAGATTGAAGGCTAAAATAATTTATTATTGGATAAATATGCATAAAAGTTAAGTCGTAAGACATAATTATATTTTTATGGGCCAATTTGATTTAATCATCGACCAACTTTAAAGTGTAATTATGCTTTGGAATTAATTGAGAGTCCAAATGAAGGATTTAATTAAGCACAAAAGCTTAATTATATTTTAAATGGATCAAATTAATTTTTATTAAGGGCTTAATTGGTGAAAAATTAAGTTTAGAAACTTAATTTGGGTTAAATTGAGACGATCAGAATTTTTGGTGACGAAACTTTTTCGGGTGAAATCGGAAGCCAAAATTGAACAAAACAAAAACATCGTTCTTCCTAGTTTTTCCCATTAAAAAACTCTTTTTTTTTTTTATCACAACCTATTTATTTCAAAATTAAAAAAAAATCTGCCGATAACCATGCCCCTTGCCTTCTGCAACACACAAGCCGCCCTTCCTAAACATCATTTTTAGACACCCTTCCCATGCCTCACCATGTTGTAGGTTGCCTATAAAAGGAAGCAAATTTACATAGAAATGGGGAGGAAATTTTTGATAGTGAGGGACTATCATGGAAGATTAACACTGAGGAGAAAACTTTGAAACGGGGGGGGGGAAATTGAAAGGAAAAACTGGGGAAAAATTGAAGATCAAGGCATTGTCACGAGACGTGAATAGACTAAAAACTTAGGGGAGACTTTACGTAGAGAGAATGAGGAAAAAAAATAGAGAAAATGTACACAAAGAGAGGGAGACGACAGAACGTGAAATTCCTTCATCTTCCTCATCTTCGATGGCCATCTCTCTCTCTCGGTCATTTTCTCATAAGCCTTCTCTCTCTTTCAGGCATTGCAAGTCCTCTTTCTCTCCATTTGACAGCTCCGATGGCCCCTCATCCTCCTCCTCACCGACGGCAATAGCACGCAGCCACTCTTTTCTCTCTCCTCGATAGCATTCTCTCTCTCTAAAACCAGTTGCTTAGCATCTCTCTCTCTCTCCACCAGTAACGGCTGGCCCAGCTACCCAGCACCACTAAAAGATTCCCCCTCCGCGCTAGCACCTCCCCAGCAGGATCATCTTTCATCTACGACGATGAGCGGCAGCAACAGCAAGCACGAGCAGAGGCAACGATGTTGTTCAGCCATCTTCCAACGCCTACTCCGGCCATCACAGACCTCCATTTCTGACGCCGCCACCACAAAGAGAACCACTTTGATCTCCTCAACCCAGTGGCAGTGGCAGGTGGGCCTCTCGTGGTGGTCAGCCGACCACCATTTTACTGTTCACGTAATACGTGAACAGAAGACAGCCTGAATTCTTGTTCCTTTTTTTTCCCATTTATTTCTTTTTCATATATATTTTTGGGTTGGACTGCTTTCGACCCAGCCCCAGCCCTTTGGGCACCTTACTGGGCTAGGCCTAATTGGTTGTGTTTGGCCCAACTCGATTTTTTTTTAATTTTTATTTAAAAAACAAAAAATTTTATTTCAAAGAAAAAACAAAAAATGTGTTATTTTTGTTCATACGATCGAATTCCATGATTTCTCAAACATATTTTTCGTAAAAAAATATGTTGCATCTTTCTCATATTTTAAACAAAAATTGGATATCGTAACTAGTTTAGGATTATCCATTGGAATTTCGCCAAAATATCAAAAATAATTTAACAATTATTTTGTTTTAGCTTTCGCGGTATAAATTTACAGTGTAAAGTACACCTACAAATAAAAAAGAATTTTTTAATTAAAGTGTAAAATTACATTGTAAAGTACATCCGTAGAGAAGAAAAAAGAGGTTTTTAACTGCGGTGTAAAATTAAATCATAAAGTACACCCACAGAAAAAAAAATGTTTTTTTCTTGAAAATGCAGTGTAAAAATTTTAAACTTAGAAAAAAAACAATCAAACAACAATACAGCTAACCTTAGGTAGGGTGCATTGGGGGTGACGCGTCTTCCCCTTGCACAACAAGTCCCCTTACCCAAGATTCTCGCAGACTATTAAGTTGCTAGTGACCTTAATATTAGGTGGCGAGTTCTTATAATTATAGTCGTAATTTTTACAGCTATAAACAACTTTTTTTTCACCGAGCGCCATTCTCTCCCAGATTCGGGGGATCGCAGGGCAAGAAGCGTGAAAAAATCATCTTTGCAACAACAAGTATAAGAGTTGATGATAAAAGGGTACATATTTATGTGAGTATTGAGCCCTTGTGATTGCAAGTGTTACTTGTGCCTAGAAAGGATGGAACATGGAGGATATGCGTTGATTGTCACGCCGTCAACAACATAACAGTAAAGTATAGACATCTTATCCTTAAACTTTATGACATGTTGGATGAGTTGTATGGAGCATGTTTTTCTCTAATTGACTTAAAAAGTGGGTATTATGAGATTAAGATGAAAGAAGGTGATTAATGGAAAACAACATTTAAGACTAAATATGGTTTATATGAGTAGTTATTCATGTCATTTTGGCTTACAAATGCACCTAATATGTTTATGAAATTGATGAATCATGTATTGCGTGTTGTCATTCAAAAGAACTTGATGCATTAGGAAGACTGTCTTCCTTTCATAGAATTTGCATATAAACATAACACGTGCATTTTACTAGTGATTTTTCACCATTTGAGATTGTGCATGAATGTAACCCTTTAACTCTCATGGATTTGATTTCTTTACTTGTTGATGAAAAGGTTAGTTTGGATGGAAATCGTAAAGAACAAAACACTCCATGAGAGTGTACAACAACAGATTGAAAAGAGAAACTACGTGTATATAAATAAAGCCAATAAAGGGTGCAAACAAGTTTTATTTAGTCTGGTGATTGGGTTTGGGTGCATATGCACAAGGATAGATTTCTGGCCTACAGGAAGTCCAAGTTACATTTGTAAGGAGATGGGCTTTTCAAATCTTGGAAAGGATAAATGACAAAGCATATAAAGTTTATTTGATAGGTGAATATGTTGTTAGTGTTACCTTTAATGTGTCTGGTCTTTCTTTGTTTGATGAGATGATGATGATTCGATCTCGAATCCTTTTAAAGAAAAAAGGGATGATGAGGACCAAGCCTTGGTTATAAGGCATGCACTGAATATGCAAATCAAATAGGATGATGTAGAACATCAACAAAGAAAACATATTTCAGACTCATGTCACTAACAAAATAAGGTGTGTATGCTTAAATATTTCCCATCACAAAATTCATCCTCACCATCATCTTTGTCATGGCTTGCATTTGGATCTTAAGCTCACCTTCAGAAGGGGGTGGTGTGTTATCCTTGATCAGACATGACAGTATCTGTAAACATTAGCTAGTGAAAAAAAAAAACTTGATGTCACTCATGATTCGCTCAACCATTATTAATGTCCATACATACTCACACCACTTGTTTCAACTTCTTACAGTTCTTGCGGAACTGAAACCAACACAACATACAACCAACTTTATAGCACAATCCAAATATATATACGACTCAAGAAGCAATAAAAACACAAAAAACTAGCAAAAGAAAAATATGATAATAGTCTTATAGTAGCAAGCGAATCTATTTGAAATATGGATGAAACTAAAGATTTGAAAAAAAAACATAGAAATGAAGATGCAAAACAATGAGCCAACACCAAATATGTTAGATATGTTTTAAATTTGCTGCAAGAAACTACAAGAACATAAACAAAATGAGTTTCAAACGTGATGAAAAAAAAAGATTGTTGACTACAAGCACGAATCTGGAACCTCAGATAAATAATGTTTGATTAAGCTATAATTTGTGATGAAGTGCGATTTTAACCTAAATATTAAATTTGACTAATTTATCCTAAACTTGATTAGACATAAAATTAGAAGACTCAACAAACAATATCCATTTAACCCCATAATTAATATGTGGTGCTATTAGGACCACAATAATCAAACTTCCAACTTTGAGGTGATTCTAAATTGATTTGAATGAAGTTTCCCTTAAGTATTTTGCTGTAGAAACCAATAAATGTCTTTGAACGAGTTTTGTTTTTATCTTTCTCTCTCTCTTTAAGCTAATGTTATATTTGGGATAGTAACAAGATGAAATAACAAATTTTAATTCTTGGGATGCTAAAATTCAAGGAGAAGAAAAAATTGGACACTGAAGAGTTTTTTTTTTTTTGGCAGAATCAACAAGAAACAAAACTTTCAAAAGGATATAACTTGATTAATGAAGCCAAAATCTAATACCAAATGTTGTGAATCTCTTGAACACGTGATTAAGCAACCCACACGCAAAGACAACAATTCCTGGAAAGCTAAGTAAATTGGGTTTGATAGAAGTATAATGCAAATATAACTTGTACATAGACACCAGCACTATTGGATTTGAACCCCCACTCAATGAATAGTAATTCATAAATGAGAAGTCAATTAAACCTCAATAAGTCATTTTTAGTCCTTTGGAGAACCAACAAAGAGAGAATTCTCACCTCAATAGCACACAAAGTTGCTGTTGTAAATCTCAATGTCATTAAGCATAAAAAACCTAATATGAAAGGATTGTATAAGTGTTTTTAACTTAAGTTAAACCCTAGAATACCGAAACATATGGACTTGTATAAAGTCCACTTACAATCAAACCCAAATCTTTAAGTATTTAAGCTCAATTGATGTTTACTATCCCTAAGATATAAGTTGCAACCACTAAAAATAAGATAAAGAAGTTTTTATTTAGTCTTGAATTTTGTTGGCTTTTAGGTTTCCTTTATAGACTAAGAAACTTCTTTTTTATATGCTAAATATCCTCCCTTATTTAGGAAATAAATTGGACTTGGACTCCATGTCATATTAGAAAAAATAAGTCCAAATCAAGGTTGTTATAAGACCTAAAAATATAAGTTGCAACCACTAAAAATAAGATAAAGAAGATTTATTTAGTCTTGAATGTTGTTGACTTTTAGGTTTCTTTTATAGACTAAGAAACTTTGTTTTTATATGCTAAAAATCCTCATTTATTGAGGAAGTAATTTGGACTTTGACTCTATGTCATATTAGGAAAAATAAGTCCAAATAAAGGTTGTCATAAGACCTAACACTTGCCCTTTTCAGATTTTGAATGGGACCCTTCTTGGACTTGGATTAGATGAATTAGAGGTTTCCTTTTAAGCTCCATAAGCTCCATAGATGTCATTTGTCTCGCCAAGTCTCTTTTCCCTAACTTTTGTAATTGGTTCACTTGGTACCACCAATGGGTCATTTGCGTGATTATGTAAAGCTGTCACTAGGTAATTTATAAATCTTTTGATACTAGTTAGAAAGCTTATCTCTCATATAATTACCTAGAATCATTAGGGTGATAATAAACACCCCATATATATATATATATATACATTTGCATCCATAGGCATCTATTCACTATAAATAACATACATTCAACAAAATAAAATATAGGTCCTTAAAGAGCTCCATCTCATGAAGTCCACAACACTAGGCTTTGACAAAGCAATGTGGAAAATGAAGAACATACATACTACAAAGCTCACTTCCAGGAAGAACTAGATTATTTGAAAGCTAGCATGACCCACTTTCCTAGAGTGCTTGAGTATGCATTTTTAGACCACGTCATTGGACCATTTGGAACATGTGAAGGGTCCTTGCTAGTGTTTCTGGGTTAGTCCGCATCAATTTCTATATCCTTACGACTAGAAAAAGAGTTTAGCCTTACATGTTTGTTGAACAAATAATTTTTTTTTAAAAAAAAACATGATTTCAGTTTTAGAGGAGAAAGATTTGTGTTTTCTGTTCTGCTTCTCTTTTTTATGGCCAGCTCCTCTCCTCCTTTATATATATATATATAGAAATCGTAGTTTCTATTTTACAAAATAGTCATTTTTGAAGTTGGTAGAATTTAGTTGTCATCTTATAAAAATCATATCTCATTCATAAGACATTTTTTAGATAAAATTTGGATCGATGATAGGGCTATGAGTCTAGAATCCAACAAAATTGAATTTGAATCAATTGGACTTCTATACCTCTAAATATTTAAGTTGGAATGGATATTAATTGTTGAATGCCACTAGAATCACTTTCGCTTTAAACAAATCATCGATTGAAAATTAAATTTGTCAATCAGCTCCAATTATCTTTTTTTTTTTTATCTTTCATCCAAAAATACCTTTAAAAGATAAAACAAAAATATCAATACATTTTATATCCAAAATATATGCAAAATACCTGGTATATATGGGTGAAAATATCAACTAACATGGTTGCATCACTTAGAAGTAGGAAAGCTAAAGCTGATGATGAATGGCAACGGAAGGTTTTTTTTTACTGTTGTTAAGTTGACGGGAACGGAAGGTTTGTTTACTGTTGTTAAGTTGATGGGAATGGAAGGTTTGTTTACTGTTGTTAAGTTGAGGTCTTTTGAAGAGCGGAGGCAGCTGTGATTTGCCTTAAAACATGCATGTTGAAAACGAAGGGAATGGGATATCACTGTGCTTCAAGCTTGAAAGAAGATTCATGATCTTGTAGCTTTTAACCATAAAATTCGAAGATTACTCTCGCAATTGTGATAATTGACAATATGAATATTTACACATCAGACTATTCTATTATTTTTCTGTATGATACTTGATTAGGAAGACCTGGAATTCATTTTTCAAGTTTGTTTTTTGCTGGACATGGAATCCTTTCTTGCATTATTTAAAATTTGTCTTTGGTACGATAATGCCTTTTACTCTCTAACGCAAGTTTTCAATATATGAAAACACAATTCTCCTCAGCTTTTATGTTCCTTTCGAGAATCTGAGACATTTTGGTTGGATGGAGAGCATGAGTTAAACTCGTAACTTTCGAGATTTTAGATCCTGGAACAGGCGTCTCAGACAGCGAGAGCTTAGGATTGAGACAGTGGGGGACGGACAAGGCCATGCCCCGTCATGCAAAGCAAAATTGTGCAGCGCGATTTTATTAGGCAACCAAGCCGTACCTAGTAATAATATTTATTTAAATTATTTATTATATTTTATTATTATAATTAGTAAATCTACAATATTTGAACAAAAATGTGTGTGTGTGTGTTTATGTATTTATATATGTCCTTTAAAATTATTTTATGAGTTGACAACAATATAAAATGTATGGTAACCAACCATATAAAATTATTTTTCATTAAACCTCAAACTCAACTATAATTTTTATCAAACTGATGCGAACCTCGTGATCACGTGGTCATGCAACCCACAACGAAGAATGAGATCTGATCCTGGAAAGCCGAAATAGGTACGATAAGAGTGTGACACAATGGAAATCTGTCCTAAGACATCAACACTATTGGAAGGTGTAGAATGACGCCACAAAGCCAGTTAATCTTCGATAAATAGGATTCAGTTCGTTCAAGAACTGAAGAATGCAAGAATTACTCTCACACCTAAATTGAAAAAGTTGAGAATCAATTTCATCACTGGCTACTGAAATTATCCCTAACATGAGTTTAAATAGTCTTTTAAAAAGTAACCCTAATGGACCCTTTATGTGGACTTAAATGAGGTCCACTCAAAACTGGCCCAAAACCCCAAACTAAAAAGCCCATGACTTAATCCAAACAAGCCTTGGATCCTAGCTAAAAACAAAGCCTTAATTTAAGTCCAAACAAGCCTTGGGTTCTAGTTGACAAAATTAAAGAAAGCCTATTAGTCTTATATATAGTCCTTCCATCTAGCCCCTTAATCCTTGCTGATGTTTCTGGACCGGTTCGCATCACAAACACTTTAATTTCAATTATAAACCTAGCTAAAAGTGTTTTTTATGAAATTATTTTTTTTAACTTTAACCATAGCAACCACAATATTAAATAATCCCTAAGATTTGCACAAGCCTTCCTAGTAGAGTAAAATATCTGAGAATCGAAAAAAAATTTCTTTTTCATTTTTTATTAGGATTTCAATTATAGAGAAGTTTCGAAAATAATAAAGAGGGCGACTAATAATTTGGTCCCTTTTGACATCTTTAATTCATTTGGGGTAAAGTGAATAGTTAAATATGTATGCACATCAAGTGTAAATGCGCCCTTTGATATGGATGAAAAGCTAACAAATTGTCTAATACATGAAGTGTGAGGTTGAGAACCTAATTATAAAATTTAGGCAATAGTTATAAAATTGAGCTAGCTAAACTTAATTTTATAATCTAACCTTTCGAACATATCAATCTTATATAATAATTATAATGAAGATAATATTGTTTGTGTTTTTAGAAGTGTGTGGTTTGAAATATATTAAATCAATATTTTTTTTATAATATATATATATAAAATAAAATAAATGCTTTTAAAAATTAATCTACACTACAGTACCGAAATTTTTATGCGTTTTCACTTGCATAAAAACAATCTGTAAAGAAAGTCTATGGAAAAGAAAAGGCAAGAAAAAGATGAAAGGAGATCCTTTTGTCAAAGTTGTAAATAAATTAAAAAAAAAAACAATTTTGTTTAGAAGTAGGATTAAAATTATTTTTTTCATATATTTTTTAAAAATATATATGAAAATAATATATTTTTTAAAAATTATTTTAAATATCAATAAATTAAAATGCTATAAAAAATTTGTAAAAAAAATTTGAAAAATAAATTAAAACTTTTTTTTTTTTCAAACAAACACCGAAGTCTGCTAACTTAAGCAAGAAGTAGAAGGGTGTAGGTTTTAGGAAAAGACATGAAAAGTCCATTCATCCAAAAGCAAACATCTGCTAGTCAGTAAATGAGGTTTTTTAAAATGCTAAAAATTTCAGATAACATATTGCAACTGCCCTTCTTCAGTCGATCAGTAGAGAACAATCGAATCCAATACAATAGCAGAGATAAATAATGATATAACAGTGCCACTGCCTTGTGCAGTGGAGGAAATGATAACCAAAATCTGCATTGAGCAGAATCAAAGGCCGCTAGAAACCAATACGTGGTTGACATTGGCTTCGTTAGGGGAACAAATTGCCTTTGATATTCTCTGGAGAATTTCTGGTCAAGAGATTAGAAAAAGTTTTGACGGTTCCGTTGTGCACTTGGCCAAACAGGTCTCTCCTAATATCAATGCTTCTTCTCCCAGCATACACTCCTCCCTCTCTCCGTCTCCTCAGCAACCCCAGAATCGGAGCCCCATTACACCCACCCGTTTACTGATGAATTCTCAAAGTAAGCTACTTTTTTTTCTTCATTTCGATATGGTAACCATCAATGTTTAGAAAACATCACTGTTTGTGAAGGTCAAAGATGCAATTCAGGTTCTGGGTAATTATGGTACTCAATCTCCAACTTCATTGAAGCTTCAAGGTTCATCAACCATGGATTCACAAAGACAAGAGGAAGTGAGTCTACAATCAGTCAACAGTTGGTGGCTTTGGAAGAGGTTAAGTTTAGAAAAGTCTTTCTTACGTTATTGATATGAACTCTATCAACAATTGTGATAAAACCCAGTAGCAACAATGGTTTAGAACCCCAAGATCGTGTTGTACTCTAGATTTTGCTTTTCGATAAGTGATGTAGTGTTCACAAATTTCTTGCACATCACTTTTTCCTAACCCCAAAGTGACCCATTAAACCGCCCCCATGCGGTTCGTGAACAAGCAATTCACGCAAAGAACTAGCAAGAACACATAATCTATTTTTTTTTAACAAATAACCATCCATCAAATAAAACTTACCAAAAGCCAAATTTCCACATGCATTATAAATCTCAACAAAGTCAGAATTGTTAGCATACAATTCCTTCACGTATTCAAAGCCTAGCAATCTAGTATTCATGGTGTGTAAAAGAATATACCTGCGCGAAAGTGTATCGGCTACAATGTTCTCTTTGCCTTGCTTATACTTGATTACGTAAGGAGAAGTTTCAATGAATTCAACCCATTTTGCATGACTCATTGATATGAACTCCATCAACAATTGTGATGAAACCCAATAGCTACGATGGTTTACAACCCCAAGATCGTGTAGACAAGATTGCTTGAGCCTTGACCCAACACCTAACAAGATGAAAACCAAGACTACGAAGGATTGAAACGCCACACCTAGAAAACATGAGAATCTCTCAACAATCAAGGTGATAAGTTTGGTTGTTTGAACGCCATAAGATTAACTTGATTAGTTCTACGAGTTCTTTTAAGAACGAAGAGGAACACAAGACCTCATAAAAAAATGATAAATTTCTGAAAACATAATCTGTTTATTCATTTCGAAATTCTCATCTATATACTTGGAACAACCCTCCAAGAATAGGAAAAGTCATAACTAAAGCTTTAAAACAGCACAAATATCAAAATAAACGTAACAACCAAACTTATCAAAATAAACGTTCATTGCTTATGGGATTACCTAGGACTAAGAGGGGGAGAGATTCAGTATTTGTGGTGGTAGATAGATTCTCCAAGATGACACATTTCATTGCTTGTCATAAAACTGATGATGCTTCACATATAGCTTATTTGTTCTGCAAAGAAATTGTTAGGTTACATGGCATGCCTAGGACCATTGTTTCCAATAGGTATGCCAAGTTTTTGAGTTACTTCTGGAAGACATTGTGGGGAAAGTTAGGAACCAAGTTGTTGTTTTCTACTACTTGTCATCCATAAACGGATGGTCAAACTGAAGTAGTGAATAGAACTTTGTCTACATTGTTACGTGCTATCATTAAAAAGAACTTGAAAACATGGGAAGATTGCTTGCCAAATGTTGAATTTGCTTATAATAGAAGTATACATTCAGCAACTAAATTTTCACCTTTTGAAAGCTTTAACCCTTTGTCACCTTTGGATTTAACTTCTTTACCTTTGAGTGAACGTGTGTACCTAGATGGCAAAACAAAGGCAGAATTTGTAAAGATGATTCATGAAAAGGCACAACTGAACATTGAAAGGAGGACTCAACAATATGTCCAACAAGCCAACAAGGGACGCAAGAAGGTAGTGTTTGAACTAGGCGATTGGGTTTGGTTGCACTTAAGAAAGGAACGTTTTCTAGAGAAACGACATTCAAAACTCCTACCTAGGGGTGATGGACCATTTCAAGTAGCTGAACTCATCAATGATAATGCCTACAAGCTTGACTTACCAGGTGAGTATGATGTTAGTGCAAGCTTTAACGTTTCTGATTTATCTCCTTCTGATGTAAGTGATGATTTGAGGACAAATCCTTCTCAAGAGGGGGAGAATGATGCAAACCAAGGAGCTGGACTTGTTGATCATACACTCGCGGATGGGGATGAATTTGCGCAAGACCTGTTGTCGCTTCCAAGTGGTCCAATTACAAGACTTAGAGCCAAACATTTCAAGGAAGCACTAAATGGGCTAATCCAAGCGATTTGGGCTAATTCTAAACAGACCAAGATGGGCTCAAATAATAATGAATGCGTAGTCCACATCATCAAACCAATTGAAGAGGCTAATAATTATGCAAAAACGTTTCTAGCATGATCTGACCATCAAAGACCATGACTTTGATGAGTTTCAAGAGATTAAATAGAGGATTAAACATGGTCTTTAATGGTGATGTTAAATACATTGAATTTAGCTATTTATGGTTGCCTCTAGAAGTCCAACAAGCCTAAAAACGTGGGGACTTGTTTATTTTGATGTTTGTGCTGTTTTAAAACTTTAGTTATGACTTTTCCTATTCTTGGAGGGTTGTTCCAAGTATATAGATGAGAATTTCGAAATCAATAAACAGATTATGTTGTCAGAAATTTATCATTTTTGTGAGGTCTTGTCTTCCTCTTCGTTCTTGAAAGAATTCGTAGAACTTATCAAGTTCATCTTGTGGCGTTCAAACAACCAAACTTATCACCTTGATTGTTGAGAGATTCTCACGTTTTCTAGGTGTGGCGTTTCAATCCTTCGTAGTCTTGGTTTTCATCTTGTTAGGTGTTGGGTCAAGGCTCAAGCAATCTTGTCTACATGAACTTGGGGTTCTAAACCATCGTTGCTATTGGGTTTCATCACAATTGTTGATGAAGTTTATATCATGAGCAATGCTCTAAACGCTGATATAGACAACGAAGATAAGGCTAATGAAGTCATAAAAAAAATACAAAGAGACGTATAGTATTTATCATATGCTTATAATCCTTTCCTATTAAAATAGTCTGGGTGTTACCTCATGCTTCCATCTATGCTGACTTATCATCTTATATAGCTATATGAAGCTACGGAATTTAATTTGAGCAAACGTTGAGATGAGGAAATCTTTAAGGAGGCCAGGGCTCTATATCAGGTTCTGTTGGAAATTGCAGTTTCGCGTGGAGAGTCTCTCTGGTTTAGCTCTTTGCACGCTCTACGTTTTAAAAAATCAGAGTGAGAGACCAATGATATGTTCACCATCTGCACTGAAATGGATTTTGTAGATAAGCCTAGAAATGTTGTGTGATATAGCATTAAGATTTATGGCGATAGAATAGATCAATGTTTTGTAGTTAGTTTAAGATAATAGGAATGCTATATGATGCCTAACACACATTCTTATTAGTAAATTATGTGAAATTTGACAGCAATAACAATTAGAGGGTAAAAACCGTAAGCCTCGTATGGCTGATGTTCTCTCATTTATATAGTAAAAGCTTCCCTAATTACATTGCTAAATAATAGGTAACTAAATAGGAAACTAAATAGAATAGGAAACTAATATGTACAGCAAAAATCAACAACAATTAATGGTTGCTGATATGTGTTGACATCCCCCTTCCAAATTGATGTTGGTTTGTCAACAAGCAACAATTTGTGCAATAGAAACCGATGGCATGGACAAGACAAGGCTTTGGTAACTCACGATAAACTGGATCAATAGCAATTTAAGTTGCACTAGTGTTTTCTCCATGAAGAGGAGTAGCATCAGTTTAGGGAAAACCCAACTCATTAAGGAGACCACAAAGCCAAGTAATCTCGGAACAAGCAGTAGACATGGCCTGATATTCAGATTCAGTAGAAGATTTAGAGACCCGTGGTTGCTTTTTACTCTTCCAGGAGATCAAGGAATTCCCGAGAAAGATACACCAACCCGTTACAGATGGCGAGTATTCGAACAACCTGCCCAATCAGCATCTCCATGGGCTATAAGATACCAAATAATAAGTCAAACGATAGGAAGATGTAGATGTCGTGGAGTCTACATGTATTGAATAACCTGTTGGACTACAAAAGAGATATCTAGTTTATCTCTAGTTGAGTAATAGTGAGATAGTTTAGACTACCAACCAACTATCGATTAAAGTTGGATCAGGAAGAAGATCCCCCTCCTCATGACAATATTTCGTGTTAACCTCTAACGGAGTGTCAACAGGAGATGAATTTTGAAGGCCAACCAATGTAATTAGATCATGGACATATTTGTGCTGATGTAAAAATATGCTACAAGAAGTAGTATGAGCCTCCAAGCCCATGAAATAGGTCAGCATACCAAGGTCCTTAATATGAAAGGAGTTATGAAGATGATGTTGGAGTTTCCCAATCAACATAGAATTAGTACCAATAATAACAATGTCATTGACATAAATGAGCAAAAGAACAATCCCAGCATGTCTTACAAAGAAATAATGAAGAGTCATATTAACTTTGTTGGAAGGAAAATTTGAGCAATGTAGTCTGAAACTTTTCAAACCAAGTCCGGGGAGCTTGTTTCAAACCATAAAGAGGTCGGTTCAACTTACATACTTGCAAGAGAAAAGGATGAGACACTAGGTGGAATAATCATGTAAATATCCTCTTTGAGATTCCCATAAAGAAAGGCGTTTTTGACATCCATTCGATGAAAGGACCAACCTTGGGAAGCAGTAATGACAAAATTGTATGCGCAATGGTCATCTTTGCAACTGGAGCAAAAGTCTCTGAATAATCCATACCATATTCTTATCGATTACCCAGAGCAACCATAGTGTTTTATACCGATCTAGAGTCCCATCAGATCGCAACTTAATAGAATAAACCCATTTACAACTAATGGGTTTAATAGTGGGAAGGCAATCAATAATCTCCCATGTAAAGATCTCATCAAGAGCCTGAATATTCTCATCCATGACCTTCCGTCAACACTCTTGTTTAACAGCCTGAGGAAAACATGTAGGGATAGAAATAGAAGATAAAGCCGCATGAAAACCATACTAATCAGGAGGACAAGATTGTTGTGTAGACCGACAAGGACCAGGTGGAGGATCCACGACAAACGTCAGTAAAATTGATGGAGATGGAATGGGCAAAGTTGGTAGACATCGAGTATACACAATTCTAGGTTTGAATCATGTATGAAGAGGTGGAGAATCATCAAAACAAGGAAAAATACTCGGTTTAGAAGGAAACTCAACATGTGTAGAATAATAATAATGATTTTCAAAGAACACAACGTTACAAGATATATGAAATTTTCAAGAACTAGGATCATAGCATACATATCCTTTGTGCAAAACACTATATCCCATAAATACACATTTAACAAACTAAGCAAATAGTTTATGAAGATGAGGAGTAGGTAAATGGACAAAGCACACACAACCGAAAGTATGCAAATTGATATAGCTAAGATGCTAACTGTATAATCGAAAATAAGGAGATTCAAAACCTAAGACTTGGAATGGAAATCTATTGATTAAGTAGACAGTAATGGATAATGTCTCAACCCAAAAATGAGTAAGAACTAATGATTCAAGCAATAAAGTATGAACTACGTCCAATAAATGATGATTTTTCCATTTAGCCACCCCATTTTGTTGTGGAGTATAAGGACATAAACGTTGAGGAACAATACCTTTGTGATGTAAGAATGCATGGAATTCAGAAGACATACTCCCCATTAGAATCATATCGTAAAATCTTAATACGAGTAGAGAATTGAGTTTCAACATAGGCTATAAATTGCTGAATAATAACAAATACATCAGATTTGGATGGGAGAAAATAAACCCAAGTATATCGATTGAAATCATCAATGAATGTCAAAATAATATTTGTCCCAAGCATGGGATATTATAGGTGAGATACCCCAAACATCGCTATGCCTAACATCAAAATAGTTTATAGCACGACTACCATGAGAAGGAAAAGAAAGGTCTTTACTTTTTCCAAGTTTGCATATAGAACAATCAAATGGAAAAATCCTAGAAACATATTCTTTATTTCCCAACAAACCATATTTAAACATATGAGACACTACATCAAAATTAGGCTGGCCCGAACGTTTGTGCCACTGTTTATTTTGAGAAACATTTGACATATAACCTAAACGAGGAATGGAAAAATGTAAAGGAAATAGTCTACCAACTTTAGGCCCCTTCATGACTATCTTTCCCGAGACCTAATCCTGTACAAGACAACCATTACGGGATAAATGAACATCACAATCATTATCCACTAGTTGACCAACCGAGATAAGATTCATAGAGAGTGCAGGAGATACAAACACATCATAAAAAAGGGAATTAATATCGCCTACTTTATCAATGGTCAGATGGCTGCCATTAGCTATTTGAATATGTGATGAACCAAGATAGGGCCGAATATTGCAAAGAGATTTAGATAATCCAGTCATATGATTGGATGCGGCAGCATCAACAAGCCAAGATTGACATGCAGTACCTTGGAGTTTTAAAGCTAGAAACACTGCCATGATCATTTGTTGAACTATTTCTGGTGCAAGAACAACTTGATTAGCAGCACCAGCAAGAGAGGTTTAAGTCAAGGAAGAACCAGTAGCAGCTTGATAGGCATAATTTTGATGATCTTGCACAAGATTTTGTGGACGGATGGAGTAGTCTTTAATAATGTGGTCTGGCTTCTTACAGTAATTGCAGAATTTCCATGAGCATTGACTAGTAATGTGACCATAGTCTTAGTTGAAGCACTGAATCCTCTACATATCTCTTCTTTTCCCTTTACCGTGAGCTGCATATGCAACCGCAAGCACTATTAGTTGAGTTTGTCGATTCTGAGTTGCAAGTCGTTGCTCCTCCTGAAGCAATTCCCTAAAACATACATCCAAAGAAAAAGAGGAATCATGGTTCATCAGGCTAGATCTGGTCGCCCCAAATTCAGGTGGCAATTTTATCAAGAACTTTTTTACTTTGTTCATGGACTGCCTGCACAACAGTAAGAGATGCAGTAGGTGCCATAGCATACATTATATTAGTAAACTCACCCTATAAGGTCTAAAATCCCGAGAAGTATTCCTGAATTGACAAATCTCCCTGAGTGAAGCTGGAAATTTCATATTCCAACTAAAATCATCGTGTTGTGTTATTCTAATTGTAGACTTTTTGTAAAAAAATGCCACATGCCTTTAAAGGTCCTAAAAGGTTTCAAAGTTATGACAATTTGAGGATCAACAGATCGTAAGATCCAAGACATCACTCTTGCATCCTTAATCTTCCATTGAGCTAGCAGGGAAGCATCTATTGGAGTTGAAGTACTACCATCAATATGGCCCCATAACTCCTTTCCAGTAACAAAGACACGAAACTAGAATTCCCAAGTCTCATGGTTCTTTCCTGTGAAGCGCACATAAATTTTTGCATTAGTAGTCATGATCCGAAACCCTATACCCTGAATAATTCCCTCACTAAGAACTACAAAAGGCTTTGAACAAGGGTTGTTCTTTGGTAGATTTTTTTTACTTTTAGGTTTTCTTAGATTAAATCTATGCAATTGTGAGGGTTGTTTTTTTTTTAGATTTTTTTTAATCCTGGATTTTCTTCTTGGATTAAATCTGTGCAATCGTGAGGGCTATTCTTTGGCAGATTTCCGTGACAACAATAAGAATTAGGGTAAAAACAGTATGCCTCATATGTGTGAGGTTCTCTCATTTATATAGTAAAAGCTTCCCTAATTACACTGCTAAATAATAGGTAATACATTCAAGATAAGACTCTGTACATTATTACTATTGTAGTCAAGATAGGAAACTAATATGTACAACAAGAATTAGCAGCAATTAATGGTTGCTGATATATATTGACAAAATTGTCTCGGTTACATACCCCATTTTGATGATTCAATCAAGATTGTTTTTCCAATACTAATTACAAGTGTTCAAATGTGATTATTTTTAGGCTTTTAAATATATATATATATATATATATTCATAGAAAATAAAAAAAATAATTTTTTTAGAGTACCAAGATTTTGTTTGATAGATCTAAGTTTGTTCAAAGTTTATACAAATCTTATATGTTTATTTTAGATTTTAATAATTGATTTAAGGCTAGGTTATTGCAAATTATGAGATTTTCAGGTGTTATCTACATGAATCACAAGGAAAAAAACAGAAGGAATGTGATATGTTACAAGCTAACACATACTTCTTCTTTTTTTATTAGTAAATTATGTGAAATTTTCTCTCGGGTTCTATTAACCCATTTTATTGAGTTAATCAATATCATTTTTTTCAATACTAATTACAAGTATACAAATGCAATTACTATTAGGTTTTTTAAAATATATGTACTCAATTAAAATAATACATTTGATTTTTCTATGAGTACCAAAGATTTTATTAGATAGATATAAAGTTATTTATGATTTATACAAATATTTTTTCAATATTATATGTTTATTTTAGCTTTAAATAATTAATTCAAGGTTGATTTGTTGCAAACCACAAGTTGTTCAAGTGTTTGATCTTTAATGATAATTCATATAAATCACTGGTGAGAAATCTTCTACACCTTTTAAAAAGAGAGAGATTACTATGCTTTTGAGAGGTAACCTTTTTTTAAATATGTTTTTCAAGTTTTATGTAATGTGTATTGTTTTCTTATATGTTTGTATGTCCAAAAAAATGTGTTTATATGTACAAATGATAAGAGACATAACACTATATTCATTGGAAAAACTGAAAATCCTATAAATGATAAAATATTAGCTTGCACTTTGAATAATATTACATGTATAATAGCATATTTTGATCCTCTTAGTACTAAAAAAAAGTTATAAGTGGTTTGATACAACTTTTCAATAATCATTTTCAATGTAATTTTTATTGTTTTTTTAACAATGTTCGGATTTAGACATTATATCATGAACTATATTTACTTTTTCAAATCATGCTTATTCTTTATATCATTATAGCTGATTATTTGAATAAAACTTGATTTTTTTTTTCAAATTCAATACCACGTTACTCAATGATTTGCAATAAATTATATTTGATAGGAAATGAAACATTTTTGTAATACATTCTTGATGATGAATCATCTCTTAACTACTCGAATACTATTATATAATTTATGTTATATCTAATATTTGTTAGTTTGTTACTCTTTATTAAAAGAACGTGTACCAAATTTAAAACATATAATTTCTTATATAGAATAATTTAGTTATCTCAAGTTTAAAGATTATTTACACAACCTATACACAAACCTTTTCATAGATATAGATGTTTTGTTTATATGGAATTCTCATGTGAGTTTGTTCACTGTACCTGTCATATGACAAATACTTGTACATCAGTTCTAATATCCATTATACCTTAGTCTATGAAAATAACTACTTTCATAAGAGAAAAAACATATTTGTGTTTTTCATTAGAACTTTTAAGATCACTGTTCTTTATTTAACCATTATCATCAATATAGATTTTGGTTTCAAAAGTCCCCTTATCAACCATTTTACACAAAAAAGAAATGATCATTTTGGTGGCCAAATTCTTCACTAACAAATGCTTTCTCTTTCTAAACTAGAATTTAACGACGACTTCTCTCTCCTCTAACAAAAAAAAAGGATTGAAAAATGAGGAAAATAAAGCTTGATACCAAGAATAAATCTTAATTTATCACCTGTGCTACTCGCTATTTTCACTTTAGTCCTCTTTCTTTACGTTGAATCTTTCCTAACACAAAACATGCAGTGGAGCTCTAAGTTAGTGTCAAAATGACTTAATTGTGCAAAAAACAATGTTTGAGAATCAAATTATTTTAAAAATTGTGCTATTGTAATCCACAATAAATATGAGAAGATAAACAAAGTTTTGTGAATAATAAAAACATTACACATTTTCGCTTTATGTATATTTTTTAAAAAAACTTTTTTTAATTAGTGGTAAGTTAAAATTTGTATATTACTATTAAATTGTATTATAATATTAGTATTGAAGATAAAATAAATAATTAGATTTTATTAAAAAAATTGTAATTTTATATAGAATTATAGATGGCACAACATGAGTTGCACCTATATTTTTGTTTGAAAAATGTCTAATAAAAATATAAGTAAGAGAAAATTATAAAAATAAACACCCATCAATATTCTAAAACATCCATCTATATTCTAAAATGTCTTAAATTTTTATATAATTATTATTAATAAATCTTTTCTTATAAAAAACATGTTATACCTAAACAAAGAGAAACTTAAATGAGTTATTCTAATCAAAATATTTGGGAACTTAATTCTAATTAGTTTTAATAAAACTTAACTTCTAAGTGTGTGTTTAATATTATAAGATGTTTTGGGATTATAATTTTAAAAAGTATATTAATAGATATTTTTACTTGTGGTTTTTAAAAATATGTATTTTATTAAAAAATTTGTTAGATGGTTTTTTATACTCAAAATAAAATAAAAATAAATATTATAAATAAAAAACATATTAATTAAACTTCTATAAAATTAACATTTAAAATGCAATTATATTTACTTGTAAGAAATAAAAAATAATTAATTAATCAGACAAAAACAACGCTAACGTGAAATCTAAAATCAGAGCGTCGTTGTCTCCATTGAAAATTTTGAGAGCTGAAAGAGCCAGGTTTTGGCGCCAATCTTTTTCTAGTGTATAAAGACTCCATGTATTTTAATAAAATCTCACATCTCTAAAAGCTGATTCCTGTAGGAGTACAAAAATGCAGCGCCAAAAATCAATACTCTCGTTCTTCCAAAAACCCTCGCTTCCCAGTCAGAGCTCCGACGCCGGAGAAAAGAACGATGGTCGGCAAGCTCCTCTGTTCTCGGCGAAGCAAAATAATCAAAAAGTGTTTCAACCTGCAATTCATGGACTGGTGGACACGTCTCTGGAAATTAGAGGAACTGACACGCCACCAGAAAAGGTGCCATGTCAGATATTACCGGTGAACATCAAGGAGAACGAGGGGGCCAAAGGTTCTTCGCTTTTCTCGAGCATAATGCATAAGTTCATTAAGGTCGATGACAGAGAAAAACCTAATGGGAGGTAACATTTTTTCCCCAACATTAATTAAAATCTTTGAATTGTTGTTTATCTAGGTAGTTATGAAGGGAATATTTCTTAAAAAATAATTCAATATTTTATAATTAGTCTTCTTGTTGAAGCTGAACTGAAGCCGTTCATTTGTTAATTTTAATTTTTCAACAATATTCCTAACAAATGGAAATCTTAAAAGAGTGCGGATCACGGTTGGAGTTTTTAGAAATGATTGTTGAAATTTAAAGTAAATTTTGGAGTTGCGAATTATTAAGTGAAGTGAGTTTGTGGAATCTAAGGAGATAGATGTGTTTTAAGGGCAATTCTTAAATACACCGAGTTTCTGTCTTGTGATTGATTTTTGTTGTGAACATTAATGTAATAGTTTCAGGGTATAGTGTTCGAACCTTAATGTGATATCCTTTTTTGAAATCATTCATTCTATTTGTTTTGGTGATCGCTAATTGATAACCTTCCTTTTTTGAAACCGTTCTCATAGAAACTAATTTCTGTTTGTTTTGATGATCGCTAATAGTAAATAAGTGTCAGATCTGTGTCATTGCACCTTGTTGACTCAAATTTTTCTCATAGTGGGTTTAACTGATGTAAATTGATGCAGGAACCAGGTTCATTCGGCTAGTGCTTGCTCCACATATGATACGTTTACTATCCCAAAAGAATTGCCTAAGCAAGGAATGGATACGCTATACTGTGAGAAAGACAATGGTATTATTTCCAATGGCATGGTTGATCAAACAAGTGTCTTGAATATTGAAAGTGTGGATGATGTTCCTGGGCCACATACACCAGGCATGCGACTGCTAGTTCCTCGTCTGAAGAGAATTCCAGAGGACATACCTAAGTTTGAGGATAAGAATAGTTGTTCCTTCCCAAACTCTAGCAAAAGAGCGAAACCACTACAGGACTCAGCTTCCTTGATAAAAAATCACGAGGAAATATCTAATTCAATAAGCAAGTTTGAATGGCTTGACCCTGCTCGAATTAGGGATGCTAATGGGAGAAGGCCCAATGATCCTCTGTATGACAAAAAGACACTTTACTTACCAACTGATGCATTGAAGAAAATGTCAGCTTCTCAAAAGCAATACTGGACTGTCAAATCTCAGTACATGGATGTTCTACTTTTCTTTAAAGTGGTTAGTAGTATTGCTGCAGTTTATGATACTTTTGAAGTTCCTCACACTTTTTGACATCATAAGGTTACTTTAGAGCTTGACCCGGCTATTTATTCTTATTTTTCTGAAAAATTTCTGTTTCCTTGCTAAACGGTTGGACATGCATTAATCATTTTTTGCAACCAATTCAATTCGAAAGAGTGATGTTATGCTAATCATGTACCATTTTCTTCTTAAATTTCTGCTTTCTCATTAATAATGGATCATATACCACGTGCATATTGGCTGTATGATCCAATAGGAAAAAAGAGGTATTGCTAGTGCAAAACTAACATCATGCAGCCAAGGTTGGCACGCGGTGCTTGAACTGTAACTTGTATTTTAACTATCTCTCTCTCTCAGCCACCCACCCACACATTTCAGTTAACTGAGATTTATATTTACAAATTTATTGATATGTGACATGGTGGAAAGTTAGAATTTTTTTTAGTGACTTCTGAAGTTTTGGGTTCTGAAATCAGATCAATATTTTATGACTGATGAAACACAGGGAAAATTCTATGAACTCTATGAACTGGATGCTGAAATTGGTCACAAAGAGCTTGATTGGAAAATGACATTAAGTGGTGTGGGGAAATGTCGGCAGGTCTTCAAAGATAATTTTTTCTAATTTTAAAGCCATTTTTAATGGCCACAATTACAGTTATATTTTAGTTATTAGTGTCTGCCTTGTGATCAGGTTGGTATATCTGAAAGTGGGATCGATGATGCCGTTGAAAAGCTGGTAGCTTGTGGGTATGAAAGCAGCAGACCTTGTCTCTGAACCATAATTTCCTTTTTTTCATTTTTTTGTTATGCCTTCAAGATGAATGAAAGATTTCATTGTTACTATTTTTATATCTCTATTTTATGCTGTTAAAATTATTCTTAATACAGCTGAATGTTATGCAAAAATTGTAAGAAGCCAGCATGTAGACCAGAATGGCCACCTGTCATGGGATTTCTTTTTTCTTCTTTCATTTCTTCCTGTATCTAAGAAGCACAATGAAAAGAAAAGAATTCTTCAACTTGCATTATGCATCCTTTATGCCAATCATATATTGGCTGAAGATATGAAACAGGATCTTTTCACTCAAATCTAAGCAGTTAGCTGAGATTTAACCAATCCCATGTTTTCTTCCACATTTCTTGTCTTGAACATTTTCAGTTCACTTATTTCTTCTGTGTTCCATGTCAAGATATAAAGTTGGGAGAGTGGAGCAATTGGAAACATCTGATCAAGCAAAATCTAGGGGTGCAAATTCTGTGAGTTTTCCGTGCAGCCTTAAATGAGACATGTTTCTGATACATTTCTGTTTTTCAATTATTCTTGTTGATTCAACCGTTCAGACAGATTTGGCATCTCTTATAGATTATGTTCTCAACACAATACATCATTCGTGGCTTTCATTAATTTCGCTGAAATTGAAATAGTAAATCAATGCCATGATGTGGGTATTTGAGTTCCTTGTCTTATCATTTATGTTGAATTTCAGGTAATCCAAAGAAAATTGGTACAAGTTGTGACCCCATCAACCACAACTGACCGTAATATGGGGCCTGATGCTGTTCATCTTCTTGCCATAAAAGAGGTTTGTAATGATTACCGTCTTACAATTTTCTTCTGCAGCAATATGTTTCTTGTTAAACTCTCACAAATTGCTGTATCTTGCCCATCTTCAATTTCAAAATATTGCTAAAATAATATTTTGTGTGAGCTTAATTTGTGATTGTATAACTTAAACTGGAGGACAATTTTTTTCTTGATAGCTCACGTCCTGATATCAGGCTATTGATAAATCATGAGTTAGAAAAGCGAATCTCTGAACTGTGATGAATCAATTTTTCTTCTTTATCACAACCCTAAAATGAACAGTCTGTTTAAAATGTTTTGATTACGTTTTGTCCATGTAGTATGTTAGATATGCAGCAGACTTCATTATTTTCAACCATTTCTTGTTCTTATAAACTTACCCAGCATGGAGAATCAGAAATTTGGTTTCATTTGTTATTCCATTCATTTAAATGGTCCTTTTATTTATGCATTTCTCGAAAGTTTATTGTGCTATCCTATCTGGGTATTCCTTTGGAGGATAACTTCAGGGAAACTATGGGGTGGATAATAGTGCAACTGCTTATGGGTTTGCTTTTGCTGATTGTGCTGCTCTGCGAGTTTGGGTTGGATCAATCAATGATGATGCGTCACATGCTGCTCTAGGGGCATTATTGATGCAAGTATGCTCCTTTATCTTTGTTGTTTGTTTAATGATTCTGTGTGCTCTCAAGTACTTAACCTTTGAACAACTTACTTGATTATAGATTTCACCTAAGGAAGTCATATATGAAAATAGAGGTACATGCCTTTTCTACCTTTTGTTCTCTTGCGCTTGGATTTTTTTTTTTTTTGGCCTAGTTTAAAGTTGGAGGATTTCTATGTTACAGAGCTCTCAAGAAGCGCTCAGAAAGAACTTAGGAAGTACTCATTAATTGGTAAGTTTATACTGACCTTTTTCGTGTGACAAGATATATCATATATATTTAAGATTAAAGATTACAATTGCAAATATATAAACTAGATTTCTTGCTAAGAAGGGGAGACTTTGTACTCCTGCCTTCTGAACAGTCCATTTGCCAGAATATATTTTGTTATTTTGCATATATATTTTTTTCTTAGATTAGCTTGATCATCCTTCTTATCTTTTCTTATCCCTGTGTCATTATTGTCTTATCACTATAATTTGTTTGTAAAAATCTTCTAGAAAATGAAATACAGTTGTCTGGGCCAACTTGAAACTTGCTGGATGTATAAAATATGCTAGATGATTAGTAGATGATTTGTTTAGTCGTTGTAGCCTTGTGTAAAGATAGTAACTCATGTCCCAGTTTTTAGAAATTTCTGGTTTGGCTATTTTATTCTCTTTGCACTTTCTCTATGCACTATGGTCTTTTGGCACACTTACTAGATAACAAGTTGCAGTATGTATTTTGATGGGATGCTGTTCCCGCATGCATATTACTATCTTGGGTGTTTTGCTCAAATCAGTGTGAATTCCTTTGCTGCAACTTCCCCAGCAAGGTTATGAATAAATCTTCAATAGTCACCTTTGTTTGCTTTCATGCACATGTTAGTTGATCAATGTGAGGTCAACTTGTGGCAGCCAGCTAACATTCTCCTGGTTGGTGAACGTAATCTAACCATGCTCCAATCATACATCTCATGACTTATTTTAAATTTACATGTATCCTTTCCATGTGATTCGTGTTTAATAATTTACCACCTTTATTATTGATCTCTTAGATAAGTTTTTCTACGCTTGGTTTATTGCTGAAGAATCTGTCATTTAAAGGGATATGTAAGTTATGATCCAAGCTATCATGAGTAGCATGGCTTCACCTTTTCATTGCCCTTGCCCCTTCCTTGCAGGTTCTACAGCTCTGCAATTGTCTCCAGTGCTGCCGGGCACTGATTTTGTGGATGCTTCTGAAGTTAGAAATTTGATTCAATCGAAGGATTACTTTAAACGATCTACAAATCCATGGAACTGTGCATTTGACAGTATAATGCACCGTGATTTATCACTATGTGCTCTTGGCGGGCTTATTGGTCATCTATCCAGGTTGATGGTATGCTTGCCTGTCAACCTCCTCCCTTCCCTTCTCTGTTTGGCTTTTTAACTGTTAATATCCCTGATTATTTATTGCTTATAAAGGTTTATGTGCCATTTCTTTTGAGCAGTTTGATGATATTTTAAGGAGTGCAGATATTCTACCCTACCAAGTTTACAAGGGTTGCCTTCGAATGGATGGGCAGACTCTAGTGAATCTGGAGATATTCAGTAACAGTGCCAATGGTGGCTCCTCAGGCCAGTGTATTCATTCCTTGATCTCCCATTAAATTATCATCATCCTCAAATCTTTGGTTTTCATTCTTAAGAGTTTTAAATTAAATATTGAAAGCCTTTTCTACTCGTGATTTCAGGTACTTTGTTTCACTATCTTGATAACTGCGTGACATCATCTGGCAAGCGGCTTTTGAGGAATTGGATCTGCCATCCACTGAAACATGTTGAAGGCATTAATAACAGGCTTGATGTTATTGAAAACCTAATGGCGCGTTCAGAAATTATGTTAGTTACTGCACAATATCTTCGCAAGCTTCCAGATTTAGAAAGAATGCTTGGACGGATTAAGGTTAGCTTTCAGGCATCAGGTTCTCTTGCATTGCCGTTGATTAGAAAAAAGCTGTTGAAACAACAAGTAAGTTGTCTAATTTGATTCCAAGTCTTTACATGTCAAAAATCTCTTTGAGTGCACATGTATGATGATTTTCATAGGGTGTCAATTCGACAAGTCTCTAGTTAGTCCTGTACCTTCTACTGAAGTGGCAGTAAGTGTTGTGTAGGTGAAAGTGTTCAGGTCTCTGGTGAAAGGGCTTCGAAATGGAATGGATTTGTTATTGCTATTACTGAAGGAAGAGCAACTAATTTCATCATTATCAAAAAATTTTAAACTACCAGAGCTTCATGGTAGTAATGGGCTTGAAAGATTCCTAGTGCAATTTGAAGCAGCTGTAGATAGTGAATTCCCAAACTACCAGGTCTGCTACCTTCTGGTTTATGTTCTTGGATATATCAACCAATGTTTTTCCCTTTCTCCCCATTTGGATCCTTTTGTGTCTAATTGAGATGATGCTGGTGTGCTCTTTTTTTATGAAACTAGATTAATTGTTATATACCAATTTATTTATTCAAGAATACAATTAAAATTTTAGTTATGCATGTGTACCATGCAATTTGGTCTGTAGCTGCTTCTATCTTTTTCACAGTTCAGCATTCGGTCTCGTTTCTGCAGTAATATAGGACTATTGGCATCCTTGATAACTGAGCGGGCATTCCTGTGGAATTCTATATTTCTCTGTTAGAAAATGTCTCTCTCACAACACCCACCCACCATGTTTTGGCTTATATTGACTGTTTAACGATATGGCAATTCCTATTTGGAACGACTGTTCTTTCTTGTAATTTTTTTTTGACGTGGTGATAATATTGTGTTCTGTTTTTATGCCCAGTTCTGCACATTACTAATACTATATTTGGTATCAGAATCATGATGTGACAGATTCAGAGGCTGGAATGCTTTCTGTGTTAATTGAGTTATTTATTGAGAAAGCTGCACAGTGGGGTGAAGTCATTCATGCAATCAATTGCATTGATGTGCTTAGATCTTTTGCAGTCACAGCAAGCATGTCGTGTGGAGCTATGTGTAGACCTGTTATTTTGCCTGATTCAAAGGCCATTTCTTTCTGTGAGGGGAAAGGAGGGCCTCTACTTAAGATTAAAGGGTTGTGGCACCCATTTGCCCTTGGAGAGAATGGATTGCCTGTCCCAAATGATGTGATCCTTGGTGAGGATTCAGATAGCCAATATCCCCGCACTGTGTTGCTGACTGGACCAAATATGGGTGGAAAATCAACACTTCTGCGCGCCACATGTCTAGCTGTTATACTAGCACAGGTTTGACTTTGACCTAGCTTGGAGAAATTACTTCTGTGCTCCTGCATTCCTAGCAAATTCTACTCTTTGGCATATTTTAACCATATGGTTTTTAATTCTATGACAATTTGCAGCTCGGTTGTTTCGTTCCCAGTGAGAAGTGTGTTCTGTCACTTGCTGACATGATTTTTACACGGCTTGGTGCCACTGATAGAATAATGACAGGCGAGAGTAAGCTGTAGTTAGATAATATTTTCCTGGTTTCACTGGGAAGTTTGCGTCTCTTTATGTGATCTAAATTCCCTTTCTTCATGCAAATTTATATGTTTTAGTCATGCACTTTTATGGTGCAAATCATGATTATCATGTTGCAAGAATAAATTCTGGTAAGAGTTGACTGTTTAATTTGAAAATCCTGTTTTTTTTTTTTTTTCCTTAAGGTCATAAATGGCTTCTTGATGGCAAAATACAGTGTTATGGATCCATTTTGTGCTTAAAAAACACTTAAAGCTGTTTAAATCTATGTCATAGTTAGCTTGCTCTAAATTTCCCTTGATTTAAGTTATTAGAAAGGATTCATAATGCCTGTAAATACAACAGTGGTGAATCTAAGGTTGATATAGTTTTGGCAGTGGTTGTTTTACTCTGGTCGTAATTCAACCGGAGATCTGGTGTGAATGGTTGTGGTCTAATGGATATTGTCCATCTAAATCTTCAAATCGCTTCAAGGCAATTTGAAATAGGATATATTATATGCTTTCAAATATGCATAAAGTGAAAGAAAGGGAGCTGTTATGGACTGTGAAGGCATCCACATACTAACTTGGCCTATAATCCCGGATGTTTTAGTCTCATTCCTGGACCCCAGTCCTTTATATGTTGAAAGTGAGGATTATGCAAATACTGCTAGAAGTGACCCAACCACATGCATTAATGAGTGTTTGCATATGTGCTTCTTAATTCTGGAGTTTCATAATAGAAACTAGCTTGTCATTTTGTAGGTACATTCTTCATTGAGTGCACAGAAACAGCTTCAGTGCTTCGAAATGCGACTCAAGATTCCCTTGTCCTTCTTGATGAACTGGGTCGAGGAACAAGCACTTATGATGGATACGCCATTGCATATGCTGTGAGATCTAATATTCCTTGATTTATGTGTCCTATTTATTCCATGACTAAGAACTCGTATTCTATATCCAACAATCTCCTTTAGGATATAAATTAATATTTCTCATCTCTATTTTTGTTCGTATCCTTGGTTCTAGTCAAGTTATACTTTTCTAGGTTCTCCACTTGATATTGGCAGGTAATCGGTTCATTATAATGCAAACATATTTCTTGCATATTGGAGCTTTTTCAGTCATAATGTTCATTGATTTGTGTGTTTTGGCCTTAGATGTTTCGTGTACAACTCTAGTAGCTGTACAAATCGACATGTGCTTTTACAAATAATCTGTAATGTTAGAAATGTTGTGGCTAGGAAATACTCTTTCGCATCCACCCTCCCATATCTCATGCACGCAATTGGTATCTTGTCGGGGCACAATATAACCAGTGTACATTTATGACTAGGAAACCTACCTCAACTGACAAATCTTCCTTTATTCAATAAATTGAGAGATCTATTTAAAGACACAGTATTTATTATCTGAAAAATATTTTTATATAGTCTGTACAGGATTTTTATTAAAAAAAAAAAATACAAGACATGAAATCATAAACAAAATCAAATTATATATCCTAATTAGAAATGCCTTTTAATTTATAGGAGTTGGTTAATACCAAATTTATTTACTAATTTATAAACCTAATATAATCTTATATTTTATAACACTTCTCCTAAAGTTAGCTTAAATATACTTTCCATTGTTAGCTTGCTGATTATGTAGTTAAATTGTTTCTTGTGAAGCTCCTTTGTAAGAACATCATTAACTTGCTCGGTGGTTGGAACATATTCATGTCAATGAAGAAACATCTAACAGACAGCTGGGTGTTAGGCTGGATGGTTAGTGGAAATGAGCTAAAAATGGGGTTGGATGATTAGTGGTGCTAGGCTGGATGATTAGTGGAAGTGAGTTGAAAATGAGGCTGGATAGTTAATAGTATTAGGCTGTATAATTAGTGGAAGTGATCTGGAAATGGTTCCCCATATTTATTACAAATAGATAATAGAGCAAACTGTAGAAAAAAACCTTGTTTAGAGCAAGAGAAAAGAGAGCTGTAGAGATATTTGTGGACAGGTGTAGCTGATATTTTTCATCAAGTAAAGTGTAGTTACAAAAGCCTCTTTTCAATATAAACTTTCATTCAAACAACCTACTTCCAATCTTTCGTGTATTTTAATAGATCATTCCACTATCAATTTTTTTATTTTTTATAAAGTGTCTATTTCCATGTGCTTTGTTTTGTCATGAATTGGATTATGAGCAATTGAAATAACTGCCTTGTTGTAATAATATGGACAAGTTTTGTTATGAAGAATTGGATTATGAGCAAATGGCAATGATTGACTAGTATTTTCATATATCTTATACCATGAACATTCTTTTCCTGAGATTGTGATGTTGAGAAAATAGCAGTGTTCGTAATTGTATTAGGTAATGGAACATGTCACAAATACCGGTATCTTTTCTTTTTTTTCCTCTGAAGATGATTTATGGTAAATAAAGTTGATTTCCTGTAAAAGAAGCATCCACACTTGTATGAATTTCTGATTTGAGGATTTATAACATTTGCATTAACTTTTGTTTGAGGCATATCTGATGAAAACACATTTTTCAGCTGTAGGGTCAAGTTTAGATTGGAATTTGCTTGGTATGTGAACAAAGATTGTGCAACCAAAAACTTTTATTGATCATATAGGATGTCGTCAAGCCAGTTTCACCCCTTTAAATATTTTAGAATATTCACACGCCACTTCAAGTAAATGTTATTTATTCTCTCAGCAATTTCATTTTGCTTAAGAGTGTCAACACTTAGACTGATGTTGAATCCTTTTTGCTTTCATAACAAATATCAGTATTTGAAAAATGTTATGAAAGCAAAAAGGATTCAGCATCAGTCTAAAGTATTATGTTCCATTATCTAAGTAAAGTATGTTAATCCTTGTTTTTCTATCATTTGCTAAAAATCTTTAAACAATATTGTTACCTCAAATTTTTCACTCATCAATAAAAGTAATATAATCTTGTGTGATCATCTATAAATGTAACAAACCATTTTTTTCCAGATACAATAGTGTGATTTTTGAAGGGCCTCACACATCACTATGAATTATAGAAAATGGTTTTGCAGCAGATAGGGTTTTGAAATATATGTAATAGGATGAGTTTTTGACAAATGACAACTTTCACATTGAAAGGATAAACAATCCAAATGATTAAATAAATCTGGAATTAAATTTTTAAAATAAAGAAAACTAAGATATCCTAGTCTAAGTTATCGAGTATTATTTGTTCATGATCAAACATTGCATATATGCTGCTAAAGCCTTAGTTTTTATTTATTTATTATTATCATTGAAGAGTTTGCTTAAAACAGAAAACATTCTAGGGTTTTTAAAAAGAGTTGGTGATTAAATCACTGCCCTGATACCATGAAAACATAGTAATACTTAAAAATCAGTTATTGACCTGATTCAAAATAGCAAGTGCTAGGTTCCTATTTACAGGAAAATATAAAATCAAGAACCAAATCAAATCATTTATCCGGAATTGACCTCTAATTTATTAGTGTTGATTAATACTATATCTATTTGCTAATTGTAAACAACCTAATACAGAATCCTCTATTTTACAACACTTAACCTATAATAATATCAAGCTTCATATATCCATTGTGTTTCAAAACGACAATTATAATTGAAGCTGGATGTTGTGGTTTCGTAAGCAATTATATTTCTTCTGATCATTCATGCAGGTATTCCGCCATCTTGTTGAGAAGATTAACTGTCGATTGCTTTTTGCAACACACTACCACCCGCTCACAAAAGAATTTGCTTCTCATCCACATGTTTCATTACAATATATGGCTTGTGCATTCAAGTCAAAACCTGAAAGCTATTCTAAAAGTCAGCAGGAACTTGTCTTCTTGTACCGGCTTTTATCTGGAGCATGCCCAGGGAGCTACGGATTACAAGTGGCATCTATGGCTGGAATTCCAGAGCATGTTGTTGAAGCTGCTTCACATGCTGGCCGACTGATGAAAAAATCAACCGGAGAAAGTTTCAAGTCAGGTGAGCGGAGGTCTGAGTTCTCAACTCTCCATGAAGAGTGGTTGAAGACCCTGGTTAATGTCTCACGAATCAGAGATTGTAATTTTGATGATGATGATGTTTATGACACATTGTTTTGCTTGTGGCATGAGTTGAAGAGCTCGTATGAATCTTGTAGCTCAAAGGGTACATAGAATCTGCATATGTATTGTAGAAATCTTAGTCTGAAGATGATTTTTTCCCCATCATAGTTGTCATTTCTGAAATGACAAGGAAAGAGCAGTTTACCTGTTTGGTGCTCATCTGTTGCTTTTCCCTTCTGTTCAAATTACAAACTGGTATATTTTTCTCGCCATTGATTTTTTTGGATTTTATGTAGAATTTGAACATCAAAAGTTGGTCGTCGGAAGTCTAGTGAGCTTATCAAGCTATGAACCGCTACCTTGAATGCTTGAATAGGTTCTCACTTAACAAAGAAAAAATCATTGTGTATAATCAAAGATAATATATATTGATAAATGGAACTTCTATTTATTATTGAATAAATAGATTAGTCTGAAAAAACAATAACTTCACTTAACAAAGTAGCACTCTCATTTCTATTAACATAGGAATTAGAAGTGTAACAAAACATACAAGTAGATCCTAGTACTTGAAACAGCCATTTTTGAGCTTGAAAAAAAAAAAAAAAACAATCATCGAGACCCTCGGACTAGGATCATGCTCCTAGATTTTTTTTTTTAAATATAGATGACATGTCTATTTATGCAAATAATGTATGAGAATCCGAGTTTTTCAATTTTAAAAACTCAATTTTTAACTTGTTTTCTATAAAAATATCAAAAACATATCTAAGAAAACTCCAGAAATCCATTTTGAATTCCAAACATACTTTATTAAATCTAAAAATTCACTTTTTTCTCAATTATCAAGGATTAAAATTTGATACAAATAGAGGAGTTGCATGACCGAAACTTAAAATTTGTAAACTAAAAAATATCAAAAGTGTAAAAAAGAAAGATTTGTGAGTATCCAGGAATGTTGTGCACAATATAAACGTCAAATATTTTATTTATTTATTTTGTTAACTATTAATCATTAATACGCTGTAGAGATCTTCAACACCCTGGTAGAAGAAGGGGATGGGACAGCGGGGTTCTGTTTGGGTTTGGTATTTGACATTGATCCGGCCAACATTCACATATTCCTGACATTTTGGCCTTCCTTTCACGATTATTTGCTAGTAGTTGATCAGTTTCCTCTAATTTCTCCTATTCCATTTGCTGAAAAAGGCAATTTTAGCTCTTTTCGAGGTATGTTTCAACCTCCTCTCTTCATCCAGATCTGATCATTTCTCGGAGGCATAAATTTGATGTGGAAGCCCGATAAAGAAATTCTTGATACATGTTGCGAGTCCATAACAAATACAATAAGCAAATTTCTTATTTGATACCGACAAAATTTAAAAATCCATCTTGGGTGGATATCTTCAGCACTGCATTTGTTAATTGTTTCTAGCCGACACTCCGAAGCTTAAGGGCAAGGTGTTGAGACATTAAGCACCATGATGTCTGACCCCAAACATGTTTAACTTATAAATTATGCCTTATGTATTGATTGTGAATTTGGATTTTGTTGCACTCAAGAGCAGTCCGCTGTAGAAGAACCTGAAGACACTACACCTTGTAACAGATTCTGTACGCTTCTTATCCACCGGCATATATAGATTACTCTGATCCAGGAACTAATCCTAACATGGTAAGCATTGAGAGCAATTCCTCTTACGAGGACAGCATAAAAGGTTCTGGAAACTATACCATGTTTCTTTTTGTCAAATTTGGTGAAGCATTTAAGGAAACAAGAGATGAGAAACCACACAATTTTCCCTCATAAGAAATGTTTTACGTGGCTGAGGAGCTTTATTTCTCACCAATCAACTGTATCAATTGTTTTAACTTGGTGATATGTGCAATGGTAACATGAAAAGATGGGGGGGGGGGGGGGTATATTCAAGGCTTGAGAATACAGAGAGGGAGATGAGAAGTATGTAAGGGAATGACTATTTAAGACTTGCAATGGAGCTCCTTACAGATGTTTACTTGAGCAGAAAGCAGACAGCCCTGGGTTCAGGACTGATTTAAAAAGAACGGATACATGCATGCAGGCTGATTTGGAGAGACAAAATTGCAACAGGCAGTACCAGACTTGTTGAGGATGATGATCACGAATATATGAGGAAAAAGAAATTTCATTGCAAAAAGAAGGTGAGGTGCTCTTTGGGATATTACCTGCTTTCACATACAGTGGATTCCTCTATCGATCGCTCAAGGAGGAGGAGCTGTTTCTTAATGAAGAAATATACAAGAGGCCAGGCTTCGTGACTACTTCTGTTCCATATGTGTACTAAGCAAGGTTGTTAATACTGTTATGGTGGGCATTTTGTTTTTTCTATTGGTACAAAACATTTCTGTTTCGGCGTGTTGTTTCGGCGTTATACCATTTATATATATATATATATATATATATATATATATATATATATATATATATATATAATTAATTATATATATGAAAAAAATTAAAAAATTAAAAATTTAAATATAATTTTTATTTTGATAAAATAAACACTAATTTTATTTTTTTTATAATTTTTTTAATATATATATATATATATACAATTCCCGCTGGACAAAGTGATTTGTCCGATGCGGGACAATGAATTTGTCCCACATACACAATTTGTCCAGTGGGAATGCTGGACAAATTGATTTGTCTGATATGGGACAATTTGTCCAGTAAAAATAAAATTCATGGAAAAAAATGTTGTACTACAAAACTTATAAAGTTGTTATAATTATAAGATTTATAGTGTATCATGGTATTAGTCTTAGATGTTATTGTTATAAATTTTCTATTAAAATTCAATATTAATTAGAGCTGATATATGAATAAAAATTATTGTCATAAACTAAGACATAAAAGATACTTGTAAAATATATATATTGAATTAACCTATAATTTTTTTATATATATAAAGAGATCACTTATTTCCATGTAAAAGCTCTTATGATAGTAGTATAAGTAATCCTTAAACATTAGATCACTAGATTATTTCCATGCAAAAGCTCTAATGATAATAGTATAAGTAATCCTTAAACATTAGATCACTAGATTATTTTATATTATAAGTGTTATGTTTTGATCTTACTATATATTGTCCTAATCAAGGGTAACAATGACGTAGATATTGAGTATAATATAAATTATATGAAGATATTTAAGTAATTAAGAGAGTATTCATCGCTCTAGATGAGCTAGAGAAGACTCAATTTATTCTTAAATAACATTGATTGTGAAATCCTAGGCCAAAATGGAATCAATTTTGAAAAAAATAAATAAATCTTATTCAAAGAATCAATGAGTGTAATGTTAAGAACTAATATGATTTAACAAAGAAAATATATTCTATGCTATTATCTAATATACTAAAAGAGATCGGGTTCGGTTAGTGTAGCTTGTGAAACAAATCACTGTGAATTATAATAGTGTTGCTTAGTTTTCGGTTCGGTTCGGGTCGTTCAGTTCGCTGTTTTTATGATATATATATATATATATATTCTTGCATAATCAGATACAACAAAAAGCCTGTAGCTTAGTGGAAAAAATGCGTACCCGTTTCCAAGGAGAGTAGGGGTTCGACCCCTGGCTAGCGCGGATTGCTTGTTTTATTTTTTTTATTTTTTGCTTGTGTTTTTTATTTTTTTTTCACTTATGATTTTTTTAGATGTTAAGGCTTGTTGCGATATCGCAGTCGCACAAATTAATTACCTTATCTTAAAACAGATCAAACAAGATAGTATAGAGCAAGCAAGGGGTCGATCCCACGAGGATGATTTAGTTCAGATTTTTGTGCTATATGCTATGCAATTTGAGGGGGGGGGGGGTTGGAGGTTGTCTAGGCTAAGCTAAAGCAAACTAAACGAAAATTATATAGAACTGAAATTTATCAAGAAAACGAAAATTATATAGAACTGAAATTTATCAAGAAAACGAAAATTATATAGAACTGAAAATTATATGATTTAGGGTTTGGAGGAGGAAGATTTGTGTTTTCTTTGCTGTTGGCCAAAATTTCCTTGCTCCTCTCTTCCTTTATATATGCTTAGAAACCCTAGTATCTATTTTACAGAATAGTCCTTCTTTAAGTTGACAGAATTTAATTGTCCCTTGTAAAATTCATATCTCATTCATAACACATCGTTTAGAGCTCAAATTTGTAGAGTTTATAGGCCTTTGCGTCCTGAATCCAAAAAAATTAGGTTTGCATCAATCGGACTTTTATAACTCGAGATATTAAAGTTGGAATGAATAAAGGCTGACATTGGCAGATTGCAAGATTTGACTTTGAATGATATGATTCCCATGCTATTCCTTATTTTATTTCTTTTTACTTAGCCTTCCAGAAAGATATGGATGTTAAATTTTGAATACCACTGGAATCACTTCATTTCGATCTCTAGAGCTTCCAATCTGCACAAAACATTGACGGAAGGTCAAATCTGTCAATCAGCTCCAATTACCTCCTTTTTGCATCTTTGATCCAAAAATGCCTTCAAAATATAAAATAAAGAATATCAAAGCATTTAATATACAAAACATATGCAAAACACTAGGTAAATATGGATGAAACTATCAAATAATATGGTGGCATCAAGGCTTTAATGTTCTTATTGTTATAATAAGGTGTGCTGATGTGTTTCATAACATCAAACATTGCATCTATAGATATTATACTTTATTTGATTTTTTTTCAATTTTTTTTATTTGATTGAAATTGATAATATATTTGGTTTTATTTTTTGCCCTTATACTTTTGATTTTTTATTTTAATTCCTTTAATTTTTTATAGTTCTTAAATAGTTCCTATTTTTATCTATGTTTATATATATGTTCCTTTAGTTTTTGTTTTTAATTTCTCTTTTATTGAGATAACATTTTTCCAAAAAAGTTGTTCTTAAATTTTAGTTTGTGTTTATAATCATTTGAAAATTAATATTTCTTATTTGTTTTCCTTTGTTTTTTGTCCTTTTTTAATAGTTTTATTTTTTTAACATCAAATGATTTTTTTATCTAATAATTTTTATTTTGTTTGCTCTTTTGTTAAAATTTTTGGTCTTTTATATTGTTTTATTGAATTTATTTTCTCATTATTCATGCAATAATAATAATAATAATAATAATAATAATAATAATAATAATAATATTTTTTTTTTCTTACTTCCACTTTTATTAATATTTTTGAGTTTTTTGCTCCTTGGAATAATTTAATATTTTTTTATTTTTTTATCAATAATAGCAATGGTGTTTTTAGATGTTAAGCCGTAGATGTTGTTGTTGTTATAATAGGATGTGTTGATGTGTTTCATTAAATTAAACATTGTATGTATAGATGCTATATTTTTTTTAATTAGTAAAATCTATTAATTGTTTCAATCCCAACAATTATAAAAAAATATTTGCTTGTCCGTAACGCAGTGCGAGCAATTAACTAGTTAATTCTGTATTTGGTATTGGTGTACATCATATTTTTGTTATTTCAAAACTTCAAAACAATTTGTTATATATTTTGTTATTCAAGAAAATCTCATCTTTTTTAGGTATTTTTTATTAGTTCAAGTTAAGCGAATAAAATCTTGGCTGTTTCATACTCTTATAAGGTGAGCATGTCTTAGGTAAGCATGTTCTAACTCAAACTCAATCCTGTAATGTAATGTCAAATATTTTGTCACCACGTGACAGCCCTTAAGGACTAATGAATTCAAAATATTAAAATCATAAAAAATATTGGTTTTTCAAGTTATAAATACTTTAAAAAAGACACTCTAGTATAATTTGAAATATAAAAACAAACAATCTATCAAGTAAAAAAGTAGAGTCTGACCACCTAAAACACTTTTTAGATTTATAGTATGTTTGGTGTTATAGCTTTTGTGATTATGGTTTTTTTTTAAATATTTTAGTCATGACTTTAAAAATTATATATTTAAAACAACATGGTTTTAGCTACAAGATGGATTTTTTAGTATTGTCGTAATGTTTGCTTTTCATTCAACTGCGGAGAAAAAATTATTTGCTTAGCTAAATAGTTTTTACTTTTTCAATGAATATCACGCATAATTGCACTTCAAATCTCAGTTTATGCAAGCCATAATATTCACTGTTTTTTTTTTTTTATTATTAATGTTAGTGTTTGGGTCATCTTGCATGCTCTTCAATTAATTTCATGGATCTTGAAGTTAATAACCATATAAACCTCCAGTGATTATCATATTAATAATCACAAGACTCGAATATGAGACTATAAAGATAAATAGCTTATTTGTTATTAAAAGATACTTGTATTATATATATATATATATATATATATATATATATATATATATATATATATATATATATATATATATATATATATCAACCTAGTATTATTATAGTTAAAAAATAAGAAATCACGTGACACTTTTATTATAGCACACAGAATTGCTTCCTCTCTTATAATTCACTTTAGGATTGCGATTCTGATTTCCTTTTCTGTTTGGCACCAACTTTTTATTGTTGCATGTATTTTGGGATTTGAGAGTTTCTTCTATATTCTTGAGGATTTAAGGTATTTATCTAATTTTAGAGCTTGATTATAGGCAAACTTAAATAAATATAGTTTGAATTTATATTATAAGGAAACAATAATAAATAAATAAATAAATGATCAAATAGAAAAAAGACTGCTTGGAAAATCTCAAATAAATAAGTGAAAATCTCAAATAATATCTTAAATATCATATCATGTATTAACTTGTTTTTTTTGGTTCATTTAGTTTTAGGATTTTAAATCCTGGTCTAAGACTTTATTTTATCCAGGTTTTATTCTTTTAATTAAATTAGGTATTTTTTATTATTCATCTTACTGCAAAAGTAGATCAAAGGTCAAGACTTTTATTTATTTATTTTATTTGGGTCAATTTTTCACTTTTTAACATATTATAAATTGATATAAGACTAGAAATGGGTTTATTGAGATCTCAATTTAGATTTTTTAGGATAAGAAAAATTGTTGAAATTAATATTTTTGTGATAATTATAAACTCTAGGCATGTATGATATTTCAGATATTATCCCATGATTATTATTTTTATTATTTTAATCAAAGTTCATTGTAGTAAAATAATTAAAATGATATTTACAATATTATTCCATTAGTTACCATTTAATTCGACATTCATTTTCAAGTAAAAGTGTACCATTTTTCTTGTTATATCTAAATAACAACATTCATGACAAATGAATAATAATTACACTAGAAAACTATTCACTAAAAAATTAAGTCAAATAACTTATAATGTTTTTAATATTTGAGGAATTATAACAAATTGTTAGATATTATACTTGATATCTAGCAATTTGTTATAATAAATTATTGAGTTTATAATAAATTAAATTATTTAACCTTATTTTTATTGAGAATTATGATTTATATTTGAGCAACTTATTACAAAATCAAATAGATCACACAAAGGATCACTAGTCGAAAGTTAAAATGGATAATTAGTCAAGTGTGACCTGATTGTTAATAAGTTTTTAGAAATTAAAAATAATTAATACTAGAAATTACAATTCTAGACATATAAAATAATGAAGTGTGGTTTAGTTGAATAAATTTCTAAAATTATCATAAGAAAAACATGTAATATCATTTAAGGAGAAAATTGATATTTTGCTATTTATCAAATCTTAGGTTTTATTATAAATAAGATGTCATGCCTTTTATTTCATAATATAAGAAGAGTAGAATACATAAATACCTAAAAAACAAAGAAAAAGAAAATCACTCTAAGGTATAACAATCCTCTTTTTTCTTAAGGGATTTAGAGAATTTCTCATAAATAGTTTCTATGAATTATTATTATTATAATTTAAATATTTTAATGATTTATAATGATTAATAATTCATCTTTGAAACAAATATTTAAAGTAAAAAAAACATGGCATTCATATAATTTTCATAAATAATAATAATAATAATAATAATAATAATAATAATAATCCATTAGAGCTATGCTGTGGATTTAAGTCATTAGTTAAGGCCACTCAGATGATGTCCGGGAGACAACAAACAACTCTAATTAGGCCATCACTTTCTTATTTATACTATAGGCCGGGATGATAACATTCACAAACATTAAAATAATAATAATAATATACATATTTGGCTATTGATTCAACATAGCCATGCATATTACATGATAGTGGCATCTTGAAAGCGTGAAAGAAGATTTATCATTAGATAAAATATTCCACCCTTTTAAATAATATTGCTTGAAGCCAAGTTACAAACAAAATTTAAAAAGAGTTTTAAATTTTATTCAAACCAACAATATCTATTATGTAGAGAACAAATATGATCAATATAAATAATAATATTATTTATTAAAAAATATTAATTATATTAAAAAAACCAATCATAGAAAAGTTAAGTCAAATCACTAATGATGTTTTTAATATCTAGAGGATCATGATATATTACTAGATGATATATCTAATCTTTAAATATAAATTAATCAGTTATTAAATTAATAATAAATTAAACTATTTAATTATATTTGAAATGAGTTATAATTTATAATAAGACTAACATATTATAAACCTAATGAGTTAAACATGTTAAGAACCATTATTTAGAAATAAAAGATGAATGATTTATTTAGTTTGGCTTGATTAAAATATATTTTAGAAATGAAGGATTAAAATATAGATTAACATATAATTAATACATGAATTATATTTCTAGATTTAGAAAAACCAAGCAAGAATTAATTGAGTTAATTTCTAAAAGTTTTCTGAATTAATATATGAATATTATTTAGGGGAAAATTTTATATTTGTTATAAAAAAATAAATAATTAACATAGAAGAACATGGACATCAAAATATAATCAAAAGAGACAACAGAGAAATACATTTCTTATTATGAATTCTTCTATATTTCCCAAGTGTTAAGAATACAAGACAAGTGATCTATTTATAGGAGAAGGAAATGAATTCAATGGTTATGGAAATTCAAGAGACAACTCAAAAGTCATGGACATTCAATACATAGAAATATGAATTTATTGAAATTTATAACACTTCTCCTTGAATGACCATATATTTTAAAATTCAAAGGAGGACTTTATATGGATATTTCAAGATTCATATATGAATACCTCAGGATTCATTAAAACAATATCAAAATGCCTCATTAAAACCTTGCAAAGGAAAACCTATGCGAAGGAAAGGACTACAATTTGCATTGATTTTCCCTTAAAAATACATGTCTTATGATAAATATTTAAGATGACTCATTCCAATATTATGGACAAATTTCTTGAAAGTTGAGGCTGGTAAAGACTTTATAAATAAGAATCCTAAATTATCACTTGACCTGATTTGTTTGATATCAATTTCTCCCTTTTGTTGAAGCTCATAAGTATAAAAAAAAACTTTGGTGAGATATATTTTGATTTGTCTCATTTAATATAGTTTCCTCTTAGTTGAGTGATGCAGATAACATTATCTTCAAATAATATTGTGGGGCTATTTTCAATGGCTAACAATCCATATTTTCTCTTAATGTGCTGGATAATTGATCTTATCCAAATACATTCTTGACTTGTTCATGTATCGCGATAATCTCTGAATGATTTGATGAAGTAGCCACTAATGATTATTTGACAGATCTCTAAGAAATTGCAATATCGTCATAGGTAAATAGATAACTTGTTTGTAATCTCCCTTTGTGGGGATCAGAGAGATAATCTGCATTTGCATATCCAATCAATTGTAAATTTGATCCACAATAAAATAACCTCATTTTGTTTGTTCCGCGAAGATAGCGAAATATATGTTTGACTCCATTCTAGTGTCTTTTGTGGGAGTGGAACTATATCTTGCCAATAAATTTACTAGAAAAGATATATCTAGTCTTGTACAATTTGCAAGATACATAAGTGCTCCAAAGCACTAAGATATAACACTTCAGGACTAAGAATTTCTTCATCCTTTTCTGGAGGTTGAAAAGGATTTTTTTTCACATCAAGTGATCGAACAACCATAGGTGTACTCAAAGGATAAGTATTGTCCATATAAAAATGCTTTAGGACTTTTTCTGTTACATTGATTGATGTACAAATATTCCATTAGAAAAATATTCAATTTGTAAACCAAGATAAAATTTTGTCTTTTCAAGATCTTTCATCTCAATTTCATTTTTCAAATAGGTTGTAATTTCTATGAGCTCTTCAGGAGTACCAATAATATTTAAATCATCAACATATACTGCAATAATAGCAAATCCAGATATTATTTTTTTAATAAAAATATATGGACAAATCTTGTCATTTTCATACCCTTTTTGTAAAAGGTATTCATTAAGATGATTATGCCACATTCAACCAATTTGCTTTAACCCATATAAAGATTTTTGTAATTTAATAAAATAAACACTTCTGGGCTCATTACAAAAAGCTTTAGGCATTGTAAATCTTTCAGGGATTTTCATGTAAATATCTTTATCTAATGATCCATATAGATATGATGTAACTACATCCATTAAACACATATCTAATGTTTTTAAGACCATTAAACCAATTAAAAATCTAAAAGTGATTGCATCCATCACTAGAGAATAAGTTTCCTCATAACAAATGTCGGGTCTTTGCGAGAAACCTTGTGCAACAAGTTATGTCTTATATCGCACAATTTCATTGTTCTCATTATGTTTTATAACAAAAATCCATTTATATCCAATGAGTATAACACTTTTAAGTGTATGGACTACGAGTCCAAATACTTCACGTTTTGCAAGTGAGTTCAACTCTGTTTAGATTGCTTATTTCCGTATTGGCCAATCATTTCTATGTCGATATTCTTCAATATTTTATGGTTCAAATTCTTCATCACTTCTAATGATGCTAAAAGCAACCTTAAATGCAAATATATCATTTATGATAATTTTGTTTTGTTTTAAAAAATCTCTCCTATATGAACATAGTTTATGGAGATCTCATTATTTCCAAGTACCTGGCTCTCTTAAAGAGCTCCCTCTTCAGGGGGGTCAGTATTAGGAGATGATTTGGACACAAGAATTGGTGTTTGTTTTATGGTTTATGACTCTCCAAGAGTACTATCATCTATTTGTTGGAGTTTTTGTTTTCTAGGATTTTTGCCTTTGGCTCTAATAGGTCTTCTGCACTTCAGGCATGATATAAATTCATTTGCTGATATGTTCATATTTTTTTTCTTCTAGAATTTCAATTCTAAATGGAGCATTTGCAGCAGGAATATGAGATTTAACTACCTTTTCACTACTAGTGAAAACATCCGGTAATTGATTTGTAATATTTTATAAATGAATTATCCTTTTAACTTCAAGTTCACATTGATTTGTCCTTGGATCAAAATAAGATAACTTCGGGTTATTCTAAGTAATTTATTCTCGTGCTTCAAGCACTCAATTTGCTTTCCCAATGATGGGAAAATATTCTTATCAAAATGTTAGTCTTCAAAACATGCCTTAAAAACATCATCAGTCAAAGGTTCAAGGTATCTAATAATAGATAGAGAATCAAAACCAACATAAATTCGTATTCTTCTTTGTGGACCCATTTTAGTCCTTTGTGGGGGTGCTATAGGCACATATACTGTATAACTAAAAGTTCATAGATAAAATATATTTACTAGTATACCATAAACTAGATGTAAAGGAGAATAATTATATTAAGCACTTAGTCTAGTTCTAACTAGTGATGTGGCATGTAATATAGCATGTCCCCAGACAAATATAGAAAATTTTGGATTCCATAAGTAATGGTCTTGCAATCAATTGAAGTCGCTTTATAAATGATTATGCTAGACAATTTTGAGTACGTACATAAGCAACATGATGTTCAACATCAATTTTAGAAGTGTAAAAACTATCAAATGCTTGAGAAGTAAACTCGCCAACATTGTCTAATCGAATTTTCTTGATCAGATAATCAAGAAAAGGTGCCCGTAGTCTGATAATCTGTACTATTAATCTAGCAAATATAATATCTTGACTCGAAAGCAAACAAACATGTGACTATTTACTTGATATATCAATCAATACCATAAAATATCTAAAAGGTCTACATGGTGGATGAATAGGCCCACATATATCTTCTTGAATTCTTTCAAGAAAAGATGGTGATTCTATAAGAAACTTTGATGGAGATGGTTTGGTAATTAATTTACCTTGAGAACATGCAACGCATGAATTTTCATTTGGTAAGAGAATCTTCAAGTTTTTACAGGATGCCTATAAGAGTTCTCAATAATTTATTGATTCTGGATGTCCAAGTTGATCATGCCAAAGCATAAATTATTTTAGGTCAAAACACTTCTGGTGTATCACAACATTTGATTCAATAGATTTCATGATCGTATAATAAATTCTGAAAGAGAAAGCAGGTCGTTTCTCAAGTATAAGCTTCTGGCTTGAAATACGTGTAGTAATATAAATATATTCTTTTTTATTTTCATCTGTTGTTTTAATATGATTATCATTAGTACATATATCCTTAAAACTGAGTAAATTTTTTCTAGACTTCGGTGAATATAATGCATCTTTGATGCTCAATCTTGTGTTATTTGGTAACACAATATTAGCTTTTCTAGAGCCTTTAATCATGTTTACTGGATCTGATATTATAGTGACATTAACTTTGGTTGATGTCAAATACTCAAAGTATTTATTTTTTTAAGAATTGTGTGCGTTATTGCACTATCTGCTAGATATAAATCTCCATAATGAAAAGTCATGTCACTATTCATTATATCTCCACTTCTGGTGATATGATGGGTTGCTTTGAGAATTATCTCTTCTTCTTTTCCATTTATTTTTTCCATACTTATATTTTTTTTGTTCTTTATTATCTTTTGGACAAAAGTTTCATTCACTTTAGGGAATAACTTAGAACCTTTTGAAATTATGCACTCTAGATTGTTGCTGCAGGACAATGTTTGAGGCATGAAAAGTAGAGAATGTTTTCCTTAAGATTTGATCGTTTTCATTTGTGAAATAATTTTAAAAGGAGCAGAATTAAATTCATTAATAGATTTAAAATCTTGCAATTTCAGGTGCAACCAATCATAACAATCTTGAGGAAGTATAATAAATTTTGGCGGTCATATCTTTTATTTGGATTTTGCCACATATTATTTTCTTCTTTGATGGCCTCTTAAAAATTCATAGCTTCAAGATGAATCTCGACGTCAATATTTCATGACAAATAATTATTTCTAAAAATGTCAAAAGTGATAAATTCAAATTTTGTCAGATTTGGTATTATATATATCAATAAAAACAAGAAATAACTTATTAAATAAAATCATGGATATAAAAGAATAAGTCCTTTAAGATTGTTAATTATTTAGCATTAGAAATACTAGTTCTTTAGAAACTATATTTAATTTATTTAATTCACCAAAAACTTATAGTACTAGTTCTTCAGAACTAGTTAATTCTTCAAGGAAATAAGTCTTTTAAGACTATAATTTGTTTAGATTTAAAAATACTATTTTGTTAGGAACTGTGTTCAATTTATTTAATTCTTCTAGAAAATCAGTATTTTAAGACTGTTATTTGTTTAACTTTAAAAATACTAGTTCATTACGAACTGTAGTTAATTTATTTAATTCTTATAATACTAGTTCTTCAAGAACTGTAAATATTTTTCTATGATTAATAGTGAAAGAAAATTTATCAAAAATAAATTAGAGTAATAAAGCAAAAATATTAAAATTGGTATAAGTTGATTAGAGCATCGTGCTGATAACGTGTTATAAAAAGACTAAATAATTAATATAGAAGAACATGGACATCAAAATATAATCAAAAGAGACAAGAGAGAAATACCTTTTTTTGTTATGAATTCTTCTATTATTCCAAAGTGTTAAGAATACAAGACAAGTGGTCTATTTATAGGAGAAGGAAATGAACTTAAGGATCATGGAAATACAAGAGACTAAACTCAAAAGTCATGGATATTCAATATATATAAATATGAATTTATTAAAATTTATAACAATATTTTGCTAATTTATAGGTTTTTTCATGTTTTTCTATAAATAGTAAACTACACCTTTTACTTTTTAGAGTGGTTGTCTGTTAGATAAAAAAAATAGCATAAATCACAAAATATAAAGTTGATACCTTAGGAATATGAATCTCTCTCTTCTAAATAGAGATTTATTAAATTTCTCACTAGTGATTCATATTGATTATTGGTAGAAGCCAAATAATTAGATAACTTATGGTTTGTGATAGTTTAACCCTTGTAAAATTATTCAAAACTGAAGATAGTTAGATCTTTATGTAATAATTCCTAAATAATTTTGGATTTGTCTAACAAGATCATATGAATTCCTAAATAATCTTGTTTTATTTTCCACTATGTATATGATATTTAGAAAATCCAACATTAGTGTTAGAGCTTGGTTAGAACATTAGGGATGTTTGATAGCATGTTTTATTATCATAAAAAGTTAATTTTATATGTAAAATATTTTTTATTTTAAAAATAATTCTCTCTCATGATTTTCAAAATAAAATAACAAGAAAAAATGGTTTGAAGCATCGGTTACTGTTCCAGCCATGACTGGCTAGAGCTTTGAAGATGCTGCTGGAATCTGGAATTTCATCTGGTATAGCCACTACTACCAGATGCTACCCCTCACCAGTCACGACTACCTCACCAGATGCTAGCACTGATACGCCACTAGAGTGAAACCAAATCTGCTAGCATGAGGGGAAACAATCATGGTTGCAAACTTACCGGGCGTGACGCCGTTATTGTTTGGAAACTGGGTTAAAGTTTTGTTTCAAAGTAATTTTTATTTTAAAATATATATATTTTTATTTTTTAAAAATTATTAAAAAAATTAATTTAAAATATAAAATATTTTTTTTGAAAAAAAAACACTTTTTAAACTTTTTGAATCACAATGCTAGGGCAGCGCGAGAATACTGCCTCAAGCTGGTGGTAGATGTAGCGCGGGCTCTTGCCACGTGATATTGGCAACACAACGACAACCTTTACTGTCCCTGCTGGTGCTATTATCGGCGGTGGACAATGAGCCCACTGTTAGTTGTTACAATAGGAAGGAGATGAGGGGCATAATTATAATTATTCACCTGTAATTACCTTTTTAGGGTTTTGGCTAGAATTACAGTTTCTTCTTGTCACTTATGTTTTATTACAAAAGGTTTGGGGGATGTAATTTATGTATTTTTTTTTCCTTTCTTTTAGTTCTTATTATATATTGGTTTTTGGGACAAAATTATATTCTTATATAAAATGTTGATTTTATATTTTAAAATTGCAACACAAATTAAATTAATTGTGGAATTAATTCTCCTGATAGAATTAGGATTGAGTTAAAATGTTTAATTCAAAACTATTGTATTTTGTAATATCTTAATTGAAATATTTAATATTAAATGTTATTATGCATGATGGATAATTATAGACAATAAAGACCAATGTGATTGAGTTGTAATGATTGAGTGATTGTAATAATAAATAGGTCCTACATGTCCCATTTTACACTATTTTTCTTAAGGGTTGTAAACCCTTATAATATTATGTAATTTAGAAATATAGGGATTTTGATAAAAAAAAAATCTATTTTGTGATCCAAGACGAAGGAAGATGTAAAGGCGAAAAAAAATCTACAACCATGGTCTCGTAAAAGATTTATGGAGATTTGCCACAATTACCTGGGTTTTAACCATCTAATTCCCTTTGATGAATTGAGGTAATTAGCCTAAATACATAGTCATCCAATTATAATGACATGCTAGGTATGTATATTTGTTATACCATGTTATGTATAAGATAAAAATACTTGATAATAGATTTCTTATTAAAAATATTTTTTTTTGGTTGGGAAATTGTCAAATTAAATTTGATTAAATATTTTTGAGTGTTAGAAATATTATTTTATAGTAACACATAAAGCCAATAATTAGAATTGTAGCATGCAATGTAATTTATCATGATATTAAAATGTTATTACGCATCATGGATAATTATGAACATTAAAGATCAATGTGATTATGTTTTTATGGTTGAATTTTGTAATAATAAATAATGTTGTGTCTAGTCTTTTACAATTGTATGATTTGATTTCTTATTTCCCTGAAGGGTTGTAAAATTCTTTTCTTATCTAACTCCCCAAACTTGATAATTCTTAAACAATGTATAAAATGTAAGCACCGGTTCAAATCTCACCAATTTTCATTCCTAATTAGTTTTGTTTGCATAATGTTCATTTTTTTTCTTAATCTTTGCATAAATATCTTTCACCACATGTGCTTTTTAATTATTATCAAGACTTGTCCTTTCATCAACAGTCAAATGAATTAAATTTAATTGTGTCAAATGATTAAAACCATAAGCAATCTCAAATGGTGAATAATAAGTAGAAGAATGAACACTATGATTATATGCAAATTCAAATAATGGTGAACAATCGTCCTAATTTATAAAAAAATTTTGAATGATAGCCCTTAATAATTGAATTAAAGTTTGATTAACACCTTTAACGTGACCATCTGTTTATGGATGACAAGTAGAAGAATATAAAAATTTAGTTCATAACTTACCCCATAAAACCTTCCAAAAGTAACTAAAAAATTTAACTTGTCGATCAAATACAATACTTCTATGAAGACCATGTAGTCGAATGACCTCTCTAAGAAATAAATGAGATATATTTGTTGCATCATCAGTTTTGTAGCAAGTAATGAAATGTGTCATCTTAGAAAATACACAACAACAAATATAAAATCTATTTCTGTCCTAGACCTAGTTAGACCCAAAATGAAATCCATAGAATATCAAACCAAGGTTCCTTAGGAATAGGAAAAGATGTGTATAGTCCATGAGACATTATCTCCCAAACTTAACTTTGCTACATGTTATGCACCTATCACACATTCTTTACACATCTATTTTCATATTAGGCTAATAAAAGCACTCACGCAGAACTTCCAAAGTTTTAGTAATTTCAAAATGCCCCATTGAACCTCCCCAATGTTCTTCCCTTAGGTAAAACAAATCACAGTAAAACAATTAGGTACATACAATTCATATTTTCCTTTATTTGCTCGTATTTAATTGCACATTGAAAAGTTTCAATAAACTCAACCCACTTAGCATGTATCCTACTTAACATATTTTGACCCTTCAAATGTTTCAACGATTGGTGATTAGTATGTATGACAATCTCCCAGGACCACGTATAATATATATTGCCAAGTCTCTAAAGCCCTCACTACTGCATAAAACTCTTTATCATTAATGGGATAGTTAAGAGTTGCACCATTGAGTTTCTCACTAAAATAAATAACGGGTCATTTTTCTTGCATTAGGATAACTCCAATACCAATTCCTAAAGCATCACATTCAATCTCAAAAGTTTTATTAAAATAGTAAAAGTGTTGAAATCAACTTTGAATTTAAAAAGCTAAGAGCATTTTCTTGCTCTTCTCCCCACTTGAAACCCATGACTTTCTCTTAACAATTTTTTAGTTAATAGAAAGGCAATCATACTAAAGTCTTTAACAAATCTCCTATAAAAACTAGTCAAATCATGAAAACTCCTAAAGTTTGTTATGGATTCTCGTGCAGACCATTCTTGAATAACCTTAACTTTAGCCTTATGCATTTCAATACCTTTTGCACTAACCATATATCCAAGAAAAACGATCCTATCGATGCAAAAATCACACCTTTTCAACTTATCATATAAGGACTCTTTTCTGAGCACATCAAGAAATTATCTCAAATGACTTATATGCTCATTAATCTCCTTACTATAAATCAATATATCATCAAAATAGACAACTACAAACTTACTAATAAAAGCATGCAACACACTCAATGTCATAAAAGTACTAAGTGCATTAATAAGTCTAGAAGGTATAACCAACCACTCATACAAAATTATATTTAGTTTTAAAAGCAGTTTATCATTCATCCCCTTCTTTCATCCTTATTTGATGATAACCACTTTTCAAGTTGATTTATGAAAACAATTTAAAACCATGTAACTCATCCAACATATCATGTAAGTCGATACCTTACAATCATATTATTGATAGCTCAACAATCCACACACATTCACTAAGTTTTATCATTTTTTAGACAAGAAGCATAGGAATTGCATAAGGACTCATCCTCTCTTGCATGTGTCTTTTCAACATCAACTCCTCTAATTGCATTTGAAGCCCTTTAGTCTCTTCAGGATTGCTCCTATAATCCAACCTATTTGGTATAAATGTTTTGGAACAGAATCAATTGTATTCTCTATACCTTTAATCGATGGCAAACCATTAGGAATGTCATTCAGAAAGATATTTTCAAATTCCTACAAAAGAACTTTAGAAGAACACAAGGATGTAAATCATCTGAGTTAATGAATAGTTCCTTTTACATATGTAAAATCATAGGTAAGTCAGAAACATAGGCATGTTTAAGATCATTACATTGTACAAAAGTTAAGGTGTTTCCTATTTTTTCTACGCTCTTCTTTTCTGCGCTCTCAGCCTTTTTTTGATTTTTTTTCTTGGTCGTAACCCTTCCTTAATGTCCTAAGGGTCAAAACTTTGTGTCCCTTTTGTTTTTAACTCATGACTCATTTCTTTCCTCTCTTCCTCACATCCTCACCATGTTGTTCAATTTGATTTCCATTTTGGAGTAATCTTTTTATTCCTCCACTTTGGCCAAAACATGTTGCTCTTTGTTGCGATGTCGCGGTAGCACAAATTAATTACCATAGCTTAAAACAAATCAAACAAGATAATATAAAGCAAGTAAGGGGTCAATCCCACGAGGACGATTTAGTTCAGATTTTCATGCTATATGCTATGCAATTGGGGGGTGGGGTTGGAAGTTGTCTAGATTAGGCTAAAGCAAACTAAGCAAAAATTATATAAAATTGAAATTTATCAATAAAGCAAACCTTGGTCGTAAGTCAATATCCACCTACAGAAATCAGAATTGATCATGGAAACAATACATCAATTTATATTCTGAATATTTATCTCTTCTTAAAATTAGTTCGTTAACGGATCCGCCGTATAACTTACCATAACCATCAAACAACCACAGTGTCCGCACTAGTAATTTGATTCAATGATAACATTAAAAACTAGATAAATTGATCAATTAAGAAACATAATTGTCCACAATCTATGTTTAGTTCGATTGAATGTTCTCCCTAAAATTAATAATGTAGATCCACTACAATTATTAACTTCGTTGCTTCACAAGTTTATAAATCACAACTCAGGTTTTGATATCAAACTTAACAATAGATTGTCTAGAATAATAACTTCGAGTCCGCTCTTAGCAATTAAATAAACAATCATAGGAAAATAAGCATAGGAGAACAAACATATTCATCATAAAAACTGAAAAATTGATGTAAAAATAGATCTTACAGTTTTTGAAATGTGAAGGTTTCCATGTCTTTGCAACCAAGCAAAAGAGTCTAACCTTGCATGTTTATTGAACAACTAAATAAAAAGATGCAAGAAAACATGATAAGGGTTTGGATGAGGAAGATTTGTTTTTCCTTTGCTGCTGGGCGAAGTCCCTTGCTCCTCTCCTCCTTTATATATGCTTAGAAACCCTATTATCTATTTTACAAAATTGGCAGAATTAAGTTGGCAGAATTTAGTTGTCCCTTGTAGAATTCATATGTCATTCATAGCACATCGTTTTGAGCTGAAATTTTGAGAGTTTATAGGTATTTGAGTTATGAATCCAAAAACATTAGATATTGAAGTTGGAATTGACAAAGGTTGAGATTGGCAGATTGGAAGATTTGACTTCGAAGGCTGCGATTGCCATGATTTTACTTATTGTATTTCTTTTTCCTTAGCTTCAAATAAATTTATGGATGTTATATTTTGAATGTCACTAGAATCACTTCATTTAGATCTCTAGAGCTTCCGCTCTGCACGAAACACTGATTGAAGGTCAAATATGTCAGTCAACTCCAATTACCTCCTTTTTGCATCTTTCATCCAAAAATACCTTCAAAACATAAAACAAATAATATCAAGGCATTTAATACACAAAAAATGTGCAAACACTAGGTAAATATGTATTAAACTATCAAATAATATGGTCGTATCAAATACCCCCACACTTAGCTCTTACTCATCCTCGAGAAAGGATAGGTAAAATAAATTCATTTAAAAATTACCACGACCAATCTCTTAATCTCCCATAAATATCCAAGAATTCAAGCATTACAAATAAGAATACAATCAAGGAGGATAAAGAACATAAATCTTCATGAATTTTTTTACAAGCAAACTTCAAAACTCAATTACTTGTAGGGATTTAAATGAAATCTATACCATGGCAAAGTGATAGGTCATCTCCTTGATATACACACCAACACTCATATGGTTAAGGCTTATGTGTTTAAATCTCTCAAATTCAATCAATGAATATGTTTTACGAACATATTATAAATAATAAATGAATCAAGAGGTTTTATTTTCTGGTTGTAATGGGGCTAAGGTTAAGATGAGGTAAAAGAGATTAGAAGAAAAGGTTCAAACTAAAGAAAGTAGAGTATTCTAAAAAATGATATTTCAACGAAGATATTCCATCAAAATACATTAGTTGATGCAAACCAAGGAGCTGGACTGGTTGATCATACACTCGCGGATAGGGATGAATTTGCACAAGACGCGTTGTCACTTCCAAGTGGCCCAATTACAAGACTTAGAGCCAAACGCTTCAAGGAAACACTAAATGGGCTAATCCAAGAGATTTGGGCTGATTCTAAAAAGACCAAGATGGGATCAGATGCTAATCAAGGCTTAGTCCACATCATCAAAGCAATTGAAGAGGGTAATAATTATGCCAAAACGTTTCAGCATGATTTGACCATCAAAGGGCATGAATTTGATGACTTTCAAGGTTATTAATTAGAGGAATAAAAGTTGGTCTTAAATGGTTATGTCAAATACATTGAATTTAATCATTTAGCTATTTATGACAGCCTCTAGAAGTCCAAGAGACCTAAAAACGTGGGGACTTGTTTATGTTACTTTTTGAGCTATTTTAAGGCTTTATTTTGAAATAATAAAACAGATTATGTTTTCAGAGATTATTATATTTGTGAGGTTTTGTGTTCCTCTTGGTTCTTAAGAGAACTAGAACTTATCAAGTTAATCTTGTGGCGTTCAAACAACCAAACTTATCACCTTGATTGTTGAGTGATTCTCAGGTTTTCTAGGTGTGGCGTTTCATTCCTTTGTAGTCTTGGTTTTCATCTTGTTAGGTGTGGGGTCAAGGCTCAAACAATCTTGTCTACACGATCTTGGGGTTCTAAACCATCGTTGCTATTGGGTGTCATCACAATTGTTGATGGGGTTCATATCAGTCTTTTTGCGCACCACATGGATTGGCGCCACCCATTTACTACTCTTTGTGATGGGGTAAATGACTCCTGTATCTAATAGTTTCAAAATTTTAGCTTTCATGATCTCCATCATAGGTGGGTTCAACCTCCTTTGCATTTCCCTTGTTAGTTTCGTATCATCCTCCAATGCATACACATGGAGGGACCAAAGCCCTTGATGTCAGCCAAAGCCATTCAAATTTTTTCCTCTTGCCCAGTTATCAAACATTTTGCTATGATAACAGTAAATGTATTGTTGTTGCCAATTAATACATACTGCAAATTATCAAGCAAAGGTTTCAATTCTAACATGAAAGTACTAAATCAAGAAAGACATTACCATGGGGAACAATTTGCAAAGCTTGCAAAGCCAATGCTGCTTCATGCACATTTTAGGGAACACATCTCCTCCAATTGGATAAAATAATAGCCATAGCTCAAAGCTACGCTTAATCCATTCACACAATCAAAATCATAAACTTGTTGCACACACTTAACTTTGTCATAACATGCGATAGAATAAACATCTCGTCCAATTGGTAACTCCTCACTTAATGATTTCCAATTTTAAAACAATTCCACTCTTTTTGTGAGTTTTTTCTTAGTTTGGAACCTTTGAATAAAACCATCATTGTAATACAACTTGCAGATCGTAGTTTTGTTTTAGTCAAGATTGATAGCTTCCCGCATGTTAGATCAAGCACAATGCAATTACCATACGATTGAAAAGGAACTTTTTGCAGTGGTGTTTGCTCTAGAAAATTTCAGGTCGTATTTACTTGATATAAAAGTAGTCCAAACCAAGATTAATTAGATAGATCTTGCTTTTATAAGAATTTGATCTTGAAATCAAAGACAAAAAAGGTGCTGCAAACCATGTGGCTGATCACTTGAGCCGACTAAGGACCAAGGATATACAAGTTGAAACAATAAGAGAGACATTTCCTGATGAGCAGCTGTATGTGTTACATTCCTCCATAAGACCATGGTATGCGGATTTGGTGAACTATTTAGTCACCAACGAATTCCTCCCTGGTTTGTCTACATCCCAAAAAAATAAATTACGAGCTAATGCTAAATATGATTATGGATACTCCTCATCTGTGGAAATTTTATCATTCTCATTCTTGTGGAGGACATTTTAGAGCGGCACATAAGGTATTTGAAAGTAGTTTTTATTGGCGTTCTATTTTTAAGGATGCATTTGATTTTTTGCAAATCATGTGAAAACTATCAAAAAAACAAGTAATATCACTCATAAGAATCAAATACCTTTAACGAATATTCTTGTAAGTGAAATTTTAGATGTTTAGGGCATTGATTTTATGGGTCCATTTCCTTCCTCTTTTGGCAATCTTTATATTTGTCTTGCAGTTGATTATGTGTCCAAATGGATTGAGGCAAAAGCCAGAAGAACTAATGATGCTAAAGTTGTTGTGGATTTTGTCAGTTCTCATATATTTAACAGTTTTGGAATCCCTAAAGCTATTATTAGTGATCGTGGCACATATTTTCGCAATCGTTCAATGGAAGCACTGTTACACAAATATCATATAACTCATTGGATTTCTACGACATACCATCCTCAAACGAATGGCCAAGTTGAGATTTTAAATCGAGAAATCAAGTCCATTTTGGAGAAGACAGTGCAACCCATTCAACAAGATTGGAATCTACGACTTGGTGATGCACTTGGTGCTTACAAATCACCAATAGGAATGTCATGTTTTGGATGCTTTATGGGAAAGCATGTTATCTACTAGTGGAACTTGAACATAAAACTTTTTGGGCCATAAAAAAATGTAACATGGATTATGATGCTGCTGGGATAAAAAAATTTATCCAATCTAATCAAGGACATCAAAGGAAAGGGGGCTGCAACACAAATTTGATTATGCTTACAAATTTGATGGTAATTTTCGGATTTTTATTATTTTTTTAGTTTTTGGGTTATTATTGCTTATTTGGGTCAATTGTAAGTGGGCTTTATGTAAGTCCACCTAAGGGGGGTCCATTAGAGTTTCTTTAAGTCTAAAGTCAGTATAAATAAGAGGCATAACCAAAAATGTAAGGTCACGCAATTTTTTCATATCAATAAACTTCTTTGCAGCACTTGTGTGTTGGTGGGATAATCTCCCTTCCTTGGTTCTCTAAAGAACTGAAAACGACTTATCGAAGAACAACTGGCTTCGTGGCGTCATCCTAATACTTCTCGTTCGCGAATCTATATTTGTTGGGTGGGAGTTTTCGTTTTCAATAGTGCTGGTGCCTAGGTACAAGTTATCTTTGTGTCACATTTCTATCAAACCTGATTTACTTGGCTTTTCCGGGAATTGGTGTCTTTGCGTGTGGGTTGCGTGACCACGTGATCATGAGGTTCGCATCATTTGGTATCAGAGCTTGGCTCCATTAATCAGGTTATATCCTTCTAAAATTGTCGTTTCCAATTTCTTCTTCTCTTGATTTGGTATCATATCAAAAAAAAAAAAGAGGTTATTTCGTTTGGTTTCTGACCAAAATATATCAGTGGCATAAAAAAAAAAAAACAGAGAAAAAAAAGAGAACAAAAAAAAAAAGTAATTAAAAAAGTTTATATTCTGTCTATTTGGGTTAGTATAGGAATATATCTGAAATTTTAGCTCAATTGGACGTTATTGACTTCAGGTTCCAGATTCAGACTTAACTTTTGAAATTCACTTTCTTTCTGTTGGTTTCGTTTCTTGCCATTTACTTTCATCATATCCAACACATCTGGGTGTTGTTTCATGGTTCTTAATATTTTGTTTCTGTTTTTTTTTTTCGAGTCTTCAGTTTCGTTCATATTTCGGATAGACTTGCTTGCTACTTGCGAGACTATCATCGCAGTTTTGTTTTGCTTGTTTTCTGGTTTTTATCGCTTCTTGAGTCATATATATAGATATATTTGGATTGCGCTTCCAAGTTGGTTTTATTTGGTGTTGGTTTCAGTTTCGCAAGAACCGTAAGAAGGTGAGACGAGAGGTGTGAGCGTGTGCGGACATTAAGAGTGTTTGAGCGACGTGAGGATATATATATTTTTTTTTTACCACTAACCAATTTTTGCAGGTATTATCATGTCAGATCAAAACAACACACCACCCCATCCCGAGGGAGAACTTACGTTCCAAATGCAAGCCATGACACAGATGATTGAGAGGATGAATTTTGTGATGGGAAACGTGTGTGGCAGACTTGATAAGGTGGAGAAACGTGGTAATGAGGCTGGTACAAGCACCCAAAATGTGAGGAAGCTTGGGGCTGAACCGAAAGCAAACAGTGGCAGTAGGGCCGAAAGGGCAACGTGGGCTGATTATGAGGATTTTGAGGAGGCTATTGATCATATTGGTGATGGTGGTTTTGAGGATGAGGCCAAAGGCCATCGGGAAGGTTTTCGGCAGCCTACAAACCGTAGGGATTTTGGGAATAGAACTATGGGCCAATTCGGCCAAAGGGAAAATTTCTGCAGTGTTGGGCGACATGCTGATTTAGATGGGGATTTGGATTCTATCAAACTGAAAATATGCTGATCCCGCGGCATATTTGGAGTGGGAGAAAAAGGTGGATTGGATTTTCATCGAATTCACGGATTATGCACTGATTTGGTGGGATCAGAATGTTATTAGTAGAAGGAGGAGTGGAGAGAGGCCGGTAGTGTCGTGGGAGGAGATGAAAGTGTTGATGAGAAGGCGATTTGTGCCTAACCACTATTATAGAGATTTGTATCTGAAATTGCAGGGTTTGACTCAGGGTTCTAGGTCCGTGGATGAGTATTTTAAGGAGATGGAGATCGCCATGATTCGGGCCAATGTGATTGAGGATCGGGAAGCTACTATGGCTAGATTTCTAAATGGACTGAATAGAGACATTGCGAATGTTGTAGAATTACAACATTGTGTGGAGTTGGAGGACATGGTCCATATGGCAACCAAGGAGGAGAGGCAAATAAAGAGAAGGGGCAGTACACGTTTTCAGATCAATTCGGCATCATCTTCCTCAATATGGAGGCCGAATTTTAGGACAGAGGGGGCTGCCCAACCAAAGCCTTATGCAAGGGCCGAACCACCTAAGGCCAAAAAGGATACTCATACGGATGGGAAGGGTAAATATGAATATCAACCTACTCGTGATAGAGATATTAAATGCTTTAAGTGTTTAGGGAAGGGGCACATTGCATCTCAGTGTCCAAACCGAAGAGTGATGAGGAGACTGCATGTCCTGTTGAGGGAGAGGCCTTGGTTATAAGGCGTGCACTGAACATGCAAATCAAAGAAGATGATGTAGATCAGCAACGGGAAAATATATTTCACACTCGATGTCATATCCAAAACAAGGTATGTAGCATGATAATTGATGGAGGTAGTTGTGCTAATGTTGCTAGTGATACCCTTGTGAACAAATTGAATCTGACTTGTATCAAGCATACGAGGCCTTATAGATTGCAATGGTTGAATGAATGTGGTCAAGTGAGGGTTACTAAGCAGGTTCTGATTGCGTTTGCTATTGGGAAGTATTCTGATGAGATTCTGTGTGATGTAGTCCCAATACATGCTAGTCACTTACTTTTGGGGCGTCCATGGCAGTTTGATTGGAAAGCGATTCATGATGGGTTTAGAAAGGATGGTAAAACCATCACTCTTGTACCTCTTTCTCCAAAACAAGTGTACGATGATCAAATCAAATTAAAAAAAGAATGTGATGATGGGAAGAGTGAAAATTCACGTGAGGACAATGGTGAGAGAAAACCATCAGATTCGGCTAAACCAAAATCATTTATTAAACCGGTTGAGAGTGGAGGTAAAAACCGAGGAGTGAAGAAAGTAAGGTTGTGTGATTATAGTAGTGTGGAAAAATTAAAGAAACAACTTAATTTTTATGCAAAAGGATCTCAAATCAGAATGTCATTTTTCACTAATAAGCCAATGATCTTACTTGTGTATAAGGAGGCTTATTTTAACACTAACGATCTTGATTCTGCTATTCCTAGTGTGGCTGTTTCTTTGATGCAGGAGTTTGATGATGTATTTCCTGACGACATCCCTAATGGATTAGCACCATTAAGGGGGATTGAACATCAAATTGACCTTGTGCCCGGACCTTCAATTCCTAACCGTCCAGCCTATAGAAGCAACCCTGAGGAGACAAGTAGATGAGTTGATGATAAAGGGTTACATTCGTGAGAGTATGAGTCCTTGTGCTGTGCCAGTGCTACTTGTACCTAAAAAGGATGGAACATGGAGGATGTGTGTTGATTGTCGTGCCGTCAATAAGATGAGTTACATGGATCATGTATTTTCTCTAAGATTGATCTAAAAAGTGGGTACCATCAGATTAGGATAAAAGAGGGTGATGAGTGGAAAACTGCATTTAAAACTAAGCATGGGTTGTATGAATGGTTAGTCATGCCGTTTGGACTTACGAACGCGCCTAGCTCGTTTATGCGTTTAATGAATCATGTATTGCGTGCGTTTATAGGTAAGTTTGTTGTTGTGTATTTTGATGACATTTTGATCTATAGTAAGAACTTAAATGAGCATCTTGATCATTTGCGTAATGTACTTAGTGTATTGCGTAGTGAGCAATTATATGCTAATCTTAAGAAGTGTACCTTTGGTATGGAAAAAATCGTGTTTCTTGGCTATGTCGTAACTACGCAGGGTATCGAGATGGACAAGGAGAAAGTTAAGGGCATCCAGGATTGGCCTACACCAAAATCGGTAAGTGAGGTAAGGAGTTTTCATGGACTTGCGAGTTTTTATAGAAGGTTTGTGAAGGATTTTAGTACTATTGCTGCACCTTTAAATGAAATTGTTAAAAAGTCTATGGGATTCAAATGGAATGATGAACAGGATAAGGCTTTTAATTTGTTGAAAGATAAACTTTGTTCGGCACCTGTTTTAGCTTTACCAGACTTTACGAGAGCTTTTGAAGTTGAATGTGATGCGTCAGGCATTGGTATAGGATAAAAGGCCCATTGCGTATTTCAGCGAAAAACTTAATGGGGCAGCTTTGAATTACCCTACATATGACAAGGAGCTCCATGCCTTGGTAAGAACTCTAGAGACGTAGCAGCATTACCTGTGGCCTATGGAGTTTGTGATACATTCTGATCATGAATCATTGAAGCACTTGAAAGGGCAAGGGAAGTTGAGTAGGAGACATGCCAAATGGGTGGAATTTATTGAAACCTTTCCGTATGTGATCAAGTATAAGCAAGGAAAAGAAAACATTGTGGCTGATGCACTTTCCGTATGTTCTTTTATCTACTTTGGATGCTAGATTTCTAGGATTTCAACACACAAAAGAATTGTACAAGGATGATAGTGATTTTGCTAATGTTTACAATGCTTGCGAAGCTTCAGCTTTTGGGAAGTTTTATAGACTTGATGGATATTTGTTTAAAGACAGTCGATTGTGTGTTCCATTAAGTTCTACGCGTGAATTGCTTGTACGTGAAGCACATGGGGGCGGGTTGATGGGGCATTTTGGTGTTGTTAAGACTTTGGATGTGTTGCATGAGCATTTTTATTGGCCTAAAATTAAAAAGGATGTGCAGCGCATATGTGATAAATACATAACATGTAGGACAGCAAAGTCTAGGACTCAACCACATGGCTTGTACACCCCTTTACCTGTACCTAAGGAGCCATGGGTAGACATTTCAATGGATTTCATCTTAGGTTTACCTAGGTCAAAACGGGGCAGGGACTCAATCTTTGTAGTTGTTGATAGGTTTTCAAAGATGGCACAGTTTATTCCATATCATAAAACCGATGATGCCACTAACATTGCTGATTTGTTCTTTAGAGAGATAGTACGACTTCACGGGGTCCCTAAGAGCATTGTTTCTGATAGAGATGTTAAGTCCCTAAGAAAATTGGGTAGTAAACTGTTGTTTTCAACTACTTGTCACCCCCAAACAGATGGGCAAAACAGATGGGCAAACCGAATTAGTTAATAGGACCTTCAAACAACTTCTGCGTGCTGTCATTCAAAAAAACTTAAAGAATTGGGTAGATTGTTTGCCATTTATAGAGTTTGCATATAATCGTAGTGTGCACTCAACTACTGAATTTTCACCATTTGAAATTGTGTATGGATTTAACCCATTAACCCATAAGCACTAGAAGGAAAGGAATAAGAGATCAGCAAATAATCTTTGAGAACAATTGAGTTATTGAGAATGGCTCTACTGGGACCATAACAATTGGTATCAGAGCGTGGTTTCAATGACGACTAACGCAGAACGAATTGAACTACTGGAGACTGGATTGGGAGGGATACAAGATGGAATGTAGAGAATGGAGTTGGGCATGTCTGACAAGCTGCGTTAGCTAGAAGAAACCATCCATAAATTAACACAAGCTTTGTTATCAAACAAAGGGGAGTCAAGCCAGAACAATACAAGCTGAGAGAGCAACTCTCGTACACCTCGCGAAGAGGATGGAGAGAACAGACAAATCAACACAAACCGGGAGAGTAACTCTCTTACCCATCATGAGGAAGATGACGGGAACAGACAAGTCTATTCTTTGAACATGGCTAAGCTGGAATTCCTACGGTATTCTGGACAAGACCCGATAGAATGGTTTAATAGGGTGGATCAATTCTTTGAATTCTAGAAAACTTCAGATAACCAAAAAGTAAATCAGTGGTGGCAATGGATCCATCGGACCTACCAGGTGGAAGGACAAAAGATGACATTTGTAGAGGAATTATGGGCTAGATTTGGACCTACGGAGTGTGAGGATTTTGATGAATCCTTCTCAAAAATAAAACAAGTGGGCTCGTAACGGGAATATCAAAGTGACTTCGATAAGTTGGGGAATAGAGTTTGTGGTTGGACCCAAAAGTCGTTAGGTTGCACATTTATAGGAGGTCTTAAGCCGGAGATAGCCGAAGGATTTTGTATGTTCAAACCAAAAACACTAAAGAAAACTATCAGCCTAGCTCGCATGAGGGACGATCAGGTGAAGAGGCAGTCAATTCTTGCGTCCAAACCTAACCATTCGTGCAACCCTAACGCTGCCAACTTCAACACGGATAACCACAAATACATCTTTCAAGAGATTGTCATAGGAAGAGATGCAGAAAAGTAGGGCTCAAGGATTATGCTTCAACTGTGATGAGAGGTTCATCGTGGACCATAAATGTCAAGAGATGAAACTCTTGCTTCTGGAAGGCCTAACAGACATCACAGATGTCACTAGTGAAGAGGTGCACGAAGGAGTTGACATAGAGGCACGAGAAGGAGACAATGTTGAGCCTGCGATTACGTGGCATGCGCTAACAGGTTAGTCTGCCCCTTGAACCATGCGTGTTGATGCAAAGGTGGGCCTGTTCGAAGTAGTGGTGCTGGTTTACAGTGGATCCACCCATAAGATAAGATTTAAAATTCATGAATGGCTGTTGAAATTATTCCTAGCATGAGTTTAAATAGTCTTTTAAAAGCTAACCCTAATGGAGCTCTTATGTGGACTTAAATGAGTTCCACTCAAAACTGGCCAAACAAGCCCATGAGTCTTATTTATAGCCTTCCATCTAACCCTTCATCCTTGTTGATGTTTCTGGACCGGTTCGCATGAACAAGGCTTGTCAGCTGCAAGGGTTTAGGGACCGGCTAATTAGAGCCACGTCGTTGAAGGAGATGTCAAAGGAGTTCCATCAAGGCCATTCAGTTTTTGCAATATACCCCCAATTGATGCGAACCAGTCCAGAAACACCAGCAAGGATTAAGCGGCTAGATGGAAGACTTATGGGCTTTCTTTAATTTTGTTAGCTAGAGCCCAGGGCTTGTTTGGGCTTAAATTAAGACTTTGTTTTTAGTTAGGATCCAAGGCTTGTTTGGATTAAGTCATGGGCTTTTTAATTTGGGGCTTGGGCCAGTTTTGAGTGGACCTCATTTAACACCACATGAGGGGTCCATTAGGGTTAGTTTTTAAAAGACTATTTAAACTCTTGTTAGGGGTAATTTCAGCAGGCATTGATGAATTTTAAATCTGAACTTTTCAGTGTATGTGTGAGAGTGATTCTTGCATTCTTCAGTTCTTGTGCGAACTGAATCCGACTTATCGAATATTCACTAGCTTCGTGGCGTCATTCTACTCCTTTCAATAGTTCTGGTGCCTTGGGACAGGTTTCCATTGTGTCACACTCATATTAAGGAAATATGCTGAGATTTTCAAGGAACCTACGCAGCTACCATCCAAATTATCCTTAAAGACGGGAGTGAACCAGTCAACATGGGGACATACTGTTATACCTATTTTCAGAAATCTGAAATCGAGAAGAAGGTACAAGAAATGTTGAATTCGGGACTGATAAGACCAAGCACCAGCCCTTTCTCATCTTCGGTAAAAAAAGGATGGTAGTTGCCATTTTTGCACTGCTATAGATCGCTCAATGTGGTGACTATCAAAGATCGCTTTCCGATTCCTACCGTGGAAGATATGTTGGACGAATTGCACGAAGCCACGTACTTCACCAAATTGGACCTAAGAGCGGGATACCAACAGGTATTCAGATATTCATAAAATGGCCTTTTGTACACCTAAGAGTCATTACGAATACTTAGTCTGGGCTTACAGGGCTTGATGGTAGGATTAATGGGCTTTCTTCAATTTTGCTAGCTAGAGCCCAAGGCTTGTTTGGGCTTAAATTAAGTCTTTGTTTTTTAGCTAGGATCCAAGGCTTGTTTGGATTAGGTAATGGGCTTTTAATTTAGGGTTTTGGGCAAGTTTTGAGTGGACCACATTTAAGTCCACATAAAGGGTCCATTAGGGTTAGTTTTTAAAAGACTATTTAAACTCGTGTTAGAGATAATTTCAGCAGCTATTGATGAAATTGATTCTGAGCTTTTTCAGTTTATGTGTGCGAGTGATTCTTACATTCTTCAGTTCTTGAACGAATTGAATCCGACTTATGAAAGATTAACTGGCTTCGTGGCGTCAATATACTCCTTGAGTAATGCACCATTTACATTCCAAGATATCATGAATGCAGTTTTTCGACCACATTTATGAAGGTTCGTATTGGGTTTTTTTATTACATATTGATTTATAGCCCTAATTGGGAAGCTTGTTTAGATTACGTCACTCAAACCTTGGAAATTTTGAAGCAGCAACAGTTCTTTATCAAAGCCAGTAAATGTGCATTCGGTGAACAAAAAAATTGGGCCATATTATTTCTCATGAAGGGGTCAAGGTCGATAGCAAAAAAATTGAGACCTCTAATGTTTATGTATTACATGGATTTTAGGATTGACAGGTTACTACCGCAAGTTTGTCCGGAACTATGGAATAATAGCTCGAGCCCTCACAAACCTTCTAAAAAAGGAAAACTTTCAATGGAATGAAGACGTGGAGGAAGCCTTCCATATGCTAAAAAAAGGCATGACCACGACACCCGTCTAAGCCATGCCAAATTTCAATGAAGCCTTTATCATGGAGACTGACGCTTCTGGTAATGGAATTGAAGCAATGCTTCAACAACAAGGAAGACCAATCACTTTTGTAAGTCAGGCTCTTGGGGTGTCAAAGAAATCATGGTCGATATATGCGAAGGAAATGCTGGCTATTGTGGAAGCCATACGACTCTGGAATCCGTATTTGTTGGGCAAGAGATTTGTTATTCAAACAGATCAAAAGAGTCTGAAGTATCTATTGGGACAAAGAATTACAACATCGGAATAACAGAAATGGCTGGCCAAATTACTGGTTTATGACTATGATATTCAGTACAGGTCAGGACAGGAAAATTCTGTGGCAGATACACTATCAAGACAACCAGACAATCCCACTCTTCATCACTTATTCATGCCACAAATTGATATTTGAAGCGAAATTAAACAGGCTGCCACGGGAGATGACTATATGGCTGCTGTGAATAAGCTGGTTCAATCTCAACCTGAAGGGCCATTTACCCAAAGAAATGGTTTAACTTTTTTCAAAGGTAGAATTATGGTTCCCTCAAATCTCAATCTGCGCAACAAATTGATATATAAAGCTCATGATACAAAAATAGGGGGACACTCAGGGGGCCTACACACTTTTAAAAAATTAGCATCACAGTTCGTTTGGCCTTCCATGCACAAGACTGTCTAGTATGTGAAACGCTGCGATGTTTGCCAAAGAACCAAAACAGAAACATTGCCACTGGCAGGACTACTACAGCCATTAGCAATTCCATGTCAGGTTTGGGATGATATTACTATAGATTTTATTGAAGGATTGCCGAGTTCCCATGGAAAGGATGCTATTTTTGTGGTAGAAGATAGATTGAGTAAATACACCCATTTTATATCACTATCTCACCCGTTCACAGCTAAAACAAAGGCGTAGTCAAATTGCATGGAATGCCTAAAACTACATCGACCCCATCTTCATCAGCAATTTTGGCAGGAATTTTTTGCAATGTCAGGTACCAAACTAAAAATAAGTCTTCCTACCATCCCCAATCCGATAGCCAAATGGAGGTGGTCAATCGATGTCTAGAACAGTACTTACAGAGCTATGTCCACCAATGGCCACATAAATGGCACTCATTTCAACCATGGGCAGCATTTTGGTAAAATACTACCTTTCATTCATCGGTAGGCATGGCACCATACCAGGCATTGTATGGCCATCCACCACTAGCAGGGAACAAAATATCCTTAACAGGGAAGAACTCCTGCTACAACTGAAACACAATTTAGCGACAACAGCAAATTGAATGAAACAGACAACAGATAAGAAATGACGGAATGTATCATTCCAGGAAGGTGGGTATAACCTTCGGCTATAACAACAAATTGTATGGCCATCCACCAGTAGCAGGGAACAAAATATCCTTAACAGGGAAGAACTCCTGCTACAACTGAAACACAATTTAGCGACAACAGCAAATTGAATGAAACAGACAACAGATAACAAAAGACCGAATGTATCATTCCAGGAAGGTGGGTATAACCTTCGGCTATAACAACAAATTGAATGGTTTTTTTTATCGCCGAAGCTCAGCCTTCAGATGAGCACATCCAAAATTGGCAAGTCATTTGTTTGGTCCTTATCAACTTATTAAAAAGGTGGGTAATTGGGTTTACAAATTTCAGCTACCAGAGGGAGCCCATATCCATCCTGTTTTTCATGTGTCCTTACTTAAGAAATATGTGGAGATGAATTCATAACATCCATAGACCTTCCCACAATGACAGACGATGGTGAAGTCAGTTTAGAACCAGAGACCTTACTTGATCATTGTTGGGTGAAGCAAGGTGGCAAATTTCTAGAGGAGAGTATAGTAAAGTGGAAACACTTACAATCAGAAGAAGCTACCTGGGAAGCAACTGAATTACTACTCTATCAATTTCCAAGATTGAACCTTAAGGACAAGATTCCACATACTGGGGAGGGTGTTGATAGGCCACAAAGATCAAGGGTAACAATAAAACCGAATCTCAGGTATAAAGAAGGAACAATTGAAGAGGAAGTGCAAACATGCAAGAGGACAAAGAAAGCTTGATTATCAGTTACACAAAGGGGTAACCGTTAATGGGAGCAGATAATTATGCAGCAGTTATGTCAACACCAGTTATTGTTTATTTGGACATCAGTAACTACTAACAGTTACATGTTATTTCCATTAAAGTATGTTTGAAAATTGTAACCGTAGATGTGTTAATTGAAGTAGGGAGCTGATGTATTTATAAATACTGAGTTATATACTCTTTATTCTATACTATCTTGTGGTCAGTTCTCGCCCAAAGAGAGCAACCGAGTTATTGAGAATTGGCTCTTAACTGTGAACAAACTTTCACCTATTGTACATTTTCATAAGCCAAAGAACACACAAAAGAAATACTTACCTCATTCACTTGTTTGTTTGAGAAGTCTCCATGGGTGCAAAACTGTTTCGAGTTGGCTACCATGTTTGAGATTAATTGGCGTGCAACATTGGGTGTCTTATCTACCAATGCTCCTCCACTTGCAGCATCAATGATACTACAGTCAGTAGGCATCAATCCTTCATAGAACCATTGAATGAGCAATTGATTAGGTATTTCATGATGATGGCATGCAATGCATAATAGCTCAAATCTTTCCCAATACTCGGCCAGTACTTGATATTGTCAAATTCCATAAATTTCTTTTTTTATATTGGCAACTTGAGATGCTAGGAAATACTTTTCAAGGAACATCTTCTTCATGCCATTCCAAGTGTCAATGGAACCTGAGAGAATAGAAAAGGCCATGCCTTTGCTGCCCCTTTTATAGAGAAAGGGAAAGCTCTTAACTTGTTCCTCATCAACTCCATTTAGTTTCATGCCAACACAAACCATGTGAAACTCCTTAAAAGATGATTGTGAGGATCTTTTCCTGCAAGACCATTGAATGTTGGTAGCAAATGTATAAAACCAGATTTGAGTTCAAAGTTTTCCATGTTATGAGCATCAAGCTCCTTGAGTGTTTGTTCTCATACAGCAACCACAATGTTGACGCGATCTTCCTTTTGTAACCTATGTAAAGTATTTTCTATTTCTGGATCAACCTCCACTTGATGACTTTGGTTAATAAAAAAGGTTACAGGCATACATCACAAAATAAACTAAAAAAAAAACAAAGCACAGAAGAGATTGAAAGCTACACAATAGGCATGAGAATCCTACGCTATAAAACTAAAAGAGTCTAGAAACCTTAGAAAACGATAGAATTTGGCCTGTATAAGGCATTGGTAGTTCTTCTCAGAACCTCGTTTTCCTTTAGGAAACAAAAGACCGATACCTAATTCCACCAAAAAGTCTGTTTTGAACAGTATCGCTGCAAACACAAATATATTATATTTTTATAGAAGAAATAAAAATCACATCAAGTAGAATAAATCAGAGCACAACACAAAAACACAAGAATCAACTAAAATCATGTCAATGACGCCAAATTTGTTGCGATGTCACAGTCGCACTAATTAATTACCCTAACTTAAAACAAATAAAACAATATATTTTCGAGCTATATGTTATGCAATTAAGGGGGGTGAGGTTGGAAGTTGTCTAGGCTAGGCAAAAACAAACTAAACAAAAATTATATAAATCTAAAATTTATCAATAAAGCAAACCTTGGTCGCAAGTCAACATCCACCTACAGAAATCAGAACTAATCATGGAAATGAGACATTAATTTGTATTCTAAATATTTATCTCTTCTTAAAATTGGTTCGTTAATGGAGTCACTATATAACTTACCCTAACCATCAAACAACCATAGTGTCTGCTAAGGCGACCATATCATTATTTGATAGTTTCATCAATATTTACCTAGTGTTTTGCATATGTCTTTTTGTATTAAATGCCTTTATATTCTACCTTTTATGTTTTGAAGGAATTTTTGGATGAAAGTTGCAAAAAGAAGGTAATTGGAGATGATTGACAAATTTGTCCTTCAATTGGTGTTTTGTGCAGAGCGGAAGCTCTAGAGATCGAAATGAAATGATTCTGGTAGAATTCAAAATCTAGCATCCATAACTTTATGTATATCTTAGGAAGAAGAAATAAAATAAGGAAGATTATGGAAATCGCAGCCTTCAAAGTGAAATCTTGCAATCTGCCGATGCCCACCTTTGTCTATTCCAACTTCAATATCTTGAGCTACAGAGGAATGAGATATCAAGCCAGGAATATTCTTTAAAATAGAAACTAGGGTTCCTAGGCATATATACAGGAGAAGAGGCAGCAAAGGACTTCGGCCAGCAGCAAAGAAAACACAAATCTTGCTCATCCAAACCCTAAATCATATTTTATTCCATATTTTTATTTAGTTATTCAATAAGCATGCAAGGCTAGAGTCTTTTGCTTGGTTGCAAGGATACAGAAACATTTAGATTTCAAGAACCATGGGATCTATTTTTACCTCTATTTTCAGTAACGGGGAAAATCTTTGATTGACGGACAAAATTGAGAAAGACTAAAAAAACACTAAAAACAGAGGTTACAGGTCCAACCAAGTCACTGTCATGCACGAACGGTGACCATCCCTTATCTTCTTCCTCACCAACGTGGTTCTCTTTCTCTAAACAAGTTGCAGCGTTGACCACCTCCTCTCTATGAAAAACAAACATGAAGCAGCTCCTCCTCTTCCTTCAGCCAGTTCCTATGAACACCATACCAGCAGCTCCAGCCCAACATTCTTCTCTAGCTCCGGTGAGAGTTCCAATCGTGACAGCTGCAACGGCAAGCAACGTACAAGCCCCTTTTAACACCTCCCATGACCACCATAGACCACCACGACAAGGAGAACCACCTTGACCTCCTCTACTCGACAGCAGTGGCAAGTGAGTCTCTTGTGGTGGTTAGACGACCATCATTTTACTATTCATGTAATATGTGAACACCAGGCAGCCCGTTTTCATTTTTTTTCTTTCTTTTGTTGTTTTAATTCCTTGGGCTGAATTGCTCGCAGCCCAGCCTAGTTGGCTGGTCTGGGTCTAGCCCATGTCCAGTAGCCCCTTTAGTGGGCCAGCCCAATTGGATAGGCCGAGCGCAACTCAAAATTTTTATTTTTTATTATTTTAAAAAAATACAAAAAAATATGTTGTTTTCGTGCATAAGCCTGAATTCCATGATTTTTCAAGTATATTTTTCATTACAAAATATATCTCATGAAGAAAACGAAAAAATCAAACTACGAGAAACAATCTTACATTGTAAAGCACATTCGTAGATAGTTAAAAAAAATGTTTTTAAATGCAGTGTTAAATGCTTTTGGTTAGTCTTTCAATTCCTAACAAGAAAGAGATTTTCTCATGAAGAAAACGAAAAAATCAAACTACGAGAAACAATCAAACAACAATAAGTCCCCTTACCTAAGCTAGGGTGTACTGGAGGTGATGCATATTCTCCTTGCACAATAAGTCCCCTTATCTAAGACTCTCGCAGACCAATAGGTATATAGGCTCCTGATAATTACATATATAATTTTTACAGCTATAAAACACAACTACCATTTCACTGCAAAGTGTGAAAAATCATCGTTGCGTCAGATGACAACTCCACTGGGGACATAGCTGGACTAAGCTTTATTGTCTGATTGTCTATTCTCTTGTTGATATTTTTACACGTATTTTACTGCTTTGTCATCATGCATTTTAATTTCGTGAGTAAGCAAAATTCTAGGTTAGATGGGGATTAGCAGTCTCCCTCATGACTTTTAGTTGGGGTTCAAATTCATGAAATGGCCAACTATGATCTTAGTGTTTACTCGATAATGGCAGTCACATCATGCCCTCACCATTTCTTATAAATGCCTTACTACCTTCATGTAAGGCAGTCATAGGGCAGTTGATAGACATTTTGAGACCAGGTAGAAAGCTGATGTAATGACCTAGAACTTGTCAACAAGCTCCCCGATAATTCACTCGTTATGTGTGTAGATACATTTGCATCCATATGCATCCATCCTATAATATCATCGACATATTGAAATATAGGTTCTTGAGGGGTCTTAAACTCAACTTTGCCAAATAAATATGTGGGACGAAGAATGTGCTCACCGCAATGCTCACTTTCAAGAAAACTGAATTCTTGAAAGCCAGTGTGGCTCGTCTTGCCAGTTTTACTCGAGCGAGCACTTAAATAAAAAAGGCACATCAGCAGGGAGATGAAGTTTGCTTCCGTGATTGCCTTTTGTTTTGGTCCTGTTTGCACATGATATTCCCATTCTGACTTGTCATCAACTCTGCCCGTCATGCCACGAGATCTATTCCGAAACATGCTTTTCTCTCCAATATTAACATGTATTTTCTTATACCATAACATCCAAATTATACATGATCTCATGATTTCATCAAGATTTTTGGCAAATCAAAGTCTAGTACAAGAAGAAAAGCCAAATTGATGTTTGTTTAAGAAGGATTTTAAAGGATTTTATTGAAAGGTGATTTCATTCCCCAAAAAACCACTATAATAAAGCAAATTTCATGTGGAAAAGCAAAGCTTACCGATCTGGATGCATGTTTTTGAGATGAAGAGAGGCCATTTTTTTATTTATCAAATGTAAGCATGTATAAAATATAAAAGAAAAAAACAAGCTGCAAACAGCAAAGTTAAAGAGCCTAACAAAGGAAAAACAACTCAAGGGAAAACACTCCCTAAGAGCATAATAACCGCCCACAGTACAACTAAGAAGCTGGCAGGCTAGTATACAAGTAAAAACAAAAAACTAAAAGAGATACAATAGTTATATGAGGAAACAAATAAGATCTCACATTCTATGCAGAAGCACACAAGGAAGCTCTCGGCAACAGACTAGCCACCAGCACCCAACACGAGGAAGGATGACAAATTGCACAAATTACAACTAGCCACATCAAACAACAAAGAAGCCAACAACAATGAACAAAGAAATGGCCACACATCAACCCAACAAAACAACCCAGCAAAACAAGCAAAGAAGCAGCCAGCAACCCACACCACTCCATTAAGACCGGTCCATACATTAGCCAACATCAATGGAGAAGTGATCTCTTTCATGGAAGTGAAAAACTATGAAGAATAGAACCTGGAATCTTTGAAAGACTCTCTCCACCGAGGACGAAGAAGAATCAAATAGTCTTTTACTATGCTCTTCCCAGATAAGATAAATCGAGATGGCAAGCAAGGCTCTTGTAGAAACCATCCTTTTCAAATTTTTGAGAAAAGGCCCCGAATAGCACTAGGTGGGGAGCTCATTTGACGATGGATATGCAGCCACCAAACAATGTTTTCCCACAAGTTTGAAGAATAAATGACTATGCGACTCTTGATCGGGACTCCAAAACACACATCTAGTGTTAGTGGGAATAAAGTGCAGACGATCTTTAGTTCTGAGCCTACCTAACACTGCAATCCATAGCACAAAACAATGTTTAGTCAAAGACCATAGCTCCCACACAACCCTATCCCAGTAAATCATACGGCCCTTCACTTGAAAGTACTCATACGCATTAGCAGAGAAACAACCTGTACCGGCAGACAAGGAGGTCATAGTAGTAACAACAGAAGAGCTACTCCCACAATCTTGGACAAGTTGATCTTTCAAGGAAACAAGTGTTTTCCATAGTGGAGATGAAGCTTTCAAGAGAAATGGAAGATAGAAGTGATGAGTCCATTTGATCCAAAGAGAATTAGTCTTCAGATCATATTCCAAAGATGCTTCACTAGAAAACTTTTATTACGGGCTTTGATGTCAAAAAGTCTTACCCCACCTTCCTGCTTGGGGAGACATACATTCTTCCAAGCAAGCAAAACCGAATTGGATTTTTGAACATTAACTGTCCATAAGAAGTTCCTGCAAAGACAGGTAATATTGGTAATAATGGTGTTTGAAAGAGGGAAGAAACTAATCTAGAACTGAACCATGCCATAAATGACAGAGCGTAGAAGCACAAGCCTTCCTACATATGAAGGAGGAGAAAATTGGCTCACCAGTAGCCGATGAGGGCTTAAAGGCTTACCAAGGTATTTGAAAGCGAAAGACCCTACAACAAACCCCGTAGCTTGGATGATCTTGAGGACATAATAAAAACAGCTTTCTGAACACATGAAAGGCACTACGAATTCATAGTGATGCCATATGGTCTCACCTTTCAAGGACTGATGAAGGACTTATTCAGGCCTGATCTATGAAAGTTTGTGTTGGTGTTTCTTGATGATATATTGGTATATAGCCACACATGGAGGGAGCATCTTTTCCATCTTCGCTCAATACTCACCATCCTGTCCACCAATAAGCTATTTGTTAAAAAAGTGGATCCGACAAAGACAAGAGCCATGAATGACTGGCTAACTCCAACCACGACTAAGGGTTTAGCTGGTTACTATCGTAAGTTCATTAGTGGATTTGGTTGGATCGTAGCCCCTCTCACTCGATTGTTGATGAAAGATGGGTTCCATTGCAGCAACTCAAACAGGCATTAGTGTCTCCACTAGTGTTACGACTACCAGACTTTACAGAAACTTTCATTGTTGAAAGTGATGTGTGTGGTGTAGGAATTGGCGCCATTTTAATCCAAGAGGAATGATCGATTGCTTTCTATAGTGAAGCCCTCAAAGGTTCATCCCTTACTCTATCAACGTATGAGAAAGAAATATAAGCCATCGTGAAGGTTATCTGTAAGTGGCACACCTACCTCTTGAGCAAACTGTTCATTGTTAGGACTGACCAGTGAAGCTTCAAATATTTATTAGAGCAGTGGATCACAATGCCCACTCAACCACAATGGTTGCCAAATATCATGGGGGGTATGAATACACAATCCAGTACAAAAGGGGGAAGGAAAGTCAAGGAGCCGATGCATTGTCAAGGGTGGCTGAATGGGGTTGCTCGGCTATTTCAATGCCAATAGCTAATTAGTGGTCTATCCTCAAGCAAGAATTGTCTCAAGATCCTTTCTTTTCTGAAAACTCAACTTCATCTCTGTCTCCACAATCCTATTTTAAACGCGATAGGGTGTGGTTTAAAAAGGGGAGAGTATACTAGAGCCCTTCCTCCTCACTACTTTCCGCCATATTGACAAATCACCATGCCTCTCCATCCGGGGGCCATTTTGGATATCATAAGTCTCTAAGTTGCCTCAAATGAAGCTTCATCTGGCCAGGACTGAGAACTGCAGTAAAGGATTACATTAAAAACTGCGATGTGTGCCAGCATTGTAAGCATGACAACACTAAACTAGCTGGCTTGGTAAAGGGACTGACATTTCCATGGTTTTTGTAGAAGGGTTGCCGATTTCTTAAGGATTTACTATCCTCATAGTGGTAGTGGACCGTTTGTCTAAACACGATCACTTTGTTCTGTTAAAACAACCATTTATAGTAGTCTCAGTGGTGAAGACTTTCATTGATCACATGGTTCGCCTGCATGGAATGCCACAATCCATCATGAGTGAAAGGGACAAAATCTTTGTAAGCTCATTCTGGAAAGCTCTTTTTCAATTGCAGGGTACTAACTTGGCGATGAGGTCTAACTACCATCCACAAACCGATGGCTAGACGGAAGTGGTGAATCGCACCCTGGAGCAATATCTGCGTTGTTTTATCAACGCATAACCTAAAAAATGGATGGAGTGGGTCTCTTGTGCTGAGTATAGTTATAACACGTGTGTACATTCCACCACCAAGGTATCTCCTTTCGAGGCTGTGTATAAGGTGCCCCCAACATCTCTACTCTCATATGTACCAGGAACTATGAAAGTACAAGCTGTCGACGACCTCTTTCGTAGATGAACTAAAGTGTTACAGGATCTGCGTTTCGATCTGAATACTGCTCGAGACAGAATGAAGACTTAGATGGATCAAAATCATAGGGAAGTAGCCTTTGATATCAGCAATTATGTGTACTTGAAGCTTCACCCATATTGCTAGAATTCAGTCACTACTTTGGACCATATCGGGTCGTCGCTAAGGTTGGGCAAGGTGCTTATCGATTGGAATTACCAGTCAATTCCTTGATCCATGATGTGTTCCATGTTAGTCTTTTAAAATGACATGTGGGTACGTCCACCCTGGTATCTACACTAGTCCCCCAGCCTAAAGTTATACCAGACACACATGTCATTCAAAAGGGTTGGTATCGTCCTGGTCAAATGGGAGGGGGCTCTAGTTGAAGACGCTACTTGGAAAAATAAATTGTGTTTCCTCTCGTTCTTACCCTGGGTCTATCCTTGAGGACAAGGATGTCGTGGGTGGGAAGGAATGATAGGGTCAGTGCATAGGAAGGATTGTGTAGATCATACATGTGAAGATAGTATACCTGATCCAAGGGACACAGTGGGCGAAAGGTTATGGGGGAATTAATTGATGCAAACCAAGGAGCTGGACTAGTTGATCATACACTCGCGGATAGGGATGAATTTGCACAAGACGCGTTGTCACTTCCAAGTGGCCCAATTACAAGACTTAGAGCCAAACGCTTCAACGAAGCACTAAATGGGCTAATCCAAGAGATTTGGGCTGATTCTAAAAAGACCAAGATGGGATCAGATGCTAATCAAGGCTTAGTCCACATCATCAAAGCAATTGAAGAGGGTAATAATTATGCCAAAACGTTTCAGCATGATCTGACCATCAAAGGGCACGAATTTGATGACTTTCAAGGTTATTAATTAGAGGAATAAAAGTTAGTCTTAAATGGTTATGTCAAATACATTGAATTTAGTCATTTAGCTATTTATGACAGCCTCTAGAAGTCCAAGAGACCTAAAAACGTGGGGACTTGTTTATGTTACTTTTTGAGCTATTTTAAGACTTTAGTTATGACTTTTCCTATTCTTGGAGGGTTGTTCCAAGTATAAAAAGGGGTATTTCGAAATAATAAAACAGATTATGTTTTCAGAGATTATTATATTTGTGAGGTTTTGTGTTCCTCTTGGTTCTTAAGAGAACTCCTAGAACTTATCAAGTTAATCTTGTGGCGTTCAAACAACCAAACTTATCACCTTGATTGTTGAGTGATTCTCAGGTTTTCTAGGTGTGGCGTTTCAATTCTTTGTAGTCTTGGTTTTCATCTTGTTAGGTGTGGGGGGTCAAGGCTCAAACAATGTTGTCTACACGATCTTGGGGTTCTAAACCATCGTTGCTATTGGGTGTCATCACAATTGTTGATGGGGTTCATATCATTAATTATCTCTTAGTTGTGTAGTATTATGGGGAATTTATGTGCACTCATGACCACGTGTGTAGTGGGACAACCACGATCACATAGTGGCACATATTCCTCTTTTTTCCATTTGTAATTAATTGTAAGTTCCCATAACCAAAAGCCTATAAAGCTATTGGTCAAGGAAGAGAAAGGAAGCAAAAAATAAACCTTTCTTCTTCAATCTTCTTCTTCAATGTCTCTGTTGAAATTCTCTTGTGTACAAGTACACATCACCACCCTTTGTCTCTTCCCTACAAGATGTAGCGTCAGCCAACTCCTCTATCTCTTCGAAAAATGGATGTGAAGCAGCTCCTCTTCGTCCTCCAACCAGTTCCTATGAGCACCACACTAGTAGCTCCAACCCAGCCTTCTTCTCCAGCTCCGGCAAGAGTTCCAGCCTTGAAAGTTGCAGTGGCAAGCAACAGACCAGTCCCTTTCGACACCTCCCACAGTCACCACAGAGTACCATTTTCGATGCCACCATGACAAGGAGAACCACCTCAACCTTCTCTACCTGGTGGTAGTGGAAGGTGAGTCTCTCGTGGTGGTCAATCGACCACAATTTTAGTATTCATGTAATACGTGAACAGTAAGCAACTCATTTTCATTTTTTTCTTTTTTCTGTTGTTTTAATTCCTTGGGTTGGATTGCGCCAACCTGAAATTTTTATTTTTTATTTTTTCTTCTAAAAACAGTGTAAAAATGTTATAAAAAAGTGTTGTTTTCATTCATACGGCTGAATTCCATAATTTTTCAAGCATAGTTTTCATAAAAAAATATATGATTATCCATTGGAATTTGGCCAAAATATCAAAAAAATTAATAACTTTTTTGTATTAGCTATCGGAATGTAAAATTACATTGTAAAGTACACTCGCAAATAGTTAAAAAAAAATTTAAAATGCAATGTAAAATTCTTTTGGTTAATCTTTCAATTCCTAACGAGGCAGAGATTCTCTCAGGAAGAGAGATCTGCGTCAAACTTTAAAGAAGACAACGAAAAAATCAAACTAGGAAAAACAATCAAACAACAATATAGTTTACTTTAGAAAGAGTGCATTGGGGGTGATGCTTCTTCCCTTTGCACAATAAGTCCTTTTACCCTAGACTCTCGTAGATTATTTCCTAGTGACCTTAATACTAGGTGGCGACTCCTAATAATTATAGTTTTAATTTCTACAACTATAAAACACAACTCTCATTTCACCACGCATCGTTGTCTCCCCAACCCAGGGGATGGTGAGGCACAAAGCACGAAAAATCACCATTGTGATACTTGTGCTGAAATTATTTCCTAAAAAGTATTTAAACTCCAAGTCAAAACCCTAGTTTCCCTATTGGATCCCATATAAACCCAATTTAAATAATAATCAATCCAAGTTAAAACTAGCCCAAACTAATTTAAAAAAAAAAACACAAGGCTAAAACCCAAACAAAATATCTCGTCTCAAATAAATAGAGTTTGATAGCTCAACTGATTAAATGAGGTTAGTTTGTCATTTCTGCATTCTATTTGGCAAGAGTAAAGCCCAACTTAAAACAGACGATTCTTCTTCATCTTAATGAATTAGAAAACGAGCCATATACTGTTGGAAATGTATGATCTATAATCATTAACAATTTGATCTTTAGCTCTAGTTATGAACAAAAGAGTAATGAAAGGTCAAATTACTAAATGTAGTCATCTTCTCCCAATCCTTGTGTAATGGTCCTGGTTTCACCAACGCTCTATTAAATATGAATCAAATTAATCAAATCATGCTCTGTATTATTACAAATTATCTTGAAGTCCACCACAACCAATGTATCTTAAAGAAGTCCATTGAAGGCGTCTTTAAAATTCTTAGTCCTAAGCCTCGTAACTGGACCAACTAGAACCTTCAATGAACCTTTTGATGGTTGGATTATATCACCATTGGAATCACTTCATTTCAACCTTAAAATCTCAATCTTGGTGCAAAATATCAACTGAAGGTCAGATCTACCAATTACCTCCAGTCTTTCATCCAAAAGTTCCTTTAAAACATAAAATAAAAATATTTAGGCATTTTATATGTAAAACATAGGGAAAATACTAAATAAATATACGTAAAACTATCAAATAATATGGTTGCTTCACAAATACAAAATGCAAGCTTAAATGAGTAGAAATAACCAATTTTGATGGTATAATCAAGAATTTTGATTCCATTAAACATATGGATAAACCTTTTTTTTATAAAAGGTTAGTGGGAGTTGTGTTTTTTTTTAATATTATATATAGATGACATATTATTGTTAAAAAATGACATCTTTACGTTAATCAATAAGGTTGTGACTGTCCAAGAATTTCGCTATAAAAAATTCGGAGAAGCAACCTATATATTGGATATAGAGATCTATACAGGTAAATATAGAAGGTTGCTTAGATTGTCTCATCTATGCATGTAAACTATATGTTAAAACAGCTTAGCATAGAACAATTTAAGATTGGATTCGTATCTTTTTTACATGGAACACCTGCTTTTAAAGATATGTTCTAAAGCACAAATTAAGAGGGATATGATGGAAATTGTCTTCTATACTTAACTATAGGATTCATCAATAAAGAGGATAAAGTGGAAGTCTAAAATTGCTTTAATTAAGATTTTCTCAATGAAATGTTGGGAAAATAGTGAATACTAGTCAATATATGTTTTTATTTGAAATAATAGTGCTCTGGTTTGAAAAAGAGAGCATAAATAATTCTATAATTGAATATGAGTATACCTTCACCTTTAAGAACACAAAGAGTTTGTTTGGATTAAAAAGTTCATCAACGAACTACATTGGTTCCTAGAATGATTTATTTAATTGCCTTGTACTATGATAACAATGCAATCATTGTACAAGAAAAGGTCTTATCAATGATCCAAATAAGTATTTGAGAAATTCCATTTTATTTGATAAATCAACAAAATGATAGATGTAAAGATAGAATAAGTACCCATTAAAAAGAATTTATAAGATCCTTTTACTAAGTCACTATCGTTGCAAAAATGTTAACACTATATGCAACAATATGATATTAGCTACGTGAGCAAATGGAAATCATTTATGCAAGTGCTAAAAAAAAAGGCAAGACAGGAGGAAAAAGATATAGTAGCGTATTTAAGTTAATGCTTATATTTGTGTAAAACACGAGATAAGTGTAAACATAAAATGAATGTAAGCACTTGAGGGAGTTGGTGAGAAATATATATTTCTTGTCAACTAACCAACTTTTAGATTTGAAGATTTTAGAGGCAAACAATAATATGATACCACAAAAGAGGCGACAGTGATATAACTAAGTTATGCATTATAAATCAATGGTAGATTGGATAAACAATGAAATTAGAGTGAGGCTGGATAGGTTGGAAAGACAACATACTAGTGATCATGATGAGGTTCAAAATAGGCATAAGGGAAGAAAACATAATGTTAGGAGGGTTGTTAGGTGAGTAAACACTAACGTGAATGATTTTATATCATATGATCCAAATGTGGTCAAATTCGGACTATGATGTAAAGTTTTATATTGTCTAGTATGTGCTATTGAGCATATCTTCATATCTAATTGTTAGATTGAGTTCAAACTTTATCAAATGATTCTAGAACTATGCTTCTATGTGGGGCGGATGTTTTAGATCAATCTGATTTTAGGAAGTTGTGATATAGGTCATAATAGGCTCAATGAATTTTGTTATTCAGTTTCTTTTATGCAAGAAAGCTTATCTAGATTGCATCTTGAGTCTTATTTGGTTCATTTTAATAGTTATGGGTTTAGGCCATATGAGGTGATGCGAACCTCGTGATCATGTGGTCACACAACCCACAACAAAAAATGAGATCCGATCCTGGAAAGCCGAAATAAGTGTGATAGGAGTGTGACACAATGGAAACCTGTCTCAAGGCACCAGCACTATTGGAAGGAGTAGAATGACACCACGAAGCTAGTTAATCTTCGATAAATCCGATTCAGTTCGTTCAAGAATTAAAGAATGCGGGAATCACTATCACACATAAACTAAAAAAGCTCAAAATCAATTTCATCAATGGCTGCTGAAATTATCCCTAACATGAGTTTAAATAGTTTTTTTAAAAACTAACCCTAATGGACCCCTTATGTGGAATTAAATGAGGTCTACTCAAAACTGACCCAAAACCCCAAATTAAAAAGCCCATAACTTAATCCAAACAAGCCTTGGATCTTAGCTAAAAACAAAGTCTTAATTTAAGCCCAAACAAGCCTTGGGCTCTAGCCAACAAAATTAAAGAAAGCCCATCAGTCTTATATATAGCCTTCCATCTAGCCCCTTAATCCTTGCTGGTGTTTCTAGACAGGTTCGCATCATGAGGTCCATAGATGGTTTGGGTTAAATAAGACGTTAGGATCATACTAGATTTCCATATCTATTTCTCTTAGGGATGACAAATCTGATACTAGCATATGTTGGACATTAATGTCATATTTTTATTCTTTTTATTCTTTTCCTATTAGTGTTCGGATTATTATTACAAATTTGGGCAACTTTATAAGTGAACTCAAATTAGCCCATATATGGGGAGCCATTATGGTTGTTTGAAACATTATATAACTTAAATGTATGCTATAAATATAGCAGTCATGGATTAATAAAATAAACCCATGTATAGCGTGATTTAACACATTTTCTTTGCTAGACAAAGATTAAATCTGACTTATCAAGGTATAGCTGATCTTATGGCATCATTCAACTCAATTACAATAGTGTTGGTGCCTTAAGACATATTTTCATTGTGTCACACTTCTCAAATCTGATTTTTAGCGTTTTTTTTGGGAAGTGTCATCTTTGTTGGGGGTTGCTTGACCACGTGATCAAGAGATTCACATTAGTTGGTATGAGATTCATTTCTCTTATAAACACATATATCAACAATATCTGATAAGTTAATGGCTCAATCATTATCAAAATTCTACTCACATTAGACTTCAATCAATCCATTCTTAAGGCTATTTTATCTTGATGACTAATGTAATTTACATTCAAGAACAAAAAAAAGATTACATTGAGCAAGGAATTTATATCTACTAGGCAAATCATACATATGTTTATCTTACAATACTAAGATGATATATCGATTAAAGATTTTAACATTCATCATACAAAAGTGTGAATAATCCTACATTACAAAAAGGGTAATTCACTTTTTTATTTACTTAAGATAACTTTTGATGCATGTACAAGATCCACTTAGATGTCTATGGAAGACTATCACTATCGAGATTGTGAAGTACCTTAAATGATTAGGAAAAAAAATATAAGAATGAATTATGATATTGAATATTTCTAAAGTGTTTTTCTTTAAAAGGTTTTATCTATTTACGAGTCTCGCTTAATTCTTATTTATGTTTAACCTTAAGGCTTTTATTACATTAAAGATAATGTGATATCTTTTTGAAATCCTCACTCATCTTTCCATCCTAGATATTCTTTAATCTAATTATCTCAATTGTATATCTATAATAACATTCATTTATTCTTCCATCTCGAATAACCTTTAATCCAGTTGTCTTTACTAGACATCTATAATTAACTTTTGGTTATTCTTTTTTCCAATTAACTTTGAATCCAATTATCCTAATTGGACATTCCTAAATAACTCATAATTATTCTTTCTTCCTAAATAACTCCTAATTTGGTTATCCCAACTGGGCATTCATAAATAACTTATTGTTATACTTCCTTCCTGAACAACTCTAAATCTAATAGTCCCAAATGGACATCACTAAATAACTTTTGTATATTCCTCTTCAATAACCCTTAATTTGGTTGTCCTACCTTGACATCCAAAATTATGATGAGCTTTTTTAGTAGTCTCTCCATCTTCAATCCTTTTGAATTCATTATACTTTCCAATTCCTTTAAATATCATAATTCAGCAATTAAGAACTATTACCAAGAAAACAAGCTTTAACTTTTAAAACCATCATTTATTTAATATCTTGTATAAAAATATAGCATTCTACAACTCCAGATCTAGTGGCATTTAGTCTAATCATTCTTCTAATGCTTTAACTATTAATATATGTACTTTTATAGTTAAATTTGAAAATGTAATAACTTAAATTTGAACAAAAGTAAAACTTGGTGGGGGTGTTCACCACCTACTTTGATCTTTCTATCAAGCTCCTACACCCTAATATTGGATAGCTTCAACTCTCTCTCTCTCTCTCTCTCTCTCTCTCTCTCTCTCTATTGTACCACAACAAGATTAAATTCATAATCAAAACTTCTAATTCATATTAAAGCTCCACTTAAGTATTCATTTGTTTCAAATTTTACTTGCATAAATTTCACATATACATTAAATTGTTTTCAAGTTGTACTCCAAGATTAGCTTCTTTAGTAAAGTACTTGTTATTAACTCACTTCATTGTGACTCACATATGTTGAACATGATTTAATGTTTCTTTCATAACACAACATTTGAGAATGATATTCATACATGGTTTAATTCTTTTCAGAGTTAACACAAACATATTCAATTGTTAAGCAAATCAAATTCATCCATAACATATTGAAAATTGATGAAGTTGGTCACTTAATTTAGGGTATTTATTGAGTCTTTTCTGTTAGAATAAAATCTTATTCTTTAGGGTTGTCCTAGTTTCTAGGAGTGTTGTTATTGTGAGATTTCTCACAATGTTGCTTTCTTGATTTATCTGTAAGGTTATTTAAGCCACACCAATGTTTCAATAAAGGATGTGATTTTGGCCGCTTTGTATCTTTAAGCAAGTTGCAGTTCTTAATTTTATTGTGTAACAAAGTGGTATTAGAGCCAAGTTGAGTGATTCCTTTATGTGAGAGTTTAGGAATAATAGTATCCTAACTAGCAAGAGAGAAACATTATGAGAAATAGAGTGATTGGGAGATGGTTGCTAAAGTGAAAAATTTGTTGAGTATTACCAAGTTCAATGGAGACTATGATCACTATAGTTTGTTGATGGAGAACCTTCTGAGATCAAAACAATACTAGAGCCTCATCAAAACTAGAATCATTGACAGGTGTTAAACCTTCAGTGGAGTATTTCAGGATTTTCAGTTGCTTAACACATATACAAGTCCTTGTTTCCAAATGTACTAGGCTAGTAAGAGCTTTCCTTGTGTGCTTTAGGTGTATGTGAGGCATCTAAAGGCTAACGGCTATATGATCCAATTGGAAGGAAAATATTAATAAGTAGAGATGTAATATTTGAGGAAGCAAGTTAATGGGACTAGGATATAAGTTATAAGGATCAATTGCTACAAGATTTTGAGTAGGAAGATGTCGTCAAATTTAAGATTGATGAATCAGAATTCAATGACACTAAAGTAGCTTCAGTTGTCGAAAATAAGGATCTTATGGTGAGTGGTACATCAAATACAGAAGGGTCCAAGGCATGAAGTAGTAGAGTTAGACAAAAACCAAGATGGATGTCAAATTATGTTTACAGAGAAAGACAATATGAAGAAGAGAATGATGTTAACATGGCCTTAATTAAAGTTATAGATCCTATAAGTTATGAAGTAGCAGTAGCAAGTTCAAGATGGAGGAGAGCAATGGACCCTAAAATCAACTCAATTGAGAAACATCAAACCTGGACACTTACAGATTTACCAGCAAGTTACAAGATAATTAGGGTCAAATGGCTTTCCAAAACCAAGTTGAATGAACTTGGAGAGGTATACAAACATAAAGCTTGGTTGGTGGCTAAGGAGTACTCTTAACAACATAGAATTGATTACGACTTTAGCAGCTCAAAGAGACTTGACAATATATCAATTGGATGTCAAGTCAGTATTTTTCATGGTATGTTGAGTGAGGACGTGTTTGTGGAACAACTGAAGGGGTGTGAGAAGAAGGGCAATGAAGAAAAGGTTTATCAATTACACAAAGCTCTATATAGACTAAAACATGCCTCACGAGCTTCGTTTAGTCACATAGCAACATATTTTAATAATGAAGGCTTTGAAACATGCCTAAATGAGCAAACATTATTCATCAAGAGTGTAAAAGGTAAAGTGTTAATTGTAAGTATTTATGTTGATGACTTGATATATACATGATGATTCGTTTTAAAAATTCAGTGATAAGTGCTTTTAATATGAAAGATCTGGGGAAGATGTGATTCTTTCCAGGGATATAAGTCTTACAATGAACAGATGAAATTTTTAGTTTTCAAAAGAAATATACCATGGACGTGTTAAAGCATTTTGGTATGGTAGAGAGTAATCCAGTTAGCAGCTTGATTGTACTAGGTGTCGACTTGAACATGAATGATCAAGGAGTTTAAGTTAATGAATCTTATTATAAGTAACTTATAGGAAGTTTGATGTATCTCACAACAACTCGACCAAATATGATGTTTAGTTAAAGTTTGATTAGCAGATTTATGGTCAGACCTATAGAGTTGCACCTACAATGATGTGATCCAACCATCAAAGAATCCATTGGAGGTTCCAATTGGTCTAATTACTAGGTTTAGGGCTAAGAAGTCTAAAGCATCTTTCAATGGAATTTTTGGTGGAACAAAGACCATTACACAAGGATTGAGAGAAGAAGATTAGATTAAGATAGTTTGACATTTCATTACTCTTTTAGTCTTAACTGAAGTTAAAGAATGAATTTTTATGTTATTATAGTTAGGCTAGAAACTAGACTTCCATACCTTTCTAACAATATATGGCATGTCTTTTAATTCATTAAGATGAAAGAGAACCATCTGTTTAAGTTGGGCTTGTTGTTGCCAAACAGAATACAAAAACAACAAACTTGTTTCTTTTAATTAATTGGGCTATCAAAATTTAATTATTTTGAGAGAAGATAATTTGTTTGGGCTTTAGACTTGTTTATTTTAATTAGATTGGGCTAGTTTTAGCTTGGGTTGATTATTTATTAAATTAGGTTTATGTGAGGCCCATTAGGGAAACTATGGTTTTGACTTGAATATAAATACTATTTAGAAATAACTTTAGAGGGACTTTTGGATAATATTTTTCTAGCATTGTAACCGCATTTTGGTTGCTCAATCATGGTTCTTGATTGAACTTTCAACTCTTTAAGGAGTTGACCAATCTTTGTTGTGAATATATACTTCTTTTGCTCGCCTCTAGTTGACCTGTTCTGGATTCAACGGCACAAGAATAATAGGTTGCTTTCTATGAATGAAAGAATACCTATTTGTGAATCCATCATTCATAACCGAATCATACTGCCATGGTCTTCCCAAGAGTAAATGGCTTGGAAGGAGTGTGACACAATGGATACCTGTCTCAAGGCACCAACACTATTGGAAGGAGTAGAATGACACCATGAAGCCAGTTAATCTTCGATAAGTCGGATTCAGTTCGTTCAAGAACTGAATAATGCAAGAATCACTCTCACACATAAAATGAAAAGTTCAAAATCAATTTCATCAATCGCTGCTGAAATTATCCCTAACATAAGTTTAAATAGTCTTTTTAAAAACTAGCCCTAATGGACCCCTTATGTGGACTTAAATGAGGTCCACTCAAGACTGACCCAAAACCCATGACTTAATCCAAACAAGGTTTCTTTCGGCTACTAACAAAATTAAATAAAGCCCATAAGGCTTTCCTTTTTTTATAGTCTTCCATCATCAAGCCCATTAATCCCATGTTGTAATAGGATTCTTTTGGCCCCTTCGCTGTGCTCACTTCATGGCCCAAATGAGATTGTTTTGGACCCCTATTCCACATGGATAAGATGTACTAGGGTCTCCTATTGATACTCCAATGGTCCTTGCAATTCTGACCTGGTGGAAACCTTCAAAATCAGTGCATTCATTGCCTCTCTCAATTCATTTGAAACATGTAATGGGTCCTTGCTAGTGTTTCTAGGCTGGTCCGCATCAAAATCTATGCCTGAATTTTTTGATTTCTCAACTGTGGATATGTACACCATCCTGGTTTGGGATAAGTTTCTTAGCCTCTCGCTTCAATGTTGGTCGTCAGTTTGTTTATTTAAGATTGGGAGTGTTCTTAGTAAGTCTATTTAGTGTGATATGTTAACATCTATGTCCCGGCTATCATTTGCTAGAAATCTTGTGGAGATTGATTTGCTTGCTGATCTCAAGTATAATGTGTGCATTGTGCTACCTAATGGTGCATCCTTGAATTAAATTGTTATTTATGAAACTTTGTCGAGATTTTGTAAGCATTGTAATGTCATTGTCCATAACACTTCTCTTTGCCCCCGTTCATTGGATAAGAAAGTGCCTTCAGCTCCCATGACAACCAAGGTAGTTTTCGCAACAGAAAAGGTTTTGGTGAAAAGATGGGTTCTGGTCAAGGAGGTGATTCTTGATCAGGTGATGCCTATTGAGCAACGCTTGAGTGATATCCCCCCTCAACCTAATGATTGTGATGTGCCCTCTTGGCCTAAGACTAATGAAGAAGTCTATTGGCCTATTGATTGTGAAGAGTCCTCTTGGCCTAATGATGTGCAAGTTTCTTCTTTGAATGAATCATTTGCTGAGCAACGGGTGGATCCAACATAAATAGAATCCTCGTTGAATGAAGAGTCCTCTTGCCACTAGCTTAGGGGATTTAGTTTGTCCTGTGGGAATAAATGTGGACCTGGTGTGTGGTGTGACCACGTGGAGTGGTATTCGGCAGACAGGTGTTCTTCCTAGGAGCAAAGGGCTGAAGGCCTTAGCTCTGGTAAACTTATGTTAATCTACTGCTGGAATATCAGGGGGCTTAATAATCCTTTAAAGCAGCATGAGGTGGTTACCCTCATAAAGAAGAAAGGTGTAGATGTTTTTGGTTTGTTGGAGTCTAAGCTTTCTGCAGCCAAGGTAGCTAGTATGCAGAAGTTTCAATTTAAGAATTGGAAATGTTTTGTCCAATGTTAAGGTGGTGGGTAATATTGCTTAGGTCATTGTGGTTTGGAACCCATCCTCTGTCTTGAATTGCTAGTTCACAGCAGGGTCTTTATGTCAGCATTTGCAGCCTTGGCCACCAAATCAATTTCAGAGCTACCTTTGTGTATGGGTATAATACAATTGTCGCTAGAAGGGCTCTTTGGAACGATCTTAGGGGTTGGGAATCTAGGTTTCCCTAGATGATCTTGGTGACTTTAATGCCATTTTGTATTATGTCCTAAGTAGATAAGCATAATGGAGAGCTTGTGTCTGGTTGTGAAACCTCATTTTTTTTTCACTGTTATACTGACTTGGGGCTCACTGATGCAAACTATTCAGGCAATCATTTCACTTGGTCCATGGTATGATTTGGACTAAGATAGATAGAGTTCTGGTGAATCACCTGGTCCTTTCTCGGACCATTCACCAGCTGTAATCCAAATTGGTAATAGTCATACTACGGGGTAGCATAGTTTTAAATGTTATAATATATGGGGTTTGCATAATAATTTCCTTGACTTGATGGCCATTTCGTGGAATTTGGGGGTTTATGGCTCGCCGATGTTTGTTTTGTGCTCAAAGCTAAAGAAGTTAAAGTTGTCTTTAAAGGAGTTGGGCAAACATCATTTCAATCATATTTCAGAGAGGGTTAGTAGTATGGAAGGTGAGCTTCGGCATATTCAAATAGCTTTGCATAAGGACAGGGATAACTCTCAGCTTTAGGATATTGAGAAGAATATGCACTGCAATCTAGTCCATCTTAAATTAGCGGAGAAAATGTTCTTTAGACAGAAGCTCAAATGTGATTATTTCAAAGATTGTGATAGGGGTACCAATTTCTTTCACTCTATCATGGGTTAGAAGCAGCAAAAGAGGTTCATTGCTCCTATTATGGGCAGAATTGGAGTTCTTACTTCACCAAAATTAGAAGTTAGAGCTAAATTTGTAAAATTCTATCACAACCTCCTAGGTGTGTTGAAGGGAACGATGTTTTTGGACATGGATGTTATTCAGTGTGGGCTATGTCTTGCTACCTCAGCCTATGATGGTCTTCTTGCTCCTTTTTTGGGTGGGGACATTAAGGCGGCCTTGTTCAGTATTGGTAATGACAAAGCTCGTAGGCCAGATGATTTCTCTATGTTTTTCTTCAAAAAAAGCTTAGGCCAGATGACATTGTGGGGACCAACTTTGTCTTGGTTGTTCAGGATTTTTTCAACTCCGGCAAGATACTTATGCAAATAAATCACTCCATCATTGTGGGGACTTTAGAAAAGCCTATGACTCCTAGGTTTAGTGGGGTTTCTTAAAGAATCTTCTCGGCATGCTTAGGCTTCCTCCTAGGTTTGTCCATTTAATTATGCAATGTGTTGCTTCAGTCTCTTTCTCTGTTGCTGTTAATGGTAATCTTTGTGGTTTCTTCAAAGGTCAAATCGGTATCAGGCAGCGTCATCCCTTATCGCCTTATCCGTTCATTTGCTGCATGAAGTATTTCTCTAGAATGCTAAAGCAGTGTTCTTACTTATTGGGGTTCCACTTTCACTCAAAGTGTAGTTCGCTTGGCATTACTCATCTTGCATTTACTGATGATGTCCTCCTGCTTTGTTAAGGAGACCTTATTTCAGTGAAAATCCCTCATCAATAGCTTCGTACTTTTGGTAAAGTGTTAGGTCTTGATCTAAATCCCTCTAAATCCTCTATCTATTTTGGAGGAGTGAAAGAGACTGTGAAGACTAATATTCTACAGCAGACTGGTTTCTTCGAATGAGCCTTTCATTTTTTTTAGATCAAATGTAAGTATATTAAAGATCAAAGGAGAACAAAGCTAGAGCACTAGCAAGAAAAGAATATACAAGACTGAGAGAATCTCAACAAAAAAGAAAAAATGAAACTAGCAAAAGAGGGAACATGCTCCCTTTTCGAAAAACTAAAGAGGCCCAAGGAAAAGCACAAATGACCTTAGGCCTAGCCCACAAAAAAAGAGCCTAAAAATTAGCTTAGAGTTAGAGTTGAAGAGGGAAGCCCAAAGAACTGAAGACCCATATTTTGGCTCAAAGCCTAAACCAGGCCCAGCTTACTAAGAAGCCAACCCACAAAACCCATTGCTAGCCCACGACACATGAGGCATAGCAACCCAGCCCGAAGGGCAAACTGTTGAGCTTACAAAGGGGAAAGAAACAACCCAAACAAGACCCAACAACTGGCTGCCGGTAGTGAAGAAGACACTGCAAAGGGCCACTGAAGGATAAAGAAGCTACCTTTGTTGACAGCCGAAGGAGACAAATTAGCCCAAAACTGCTGAAAAGGGAAAGCTAGCGCAGAAAAACACTGCCCACACTCCTAGACACGCAAACCCCCTAAGCCAAAATAGAAAATTAGAAATGAGAGAGAACAGGAGGCCAGCTCACAAAAGCAAAGAAGCGCTCCCACATGCAACACCACGGTCAGAGGCAGGAGAACATAGGAGACTTTACACCAAAACAACTCTTGACTCGAACAAGAAGAAAAGGCCAGCACAAAAGCAACCCACATTCTAAGACTATTCACACACCATCCACCCTAAACTGACCATCCCACTCTACAAACCAATAGGAAACAGCCAAAAACCCAAAGGCAAACATTTAACCATCTGGCAGCACACCAAACAAAATAGCCTGCACCCAAAAGCTTTCACACCGTAAGCCAAGAAACCCAATCAGCTTCGAGTAACACCAAATTGATAACAAGGAGGAGGGAACCAGAGGCTAGCTAAGAACCAACCTACAACGAAAACTAAGACCAGGGAACATCATCCAAAATTTAAGTTGAGGTGGTCTTTTTCTCAAAAATGGAAGATGGTAAAAAACATTTCTTGGAATTTACGAAAGATACGATGAACTGAATTTTACGCCGAATGAAAAATCTTTTGGTTACGCTCTTCCTACATTAAGTACACTATAATACCTAGAGTAATCCACCTGAGTCTAATCTCCATACTATGATTACTTGTGTTAAGACTGCAAAGAGAACTAAGCAAGATTGACATCCTACAGCGAATCCTCAGCCAAGACTTAATTAAGTTCCAAAGCTGTGTGGACCAGCAATAAACAAAAAATAAATGTTAATGAGATTCATTTCCCTTCTGAACAAAAGAGACAGGTTGGGTCTAGAGACATGAATTGGAGTTGATCCTTCATATGTAGCTTGCCCAAGGAGACTAGCTAGAGAATGAAATTGTATCACCGCATAGACCAAAAATCCCAAACCACTTGCAACCAGTGAACTTCTTCCCTCTAGATCTGAAGTAATTATAAGCATTTATGGAGAATTTAACACTACTATCCCAACAACTAACTAAATTAATCACAGCAATTTGAATTCCATTAGTCTCCAAGAGCTAATTTTTTAGGCGCAATATGGCCTTCCAAAGCAGGGAAGATATTTTACTAGCTTGTGCTACCTAGATACCAGAAGAGTCGAGGTAAACATGGTGCATCCATTGAATCCAGATGGAATCAGCTTTAAGATGGATATTCCAAAAATGATGAGCTAGAACGGCTTTGCTTCGAGCTTTCAAGTCCAATAAGCCTAGACCCCCTTCATTCTTCGGAAGACAAACCGATTTCCAGGCTACCAAAGCCGACTTCTTACCAATACAACCTGACCATAAGAAACTCCTGCAAATGCTAATAATACAGGAGATAACGGCACTCGAGATAGAAAATATACCAACCTAAAATTGTACCATTCCATTCAACACGGATCTCAGCAGCTCCAACCACCCCGCATATGAAAGGAACTTACCCATCCAACCCTGGATCGCTAGCTCCAACTTGTTAAAAAGAGGTGTAAACTGACTAGCCAAAAGCTGATGGGGGCTAAGCGGCACCCCTAAATAATTAAAAGAAAAGGTTCCTTCAACCAAACCAGTAAGCTGTAAAATATTAGTCTTCACATACTCTTTCACCCCTTCAACATAAATACAGGACTTAGAGGGATTAAGATCAAGACCTGACAGTTTTCCAAAAACTCGAAGCTACTAAGATAAGATTTGCACTGAAGAAAGATCTCCCCGAGAAAGGAGGACATCGTCGGCAAAAGCAAGATGGAAAATGTCAAGAAAACAGCACTTCAAATAAAACTAAAAACCCGATAAGCTAGAAGATTGTTTGAGCATCCTAGAAAAATACTCCATGCAGCAAATAAAGAGGTAAGGCGATAAAGGGTCACCCTACCTGATACCGCTCTGACCTTCGAAGAACCCATAAAGGTTTCCATTAATAGCAATAAAGTAAGAGGCAAAAGAAACACATTGCATGATCAGGTGCACAACCTTGGGAGGGAACCCAAGCATATCGAGAAGACTCTGCAAGAAACCCCACTGAACCGAGTCAAAGGCCTTTTGGAAATCAATTTCCATAAGATATTTTAGAGAGGTCCTCTTGCGACCATAATCCCAAAGCAACTCCTGAACCAAGAAGATATTATCTGCCATTTTATGACCCCCTAAAAAGGCATTCTGCATTGGACTAATAATGTTTGGCAATACCCGAGCTAGCTGTCCGAAAGCAACTTAGAGATCACTTTATAAATGACATTACAACAAAAGACTGGCCGGAAGTCACTAGAAGAAGAGACATTAGTAGATTTAGGAATCAATGAAATGATGGAGTGGTTTATCCACTTAAGAATCTTTCTAGTGTGGAAGAAGACCTGAATTGCCAAAACAAAGTCTATCCCCATAATATCCCAAGCTTTTTTGAAGAAAAAAGCAAAATAGCTGTCGGGCCTAGGGGCTTTCTCATTACCAATACCAAAGAGGGCCGTTTTAGTACCCTTACTCGAAAGGGGGGCAAGAAGGCCAACATGGGTGTAGTTATTAAGATAAGGCTCACCTAGAATCACACCCAAATCCAAAGGCAAAGAATCTTTTGACATGCCTAATAGGTTTTGATAGTAGGCTACAAATTATGCCCCCACCTTCGATTCAGAAGTAGTAAGAATACCGTCCCTGCCCACAATAGAAGTTATGAACCACTTTTGATGCTTCTGACCCATAATAACATGAAAGAAATTGGAGCCCCTGTCACAGTCTTTAAAATAATTACACTTAAGCCTTTGACTGAAAAACATCTTCTCTACTGCTTTGAGATTAACCAGATTCCAGCACAAGATCTTCTCCCTATTAAGTAACTGAGAATTGTCTTTATCATACTACAAAACAGTTTGAATATGCCAAAAATCATCTTCCATAGTATTAACCCGCTAAGAGATATGACTAAAATGAAGCTTGCCCAACTCCTTCAAAGGCAACTTTAACTGCTTCACCTTAGAGCACAAAACAAACATCGGTGAGCCATACACATCCAAGTTCCACAAGGTGGTCGTTAAGTCAAGGAAATTATCATGCAAATCCCATATATTAAAGAATTTGAAGTTGTGCAGCCCTGAAGCAAGGCTATTACCAATCCGGGTAACTGTTGAAGAATGATCCAAGAAAGGACCAGACGGCTTATAAAAAACCTAAATAGGACTATGAATGGAGGACCACACATGATTCTCCATAACTCTATCTAACTTAGTCCATATTTTGCCATTGGACCAAGTAAAATGACTGCTTAAATAGTTTACATCAGAGAACCCCAAAGTCAGTATAACAGTGAAAAAAATATGAGGTTTCATAACTAGACATAGGCACTCCTCTGTGCTTATCTGTTTGGGACATAATAGCATTAAAATCCCCTAGGATCATACAAGGAGAACTTGAATCGCAACCTCAAAGATCATTCCAGAGAGCCCTCCTAGTAACCACTATATTATATACCAATACACAAAAGTAGCTCTAAAATTGATTTGATGGACAAGGCTGCAAATGTTGACATGAAGACCATATGCTGAACTTGCATTCAAGTTTACCGATATAGAGGACAGGTTCCAAAACACAATGACCCAAGCAATATTACCAGCCACCTCAGTATTGGACAAAAAACTTCCAATTCTTTAGACAAAACTTCTGCATACTAGCTACTTTTGCTGTAAAAAGCTTAGATACCAAAAAAACCAAAAACGCCCACACCTTTCCTCCTGATGAGGTTAACCACCTCATGCTGCTTCAGAGGGCTATTAAGCCCCCTTATATTCTAGCAATAGATTAACATAGATCTATCAGAGCTAAGGCTGCTGCAGAGGGCTATTAAGCCCCTTAATATTCTAGCAATAGATTAACATAGATCAATCAAAGCTAAAGCCTTCAACCCTTTGCTCCTGGTAAGAACACCTGTCCACCAAATACCACTTCGCATGGTCACACCACATAACGGGTCCACTTTTATTCCCACCAAACAAACTGGATCCCCAACACTAGTCACAACTACTACATTATCATTAGCCACTCTAGATTTTTCATTTTTCTTTTTAAAAATCATCCACTTGCTGGCCTTAGATTCCATTTGCAATAGATTAACCCACTGCTCATTAAAAGATTCATTCAAAGAAGAACCCTGCACATCACTAGGTCGAGAGGGCTCTTCGCAATCAATTGGCTGAGAGGCCTTTTCATTAGTAATAGCCCGAGAGGGCTCATAGCTCAATTGCTTCTTAATCAGTGTAGCCTGATTAAGAATCACCTCTTTAATTGGAACCCACCATTTCACTAAAACTTTCTCAACTGTCGATCCTACCTTGGTTGTCACTAGAGCTAAAGGCACTTTCTTATCCAACGAATAGGGACAAAGAGAAGTGTTATGGCCAATGACTTTACAATGCTTACAAAATCTCAGCAATGTTTCATAAACATTCTGATTCAAAGATGCACCATTAGGCAGTGCAATGCATATCGTATATTTAAGATCACCAAGCAAATCAATCTCCACAAGAATTCTAGCAAATCATAACTGGGACTAGATGACATTAACATATCACATTGAATAGGCTTACTAAGAACACTCCCAATCTTACATAAACAAACTAGCAACTCATTACAGTGGGAGATTAGAAAGCTTAATCCAAACCGAGACGGTGGATATATCCGCAGTTGAAAAATCAAAAAATTCAGGCATAAATTTCAATATCAAAGGTTGACCATACATTAGGTTAGGACCTCCACTAAAAATAACAAGTTTATCTTTCTCATGCATAAATTGATAAACTAACCAACTCAATTCATGAATGGTTAGCGAAGCTTTACACTTCCAAGAGTTAACGATAACATTATTAAGTGCTTTGAATCCTGGAAATTTACCAGCAACATACCCTATAATGCAATACTTCCATATATTCTTGAGATTACCAAGGTCATTCTCAAGCAAGAAACAAGAAGAGACATTATTAAGTTTAGAAAAACGTACCAATTTAGTCCTGCTTTTTTGCACTACGATTAGAAGAGAACAAGTCTTTCCATTTGCCATTCGTTGCTTAACTATTCTTCAAACCACTCTTCACTGCCGAGCTCCCTAAGACTTCCCTAACATTGGAGCTATCATTTTCCTTTTCTTTGGATGGAGAAGGAGGAGAGAACTTCCTTGCCCTTAAGGTCTGCTGCGAATGACAACAAAAGCCCAGCTTCTTCTTCCCTCGAACACTTAGGAGTTGTTGCTATTGAAAACATAGCTTGGGAACTGGAGTGAGATCCATGTTGAACCCTAGCTTTGGACAAAGGAGAAGAAGATGAAGTATTTTACAAGGCCATAATGGCTGACATCACCTTAGCCATGAGCAAAGGGGGGAAGACACTAGCAGCCCCTCTATCGAGACAGTAATTTTTGCTGCTAATAACTGAACTTGGGAGCGAGAACTTCATTGATCATTAGTTTTAGACAGAGGAGAAGAAGAAAATGGAGCATTTTCCTAGGCCAAAGTGTTTATCATCACCTCAGTTGAGGGTAGAGGAGGGAAAACACCAGCAGCCCCCCTGCCGAGATAACATCTCTCTCAATTCCTTCAACATTTACTATTGCCACTCCTGCAGCAACCAATGTTTCAGCTTCTTCCTGCATGTTGTATTGTGCATGGCTGTCATAGGGCACAAGACCGTCATCTAACACCTTAGATATGGGAGAGGAGAAGAACTTGGAAGCATGAGCTTCATCTTCCCTACACAAGTCTAAACCATACTCATCTTCTTCTTCATTATCTTCAAAATTTGCATAATTAGGACCAAGGCTGCCATGGGGATGGCTAGGGATGGTCGGGCATGAACCACTACTTTCATAACCATGTTTCCTTTGCATACTAGAGGAGGAAGCAGAGACTGGAATGGGGGGCTGTAAGAGAAAAACCAAACTCTTGCCATAACCCCTCATCATTTCCTAACTTAAAAACACCTTTTTCTCTTTGTTTTTGGCCATGAAATCAATCAAAGAAGGAAAAACAAAAGAGCACTTAGAAGAAGCTTAGGTTTATTGGCACCATCAAATAGGAGAAATCTTATCAAAGGAAGGAGAACATCTCTCTCTACTTTCTCTCTCTATGTGGCCAAAGTGAAAGGAAGGAGCCTTTCCTTTTACTTACTTGAGAGTGCCTCTTAGCCCCCATCGATTTTTGGCGAGTCAGTACACTCCTCTTTTACACAAGCTAGAGATAGCTATTCAAGGTTGGTTAAGTAAATTCCTTACTTATGATAGGAGGTTGGAGTTGTTGCGGTCTGTGTTGAATGGGATGGTTCAATTCTAGGTTGGAATCTTTCTTATCCCGAGGGTTGTTATGTCTTATATCATTAATATTTGCAGGATTTTTTTGCGGTCAGGGTGTATTGGGAAACGAGCTACTCTGGTGGCTTTCAAGCTTGTCTTTCGAAGAATAAGGGGGCCTAGGTCTGTTGGATTTGAAAACCAGGAGTAGATCTGTCTTAGTCAGTCATATTTGGAATATTCATCTTGAAGCAAACTCCATCTAGATTTAGTGGGTGCACCACGTCTACCTCAATTCTTATATCATCTAGGTTGCGCAACCGCACAAAACCTCCTCCTCGCTATAGAAGGCCATTCTACTTTAAAAAATAGTTAATGGAAGCAAGTGGAAATCAGGAAGTTGCTATTAACTTGGTTAGAAGCTGGGATAGTGGAGAGAAATTCTCTAGGAATGCTTATGATTATTTCAGACTTCGAGGGGCAGTTCATTGGTTACATGTCATTTGAGATTCTTGGTCTATGCCCCTGTATAATTTTATGTCTTTAGACCCAATCTTTCTCCTTTGTTCACAGGATATTGAAATTCATCAACACTTATTTTTTGCTTGTAGTTGGTCAATGTAGCTTTGGAACCTAATTAAGTCCTGGCTGAGGATTCATTGACAAATGTTATCCTTAGGTAGTGCTCTTCATGGTCTCAACACGGGTGGGCATAGCATAGAGACTAGGTTAAGGCGAGTTTCGTTGGGAATTACGGTATACTTAATTTGGGAGGAGCGTCATAATCCGGTTTTCCACTCAACTCAATTGTTGATGCTCAAAATCTTCCATAAATTTCAGGAAATGTTCTATACCATTTTCCACTTCATGAAAAGAACCACCACAAGCTAAATTTTGGATGAAGGTCCTTCCCTCTCAGTCCAGGTTTTAGGAAAAGGCTGGGTCGTTGCATGGGTTCGATGAGTCAACTTGGGTTGGGTGAGATGTCATGGTCTAGTTGGATGGGGAGTGCTTGTATGGTTTGTGCCTTTTCCATTTTAGTGTTGTTGCCTTTGAATCTTTGATGTGTGCCATGGGGTTTTGGTTTGCTTTTGTGTGCTAGCTGTTTGCCTTTAGGGATGTCTTGGGTGATATGCAGTTGCAGGGTGAACAATTCTTCACCTTTGAGTTTGTGGTGTGCTCTTTTTTCTCCTGCAAGTCCTCCTAGGCAGATAGGCTGACTTATTTGGTAGGTTGATTCTTAGGGGTTTGGATGGTGCACTAGGTTTCTTCTTTTGAGGCTGTCTTGGGTGTTGTGCTGCTGCAGTGTGATAAAGTCTTTTTCTTTCAGCTCTTGGCGTGATGTGTAACTCCTTTTTTCTCCCTTACAGGTCTTTCTTTGGTAGTTTTCAGTTGTTGGCGTATTGCAGTCTTCCCTGCAAGTTTGTCTCGGCAACTGAAGTGCATGGCTGCGTGTTGTTATCGTTTCTTTCTTCTTTTGGATGCCTTGGGAGGGCAACTTTTGGCATCCTTTTTCAGCCATTCCTCTTTTGGCTGGATGGTTTTCAAGGCTTTATCTTATGACAAGTGGTTGGTCATGGCTTGGTTTTGTCTCCCCTTTTCTCTTCCATTTCTTGTTGAGCCTTTTGGGTTAGTTTTGATGATGGATGGGCCAGGCTTCTATGGGTTTTGGGCCTTTTAGGGGGCCATTTCTGTTAGGCTTAATCTGTGTCTTTGGGCTCCTTCGCTGATTCTTTTTAGCCTTGTTATAGCTTTTGTTTTTACAGTTTAGGAGCATGTTTCCTTCTTCGCTTGTATTTTTTGTTTTGTTCTTTCAGAGGTTATTCCTCTATTTCTGTATATTTTTGAACTTGCTAGTTTTCGTTAGCTTGTTTCTCCTTGATCTTTTATATACTTACATTTGATAAAAAAAAAAAAAAATTGGGTTAGATTGATCTTGGGGTTGCGAATACCATTAAATTCCGCTAGGGTTCACATCAATTAGTCTCATATATTTATAAGAAAAATAATCATTTTCATTTGTTTGAATGCCTTACATATAATAATTAGAAAATTTAACACTTAAAAATATTAACAAAAAGGCAATTACCCCGAAAAAAAATATTATTACATTTAAAAATATTATTTGACTTGAGGAATAAATAGAAATTTTTTTAAGGGAAAAAATAATAAATGTTAATTTTCAAATGATCATTAAAAGAAATTAAACTTATAAATTAAATTAAAAAAAAAACCTTAATAACAGAGGGAAAAAATTAAAAACAAAAATCAAGAGCATTTACATATAAGCATGAACAAAAATAGTAACCATTTATATATATATATATATATATATATATATATATATATATATATATATATATATATAGGAATTAAAATAAAACCAAAGATTAAAAGTATAAAAGTCGAAATGAAAAACAAATGTATATTAAATTTAATATAAATGATAAAAATGAGTCAAATCTACACTTTGATACCGAAAAAAATAAAGAATTTCATCTCAAATTGGAAATTAAAAGTTTGAAGACTGAAATGAAACTCGAATGTATAATGAATTTCCATTCAAGGATACAATTGAAAGAAATTAGAACTTTGATACTGAATATATTACGCATTTCACAAAAATCCAGAAATCAAAAGATTAAGGATCGAAATGAAACTACAATATCTAATTAATTGTCATTGAAGGATACAAGTGAAATAAATTAAAACTTCTATAACAAAAATCAGGACCACAAAATACAATCAAATAATCAAGGACTAAAATGAAACTATCAACATTACTGGTGACTCCCGTTAACGTTTGCGGGAAGGAGAGAAATGGTGGAACAGACGTTTGATTGTCAATGGGAACAATTCAAGCCACCATTAGAGGCAACACACTCAACCATCAGCTGGAGGGCATGGAGGCAAATCTAGTGACACGCTAGTTGCAAATTTTTAACAGCTGAAGTAAACGTCATGCGCCACTCGAAGGGGGCGTGAGTCCAAAATTCAGAAACGCGTCCAAAGGATGTGCCTGCTACTGTCAGCAAGAATTTGTTTCTTAAACCTGGTCATTTACTGAATAACCCCTAACCCTAATTCTTGAATTTTATCTTTTATAGGGATAAATAAGTATTAGCACACCCGAATTACTGTTCACACTTGAATAAAAAATAGTTAAAGAAAGTGTCAATTACTGACTTACCCCTCCTACTATTTAAGTATTTTTATCTTTAATGAGGGTAGATCGGTAGTTACCCTTTTCTGATACTGTTTATTGAAATTGTGTAAATACCATTTAACCCCTGCATGCAAAATATGGTTTTGTCTTATTGGGGGCATTTCGGTTATTGTACTATACAAGTTAAAGAAAAAAAAATGAAAAAACCCTGACTCCAAGGCTTAAATGAAGGCGCATTGGGAGGTAAAATAATAATTTTATTACTCTAATCCACAATGAACTGTGTCTATAATTACAGTCAAAACACAACATATTTTAGGTTTCTCTTTAATTTTAGGTTTCTCTTTAGGGCCTGTTCGGGAGGGTGGTTGCGGTAGCTTTTGAAAGTGCTTTTCGTGCCGAAATCTATTTAAATGATATTTTTTTATTTTTTAAAAATTATTTTTGATATCAGCACATCAAAATGATCTAAAAACACTTACCGCAAGTTTTTAAAATTAAAAAAAAAAAGACCAAAAGCAGCTAAAAAGACTTTTGGCCGCTGTCCCAAACGGGGTATTAATATAAAAAAGAAAGAAGCATAGACAAATAAAAAAAACAACGCGTAACTCCTCCGTGTAATTCCTTTTAATTTGTCGCCCGTTATTGTTACTCCTGCGTGTCTAAAATAGATCTTGTCCGTTTAGTTTAGTTATTGTCCATTTAGTTTACCTTACCCCCAACTCGAGAAAGAAGGTGTAACTCCTGCCATGTCAAGTGTCAACTACCAACCTCTTTAGCGCCAATTTTATTTTTTATTTCCATTAAGAAATTCCCTCACCCTTCCTCTCATAACCCAACCAACCATCCAATCACACATTGCCAATTCATCTTTTTCTTCACGTCCTGTACTGCTGTAGCGTCCACTAGCTATCCTATAACACCACGGAAATTTTTATATGTTAAGGGGGTGTTTGGGAAGTCATCCAAAAGCGTTTTTGAGTGCTTTTGGTCTATTTTTTTTTTTTTTGAATTTTAAAAATATACGGTTAGTGTTTTTAGATCATTTTGATGTGCTGATATCAAAAATGATTTTTAAAAAATAAAAAAAATATCATTTTAATGTATTTCGGCACGAAACACACTTTCAAAAGCTAAGCAACAGCTCTCCCAAACACCCTCTAAATTAATCCAACCGCGAAACCATGTAACCTTATTCTCTTTCTATGAAATGCGACCGTCCGATCATTGAATGGAAGGAAAAGCGTCAGATTAGAAATAAAACTGAAATCCAACCATTCAATAAAAGAAGAAAAATTGAATTTCAAATTCACTTGAGAGAGGGGGGAGAGAGACACCAAGGAAGAACACCGGGCAAACCCAAACCCAAAGCCGAAAGCCCCTCCTTTTGCCACCCTACAGTCCTTTTTCTCTCTGTCTCTCCTCCACGTTTTATGGATCAAGGCTTTTTGTAATTATTTTTCTTTTATTTTTTATTTGTGAGAAGTTTTGGTTTTGGATTTTTGTTTGAGCTGATTAATCGCTCATTTGGTGAGTAACCGTGTGTTTTGGATGATTTATGTGCATTTTCTGGATCTGAAGGCTGGATATTGGGGACGCAATTGTGTAATTATTGAGAGGGAATTTGTGTAATTTTGGAAATTATTTTGAAAATAGATGGGGGAAAGTGAGGGAAGCGAATTCCCTCCAAAAAAGCAGCAGCAATCCGAGACTGCAGACTTTCCGGCCAAAAGGCTAGCCAGACAGTTAGATTTCACACAGGGTGTCCTTCCTGACCATCCTCAATCGCAGTCATCGCCTGTGGCGGTTAAGCCGTTGCCCGCGCAGTGCCAGCTGCAGCCTCACCCACAACCGCAACCACAGGTGGTTTCGATTCTTGTGTCACCGCAACAGCAGACGCAGAAGCAGCCAGCAGTGAGGGTTGTGTGAGTTACAGCTTGACATTTTTGAAAAGAAAAAAATTGCCTTGTGAGATTGTATGTGCTGGGTAAATTACTGAATTTTGCAAGTTTTCATTTGGAAGAATTGATGTCAAACAAACGGGAAATTTACCATTTTGTGGGCTTGATTGGATTTTTTGTTTGAAAGTTTGATTTTGGAGTTGCAGAGTTGTCATCTTTGCGAGTTTTTGAGGGTTCTTGTCACTGTTCTTCACTGCTCTTTTTCCCATTAATAGAAAATTACCCTTTTTAGCCGAGGTGCAGTTTTTTTATTTTCAAAGAGAGTTTGCGTAGTTTTCTTTGATCCAGGTATAATGGGCCTGATGCTTTGTTGAGGTCATCTTCAAATTAGATTGTAAGAAGGGAACCGTATGCCCGCCCCCCCCCCCCCTGTAAATGTGATTCCTTGCTATGGCATTTGTTTTCCCTTTTCTTTTGGTGAAGATATTTTTGCGTAGACAGGTCCAGACCTTTTCAAATTAGATGCCTTTAGTGAATAATTGCTCTGAAAATGAATTTGAGAGAAGTTTTGGTAGAGACAGGCATTCTTAATTTGAAAGTGTTGATCAAGACACACAATTAGTTTGCCATTATGGCATTCTTTCAATTTTTCATCCATTTATTTCCTTCCTACGTGTCTAAGACTGCTCTTTTCTTTCTTTCTTTTTTCTCCTTATATTCAGGAAACCAGAGTCACCAAAATCAAGACCAAGACCAAATGCTGAATTAAAAGATGGCACTCCGAAGAAGCAAAAACAGTGCAACTGTAAACACTCGCGGTGCTTAAAGCTGTAAGTATATCATCATCATGGTGATGTTTCCTCATTGGGATGATATTCCGTTCTGCTTTAGAGTCAATGTATTGCTGTTTTCTTTTCCAGTGAAATTTAAATCAAATATATCTTGTTACTACTTAATTTGGTCCTGGGATTTATTGCTGGCTTCCTTTTCTATTTGAGAATATTAAAAATGGGGTTACAGGTGTCAACTTTTTATAGAGTTATTTCAACAGGAAAAGAAACAATTTTAAACTCGTTTTCCTTCTTATATCCAGGAAGTACACGTTTAAATGCAACACTGGAGGTCTGGTACTAATCATCTGATGCTTTATGCGTTAAATGATTTTCATAAATGTAAAAATGTTGCCTAGAACAACACCCAGGCAGCTTCCTCGAATCATTTTTAAATTACAGGGCCTGCTTTCTGTGCTTCAGTCACACGATACCCTAGCAATTTCTGTTTAATGGATTTCGGGTTTGCTAACTTTCCTGGTTTTCTGAGAATGATATTATGTCAATTCATGTACTCACTGGCTGGTAGAAGAAATTTTACTGATATATAATTTTTTTCATGTCTTGAGCAGTTATTGTGAGTGCTTTGCTTCCGGAACATACTGTGATGGGTGCAATTGTGTTAACTGTTATAACAATGTTGAAAATGAGGCTGCCAGGCGAGAAGCTGTTGAAGCAACTTTAGAGCGTAACCCAAATGCATTCAGGCCAAAAATTGCAAGCAGTCCACATGGAACACGGGATAGTCAGGTTTGTTGGTTAAACCTACCTAGACTACTTTTCAGCTGAACGCTATTATGAAGTTTATCAACCAAACATTGAGCCCTGTTTCTGTTTTTGGAAATCTCTACATTTAATTTACATGTGAGCCTTTAACATATTAGCCTTTCCTTTGTCTTTGCTTTTCCTCATGTCTTGTTGGAATAGGAGCCAAGATAGCCCTTTGTATCTCTTTTCCATTTTTTTATGTAATTTAAATGAGAAGTTTTGTACCTGAAGCCAAAGTTACATTTTATCTTCGACTGTGAAGGTTTTGAGTGGTGGTTGTCTTTTTACTTTTTGCTTTGTGCATGAAAGTGTTGCACGACTTGAGATGTGACATAATTTACAACAATAAACTTTTTTGACATTCTCATTTCCTTTGTCTTGAATGCTTATTTTGTTATTCTGTTTATTTTTCATTATTAAGAGAACTTCATCTATCAAAATATTCATTAGATATCAAACCTTTCCCCTATGAATTTTTCCCTGAAATAAATCCTCATGTGCTGAACTTCTTAATGTGGAGTTTGTTTCATTTATGTTGAATTTATTCATTAAGAAAATTACAGAACACCCTTGTGATAGATGCATTGGTAAAAATTCATTGCTTGTTACTGTTGAATTTAAATGAAGCACCTTTGTTTAGAATTCACTGGGGGCCTTTTATTTTATATTTTTATTACATACTACTGTTTTCTGGTGTTGATGGCGATCTTATCATATTAAAAGGTTGGAAACAATTGCAGGAAGAGACTGGGGAAGGATTGGTGTTTGTAAAGCACAATAAGGGATGTCACTGCAAGAAATCTGGATGTCTCAAAAAGTACTGTGAATGTTTCCAAGCTAACATTCTTTGTTCTGAAAATTGTAAATGCATGGACTGCAAGAACTTTGAAGGCAGTGAAGAGAGACAGGCTCTATTTCATGGTGACCATGGCAACAACATGGCATATATTCAACAGGCTGCAAATGCTGCAATAACTGGGGCTATAGGATCTTCTGGCTATGCTTCCCTGCCTGTATCTAGGAAGAGAAAAGGTCAGGAGCTTTTCTTTGGGAAGACAGTGAAGGACCCATCATTTCACAGGCTTGGACATTTTCAACAGGTAAATGTCCTCTTAGCATATCTGGTTAATTTTGTATCAAAGATATTTTTTTATTTGCAACTATGGTTTTGTAAAAGCTACCCAATCTAAGCAGTTAACAATTCGATGCATAAAATAGGCTATTAGTTTATAGAGACAAATCAGGAAGAAGAAGATAGACATAATCATAAAACTTGCTTCTTCTGTCCCTGAGTTGCAGTTCAAATCTACAAATCACATCCTTATTGCTATTTCTTGGATCCATTGATTGGTACTGAATCATTATATTTGGGTACTTGTCTATAGCACATGACAGTGTTACTGTGTTTTTTGTGTTCATAGGTTAGCCACATCAGGCATGCTGCACTTTCCTCTCTGTTGCCTTCCAATCCTGTTGCTCGTGCTGGGAATACTTCAACTTTGGGCTCTTCAAAAATCACATACAGGTATAGTGGCTGTTTGTCTTCATGAAAACATTACCAATATTCATGCTCACAAAACTTTCATGTCATGATTGCAGGTCTCTTTTGGCAGACATTATCCAATCACAAGACATAAAAGAACTTTGCTCAGTTTTCATGGTTCTGTCAGGAGAAGCTGCCAAGACACTTTCAGGTGTAACCATGCTCATATATGTTAAATTGTTTTGACTTGTCAAGAATGTTGTTTTTCCTAATAAAAAAACAATGATAGAATTTTCATTTCTTGAAAATTTAACTGGTACAGCAATATACAAAGGCATTGCAAATCCTCCAGAGGACAGTATAATTACTTAGAAGAGGATTATTGAAAATTTCCATAACATTTGTATCTTGATTCACTAGCTTAGTATTATACGCATGGTAGAACCCAGGAACACCAACAGCTGCTTGAGATGTAAGATGTCAAAAACTATGGCTCTATATCCCACAAGACTGCGTCATCATGATTAATTTCCTTTATGAGATCCAAATAATCGCACTCAATTACCATACCATGCCAACCTTTTTCTATCAACCAGGGAAGAACTTCCTTAATGGTCAAAGCCTCCATAATCTTTGGATTAGAAACACACTTGTAGAAAATAGCTCTACAGCTACCAAACAGCCCTGACTATCATGCAAAACAATTCTCAAACCACCACGTTGTGACTGATTATTCAAAGAGGCATCCACCTTACAAATGAAAAAAATCTTGAGTAGGAACACAACAACTCCTAATTGCAGAAGCAGTTGCAGTAGAACTAGCTGATCTCCGGTTAGGCAAGCTACCACTCACAGCTTCAACATATTCAAGGCAGTGGTTCAGAATGTTCAAGGACAACATGTTCTTATGTGCTTTATATTGCATCTTTTCATTTGCATAATATTCCTTTGATTTGAGTATCAGAATAGCACACATTTTTTTTCCATGCTTTATTTATGAGAACTCTTGATTATATTTTGTATGTTCAGAATGAACTTTTTTGTCATTCTTGTATCAACGCAGTATAGATTTCAGAACTCAGTACATGTTTCCTTCTTTATGAAGCTGTTGAGAGTCCCGTATTTGCATTGATGTCTAATCAAGCAGGCTGGATAAAAGAGGCAGTTTTCTTTGAAAGATGGTTTTTGCTTCTAGGTTTGGATGAAAAGGAAATTTATTATGAGATTGATAGTTCTGCCAAATGGAGGAATTTGGAGATAGTGCTACCCTTCAGCATTTAAACATGAAGTAGCCTCTCTCTATTTCCTCAAAAGAAAGAAAAATAGCATGCTGCATGCATTCAGCTTTCTGAGCCTTCTCTGGCGATAGAAGTATGCTCTCTTTAAAGCTGTAAACCCCTCCCCCCCTTTCTATTCTCATACAGGTTGCTCCATCTGCAACAAAAGATACCTTCCATGTCTACTTTACACTTGATACTCCATATAACAAGTGTTCTTTTCCCATTCTGCATCCCTTCCATGTCTCTAAAAGCTTTATGAGATGGTTGAGGACATGCATGTCTGCTCTTTTTTGCATGTTCTTTTCCCTGTCCTTAATAGTCTGCTCTTTTCAACCTGTTAACTCTCTTCTGAATGTGTTTTTTCAAAACTGACTAGATCACCTATGATATCTTTGTCCAGTTTGGTTTGCTACTGTTCATCTCTTTGAGCAGACTATGTTCCCAGGGTTAGCATGTGATGTACAAACCTTTATGTCTGAGATTTTCAAAAAGTTGGTTTGCTAAAGGAGGGGCTGGGACTTGATGTAGTTTATCACATTTCCTCCACCATGTGAGAAGCAGTCAGCTTCATATTTGTTACAATTTGCAATTTTTTTTATGGTAAACCAAGTACTCCTAACTAATTAGATATATGAAAAAGTCCAACTATTTATCCATTGTAAATATGTTTATGCTCTGTAGCCTTATTTTATTCTTGAAAAATAAACTCTGAATTGTACAGAGCTATAACTGGTCTAATAAATGGGTGTTCCTTTAGAGTGTTCACATGTTATGAAACATACTGCTACCAATATCTAATGAATGGGCTTTCCTATGAAATTTTTATATGTCCAGACCAAAGAAATTCAACAAAAAAACGAGTAGAAGATCAAAGTGACACTTTTCCTTATTCATCTACCCAAGAAAGGTTGCAGAGCCAGAAGGAATTTGATGCTGATATAATTGTTTCTAATGATTGTTCAAGTGCAAACCATGCTGATGAAGGAGCCCCTGATGATTGTAGCTTAGACGGTGCTGATATGCCAAAAGGAAGGCCAATGTCTCCTGGGACTTTGGCATTGATGTGCGATGAACAAGATACAATCTTTATGGCAGCTGCTTCCCCGGATGGGTTGTTGGGCTATGATTGCAACAGTCCTTCACAGCTGCCTTGTGGACAAGGCATGACAGAGGCTCATGCAGAGCAAGAAAGAATTGTTTTAACGAAGTTTCGAGATTGCCTTAATAGGCTCATCACATTCGGGGAAATAAAAGGCAAGTTTCTCTCCTTTCTCCAATTTTTTACACCTTAATGGCTCTAGAAAAAGGAAATGCTAGGTCTAGTATACCTCATGTTTAATGACAAGAAACTAGCATGTCCTAACACATATTGCTAAGTTGTCTATTTTATTAAATGTTTCTCCAAAATAAACTTTGCTTTTTGTTTCTTATTGGTACTTTGTTAAATTTGTAAATATATCGCCTTAATGGAAGTTACAGAGTTGTTTTCTATTAGTGTGCAAAAGACAAATAGCCTCTTTGCAATCAGAAAATTGCATTTACTAGAATTTGTTTCTTACATTAGGAGGTGCATTGGGCCTAGGGTTACAATGGGAATAGCCCTCTTCGACCCCATAAACCGTACACATGTTCTCCCTTGGCTTTGAAGTTTTGAACTCAGGACCTCCGTAGTTGGAATTGGAAGGTCAAACCTTTAGGATGTACTCCTGTGGATGTGCAATTAACTACAACCAGCTACTGTAATTACATATGTCACTTGTTATGTAACTTACCTTCAGGGCCTACTCCTGTGGATTTGCAATTAACTACAATCAGCTACTGTAATCACATATGCCACTTGTTAGGTAACTTGCCTTTTCCGCCAGTCGATTGTGATGGTTTGGGCTTTCTGATTACAAGGGTTGTCTTTAGCTGCTCCATTTTAAGGTGCCATGTTTCAGATTCATAGTTGTGATCTCTGCTCTTATAATTAGTTAAATATATCTTTTAATTGCTTCAAATATTGTAAAATAATGTCAAGATTTAAACTTCAACAGAAACAAAGTGCTCATCATTAGCCAGAACTGAGCTGGGGAATGAAAAAGGCCCACCCAGCAAAGGTATAGCAAATACCAGAACTGGAACAGGGAGTCAACAGGGACCCTTTAGCAATGGGGTTGTTAAAGTTCCACCAGCTGCCAAACCACCCCAGATGGTTGCCTCTATAGTTGCCACCTCTAGCAGTGATCTTCAAAAATTTCCAAGCCTCCCACAAAATGGAGATAACAAACTTATGTCTTGAATAGAAATGTAAAGACATTTTAGCTCTGAAGATTGGCCCAAGGTACGCAACAGACCTGCAATACTACCACAATGCTAATGCAGACTTCAATGCTGATGCAGTCTCGAGTTAGTGTTTGGGCCTGGTTGTTGGAACTGACCAGGATTGGATTTATTGCCCTCGTAATAAATATATTATGCAGTAGTGTTTCTGCTTCAGCCATATTTCAAATCCAGTGGTAGAAGTTGCTGACCTTACAAATGCACAGGATATGGTTTCTATGATTACTTGCAGTTACCATCATATATTGTATCTTTAGATACTAGGGATTTTCTTGTTCTATTTACATTTGTTAAAAGAAAAGAGATAATTAATGATTTTTAATGGAATATGAAATTTCAAGTTTGATCCTTGAACTGAAAGCAGAAACGGCATTTCCTGTTAGTGTAATGATCCTGTTCCTATTTGCTGATTGTCTCTGCAATCTAGATGCTACATTCAACACTGGTTGTTTTTCTTAGTAGGGATTGCCTTTGCCAAAAAATCTTGAGGGGTTTGGTATCCTTTGAAGTTTATGGAAACAGAAAACTTGGCTGGGTTTGAAAACAATCAAGCATATGAGTTCGTTATAAGTTTTGTAAACCACTTTGGTTCTGAGGTATTTTGAAAATGGACCGTTGTTTTCTCACTTACAAAAAAAACAACAAAAACCAACGAGCTTTTCAAATAGATAAAGGGAAATGTTACTGGACACAAAAGCACCAATTTATTTTTTTTATTTCTTTAACATGCAAGATCATAAATTTATTTTTAAGATATATTCTAAATATTAAAATAAAAAATATTTTGTTTATATTTGTTTGACATTACAATGATTAAGATTTAACTTGATAAGATAAAAATCTTCTTACTAAGAAAATTTTTTCTTTAATCTTAGATAGATCAACAAATAAAAAACACAAAATCATTTTAATTTATATCAGATAAACAAACAATGTAACTTATATTAGATAAGATGTATTAGGGGTTTTACAACCTCTCTATACATAATCAATCCTCTTATCTAGATTCCGATACCAATTAGGGTTTGTAATGACTAAATATTAGGTGGAGACTTCTTTTTTCTCTTAATGATAAGAAACAATAATTCTTTGTTCTTTCACCTATCACTAGAGAGATCTCGATCCAGAAAGATAATTGTCATTACACCGTACATGGTGATAAAATGACAACTTTATTGAGAATAAGTGAACTAATTTTTTTTCCTTCTAATTATTGTGTTTTATATTTATAGGTTTACTTTTTTATTATTATTAACATGCATCCTTTTATGCTTTAAATTTTTACTTCTTTTATCTATCTTTTTATTATTAGCATGCATATTTTTACACTTAAATTATCTTTATATATTGCTCATGTATTCTATATTGGATATGGATTAATGCCCCATTAATAACCTTCTAGGCTAGGTGGGGGATTAGTCGTCGTCTGCCCTATGACTATTATTTAGGGTTAAGATATGCAAAACCCCAAACTTGCATCTGAGAGCATACATGCCTTAACCATTCCTCACAATGTTTCCTATATTATCTTTATGAATATTATCTCTAGGCAAGTTGAAGACTCTTTCAGATCAAGTAGAAAACCTACGCACACTCAATAAATAAAATCTATCATTAAGTTATATGTGATACTTATAATTTGCACCAAGTCAAACCTAACCATGCTAATCCTGTATTATTAGATTCTGAAATGAAATCACGTCTTCTATAAAATATCCATCTTTTCAAGAGTTAGATAAAGAATCTGAGTTGACACAATTAGTCGAAGGAAACTATCCAAGAATCAATGCTAGTGGACTGCTACGCATTATAGAGATAAATTACATGGTAAATGAACTAGATAAATTGCTAACTATTATGGGATATATCAATGAGATTCTATTTGAAAGGAAATATGGAAGGATTACACAACTAATAAGGCTTCCAGTACAAGCAATGGCTATAAAAGCCTTTATAAGTTCTTAGGATCCTAATTATAGGTGCTTTAGTTTTAGGAACATCAATATTAAAACCTATATTGGAGGAGTAGAGAGGATCCTACATTTCATCCACCTTAGATGAAAATTATAAGAAATAACTTCTAAGATAGTTGGATTATTATGACTGGGAAAAATGAGCTAGTTTAAGGTAGTAAATGGATAATTCAAGTGGAAGGTCATCAAAGCTAGAATGAGGGAGAATGCTGAGGAAAAAAAGGAGGAGATGAACGGTACAAGCTAATGGTCTTTTCCGTATTTGGATTAGTTCTCGTAACCCATCTTTTTTCCTAATGTGTTTTGCAATTCATCCATGATAAAAAAAACTTGAAAAATACTTTTTTACAGTTACCAATTGAACTTATAAATCTTATTTAAGGGATTATAAAAGTTATGAATCAATTTGAAAAGGCCAATCTATATCCATTATACATTTCATATATATAAGTATTAACATGTGACTATTTTTAGCATATATATATGCAAGAGTTGGGATATATATATACACAAAGAGGGTGCACAATTAGAAGCTGGATGTTAAAGGAAAATAAAGAGCCCTAAAGGTGATGTGGAAAAGCTAACTAGCCTATTTGAGAAGGTATTGCAAACAAGATGAGTGAAAGCTCAGATAATTCCATATCCAACAATTAAGGCTTCCTTTTAACATTAGGATTTGGACATCTTCAAAAAACCATTTCATAATTTTCCAGCACATCCCATTTATTTGCCTTATAAGGTTACTCTTTATATATATATATATATATATATATATATATATATATATATATATATATATAGTTGTAGTTAGCAAATAAGCTCCAACAGAGAATCCTAACAATAAGGCTTATGACAGATGGATAAAGTTTGAAGAAAAGATGAAAGTGATCGAGCAATCTAATCTATATGACCCTGTGAAAGCAGTTAAAATGTGTTTGGTACCAAATATCATAGTTCTATAGGACTTTTGAGTACTTCAATTTGTTAAATACATAAGAGCACAATACATGCGTTACCCACCTGAATGCTTATAACAACTAAATGGCTCAAGTGATCCATGATGAAAAATTACTCATCCATTTTCTTAGGATAGGCTCAATAATGTTGCATTCTCTTGCTACATGAGGCTTAATAGCAATGAGATCTAAGGGTGGCATAATTTAGTAGAAGCATATATAAAATAATATAGACTCAACATGGACATAATACCCAACAAATCTGGCCTTTTAATGATTGAGAAAGGAGATAGAAAGATAGTTCAAGAGTATGCCCAAAGGCAAAGAGAAAAGACCGCTCATGTTGATCCCTTGCCATTGGAAAAGAATGATAATTTATTTTCCAATACACCTTTCTTTGATCATCTAGTAGGTCCCTTTACTTAACATTTCATGGATTTTATGATTGTGGCTCATCGAATAGAGAAGGCCCTTAGAGTTGAGAAAATAACTGATTTAAATGAAAAGAAATGGTTTAATAGGAAGAAAACAAGATAGATGTCAGCAACCTTGGAAACTGAGTTATTGCAATTCCTACCAAAACCCTTTTTTTCCATCTATATAATAATAGTTCACATTAATTCTACCAATTACAAAACATTAAAATGTTTCAAACACATCATCCATTCTTTTTCTATTGGTCACCCTAACTCCCTCTCTTTCCACCATGATTGTTTCTTCCTATCATATAATGAGATGCTCACTTTACAATATTTTATAAAATAAAATAAAATTTTGGATGGACATCATTTTATCAACAAAAATAACTATTTGATTAAATAGAAAAATTATTTAATTAAAAAAATTTATTAAACACAATTGAGTACATTTCCTGCATTGCAAGATCAAATATTTTAGTTTATGTTTATCTTTATTTTTTTAAATTTAATCTTATTTTATTTGTATTGACACAAATAATTTTTTATTTATTTAATTAGATGAATATACAAAATTCTTTGATTTTTTTATTGAATTTTTTTATTCAAAAAATTCAAAAGTTTTATATGTTTATTTGTTATAATAAAAAATAAAATTACAGAACCTGCGATAAATTATGGTTAAATAGCTAGTAATGATCTAGATAATGTTTACAAGCGTAGTATCAATTATTTTTTACTATACTTTTTGCTTAGAAATATATAAAAATAATATTATTTTATTTTTAAAATTATATTTAATAAAATGATATTAAAACAATAAAAATATTAAAAAATGAAAAAAAAACTCTTACTTTTTATTAAAGAAGAAGGTAAACCGTGGGGGTTTGTAACTGTAGCAGCAGACACAAACCACTATGGATTGTAATAGTATAATTATTATTTTGCCTCTCAATTCATAAAATTTGAATTCTTGGACTCAGGGGGCATCTTAGACTATTTCATGGGTTCAGTTGGAATTCTCCAATTGTTTGGGGGTATTTGAGTTTTTTTGGGTATTTTTGTACTGTAAAACTAAGTTTTTACCCCTGCCAGCAGACAACAAACAATTGACTATCCAGGGGTATTTTTGATTTTTTACACTAACATGAACAGTAAAATAACCATATTATCATCAAATAAGATAAAAACCAAGAGTTGTTAGTGAAGGTGCTTATGGTATTTCAAATTTTTTCAAGAGTAGGCTGTAAAGATGTTCAAGTAATTTTATGTTTTTTTTGTTATTTTTTCTACAAAACACTATAGGTGCATTTGATTGACATGACAATGATTTTTTTCCTTACACTCCATGTAGGTGGCGCGTGTGACATCTTTCTAGTGGTTTTAGATGTCCATCTGGCATCTTAACGAATGCATTGTCATGTCCTCTTACATCGGTGGTTTGTCTGTCATTGCCCGGTAGCCAAAAACGTGAAGATAGTTGATTGATCTTTTTTTCATTTTCTCTCTCCTACAACCTAACTTACACTGAAATCCCCTTGGTTTATGTTGTATTCATTTCAATCCATGACCTTTTGATTGTTTTGTTTGGTCTTGATTTCTATTATAAAAGTATTAATCTATTTCAATTTTGTTATTCAATTGAAATTGATTATATATCTTGTTTTCATTTTAGTCTTTAATCCTTTAATTATAGGTTTGGTTTTGAATGCTTAATGTTTTCGGTATAGTTTGGAATTTTATTTTATTTTATCATTCGATTGAAATTGATCATATATTTTGTTTTTTTCTAACCCTATTCTTTTAATTCCTTTAATTTTTTGATCTATCTGAAATAATCGTCATTTTCATCCATGTTTATATGTACATGCTTTTGATTTTTAATTTTTTTGAGGTTATATTTTTATTTAATTATGTCTTTAAATTTTAATTTGTGTTGGTGATCATTTGAAATTTGATGTTTCTTTTTTATTTTTATTTTTTTTATTTATACTATCAGTCAAATGACTTTTTTAAGCTAAAAATAATTATTTTTTTTGTCATTTATTTTATTTTTATTTTTTCTCTTTTATTAAAGTTCTTATTTTTTTTTATTCTTTGGGGTAATTTTAGTATTTCTATTATTTACACAATAATAATAATAGTTTTAGTTTTAGTTATTTCCTTGTTTTCTCTTTTTTTAAAGTATTTGTTTTTTTATTCCTCGGGGTAATTTAATATATTTATTGTTTTAGCAGTACTAGTAATAATAATTTTAGGTATTATAATCATGGTATAATAGTGACATTATTTATAATAATGATAACAATTGTAATTTATTGTAATGGTTATAGTGTTAAGAATTATGGCTTAGATGGTAATAATAAAAATAACTCATAAAATAATATGAAGAATATCAATAATGATAATTATAATAATGATAATGATAATAATACTAACTATAATTATAATTTAAATCATATTAATCGAAACAAAGATGTTGGTTATTATAATGATTAGTTTTAGTAATAATGACAATGATAATAACAATAATGATAGTGACAATTGTCGCGACGGTGTTTTTTTCGCAGTTCACGCCTTGTCATCTTCAGATTGGGGAGACAATGGATCGCGGTGAAAATAGAGGTGCGTGGTTTTTAGTTGCAACAATTACAACTATAATTATAAGGAGTCGTTACCTAGTATTAAGATCACTAGGAATCTATTGGTCTGCGAGAATCTAGGCAAATGGACTTGTTGTGCAAGGGGAAGACACATCACTGCCAATGCACCTTTCTTAAGGGAAACTACATTCTTCTTTGATTGCTTTTCTAAGTTAAAATTTTTTATACTATTTTTCGAAAACTATTTTTTTGTCTGCGGGGGTACTTTACAATGTAATTTTACACCGTAATTCAAAATCTTTTTTCTTAACTACGAATGTTCTTTACAATGTAATTTTACACCATAGTTAAAAATCTTTTTTTATTTGCAGGTGTACTTTACAATGTAATTTTACAACCTAATAGTTAAAACAAAATAATTATATTTATTTTGATATTTTGGCCAAATTTCAACGGATAATCTTAAATCAGTTACGATATCTGATTTTCATTTAGAAATATGAGAAAGATGTAACATATTTTTTTACAAAATACATGATGGGAAAACCTTGGAATTCGGCCATATGAACGAAAACAACATATTTTTTTTTATTTTTTTTAAATATATATTTTTTTGTTTTTTAAAACATTTAGAATGGGTCGCCCTAGCCAAGGGCCCAAGTCTGTTGGACTTGGGCCCGACCCAACCAACTAGGTTGGGCTAAGAGAGGCCAGCCCAAAGGCTAAAATAGGAAAAGAAAAGAAAGAGCATGTGAACAGTATGAGTGAATTAATTCACTCATACTATTCACATGAATAATAAAATGGAAGGTGACTGAAGATGATAAGAGGCTTATCTATTATTGCCTCCAAGTAGAGGTGGCCAAGGTGGTTGTCTCTATGGTAGTGGCATTGAAAATGGTGGCTTATGGTGGCTAGGAGGAGCAATAGAAAGGCTGGTTTGTTTGTTGTCGTTCACCTCTGTTGCTTCGTTGTTGTAGCGTTGTCAGAGTTGGTTCATTCTGCTGGAGCTACGGTGAGGTTGCCGATGATATTTCAATCACAAATAGGAATGTCACATTTTAGGATAATTTAAGGGAAAACATGTCATCTACCAATGGAACTTGAACATAGCTTTTTGGCCCATTAAAAAATGTAACATGGATTATGATGCTATTAGGATTACAAGAAAGTTGCAATTGTAAGAGTTTGAAGATATTTAAAATGATGCTTATGAGAATGCATGGATTTGCAACAACAAGGCTGAAAATCTTCATGACCAAATGATTACAAGAAAAGAGTTTCATGATGGGGACAAAGTCCTTCTTTATCATCTGCATGCGAAACTTTTTCCTAGAAAGTTGTATTCTCATTGGATTGGACCCTTTATTGTTTCTAATATTTTTCCTTATGGTGCAGTTGAAATTACAAGTTTAGAAACTAATAAATTACTTAAGGTCAATAGGCATCAATTGAAACCTTTCTATAAAAGGTTGATGGTGGAACTCATTGCTTTTATGGAGTTAGCTGAATCAATCTATGAAGAATCAACATGCCACGCCATGCCACATGTCGAGTCAATGACATAAGATAAAAGTGCTTACTAGGAGGCAACCCAACACAGAAAAACAAAAACAATAATGATATTTGCTTCTTTTTTTTCTCTTATATTTTTTTTTTTACATTTTTTTGGTCATTCTCCTATATTCCTTTTTTATTTATTTCAACATTGAGGAAAATGTTGTATTTTAAGTGTGGGGGTATTAGGAAAATATTAGTTTTCTTATTTTTGTTTTTCTTTGTTGTTCCCTTTTAAAAAATCATTGTTTGATCTTTTTGAACTCCTATTGGCTTATGAGAATATGAGTATTATGTATGAAAATTAAGTGAGATAGATGAATATATAAATTAAATGAATAAGTGTGCATGCAAGTTTTAATGTTTAATTGGTTTATGGATTAACTCTGAAAATATGTTATGTTGACTTTATAGTGTTATTCCAATGCAAACTTTGGAGCCTTCAATATTATATTCTTTGATTGTCTTTTCATTCAATTATATGTATCTCTAGAACTTGCTTCATATCTTGTTAAAATTACATTCTCATTACATAGATGCATGAGGATAATAAAGGCATTAGGAGTTTTAATCACTTGAGCCAAAAATCCAACCTAAAACATATTATCCTCAGTAAGCACCTTTTCAACTTTGTTATCTTTTCTTTCCCTTATCTATGTATAAGCCTTAACTTATTATATTTTTTTCCCTCTTTTCTCCAAGTCAAGGATTAGTAAAGCGTATATTTGTGATATCACATGGAATTATGGTGGGAAATTATGTGAAAAGAAAGAAGAAGTGATGCTTGATGAAAAGATAGATAAAGTTGCCAAAGGTGAAAAACAAGAAAAAAAAATAAAAGAGAAAAGAGAAAAAAGAAAGAAAAAAGAAATAGAAAAGAGCTTGAAATCTAAAGCAGCTAAACATTGGTGCTTAAAGATTGAAAATTGATGCGCTTTGATAGAATATCTTGTTTGAAATATTATTTTTCATAATTCTCTATTTTATTTGGTTTGAACCTTTTCTTTGACTCTCTTTTATCTAATCTTAACCTTAACACCATTACAACAAAAAAATAAGACCTTTCGATTCATGTATTGTTTGTAATATGTTAGTAACAATGATGAGAATGAAGAGCAAGCTTATGGTTAAACATATTCATTGATTGAATTTGAGAGATTCAAACACATAAACCCTAAACATATGAGTGTTGGAGTGTATATAAATGAGAGGACCTATCACTTTGGCATGACATAGATTTCATTTAAATCCCAATAAGTGATTGATTTTTGAAGTTTGTGTGTAAACAAATTCATGAAGATTTATGTTCTTTATCTATCTTTATTGTATTCTTATTTATAATTCTTGTATTCATGGATATTGATGGGAGACTAAGAGATTGATCATGATTATTTTCAATTTGATTTGATTTATCCTTTCTTGAAGGCTAGCATGAGCTAAGTGTGAGGGTATTGAATGCAACCTTACTATTTGATAGTTTCACTAATGTTTAACCAATAATTTTTCTATGTTTTTTTTATATAAATTGCCTTGATATTCTTGGTTTTATGTTTTGAAGATATTTTTGGATGAAAGATATAAAAAGAAGATAATTAGAGGTGATTCAAAAATTTGACCTCCATTTGATATTTTGTGCAAAGCTTAAGCTCTAAAGATCAAAATAAAATAATTCCAATGACATTCAAAAGCTTACATCCATACTTTTCTAGAAAGCTAAGGCAGAAAAATAAAATAAGAAAGAGTATAAAAATAGCTACCTTCAAAGTCAAATCTTGTAATCTATCAATGTTAATCTTAGGTCATTCTAACTTAAATATTTAGAGCTGCATAAATCTAATTGATGCAAACTTAATTTTGTTAGATTTCAGACTCAAGACCTATCACCCATCCAAAGGTTAGCTCAAAATTATGTCTTATGAATGAGATATGATTTTTATAAGATAACTAAATTTTGCCAATTTAAAGGAGAACTATTTTATAAAATAGAAACTAGGTTTTCTAAGTATATATAAAGAAGGAGAAGCTAGCGGCCAACCAGTAGAAAAGAAGAGAAAAAATGCCCCTTCTCCTCAACAAATCATGTTTTCTTTCTTTCTTTTATAATTAGTTGTTCAACAAACATGCAATGCTAAACTTCTTTTCTTGGTTGCAAGGACACAGAAACCTTCTGATTTTAAGAGCTGCAAGATTTATTATACTTTTTTTTTGTAGTTTATATTATGAATATATTTGTTTTTCTATGCTTATTTTTTATGCTTATTCATTTAATTGCTAGAGTGGACTCTAAGTTATTATTGTATACAATCTATTGCTAAGTTTGATATCAAAACTGGAGTTGTAATATATGAACTTGTGAAGCAACTGAGTTAATAATTGTGGTGAATCTATGTAATTAATTTTAGAGAGAACATTCAATCAAATCAAATATAGATTACATAAAATTATGTTTCTTAATTAATCAATTTATCTAGTTCTTAAGATTGTCATTGAATTAAATTATTAGTGCGGACACTATGGTTGTTTGATGGTTAAGGTAAGTTATACGGCAGATCCATTAACTAATCAATGTTAAAATAAGATAAATATTTAGAATATAAATTGATGTTTTCTTTCCATAATCAGTTTTGATTTCTGTAAGTGGATGTTTACTTGTGACTAAGATTTGTTTTACTGATAAATTTTGTTTTTATTTAATTTTTGTGTAGTTTTCTTTTTTCTTTGCTTTAGCCTAAAAAAATTCCACCCCCAATTGCATAGCGTATAACACAAAAAAGTAAACTAAAATGTTCTCATGGGATCAATCCCTTGCTTGCTCTATACTATCTTTTGTGTTTTGTTTTAAGATAGGATAATTACTTTGTGCAACCGTGACATTGCAACGGGGTCCATTAGGGTTAATTTTTCAAGAACTATATAAATTCATGTATGCTATATTTTGGTAGCCTTTGATGAATATTACTTTTGAATTTTTCAGTTTTAAATTGTGAGAGTGATTCTTGTATTATTTAGTTCTTGAACGAACTGAATCTGACTTATTGAAGATTAGTTGACTTTGTAGCGTCATTCTACTCATTCCAATAGTTTTGGTGTCTTGAGGTAGATTTTTATTGTGTCACACTCCTACCAGATCTATTTTGACTTTTCGAGATCAGATCTCAGTCTTGATTGTGAGTTATGTGACCACATGATTTCAAGGTTCACATTAATTGTGACAATTTAACAATCATGATAATAACAATGAGAATAATAATCGAAATAATTCTTTAATTGATGTTGTTTTTGTTAAAAAAAATAACTTTTTATGGCTTTTCTATGAATGATATTTCAGTTCTAATATCATGAAAACAAAAAATATATGAAACCACACATACAAAAAAGGTGGAAAAATTAGGGCAAATGATCTATAATGAAAAAATATACAAGTCACCTACTCTGCACTTCGCTGCAGGCAGAACCAATTTTTTAACATGTAAAAAAAATTTAATGGTGCTAATCTTAGGCAAAACTTTTACTAGGTAATGTTAAAAAACTAATTATAGTAATTTTTTTTTGTGTTTATTACTAATATTATATAATGTAATTTTAAAGAAACATGGTAAATTACTAGATTTTCAGTGAAGACAACATTGAGTTACAAGATTTTTAGTGAAGACAACATTGAATGCTAAATTACTAGATTTGAACTATTATATATAAAGAAGCTGTAAAAATAAATTTTTAATAAATACAATATCAAATGATAAATTATTTCAACTATTATTCTTATGATTAAAAAGCAAAAAAAAATTATCTGATTTGAAGAACAAATGAAAATAGTTAAAGGATAGAAACAAAATTTGTATTATTATCATTATGGATATAATTATTATAATTGTTTGGATTATGATAAAATTTGTTGTTTGATATTTTTTTTTGTATGATGTTAATTTTAAGTCATTCAATTTTAAAGAAATAAGATAAAAAAAAGTTTTAAAAATATTAAGCCATAAAATTTTTTCAAATTATTAATCCGGGATATTAGATTTGAAACATTATATGTAGATAAGTTGCAAAAATTAATTCTTAATAGATACAATACCAAAAATAATAAATTACTTGAATTATTATTCTCATTGTTATTATTATGATTGAAAGTAAAACAAAAAATAATATTAGTAGCATTGAAAACAAAATTGATATAAGGAACAAATGGATATATTTCAAGAACAAAATTAAAGGACAAAAGTAAAATTATTATTATTATTATTATTATTATTATTATTATTATTATTATGAGACATTATCAAACTATCAAACATAATCTAAGTTAATGTTTTATTTTCTATCCTGTATGCCTAAAAAACTTTTAATTATTTAGTTTTTTTGTATATATTTATTTTATTATGGATAAAAAATTGAAAATAATAATAACGATTGTTTTTAAGGTATTTTTTTTTAAAAATATGTTAGGCTAATTATATATTTGTTTAATATTAACGCATTAAAATATATAAAAATTGAACTAAGATTTTTTTTTAAATCTCAAATTAATTTAATCTCAGTATTCTAAAATACTTTTAATATAAAAATATCAAGAATAAATTTTAAAAAATATTTGAATTTCTTATAAATAAAAATCACTTTAAAATAAAAATATATCAAGTTACACATAGATAAAATAGATAAAAAAAAACACATAAATAACATATTACTTACAACACAACATTTACTATACATGTCTAAGATAGATTCACTCTCATTTCACGTTATTAAAGTTAAATTTACTTTGTTTTTTTAATGCAAAATACATTTAATATAAAGATAAATAATAGTAAAAATTAAAAATTAAAATCTAAAAATCTAAAAAATATTTTAGAAAAAAAAGGATAGAAATTAAATCAAAAATCAAAATCAAAATACAAAATTATATATATTAAAAACAAATTCTGCGGCGGAGCGGCAAATAGCTTGTAATCTTCGTCTTTCACGGCGCTTGCGTAAGTTGGATTTACTTATCCATATCCGTCGCAAGACTATTCATTACATCACCCACGTGAAAATAGACAGAAGCTCTCCTAGCGGCCACACATGGCCTGCTTCACCTCCAACATTCTGCAGCTAAAGCAAATACTCTCACTCACTGTCTGTAAGTATCCACCACCATCTCTTAATGTTTGCAAAATCCACTTTCTATCTCACGGTCCTGGTTCCTCACCTCTCAAGCACACACCACTTCTTGTGGATACAACACCTGTTGGTAACATACTACATGCAAAGTTATCTGCAACTCACCATGACAGTCCAACCAAAACCATTAATTCAAGAACTAGAAAAGAAAATAATGCACTGGGATTTCCTTCTTCAAGAAAAATAGCTAAAAGGAATGGGAGAAAACATATCAAAAACCGTACTACTTCTGTAGTTGATGAGAAGACTGAGAAGCGATTTTCGAAGGATAGAAATACAACAAATAATATGGGTTTTAGAGAAAGGAAAGGAACGGGTTCTGAGGATTGTACTAAAGATGGGAATAAGGGCATTAAAGTTTTGGCAACTATGGATAGTCAAGGAGTTTGTGGTTATATGGAGAGTAGAACAAAAACCGGTAGTGATACTGACGTTATTAAAATGGAGAAAATTGGAAAAGGGTCTAAACAAGACAAGGTTGATTCATCAGAAATCAAGTTACGAGTTAGGTTGGATATGTGCTCGAAAAGAGGAGATGTGATATCTGCAATTCAATTATATGATTTAGCTCAGAGAGAGAGAATCAAGATGGGACAGTATCATTATGCTGTACTTTTGTATCTTTGTTCTTCTGCTGCTGTTGGTGTAGTTCAACCAGCTAAAAGTGGGAGTGAGAGTGGTAGGCGAATCATCGGTTCATTAGATGTGTCTAATGAAGTTTCTAATGTAAAATTTCAGGAGTTGAGTAAATTAAGGGATGAAGATGATAGAAAAGCTGGTGCTACTAAATTGCATATTCGAGTTTCCTACAATAGGAAGAGATTAGTTGATGCAGATGGAGAACCTAGAAGCATTGCTGAGATGGAGTTGAATCATGGCAATAGGTTTGGTAATTTCAATGACAAGGAAAGTTTGGTCCAGTTTTCCGATGAGTGTAACTCTCAACACTTGGATGGACGGCTTTCACATGGAAAGGATAAAGATATCAATATGTATGGCAATCATGAAATTCAGTTCAGCGAAGATGTCAAGAAGTATGCACTTCAAAGGGGCTTTGAGATCTTTGAGAAAATGTGCAAGGAAAAGGTACCATTAAATGAAGCAACCTTGACATCTGTGGCAAGAATGGCAATGTCAATTGGTAATGGTGATCTGGCCTTTGATATGGTGAAACAGATGGACTTATTGGGGATAAATCCTAAATTGCGGTCCTATGGACCTGCTCTATCTGTGTTTTGCAGCAATGGAGACATCGACAAAGCATTTTATATAGAGAAACACATGTTGGAACATGGTGTTTATCCAGAAGAACCTGAATTGAAGGCACTCTTAAGAGTAAGTGTAGAAGGTGGTAGAAGTGACAAGGTTTATTATTTGCTGCATAAACTACGAACAAGTTTAAGGAGGGTCTCACCCTCTACTGCAGGCATAATTGTTAGATGGTTTAATAGCAAGGCAGCTTCAAGAGTCGGGAAAACAAAATGGGACGTTAAAGAAGTAATTGAAAATGGAGGTGGAGGTTGGCACGGGCAAGGTTGGCTGGGTAAGGGAAAGTGGACTGTTTCATGTACATCTGTTGGACTGGATGGAATTTGCAAATACTGTGGACAGCAATTGACCACAATTGACCTTGATGCTGTAGAAACAGAGAGATTTGCCGAATCAGTTGCTTCTCTAGCCATAAAACGTGACAGAGATTCAAGCTTTCAAAAATTTCAGGTATGATAACCCCCCCCCCCCCGAGCATTGCTTATAACATTGCTATGGGAAGATGAATGGGATAAGGAGTACTTTCTTTTGTAATTATTATTTCTGTTTGCAGAAATGGCTTGATTACTATGGACCTTTCGAAGCAGTGATAGACGGAGCAAATGTTGGTATTTACAACCAGGGAAGGTTCATGCCATCAAAGGTATACTATCAGTAGGCTTAGATGGACAAGACTAACAAGAAATTCAATAATCTATTTTTTCTGGTCACTTTTTTGATTGGTTTAGTGGCTGCAGATCAATGCTGTTGTTAATGGTATACGTCAGAAGCTTCCTTCAAAAAAATGGCCACTCATTGTTTTGCATAACAAGCGAATCACTGGACGCAAGATGGAAGGACCAGTAAATAAAGCATTCATTGAAAAGTGGAAAAATGCTGATGCACTTTATGCAACACCCACTGGATCAAATGATGATTGGTGAGAGTTTTATGTACAGAAATACTCAAATAAATTTACCATACAGAAGTTATTGTAATGAAGTTCTTACTTCTGTTAAAAATTTCTGTAAATATGCAAACAGCATATGAAGTACTGTAGATAAATAACCTGTGATTCAGGTACTGGTTGTATGCAGCTATAAAGTTCAAGTGTTTAATTGTGACCAATGATGAGATGAGAGACCATACATTTCACCTTCTAGGAAACGACTTCTTCCCTAGATGGAAAGAAAGGCATCAAGTAAGTGAAGTTCCTCAGAAGTTCACCACTTTTAACTAGTTTTAAATGTGATTGTTTCCACAACCTATCTTTCTGGTTCAAATGTTGCTTTTGCAAGCATTAAGCACTCGCTATCGCATATTGTGATTTGAAACTGGTGGTGCTCCGATTTGTTATATCATAAAATTGCAACTTTTCTTCCTAAGGTGCATTTCAGATTTACTGATGCTGGTCCAGATTTTGACATGCCTCCGCCTTGCTCTGTTGTGATACAGGTGAGAACTAATGAGCTCTTTGCGAATCATTTTCCAATCTATATGAAATATGAAGAAAAAAGAACAAAAACTAGTGTCTATTTATGCTATCATGTAATGTAAGAGTAATATACTGAAAGCTGATTAGTTAAATGGACATGTACACTTGGTGTAAAAATATTTTAACAGGAATCAGAAAAAGGTCACTGGCATATTCCAATTGAATCAGAATGTGAAGGCGAAGGCGAAGCAGAAAGACAGTGGTTATGCATTACACGGGCTAACTCACGAATAGCAAGACATTCTATGACTGAAGGTATTACAACTGTACAAGCCAATCATTTAATGGTTTCTAAACCACATTTCTTTTGGTCAAACTTATTTTTTTCTGCCTTTTGAGTTTTAGACTCAAAATAATCACATTTAAGTTCTTAGGTTCATTTGATTAGAAAATATACTTGTGATAGTGGCAAAAACCAGGTACATTTCGAGTGGCTTTTCTCACTCTGGAATGTCCAAATACCACCAAGCATGCAGAGGACACTTTTGGTCATGTATTTGTCAATGCTCCTCCACATAGGTTGTATGAAAAGAACGCCTGTATTCAAGAACAAAAGAAAGGCACCTGTATCGGTGATGGACATCCGCCATCAAGTCTCTGGTTTTCAAGTAGGCTTAGAATCATACATATTGGTATGCAGAGCATCCGTGATACGGATGGAAACATGAAAACTATAATTCACAATTTTATTACTCTTTTTTCCCCATGTAATCTCCTAAAATACAAGTTAAGCAACCATATGTATACCTGGAAAAAAGTCTTAAATAAAGCTGAAAAAATAATAAAACGGTTTGAAACAAAATAGAAAAAGAATTATAAATCATTTAAGAAAATCTTGCAAATCTTAAACAGTAACATGGTCTTAAACAGTTAAGGCTTCTTGATCTTTGATTGTTATAAAATTTTAATCGAATAAGAATCATGGTCAAATTAACATAAGACTTGTGATTGGGAACCCTCCAATTATAAGCATTTGACCACACTTTTCATTTTCTTTCATTTTACTGCATATTTCTACTGCTCATCCGCACGATCGTTAATAAAATATATAGCTACTAAAGTCTTGAATTTGGCAAATAAAAAATTTTTCCCTTAATTTTTTATTTTGCATCACTTCTCAAAGCCAAGTCAATGCATACTGAATTATGATATTTACTGATACCCTGAGTTCCCCGGTATTGAATAGGATCACAATCTGTTGGACATAGTAAAAAGCAAGCAAGGTCCTCTATGCAGGCAAGAGTTGCGATACAGCCAGAGCACGTAAAACATAGCATCCTTGGCAACATACGAAAGCCACCTCAAGACTACAATAATCTCAAAAATATTCTTGCAGCATCAGGGTTTCCAGATCATCGCACTGTTCTATCAGAAATTGAGACAGCAGAGGAACTTGGAGACACAGTTATTGACTTTCAGATATAAAGTTATGGCTCTCTCATTAATCTTGAACAGCTCAATTATACTTCAACAATTTTGAAGCTTGGATCATGTAGTTGTTGTCACTTTAATACTTTATATTTTTTTTTTTTTGTAGTCAATTGGTTGGTTACACATGATATTATTATATTCATGTAAATCTATATTTATTATTAATATTTTTAATATTAGATTTATAAATCTAGAGTAAAGATATAGTTCATGGAACAAAAATACTTTGCAAATGAGATTATAAAGTTGTTATAATGATAGGATTCTATTACATTGAAATATTATTCCTAAAATATTCTTGGTAAATACTCTAAAAATATTACACATTTACTAGAGTCATAAAAACCAATTTTAATTATGTTATTTACTTTATGGAACAAAACTATTGTTCTCATAAACTGAGTTATAAAAAGTACCTAGAATTAATATGTAGATGTTTGTCATAAAATATATAGATTGAACTGGCCTACATAGAAATATCTTATAGAAAGATCATCTATGTCTATAAAAAGCTTGCGTAATAGTTGTGCAAGTGATTCTTGGACTAGATATCATTAAGTCATCTTATATAGAGAATGTTTCTTTTGATCATGTTACATGTTATTTTAATCAAGGTAATGAAAAGATAAATATTAGGCATAACATGAACTATATGAAGGTATTTGAGCAATCAAGAGGATTTATCACCTAAGATAAATTAGGAAAAATGTTTCAAATGTTCTTAAATAGTATTGACTAAGAAATTCTTGACCAAAATGGAGTAAAATTTGAAAATAGTTTCAAGTCTTATTCAAATGATCAATGACTATTATGTACAGAACAAACATGATTTAGAGTTAGATGATCATGCTTTATGTTAAATTAAAACATTAATGATGAAATGGTATTAATTATAATGAGAAATTGATCGCTAAAAGGCTAAGTCACTGATGACTTTTCTAATATTTAGGGGATCATGATACATTACTAGATAGTGCACATGATCTTTAAATATGAATTAATGAGTTATTAAATTGATAATAAATTAAATTATTTAATTATAATTATAATTTATATCTGAGTCAATATATTGGATCCTAATGGGTCTCGCACATTAAGAGTCATTAATAAAAAAAAAATTAAATTTGAATAATTTAATTTAAGTATGAATAGGTTAAAATATATTTTAGAAATTAAAGATTATAATAAAATTAATACATGGATTATGTTTATAGGCCTAGAAAAATCAAGGAATTGATTGAGTTAATTTATAAAATTATTCTAAATTAGTATATGGATATTATTCATATGATGAATTGAAACTTTACCAATTTTTATGAGTTCTATATCCCTATAAAAAGCAAGCTATTATTTTTTAATATAGTGGTTGTTTATTAAACAAAAAACATCGTATGTTAGAGAATAGAGAGTTATCACTCTAGGTATAGAAATCCCTCTCCTAAATAGAGATTTATAAGATTTATCAGTGATGGTTCATGTAGATTATCATTGGAGGTTGGACAATTGGACGACATATGGTTAACCACAACTCAACTTTTAAAGAATTATTTGAAGCCAAAAAAAGATTAAACCTTTAAATAATAAATTCTTAAATAACTTTAGATTTGTCTAACAAGATCCTATAGACTCCCAAATAATTTTGTTTCATGGTTTTCGTTGTGTGTATGTTATTCAAGAAACTCAACAATTGCAAGTAGTTATTCATACCACAATATGGCAACACGCTCTTATATGGTGGGTTACTTAATCAAATTTTACCAATAAAAGTGAAACCATTATATTAATTCATTGATTTTTTCAATAACTAATAAACTGTTAAATGACCTTTTATAATTGTCCAAGTCAATGCATTTTCTTGCAAAAACTTTTTTTATTTCTTTAATATACTTATTTTACAAACTATAAATGCTTCTTGTAATAATGTTATCACAATAACCCTATTCTAGGTGTTTTTAGGAACCATAATTTCCTTAATATTACTCAAAACCCTATAACTCAAGTATTCAAGAAACTCAATATTTCATCCAAGTTGTTATTTTGAATAATCTATCAATAAGATTGATATCAAAGCCAAGGTTTCGTTTTGGGGTATAACTTATGAAGCAATCGAGCTTAATAGTGGATCTACTTTATTAATTTTAGGGAGAACATTAAAAAATCAACATAAATTGCAGACAATTATGTTATATAAGTTAATCAATTTATCAAGTTCTTACGGTTGTCATTGAATTAAATCATTAGTACAAATACCATAATTGTTTGTTGTTAAGGGTTATTATATAGAGGATTTGCTAATTAACTAACATTAAGAAAATATAAAAATTCAGAATATAAATTGAAGTTTTGTTCAAGGATCAATTTTTGTTCTGATTTTTATATGTGGATGTTTACTTGTAACCAAGGTTTTTTTATTCAGTTTTATTTAATTTTGTTTTATTATTCAATTTTGCCTTAATTTAGATAATCATTAACCAAACCCCCTAGCTACATGAAATTCTGAACTAATTTTTTTTTTGTGGGATCGATCTCTTGCTTGCTCTATACTATCTTGTGAGTGTTTTAAGATCAGATAATTAATTAGTGCTATCATAAAATCGCAACATTCAACCAATGCAATTTATAAGGCCTAGGATGTTTAATGTAAATTAGATTCAATTTCTTCACAAAAGTATCACTATCTACACTAGCATTCCTACCATTATCGATTATCATATTACCCTCCATATTTTGTATGTGACATCAAGTGTGTAATACGTTTTCTCATTGTTGTTCTACATCATCTTTTTTATTTGTGTACTCAACACACTCCTTATAAACAAGGTCTCCCCCTCAATAGGATATGCTTTCCTCATCATTATTAACCTTCAAAAATAGTATCTTTTTAGTTTTAGATTTGTCACTTTCATATTCAAACTCTTCATTATCTCTTGTAAGCATAACTCTTTGATTTAAACAATAAGATGCAATGTTCCCCTCCCCTAAACACTTGCAATATTCTATATTTCAGTCACGAGTAGGTTCAAATTCAGATTCATTCTATATTAATCAGTGGCTATTAAAACTCAATTTACAGGAGCTTATATAGTTCTTGAAAAATTAATCCTAATTAACCCCTTATGTTGACTTAAATGAGGTCCACTCATAAATGACTCAAAACCCTAAATTCAAAAGCTCATAACTTAATCCAAACAAAATTTGGATTGTAGCTAATAAAATTAAATAAAACCTATAATATTACATTCATGTTCTACCATGAGAAGAGAAATAAAATATTATAGAGTTGATATAAGACTTATATATAGCCTTCCATCCAACCCCTTAATCATATAAATAAAAGAAGATTGTAGTAGGATTCTTTTGTTTCCTTTGTTGTCCTCACTTCATCACTCAAATAAGATTGTATTGGACCCCTCCTGCACATGGATAAGATGTACTAGGGTTTCCTCTTGGTACTCCAATGGTCCTTGCAATTTTAATTTGGTTGAAACCTTCAAATCCAATGAATTCAATGTATTTATCTTAGATGGGTCATTGGACCATTTATAATATGTAATTGGTCCTTGCTAGTGTTTCTAGGTTGGTCCACATATCCCCTCTTTCCTTGAAAGGATTGGATCTCGAATCAAAATCTATGTCAAACAACATAAGATTAGCAACATTAAAGGTAACACTAACATCATACTTACCTAAAAGGTCAATTTTGTATGCATTATCATTGATTTTCTCTAAGATCTGGAATGGACAATCACCACGAGGCTGTAATTTTGATTTCCTTTGGTTATGAAATTGTTCCTCATGCATGTGCACCTAAACCCAATCACTGGATTGGAAAACAATCAGTTTACATCCCTTATTTTCTTTAGAAGCATAAAGTCTTTTTCTTTTTCTCTATTTGCTGTTGAACTTCCTGGTGGAGTTGTCTCATCTTTTTACCTTCTTTTCACCATCTAAACTTACTCTTCTTCAAAAGGTAAAGGAATTAAATCCATAGAAGTTAATGGATTAAAACCATAAATAATTTCAAATGGAGAAAACCCAGTGGTTGAATGCATAGTTCTATTATAAGCAAACTCAATAAAAGATAGACATTCTTCCTAACTTTTCAAATTCTTGACAATTTAGGTGTAGCCAATCCCAGATGACCTTAACCTTCTTGTCATCCATCTCGATACCCTGTGCAGTTACAACATAGCCAAGAAACACATTTTTTTCCCATACAAAAGATATATTTTTTAAGATTAGCATATAATTTCTCCCTACACGGCACACTAAGTATATTAGACCAATGATCAAGATGCTCAATTAAGTTCTTGTTATAGATTAGAATGTCATCAAAATACAAAACCACAAACTTACCTATGAATGCACACAACACATGATTCATTAAATGCATAAATGTACTAGGTGCATTTGTAAGTCCAAACAACATTACTTACCATTCATACAAACCATGCTTAGTCTTAAATGCAGTTTTCCACTCATCACCCTCTTTTATCTTAGTATGATGGTACCCATTTTTTAAGTCAATTTTAGAGAAAATATTATTGATGGCTCGACAATCAACACACATATTCCATGTTCCATCTTTCTTAGGCACAAGTAGCACGGGTATAAGACACGGATTCATACTCTAATGAATATAGCCCTTTGCCACCAGCTCATCAACTTGCATTTGAAGCTCCTTCATCTCTTCTAGATTATTTATATAGGCTATCAATTAGAAATTTAAGCTTCGAGAATAAAATCAATTTGATGCTCTATCCCCCTTAATGATGGTAATCCGCTAGGAGTATCATCAGGGAACACGTCATCAAACTCTTGCAACAAAAAATAGCAATACTAGTCACAGTATGATCAAGATCATTAGTATTCAATTAAGCCTCCTTATACACAAGTAAATTCATAGGCTTGTTAGTGAAATATGTAGATTTGACCTCACCCTCTCTATTATAAAACTTGGGTTGTTTCTTTAGTTTTTCCACACAATTCTCCTCACTCTTCCTAACTTTCTTCACTCCTCTTGTCTCACTCTCGGCCAAATTTAGGTGTTTTTGAGGTATAATAGAATGCTCTGATTTATTTGAAGTGTTTGTCAAATATTTCTTTATGATTGGATTGATGTGTGAATGGATTATAGTGGTTTAGGTTCTGGTCGCCTCTGATGGTCTTCTCTCCCTTTGTTCCTCACCTTGATTTTCTCTCATTGCTTCATGCTCACATTTTAGTTTTATTTGATCATCATACACTTGTTTAGGTGTAAGAGGTACAAGAGTGATGGCTTTACCATCAAATTCAGTTTACTAACAGGGGTGATACTGCAAACATTAACACAACTTCCACTATATGTAATTAAACCACATACCTTGCTTTGTACATAACAGCGTGTATAAAAGATCTTCTCTCTTTGTTGATTAGATTCATCTTCCTTGACCTAAACCTGAAGTATGCGCCTTATAACTAAGGACTCTGTAATGGGTAATGCTAACTCATCCCCATCACTATCCTCCAATGGTGGCATACCTTCACGATCAGATTTATCACTTTCAGATTCCATATTACCATCATCGTCATCTTTACTCACATCTGTATTTTCATCAACAAACTCTTCAAAATCAGATCTTATATTTTGTACAGCCTTGTAGACCTTATATTTTTTGGTGATCAGCCCCACTATTCTGTGGCTTTATCAATTTCACCTCATCTTTCTAATCCTTGTACATCCTTGATAACACCTTAAGCTACATGCATATGGATTGAAATTGAAAAGCAACATTAGTATTTTGTGTCGTTGACTCATTGTTATTAGATATTCTTTTAATATGCAAAATTTGGTTAGTAGCACAAAATATATCCTCACACCTCTCGTGTATCACACAAAAAAGTTAAGGCTTTTCACTTAAAAATCAACAAATCAAAGTCAATTGCCTTTGCAGTGCACTCTAAATATAATTTTCAAACTTAAGAAGCAATAAAAATACTGAAAACAAAACAAAATAAAACTACAATTATGATTTCACAGGTAGAAATGCAAATTTGTATGAATTGTGGACGATACGAAGACATGAAATACAACAAACTAAATATTAGAGAAAAAAATTACTTGACTCTTAGATAACCTAAATATTATAGAAACAAAGAATTGAACAAAACTAAACAATACGAATCACGTTTTGAGACTTGACACGAATATAACCTCTAATACAATTTTTAAGTAATAGAACTTAAACCTAGAACAAAATATCTCAAAATGATCTCAAATTCAATAATTAGTATTATAATACTAAACAAATAACAAAACTCAATTTATAGGTTGTTCTCTTACTTTTAGGTACCCAACCCCTTGTGTACCCCTTGTATGATTAGTTTGCGTCAAAATTGAACCTCCAATTGAAACCTCTTATATACTATATCAAAATAATTTCAAATTTAATATATGGTGCAATATTAAATCCAATACATGGAATATAAAATTTCAATTGATTCAAAGGTGTTTTGATAAGAGTTCACTAAGATAGTGTTTCTGTGGTAGAATTGGACCTCGAAATAAAATCTCAAGTAAACAATATCATAATATGCTCAAATTTAATATATAATGCGATCTCACCCCTAATATACGGAATATGAATTTTCAATTGATTTTGATGTGGTTTTCTTATGTTGCACAAGAGTTGTGTTTCCTGTAACAAAAACGAAATGATCCTTCAAATTTCAGCAAATTCCTTTTTTTAATTTATTGATATGATGAGATAGTAAAAGGATGAAATATAAACTATTTTTTTGCTTAAATGATGTAGACATGAAGAATAGGGAGATGAGAACAAACACTGAAAGAGTTTAAGGAACACTAAAAAACAAGGTAGAAGGATATGACCTTGTTTTGGAGGGGTAGTCAATTGAAGCAAATCTCGTGATCATATGGTTACACAACCCATAATCAAGAGTGAAATTTGATCCTAGAAAGCCGAAATAGATCCGATATGGGTCTGGCACAATAATAGACACTTGTCCCAAGGCACCAACACTATAGTAATGAGTAAAATGACATCACGAAGCCAATTAATCTTCATTAAGTCAGATTCAGTTTGTTCAAGAACTGAAGAATGCAAAAATCACTCTCATACATAATACTAAAAAATTCAAAAGTTATATTAATCAATGACTGCTAAAATTTAGCACAGGAGTTTGTATAGTTCTTGAAAAATTAACCCTAATGGATCCCTTATGAGGACTTAAATGAGGTCTACTTAAAACTAACCTAAAATCCTAAATTGAGATGCTCATAACTTAATCCAAAGAAGCTATGGATCCTAGCTGAAAACAAAATATTAATTAAGCAAAACAAGTCTTGGGTTGTAGCTAATAAAATTAAACAAAGCCCATAATATTAAATCCATGTTTTGCCATGAGAAGAGAAGTAAAACATTATAAAGCTGATGTAAGGCTTATGCGTAACCTTTCATCCAATCCTTTAATCCTATAAATAAAAGGAAAAGGTAGTCACCTATTTTATTTCTAAGTTGTAATAGGATTATTCTTTTATTTTCTTTATTGTCCTCATTTCATGACCCAAATAAGATTGTATTGGACCCCTTTTGCATATGGATAAGATGTACTAGGATCTTCTTTTGATACTCCAATGGTTCTTGCAATTTTGACTTGGTTGAAATCTTCAAAACCAATACATTCAATGTCTCTTTCAATATCTTTATCTTAGATTGGGTAATTGGACCATTTGGAACATGTAATGGATCATTGTTAAATTTTTTGGGCTGGTCCGCATAAAAAAGTTCATAAATGGGAAAAGAAAATCAATACAACTTGTTAAACCTAATGGGATAAGAGTAAATTAGTTGCCCTAATGAAATAATTATTTGGAAAAAAAATACATTAACCTTTTTTAAACCCTTAGCTCAAATGTAAAACAATATATTAGCAACGAATTAAATGACAAGAAAATATATGGAGTAAAAAATGAAAAGTGTTAGTTTAATATGTCCTATAACCAATTGGATAGTTATATGTGGCATTATACTATCATTGAAGACAAAGAGTTGTCGTCTAATTGATTTAGAAGTCAAATAGAGACATGATTAATAAATTATGTTATCTACCTAATTTAATTCATTTTGATTTGTTGAGTCACTTAAGATTAGATCAATAAAATCAGATTCTAGCCCACCAGAAAAATCTAAGCAAGATTTCCTGAATTAATAAGGATGGATATTAATTTGCAAGAAAATGGTGGGAGACTAAATTAGGATTAAATATGTATGCATGAACTAATACTTTTTGTGTTTATTTAGTGCTGGTTTAAGAATATGATTATAGTTGCTTTTGAAAGTGTTTTCCATTTAGAAATACATCAATATAATATTTATTTATTTATTGAAAATAATTTTTGACATCAGTATATGAAAATGATCTCTTTATCTTTATTTAGTACTGGTTTGGGAGTGTGGCTATAATTGATTTTGAAATTATTTTTCATTTAGAAATGCATCAAAATAGAATTATTTTATTTTTTAAAAATAACTTTTGATATCAGCACATGAAAATGATCTAAAAACATTAAAAAAATTAATTTAAAGTGAAAAATAAAATAAAAAAATTCAAATTTTATTTCAAAAGCGTTTTTGAAATGCAATGTCAAATACCCCCTTAAATAGGTTGGTTAATCAAAATGAGTAGTAGTATATCCCTATGAAGCATATTAAATATTAATAAATTGATTAGACTAAGTTTTTTGGATTAATACTGAAATGTGAGAATTGTTCTAAAGTAAAAAGGTTGTATGTTCTTTAAAATGGAATTTTAAAGGCCCCCACTGAAGATTTTGGAGAAGAAGTTAAGAATGAACATCATCATCATATTGAGGATGATGAACAAGTTACATGTATGATGTTAGCCAATATGTTATTTGAACCTCAAAGGCAACATAAAAATATGGATGCTCATATTATGATCATGCATTTTAAAAAATTGTATGATACCTTTAGGAATTATTCCACTGCAAGATGGCAGAGGTTATTTTATGAATACCCATGTTTAGAAAATAATTAGCTATAATGAAAAGTTAAGCCAATAAGGTTTTGTCATTAACTATGAGTTAAGTGTTCACTTGGTCTTACAATTATTACCCCTCAAATCTTGTTGTAATTCATTATGAAATATCACTTGAACAAGTTATATAATATATTTTAATAGCTGTTCAATATGATTTAGACTACTAAAGGGGCTTTTAAAGAGAAAAAACTCAATTCTTCTCGTTCAATCTTCTATGATATTTAAGAAAAATGATAAAAAGAATGAGAGTGATATATCTAAAACAGACAAACAAACAAACAAACAAACATATTGAAAGAACAAGAAAGACAAGAGTACTTGTTATCATTGTGGTAATGAATGAAATTGGAGAAGGAAATTTAAAGGACTACTTTATAAAAGTGAAGGAAAATAAGTTTAATAGAGTTCTACTTCATATATATTTATAATTGAAAACTATCTTACTACTCTGCATTATACTTCTTGAGTATTGGATGCCAAATATAGTTTTTAAATTTGCAATTGCAAATAGGAATTAAAGAAAAGTAGAAGATTCGCTTAAGGCAAAGTACCTACTACTTAGTAATGAAGCAAAGATTGTTGCACTAGATATAACTAGTTTTTTTCCCTAATGGGCAAATACTAAAACTTGATGGTTGTTATTTTGTTCTAGTATTTTAAGATATTATCTCTATTTTATTTAGTATTAAATAGATTTAAATTTATTATTAAGGACATATGTTATTCTTTTATAATAATAATTATTTTATGGATTTGGTAATTATACAAATGGTTTGTATATACCTGAATGTAAAATGCTCATGTTCAATATAAACTGTAATAAATATTGGAATAAGTATTAAAAACCTCAATTGGATTTAGGTGATTAATATTTGACCAAATATTTCAAATATTATATGAAAGAATGATATTTTATATACCTTTTATAATATGACACTTAGATAAAATATATTCTCAAGGCTAAAATATTGGATGTTTAGCCTAAACATTAATAAACATAATTTTTATAAATATGGCATGGCATATCATTCATTAATGAGATAAGATTTTTTATGGAAGTTGTAAATGATATGTTGCTTATAATTGATGAGCCTACAAATTACTTGAAAGTTATCATATTTATTTTAAAAAATAACTTAAAATTATAGACTTCATGCACTAACTAACTTTAAAACTTGGTTAATTCACTTGAAGGGATTAAACTCAGTTAATCTAAATAGGTGATTAATATATAGATTAATGTTGCGATGTCGCGGTCGCACAAATTAATTACCCTAGCTTAAAACAAATCAAACAAGATAGTATAGAGAAAGCAAAGGGTCGATCCCACAAGGATGATTTAGTTCAGATTTTCGTGCTATATGTTATGCAATTGGGGGGGGGGGGTTGGAAGTTGTCTAGGCTAAGCTAAAGCAAACTAAGCGAAAATTATATAAAACTGAAATTTATTAATAAAGCAAACCTTGGTCACAAGTCAACATCCACCTACAGAAATTAGAACTGATCATGGAAACGACACATCAATTTATATTCTGAATATTTATCTCTTCTTAAAATTGGTTCGTTAACGGATCCGCCGTATAACTTACCCTAACCATCAAACAACCACAGTGTCCGCACTAGTAATTTGATTCAATGGCAACATTAAAAACTAGATAAATTGATCAATTAAGAAACATAATTGTCTGCAATATATGTTTAGTTTGATTGAATGTTCTCCCTAAGATTAATAACGTAGATCCGCTACAATTACTAACTTAGTTGCTTCACAAGTTCATATATCACAACTCCGGTTTTGATATCAAACTTAGCAAGAGATTGTCTACAACAATAACTTCGAGTCCGCTTTTAGCAATTAAATAAACAATCATAGGAAAATAAGCATAGGAGAACAAACATATTCATCATATAAACTGAAAAATTAAGGTAAAAATAGATCTCACAGTTCTTGAAATCTGAAGGTTTCCGTGTCCTTGCAACCAAGCAAAAGAGTTTAGCCTTGCATGTTTATTGAACAACTAAATAAAAAATTAGAAGAAAACATGATTTAGGGTTTGGAGGAGGAAGATTTGTGTTTTCTTTGGTGCTGCCCGAAATTCCCTTGCTCCTCTCTTCCTTTATATATGCTTCAAAACCCTAGTATCTATGTTACAAAATAGTCCTTCCTTAAGTTGGCAGAATTTAGTTGTCTCTTCTAAAATTCATATCTCCTTCATAGAACATCATTTTGATCTTATATTTGGAGCGTTTATATTTCTTTGAGTCCTGAATTCAAAAAAATTGAGTTTGCATCAATAGGACTTATGTAGCTCGAGATATGAAGGTTTTAATAGACAAAGGTCGACATCGGCAGATTGCAAGATTTGACTTTGAAGGATGCGATTCCCATGCTCTTCCTTATTTTATTTATTTTTACTTAGTTTTCCAGAAACATATGGATGTTATATTTTTAATGCCACTGGAATCACTTCATTTCGATCTCTAGAGCTTCCGCTCTGCACAAAACATCGACTGAAGGTCAAATTTATCAATCAGCTCCAATTACCTTCTTTTTGCATCTTTCATCCAAAAATACCTTCAAAACATAAAACAAAGAATATCAAGGTATTTAATACACAAAACATATGCAAAACACTAGGTAAATATGGATGAAACTATCAAATAATATGGTCGCATCAAATACCCCCACACTTAGCTCTTGCTCGTCCTCGAGAAAGGATAGGTAAAAATAAAAATAAAAATAAAAATAAAAATAAAAATAACCATGATCAATCTCTTAATCTACCATCAATATCCAAGAATTTAAGCATTATAAATAAGAATACAATTGAGAAGGATAAAGAACATAAATCTTCATGAATTTGTTTACATGCAAACTTCAAAACTCAATTACTCTTTGGGATTTAAAAGAAATCTATACCATGCCAAAGTGATAGGTCCTCTCATTGATATACACTCCAACACTCATGTGTTTAGGGTTTTTGTGTTTAAATCTCTCAAATTCAATCAATGAATATGTTTTACCATAAGCTTGCTCTTCAATCTCATCATCATTACTAAAATATTACAAACAATGCATGAATCAAAAGGTCTTATTCTTTGGTTGTAATGGGGCTAAGGTTAAGGTGAGGTAAAAGAGAGTCGAAGAAAAGATTCAAACTAAAGAAAGTAGAGCATTTTAAAAAATATGATATTTCAACCAAGATATTCCATCCAAACACATCAATTTTCAATCTTTAAGCACCAATGCTTAGCTACTTTCGATTCCAAGCTCATTTCTATTCTTTTCTTTTCTTCTTTTCTTGTTCTCTTTTTTTTTGTTGTTGTTAATCTTTTTCTTTTTCTTTTTCTTCTTCTTTTTTGTTTCTTTTCTTTTTTTTTTCTTTTTTTTTTCACCTTTGGCAACTTTTCCCATTTTTTCATCAAGCATCACTACTTCTTTCTTCTCACATAATTTCCAACCATAATTCCATGAGATATCATAAGTATATGCTCTACTAATCCTTGGCCAGGGGAAAAGAGGAAAACATATAAAAAGTTTAAGGCTTATACATGGGTAAAGCAAAGAAAAGATAAACAAGCTCAAAAGGGGCTCACTAAGGATAATATGCTTTAGGTTGGCTTTTTGGCTCAAGCGGTTAAAATTCCTAATGCCTTTATCATCTTCATGCATATATGTAATGCGAATGTAATCTCAACAAGATATGAAGCAAGTTCTAGAGATACATATCATTGAAAGAATGCGCACTCAAAGAATATAATGTTGAAGGCTCAAAAGCTTGCATTGGTTTAACACTATAAAGTCAACATGGCATATTTTCGGAGTCAATCCCTAAACCAATTAAACATTAAAACTTGCATGCTCACTCACTCATTCAATTTATATATTCATCTATCTCACTTAATTCTCATACATAATACTCATATTCTCATAAACCAATGGGATTTCAAAAAGATCAATCATAGATTTTTCTTTTTTTTTACGGAAGAATAAAGAAAACCAAAATAAAAAAAACTAACATTTTCCCAATACCCCCACACTTAAAACACAACATTGTCCTCAATGTTGAAAATAAAAGAAAAGGAATATAGGAGATTGATAAAAAAGAAATAAAATGCAAAAAATAAAAGATAAGGGGAAAAGAAAGCAAATCTGATTTTTTTTTGTGTTGGGTTGCCTCCCAATAAGCGCTTGTGTTTTGTGTCATTGGCTCGACATGTGGCATGACATGCTCATTCTTCACAGAAACAGTGATTTCTACCATCCATTTTTCATAGAAAGGTCTCAATCGATGCCCACTGACCTTGAGTACTTTATTAGTATCTAAACTTGTAACTTCAACATGGGGAACGATTTGCAAAGCCAATGCTGTTTCGTGCAAGTTTTGGGGAACACATTTGTGCCTCTCCATCTCCTCCAATTGGGTAAAATCATAGCCATAACTCAAAGGTAAGCTTAATCCATCCACACAATTAAAATCACAAACTTGCTGCACACACTTATCAATTTGGTCATAACATGTGATAGAATAAACATTGCTATAAGGATATTTCATTGCATCATGAAACTTAAATTCAATCTTTTCATCTCCTACCTCCATAGACAAAGTATCCTTACCACAATCAATCTTTGTATTGGCAGTTTTCAAGAATGGTCTCCCAAACAATATAGGAGTGCTGGTTGATGAATCACAAGAATCATGTTCCATATCAAGAATATAAAAATCACATGGAATAACCAAACTATCAATCTTGACTAGGACATCTTCTATCACACCAAGTGGATAAACAAAACTACGATCCGCAAGTTGTATTACAATGCTAGTTTTATTCAAAGGCTCAAGACTAAGAGAATCATAAACATGTTTGGGCATAACACTAATGGATGCACCAAAATCGTATAAAGCTCTTTTAAAACTAGCATTACCAATAACACATGGGATAGTAAAGGCACCTGGGTCTTTTTGTTTCAAAAGCAAATTCTTTTGAACAACGACAGATACAACTTCACCCATACTTACCGTTTCATGACCTTTTAGTTTGAAAGCTCTCTTGGTAGTACACAACTCCTTCAAGAATTTTGCATACGTAGGAATTTGCTTGATAGCATCAATCAAAGGAATGTTGAGTTCCACTTTCTTGAAAAACTATAAGATCTCGTTTTCTTTGTCTTCTTTCTTAGACCTAGAAGAACTCACAGGAAAGGGTGGAATTGCTTTAAAAGTGGAATTAATTGAGTGAGAAGTTACCTTTGGAGTGTTGGTCTTTGTTTCAGTTTGTGGAGGAGGATGATGTTCTTTCTTTGTACTCAATTCAGTTTCTATCTCTTCTTCCTCCTCCATCTCAATTTGTTTCAACTTTTTCTCTTCAAGTTCTTTCCCACTTCGCAGCATGATAGCACTAACATTCTCTTTTGGATTCAATGCTTGGGAGGGCAACTTTCCATTTATTTGTGCTTCCAATTTCCCTACACTTGAAGCTACTTGCCCCATTTGCTTCTCCAAGTTGTGAATACTTGACCTTGTTTCCTGTTGAAAAGACATGACATTTTATTGCATGGTCACAGTGTTAGAAGCCAAAGTTTTCATCATCTCACAAAAATCATCACTGGATGATGACCCCATAACATTAAAGTTGGTAAACGGAGGGGGCTGTCTTGCTTGATAATTGTGCTGGGGTTGTTGTTGAAATTCATGGGAATAGAACTGTCTCCCTTGATTGCCTTGATGAGGTGGGTTCCCGTAGTGAAAGTTGGGGTGATCTCTCCATCCAGGATTGTACGTGTTAGAAAAGGGATCATACTTACGTTGGGCTTGTCCATTGAATGTTCCATCAACCGCATTCGCTTGCTCAATGTAATCTTCTTGAATTGTTAGGCACATATCCGAAGCATGTCCTTGTAAGAAGCATATGCTACAAACTTTCACCTGCTGCACATTTCCACAAGCCAAAGAACGCACAAGAGAAGTAAGATCATTAACTTTATTTTCAAGGTTAGAAATACTTACCTCATTTACTCGTTTGTTGGAGAAGTCTCCACGAGTGCCAAACTGTTTTGAGTTGGCTGCCATGTTTGAGATTAATTGGTGTGCAGCCTCAGGTGTCTTATCTACCAATGCCCCTTCACTTGCAGCATCAATGATACTACGGTCAGTATGCATCAATCCTTCATAGAAGTATTGAATGAGCAGCTGATCAGGTATTTGATGATGGGGGCATTGAATGCACAATAGCTCAAATCTTTCCCAATACTCAGCGAGTGTTTCTCCATGAGATTGTCGAATCCCACATATTTCTTTTCTTATGTTGGCAACTCGAGATGCTGGGAAATACTTTTCAAGGAAGATCTTTTTCATGCCATTCCAAGTGTTAATGGAACCTGGGAGAATAGAAAAAAACCAAGCCTTTGCTGCCCCTTTTAAAGAGAAAGGGAAAGCTTTTAACTTAACTTGTTCTTCATCGACTCCATTTGGTTTCATGCCAACACAAACCATGTGGAACTCCTTGAGATGAGTGTGAGGATCTTCTCCTGCAAGACCATTGAATGTTGGCAGCAAATGTATAAAACCATATTTGAGTTCAAATTTCACATTACTGTCTATGTTAATGCACAATGGTTGGTTTTCCACGTTAGGAGCAGCAAGCTCCTTGAGTGTTTGTTGTCGTGCAACAGCCATGATGTTGACGCTAGTTTCTTTTTGTAACCTGCGTAAAGTGTTTTCTATTTCGAGATCAACCTGCACTTGATGACTTTGGTTAGCAGAACGGGTTGCAGGCATAAATCACAAAGAAAACTCAAAAGAAACCAACCACACAAGAGATTGAAAACAACGTAATCGGCAATAGTATCCCACGCTAGAAAACTAAAAGTGTCCAGAAACCTTAGAAAACGATCGAATTGGGCCTTGATAGGGTGGGGCTAGTGACCATTTCACTAGTTCTTCTCAAAACGTCGTTTTCCTTCAGAAAAAAGAAAGAACAATACCTAATTCCACCAAAAAATCTGTTTTGAACAGTACCGCCGCAAACACAAGTATTTTTTTCTTCTTTTTTTTTCCTTTTTTCTTTTTCTTTTCTTTTTTTAGAATAAATAAAAATAACAGCAAGTAGAATCAATCACAGCACAACACAACAACACAAGAATCAACTAAAATAACATCCCCGGCAACGGCGCCAAAATTTGTTGCGATGTCGCGGTCGCACAAATTAATTACCCTAGCTTAAAACAAATCAAACAAGATAGTATAGAGAAAGCAAGGGGTCGATCCCACAAGGACGATTTAGTTCAGATTTTCGTGCTATATGTTATGCAATTGGGGGGGGGTTGGAAGTTGTCTAGGCTAAGCTAAAGCAAACTAAGCGAAAATTATATAAAACTGAAATTTATTAATAAAGCAAACCTTGGTCACAAGTCAACATCCACCTACAGAAATCAGAACTGATCATGGAAACGACACATCAATTTATATTCTGAATATTTATCTCTTCTTAAAATTGGTTCATTAACGGATCCGCCGTATAACTTACCCTAACCATCAAACAACCACAGTGTCCGCACTAGTAATTTGATTTAATGGCAACATTAAAAACTAGATAAATTGATCAATTAAGAAACATAATTGTCCGCAATATATGTTTAGTTTGATTGAATGTTCTCCCTAAGATTAATAACATAGATCCGCTACAATTACTAACTTAGTTGCTTCACAAGTTCATATATCACAACTCCGGTTTTGATATCAAACTTAGCAATAGATTGTCTACAACAATAACTTCGAGTTCGCTCTTAGCAATTAAATAAACAATCATAGGAAAATAAGCATAGGAGAACAAACATATTCATCATATAAACTGAAAAATTGAGGTAAAAATAGATCTCACAGTTCTTGAAATCTAAAGGTTTCCGTGTCCTTGCAACCAAGCAAAAGAGTTTAGCCTTGCATGTTTATTGAACAACTAAATAAAAAAATAGAAGAAAACATGATTTAGGGTTTGGAGGAGGAAGATTTGTGTTTTCTTTGGTGCTGCCCGAAATTCCCTTGCTCCTCTCTTCCTTTATATATGCTTCAAAACCCTAGTATCTATGTTACAAAATAGTCCTTCCTTAAGTTGGCAGAATTTAGTTGTCTCTTCTAAAATTCATATCTCCTTCATAGAACATCGTTTTGATCTGATATTTGGAGTGTTTATATTTATTTGAGTCCTGAATTCAAAAAAATTGAGTTTGCATCAATAGGACTTATGTAGCTCGAGATATGAAGGTTTTAATGGACAAAGGTCGACATCGGCAGATTGCAAGATTTGACTTTGAAGGATGCGATTCCCATGCTCTTCCTTATTTTATTTATTTTTACTTAGTTTTCCAGAAACATATGGATGTTATATTTTTAATGCCACTGGAATCACTTCATTTCGATCTCTAGAGCTTCCGCTCTGCACAAAACATCGACTGAAGGTCAAATTTGTCAATCAGCTCCAATTACCTCCTTTTTGCATCTTTCATCCAAAAATGCCTTCAAAACATAAAACAAAGAATATCAAGGTATTTAATACACAAAACATATGCAAAACACTAGGTAAATATGGATGAAACTATCAAATAATATGGTCGCATCAATTAACATGAACAGCAATAAATCTTAACATGAAAAGCAATGTACAAATATACAATGCAAGCTTTAAAGAGTAAGAATATTCAATTTTAATGCTATAATCAACATATTTGATTTCATAAAAAATATAGATAAACCTTGTGTTTATAATAGGTTAGTGGAAGTGGTGTTATTTTTTCTAATATTATATGTAGATGACATATTATTATTAAGAAATGAAATATCTTGACTTCAATCAATGAGGTTTTGGTTTTCCAAGAATTTCTCCATAGTAAAAAATTAGAAAAAGTAACCAATAAAGATAGATCTAAAAGGTTGCTTATATTGACCCAACCCATACATATATATTAGATGTTAAAATAGCTTAGCATAAAAGAAATCTAAAATTGGGTTCTTATTTGTTTTGGATAAAACACCTCTAACCAAAAACATGTGTACTGAGAGACATATTGAGATAGATATGATGAATGGTATCTTATACTTGGCTATAAGACCCATCAATAGAGAAAATAAACTAGAAGTTCAAAATTATTTGAAGTAAGATTTTTTCAATGAAATTTTAGAAAAATATAAAATATCACTCAATATATGTTTTACTCTAAATGATATTGTTTTGGGTTAGAAAAGTTTTAAACATGATAGCATAGTTGATTCTATAAATGAATAGAGTACACCTCCATGTTTAAGGAAACAAAGAGATTGTTTGTATTAAGAACTTAATTAGTGAACTAGGTCGGCTCCTAACATTATTGATCTAGTTTCCCTAAATCGTGATAATAATGGAGTCATTGTATAAGCTAATGAACCAAAATCTCATCAATGATCCCAACAAGTACTTAAGAATTCTATTTGATTTGATAAATCAATAAAAAGATATAAAGATCAAATGAGTACCCATCATAGAGAATTTAAAAGATCCTATTACTAAGTAATTATCCATGCAAATGTTATATGTCATTATATCATATTAAATACATGAGTGATTGTCATATGATCCAAACATGTTCGAATTCAAACTTTGACATAAAAATTTATATTTTTTAGTTTTATTTTTTAAGTGTATATCCATATTGAATGGTTGGATTCAGCTGACACTTTACTAAAAGACCCTTAAGGTTTCTATATGGAGGTGTAATTGCAAATCAATCAAAGTTCATGAAGGTCTTGATTAAAATACATTTTTAAGATTAAAGACTATAATATAATTAATATAAGATTATATTTATAGACCAAGAAATCAAGGGACTTGACTAAGTTAATTACTAACATTTTATTGAATTAATATATGGATATTATTCAAGAAGAAAATTGATATTTGCCATTTTCTAAGGTTTTTCAGATTTCTATATAAATAGCAAGTTATGCCTCTTATTTTGCTAAAGATGTTTTGTTTATGAGACAAAAAAACAAAAAAAAAAACTATGTAAGTTATTGAATAGAGAGTCAGCACTTTAAGCATAACGATGTCTCCCCTAAATTGGAATTAAAAAGATTTCTCATTGGTGATTCATGTGGATTACTATTTAAGACCAAACAATTAGATGACTTATGGTTTATGAAAACCTGACCTTTTAAAAGTTATTTAAAGATGAAGAAGATCATTTCATCAAGTAATAAATCCTTAAAAAAAACTTTATATGTATCAAATGGTATCTTAGAGACTCCCAAATAAATTTGTTTTATTATTTTCATTGTATGTATGATATTCAAGAAACCTAATTAAAAGATGGTGACAAATGATAAAAATCAAGCTAACCCATACAATTAACCATGCAAGCAATGTGCACCTCCACAATAAAAAAGAAAAGAAAAAAAGAACTACCAATGAGAACCTAACCATACCAAGGAAGTTCGGAGTTAACCATTACATGCACCGCCTAAAGGTGGCAAAGTTATGCATAGGACAATAACTTTTTTTTCATTTTTAATGTTTTTTTTATTAATAATAAGAATGAAAAAAAATTCTATATGAAATCCTAATAATTTTGCTTTATAAAGATAACCTAGCATGTCATGCTTAAAATCAAAAGAGGTCTCTTCACTGATGGTTTGGGAAATGGGAGCCGTGGAAACAAAATTAATGCCAAGAAATGTAAAGTTGAAAGAATGGCTTGATCCTCGGTCAATAAATAGATGAAAAAGCACCCAAAAAAGACAAGGTGAAATAGAAGTTGATGAGCCTCCATTCAAAAGGCTAGTCCAAGAAGGAGTTAAGGACCGTAGAGAGGTAATAGTGAAACCCGAAGGAAAAAAAATCAAAATTGTCATCCAAGAAGAAGTTGCTTTTCATGCTAACAAAAAGAATAGAGAGTTAGAACCTATAGAGACTCCAACATTAAAGATTAGCAAGGAGATTGTATAGGAGCACAAAGATGCAGTTCCAAGGGCAAAAGAGGAAAGAGTTAAGATAAAATTGAATGGTTCTCCATTTTCTCTATAATTTTCTCTTTTTTAAATGCAAGTTTGAAATTCTTTCAAATCTAATTACTTGTCATGGCTAAAATCTCTACCAACTAGTTTCCACTCCATATGATGGTTCATATGGTGACCATTAAGCTCACTCCCACGAATTACCTCCTATGGCATCACTAGTTTGTACTCGTACTTGAAAGTCAGGATTTATTAGGTTATTTGGATGGGTCTTTCCTAGTACCTTTCAACTCAGATTCGTCAGGGTAATGAGTTAGTACCAAATCCTTTTTACAAAGATCAACTTACACTTAACCTTCTTTATACCTCTCTTACTGAAGAATGTATGGTTGAAGTAGTGGATTGTTCTTCCTCTCTTGATGTTTGGCTAGCTCTTGAACCTTTTTTTTCATATAATTCTAAGACTCGATAAATTCAATTGAAAGACGAACTCCAGCTTATGCAATGAGACTCTTGTACTATCTTTGAATATGCTCCTTACTTTTGCTCTCTTTGTGATCAACTTAGTGCTATTGGCAAACTTGTTGATGACACCGATAAGGTACACTAGTTTCTTTGTTGTCTTGGATCAGATTACAAAAAACAAAATCAACTTCAATATTATCACAGTAGTCGAAGCCTTCCTTTAATAACTTGATACCACAAGCTCTCAGCCATGAGATTTTCTCTTGGTCTCTACATGGTGATTTATCCTCTCCGTCAGCTTTTATTGCACACGAGGTTCTTCTTTTGGTGTTGCTTTTAGTCACCCAAAATCTACCATTCTTCATTCATTTTTGGAATTTTTTTCTAGATCTTCAGTTGTTACCTAGTAGTGGTGTAATAAAGAGAGGCATACTGTTAAGAAGTGTCACAAACTTAATAGGTTATTAAAAAAGACCAAAGGAGATGGCTTAATTGAGGCTTTTGTTGTTATCTCCATTGATCCATCTACTACTTTTGAATGGTATACTGATACTAGCGTTGTTTCGCATATGACGAATGATGTTAATGCACTTGACAATTTTGTTCTTTATACTAGTAATCAAAGGGTATATGTTGGTAATGGTGATTCTATGTCTATTTCTTTCATTGGCAAAATCAATTCGGTTGTTACTTCTCATCCTTTACCTTTATCTGATGTTCTCCTTGTGCTTAGCAGGACTAAAAATCTTTTGTCAATCAACAAATTTACTAATGAGAACAACTTCTTAATCATTTTTTCTTCTTCTTGTTTTTTCACATAGGACTTAACAACAAGAAAGGTGATGGGAGTAAATTGATGTAAGGACGGGCTATATGTTCTTGATCGTGGCCATGTAACTTTTTTATCTAGTCTTTTTGCATGTAATCTTCATGCTTCATTCATTATTTGGCATGCATGATTAGGGCATCCTTCTTTTTGTGTTGTTTCCTCTTTGAATAAATACGGTGCTATTTCAATTTCTACTAATCGATAAATTAATTTTAAACTTTGTTCTAGTTGTCAACTAGGCAAAAGTCATTGTTTACCATTCTCTAACTGAGATAAATGATGTAATTATTTATTTGAGTGGATACATTATGATTTATGGGGTCCTTCCCCGATAACTTCTCCATCTAGCCATACATACTATTATGTCTTAATTGATGAATTTTCATGTTTTGGTTGGTTTTATCCATTAAAACTTAAGTTTGATTTCTTTGACATATTTGTTCATTTTCATAAGTATGTTCAAACTCAATTTGATATTCAAATCAAATCTTTTCAATATGATGGTGGTATTAAGTTTACAAATCATCATTTTACCTCATTTCTTTATGCAAATGGTATCATACAACAAATTGCTTGTCTTTACTAGAATGACATTACTGAAAGAAAGCATCACCATATTACTGAAATTGGTTTTACCCTTATGCTTCATTATAATATGCCTTTATATTTATGGGTTAACTCTTTTCCCATGGCTTGTTATCTCATCAATCGCTTCCCATCACCAGTTCTTGATGGTAAGTCTCCTTATGAAACTTTATATGCTCACCCTCCTTCTTATTTCGTGCTTCGTACCTTTGGTTGTGTTTGTTTTCTTTTCTTCGTGATTACATGCCTCATAAATTATCTCTTAGGTCACTACCTTGTGTTTTCATTGGCTATAGTCACCTTCACAAAGGTTTTCGTTGCTTAGATAAGAAAACTAATTGGGTATACATTTCTCATCATGTTCAATTTTTTAAAGATTGTTTTCCCTATGCTTCCACTTCTTCCCCTCTTTTTTTTTTAGGTGGTACTAATTATATTACTTTTGATGATTCTTATTACCCGTCTTTGTCTAGTGATACTTCGACTTTAAGTGTAATTCCATCTCATCACCTGACTTCCAACACCATGTGCCTTGTGCTAATTCACACATTCCTTCAGCACCTTTAAAATATTTCTTATTGCCTTCATCTTTGGTGATAGCCTTAAACATCATACCTTATGATTCTTCTTCTCGTCCATCACCAACCATTAATCACCCTATGGTTACTCATTCTAAGAATGATATTGCTAAGCCTCACACTATTCATTTGTTATCTGCTTTGTCTACTTTACCTTGGTTTCAAGCACATTTTACAATTAAGGAACTCGTGGCTTTAAGTTGGCCATCAAGCATCCTATGGCTTTCTGTTATATATGATGAAATTGTTGCTTTTCAAGCACAATAACACATGGTGTTTAGTTTCTTATCCACATAATCATAATGTTGTTGGTTGGCAATGGATTTTCAAGATGAAGCTTTAGGTAGATGGTTCTATAGAACATCACAAAGCTCGTCTTATGACCCAGGGTTTCTCCCAAAAACATGAAATTCATTTTGACACAACACTTAGCCTTGTTATTCATCTTGCCATTGTAAGAATTATCTTAACACTTACTGCTATGCATAATTGGGCTCTTTATCAACTTGATGTTAAAAATGCTTTCTTGCATGGTTTCCTTCAGGAGGAAGTCTACATGGAATAACCTCCTTGATATATTAACCCTGAGTTTCCCTCTAATTTTTGTTGCTTATATGGGCTCTTTATGGTCTAAAACAGGCTCTTCGAGCATGGTTCCAGCATTTCAGTTATTTTTTGCTTGGCCTTGGTTTTCTTACAAGTCATATTGATTCCTTATTATTTGTTTATGATGGTCCTCATGGTGTTCTTTATCTTCTCTTATATGTAGACAATATGATCATCATTGGTAGTGATCAACTTATGCTTCATACACTCATCAATCGTCTAGCCTAAAAATTTTCATAAAAGACTTTGGTGACTTACACTATTTTTAGGTATCAAGGCCATTCGAAATAATAAAGGATTTTTTCTAAGTCAAGTAAAATATGCTATTGATCTCTTAACTCGTGCCAACATGGGGGATTGCAAACTAATTTTCACTTCTTTTGTGGTTGGGTCTCATCTCATAGAATTTGGCACTCCTCACTCTAATGCTACTCAATTCTAGTCACTTGCAAGAGCTTTGCAAAACTTACCCAGTTTGATTTGTCATACAATATCAATTCTATATGCCAATATATGCATGCTCCTACAACTGATGGCTTTTGTGCTTTTAAGTGTATTTTTCATGATGTCAAAGGCACTTATCATTATGGCTTACAATTTTTACAACATTTTTCTTCCACTTTGATTGGTTATTCCGATGTAGATCGGATTTGTTGTCCTATTACCAAACGCTCTATCACAAGCTATGCTGTTTACTTTGGCCAAAATCTCATCTCATGGTGTTCTAAGAAGCAAACCATTGTTGCTCGCTCAAGTGCTGAAGTAGAATATTGTAGCCACTGTCACTGCTGAAATTTATAGGATACTTCAACTTCTTCCTAAGCTACAAATCACACTCCCTTCTTCGCCAAGATTGCTATGTGATAACACTAGTGCCATTTTCATTGCTTCCAACCCTATCACCAAATCTTGCTCTAAACATATTAATATTGACTATCATTTGTTCAAGACCTTGTTGCATGAAAGACTCTTAATCTCTATTTTGTCCCTTCACATATCTAGCTAACTGATGTCTTCACATAGGGGGTGGCTAAATTATAGTTCTTATTAGATTGTGACAAGTTGTGTATTTTTCCTTTTTCCACCATGACAACATTAAGGGGGGGTTATTAGAGACAATTTGGTTCCCCTAATTATGACCTAGATATTAGTGATACTCTATAATTGTATCTATTCATTTACTCTGTATATTTCTTTTTCATTTCTATGATTGTTGTACAAATTTTATAAATAAAGATTTCCTCACATCATAACATTGAGGCATTACCTTTACATGGTATTAGAGCTTTATTGATTCAGCGATCATGTGTTACTTAATAAAATGTTCTTCCAAGTTGAAAGCTAGTTTTCCTGTAACTAACCAACAATATAATAAAAGAAAAACTTTTAAGAAAGTAAATAAGACTAGATGATGGATACCAATAGTAGGAAACTATTGCGATGTTGCGGTCGAACAAATTAATTACTTTAGCTTAAAACAAATCAAACAAGATAGTATAGAGCAAGCACAGAGTCGATCCCATGAGGACGATTTAGTTCAGATTTTTGTGCTATATGCTATGCAATTTGGGGGAGTTGGAAGTTGTCTAGGTTAGGCTAAAGCAAACTAAGTGAAAATTATATAAAATCAAAATTTATCAATAAAGCAAACCTTGGTCGCAAGTCAATATCCACCTATAGAAATCAGAACTGATCATGGAAATGACATATTAATTTATATTTTGAATATTTATCTCCTTTTAAAATTAGTTCGTTAACGGATCCACCGTATAACTTACCCTAACCATCAAACAACTATAGTGTCCGCACTAGTAATTTGATTCAATGGCAACATTAAAAACTAGATAAATTGATCAATTAAAAAAATGTAATTGTCCGTAATACATGTTTAGTTCGATTGAATGTTCTCCCTAAGATTAATAACATAGATCCGCTACAATTATTAGCTTAGTTGCTTCACAAGTTCATATATCACTACTCTGGTTTTGATATCAAACTTAGCAGTTGATAGTCTACAATAGTAACTTTGAGTCCGCTCTTAGCAATTAAATAAACAATCATAGGAAAATAAGCATAGGAGAACAAACATATTCATCATATAAACTGAAAAATTGAGGTAAAAATAAATCTCACAGTTCTTGAAATCTGAGGGTTTTTGTGTCCTTGCAACTAAGCAAAAGAGTCTAGCCTTGCATGTTTATTGAACAACTAAATAAAAAGATGGAAGAAAACATGATTTAGGGTTTAGAGGAGGAAGATTTATGTTTTCTTTATTGCTAGCCGAAATTTCCTTGCTCCTCTCTTCCTTTATATATGCTTAGAAACCCTAGTATCTATTTTACAAAATAGTCCTTCCTTAAGTTGGCAGAATTTAGTTGTCCCTTGTAAAATTCATATCTCATTCATAACACATCGTTTAGAGCTGAAATTTGGAGCGTATATAGGTCTTTGACCCCTGAATCCAAAAAAATTTTAGTTTGCATCAATCAGACTTCTGTAGCTTGAGATATTAAAGTTGGAATGGATAAAGGTCGACATCGGTAGATTGCAAGATTTGACTTTGAATGATGCGATTCCTATGCTCTTCCTTATTTTATTTCTTTTTCCTTAGCATTCCAGAAAGTTATGGATATTAGCTTTTGAATGTCACTAGAATCACTTTATTTTGATTTCTAGAGTTTCCGCTCTGCATAAAACATTGACTAAAGGTCAAATCTGTCAATCAGCTCCAATTACCTTTTTTTTGCATCTTTCATCCAAAAATATCTTCAAAACATAAAATAAAGAATATCAAGATATTTAATACACAAAACTTATGCAAAACAGTAGGTAAATATGGATGAAACTATCATATAATATGGTCGCATCAGAAATGAGTAGGGATGGAGGTGGTAAAGCCTAAAAAAGTGTCAAAATCTAGAGATCAAGGCAAGTTGACCTCTACAAAGGTACAAAGATTGGGCAATACAAATGAAAAACCCATCTTGAAACACACAACAAAAATCATATTTCATGGTCCTAAAGAGTAGAAGAAGAAGACAAAATTGGTTGCTAAGCTTTTTATAGAAAAAACTACCGTAAATCTTTTTAGCATCTAAATAAATAATAATAATAATAATAATAATAATAATAATAATAATAGTGTTGGTCATTGACCCAAAAACAAACAATTAATAAATAAATACATTGATTAGCTTGTCATATTAACAGGACTCGACACGACAATAGACTTGATGCAATACTTATGTTAGATACGTTGATTTACTCGCTTTTAAATTGAAACTATATTTTCTTTATATATTTAAAAATAGAAATCTCTATTTACAATGTCTTTTTAGTGAGAAAAAAAACCTCTAATACAATGTGTTTTTAGATTGACAATCACTAGTTGATTAGTCAGGTATGAACATGATTCTAATTTAATTTTTGAACTCCTCACATGTCCCTCCATCTCTCTTTTTTAATTGGAGTATTATAAAAAAAAAATCCAAGTTTTGAGCTATTTTTATTGTTCACCTTGTATTGTACATTCTCTCACAAATTACTATCAATTGAAATAATTACTTTTACAAAGATTTTTAATTTGATTTTCAAATAATTTTCTTGTACAACTTAGCATCTCTTAGGTCCAGTTAGTACCCACTTACTTTTTTAAGAAAATGTTGAATTGAAAGATAAAGGACTAAAGTGAAAAGGACCTAGAAAATTAGTGACAACTTTGAATTTTATTTGAAAATTTTAGTTTGGTCCCCTATTTCTTTCAAGTTAATTTAAAGATGGGAGACCAAAGTGAAAAAACTATAAAAAAACAGATGATAACTTTGTGTTTTATTTGAAAATTTTAGTTTGGCTCTCACCTTTTTTAAGTTAATAGGTTATTGATCCATTTAGTTGTAAAAATTTAATTTTGGAGCAAAAATTTATTTCTTTTATTTTTTTTGTATATAATTTTTTGTGAGATTGAAACTTGCTCGATTCTAATATTGAAAAAGAAAGTCATGATTTATACCATAAAAATAATTGACTTTAGTTTCAATGATTTTTGTTTGTTAAGGGGAGTTTCATATAGGTTTTTTTTACTCTAACCAAAAAATAATTTTTAGATTTAAATAATTTTTGAATTTTTGAGTTGTTTTTTTAAATCAGAAATAATTTTATCAAGATATTCAGGGTGCTTTCTAAGTGTTTGGATAAAAAATATTGACAATAAAGTTTTTCATGAAAAACATTGAAGCACGGTCTTTTCGGAGACCTATAGTCATTTGATTATATAGACATAGATGATAACTCACAATTTTATTTTATTAAAAAATAGAATTACAATATGTATCCATCCATTTAAAAAACAAAAAAGATAAAGCGAGCCCTAATCATGTTTTTATATTTTTTTATCTATCTGTCTTTATATATTATTTTTATTTTATTTATAATAAAAAAAATCTTTTAATCTATTTAGTTTTTTGTTACATGTTTTACAATTTAATTCACTACATCCATGCCATAATTTAGTTTTTTTTTTTTTAAAGCATGTTGTGCCCCTTAGTTTTAAAAATAGAATTTCATCATTGTTAATGATAAAAAAAAATTTAACTCAAAGCTAAAAGAATATAATTTTACCATATGTTATTAATGATTTATTTTGCTATCTTCATCTCAGCACTATCATGATTTTTTTAAAAACAAAATCATAATAAAAAATTTTTTTATGTATTTTATTATTGTATAATTAAATAAAAAATAATATTTTTTAATTGAATTTGATGATGTTTATGACTTTGCTTAATTGATTTCTTTTAATGAAGTCTTGTTTATTACCTATCTTATTTTTCAACATCAAGTTAATGGGGATTAATTTTTTATTTTTATTTTAATTATTCTTGCAAGTTTTAGAAGTCAGATCCAAGTTAATTCAAGTATAACTGATATATTTTTATTTTAATATTAAATAAAAATACTATTTAATATACAGCTAATTTTGAATTCATAATTATAATTTATTTTTAAAAAAACATGTTTAAATATTATTTTCTGGTCTGAATAGAAAAAAACAATAAATTATTTGTTAAAAAAAAAAAACGATAACCACTCTCCTGCCTTCGATGGATAAATTGATTTCGAATTCAAAAGAAACTCTTTCCAAAATAAATCCATACATTATTAGAGTAGAGTGGAATCTAGATACATACTCCTACTCTCGTCCGTCTATCCATTGATAAATCAGAAACTGGTGTCGATTTCTACTATGGGAGATGAGAAATCGGCGATCGTGATGGCGAGTAGAGATCGAGAGCTTCTCATACCGGTCGCTGACTCTCCCGATGCTGAAGTCGCTTCCAAACCCTCATCCTCCTCTTCTTCCTCCTCATCGCATCACTCAGGACGCGAGGTTGAATTAAATTCCTCTCTCTCTCTCTCTCTCTCTCTTCCTCTCCTTTAAGGGTTTTTTCTTTGCTGATTTCTTTTATAAATCATCTGTTTAGTTTTGCTATGTGGCGTTAATTGTTATTATCATTACTATTGTTCTTCATGTAATTGAAATTCGAAGTCTTCTAAATATAGGTTTAGTTTGAGCTTAATAATAATTCACTTGATTGCTAATTTGTTTATTTGATTTTTTAGGAATTAAGTGATCAATTTTTTTTTCCTGTTTTGGGCTCTGAATTTGATTCATAAACTTAGGACACACACACACACACACAACAGCTCTAATGGTTAGTTCAAAGGGTTATAATTAATTGAGAAAACTATAATTGTGGATTTAATTTATCAGTCTTGAATTTACTTGGATTCTTTTTTTTTTTTAAAAAAAAAAAAGAGTCCTTGTGCTCAACGGGCTTACTATGACATTGCGAAGTACTAAACTAAGGCTATCAGTGAAAAGTTTTGCATATTTGAGGATTTTTACTTCATGTGCTGACTGCTGTCAAATTGCTGCTGCTTCTTCTTCTTCTTGTTTTTTTTTTTTCGCTAAAAAAAAAAGAAATCTGACATTTTCTGTCCTTTGTTTGTGTAGACGTTTTACAAAGTTGTTAGGAGCTGGGCTTCAAAAAAATTCATGACAGGATGGTGCACTACTCTATCTTCCATTTTCTTTATTCCCTTGATTTCATGAATAAATGCTGCATCTTTGCACAATCTTAGACGGACAGACATACAAAAAAGAAAAAAATCTAGGGAATAATTTGAAGTTTTTACATACGATGACATTGTTTTGTGAAAATTACAAGAACAAGATAATTTCATGGTCTTGACTGCACCCTTAGCAAGACTTGTATATCTTTGGTGGCATTACACTATGAATTTTGCAACTATCGCAGTTTTTATATCAATAAGATCACCTAGGATGTCTCTGATATGAGTTTCTTTTCTTATGATTGGGGGGAGTTTTGAAACACATTATGATGCAACCAAAATTTGTATTTACATGCTTTTAAAATTTTGTTTTTACATCAATTCATCTTTTTTTTTTTGGGCAGTGGCAACTACTTGACATTTCACTTGCTATTAAAGATTGTGTGAAAGTAGAAATTTGCAAGATAGTCCTTGTTTTGCTTGGTGCACAAGGATTGCTCTTTTTACCATGTAAATTGATTGGGTGTCTTAAGCAGCTACTCCTATGGGTTCTAAGGGAAACCAATGACCCTTTTTATGTGATTGGACTTAGTCTTTTCCTTCCGAATGAATGAACACTAGAACAGATACCAAGGACTGCAGTTGTACTGGAAGAACCTTGAACATCATTTATTCAGAATACTTTAACATATAAGATTTCATATATGTTTCTTGTCTTTCTTTTGGCGTAGAAATTTATTTATTTAGAATACTATATGATGTGAACCTCGTGATCATGTAGTTACACAATCTACAATCATGACTGAGATCTAATCCCAGAAAGTTGAAATAGATTTGATAAGAGTGTGACACAATAAAAATTTATCCCAAGGCACCAACACTTTTAGAATGAGTAAAATGATGCCACGAAGCCAGTTAATATTCAATAAGTCAAATTCAGTTCGTTCAAGAACTGAAGAATGCAAGGATCACTCATACTTTAAAACTAAAAAATTCATAAGTAATATTCATCAAAGACTACTGAAATTTAGTTTACATGAATTTATATAGTTTTTGAAAAATTAAATCTAATGGACCCCTTATGTACTTATATGAGGTCTACTCAAAGCTAACCCAAAATCCTAAATTGATAAACCCATAACGTAATCCAAACAAGCCCTAGACTGTAGCTATTAAAATAAAATAAAACTCATAATATTAAATTCATATTTTTCCATGAGAAGAAGAGAAAGAAGTAAAATATTATAGAACTGATTCAAGGTTTATTTATAGCCTTCCATCTAGCTTCTTAATCTTAGAAACAAAAGTAAAAAGTAGCCATCCATGTTGTTACGAAGTTGTAATAGGATTTTTTTGTTTTCTTTGATGGCCTCACTTCATGGTTCAAATAGGATTGTATTGGATTCCTCTTGCACATGGATAAGATGTATTAGTGTCTCTTTTTGATACTCTAATGGACCTTACAATTCTGACTTGGTTGAAATTTTCAAAACAAATGCATTCAATATCTCTTTCAATGTCTTTGTCTTAAATTGGGTCATTGGACCATTTTAAACATGCGATAGATCCCTGCCGGTGTTACTAGACTAGCCCATATCACTATATAACATATAGGATTTCATGTTTATTCTCTATCTTTCTTTTTCCATGCTTTTGATAATTCATCAAAATATGAAGATATGAATTTGATGATTGAATTTGTTAATTGCCTTGCATATTGTGCTCAATCTATTGCAGTTGCTCACACTTGGCTGTTTTGCAGTGTCATCCTGTTTCCCATTGCAATCACTTTCTACATAACATGGTGGTTTGTTCACTTTGTGGATGGATTCTTCTCTCCAATCTATGCCCACCTTGGAATTGATATCTTTGGTAAGCATGTTTTATTTAGCATCATAAGCTTTTTCCTGTCCAAGGATAAATGTATATTATCAAGCAATTCATATTCTTACCGATCATTTAGCTTGCTTTTTTTGTTTTTTGGTCTTTGTTAGGTCTTGGATTTATAACCTCCATAACATTCATTTTCTTGGTCGGGGTATTTATGTCATCTTGGTTGGGAGCTTCTGTCCTGAGCCTTGGGGAGTGGTTTATCAAACGGATGCCATTTGTTCGCCATATTTATAATGCCTCTAAGCAAATTAGTGCTGCCATATCACCAGGTCTGTGCTCAGCTTAATCCTCATGTTTTCATTGGATGAGTTTAAGCAGCTGTCATTCACATATCATGCTTATTCTGTATTCCAGACCAAAATACTCAAGCTTTCAAGGAAGTTGCCATTATAAGGCATCCACGTATCGGTGAATATGCTTTTGGGTTCATTACTTCATCTGTGATCCTCCAGGTCTGCAAGTGGTTTTCTGCTGTACAATATTCAATTAATGCTTACACTGCAACCCCCCCCCCCCCCCACCCCCAAAAAAAAAAAAAAGATGACAGTGTGAGTGGTCGCTATCGAACCCAAATTATTTTGCTATTTCTCAAAGATATATTTTCTTTGCTGTCCATGTTAGAAGACACGCTGGATCCAGAAAGGATTCCTGAACTTTTGAATTTCTCAATTTTTTTGAGGCTGGTGTACAACAATCCCAATTGATTAGAAGATTCTAGAGGTTATTGCAGTTTGGGATATTGAGGGTGTTAGTGTTAACCTTGCATAAAAACAGAGTTCATATTGTGATATTGTGATACTGATAACTTGATAAATGCTTGTCATAACATCAATAGCATTTACATTCAAATTCTTATGTAGTTTTCAATGCAGAACTACTCTGGGGAAGAGGAGTTAAGTTGTGTCTATGTTCCCACGAATCATCTGTACATTGGTGATATATTCCTAGTCAACACCAAGGATGTTATCAGACCCAATCTTTCAGTCCGAGAAGGAATCGGTAAGGACTTAGTTATTCTTAGCTTCATTTTATCAAATGTCTTTTGAGCATTCCTGTTGGAGTAACAGGACATCTTTCGTAAGCTGTTTTTATTCAGGATGCTTGAAATGCAATCTTGCTTGTTATTGCATATTAACGTACATTTTAGGCTCAAGAGTTTATCTTTCTCAAGGTATTGAGTCCTTGGTGAAAGATGGGTTCTGACCTGTTTTATATTTTTCCCTGCCCAAAAATGAGGGAAGCGAAAGGAGATCTCTTTCCCCCCATCCTGTTCCACATGTGCTTTATCAGATTTAGCTTTGCACAATGTCGTCTAATTTATTCTCTGATAACAGAAATTGTGGTATCTGGGGGGATGTCAATGCCCCAGATCCTGTCAACACTTGATTCATGCATTTCAGTGGAAAGAAGTAGATCTGAAAGAAGCTGAGATTGAAGAAAATAGTTGTAGAAGATTATTTATTACATCTATTGGTTTCATATTGAGGCATCAGAATGACCACTCAATCAGATTTGTGCTGATAGCACTGGATTCGAGGTTAGATAAAAAAAATCATGGTTGTATCAGATTCTGGTGACTTGTGTAACATTTGTTATTAAGAACGTAGATTTAGTATTTGCTTGGAATAGTCTGGTTTACGATGGCAGGTAGGCTCGTTGGTTTTGGGTTCTTTTTTCTCCCACTTATTAGAATCGTCTGGGCTAAAACTGTTCTGAATGTTTACTTCATATACTTGTGGGCTGGATTGGATCTGTGCATGATTTACTTGCGGAAAAAAAAAGTCTGACCATATTTATTTTCAGCTCAAACGCACGAGTATCGATCCAAAAACATCGATTAGCTATAGAAGTTAGTATCCAACGTTCTGATCTTCATAAGTTTCAAGACAATATTCCAGTAGTGAGCAGGAGGGTGGGTGTAAGACACGCACACGCTCGTATAAATATATATATTTGCACCCCCTCGTATCCCAATTGAACAGACCTGACCATTGTTTAGTTTTAAAGAGCATTTGATTTAAAATCATTTGCACTCTCGGACCAGTTCAGCTAGCCGCATACCGTTCAACATTTCTCTAGAAAATATATCCATAAAAAGAGCCTTGCATGTTTGTGTTAAGATCTAAAAAAGAAAAGAAAAGGAGCTAAGAAACTTCTATTATTCTACAAGCTAAAAGAGATCAAGGCTGCACTGTTCATCAATATTCAATGCACTTTGGACGGGAACGGTGCAACTTGACCTCATTTCTTTTCTACTCTGTTTTTCTTTTGTCCATCGCTTTTACATTCTCATGCATATCAATTTGAATGAGCAGTAATTTTTCCCTCCCACGACAGGTTATGCCGAATTATTATTAGTGTATAGCAGATTGCACTTTTAAACATTGGTGAAGCAACTGCTTTGACTCAAGAAATCGATTATTACCTTTATGTTTGACTATCTACTCCAACTGGAGCTGGAGAATTTAAAGGACGGATCAGAAAAGAAAGAAATAACTGTTTATTGCGGTTAGAAAAGGTGCTCTTTTTTTTTTTTTTTTTTAACTGGGTTTTTTTTGTTTGTTTTGTAACCGTGGTGTTCAATTCAGCTTATATATATTATGATTAATCTTCGGATTTATTTTTTTTCTATTTTTTTTCACTTATATTTTTTTTGTTTTTTTATAAGCTGAGTGTCCAGGCTAGCTTATGCGTGCCATAATTTTTTTACACACACACACACACACACACACACACACACATATATATATATATATATATATATATTATCTTTAGACCCACTTTTTTTACTTTTTTTTTCCTACTTGTATATTTTTTTTTGTTTTTTATAACCGAGATGTTCAACCCAGTTTACATGCACCATGTTCTTTTTCCATCGTATATATTTTTTTATAATTGGAGTGTTCAAGGCAGTTTGCGTGCTCCTAAAATAATACCCAGACCATCTTTTTTATATTTTTTTTTGGTATTTTTTCCACTTATAATTTATTTTTTTATAATCAGAGTGTCTAAGTCAGTTGATACGCACCACGACTATTATTTTATAGAATAGCTAAAGAAGATCACAATCTCAAACAGTAATAAACAATGATTTGAACTATGGTTTTGGATGTTCATTACTATTTGAAAAAGTGAATTGAACGGTGGTTTTGGTGGGAGATGGCAGGGGTGTTTGGGTTTGCATTTGGAATGCTCTTTTGAAAAATTTTGAAAATTTCTTATTTTTATTTTTTATTTTAAATTAAAAAATTTGGTGTTTCTAGATGATTTTGATGTGCTACTATCAATAATAATTTTTATAAAATTAAAAAAAATATTATTTTGATATATTTCTGAATGAAAAGCACTTACAAAAGTAACCTAAACCATACTCTCAAACAAACACAGCATGTAATGGAAGTGGAAGGTAAAAGGCGAATTGAACTATTAGTTAAATTTTGTCATTTAAATAACATTTATTATATATGTGTTTTTTATTTTGGTCCTTATACTTTTAAGCTTGGATTTTATTTTAATTCTTTATTTTTTTATATATATCTTTTAAATGGTTTCTATTTTTTGTCTAAGTTTATATGTACATGCTCTTAGTTTTTATTTTTTATTTTCATTATTTCAATTGTTATTAAGGTTTTTTATTTAATGTTTAAATTTTAATTTGTGTTGGTGATCATTTGAAAATTGATATTTATTATTTTTTCTCTTTGTTTTTTTATCTTTTATTTAATCTTAAAGTCAAATAATTTTTTTAAATATAATAATATTTATTTTTTTGTCATTTTTAATTGATTTTTTGTTAATATTATTAGGTGTTGAAATTTCTAATTATTTTAGATAAAGTATTCAAAATAATGATAATGACTATTGAAAATTTCAACACTTTTAATTTTTTTTAATATAATACTACCATTTAAATTATTTACATATTTTATTTTTATATCGGCCCATATACTTTTAATTCTTTTATTTTTAGATAGTCTTTATTTTTGTCCATGTTTATATATATACGCTCTAAATTTTGGTTTTTAATTATAATTATTTGCTCTTTTGTTTAGGTTGTATTTCATAGAAAAAATAAATTCTTAGATTAGGTTGTTTTGGTTAAAAAATTACTTTTACAATATTTTATATATAATATATCAGATCTAATATGACATAAACTACAAAAAATTTTTGAGGCAACACATAAACAAAATAGGTAGACAAATTTGCCCAAGTTATCTACAATGAAAAAATATACAAGCCACTTCCCCTGCGTCTTAATTACAATGTTATTTTTAGACAAAAAAAACTCACTTCACCTCCATCTCTCCCTCAGCCATCTCCCTCACAGGGCAGCCACATCTATCATCCTTTCCCCCTTAGCCACACCTTCCTTAGAAACATTGCACGTCACAACCCCCCTGCATCACTCCCTCAGCCACACCTGCACAGAGTCAAGAAATCTTGGCTTTGGAATTGATTGCTTCCCAGTGTTGGGTGGGCACAGAGCATGTTTTTCTTATCTCTCTCTGGTCAGCTTATAAAAAACTCCCTAAACTTTGGTTTTAAAAACAAACTCCTTGTAAGAAAATCCCTGGTTTCCATGCTAAACTACATGTTTTTTCGAACTCACCCTTAAAAAGTAAAAACTAGTAAAAAAAACCCATATGAATATCCTCTCACCCCCCCCCCCCCCGGACCCTCATCTTTGCATCTCCTCCCTCATCTTTGCATCTCTTCTCCTTCACCACCCACACATACACAGGCAAGTCTTCTCCCTCATCTCCCAAACACACACAAGCATTGTCTTCTCCCTCACCTCGCAGACATAAGTGGCAATATATCGGGGGCACATGAGAGTTCAATTTGCTGTTCAATTTGTCAAGAGATTTGTTCATTTCCTAGTCTATACAATTCTTGCAAAACAATGGCTTTGATTTTGACAGGTTGAGAAGAGATGGGATTCATTTGTACATGTTCACACAATTGTTGTCGCAACATCAATGTTGATGATAAAATAAATAGTATAAAATATTGGTGAATATATATATATATATATATATATATATATTGAAAATGATGTAACTATATTACAAATATTTATTTTTATTTTTATTAAAAAAATACCTCAACAAGAGAGTAAAAAATTGTATACAAATTATATACAAAATTAATAATTATACTGTTGGAGGGTTTTTTTTAAAGTAATTATTTGATTATATAACTTACTCCTATTAATTGTATAATTAAATTATAAACAAATTTGTACTATATTTAAAGTGGCTCTTCTAAATTGCTTTTATCATTGGAGTAGATATAGAAAAAAAAACCTATATTTACACTATTTAAAACTATATTTGTTTGTTTGTTACATGACATGATTTGTCACTGTATTTTAAAAATATTTATGAATAAAAATAAAAAAATATTTATTTTAATTATTTTTGTTTTTGAAAAACACAAGTATCTAATTTACTTGAATTATTAATTATATTTTATTTTTATGATTTTTAATCTACAACATATATATATATATATATATATATATATATTACAAGTTGACAGCACTATAAAAAGCATGGTAACTAAACACTTGAAACTACTTTTCATTAAACTTCAAACTCAACCACAACCACAGTTTTAACCAAACACTTCAATTTCAATTATGAACCGCAACTAAAAAAACGCTTTTCATGAAACTGTTTTTTTTTCAATCTCAACCACAACAGTAACAACTGTGTCAAACAGGCTCTGAGCCTTTCATCTAAGGTCTACATGCTTGGGATGATTTTATTTCTTTTGTTTATTAATAGGAAGAAGAAATGTGATTCACCCTTTATGTTTATGAAATAAAAGAAGATATATAAGCAATGCGTAAATTGCTACCTAGTTTTAGACAACTAGAAGATCGTTGAAAATTTAGGGCAAAAGTTGCCTAAAAAACTAGATTTTCAACTTGTTTTTAACAAAAAAAATCTATAAAACCATAACACCTTGATAAGATCATATTTGACCTCAAACCACCTATAAGGTTATGGCAAAGATATTTACTCACAACTCACCTGTAAAGTTGTATAATCTCATAATAAAATAGATCATTGTGAGTAGACATGTTATTTTTGAATAATATAAAACTTGGAAATGGGATTAGGATAAAAAAGAAGTCAAATGGATCGTTATTAATTTGGTTATTAAAAATGAAATAGAAATGTCAATAATACGTATAAAAGCACCAATAGTACTAGAAAATGAGCCATAAAATACACAGATTTTTTACATTCAATAGGAGAAACACACCAATATCAAGACCACCACCATCAATATTTTCATGAGAAGAACCAAATAGGATAAGAAACCTGGAAGACATGTATGATGCCATTAAAGCAATTAAAGATATAAACCTTTTTTTTAATAGATACTGACATATTTAGCTTCAATAAAGCTATCATAAAAAACAAATTAATAGAAAAAATACATATCAATAAGAAGAATGACACTTGGAAACTAATTTATCTATCATAAGGCAATAAAGCAATTAGTGTCAAATAGGTTTATAAGAAAAAGAAGAGCACAAAAGGTGAAGTATAAAGAAACAAAACAAGATTAGCGGTAAAAGGATACAAGTAGAGAGAAAGCATTGACTTTGGAAAAGTATTTTCTCTTATACTTTAGTTAAAGACAATCAAACTAATGATCTCACTAGCAATACAATATCAATGGAAAATTTATCAACTTAATGTAAACTCAATATTTATGAATGGTTATTTAGAAAAAAAGAGATATATGTTGAAAAAGTACTTGAATATCTTAAAGTAAAAAATTTAGGCATGGTATAAAAGATAAAGAAAGCTCTTTATAGTCTGGATTCAGCTCGGCAGGCTTGGAATACCAAAAGTGATAGGTATTTTCAGGAAAATAAATTTGAAAAACGTTTGTATGAACAAAAAATTTATGTGAAGAAAAAAGATTATAGAAGCATTTTTTTCATATTTATATGTTAATGATTTGATTTTCATGAGCAACAATACTATTTTTTTTAGGTTTCCAAGAAAAAACATGGTATAAGAGTTTGAGATGATAAACATTAATTTGATGACACTTTCTTGACTTAAAAATGATATAGACTAAAGATATGGTTTTTATATCCTATGGTAGTTATGCCAAATACATTCTTAAGAAGTTCAAGATGGAAAGTTGCAATCTAGTATCAACTCTAATTAAAAGTGGATTGAGATTGAAAAGGAGAAAATTAGGAAATGTTGATTCAACCTATTTTAAAAGCTTGGTAGGAAGCTTCAGCCATTTGACATGTTCCAGACTAGAGATGCACTACAAAGTGAGAACTATCAATAGATATATAGAGACACCCTAATAAGATCCCAATCAAGAGCCAAATTATAGTATCTCAATTGTTCTCTTTGGGTGAGAATTGACCACAAGACAGTATAGGATAACAATTATTCAATGATCTCTATTCCTTTCCTTTTAGTGCTTATAAATACATTAGCTCTCTATTTCTGTTTCATTATTCATCTATGGGTACATTATTCAATTTCTATTGCAGACTTTAAATGGAAAATAAGGATGTAAGTGAAGACAGTAACTGATGCTTTTAATATAACAGTAACTGATGTTTTAATATGTGCTTCTGTTAACCCTTTTAATCCCTTTCAGCAACCATTACACCTCTGCATGATCAAGCTTGTCTTGTTCCTTCACCTGCACTTCCTTCACCTACACTTCCAACTCTATACTTAGAATTCAGCTTAATTGCTCTCACTGACCTTTATGGCTTATCACACCATATCAGTCTCGCATAAATACAACCATGAGAATTTTCTGCAACATCAAAGCAATAATGAATGAAAGTATGTTTTGTAATTTAATTACAAATATCATTCTACCGAACAATTCAGGCTAAATCCTGAAGAAAGCTAAAAGTGTTGTTTGATGAGCCTGCATTTTGTAATTTAAGTTCAAATATCATTTTTATTGGTTACATAGATTATTAAGTTAGATACCTAAATGAAAAAAGAAAGAACAAAATGATATGTCTCTTTTATGGGAGATATATCTTTCATATGGTCATCCAAAAAGCGATCAATAGCAATGTTATCAAGTTATGAAACCAAGTATGTTTATACCAACGTAGTTGTATGTCATTTAATATTGCATGAATATGTTAAAGCATTTGGAATTTCCTTAAGAACACCCTCCAAAGATTTATATTGATAATCGATCAAAATTTGCATTAGAAAAGAACCCATTATATCATGAAAAAGGTAAATACATCTATACACATCATCATTTTATCTGAGAGCATGTGAAGAACATAAAAGCTCAATTGATATAAATGATTAAGTTGCAAAATTCTTTATAAAGTCATCAAAGGGAGAGACATGTCATATTGAAGTTCATACTTGGAATAACATCTATTGATTTAGTTTAAATTAGGGATTTGTTTTGGTAAACTTAATCTAGCAAGTCAAGGATGACAATCACCAAAACCACTGCCAATGGTTTTCATATTGCCATCAACCATTTGCTTTCACACTTAAAGTCTGGTTTTTATGCTTTTATTTTGTTTATAAATAAATAGTTAAGCTTATGGTTATTGTGTGTGGGAAATAAAGAGAAAACACTAGAGAGAAATTGAGAGTGAGATTTTCTCAATATATGTAAGCTTTTTATTTTGTAAAATAAAAGAGCTAGTTTTAATCTCCTCGAAGTATTTCTAAGCCACTAGTGGTTTCTCCAACCAATAACAAGTTGTCAAGGTTCTTGTTCTCTGATTTGGTTCCATGATTCACTAGAGAAAGAAAGACACTGTATCTCCCTGTTAATTTATGGTTTCAATCTCTCGGACAAAGATCATGTTGGCAAGGTTAAGTTTTGACTGAACCAATGCTTTCACCACCCGCGCCTCCCAATAATAATAATAATAATAATCTGTTATCCAGTACAATGCTTGAGAATAACAAGAGTAAAAATGGAAAACTTGATCAATTTCTGCATCTAAAAGCAATTATCATTCTTTGTTTTCTTAATTTTTACGTAGCATGTAATAGTTATTAATGTTCAGCCTTGTCTTTATTTTCATCTCACCCTTCAACATCCAGAGTCAACAGAATACGATCACAACTCTTCAAAACGGAAATGTAGCTAGTTTTCTTTTTCATTTGGAACAAAGAATCCTTGCTTGATATAATTAAATGACTTGATGGAGAGAGCACATAAGATTTTCAATGCTGCACTTCCCTCTTTCTCCAATATTTTCAGTTGGTCATCTCCAAACAAAGAGCTAGGAGAATGGCTGGTCTAATGTAAACTAATATTAGCGCCTTGCATGCCTATCAGCCAACTCAGAGTATTAGATTTGAGGCAACATGCATGGTAATTATCCCAAGAAAATATAAGGTGAGTAGGGCTGAGGCAATCAGCATCCTTTCCAAGTTCCCATGACTTCCTGATGGCTGCAGGAAATTTTCATGCATACGATATGCAAACCCAGGTTTCAAGAATTTAAACTACAAAATACACAGCATATTTTTAGTCAATTCCTTCAAACTTCCGTTCCACCATAGTGCCAGAGATAGGTCACCCAGAGAGCTGAATAGACAACCGGTGGAACTTGGTAATCATGCACAATTTTTCCTCTTCTTCATGCACTTTTGCTCCAATGACAATTCAAACCTTACTGATCCATTGATTTCCTCTTCACTGTCTTCACTATCCAGCACAATTATTGATTCAGCAACTGGTGAGTCTTCCCCACTGGACTCAATCCCCTTGTCAATTTTCCTACTTTGATGTTGGATAGACTGCTGCTTCTGAACAGTATCTGGAAAAAGTTTCTGCGAGTGCAAAAGCAACCTACTATTATTCTCATTGCTCCCCTGCAATTGAGTGCGAGGAGCCGAAGATAGTTTCTGGCTAATCCCAGTCTTCTTTGTAGTTGGCGAATTTGAAAATGGAAGCTTGTGATTTGGCACAATATTCTCTTCGTCATCCTTTTCTTGTTCCTGCGATGGAGATTTAAATCCCAGAGAAAGCTTCTTACTACCTAGCCATGCCCTGTTACAACCTGCATTGATGGTGCTATTATCAAATCCAATAGAAGAATCCCTACAAGGCAGTTCATTATGTTTGAAGGATGAGGCCACCAGCAAGGTCTCTGGAGATGAATTAGAATGGGACTGTGAAAGCAATAGCTCAGGGATTCCATGGATTTCCTCATTTATGCCATCATTTGGTTGGTATGCATCCAAAGCTCCAGGCAGCATCTGATGGCTAACCGGACAAAGATTGGCTGAGCTTGTGCTTTTGTTGCCAAACGTTGATATCTTATCATCATGCTTGTGGAGTCGTTTATCATTACAGTTGCCAACATGCAGCCCAAGCAAATCCAAAGAAGTCATAGGAGCAGTTTGTGGGTTACAGAAGGATTGATATTGCTTTGGATTTATATTCTTTGTTTTATGTTCAGGGAATTGAACTAAGGATTCAAGAGACAACTTCCTCCCAATGCCACATGACTTCTCATATTTCAAATTATACTGTTCAGGCATAACAATCGACTCTTTCCCCTCTTCTTTTGTTTCTGTGTGATTTCCGAAGTAAAACAGGAGGTCATGATTTTGCTTGTTATTCACATCTCCATCACTTCCCCTGTTACAAGTTGAGGTGGCAGACTCCAGAGACAGCTTTCCACCAATCCCACTTGGTTTCTTATGATTAGAAACGAAATCCGTATTTTCATTTGGTAACTCTTTGTCTGGTCCTTTAAATTCCATCTAGAGCAAAAAATTACAAATTCAAAAAGATCCAGAATTTTTAAAAATAATTTGGGAAAACAACCAAACAAACACTACCATTGTGCTTGAATTTGTGTCACTTTGAATGCATTGAGTACTGCAGCTACCAAGATTGGCTCCAGGCTTAGCATATTCCTCAGTCATGGCTCGAGCTCTTTGGTCAAACACCTGCCTGTTATATTTGTATTCTCTGCTCTGCACATCCATCCCCACATATCAGAAAATTGAGACTAATTTATTCAATATTACTGTCTGATCGATCTGTGTACATATCCACTTACGGCTTCACACATTAGGCCATCATCAGGATTTGGCTCACACAGCAACAATCCTATGCTTGTTAGCACTGTTGAAATGTTTAATGATGGTTGCCATGCACCCTGCTTGTATACAAACCCAAACCTTGTTATGAATAGCAGGTTTGAGAGACCCTACAATTTCAAAAAGACAACCACTGCCTATTGATAAAAAAAAAAAAAAAAACAAACAGAAAAGAAAAAGAGGGGTTTCCTGGCACTGTATGGTCAGCAAGAAATAACAAATAAATTCAAAAGGCCTCAAGAAATTTCTAGCCATCCATGATTTGTCTAACAGTAAAATAATTTGATAGCTTTCACTGCCAAGAAGTATAAAGTTCAGTTTTCTTGAGAAATATCCTCCATATCACAGATCTAATATTTCATATCGAAGCTTCAATAATGGAAAAAGGGACCGTGAAAAAATAGATTGCAAACTTTACGCTTTAAGAGTTAATTCAAACTAATGGACCAACAACTGAATTTAAAGGCCAACTTCTTGCCCATTTCAATGAAAAATGGGAAGCCGAGGGAGTACATACTCTCAGCCGAAAATACAGGCAAAATTTTGTAAAATATCAGCACATGTAGTTGTCAAATGCGGGAAGAACAACCGATCTTGTCAAAATGGTAAATTACAGAATCAATATAACTAGAAGCAAGTAACTTGAGATATTACTTTAGATTAATTCACACTTTATTTAATAAAAAGTCCATACGAAGTAGAATCAGTAGATTTAATTCTTGAAAAATAAAAACCAGAAAAAAACCCAAAGAGATCATGCTCAGAAGATTATATATTTATAGGAAACCAAAAACAATCTTCACTTTCGACAAGAGAAATTAGAAAAGAAAAGAAAAGAAAAGATGAATTAGGGTGTGGGTGGGTGGGTGTCACCTTCGGGGGAAGATTTAGAATGTCAAGGCAAATCCGACCTCCGTTATCTATATTAGGGTGATAGATTGGCGTGGCAAAGGTCACACTTGGAGGCTGAAATGGGTACCTACACATAATGTAAGAAAACTAAAACTAAAAACCCATCAGAATTCTCAATTACATGACATAAATGCAAATAATAACCTATCGGGTATTTGAATCTTAATTCTGAAAATCCCTTTAGCATATACACTCCCTGCGGGCCCTTCAATCTCTGCCCAAACATAAATTTTGGTCAACAAATAACACAATTTTCTGAGTTTTTCGATTGGTTATATAACGAGAAGTAACTTACGGACGTCGATAAAAGACAAAGAGGAGAAACCGGAATCAGTGGAGAGAAAAGGAAAAGAGGCGCCGGGGGGAGGGTCGGTCAGGAGGAGCTTGAGCTCCTTCTGCATTCGAAGATTGAGCCTCGCGGCTTGTGCCATTTCGCGAGTAGCAAGTTCTCTTTTTTTGTTTTGTTTTTTTGGTTTCCGTGGGTTTCTGTTGATAAAAGCCACCCGGAATATCAAATTCACAATCTACAAGGTTATATTTTTTATGCAATTAAAACATATATCAAACAATCGATAAAAATATAATCAATCATACAAATCAACACTAAAACTAATTTTTTTAACGTGAAAAACTTCGCATAAAAAACATCACAAGAATATAATTTGTCTAAAACCTTCCACTACCATAAATAATAAAATTAAAAAATATTTTTTTTAGTTTAAACCAGGTTACTTGTCCGCGCATTGTACTGTACTTTTTTTTATGTGAAAAATTAATTAAATTTTTAAGTGTTATAATTGATTATCTTAATATTTGATTAATAAAATTATAATAAATAAAATATATTAGAAATAGTTTTTTTTTGCCTAAAAAGAACATTGTAATCAAAATATAGGGGAAATGGTTCATATATTTTTTCATTGTAGATAACTTGGGTAAATTTATCTACCTATTTTATTTAATATTAGATTTGAAATATTATATATAAAAATATTATAAAAATAATTTTTTAATTCAAAACAACCTAAAATCTAATAATTGATTTTTTCTAAGAAATACAACCTAAACAAAAAAGGAAATAATAAGAACTAAAAACCAATATTAAAAGCGTGTATATATATAAACAAAATAGAGACTATTTAGAAATATATCTAGAAAATAAAAGAATTAAAACAAAGAACTAAAAATATGTGGGCCGAAATGAAAATAAAATATATAAATAATTTTAACCGAATGATTAAATTAAAAAAATTAAAATTGTCTCATGGAAAAAATAAATAATTCTTTTATTTCTTGATATAGTTTTGATCCATTTTTTTAATTTTGGTATAATTCTAAATAATCTATTTGTATTTATATATCTATACTCTTAGTTTTGACTTTTACTTTTTATTACAATTTATCTTTGTATTAAATGTACCTCTGATTGAAAAACAAAGTAAGTTCATCTTTGGTAATGTGAAATGAAAGTAAAATCCTTTCTTTACATATATAGTTAATATTCAATTATTAGTTATTTATTATATTTTTTAAGATATTAATATTAAACAAATATCAGTATATATAATTATTTTAAGAGAAAAAACCTTTAAAATAATCTTTTTCACTATTTTATATGCATTATCTATAATAAAATAAATATATTAAAAAAAACAAATAATTGAAAGTCTTGTAGATTGATTATTTTGCTCTAATGTATAGCGTTATTAAAAACATCAAGAGTCATTAATATTTTTTGATTTGTTATAAAATTTAATTTTGTTTGTAGCAAATCACAAAGCAAATGACTCATATATTTTTTATTTGTAGATAATTTGACCAAATGTTTCACCTATTTTGTCTGTATAGTTCCATATATTTTTTATTCATATAATATTAGATATGAAATATCATAAAAAAATAGAAGTTAATTTTTCAAAAAAACAATATCAATTAATAAATTATCTTGATTATTATTTTTATTGTTATGATCATGATTGTTAAATTATCATAATTATTGTAAATAATTAATATTCTAATCAATATTAACAATATTATCGTTGTCACTATCATTATCGTTATAAAATAAAATTCATTTTTTTTTTATTTTTCAAGATTTGTTCTTTATATTATTATATTAGAAGTATTTCAAAATATTAAGATTAAATTAATTTGAGAATTGTTTAAAACAAACTTACTTGATATATATATATATATATATATATATAAGGTGTTAATATTAAAAAAAATATCAGAATATATAATTATTTCTAAGAGAAAAATCCTTAAAAAATAACCGTTATCATTATTTTAAATGCATTTTTCATAATAAAATGAAAATATAAAAACCTAATAAACAATAATTATTATTATTATTATCATTGTAAATATTTTTGCTATAGTAAGAATCAAAAGTTTTGTAGGCTGATTAGTTTGCTCATATATATAGCATTACAAAAATATTTAAGACTATTAACTTTTTTTTACATTTTAAATTTTTTTTCATGGCTACGGCAAAATGGAGAGCAATTGACTTGTATATTTTTTCATTATAGATAATTTGCACCAATTTTTCCACTTGTTTCGTCTACTCGTGACTTTGTATATTTTTTATTTATATGATATTAGATATGAAATATCATACTTAAAAAAAACCATAAAAGTCAACTTTTAAGAAAAATAGCATCAACTAATGAATGATTTTGATTATTATTGTCATTGTTATTATCATGATTGTTAAATTATCATAATTATTGTAGTTGTCATTATAAATATTATTATTGCTAATTCATATTCTAATTATTATTTTTCATACTATTGATGAGACCATAATTATTGTTAGAAAAAGAAATTAAATTATTTTTTATTTATAACATTTATTTTTAATATAATTATATTCAAAGTATTTTAGAGCACTGATATTAATTTTTTTATTTCAAAAAAGCCTATGTCATACACACACACACACACAATATATATATATATAGGCACTAATATTAAATAAATATTAAAATATATAATCAGTCTCATATATTCATAATAAAAAAAAACTTACAAATAATTACTATCATTATTTTGAATGCCTTATCTATAATAATTAGAAATTTCAACACGTAACAATATTAACAAAAAAGCAATTAAAAAACAAAATAAATCACAAAAAATAAATATTATTAGATTTAAAAATATTATTTGAAACGAGGAATAAATAAAAAAAAAAGAGAAAAAATAGTAAATGTCAATTTTCAAATGATCACCAATACAAATTAAAATTTCAACATTAAATAAATAAAAAACCTTAATAATAGTGAAAATAATAAAATTCAAAACAAAAACTAAGACCATGTATTTATAAACATAGACAAAAATAGGAACCATTTAAGAAATATATATGAAAAAATAATGGAATTAAAATAAAATCCAAGATTAAAATTATAAGGGCCAAAATAAAAAAAAACACATATATAATAAATTTCATTTAAAGGACAAAATTGAAACAAATCTAAACTTTGATATCTAAAAAATTTAACACAAAAAAAAAATTAAAATGCTAGGGACTGAAATAAAACTAAAATATATAATCAATTTGAATTGAAAGATAAAATTGAAACCAATCAAAAATTTTATATTGAAAAAATTAAAGATTTCAAAGAAATCGAGAAATTAAAAAACTGAGGACCGAAATGTGAAGGTGCAACACAACCAAAACCACACCAGCCACCATAAACCATGTCTAGATAAAAAAAAAAAAAAAAAAAAAACACAGCCCAATATTCTAATGGCAAAGTCAAATTGTCTTTCCATTGGCTCTTTACAAGTTCAAGATTTTTAGATGAATCTTACTTCTTTAATACTATATATCAAGGTAGAATCTATAAAATTCTTTTGTTATAAACATCCCATATATTATAAATCCTCATAGAAAATCAACTTTTAATATACCTTTTGTAGGTTTCCAAAATAATGATTACACTACAAATATATTAAAACCTCTATATACCAACATAAATCACCACTCTCCTCCAACTTCTCCAACCTTTTCTATAGTCGCTAAAAATCTAAAAATATTCAAAATAAGTTGATTGCTTTAACTTCATAATAACATTTTGTTCTTGACAAAACTCATTTAAAAAATGACTTCTATAATGACCATGACTCCAAAAAAGAGATCTTGATTTTTTTTTTAAAAAATATGAAAAAGACATAAGATACAAAAAAGTTTTTATGATTTCATTGAGTAATATAAAGTTCAAGTTTTATTCTATGATTAGTTTCAATATATTATGCACTAGAACATTATATTACATATCCATTTGCATCCACAAAGCATGCATGTCCTATAACATTTAGATCTAAAATAGCTATTTGAAAACTCAACAATGGAGCTTTAGTCGAGTTTGAACATCCACCCCTGAGAAACATTCAAATTCCCTACAAAGACCAAATAATAGATATTGCTCCTTATAAAACACCTAGTGATGAAATCTTTATAAATACCAAACACATTATCCAGTATCATAACTTCACCAATACCAACCTCAACACTTTAGGCAAGTAACTAAATTGACTTGAAAAACAAATTCAAAAGTTTGTTATCAGTTCCTTTGATACCTCAAAGACTTGATCTAAAACTCAAAAAACTAGTTTTAAAACCATACAAAGTCAATAACAAGTCTGATTTCCTAAAAGCCATATAAACATATCTTCACCAACTTGACATGTCAACCTTAAATGTCCCTAACACATAAAAAGTCAATAATAAACCCCATACATATACAAAACCAACTCAACACCACTCAAAATGCCCCAATCCATATTTTGCATGAAGAAGCCTTCCAAGAACATTTTGAAATTAATAAACTTACCTTGAGAAATACCAAAACATCCATTGCCCTTGACATTACCCTTCCCAATGAACCTACCATCTTAAACTAACATAAATACAATGCCTCTTCCCTTTATGAATGAAACATAGATGGAATGTATGTGTACAACATTCTGAATATCCTCCAACAAATGACCATGACAATAAATGCCTACAAAACTCAAATAGGAACTTCTAATAAAGCTATAGTTGAACTCTTTATTTGGTTTTTCTGGCTAGTTAAAAGGATGATGGGACTACCACCTCATTGAAACTGTTTACCTACACATCCTAAACTCCATTCAAGTATATAAAAACTAAACTCCTATTTTTGACTCATCAAGAAATGTTGTCATGTCGTGGTCGTAAAAATTAATTGCCCTACCTCAAAATAAAATACATAAGATAGTATAGAGCAAGCAAGGCGTCGATCCCATGAAGACATTTTAGTTTAGATTTTTATGTTATACGCTATGCAATTGGGGGGGGTTAGTTTGTGATTATCTAAATATCTAAACTATGGCTGCAATGAAACAATGAATTAAAACCAAAACTCACAAAGAAAACAATCCTAGGTTGCAAGTGACATCTACCTATAGAAATTAGAATTGATCATTGAAACGAAACTTCAATTCATATTCTAAATTTATATCCTTCCTTAACATTGGTTAATTAACATTTCTATCGTATAGCTAACCTTAACCAGCACATAATCACAATGTCTACATTAATGATTTAGTTCAATGGCAACATTGAGAACTGGATAACTTGTTAATTTTAACCCAACCAAGTTGTCCGCAACTTGTAATATATGTGTTTGAGTGTTCTTCTTAAAGTTAATAATGTGTACCCGTCATAATTATTAACTTAGTTGCTTCACAAGTCTAGATCTCACAACCTCGGTTTTGACATCTAGCTTAGCAGTAAATTGTTCACTATAATAGTTTAGAATCCTCTCAAGCAATTAGGATAAACAATCATAGGAAATTTGCATAAGAAAAAAAAACTCATTTATAATACAATTTGAAAATAAAGGGAAGAGTAAATCTCATAATTCTTAAAATCTAGAGGTTTTTCTGTCCTTGCAACCAAGAAGATTAATTTAACATTGCATATCTATGGAACAACCACTCCAAAAGATGAAAAGAATGTATGATTTAAGGTTTGGACGAGGAAGATTTCTATATTCTTTCTTCTGTTGGCTAGTAGACTAGCTGACTCTTTTTTCTCTTTTTTTATACCACATAAAAAACCCTAGTTTTTAAAATACAAAATAGTCCTCTCTTAAGTTGATATTTTATATTTAAGCACTTCAATAACTATTTTCCTAAGAAATAGAAACAACCTTACATGAAATATTCAAGCTTTGACTTAGAGGAGCTGAATTACTGAAATAAAAACTTAGATGCCGATTGACATGCTTCGGAAAGTAATTTGAACTCGTTTTTTAAACAAACCTGTTTGTTGGCAGAATTCAGTTGTTATATTGAAAATTTCATATAGCCCTCATATGACATCATTTGTACTTTAAGTTGGAGCATTGATATATGCTTAAGTCAGGAATCAAAAAAAAAATGATTTTGCATCAATTGAACGTTTATAGCTTGAGATATTAAAATCAAAATGGCCAAAGGTCAACATTGGTAGATTCTAAAATTTGACTTTGAAGGCTGATAATTCAATTTTCTCTCTTTTTTTATTTTTCTTGAAAAATATTTCCAAAAAGGTATGGATTGTTAGCTTTATAATCCACTAGAATCACTTTATTTTGACCTCTAGAGTTTCTGTTCTATACAAATATTGACTAAAGGTCAAATATGTCAATCACCTCCAATTACCCTTTTTTTTGCATATGTCATCTAAAAATGCCTTTAGAATATAAAACAAAGAATATCAATGCAATTTATACACAACATATGCAAAACACTAAGTAAATATGGGTGAAAATATCAAATAATATAGTTGCATCAAGAAACACTATCCAAGATGTTTTTTCAGCCTTTATCCTTACAATCTGCTTACATTTTGTAGGAAATCTTTCCAATTTGAAAGGAAAAAAATGCCAAACTTCTATGTAATCTTAGATGTTAGAAGATTAATGACTTTTAATCATACAAAAATACCTTCTTTACACGTGTTATGCTCTAAAAGGACTCCATTCAACCCTTTTGGAAAGAAAAATTCATTGTAGGACTACCTATCCTTCTAGAAGAATAGATCCAAAACAAAATCAAAGACATATTCACTTAAAAAAACCATTCCCTATGACCAGCTTACCTATGGTGAACTTGTTAGCTTTACCCAAAAAGGTCTCAAAATCTACCAAGACTTCAAACTTCAAAAACACTTGAAGTGGGAAATGAAATGAACAAGAGAGGAACTTGGTAATTTTTGCCACTAGTTTGATTTGTCTATCCCAAAACCTGTTTTGAGTGGAAATTGCTATAAGCCCAAATTTCATCCCAAATCTAATAAACCACCTTGCAAAAGATCATCCTATAAAAACCAAAAGTAGTTTTACTCTAAACCTTTTATAAAAAACCTATAATCCAAGTGTAAACCCAAGTTGACGTTAAAATTATTACTTGCTATAAATATGGATAGAAAGGACTTTCATCTTATTCTGCAAATTGAATATAAAGCTTCATGAACTAGAAATAGATAAACTGATGCAAACCAAGGAGATGGACTTGTTGATCATACACTCGTGGATGGGGATGAATTTGCGCAAGACCCGTTGTCGCTTCCAAGTGGTCCAATTACAAGACTTAGAGCCAAACGTTTCAAGGAAGCACTAAATGAGCTAATCCAAGCGATTTGGGCTGATTCTAAGCAGACCAAGATGGGCTCATATAATAATCAGACCAAGATGGGCTCAAATAATAATGAATGCTTAGTCCACATCATCAAACCAATTGAAGAGGCTAATAATTATGCAAAAATGTTTGTAGCATGATCTGGCCATCAAAGGCCATGAATTTGATGAGTTTCAAGATATTAAATAGAGGATTAAACATGGTCTTTAATGGTGATGTTAAATACATTGAATTTAGCTATTTATGGTTGCCTCTAGAAGTCCAACAGGCCTAAAAACATGGGGACTTGTTTATTTTGATGTTTGTGCTGTTTTAAAGCTTTAGTTATGTCTTTTCCTATTCTTGGAGGGTTGTTCCAAGTATATAGATGAGAATTTCGAAATCAATAGACAGATTATGTTTTCAGAAATTTATCATTTTTGTGAGGTCTTGTGTTCCTCTTCGTTCTTGAAAGAACTGATAGAACTTATCAAGTTAATCTTGTGGCGTTCAAACAACCAAACTTATCACCTTGATTGTTGAGAGATTCTCACGTTTTCTAGGTTTGGCGTTTCAATCCTTCGTAGTCTTGGTTTTCATCTTCTTAGGTGTTGGGTCAAGGCTCAAGCAATCTTGTCTACACGAACTTGGGGTTCTAAACCATCGTTGCTATTGGGTTTCATCACAATTGTTGATGGAGTTCATATCATTTAGTATCAGAGCTTTGGTTCTAAGATAAGTTTGACTATCCTTCATTTTCATTTTTTTTTCTTTTATATACTGTTACCTCTTATAGAACACAAAAAAAAATCTTCAAAAAATAAAAAAAAAAACAAGAAAAAAATCCTGAAACGATACGGAAAAAAAAAGGTGCACGATTCCAGTAGGAAAACTTCTTTTCAATCTTGTTTCTCGCCTTATTCAAGTTCAAAAAAAATCATGAAAAAAAACAATATACGATTATAGTAGAAAAACTTCGTTTCAATCTTGTATCTCATCTTATACAAGTTTTAGCCATTTTAGTTTTGGTTGTTTCTCATCTTTTGAATTGCTGTGGGATTATTTTGATTTAGTTTTTGGAAGTTCAATTAAGAACTAAAGAAGACACAAAAGAATGGAAGAAAAAAGGCAAGAGTGCGTGAGACCATAAGAGGGTAAAAGCCATTTAGTGTGCAAACACGAGTGTAAGTGTATCAATTCTTGAGTGAAACACGTGAAGGAGTGCTTGTGAGGATTCTAACCTTGTTTTGCAGATTTTAAATGTCCAATAATCAAGAAGATACAATTGAAGAAGTTCGACAACCTGCAGTTCCAAACCTCCAAATGCAAGCCTTGCTAGGGGAGATGAGGCGTATGTTAAGGGCTGAATTAGAACCTATTCATGACAGGTTGGATAGGGTAGAAGCAAAGGCTCCTAGGGGATATCAACATGAAATTCCCAATAGGCAGCAAGGTGGGCGTGTTCCGTGGCGGAATGTTGAGGAAGAGGCGGAATCGGAGTTTGAGGAGCCATATTTGAACCGAGGCAGGTTTCAGCATGGGAATGATAATCGAGAAGCTAGGATGGGTAGGCCTATGAGGGATAATGATTTGGGAAACATAAAGATTAAAATCCCATCTTTTCAAGGTTTCAGCGTGGGAATGATAATCGAGAAGTAGAGGCTCCTAGGGGACATCAACATGACATTCCCAATAGGCAGCAAGGTGGGCGTGTTCCGTGGTGGAATGTTGAGGAAGAGGTGGAATCGGAGTTTGAGGAGCCATATTTGAACCGAGGCAGGTTTTAGCGTGGGAATGATAATCGAGAAGCTAGGATGGGTAGGCCTAGGAGGGATAATGATTTGGGAAACATAAAGATTAAAATCCCATCTTTTCAAGGTAAAAATGATCCTGAAGTTTATTTGGAGTGGGAAACTAAAATGGAGATGGTGTTTGATTGTCACAACTACTCGAAGATAAAGAAGGTTAAGTTGGCTGCAATTGAATTCACCGATTACGCCATTGTTTGGTGGGATCAATTACTAATCAATAGGAGAAGGAATAGAGAGCCACCAGTGGACAACAGGTTCAAATTACATCTCAAATAAATTCCCTTATTTTTAGGAAAATAGTTATTAAAATACTTAAATGTAAATTGTATACTTAATGGAGGATTATTTTGTAAAATAAGAACTAGGGTTTCCTATGATATAAAAAGAAAGTGAAAAAGGAAAGAAAGAAAGAGAAAGGTAGTGGCCAGAAGAGAATAATCACATACACATTTTTCTAAAAACATGAATTCAAGCATTATTCCATCTTTTGAAGTAATTGTTCAATAAATATGCAAGGCTAACTCTTTTTCTTGGTTGCAATGACACAAAAACCTTTAGATTTCAAGAATTATGATATTTATTCTTCCATTTATTTTTAGTTTACATGACGATTGATTATTTTTATTTTTTTATGTATATTTTCTATAATAGCTAGAGTAGTCTCTAAATTGTTATTATGAAAAATCTATTACTAAGTTTGCTATCAAAACCAAAGTTGTGTTATATTGACTTATGAAGCAACTAAGTTTAATAATTATGACAGATCTATATTATTAATCTTATAGAGAAGATTAAAAAAAATAAACATGAATTACAAACAGTTATGTTGTCTAGATTAATCAATTTATCTAGTTTCTAAAGCTATCATTGAACTAAATTATTAGTGTGGATATTATGATTATTTGCTAGTTAAGGTTAGTTTAGTGTGGACATTGTGATTTTTTATTGGTTAAAGTTAGTTATATGGCGAATATGTTAACCAACCAAAGTTTAGAAAAGATAAAAATTTAGAATATAAATTGAAGTTTCATCGGTTCTAATTTTTATATGTGAATGTTTACTAGCAACCAAGGTTTGTTTTCTTGATAAATTTTGGTTTTATTTAATATTGTTTAATTCTATTTTATTCTAGATAATCATCAACCAAACCCCCAATTGCATAACGTATAACATGAAAATATAAACTAAACCTTCTTTGTTGGATCAACCCCTTGCTTGCTCTAAGCTATCTTGTGTATTTTAAGTTAGGGTAATTAATTTGTGCCATTGCAACATCACAACAGGTTCAATGCCTATTCTTGGTAAAACATTTCTAGCTCCAATGCCCATACTTAGTTAAATATTTATGGGTTTAATGCCTATATTTATTTAAGTATTTATGTGTTCAATATCCATGCTTAGTAAAACATTTTTGGGTCCAACATTTGTACTTAATAAACTATTTTTTTTCATAATGCCCATACTTAGTTAAGCATTCCTAATGTTGGGCAACAAATCATCTAGCCTTAATAGGATTTAGGAGGATTTTGCCTTCTTAAAACAAAAAAGAGCTTTCGTTTGTAGATTCTCTCTTGTCAAAGTGGATGTATCTATTATGGATTATTAAAAAGCCTTTATATGGGAACTTTGAAGGGTTTATACTATGGGGAACCATGTTAATTCCTATTGATGGGCTAGTTTCCATCCTATCTTATAGAGATATATGATCATATTAGGGACACCATGTTAATACCTTCTAAAGAGATTTTATAGTAGCATTAATGAGAAATTCATTCCTTACAAAGTAAATATACTGTAAAGAGCAAGTCCATTGCATTCTTAAAAAATTAAGAGGCTTGTTATGTAGAGAGACTGTATCCATCCTCATTATTGAGGTAGTGATCCTTAGTAAAGTGTGTGATTGTACTAGGGACACCATGTTAATCTCTTCCAAGGTAAATTATATTGAAGAACCAGGAAGGTGTTCATTCCTTCTAAGATAAATGTGTTATTGTACTAGAGAAACTAAATTGATCTTATCATTGGAAAGTTAAAGGGTTTATGCCTTAAGAGAACCTAGAGAGTAGAAACCATTGTTACTAATAGAGTATAATAAACCAAAACAACATTATAGATTTGGCCTAAAAGAGGGGAGGGAATGGCCTTTCTCTAATAGAGGTTTTCTAGGTGGTCACCAAAAGGACTCCTCTTGGAACAACATAATTCTTTGGATTATTATGAAAGTATGACTGGCAAATGAGAAGGCAACCCTTATATTTAGAATAATTAACCAAATCTATCATAATATTTAGCTTCATCCATTGAAAGTGTTGATGTCAAGGTTCTCTTGACATCATTAGCTTTTATGCTAGGATTAGCTAACTAAATTTAACTAATGTTGATATCAATGAAAACCCATTGATATCATTAATTAGTCCTAACCCAAAATAGCTAACAAAGTCTATTTTAATATCTTATATCTACTTTTAGAAATGACAATGTTAGGGACCCCTTAACATCATTAGCCTTCATACCCGGAATAACTAATCAAATATAAGTAATGTCGATATCAATGAAAACCACCAATATCAATAACTATTCCTAACTTGGAATAGCTAATCAAGTTTGCTATAATCTTTTATTTCCATTTTGTTATTCATTATTCATTATCAACCTAACAAGTAATATAAAACCACTTAGAATTACCATTTCTAATAATGAAATGAAATTGAAACATAGGCGTTGGACCTCTACCTACCATATAGTTTGATTTTTTATTAAATGAACCTAGGCATTTCTTTAAATATACTATTATAATGTCATGATTGTACAAATTAATTATTCTAATTTAAAATAAACACAAGATAGTATAAAGAAATCAAGGGATGGATCCCATGAGGAAGGTTTAGTTTAGAATTTCATGCAATTAAAGGGTTTGGTTGATGATTATTTAGACTAAGGTAAAATTAAACGATAAAGAAAAATTAAATAAAACTAAAATTTATCAAGAAAACAAACCTTTGTCGCATGCAAACAACCACTTATAAAAATCAGAACCTATCCTTCAATTTATATTTTGAATTTTTATGTTTTCTTAATATTAGTTAGTTAAGAGATCTGTTATATAACTAACCCTAACCAACAAACAATTACAACATTTGCACTAATAATTTAATTGTTGAAATCTTCAATCTTTGACTTAGAAGAGCTAAATTGATGATATAAAGACTTAGTGTGAATAAGTCTCCAACTGATCCATTTAAAAATCTAACTTTTCTGCATATATGGTGTCGTTGAATGTTGAAATGTCTATCCTGGCTTCAACTTTGAAAGGTTGAGGTCGTGCTCCTATGACTAATAGGGGGTTGGAATCACCTTCTTGACTCTTATCCCTTTCAGTCATCAAGCGAGCTAGTGGAGGAGAGATATCATCACTAATATTCTTCAATCTTGGGTACAATGGTGATGATGGTTGAGCTTGAGTCCATTTTAGAACGATTTCTAGTTGTGTGGGCAGCCTGTCAACTTTATCTGAAAAGGTTAAATTGATTTGGCATAACTTCTTCTTCACTTGACATGCTTGGTGATATTGCAATCTTCCTTGTCGATTGTTGATGGAGCTACAAAATAGAAAAAGATTCATTGATTGTCTGATATCCAGACTTAGTCAGCACCATCAACCAAAAGTTTGTTTTATAGGAAGGAACAATTGCTTTAATACCAAACTTGATCCGTTCAACCACTATGAATAGAAAGAAAGAAAATATTAACACAATCAAGGAAGAGTTGTTTTTATTATTACTTGCTTTGTGAACAAATCCACTGATTACACTGCCCCTTCTCTACGTGGGTTCCTTATATATAATGGATTCCAGTTTGTTATGGTGGGCAATCCCTACAAATCAACCTGACTCATTCCTATAGAACTAGTCTTTCTCCACTATATGGGGAAAATAGGATACTAACTCAGCTAGTCTCCTGCTAGGACTATTTCTTTCTCTACATGTCCAATCCAAATGTTAACCAATGATTATCCTGAATCACTAGTGGGTCACCCCTCCAAAAAAAATGTATTGATTTTATGCTAGCATAATAAAATGATTTTAAAGATGAACATGTTGTCTATTATGCAAGAAATATATACATTGATAGAGAAATTATGCATGCCTTTGTATTTTGCTTATAATAAAATAATGTTTATATATATATATATATATAATGTATTTTATAAATAGATTAAATTAAATATATCATATCAAAATATTTTTAAGAGGTTGTGTTGGTAAATGAAAATTATCACTGTTTGGGTTTAATATTCATGCTAAAATGAAAATTAACGCCAAGCATTTGATGATTTCTTAGCTTACCGTCTTTCTATACTAATAGACCATGAAGTAGAGCGGATATGAATATTATCATGATAAAACTTGTTTTTTTTTTTTTTTATAATCCATTCTTTGAAAATTGACAGTTATAATTCAAAGGATCTAAAATTAAAATTAACTAATGTTAAGTTGTAATTAGGGATGACAACCCATGACTCGGATTTTTTTTATATTTATACTCATGCACTATTCATCGGGCAATAAAATTAGATATTTATAAATTATTTAACGAATTATAAAATTAGTTTGTGTGTGTGTGTGCGTGTATTATGTGGAAAATACACGTGTGAACATCCATCTCTATTCTGATACGTACGGCAAAGTCCCCGCCTCCCACCGAATTCCAGTGATGATGGTAATCAATCCTCACCCCTTTCCTAACAGAATCCGATTCTCGTTACCTTTACTCAATAGATCAATCACTACAAGAGGAGGAGGGGGAGGAGGAGGAGGAGGAGGAGGAGGAGGAAGCAGTTGTTCTGCTTTTACTTGTCGCTCTGTATCATCACTTGTCAGCTTCACTTGGGACGACATGGTTCAAGCCTCTCAACCTGACTATGCCCCAAATGATTCTTCAGATCTCTCTGGCTTCTTCGAAAAGATCAAATACTGCAATCGCGGCTCCTCTGTATAGAGCGAGCTCTCTTTTCCTTTGTGCTTTGGTTAATTAACAATTTTCTTACTGAATAATTTTTATTATTTGCAGGAGATAAAATCTGAATTTATTCCATTGGTGATAGAGGATCAAATAGTTGGTTACATACATAACGGGTAAGGTAATCTCCCTTTGTTTTTTTTTTTTTTTTTCATTTTAAGAAAATGGGAAATTCAAATTGACGAATTAAATTTAATTTATTACAGTTTTTTTTATGATTATTTGAGGAGGTTTAAGGACGTGTTTGTTTTTGTGCCAAGTGATTCTCGTTTCGGCACTAATGTGACTTTAAATAAAACACTAAGCACGCCAGAGGAAAGAACCAGAGTTGTTGGAAGAGTAATCAAAAGCTTGGCAGAAGAAGACAAGGAACTCATTCCAGGTATACGAAATGAGGTATAAAAATCATCAGCCCGATGGAGCCTTTTTTTTTCCTTTTCTTTTATTTGCTGTAGTGGCTGTTTACTTGTTGATTTTCAATCAGTTGTACCCTGTCAAACCTTCGTTCGGATCGCCCCCTTATTTTTCCCTTGAACGTGCTGCTGCTCCTTATTTTGGAATTAAGGTTTGTGCTTCTTTCTTTCTTGTTTGCTTCATTCTTTTTTCTTTTTTGTTAGAATTAATATATATATATATATATATATATATATATATATATATATATATATATATATATATATTTCACTTTTCAACTCTATGAGAATAGGCATACGGAGTTCAAATGAATGGTTTCGTGGAAAGAGATGGGAAGAAATTTTTATGGATAGGAAAGAGAAGTCCAATGAAACAAACTTTTCCTGGGATGCTTGATAATCTTGTTGCTGGTGGACTGGTTCGTAACTATTTATCGTATCTGGTTTGCGTTGTGAGATTAAGACAAAGGGAAGACTCCATTATTTATTTTTAACATTTTAAAGCTCTGAATACTATGACAACCAAGTGTTTGGTGAACTCTGAACTGAACTTGGAGTTTGACATGTCAATGTTAAACCCTGGACGATAACAATATTTGCAATCCATTTCCTTTAGTAGCGGCAACAAGCAAAAATAAGCATGCCATAGAATTGTCACTTCATTTTTGAGTCAACTCTTACATTTTACTTCCATTATGGTAATGACAGCCTCATGGGATGTCCTGTGTTGCAAATCTTATAAAGGAATGTGAAGAGGAAGCAGGGATTCCTCTATCCCTTTCTAATCAGTAAGTTCTCTTCTACTGCTTAATTACATTCAGCTTGCCTTGTATTGTCTGGGAAATTGAATGTTGGTGCAGCAGGAACAGATCCTTTGATGAAGTTGTTTTGGTTGCAACCACAATAGCTCAGATGATGGTTTTATATTGCTTCTTTGCAGAGCCATGTCAGTCAGTGCTGTTTCTTATGTGGATGTTGATGGGTATAGATACAAGAGGGATGTTCTATTTTGTTATGATTTAAAACTCCCTGGTGGATTTATTCCTAAGAATCAAGGTAAAACTGTGAAAGCTCAGGTTGCTTTCAGCTGTGATAATATGTCGATTCTTCAAGCCTTTTAAACATACTTAGAAATTTGAGGATTGTGTTTTTGACATTTCATGTTATCTTTTCCATCATTGGCATATCAAACTATGACAGATGGGGAAGTGGAGAGTTTCAAGCTGATCCCCGTGGAGAATGTTGCAAATGTAATACGGAGGACTGGTTTTTTCAAGCCTAATTGCGCTCTTGTTATCTTGGATTTTCTGTTTCGACAAGGGTATTTCTTCTCTATTGTTACCCTTTTTTATTTTCACAATTATTTAGCAGCTTTCACTCATTTAACCTCAAAAGATAAAATAATTTTTCTTTGCCACCTATGTTATTATGACCCACCTCTTCATGCTGAAAAAATAATCACATTCATTAATCATTTTCTGCCTGCAATTATACAAACAACAGGGGCACCTACAAGTGTATCTCTGTCTTCCAAATCTCATTAAGACCAGATCACCCATGACTTACCACAAGAATCACACAATTAATGTTTTGAGCTTCACTCTTTATAGTCTTTCCATCCCTTCACCTGAAACATCATTTCCTTCCCCACAATAAGAGCATTGTTCTCGAAGTTTGGGCTTCTATAACGTTTGATATTTCATGAAGAAGATAATGGCCTACTTAAGTCTACAGATGAGGTTCTGACTTATGAAAGATTATAAGCAGTATCAGATCAAGGTCTAGGATTGATACTGCTTTTGTAATGTATGGTAGAGCATAAAAGCTTAATAATTGTATTGTTCTGGTGTAAAATCTAGTTTCGACATTGGATTTCCTTCAACAATTCCACTTCTGGAAACTCGTATCAGATCCTGTGAGAACTTGCTTAACATCAGTGTTTACTCAAGTATCCTGGATCATTTGACCTTGTTACAGTAAGGGTTGAGTATAGTGAATTGCAGTTTGCGTTCTTTCTAGATCATTGGAACACAAGGAGCGATGAGGTGGATCATGGTTTATTTCCCGTATCCTCCACCATCACCGCTATATACTATCTTGATGGGTTTTCAGCCACGTCATTTTTACATGCAGAGAAAATCACTTGAGACGCAAGGACATGTCTCTCGCTTTTTTTTCATGATTTAGTTTTGTGGGATGGTTATCGTAAGATGCCTTTAAACAATACCAAATAATATAAACATCTACTGCGATTCTCATTCAAAAATTAATTAATGTCTGTATTCATCGCAGGTATATTAGTCCTGAATGCTTGGGATACTTGGATCTACTACGAAGTTTGAGAAGTGGAGATTTTTCCTAGATACACTCTCGCTTTGATGAATTTCTAAGCTAAAACAAAACCAAGGGAAATAAAATATAAGCTGTCCTGTGTGGTTGAATATCATCTCATTGGCATCGAGAAGACTGTGTACCAGAGCCTTCTTTATGATGGTTGGAAGGTGCAGGCAGCTTGCTGTTTGGTGGTGAGTCAGGTTAATGGATCTGAAGTGCCCAAGCAAAGGTTAAAAAGAAAAAAAGAAACATTTCGAAAGATCTCTCTGCGAAAAATAGATGCTCAATTTCATTAAAGATGCTGTAATTGTTCTCAATCACATTAAGACAGAAGGAAGAGCATGATGTGGTCCATTGTATCAAGGACTATATTGCATAGCACATTTGGTTTGCTATTGTACAAGAGGCCTAATTTGAGTTTTGCTTCTCTCGTTTCATCATCATTGAGGAATCCTAATTATTTATAGATGAGGCGGGCGTACATTACCGTGGAAATTTTTTAAATTCTATTTTTTATTTAATTATACAATAATAAAAATAAATAATCACAAGAAAGATAATAGTCAAATTTTAGAGAAATCTTATTTTTTTTCTATAAAAATTATCATTTTGATTCATATATTATTTTATACAATAAAACAGTTTTTTTTTTTGTTGACAACATTTGAGTAAAAAACAACATAAAATATTCAGAAAAATTATAAAAAGTTTGAACAAAAGGGAAAATAATGTATATTTTTAATTATAATTCTATTTTTTATTTATACATTTCTTTTCTATTTTAATGAAAATAATTTTGTTTTTTCAGAAAAAAAACAATGGTTTTTAAGTATAAACTTGTTGTGATTATGAAAGTAGGTTTTAATTATAAAGTTATAAATTGATTATTTTTACATTTATGCTCCCACATAAAAAAAAAAAAACAAATATGAAAATAATAGAATTGAAAAACGTTATGTAAAATGTTTACAATAATAAAATTATTTATCCCTATTTAATATCATTACTAATGAGCACATTATATTAAAAAAAATACATATTAGGCTAATACATAAATTAGTCATAAAGTTGTTGATGATATAATAATAAAAGCCACAACTTTCTTAAAAACTAGAAAAGCTTGTCTTTGACATCACAAAACGAAATGCCAAGCACATTAAAAAGATAAAAAAGCACAAACAAAGAGTTTGTGAAAAACAAAATGCTTTTAAAAAGCTATAGATTTTATTATTATTATTATTATTATTCAAAATATAAATCAATCAACGTTTGAAATGTGGGAAATGTGGGGAGAATATATATGAAGTAAGGAGTTTATCAAAAATATCATGAAAACTACGAGTTAAATACAATTCTCAAAGCAAATGAATTCATAAACAATATTGTGAAACAACAACTTTCAAGCTTAATTTGAGCACGAAAACAATCTAGAATGATTTTGAAAACCAAAATTTAAAGTCATGACTTGCATAAATTGTGTACATAAACTGACCTAACTAATAAATCCTAAATTGAATAAAATTTGCAAACCTAACTAGGAAATTAACACGTTAACAACAAAAAAAATAAAGTATGATGTCAACAACTTCTAAGCCTCCTTTAGGCCTATAAACAATCTCAATTATAAGAGCGAAACTAGGGTTTTGTAAAGCTAAAATAAGAGAGAGGATTTTGATTTGATTAGTTATGAAGGTCAAAAAACCATACACAAGTAGCTATTAAATATTGGATTAAAAACTAATGAGGAAATAAATCCATAAATACCAAAGAAAATAAAAGGAGATACGAGGGGTTTGCAAACCCTAAAATTACTTCTAAACTATAGTGAGAGAATTCTTATTAATAAATTACAAATGTCAAAATGTTGTATGTAAACCCTCGTGTCAGTGCAGAGGTTAGGATTATACATAATAAACAGCAGGAAAAACAGGTAGTTTACTAGAAAAATACAAGGGACGTCTAATAAAAGATAAAATTGTAAATAAGGATGAGATCAGTCTATAAAGGTTGTCTCCAGCAGCCAAAGCTGTTTTGAAAAAGAGGAAGCTTCTCTCTATAATTTCTTAGGAGATATGAAGTGAGATGATGACAGAAAAGAGGGGATTTTTCTGCTAGGATTTGTGAGAACTAGATAGAGAGAGTGATGGAAAGAGACAAAACTGACAAGCTTAAAGAGAAGAAACCTTGGAGTTTCTTCTTAAATTGATATGTGTAAACTTGTATGGAGCCTTGTAGGGTTTCTTGAATTATTAGTTCGTGGGTAATTATTTAAAACCTAGCTAGGTTCGGTGATTTTAAGTTGTGCTGAAATGGGATATGTGCACCGAGTTTGTTGGAATCTTCTCAACAAGAAGCTCTAAACTTTGAAGTAACGACCCTTGAGCTCCTCCAGCAAAGAAAACGAAACACTATGCAACCATTTATTTCACATTACTCAATCATTTTGTTCAAATGTCTTTCAGTTTTGATATCTCATCTATAAAATTGATCCTCTATTATGAGAATTCACAATTATTTTGAATGAATTTATGAACTAGACTACCATAGAGATTAAATTTTGAGAATTCACAATTATTTTGAATGAATTTATGAGCTAGACTACCATAGATATATAAATTGTTGTCTTCTTCGTTATTCATTACAAACATGGCAGTAGCAGCAGTCTCTGAAGCATTGTTTTTGGTATAACAGAGCGATGTTGTCTGTAGAAAGGTCTTTGCAAACATTGACCATTCCTTGCTTCTATAATTAACTGATCTTGGACAACAAACATCCAAGGTTAAATGTATATAAAACACAAATAAATTGTGGTCTTCTTTTGGAATAACATGAACTCTTATCCATCATATTATGATAGTAAGTTTTTTTTAATTAACATGAGTGTCCCAACTAGTTTACGCTCTCCTCGATCAATTTTATTGGCAAGATATCCTAATTTTGGTGTGCAACTTTTGGAGTACTACCAATATAGATGTTTTGGAAATGCTATCGTGGTTTAGGCATCCTCTATGCAACTAGTTTTGTATATTCATACCTCTTCATCAAATCATTTGCATGCTTGCTATCATTTCTTTCAATAAAATAGTTGTTGTCAAAAGCGGGTTGCAAGCCCAGTTTTCAACGATTTATTGACTCTATTATTTATTGGAAAGGTCAAATTAAGAAATAAAATGATATGGATCAGCCTAGAAATACCAGCAAGAACCCATTATATATTCCAAATGATCCAATGACCCGATTTAAGACAAAGACATTGAAAGAGACATTGAATACAGTGATTTTTAAGGTTTGAACCAAGTTATAATTGCAAGGAACATTGAAGTATCAAGAGAAGACCCTATTACATCTTATCCATGTGCAGGAGAGGTCTAATACAATCTTATTTATCCTGTTCTGTTGCTTGCAAAGCTTAAGTTCCATATCAAGTGAATGAACTCGAGATTCAACAAGAACAAAATTCTCCTCCACTATTTGTTTTTGCCTACCCCTAATAACTTCCAGCTGCCACACATTTAGAGCCATATAAGCTTGTCTGGCCTTATGTAAATTGGACAATTCAACAGCCTCGATTACCTCAAGTAGATGAAGAGGGTGATGAGATGATGGAAATTGAAGAGGAAGCTGTTGAAAAGCTTTACATTTAAGTAGGCTTAGAACCAGTAGGCTCGATAGATGAGAAGTATATTGGTGAAGGTAGGTCTATCATAGAATAAGGGACTAAGGATATAGATGTTGACACGAAAGAAACAATACCTTTACAAGCTAAGAATCATAAAATTTTGATTTCGAGTTGTGCTAAACCTTCTAGAAACAGTTTAGAATCATGCGAGGAGCCAGCAAGGGAGAAAAGGTTTTTTAGTTCCTTTACTAGTAAATTGATGACAAAAGAATCACCAAAAGAAATGGTGGTGTTTGGGTCCTCATGCATTACTTGTGGTTTTAAAAAGGAATCATCATCAGAGAAGAGTCCGGAGGAGAAACTCAAAATAGAGAGAACACACTGGATAGATGAGCAAGTGGATTTCTCTTGCAGAAGAATTAGGAGCTGAGCTTAATGCTAACAAGGTGTTAGTTGAAAAATTTAAGCAAGAATTAGATACAGAGAAGAAATGTGCATAAGAGTTGAAGGAAGCAATAAAAATGGCCATAGAGGGACATGCACGCATGCTTGAACAGTATACAAATCTTGAGGAGAAATACATCCATTTACTTGCAAGGCACAGATGGATACATAAAGGAATAGATGACGCCAAGAAAAAAGCCTCTAAAGCTAGAGTTAGAGGTGTCGAATCCAAGTTTATAATTGCTCTTGCTACTGAAATTTTTGAATTGAAAGCTGAAAGAGAAAAAGAGAGGCATTTATAAATGCTTTGAAGGTTATCTTGGAGGATCCATTTGAAACTAAACTCCTGGATAACGAATTTCAATAAACAATTTCATAACAATTCGTGTTCATGCCTCCTAATGGATAAAAAAACATGATGACATTAATTCATTCATGATGTTTATGCATAAAGATGTATGTTGAAGCAGTTAAAATACCTGTCAAAATTAAATAGACCACCAAAAAATAGGCAAACACTCATGCAAACAAAGCTCAGTCCAACCAGACATGTTCCTTATGGAGTCATTATTTGTTGCAATAACCTTTTTTTTCTTTCGCTTCATACGGTGTCATCCCCAGAGATGGGAAGAGGTGCACAAAAAAAAGGGTTTTTTTATAACCATCAAATTATAATTATAATTTTTAGGGGTCGCCACTTAGTATTAAGGTCATTAGGAATTCTAATAATCTATGAGAGTCCAGGTAAGGGGACTTGTTATGCAAGGAGAAAATGCATCACTCCTAGTACAACCTAACTAAGGTAAGTTAGGTTGTTGTCGAATTCTTTTTTCTAGGTTATATTTTTATTTGTTGGTTTTTTTTTAAGGTTCAAAGTAAATCTCTTTATGATAGAGTTCCTACCTAATTGGGTCAAAAACCTAACTATTCTAAATGTCTAAATTTTAGCACTGCATTTATTATCTTTTTAATATTTATGGTTCTACTTTACAATGTAATTTTACACCCCAATAATTAAAATTTACAAAAAAAAAAAATGAACAAAATGATTGTTGAAAGATTTTTGATATTTTAGCTGAACTCTAATGGATAATCATAAATTGGTTATGATATCTCATTTTCATTTTGAAACATGAGAAATGATGAGATTTTTTTTTGTTTTTGAAAAAATGCTTAGGTTATTCTCAAATTCAACTAAAATAAGAAAAATAAAAAATAAAAAGGACTCACGTGATGGAAAAATCAAGCCGAAAAATTTGAACGAATTGAAGAACTCAATTCTACCTCTATTGTGCTTGAAACTAAAGAAAAATGAAAATTTAAGATCAATATAAATGATTATCAAATAAATATGCATAAAAATTAAGCGAATAGAAAAATTAGATTTTAATATGCCAATTTGATTTAATTATGGTCCAAATTAATTTTAATTATGTTTATGAATTAATTTAGGGTTTAATCGAAATATTTAATTAAGTTTAAGGACTTAATTAAACTTTAAAATCATCAAATTAAGTTTAAGGACTTAATTATACTTTAAAATAATCAAATTAAGTTTATTAGAGGTTTAATTTGCAAAAACACATAAGTTTGGGAGCCTAATTTTGGATTAATTGGGAAGATTGGAATTTTAGGAGACTAATTTTAATTTTTTTACCAAGTCATTTAGTTGAAATTTAACTCAAAATTATAAGAAAATCAAAGTTTTGAGGTCAATTAAGGGTTAAATTAAAGAAATTCACAGACAATGACCATTTTGTTAAAGGCATCAACCCAAAAAATCAGGGGTGAAATTAAAAGAAATTAAAAGTTAAGGGTGAGTTGAGGGTTAAATTGCATAAATTCAAGACTAAGATATGAACCTAATACAAAATACATGATTGTTTCTTTTTTTTTTTCAAAAAAACTTTTTTTCTTAATATATATATTTGTTTTCGTCCATACAGCCAAATACTAAGAAAATTTAGTTTTATAAAAAAACAAAATTGCATCTTTCTCATGTGTTTCAAATGCAGAAATGGATACCATAACTAATTTACGATTATCTAGTTGAGGTTTGGCCAAAATATAAAAAATATTTCACCTATTATTTTATTCATATTTTTTTAGGATTTAATTGTAGACTTTAATATTTAGAGGTGTAAAACTATATTGTAGAATATACCCTCAGGTATTAAAGATATAAAAAATGATGTGTTAAAAATCAAGATTTTAGAACAACTAGGATTTAACCCAATAAGATAGAGACTCTCTCACAAAGATAGATCTACATCGAATCTTATAAAAGACCAATGAATAAAAATTTAACTTAGAAAAACAATCAAACAACAATACAGTTTATCTTAGATCAGGTGCACTAAAGGTGAGGTGTTTTTTTCTTGTATAAGAAGTCTATTTACCCAGACTCTTGTAGACCATTAATTTTCTAGTGGGATCAATAGAAATTATAATCATAATTTTATGATTATACACAACTACATTTCAATACACAACATCTTAGAGAGACCAAAAATGTTAACATGACATTGGTCATCAATTTATAAAAACATAAGTTTTCATGCAAAATTTCCTAACACTTATACTAACGAGGATAAAATATATTAGTTCTAACCATTTGTGTGTGAAATGATGAAAAAACATCTTCGTTATCCCCTCACCTTCTAAAATGTATCCTTTGTGGTCTCCATTTAAGCCTAAATAAGTTTTTTTTCTTTAAAAAATCATGACTAAGACCATACCCCGTACTAGGGGCAAATAAAAAAGTCAAAGTTAAAAGTTGATCCTAATTGAAATAAAACCCTTGCCAAGAAAAACAAGACAAAATTCAACTATTAAGAATAAGGAGATATCATAAAGAAGCAAAAGAGCTTGGAAAATCCAAATGATGGAGGGCATGCCTAAGTGAAACAAATGACCAATTAAAGGGAAGAAAGAATAAGGATGCCTTGCCAAAGCAGTTGAAATGGTTAAAATACGAAAACACGAGAAATATACCATGATAGTGATCCTAAGTTTTTAGAACCTTGAAATATTTTTTTGATCCTACAAATTATTTTCTTTCATAATCATTAGCCATAACATGCATTAAATACCTTTTAAAATCCCTTTTTGATTAAGCACACAAGCACCTTAGACCAATAAATGACATTCTTGAAATGCAAAAGAACTTTTTCACAGGAATCATGATATCGCGAACAAAGCTACCCATTATTATTTATGCCTATAAAAATAAGTGCTTAAAAAAACTATTTTTGTCGTACAAATCTCATTTTCTTAATAGAGCCTCTTTCTTTGAAACCCATAAAACATAAATAATCACCTCATCAAGTTTCTTTACTAATTTCAAACTTGCATGGATAAAAGATCAAATCATTGTTCTCCAAAGAGAGATTAAAGCCTTTGAGAATTGCAAGAAATCAAAGTCAAATTTGTTTTAAGCTTACATCAAATGAGTTTAAGTCTTCAAAATATAAAAATTCATTTGAGTAATGGATAATCTAATTTTAAGCTAAGACATCCCCTCGAATTTTTACCCCAAAAACTTTCAACCAAAAGCATATCTTAGAATTGCAATAGATTATTCAAATCAACTAAGGACAAAGAAAATGATGATCAAGTGAAATGCATCAAAATTATAATCAATATTTGTTGATGACAAGTGTCTCCCGATGATATGCGTAAAAATACGCATGACTAAACACCACCTATTTAGTAAGTACTAAAGTGGAACCTCTAGTAAACTGCAAGGAGAAAATTAACTTATAATTCTTTTCTTGGTGAACTAAAGAAACCAATAATAACTCGCCACGTCATCAGGGGCACAAACCTTTGCGCATACACGAAGGAACTAATGTTCTGTTTTAACTTTTTCAACAGATCAGAGCACGACAAGCATCCAAAATAATTCGACCATGACTTCAAAAGCCTCCTCCGTACCGTACACTTCTTTACCTTCCATCCCGGACTCCTATCCCCAAAACGTCATCGTTCTTTCCTACTACCATCGACCTCCAAACCACATCCTCCGCCGCTGCCTCCTCTTCACAACAGCAATCCTCCTTCTCTCGTCTTCCGTCTACCTCCTCTACCCTTCCGACCCGGCGATCCAACTGTCCCGAATCAAACTCAATCACATCCGAGTGAACTCTTCCCCTGAACTTACTCTGGACGCCTCATTCTCCCTCACAATTAAAGTTGAAAACAGGGATTTCTTCTCTCTGTATTACGATTCTCTTGTAGTTTCGGTTGGGTATAGAGGGAGGGAGCTAGGGTTTGTAAATTCAAAGGGAGGGAAAATCAGAGCGAGAAGAAGTTCGTATGTGGATGCAAGGCTTGATTTAAATGGACTTGAGGTCATAAAGGATGTTTTTTATTTGATTCAGGATTTGGCTAGAGGTGTTATTCTTTTCGATACTGATACTCAGGTTGAAGGAGACCTTGGCCTCTTGCTTTTCAAAATTCCCATCAATGTAAGCCTTTTTTTTGTTTTAATTTCTTCTTCGTGCTGCTTTAGCAAGTAATGTATGAGTTTTTGAAATGTTTCAGGGAAGAGTATCATGTCAAGTGCTTGTAAATACAAATAATCAGACAGTTGAGCATCAAGATTGTTACCCCCAGGTCAGGTTATGAACTCTTTTCTGTATTTATTCATGCTCTTTGTGTTGTTTATAAAAGCCACCTAAAATCAGAGAGATCAAGTTACTCTGAGTTTAAAGGGGGATGGATCACTTCTTGCACTCCATTGCAATTCATATCTAAGGCCATGTCTATCTTCGCAATTTGCCAAATCTATGAGGCTATGTGTGTCAGGAGGGATGGCTGGGGGGGGGGGGGGGGATGAATGGGTAAAACCAATGGAAGGATGGGATATTCATCTAGTTTTTGTCAAGCAAGATCCTTTCCCCAATCCCTCCTAATAAACACGCCCACAGATTTGGAAGCTCTAGCATGTCATATTATGGTTTCTGGCTCACTGTGAATTGGTGTTCAGCTGTTTATATGATGGAATGCAAGAGGGATCCGAGTCATATCCTGATGCTTGTATCATGCTAGGGGTTGATTTTGCTATTTCATTGATCATATTAGATAGTAGATTCTGTATCATCCAAGTGGATTTGCTAACTTTGAGCTGCTATGTGCTCTTTACAGTGACATGGGAATATCAGCAGACTATATTGAGTTGGACTAATTAAAAGTTGGGTTCTGGAGGTAAATAGTTTGGTCTTGCCACCACCCCATAGGTTGTACTCATTCATTGTGATCATTGTAGCATGGTGTGATCTGCTTACAAGTACATTTAAGGCAAAAGACTAAATTATGAACAACAACAGTATCCCTGTATTTCACCTTAGTATGAAACTGAATAATTCTTCTTCTATGTTTCCCATAAAATTAGGAAAAAAGATTAATTTGTTTCTTTGGTATATACTAACGAGGAGCGTGTGTGAAACAATATCACTTGTAATGTTATGCTTCATGAATAGTTATTCTCATCATCAATAACCCTAACTATTATAAAAAATAAATAGTGATGACATGAACCCACACGCATTTGGTGGCATATCTGCATTAGATTTCCAGGTTCTATTATGAGCTTTCAGAATATGGTGACTTTAACAGCAGCTATTCTATTGGGGAGAATGGGTATTTTGTTCTCAGAATTACGATGGTCTACTGTGGATGAAATGCCCACCAAGACCTCCATAGTTTGCCCACTTCATGCTATGACTTGCACCCCTGGTCTCATATCCTCCATGTAGTTGTCTCGGCTCTCCCATGAAAATCTTCTACCTTAGCTCCATCCACATACTTAGTTGGAGGACTGCAATTCGTAATTGGGTGAAGTATACTTAAGAGGGTTTAGCGCAATTGAACTGTCACTGCCTTGTGGATGATAGTGATTGTTCTAACAAAGTTACAAAAGGCTAATAATTGGCGATGATTATCACGAGGTCTACTGAGTTTTATATCCCAGCAGTTATTTTGTGGTGGAGAAACGAGACCCAAAACATAGTATGGCTGTAGATGATGGAATATAGTCCAACCCATTATTATTGAGCTAAATTTATATTTTTTTTATAAGCCTATTTGTTTGTTTTGATGATTTATAAGTAATTTTCTACGCTATGGTGAGATTATTGATGATAAAATAAGAAAAGTTACGTTCCTCTCTTCTCCTCGCCGCCCTTTGTTTTTTTCTTCTTCTTACAGCTCCTCTTCTTTCTCTTTCTTCCAACATTTTCTCTTCTCCATCTCCTTTTCTTCATCTTCTTCAGCTTCTTACCCTTCTTTTTTCAGAGCAAAAGGATTTTTTGGTGTTTCTACAACCCAACCAATTGATCCAATGCAAAATCACAACCCCCAGTTGTCCAACAAAACTGCCAGTTTAACGCTTCCTATACACCATATCCACTGCCTGGCAGCATCAAATGCAACAATTACAATGTTGCCCAAACAAAAACATGTTTGGGAGGAAGGTTAACATTACTTTTATTCAGATGTATATTAAAATAATATTTTTTATTTTTAAAAAGTATTTTTAATATGAGTAAATCAAAATAATTTGAAAACACAAAAAAATTAAAACAAAATAATTTTTTTTTATATTTGAAATGAGTATCAAATAGGAATAAATCTTCTCAGTTTCGGTCGTGAACCACCACCCAATAGTCCTAAAAGCATTGCTGCCAAAAAATCAATAGGCAACGGGGTCTTAAATAATAATAAAAAATTGATTTATACGTCCAATGTATTTATTATGCTTGACATATGCTTCAACATTTTTTTTTAAATGTATTATATATGGTTTCATAATACAGACAATAATCTATATATCAAAATTTTATGTGAAAATATACACAACAATAATCTGTATATTCTCCTCATATCTAAAACCTGAAATTACTCTTCTATTTAATTATGAATTATAATATTTGTTTTTTTCTTCTTATAATAGTTTAAAAGTATAAAAACTATCAAGTAATAAGATAGATCTATCACATATAATCACATTAAAAATAGTTTGCTAGACACAAAAAATCATAATTGTATATATATATATATATATATATATCAGAAGAATAAAAGTAAAATTGAAAGTTGTGTATTGTCTCCCTCTCTTTTTGAAAATCTGAATAAGAGAAGCATGTTACGTTTTTTCCCTTTGAACATTTTATATTTGCATGTCTAATTGGATGGTGTTTTTGTTTTTCTCTTAAATATAAAATAGCATGTAAAATGACATCGAACATTGTCATGTAACGGGCACTGCTACTAAGTGTCTATTGATAAATGTTTTTTTTTATTGTTATTGAAATAGTTTTTTTTTTTAAAAAAAAAAATATTTCTGATATTAGTAAGATCTAAAAATATTTGAAAAATAATTTTAAATAAAAATAATTTTTTCAAAAATATTTTTAAATAATGCTAGCAATCATCCCTGTCTATAACCTGTTAATTGAGGTTATTCTTGATCGAGCCCTCCGCAGCTACAGTTGCTAACGTCATCTCAATGTTAACAATGCCAAGATGTGTCTCAACTTTGATGACCTATTGGAGTTGATTTGCGTTCTTAATAGCGCGCGCTCGCTGAGAATATGTATTATTTTGAAGGGAAAAGTGATGAAAAAAGAAGGCTATTGGAGGAATTAAAGAGAAATGGAAGGACTACGCATCTTAGATAAAAATAAAATGAGAAACATAGTTGCAAAACTTTGTCTAGCCTAACCTAGCAAGCAAGTTGAGTTAGATACTGTTTGACTCCGCGGCTCACCATGCGGTTGAAGCAAATCGTGGCCAAACACGTATCATTATCAAATGGAACCCCAAAAATTTTATGTGGATCCCACTATTTTAATAGCAGCTGAGCCTCAAATACAAAAACATATGAGAGATATTTTTGCATCTGCAGACCGCGTGAAAACATGATAAATTAGTGTCCAAATTCTTATGGATATTGCATTTGACTATCTTCACAGACTTTATGTTGCTAAATTCATTGAGCATCCATCGCCCCTATTCCATTTCCATTTCCACGTGGTAGACAATATTGATTGTTTGCTTGTTGCCACTTTTTTTTCATGTTACATAGTGTTTCTTTTTATATTTTAAAAATGTTTTTTATAAAAATATTTCTTTTCTTTGCTTTAAATTTATTTTTTATGTTCTAAGATTATTTAGATTTTGTTAATATTAAAAAAATATACAAAAATACGTTGAAAAATAATTATTATCACAATAAATAATACATATGTTCTAACTAGACTTTTTTTTATCTCTCAATTTATTTTCCTTTTAAAGAAGAAACCGTGTCCACTTGTTTTATTACTAATTCATAGACAGATGTGTGATTTGCTTGTTAATTATTTTTTATAGTTTGTAAAGAATAATTTTAAGAAAATATTTTTTTTTTCTATTTTTTCAAATTGAAACCTTGAATCCACGTGAAAAATGTATTCTTAAAGCATATTTGATATTTTGTTACTTTTCAATTTATTTTTTTAATTGAAAATACATTGAGCATGTTTGATGTTGTAATATTAGTGTTATTTTTAATATTTTTTTTATTTGAAAATTAATTGAAATAATATTTTTTAATTTTATTTATGACATCAAAAAATTTAAAACATTAATGTTTTTTGATAAGGTAAATATAAATTTTGTTAAAGCACTTTTAAATCTAAAAAAGACAAGAATTGACATTTTTAATTAATTTCACAAGTTGACAGTAATATAAAAAGCATGGTAACCAAACATACAAAACTGTTTTTCATTAAACACAACTTTAACCACAATTTTAACCAAACATAAATTTCAGTTACGAACCGCAGCTAAAAGAGCTTTTTCTAAACCTTTTTTTTTTCAACCTCAACTACAACAGCAACAACTGTGCCAAACAGACCCTTAAACTTGAGCTATAGAATAGAATCCGAGTTAGATTTTTTAGTTGAGCTCCAACTAACTAAAATTTTGATACAAGAAAGCTAGATTTTAGTGGCCTGAGTAATTGGCCTAACTCGTCTAAGTGAAAAAAATACTGAGACAACAAAGTGATGCTCAAACTTTGACGACATTAGGGGGAAAGAGAAACTGAAATTTGTAAAATTAATAGCTGCTTTTGATGTTTTGCATTGAAAAATGCCAAGTGGATTCGGTGTGTGAATATTAGATGATATATGTTATTATTGAAATATTTATAAATTATATTCTATAAATATAAATTTCATACAAAAACATATATTTAAAGTATGTTTGACAATATTTATATTTCATACATTAAATTATCCAAGAAATTGACTTCAGTTGTTTTTGCTTGGGATATTCCACAATGAACAAGAAGGTCCCTCAATTCTCATTTTTCGCTCTCAAGTCATGGTAGAAATTGTTGCTTATAGGCTGTAAAATTCATGATAGTATTAGCCAGCTTGCTTGTGCCATGTTACAAGTTGGATAAAGAAAAAAAATGAAATGTCAACTTGAATGAATGCCAAAAGTGAAGGTTTGGATTAAGTTGTGAGCAAAAGGCAGCACAGATGAAAGTGAGGGTGAGAAAAAGTTTTGCTGGTGGCGTGGGAATTCTGATTTTGAGCACTTCCTTTGAAGAATATCTTGGAAATATAGACTTTGGACGCAAATGAGTAGAGGAACGGAAAGTTCAATAAACATATATTTGTTAATTTTATATTTAACTCCTCTGCTATTGCCGGGCATACCATCTCTGTTATGCCAGATATCTCCATTGTTCTGCAGCCTGATTCTTCTTTCTCTTCGCTTGCACAATGGCTGCCCAGACAGCGTCATTGCTTTCCTCTACGTGTTATTCCTCTCCCAACTCTGCTGATCAAGCTTCTACTGCTGATTTTAATTCCTCCTTATACTCTAATGTTTCTCACGACAATACCATGATTCCTTTATCTCACGCACAGCCCGTGATTTCCTTGAAACTACCTCATATGCTCTACTTGTAGTGTAAAGGATGCAGATGAAGCCTTGTCTACTAGGTCAGGGGGTTTATTTTTTTGTTGACCCCATTCTCTCCTTCTCATATTATCCCATCATCCATGGTTGCTTCAGTAACTGATCCATCGTTTCTGTCATGGAAACAATACCATTTGATCATGAGTGCTCTTTCCTTCTCTTTATCTACTGAAATCTTGCTCTTGGTTGTTGATTGCCAAACATCATATACTATATGACTAACTCTTGAAGAAGCTCCATCGAACCCACGAATTATATAGCTCCATGGGTCATTCCAAGAAATAAAACAAGGAGATGATACAGTTAGTGCCTACTCGTAGAAAGCAAAGTCCCCATTTGATGATCTTCTTGTTGCTAGAAAACCAACAATGTTAGAGAACTTTGATCATTACAAGTTCAACGGTTTGCGAGAAGAATTTAAACACTTGGTCACCAGCCTCTCAACCAAAGCTAAACCTTCATAAGAGTTCTCTTCAGCCTATTGCTGGTTCCCACGCAACAACACCAATGTTGCCTACACCTTTCAACACTTTTTTGGACTTTCTTGTTCAACGTCAGCCACCTCAGTCTCATGTTCAGTTTGCAGGATCCCGTGGCATGAATTCTAACCGTGGTTTTAGGGGCAGATTTCATGGTGGATGGAGGAACAACACCCGCTAAAAGAGAGATAAAAAAATATGTTTTTTTTGACCTATCTAAAACTCAATTTGAATTTGTGGTTGGAGGAAGTATTGTCTAATGAACCCCGTAGAAATCACGAGTATGGTATCTCAAGCACTACAATCTGTCAAAATTATATTGAATAGGAACCAAATGATCACCCTTGTTGAGTGTCTTGTTCACTAAATAAAATATAAATGGATTTACATGCCTAACTACAAATTCAGGCTAAGCATGGAAGTATAAGAATTGTACTAAAACACTACAGCTCTAATTAATTTCCTAATTAATATATATTCACATCCCCTCTCAAATTGATGTTGGTCAATCAAGAAGCATCAATTTGTCAACTAAGAATTTATGTCGATGTCGAGATAGAGCTTTAGTGAAAATATTCGTAGTCTGATGTTCAGTGGAAATGTGAAGAAGTGTAATTTCATGTCGGTAAAAAGATTCACAAATGGAATGATAGTCAACTTCAATATGTTTTGTACGCTCATAAAAAACTGGATTAGCAGCAATTTGAATCGCACTAGTATTATCAGCATGAAGAGGAGTGGAATGAAGCTGGGGAAAACCAAGTTTCCCTAATAACCCACGAAGCCATGTAATTTCAGAGCAGGCAAAAGACATAGCACGATATTTGGACTCTGTGGAGGATTTAGAAACTCTATCTTGCTTCTTACTCTTCCAAGAAATGAGTGCAATGCCCAAAAACATACACCATCCAGTCACAGAGCGACGAGTATCTGCATAACCGGCCCAATCAGCGTCACTATATCCTTTCAACTGTAAGGAAGATTCCTTAAGAAAGAATAACCCTCGTGAAAAGGTACCCTTCATATATCGAATGATGCGGCGAACAACAACAAAGTGAAGATGTCGAGGTGCCTACATAAATTGACTAACCTGTTGCACAACAAAAGAAATATTAGGATGAGTAATCGTCAAGTAATTCAAACTCCCAACTGGTTACCGATACAAGGATGGATCTGATAGAAGCTCGTTTTCCTCCTATCAAGCTTAAAATTGACCTATAATGAAGTAAGAACAGAATTACCCATTTGGAGACCAGCTAATGAGATGACCTCCTCTATGTATTTATGATGATGTAACTATGTCCTAGTTGGAGTAATCTGAACCTCAATACCCAGAAAATACTGCAAAGGATCAAGATCTTTCATGTGAAAAGAGTCTTGGAGATGCGTTTGCAAGTGTTTAAGTAACTCCGTATCTGATCCAGTAATCACAATATCATCAACATAGACTAGAAGCATCACAATTCCTACAGATGTCTTACGAAAAAACAAAGAGGAATCAAACAGGCTCTAAATAAAGTGAAAGGCAAGCAAAGTATAGCGAAATTTATCAAACCATGCTCACGGAGCTTATTTCAAACCATATAAAGATCGGCGTAGTCGATAGACCTCGGAGGAGGGTGTATTAAACATGCCCGGGGGTGGAGACATATAAATTTCTTCCTTTAAATCTCCAGTAGAAAAGCATTTTTCACATCCATCTGTCTCAGAGACCACTCCTGTGATGTAGCAAGTGCCAATATAGTTCGTACGGTAGTCATTTAGCCACTAGTGTAAATGTCTTTTCATAACCAATACCATACTCTTGTCAATTCCCAAGAGCTATGAGATGAGCCTTGTACCGATCCAGGGAGCCATCGGATCTAAACTTGACTGAGTATACCTATTTACACCCAATAAGTTTGACTCCAGATGGGCAAGTCATAAGATCCCAAGTGTGATTGTTTTGAAGAGCCTGAATTTCCTCTTGCATGACTTGTTGCCAACAAGCCTGAGTAGCTGCCTGTGTAGCTGCCTGTGTATAAGAGTAAGGAACAGAAATAGTATCGAGAGAGGCAGTAAGCGACATAGAAAAACCATACCTATTTGGTGGATGTGGAACCCAAGTTGATCGTCGGGGTGTTGATAGTGTAGAATTAGGTGACGAAGTGGTGTCTAGAAGAGGCACTGGAGGAGGACATCTTTGATACACTATACCTAGTTTAAATCGCTTAATAGGAGGGACATCATCAAATGGAGGAAGAGGGGCAATAGAGGTAATAGGGGAATCAGAAATAACATGAGATTAAAAGAAATATTGATTTTCAAAGAAAATTACATTCCGGGAGATTCAAAATTTATTTGCATGAGCATCATAATATATAAATCCTTTCTGAGTAAAGCTATATCCCATGAAAGCACATGTGACAAACTGGGCAGCAAGTTTGTGACATTCAGTGGGTGACAGATGGACAAAGCAAACACACCCAAAAGTATGAAGTGATTTATACTAAGGAGGTATACCAAATAAACGAAGATAGGGAGAATCATAATTTAGAATGACCGTAGGCAAGCGATTGATCAAATAAACAGCTATAGATAATGCTTCTACCTAGAATTTGGTAGGTATAGACGACTTAATTAGCAAAGTACAAACAACATCTAAGAGATGACGATTCTTACGCTCAGTGACTCCATTTTGTTGAGGGGTGTAAGGGCAAGAGCGTTGAGAAATTATCCCTTTTTGCTAAAGATAATTTTGAAAGGCATGTGACATGTATTCCCCCCTAAGTCGGAGCGTAAGATTTTTATAGAAGTGCTGAATTATGTCTTGACAAGTGCCATAAATATTTGGAAAATAGAGAACACGTCAGCTTTAGAGTAAGGAAAATAAATCCAAGTAAATCGACTGTAATCATCAATAAATATCATGAAATAACGATATTGCCCATGAGAGATAATAGGACTTGCCCTCCAAACAACAGTATGCACAATTTCAAAAGAGGTGGAAGCACGACTATCATGCACCGGAAAAGGTAAGGTTTTACTTTAACCAAGATGTCAAGTAGCACAATCAAAAGATGAGGAAGAATTATTATTATTGCCCAAAAAACCATGTTTCAAAAGATGAGTCAAGACAACAGAATTAGGATGACCCAATTTCTTATATCATACTTCATTATTATTGGCAGTAGCCATACAAGCAAAAGAAACAACTTTAGGAATAAAAAAATATAGTGGAAAAAGACGTCCCACTTTAGGCCCCCTCGCAATCACCATTCCCGACACTTGATCCTGCATAATACAACCACCATGGGAAAAATGAACATCACAGTTATCATCTATCAATTGGCTAATAGAAATTAAGCTGGTAAATAATTCAGGAGAGACAAAGATATATTTAAATGAAGTACCCAAGTTACCAATAGTAGTAATAAGAAGTGTACTGCCATCAACAATCTGTATAGATTGTGTGCCCTTATACTTATGAACATCATAAAGATCTGTCTCACTATCGATCATGTGGTTAGAAGCACCCGAATCAACAATCCAAGGAGTAGAGGGAGGAGTTATACCTTGTAGACCTAGAGCCGAAAAAACCGAGACAATCATCTGTTGAACCATAACAGGTGTGAAAACAAATGAATCAGAGCTTATAATGGGAGGTGCAGAAGACGATGCTTGGACAGAAGCCTGAAAAGCTTGAGAGTGGTGATTTTGAGGCCGCAGCCAACAGTCTTTAATAAAATGGCCTGGTTTCTTACAATAGTTGCTCCTCACGCAATAAATCCCCCAAGCAGATATCCAAGGAAGGAACCGAATCACGGTTCAATAGATTGGCTCTAACATGTTCGAATTCAAGATGGAGTTTCATCAAAAATTGATCGTATTGACTTTCAGCATGAATTGCTTGAAGAGCCACGAGAGCCGCAGTAGGAACCTTGGCATGAACAATAGTAGAATACTCGCTCCAAATATTAATAAAAACTAGAAAAAAATTGTTCAGTGGTTAAGTTACCTTGACTGTAACTATTAATCTCCATCTCCGGCTGGAATTTTTTAGCACTATGATCTTGATGATAAATACGGTGTAAATAAGCCAAATAGCTTGAGCCGTAGATAAATATCGAAGATTAGTAATAAGGTGGGGCTCAATCATCCCCAATAGCCAAGAAATGACCTTAGCATCCTGGACCTCCCATTTTGCCAATTCCTTTTCGTCGATGGGAATTTTAGTAGAATTATCAATATGATGAAATAATTCTTTCCCTTTCAAAAACATTTTGAACTGGAATTCCCACGTAGAAAAATTCTTTCCGGTAAAATGAATAATATTATTTTCCATGACGTAAATTTTTACGAGAATCAACCCAAGTAGTAAAAAATGAAACAGGCCTGGCCAAGAAGCCCCCAAAAAATTCCTGTAGAAGCAGCCCCGGCCCAGAATTAAGGCCCAAAACGAAGAGCCCAAACGTAACAACAACACGCAAAACCCACTCCGACGAAGAGAAATAAGTTTAGTCAAAGGCACGTGTCAACAGATAAGAGGCAGTGAGCATGCGAACTTGTCGACGGATCAGAATTAAGTCGCACGGAAGACAGAACAAAGCAATGCGTGTGAATGCTTACGTGTTTGACAGAAAAGGTTTCAGTCTTCGTCTTCAACCATAAAACAGAAGTTCTGTTTTCTGCAACAACTCCGACGGTGGCTTCCAATACCTAACCACCACAGAACCTCTTTAACTCCCACAGAGAACACCGATATGCTTGTAAGATGAGCACACTAGCATCCACGTCTCTGATATCCACCACAAGAGAACCTAGCCACCACAGAGACAGTAGCCACACCAGAAATTTATACCAGAAAGTCTCCGATCTTCACCACAGAAATCCAAAGAAGATCAATGACAACCACAACCAAAAAAGAGAAAAAAAAACTTCTCAGAGAGCTTTGCTCAGAAGAGCAACAGAAGAAACAGGAAAAAATCTGTTTACACACACGATGATTCATAGGTCAGTAGAAGCTCTGATACTATGTCAAAATTGTATTGAATAGAAACTGAATGATCAGAGTGTCTTGATTATTAAATAGAATGTAAATGAATTTACATACCCTGACTATAAATTCGAGCTAAGCATGGAAGTATAAGAATTCTACTAAAACACTACAGCTCTAATTAATTTCCTAATTAATATATATTCACATCCCTTGACACAGTCAAGGACTTGCGGATGACTCAAAGTGTTTCAACCATTTTAGATTAATGAGTTGAAAGCCTTAATTTATTATTATTTATACAGTTAAATCAACTTGTGGATTTACTGATCATTCAAGTATTTATCTAGACTCATAAGTAATGTTGACTTGAATAGTGAGATTACTTAATAATATAAGTATTATTTCTATACTACAATAACATAACAAAGTCATTTAGCCGAGTGGTTAAGGCTTGCGCCTAATGTTTCCCCACAACAAGAGTTCGAATCTCTCAGGCAACAAAATAATTTTGGATTTTGCTTTTAAAAAAGTTAATAATACAAGTATTATTTTTATACTACAACAGCACAACGAAGTCCTTTGGTTGAGTGGTTGAGTTGTGCATTGTTTTCCCATAGGCGAGAGTTCAAATCTCTCAGGCCACAAATTGATTTTCGAATAGTAATGAATAGTGTTCACTGTTCATTACTTTTCCAAAAAGTGTTTCTTCTTTTTTCAAGCTTTTTTTTAGATAACCTATGTGTCCGAGCCAGCTTACGCACGCCATGATTAATCTATAGACCCATTTTTTTTTTAACATTGTATCCTATTTTTTTCTCAACTTATACATTTTTTTTTGTTTTTCTAATAACTGAAGTGGCCGGGTCAGCTTACACGTACCATGATTTTTCCCTGCATATACATTTTTTTTTATCTCTAGACCCATTTTTTTTTTACATTTTCTTTCATGTTTTTTCCCACTATACATTTTTTTTGGTTTCTTTGTATAATCGATGTATCTGGACCAACTTACGTGCACCACAATTTTTTTCATGTATACATTTTTTTTTGTTTTTGATAACAGGTGTCTGGGGCAACTTACATGTGCTATGAATAATCCCCGGACCCACTTTTTTTTAACATTTTTTTTCTATTTTTTTCTCACTTGTAATTTTTTTTATAACCGGGCCATCTTGGCCGGCTTACGTGCACCATGACTATTATTTTATAGAATAAATAAAGGAAATTACAATTTCAAACAATAATAAAAAATGATTTCAATAGTGGTTTACGCTATTCATTACTATTTAAAAAGGTGAATTGAACTATGGTTTAGATGGGAGATGACAGGGGTGTTTGGGATTGCGTGTGGAAAGTGTGTTTGAACAAATATAAATTTTTTTATTTCTATTTTTTATTTTAAATTAAAATAATTTGTTGTTTCTAGATAATTTTGATGTGTTGATGTAAAAAATAATTTTCAAAAAATTGAAAAAATATCATTTTGATACATTTTTGAACAAAAAGTTAAAGAAATTATCTATAAAGCTGAAAGAGCTTATGGTTTTAAATAGTGTTTTACATTGTTAATCTACACTTAAAAACACTATGGACTTGAATAGTGAAAATACATAATAATATAAGTATTATTTGTATAGCAGGACAGAGCAACGTGGTTGTTTGGCCAAGTGCTTAAGGCGTGCTGGTGCTAATAAAGGCGAAAGTTCGAATTCCATAATCAACGAAAGTAATTTTGCATAGGTCGCCCATTTGAACAGAAAGGAACAGTGAAATCATTGTTCATTTCTATTATAGAAGGGGCTTTTCTTGTTATTTTTTTTAATAACCAAACTTTTTTTATTTGATTTTTATAACCAGGATATCCATGGCAACTTACATGCACCACGACTAATCTTCGGATCCTTTTTCTTTTTAACATTTTTTCTTGTTTTTTTTTTCCAATTATATGTTTTATTTTATGACTAGTGTTTAGATCAATTTACGCGCACCATGATTTTTCACGACTAATCTCTAGACCCATCATTTTTCTATATTTTCTTCCTTTTTTTTTGCCACTCATATGTTTTTTTTTATGGCTAGAGTGTTTGAGTTAGTTTACACACACCGTGATTTTTTTCTCTCATTACTTTTGAAAAGGTGCTTTCCCCTTGCAATTTTTTTTAGCCACTTTTTTTTACATTGTTTTCTTGTTTTTTTGCCACTTCTACATTGCTTTTATTTTTTATAACCAGGGTATCTGGGTCAGCTTATGTGCACCATGATTTTTTTTCCATGTATACAATTTTTTAATAATTGGTGTGTCTAGGCTAGCTTGCGCGCGCCACGAATAATCCTAGGACCATTTTTTTTTTTACATTTTTTATGATTTTTTCCACTTATATAATTTTTTTATAATCGGGGTGTTCGGACTAGCTTACGCGCCCATGACTATTATTATTAAGAAAAAAAGCTAAAACAGCTCGCTCAAACACTGTGCACACACTCATAAAACACTGTGGATTACAACAATGTATTAATGATTTCACCCCTTAATGCACCTCAACCTTTGCCTTCAGATCAGGGTTATTTTTGAATTTTCCACAAGACCGATTGACATTACTAGACTGTTTGGGGGTAGTTTTGTTTTTTTCTTTTCTTTTTGCACAGTAAAATAGCCATGAGGACAAAAATTCTCTGGAACTCCTGGGAGCATTAAGGTTATTGCACATATTATTTTCAACAAATGATAATTTACTATCACTATTCTAAAATATTTTTAATATGATAATATGAGGAACAAATCTTAACAAATAAAAAAAAATTAAATAGCAATGACAGTGTCATTGATAGTATGACCAATAATAATTAGAATATTAATTCTGTATAATAATATTTATAATGACAACTATAATAATTGTGATAAAAATTCATTGGTCAATGTTATTTTTGTGAAAAATAACTTCTGTGTTTAATTTATGTATAATATTTCAGATCTCATATCATGAAAAAAATATATACAAAACCACATGTGGACAAGATAGGTAGAAAAATTATGCTAAATTATCTACAATAATAAATTAAAAAATTATCATGCATTTCGCCATAGTTGGCACCAAATTTTTTACCATGTAACAAAATTGTTGATTATCCTATATATATATATATATATATATATATATATATATATATATTATTTTCTAAACTTTTTCCTTAAAAAGTAGGAGAAATTAATTATATATTGTGATATTTTTTCATATTAATGTTTTAAAATATATATATAAATTTGAATTGACTTTTCTTTAAAAATCTCACGTTAATCTAAACTCAGTATTCTAAATTATTCGGCAAATAGTAAAAATATGCCCAACAAACATTTAGTATGTTACAGGCAACAAAATCTTTAGTCAATTTGATTAATTGTTGTTTTGCTATCTACCAATTAAATTATTACCTATGTAGTTAAAACAAAATCATCAAACAAATATTGTTGTTTTGCTATCTACCAATTAAATTATTACCTATGTAGTTAAAACAAAATCATCAAACAAATTGTTTGTTGTATAAAACAAATCACTCATCTGTGCTACAATTCAACTATTGTAATTTTACTATTTGCTAATAAAATAATTCACGAAACAAATAAAACATACACAACAATCACAATTTTTTTTCTATTCCAATTCTACAATATACCGATTAAATAATTATCAAAATAGTTTTAACAGTAGCAACGTTCAATCACTCTTAGGGGAGGAAAACTCGTTTCTAACAGATTCTATCAATTATAATTTTACTAATCAAATAAAAAAATAATAAATTACAACACACATAAAATCATTCAGTTTCTTATATAGAAAAAAAAAACCCAGCACAGTGCACGGGCAAATTAGCTTGTTTTAGTGCTAAAATAGAACAACTTAGTGCTAAGAAGGCCAAAATTTGTTGATTGTACATGGAGCTAAAATCATAGATGAGTGTTAGATGTGCTTCCTTAATTGGATCCATGGTCTCGACAATGACCCACCTTATTCTTATCTTTCAACCCTTATATTCTAGATGAATTGTATTTGAAATTATAATTTTTTTAATTTATAATAAATATTTTATTTTTTTAATTATTTTCTACTTTGTTTATTTTAAAAAAAAATATTGACAATCTTAATGATTAAGTTTGTTAGTTATTTCAAAGAGTAATAGTAGAATTACTATTTATGTCATAATACCTCTATTTAATTATTGATGATTTAATTTTATTTGTAATATTAAAAAAATCACCAATAAAATTGCATATTCTTGTTTTGTTGGTGATATGTTGTCTAAAAGGGTCCTAGAAAAAGCAACATATGCAAATATACTTATTTTATGAGAGAGGAAAAATATATAATTCACTATTAATTAACTTATGAATTTCTAATGAAACCATAAACATTTGTTGCTACAGAATCAAATCTTACAACTTTTTTTTGACACAATTAATTGTTCTTCTAATTCTAGAAAACATAATCAAAGTAGATAAAATATTCTCTTTGCACACTAAAAAACCTTGTCGTCACTTATGTTTCCAAAATCAGATTGAATTTCTTTGTCTTTTTTGTTGTTGTTTTTCTCACTAGATAAGGAAACAAATAAAAATAATATATACTAATGGTTAAGGAAAATAAATATTGTTCCCACATACATTAGGAGATCTTTAAAACGCATTAAAACTGAAATAAATAAGGTTGACTGAAATTGATACAAAAAAATCTTGTTGCTGAAAATTCTTGGCCTAAATAAAGTTGGATGGACTCCTCTTGCACATGAATTAGATATACTAAGGTCTTCCCTTAATGCTCCAATAGAACTTTAAGATCTTCCAAACTTGTAGAATCAATTCATTTAATGCTTCTTTCAATGTCTCTATTTGGGACTGTGTAATTAACATTTTTAGCATATGTAATAAGTCCTTGATGGTGTGTGAAGGTTGATCCACATAAAAAATTGTTTAGTAAATGTGATTCAAAATTTGAATTATATATATATATATATATATATATATATATATATATCAAAAAAATAAAAAAACTATATAAAAAACTAATTTAATATTTTTTACATGAAAAGTAATTTGAAAAGAAAGTTGAAATAGAAAAATATATCACCCTTGACCCAATATAGAATGATGTAAAATTATGTATTTTAAAATCACATTTATTGTTAATATTTGAAGTGACTTGAAAAAAATGGTTAAACATATAAAGTTTTATAGATTGTGATTTCAAGAGATACGAGTGTGAGAAACAAATTTTTTGTTATATAATTTTTTCCCCTCAATTAGAAACAAATTTTTTAAAATAAAAAAAAAGGTTAAGAGGGTGAGATTGTTTTTATAATATTATACATTTGGGAAAAATAATTAACTTCGAGCAGAATTTTTGTTAAGTAATGTTAAAAAACTATTTGTAAGATAATTTTTTGTGTTTGATACCCTATCTATAACAGTCATAAGAGATATCTCTTAACATTTATTGATGACTTTAGCCGAAAGCTATAGGTCTTCTTCTTAGCTGAAAAATTTGATGCTTTTAAAATGTTCTAGCATTTTAAAATGAAGGTTGAGAAAGAAACCAGGACTAGTATCAAACGTCTACAAATTGATCAGCGGGGGAATTTACATCCATTGAGTTTATTGAGTTTTGTGCAATCAATGGGATACATCGTTAACTCACAACAAGCTATAATCCCTAGTAAAACGACTTTGCCGAAAGGAAAAATAATCATGAATATGGTTCAAAGTAAACTCACTGGTAGAAAAGCTCCCAAAACCTTTTGGCCTTAGGCTATCAACTAGCCAACACATATTCACAACAGAAGTCCTATAATTGCAGTTTAAAATAAAACTCTAGAAGAATCATGGGTGGCACTAAACCATATGTTGCTCATTTTTGTGTGTTTAGGTGTATTTCTTATGCTCATGTTCTAGATAATAAATGCACCAAACTAGATAACAAAAGTGTAAACTATGTTATGTTAGGAATCAATGAAGAGTCCAAATCTTCCCATTTGTATGATCCATTATCTCGAAAGGTAATTATTAGTTGTAATGTTATTTTCAATGAAGAAAAAATTTGGCCTTGGGATGATAATCATGCTGAAGCAATTCAAGCATCTCTTGATTGGAATGATATAGACAATAACGATGATTTCTAGGATGAAACCTTAAATAACAATCCAGGTGAAACTACTCAAGAGAGAGACAATGGATCTTTCAATGATGATAATCATGATGGCTTTCATTAAGAAAATTTAAAGCATCAAGCAACTGAAGAACATACAAATATTGATCCCATTTTGTAACGGGTGGAAATTTCCCTCGGCATCCACCAATTTGGATGCGTGACTATGATAGTGGATAAGTTTTTTTTTTTATGATAATCATCAAGGTAAACTTTGTTTTATTTGTTGATGAGGATCCATTGTCCTATAAGAGCGCAACTCAGAGTGCCAAATAGAGAGATGTCATGGATTCTGAAATTGAAGCCATTTAAAAGAATGATACATAGGATCTCACTAATCTTCCCCATAGCACAAAAACAATTAGGATGAAATGGATATACAAGACTAAGCTAAATGAGCATGGAGAAGTCGACAAATACAAAGCTTGCCTCATTGCCAAAGGATACACACACCAATATGGGGTGGATTATATAGAGGTCTTTGCACTTGTGGCTTGCATGGACATTATACGGCTGATCCTTGATCTAGTAACTCAAAAGAGGTGGTCATGTTTCAACTCAATGTTAAGTATGCATTCCTTCATGGTGAGTTAAATGAGAAGGTGTGCGTTGAACAACCTCCTGGTTATGTGGTAAAAGGAGTAGAAAAGAAGGTGTGTCGCTTACAAAGAACTTTTCACGGTTTGAAGTAAACTCCACGAGCATGGTACAACCAGATTGAATCTTATTTCCTAAAGGAAGGGTTTGAGAAATGCCCTTATGAACATATTCTTTTTCTAAAGAAATTTGTAGAAGGTACCTTCTTACTTGCGTGCCTTTATGTAGACGATCTCATAATTATTGGAAACAGTGAGATGTTGTTCAGTTTGTTTAAGCAATCCATGATGAGAGAATTTGATATGAAGGATCTTGGATGAATGCCATACTTTATTGGTGTAGAGGCATTTCAATGGGCTAATGGAATTTTTATCTGTCAAAAGAAGTATGCCCAGAAAGTTCTATAAAGGTTCAACATAGCCGATCATAATGTTTTATTTAATCCCATCATTCCAAGATTCAAGCTGATCAAGGAGTCCACTAGCATGATAGGAAGCTTAATGCATCTAACATATACTAGACCTAATATTATGTTTGTTGTTAATGCTTAGTAGGCATTTGACAAATCCTATAGAAATCCACGAGGATATTTGCTCCCGCGCTGCGCTAGACTTTTTCTATATAGAAAACTAACTGATTTTGTGTATGTTATAATTAGTCATCTTAATATTTAATTAGTAAAATTATAATAGATTAAATTTGTTAGAAAAATTTTTTTCACTTAAAAGGAACATTGTAATTGAAACACAGGTGAAGTGTAACTTGTATATTTTTTTCATTGTAAAATTTGTCTACCCATTTTGTTTATGCGTTGCCTCATTTTTTTTGTTTATGTAATATTAGATATGAAATATTATACATAAAAATAGAAAAGTATTGTAAAAGTAATTTCTTAACCAAAACAACCTAAAATCTAAGAATTTATTTTTTCTAAGAAATACAACCTAAACAAAATAGCAAATAATTAGAATTAAAAAAAAATTAAGAGCGTATATATATAAACATGGACAAAAATAGTGACTATTTAGAAATATATCTAAAAAATAAAGGAATTAAAATAAAGAATTAAAAGTATATGGGCAAAAATAAAAATAAAATATGTAAAAAAATTGAACGGAAGGATTAAACTAAAAAAATAAAAGTGCTGTAAAGGAAATATAAATAATTCTTTTATTTCTTGATTTAGTTTCGATCCCTTTATTTTTTTTCTAGTAATTTTGGTATAATTCTAAATAATTTGTTTGTATTTATGTATCTTTACTCTTCATTTTCACTTTTAATTTTTATTAGAATTTATTTTTGTATTAAATGTAACTTTGGTTAAAAAACAGAGTAAGTCCATCTTTGGTGGTGTGAAATAAAAGTAAAATCTCATAGTTAATATTTAGTTATTAGTTATTTGTTATATTTTTTAAGACATTAATATTAAACAAATTTCAAAATATATAATTATTTTTAACATAAAAAACCTTCAAAATAATTTTTCTTATTATGTTAAATGCATTATTTATAATAAAATAAATATATTAAAAAACTAAATAATTGAAAGTCTTGTAGATTGATAGTTTCACTCTAATGTATAGCATTATTAAAAAAAATAAGAACCATTAACATTTTTTGACATGTTATAAAATTTGATTTTGTCTACGGCGAAGCAAAAACAATTGACTCATATATTGTCTATATGCAGTTTTGTATATTTTTTATTCATGTAATATTAGATATGAAATATCATATATAAAAAAATTATAAAAGTTATTTTTTCACAAAAAACAACATTGATCAATGAATTATCTTGATTCTTATTCTTATTATTATTATCATGATTGCTAAATTTTCATAATTATTATAACTATTATTGTAAAAATTATTGTAAATAATTAATATTCTAATAATTACTGACAATATTATCGTCGCCATTATCATTATCGTTATAAGAAAAACTCAATTTTCTTCCCAAGATTTATCCTTCATATTATTATTATATTTGAAGTATTCCAGAATACTAAGATTAAATTACTTTGAGAAATTTTAAAAAAACTTACTTCATTTTTTTATATATTTTAATGTGTTAATATTAAAAAAAAATTAAAAAATATAATTATTTTTAAAAGAAGAATCCATAAAAATATTCGTCATCATTATTTTAAACGTATTTTGCATAATAAAATGAATATATAAAAAAGCATAATATACAATTATTATTATTATTATTATTATTATTATTATTATTGTAAATAATTTTGCTATAGGAAAAACCAAAAGTTTTGTAGACTGATTATTTTGCTCAAATCATTAACATTTTTTTGTATGTTAAAAAATTTATTTATGGCTACGGCGAAGTGAAGGATGATTGGCTCATATATTTTTTCATTGTAGATAAATTACCCAAATTTTTTCAAAGGTTTCACTTCATTTATTTTTAATTTATGTGATATTAGATATGAAATATCATATATAAAAAAGCCGCAGAAGTCAATCTCTAAGAAAAATAATATCAACTAATGAATTATTTCGATTATTACTGTCACTATCATTTCATGATTGTTAAATTGTTACAATTATTATAGTTGTCACTGTAAATAATTCATATTCTAATTATTATTGTCCATACTATCGATGACACCATAATTATTATTAGAAAAAGAAATGAAAATTTTTTATTTTATAAGATTTATTCTTCATATTATTATATTAAAAGTATTTTAGAATACTTATATTAATTTTTTTTTTCAAAAAATACCTAGTTCATATATATATATATATATATATATATATGCGCTAATATGAAATAAATATCAAAATATATAATTAGTCCAATATATTTACAAGAATTTTTTTTATGAATAACCATTATCATTATTTTGAATGTTTTATTTGTAATAATTAGAAATTTCAAAACCTAATAATATTAAAAAAAAATCAATTAAAAAATAAATAAATGATAAAACAAAAATAAATATTATTAGATTTTAAAAAATTATTTGACTTGAAGAATAAATAAAAATAAAAATTAAAAAACAAAGAGAAAAAAATAATAAATATCAATTTTCAAATGATCACCAACACAAATTTAAATTTAAATATTAAATATAAAACCTTAATAATTGTGAAAATAATAAAAATAAAAAACAAAAACTAAGAACTTGTATATATAAACATTGAAAAAAAATAGGAACGATTTAAGAAATATATTTAAAAAAATAAAAGAATTAAAATAAAATCCAAGATTAAAAGTATAAAGATCAAAATGAAAAACATATATATAATAAATGTCATTTGAAAAATTTAGCTAGCAATTCAGTTCACCTTTTATCTTATACGTCCACCACATGTCGTGCCTGTTTGAGATGTGGTCGAGGTTGTTATTGGAAGTGATTTTTGTTCAGAAATGCATCAAAATGATATTTTTTAAATTTTTTTAAAATTATTTTTGATATCAGCACATTAAAATCATCGAGAAACACCAATCTTTTTTAATTTAAATAAAAAAATTTTAAAAGTGTTTTTCACACAGATTCCCAAATATCCTTGCTATCTTTCACCAGAATTACAGTTCAATTCACCTTTTTAAACAATAATGAACAATGAAAATCAATGTTCATTACTTTTTGGAATTGTGATCTCTTATAGTTATTTTATAAAATAATAATAGTCCTGGTTCACGTAAGCTAACCCGAACACCCTGATTATATATAAAAAATGTATAAGTGGAAAAAAATAGAAAAATATGTTAAAAAAGTGAACTCGGGGATTATTCGTGGCGCGATAAGCTCGCCTGGAAAAAAAAAGTATACTTGAGAAGAAAAATCGTAGTGCGTATAAGCTACCTGAACACCTCGGTTATAAAAAACAAAAAAATATATATATAAGTGGCAAAACAAAACAAGGATTTTTTTTTAAAAAAAAAAACTGGGTCAAGAGATTAGTCGTGGTGCGTGAAAGTTGACCCGGACACCTCAATTATTAAAAAAGAAGAAGCTCGGTTTAAGAAAAAAACCAAAATCAATTTTGTTGGTAGATCTGTTAAGGCACAAACAACCACTCTGCCAAAGCGACTTCTTTGTTCATTTCTACTATACAAATAATACTTATATTATTAAGTAATTTTACTATTCCAAACCATAATGTATTTGAGTCTAGATGAACATTGTAAAAATACTATTCAAAAGTGTGATCTGAAGAACAAATGAAAATAATTAAAGGACAAAATTAGATGATAAAATTAAAGGATAAAAGCAAAACTAGTAGTATTATAATTGTTTGAATTATAATAAAATTTATTATTATTGATATTCTTAATATTGTTTGATGAGTTATTATTACTATTAACACCATATTCATAATTATTAATACCATAAGCACTACAATCATCATTATAATGAATTATTATTGTTATTATCATTATCATTACTATTACTGTTTAAACCATGAAAATTATTAAATTGTCTTAGAGAATAAAAAATACGTAATAGAAAAGTAAGCAAGAAAAAAATTATAAAAAAAATAATCACCAAAATTATTATTATTATTATGTAAACAATGAAAACAATAAAATTATCTTGAACAATAAACTAAAAAACCAAAAAACTTTAATAAAACAGCAAATAAAAACAACAAAAATAAATTTTATTAGTATAAAAAATCATTTGATTTAAAAAATAAATAAAAACAATAATTAAACAAAAAAAAAAGGAACAAAGGGAAGAAATAAAGAAGAAATATCAATTTTAAAATGATTATCATTATAAATTAAAATTTTAGGACTAAATTGGATAAAAATAAAATCTCAATAAAAGTGAAAATGATAAAGATTAAAAACCAAAACTAAGAGTATAAATATATAAATACAAAGAAATAGAGCCAGTCCTAAAAGGACTGAAAAAATTAAAAGGATTGAAACCAAATCAAAAATTAAATGAATAAAGGCAGAAATAACAAACAAAATATATAATCAATTTCACTTGAAAGACATAATTAACACAAATTAAAATCTAAATAAAAATAATAATAAAAAGACCAAGGACTAATATGCAAAAACTATATAAAAAAGACCACCCTACATGTTCAGTTGTATAAAAGAGAAAAGGGAAAAAAAGATCAATCAACCATTGGCAAATCTCCAACTATTTTTAGACGAAATATACACCATTATGTTGAAGAGACCATGGAAACATATTCAGTGAGATGACAAATTAAATTTTTTCAGTATCAAATAACGCTTCATAGGTAGATGAGCAAAAAGACTAACTAACTGATTAAACAAAGAGAGTAAAACAAAACAAAAAAATAACTGAGAAAATTAAACCAATAAAAAATCTAATTATACATTTTTAAAAAATATTTAATTTGGTTCAGTATCGGTTTTATACGGACGTAACCCTTTAGCCTAAACTAAACCGGTTCAGTTCGGTTAAAAATATTAAGATAAATAGAAACTTAAGAAACCCTATTTTCGTCCCCACACGCCTCTTGCCAATCGCCTCCCGCCTCCCGCCTCCCTCTGCAACTAAACTAACATTTTTGCAGCCTCTCGCCTCCCTCAGCATCTAAAATCTCCGTCCCTCTCGCCATTCACCTCTCGCCTCCCTGCTGCAACTAACACTTTAGCAGCAGCAGCCTCTCGCCTCCCTCTCTGCAACCAACCAACCATTACCCTCTCTCCCTCTGCAATCTGATCACATCGCTACCCCCAGTTCGATAGTTCCTCTTCATCATCCATCCGACACGGTTGCAATTTACAAAGGGTAAGTAAATTGAACCTCTGTTTTATTTCTTGTTATATCTTATAGATCATCTGTCGTAGATTAGTCATAGTCCTGTGGAGTTGATAAATCAGAGCCATTAGACATACTATTTGAGTGTCTCCATCTGTCATCACTTCCAACACTTCATGAGTAGTGGTATTTGTCTTACGTGACACAGCAGCAACCTTTTTCCCAACCTATGCATATGCAATAACAAATAGCATAACCAAACAGTTGTCAGATGAAGTTCATGCTGTAAAAGAATTAGGAACTTCACAAATTGTATTGGGTATATAAGATATATTTATTATGCATACAGGTTCTAAAGAGAGAAGATACCCTCTTCCTCTCTGAGTATTTGCTTCATAGGAAGCCCTACTGCTACCTCTGGCTTTGCACTGAGATTATGATATATGATCATATGTTGATATATATAAGTAGTAATTAATTGATGTTGCTGGTATTTGAGATTATATGTTCATATCATGCCGTTGGTATTATAAATTGATGTTACTGCCTTGCTGGTAATTAATTACTGGTTTATAATGTTGAAAATTTTCCCATCGTATTTAAATATGTTGCTGCCTTGCTGCTCTGATCATTGCGAAAGTGTGGATAGGAAACTAGGAATATTAGGTGAAAAATCAGTATAAAAACATAGAATCTAAACCAGAGAAAAAAAAATCAAAGAAGGGCAATGGTTTAGCAGGAAATTCCACAACAAAATACTGTGCTTAGAGTAAATTAACTACTCAAGCTAAACCGATTCCTTTTAGTGCTGGTTTTGCAAATGAGAAAGACCCCCTAAGAATTTGAATATGCGCGTGCGTGTTCATATTAGAGAGAGAGAGACTTGGAGATCAATAAGGGATAGTGTAATGGAGGAACTCTTACACTTTCTCTGTTTCTTTTGGAGTTCGGAAATAAGCGGCTACTGAAGCAGCAACCATGATTATTATTTCTCTGCTTAGGTTTTGGAGGGGCTCTTTTGGTATTTTGCTGCTTTTCACTAGTCACCTCGCTTTTTCTGACCTAGTAAAGCCCTGTTTTTCTTGCTGTACACTTGCACCTGACCCCCGTTTGCGTGTATGCGAAAACAAATTTCTTTATTTTTTTATTAAGAAAGAAGTTATACCATGTTAAAATTTGTTAAAAAAGGAAATATTTCATTGTATATCTAGAGCTACAATAAAATTTTTACTTGGATAACTTCTTTCTTAATAAAAAAAATATAGAAATTTCTTTTCACATACACGTATATGGGGGTCGGTTGCAAGTGTACAATGAGAAAAATAGGGCTTTACTAGGTTAGAAAAAGCGAGGTGACTAGTGAAAAGCAGCGAAATACCAAAAGTGCCCCTCCAAAACCCAAGCAGAGAAATAAGAATCGCAGCTACAACTTCAGTAGCCACTTATTTCTGAACTCCACAAAAAAACAGAGAAAGTGTAAGAGTTCCTCCATTTCACTATCCCTTATCGATCTCCCGGTCTCTCTCTCTCTAATATATGCACGCGCGCACATATTCTATTTCTTAGGGACTTTTGAAACCTAATAGCTTGCATTAGGGTTTTGTTTGATCGAGTTTTAAAATTCAGAATGATTTTGGTTTGGTAGTGAATCAGGTGTAAGAGAAACAAAAGAAAAAAAATGACTCTCACAGAAGAAGAAATCAAGAGGCTGTTTAGAATCAGAAAGACAGTGATGCAAATGCTCAGGGATAGAGGTTATTTTGTTGGAGACTTTGAAATTAAAATGACAAGAGAGCAATTTGAATCCAAATACGGGAATAACATGAAAAGGGAAGATCTTGTTATTAACAAGGCCAAGCGAAACGATAGTTCTGATCAGGTAATTTCATTCATTTTATTATTATTAGTATTATTTATTTTATTTTTTTACTAATTGGTGGTCTTGGGTTTTGTGCAAAGCAGATTTATGTTTTCTTTCCTGAGGAAGCTAAAGTTGGTGTTAAAACTATGAAGACATACACTAATCGCATGAAATCTGAGAATGTATTTAGAGCAATCTTGGTTGTACAACAGAATTTGACCCCATTTGCTCGAACTTGTATCAATGAGATTTCTACAAAATTCCACTTGGAGGTCTTTCAGGTAAAAAAAAAAAGAAGTGATTTCTTTATAGGTGTTCTTTTGTTACTATATGCTTAGCTGTTGTTGTTTTTCTCATCTGAATATGTTCTATATCTACTTACAAAGTGGGTGAATTTCTATCCAAATGCCTTTTTAATGGTTGCTTAGGTTGATGGACATGGGAGGTGTAGATTTATGTTGTGATTTATAAATTACAATTGCTGGAGTCAGGTGACTATTTAACAGTGTTATAATTGGATGACAAACTTAAAGATAAAGTATTTAGAGTCTTCTCCAAACACTGAGAGTCAATTTAAGATGGTCTCCTTGGTCATCCTCTTGAATTTAAAATACTTAGATTTTCTCCAAGCTAGCTATGTCATCAAAGTTCAGTGGAAGATTTCCTCTGTGATCTCTGGGAGAAACAATCAAATCAAAATTATGAGAAAGTAAATTAAGGTAGCTCTCAGCATAGCACAATTCTTTATGTATAGGATACTTCCATTCGCCTCAGGAACACACCTCAATAATCATGAAAAACTACAGAATTTTAAGATTTGAGAGATACAGGAAAAGAAGATTGCAGGATTTTTAGCTTTGCCATTTCTGTTGCATGGTTCTGGATAGATCCGGATATTTCACTTTCCCTTATCATCTTGCAATTTAAACTACCCTTGTTTTTAGCTGAATTACCTCAAATTAATATCTTGACTTTAATTCATCAATAGTAAGAATGGCTCACAAACACTTGATGTCTTTCATGAATATTAAGGGTGTAGAACCTGAACCTTTTCCATTCAAGTTACTTGTCCTTGTACACAATATTGAATGATATGTAATTAATAGATATGCAAGTCTATTCAGCAGAAGATATCCTATTTTGAAAAACAAATTGGCATCTCACAGTAAGGCAAGACCTATGCACTTAAAGAGTTAAAATTTACTGTTCAATTGTTCAATCCAAACTAGGAATACAAGAAGGAACAGACCATTTGAGACTAATAGTATATGGATCTTCATGTTAACAACAAAGTTCAATATGGATTTAGATTAGGAAACTTACATGATCAAGATTTATGATTTGTGATAGAGGAGCACAGAGAAAAATCTGAAGGTTTAGCTTTGAATAAATCCAAATTCTTCCATTGAAGTTGTCAGTGCTAATCCTACTGCATGCGCCCAATGCAAAACAGCATTAATGAGCCTGGAGAGAATTTTGGGATAGAAATAAAAAGTTTTGGAGTTTTATGAAACATCCTTACGACTTGTAGTTCTGTTAGTTTAGTCAAATTAGTGTGAGCCAGTGGTAACCTACCGGTGACATTGTTGGCCTTAAGAATGCTATAGAGATGAAGGCAGCAAACAAATTAAATCTCATTTTATTGAAATCTGAATGTAAGATAGAATAATAACGTCATTTAATTCCTTTTATACAGGAGGCTGAGCTATTGGTTAACATCAAAGAGCATGTTCTTGTCCCTGAACATCAAGTTCTTTCAAATGAAGAGAAGAAGACTTTGTTGGAGAGATACACTGTGAAAGAAACACAGGTCAGGATAACCTTAACAATTGACTTATGAGAGTTAATAACATTCTTGGGCCTTTTCTATAATGCAGTTCATTTTCTAGTAAACTAGCTGTTGGACTTGTTATGTATAAGTTATTTTGAGAAAATGACATGCTGCCTCATCTTCATTTACTCTTGCTCTTATAAAAGATGGTCAAATATTTATACTCTTATAAAATATGGTCAAATGATTGTCAATCGTAAGTGATTGCCTTGACTGCGACAGCAGTTAATTTTTATGAAATAAATCAATGCAGTTTGTTATTGTAGAATGATTATACAGAATTATCTAGTTGTACAGGTTGAACTTTTTCAGTTTGTGTTGTCGCTTTGGTACTTTTACTTTCTTGAGGCCTTATAATGCATTTGCTTTCTGGTTTCAGCTGCCTCGCATTCAGATAACTGATCCAATTGCAAGATACTACGGGCTGAAGCGTGGACAAGTTGTTAAGATTATCAGGCCAAGTGAAACAGCAGGACGATATGTTACCTACCGATATGTTATATAAATAGTTTTATCAGCTTAAGATTAACTCAGATTAGTGTTTGAAACCTGTCAAAATTAATTAACACAAACCCCAAAAGGAGGATATAGGGGATATTAAGATGATTGTGGCTATATTGTTTTCATCTCACTGTGTCGTCATGAGCTAATATGGTGCTCTCTAAATTTGGGATTCATTTGTATTTGTTATGCTGCTGGCATTTAGACTGAGCATGGTGTATTTGCCGAGACATTTTGTGATTTTGTTTTTAAGAAATTTTACACCAGTTCCAGTTTCTCATGAAGTTGATTCGGCTGTTTGGATATTCCTGCTCAATTGCGGGAGTCCAACAGATTGTATTTTAAGCTCACACCTATGGTTGCTTGCTTATTGCTTTCAGATTTTGCATGCGTTCTAGATTGTGGACCAAAATCATGCTTTTAGTTGGAAAGAAAAATGGTGTCCAGATTATTTAAATCACTTTAAACAAATCTGCACTTGTAAATCAGGATGGTCACCTGGTGGTAGGTGGCCTTCGATGGCGCCCTTGCATTGGCAAGCAATTAAGATGAAGTAAATCCAAACAAGCCCATTTTGTCCTAGAAATTAAACTAAACATATGAATGCCAGGATGTGATCGGTTCTCGTTGATTTGATATTAGTTGGATAAACTGTAGTGTCAGCGAGTTGATTATGCAGGCAATATTTTTTCTAAAACTCAGGCTCTACGTTCCAAATTTGTTTCTTTTTAAGTGGTCATAGAAATATAATTTCTTAAATTAATGTTAGAAGACGTGTACTAGATGGTGGTGGACAATTGGCCATATCTAATACACTTGAATTTATCTATTAGCCAAATATAATATGAGCCTAGCAAGTTGCCAAAACTAATACTTTTGGTATAGGATATCAAGTGAACTCAAGTTAATATGGTTATGATAAGTTGTCAGATCTAATACTCTAGGGTTTAGTCATTAGCTAAATTTAAGATAACATGAATTTGACAAGTTGCTAGACTTAATATACTTGTGTTTGACTACCAGTTGAATCCAATGTGTTATGAGTTTAACAAGTAGTTAGACATAATACTTTTGGGCTCGACCATTGAATTCAATGTAACTTGGGTTTGACGAGTTGCTAGACTTAATATAGTTGAGTTTACTCATAACTGAACCTAAGATAATATGAGTCTAATAAGTTGTTAGACCAAATATAATTGGGTTCGGCCACTAGTTGAATCCAAACTAATCTGGGTATGATAAATTTCAAAACTCAATACACTTGGGTTCAATAGTAAGTTAAACCTAAACTAATATGGGTATGGTAAGTTTTCAAATGCAATACACCTGGAACAAAAAATAATATGGTCCTAACAAGTTGTTAGATGCCTAATAAACTGGGGTTTAGTCTTCAATTGAACTCACGACAGCATGGACCTAACAAGTTTTTAGACCTAATGCACACATATTTAAGCCATTGGCTAAGCCTAATGAAATTTTTGTTTAGCAAGATGCAAATCCAATGCACTTGGGTTTAGATGTCAACTAAACTCAAGGCACTTTGAATTTTATGAGCAACCATGCCTATTTAATCTAAATTTACCTATATGCCCGAGCCATTTTAAACTATATACATTATATACTGACTTATAAAGCTTTAATTTTAAAAATCTAGAAATATATAGCTCTAATTCGAAACTAATGACATGACATACTGTGAAAGTTCTTCTCAAGGACCTTACTATATTTCCTTCTCATTAATGACTTATAAGATATATTTACACCTCATCAATAAAATATCAAGGATTTTGTCTCTAATTAATTATATATAATAGATATTTATCTTCAATGAGTGTTATCGAAAGCAAAAAAACTTTTCAATTTTTTATTTTTTGAAAATAACAAGGTTCATGGTTTAAAAATCAATTTAGGCCATAATTAAAAGAATTAATTAAGTACAGGGATTTAATTAGATTTTTGACGAATCAAATTAGTTTTATCAAAGATTTTATTGATGATAAATTAAGTTTGAGAGCATAATTTGGGCTTAATTGAAAATATTGGAATTTTAGAGGATCAGATTTAATTTAACATACTCAATTGGATGAAATTAAGGGTAAAATTGCAAGGACATTAGAGTTTAGGGGCCAATTAAAGGTTAAATTGAAGAATTGAGCTTTTTACAAAAGATGTATGAATTTAGGGACCAAATTCAATATAAAAATATAGGTAAAATTAGGAAAATTACAATTTTAAAGGTCAATTGAGAATCAAATTAAAAATATTTAAGACCAAGAACTAAGTTAAAAATCATGTTAAATCAATGGGTCTTTCTAAGATTTTTCAAAGTGTAAATTTGAATTAATTATTAAAATCAAAATTCAATTGAGAACTTAATTGAATAAATTCAAAAATTAAAGGGATGAAATAGCCGTTTAGTATTTTGTTTGGAACTAAGTTTTGAGGTAAAGTAGTTTTATCACTGTTTACTTATGATAAAACCACAGTTTTAATTGTAATGATTATAAGATATAGAGAAGGTGTAGTAGCTGCATACATATCTGTATACATATAGTATAGAGGTAAAATGTATGCATACATGCAGTATTGAACTGCATATAAATAGCAGCTATACACATGTGTAACGTGTGTTGAAGTCATAATAGAAATAAGTGATCATAAAAAGAGAAATTAAAATTCTCTTCAGTTTCTTCAAAACCTCTCAACCTCTCTCTCTCTAAAACTGCTCTTCTTCTTCTACTTTCTGCATCATATACCAATATTAACATGGTATCAGAGTTGAAATTGCTCACGCAAATACACTAAATCAAACTTCTTTCATCTCTTACACTTCTGTAATTGTTCTTGATACAGATTAAAATTACAGAAATTGCAATTTCTTGAAGAAGGTACTGTGTAATTACTAATTCGATAATCTGTTTGACTTTGTGAAGGTTGTTTAAATCTACAACAATGGTGACGACAGCTCAACTTCAGATCCTCTAATCTCCAATTGCAGCATTAATCTCAATAATTTCAACATTTGTGAATGTGAAATTGGACGACACAAACTACTTGAATTGGCATTTTCAAATGCAATTGTTGCTGGAGAGTAATGGAATCTATGGCTTCTTTGATGGTACTCATTCTTGTCCAATGTCTACCTCAACAGATGAATGTGATACAAATATACAAGATTCATCTTCTACCATGGACTGTGATGATGTATTAGTGTGGAAAATGCATGACAGAGCAGTTATGCAACTCATCACTGCTACCTTATCCTCGGTAGCAATGACATGTGCCGTTGGAAGCACCAGTTCCAAATAATTATGGAATCGATTGAAGGAGCAGTTTTTTACGGTGTCAAAATCAAGTATTTTCCAGATGAAGTCCAAGTTGCATAACATCAGGAAAGGAGCTGATTCAATAACTTAGTATTTGCTCAGAATAAAGGAAGCTAGATATTATTTGAGTGCTGCAGGTGTGTACTTCACAGATGAAGACATTGTAATCTTAGCACTTAATGGTCTGCTTCCTGAACACAACACCTTCAGGTGTGTAGTTAGAGGAAGGGAAAATGTTATCACGTTAAAGGAGTTCAGGTCTCGGTTACTTGCTAAGGAAAGTATTATGGAGAACCTAATCACTGAACCTCCTTCGTATCATACTGCAATGCACACAATCTCCAAGTCCAACATCTCATCTACATCACCACAATTGTTTCAGCAGTCTCATGCACCTTATGAATACAATTCTTATGGCAATGGTGGCTTCAAACCATTTAATAAGAACAGAGGAAGAGGAAGGTTTAATCATGGTTAGAGGAATTTTCAGCATAAATCTCAGTTTCACAACAAGATGTATAATATGCCAACAACAACTTCAGGAGTTACTGGCAATTATTCCTCTTCATCTGATTCATCAAGTGATGCAATTTGACAATTATGAAACATGGAAGGCCATACTGCTCGATTCTGTGGACTTAAGAGAACTGACAGACTCAAATGCAATCTGTGTGGCAGAACAATTCACACCATGTGGTTTTGTTTTTATAATGACAATCGGCCAAACTTCCTTAGCCATACAAATTCCTCTTTAGATCATGGTCAGTCCTCTCAGAAATAGAGTATACAAGCTATGAGCACTATCTTACAACCAGCTCAAACTTCTTCTCCCGTGTTGATTACTGATTCTAGTGCAACGAATCATATGACAACTGATCTGCATAATCTATCATTAACTACACCTTATGCTTCTAATGACAAGTACAAACGGTAAATGGTGAAGGTTGTTAGTGTCACATGTAGGGAAATCTGTTATTCCTACAAACACTGCTCCTCTTAAACTCAATTCAGTGTTGTATGTGCTGAAATTAACTCAAAATTTGCTGTTAGTTCATTGTTTGTGCTTGGATAACCATTGTAGGTTAATTTTTGATGCCTTTTGCTTTTGGATTCAGGACAAAGCCTTAGGGAAGATCATATACAAAGGGCAGTGCAGTAATGGACTCTATCATCTCCCGTTTGTTCCTCCTCACCTTAATCAATCCACTCTCAAATTTCAACCAAGTTGCTATCTCGGTCAGTTAGTCCAGTCCTTAACCTGGCATCACAGATTAGGTCACCCTACCAATAAAGTTGCTACATTAATGTTACACAAGGCAAACATTAAATGTTCCATTGATTCTTCCATTTTAGTATGTCATAGTTGTTTACAGGGAAAGTTTTCCAAACTTCCCTTCCAATTCAGCAGTGCTAAGTCTGTCATTCCTTTTCACACCATTCATAGTGATCTTTGGGGTCCATCTCCAAGTGTTTTAGTTGCAGGTTTTCGTTATTACGTGACCTTTATTGATGAATCTACTAGATATTGTTGGTTATTTCCTTTGGTTAATAAAAGTGATCTTTGTGCTGTATTTGTTAAATTTTCTCAATATGTTAATACTTAATTCTATTGCTCTATTAAAATTTTGCAAAGTGATGGGGGGGAGAAGAGTATGTCAGCAAACAACTTCAAAATTTTCTTCACACTAAAGGCATTATTCATCATAAATCATGTACCCATACACCTAAACAAAATGGTCTTGTTGAGCGCAAGCACCGTCACTTAATTGAAACCACCATCACTCTTCTCAACATGCTCAAATCCCAGCTACTTTTTGGACTTATGCCGTCCTTACAGCAGTGTATCTAATAAACAGAATGCCATCAGCAGTTTTGCAACACAAATCACCTTATGGGACCCTGTTTAACACTACACTAGTTGTGTCTCACTTAAGGATTTTTGGATGTTCATGTTATCCTTTGTTACAGCCCTATCGTGTCAATAAACTCCAACCAAAAACCAAAAAATATCTTTTTAAGATATACTTCTCAATACAAGGGCTACATATGCTATGATGTTGTTTGCAAACATACATATATATCTCATCATGTGATTTTTAATGAGCTTGAGTTTACTTATGCCACTTTAGCTGCTAATACAAGGCTATACAAGTCTAGCACTGTCATCTCCTCTGTCTTACCCTCTCCTGTTGTCACTCCCAAAAATATTGTTGTGTCATATCCTTCTGTTGAGTCTTCATCTCCTATTAATTTCGTTGCCTCATCTCCTCCTGTTGGTTCTCACCATGCACCTTCCATTCCCTGTCCTTCTTCCTGCTCCTTTGAGTCCACTTCTGCATCTGCTTCTTTACAATATGCTCCTAGGGTTTTTGCATCTACTACCAGATGGTTATCAGATTTTAATTCATCATCCATTGGTACATTCAGACTTAAGGCTATCTCTATTGTCCTTCATATCCCTGATATGAACGTACACTCTATGCAAACAAGGAGTAAAAGTGGAATTGTGAAGACGAGGGCTTATTTTGCTGTTTCTGCTTTTGTTGTCTCTTCACTGTCTATTTCTACTGAGATTGAGCCTTCAAATTATAAAATTGCATTGCAGTTTCTAGTGTGGGTTAGGCCATGAATGAAGAAATTGATGCTCTAAGGTCTCAGGGCACCTGGACATTGGTTTCTCTTCCATCTCATAAGAATTTGGTGGGTTGTAAATAGATTTTTAAAATGAAATTCAATGTTGATGGCTCTATTGCTCGTCACAAAGCTAGACTAGTTGCTCAAGGTTTTAGTCAAGAGCTTGGAATTGATTACGGAGAAACATTTAGTCCGGTGGTTAAACCAACCACTGTATGGGTTGTGTTGGCTCTTGTAGCTCATTACGGATGGGTCTTGAGGCAACTTGATTTTAAAAACACATTCTTGCATGGTGTTCTTCAGGAAGAGGTATTCATGGCACAACCTCCTGGTTTTATGGATCCTTTGAATCCCATATTTATGTGTTAACTTCATAAGTCCTTGTATGGATTGAAGCAAGCACTTCGAGCTTGGAATGAGAAATTCACTTCCTTCTTGCCAAGTTTGGGGTTTCGTAGCTCCTACTCCGATTCTTCACTCTTTGTTAAACACATTGCTGATGTATTATCATTTTGTTGGTATATGTCAACGATATTATTATTACAGGAAGTCACTCTACTGCCATCACGGAGGTTATTCAGGCTCTTACAGCCGAGTTTGAGTCAAAGATTTGAGAGAACTCCATTATTTTCTTGGCCTTCGAATTTCTCATACCTCCATTGGTTTGTTTCTGTCTCAATCCAAATACATCTAGGACCTTCTTGTCAAGATAGACATGGTTAATGCTAAGGCTTGTGCTACTCCTTGTCTTCCCTATCAACGGTTAATCAAGGATGATGGTGTACCCTTTGGTAATCCGTCCTTGTACCGTAGTATTGTGAGAGCATTACAATATCTTACCTTCACCAGACCTGATATTGCTTTTACTATTCACCAAGTGTGTCAATTTATGCAGAATCCTATGCTAGATCATTTTATTACCGTCAAACGCATTCTGCGGTATCTCAAAGGTCTCTTCAGTATGGCCTTACTTATCAGAAAGGATCATTTGATCTCACTACCTTCAATGATGCTGATTGGGCAGGCGATCCCAACGATCATCGATCTATTACAGGATTGGTTATTTTTTTGGGGTCCAATCCCATTTCTTGGTCTTCTAAAAAGCAGCACATTGTGTCAAGGTCTTCCACTGAAGTTGAGTATAGGGCATCATCTACTACTTTTGCTAAGCTTGATTGGATTAAACAATTATTGATATTTTTGGGTTTTCCAATCCAGCAGCCTCCAGTCCTCTTCTGTGATAATCTCTTTTCCATTGCCTTATCCTTCAATCCGGTATAGCATCAACGGACAAAGCACATTGAAATAGATGTTCATTTCATTCGTGAAAGGGTGGCTAGCAATGAACTTGTTGTTCAGTTCGTATCGTCCCAAGAACAATTTGCTTATATACTTACGAAGGGCTTGAGTTCTCCTTTGTTTCTTGCACACTATCGCAATCTCATGCTTGGTTTGTACAAGCCAGAGATTGAGGGGGGGGGATGACCATATAGAGAAGGTGTAGTAGCTGCATACATATCTATATACATATAGTATAGAGATAAAATGTATGTATACATGCATTATTGAACTACATATAAATAACAGCTATACACATGTGTAACGTGTGTTGAAGTCATAACAGAAATAACTGATCATAAAAAGAGAAATTAAAATTCTCTTTAGTTTCTTCAAAACCTCACAACCTCTCTCTCTCTAAAACTTCTCTTTTTCTTCTACTTTCTACGTCATATACCAATATTAACAAATAAGACCAACTAAAAAAGCTTTTGAACCATCGTTTACAAAAAATAGAATTTCAATGCATTCCAGCGTTTCATTTCTCCACCAAAAAACGTAACTAAAATCATCAGTCCATTAGTCAGTAAACCACAACCTTCTTCGTGCGAAAGCTCATAGTCACTGAACCACAACCTTCTCCATGCGATAGCTCCAACAAAGTATAAACAACCCTATGCAAAAGCAACATATCTTTATTACCTTATTGTTGTTAATAGGGGATTTGGATAGATGGAGGCTAGAAGAATAAGGTGTAGGAGTAGTGGACCCATGGGACGAGTGGGAGAGCAGTCCAATAGGAAAAGATGATCAAAAGAAGATAAAAGAAAGAAGAGAGAGATGGAGTTTGCTAGCCGAGAGCATTTCCAAGGGTAAAAGCTATTTTAGAAAGCTAAATTTCTAAAATAGTTTTTTAAATAGTGTAAAAATAGTTTTTGAAATATGTCTATTCCAATGGTAAAAATCATTTAGAAGAGCCATCTTTATATATTATTTTCAATATAGTGCAATTATTCATTGTATAATTTAATTATGCAATTAATTATACAATTAATATGAGTAAGTTATATAATTAAATAATTGCTTTTAAAAAACTTTCCAATAATATAATTATTAAAATTTTAATTATATTTAAATAAAAAATTGAATTTAAAATAAAAAAAACTTGCATTTTAAATTTGAAATTTTAAAATATTGAAAAAATCGACCAAAATTCTGATTTTTTTAAAAAGAAGCCACCAACTTTTGAAATTTTAAAATTTCAAATATTGAAAGAATAACCACTAAATTTTAATTTTTTTGGATTTCAAATTTAAAAAAAAAACCCACGAACATTTTAAATTTTAAAATTTCAAATTTTGGGGAAAATAAACTCATATATAAATATTCACATAAACCTCAACATTTTTCTTCATCGTTTTCTTCTTTCCAATCTTTATGTTATTTCATTAAAGTTCATCATGAATCATTTTAATTTTTATGATGCTTTTGATTTTGATGGTGACACTCCCATGATCACCTTCCAAGCTGCTACTACAGTGGTTGTTGAAGAAGAATTGATAAATCAAAGGTGGAGAATAGAGTCTCGTGACTTTATTTCTGGATATCATCAATCATAATAGATAAGAAGGTGAATTGAGGCTGTTTAATGATTATTTTGCAAAAAATCTTAAATTAATGGAAAGTCAGTTTTATAGGAGATTTAAGATGAGTCGTCATCTTTTTCTTTGGATCACAAATGTGGTGGAAGCTCACAATCCATATTTCAAACAAAAAAAAAGATGCAGTTGGTTTTCTTAGCTTATCTTATCTTTTAAAGGTAACTGTCGCTCATAGAATTCTTGGCTTATTCAAGTTTCCTCCGTTCTCGACAAAGTAAGCATGTACTCGAGCTTAGAATTGTCTTGTTTGTTATTATACTTTTGTAATTGGATCTTTACTTGTATTTAACCATGCAGACGCAAGTAAACAATCTTCCTATGATGAGAAGTTTTTAGTTCTTTAAGATTTTTTAACTGTATTGACACATAAATTAGAGTCTCTAGAGTTATAAGAAATGAGTAGGATCACTTGGTTGAGAAATAATATCTTCAGACTTACTTATAAGAAAGTTGGTGAATGAGTTTAACAAATTTAAGTCCATCTAACAATTTTTTTGTTTGTATTAGTTGATATATAAAAGGAAATAGATTCAACATTTTCCTCAAGCACACACAAATTACCTAAGAGTTTCAAACCCAAATTCTAAAACCACAATTGAAATTAGTAACTAAAAATGATCTCATTCAATCGTATGTTCAGCTTTTGCAAAACAAATATTCATCAACCTAAACCTCAATTTTTATGCCTTCCTTTGCTCGAATTCCTTATCAAACAAACATACAACTATACTCATCATCCGTAATTAAAAAAAAAATCCTTCAACAACATGCAGAAAATCTACCAAGATACTTAAAAAGCACATTTTTTCCTTTATTGCTGGTTGTAATATTTATGTTTCGACAACATTTTTGACATGGTGTCCTTTATCACTAGCTAAACACAAGGAGAACAACTCTCCCATAATTCCATATCCATTAAAATTTCTTTCGACTTTAAGATTATAAAAATCTAAGAATAAAAATCATGAACCATAATAAAAACAAGAACATACCACAAATTAATAAAATATAAGATTATCCTAGTACAAAACAATATAAAAAAACAAAATTAAATAAAACTCATTTTTTCTTGTATGCAACACAAACCACACATCCAAATACACATGATCAACAAATCCCAAATCCATAAATCCTCACTAACCTATTTTCGAATACATATCCACGAGAGAAGTTCAAACATTCACAAGTGGCTCAAACCCAGCTCTCAAAACATATCCATGAACTGCCATGCCCATTTTCAACAACCTTATATCTGCTACCACAGGCAAAATAGAAATAATGGTAATCGAGTCTAGCCTATGCCCTTCTTCAGACATCCTTAAAACCAACATCAAAGCAACCTTCGCAACCCTATTTTGCACATACCAAGAAATAATCATATTCCAACAAACCAAATCCCTCTCGGGCATTCTATCAAACATGTTATACACATCGTTAATTTATCTGCATTTAGCATATATATTCACTACCCCTGTCATCGCAAACAAATTCCTCGAAAACCCACCTGTTATTACACTCCTATGAATCTCTTTGCCCCTCTTCAGATCATAATTATTGCCACAAAGTTTCAACAAACAAGTAGAATTATGCACAACAGACCTAACACTATTATGCTTCATTTGAGAAAAAAAAACAGAAACCCATCCAAATAACCAAAATCAAAGTCAAAATCAGCACTTGCAATTCCCAAAACAAACAATTAGCCTGAAAACAAACCCCACAACACCAATCATAAACATACCCACACTCATCTCCATTTGGGTTCATAAAGTATACGCAAGAAAAAAAAAATAGAAATGGTTTGGAAAAACTAACCTTAAGTGGTAGAACTTAAAACCTTTGGTTGTTCAGCTTCTATTCTCCTTCAAACTGAAAATTCTACAAATATTTTGTTGACAAAAATTGTGTTCTTCTTCGATGGCTTCAGTTTCAAAATAATAGAAGATGTATGCTTTGGGTGTTTTAATTACATAAAAAAGGAATATTGCAACAGTAATATGTACTATGGCTTTTGCCATTTGCATAGCTATATTTAGCATCTCAATAATGGAACAATTATTTTTCCTATCAAAATAGTTATTCCGTTAGAGATAATGCAATTGAATAAAAAAGCAAAAAATATAGAAATATAGCTTTGGCTCTCCTAATACATGCCGCGATAGAGTTGCTCTGAAGAGTATTTTATAAGTGAGGTTATGTTTTGTTGTGAGTGTGTGTGTGTGTGTGTGAGAGAGAGAGAGAAAGAGAGAGAGAGTTGAGATTTTTGACTTTGATTTTGGGTGGTGGTCAGATTATATCAGATTTTTTTTAGGAGAAGTAATAAGATGAGATGTCTTTGTTGAATTAATAAATAAATAAAAAGTGATTTTTTTATTGTTAATTATTAATTATAAATAAATATTTAATTTACTAGAATTATTAATTATATTTTATTGTTATGATTATTAATCTATAATATTTAAAAAATGATATATATGTGTGTGTGCGTGCGCGCGCGTGTGTCCTTTAAAGTGATTTCACAACTTAATAATAATATAAAAGGCATGATAACCACACACATGAAACTATTTTTTTTATCAAACTTCAAACTCAAACTATATTTTAACCAAAATTTTCAGTTTTATTTATGAACCGCAGATAAAAGTGCTTTTCATGAAATAATTTTTTTTAAAACTCAACCACAACAACAACTACAATACCTAACAACCCCAAAATCAAAAGAGAGGTTTATGACTATTCTTCCTCTTTGTCTAAGGAAACTAAGAAAGCTGGTCTTTTATGATACTTTTAGGCCTTTCATCCCTTCACCAAAAATATAGAAAACACACCATCCTTATGCTTGACATTGCACAACCTTTCCATCCTTGTCCTCACTGTTATACGACCCTATAGCCACTGCAATAACTGGCCAAAGCCTTTGTCCTGGCTAGTCTTGACAACCTCATTTTGTAGTATCAGGTTGTTGTCTTATGGCCAACGGTTGAGATCCTTTTCAGGTGAACCAATGTCCATGATTCAAGTATGGAAAGGACCCCAAATTCCCTCTTCGCATCCTAAAGTCCATAATTCTGAATTCTTTCATTATAATAAATGTCACGTCATTTAATAAATACAGCTTAACTGAAAAAAAAAATAAAAATCCCAAGCATTACATGTTTATTTATTGACACAAAAGGTGTCATTATACGTGAAAGCTATGTTTCTTCGACATATATTACATCAATTGCAGGATCTAATATCGTTTATTTTTGTACTGGGTAGGCTGACAGCGTCCTATGCAACGCCCGATCGTTGTTCTTCGCGCCCTTGCTTTTCTTTGAGAGCTGAAAAGTCATAACTTGCTTCAACTGCATCTTCCATGCACAAAAATATGGACTCCTTCCCGATCTTATCTACGAATTTTGATCTCATCATTTTCTCCATAACATCTTGCCTGGGGTTTACAATTTTCATCTGCCATAAACAATTTAGGGATATATTTATTTAATTGTCTAGCCAAAGCAAAAAAATAAAAATAATAAGAGGGCGTCCATGACAATTAGAAGTGATTTATTGACATGCTTTTCCATCTCAAATTAAATTAAAAAGAGTTGATTTGTTGCCATCGAGTTAACTTAATATATATATATATATTTTAAAAAAATTTAAATGTTATTCATTTAATATATTTTTTTATATAAAATACACATGGAAATACAAGGCCAGTTTCGTGCACCTAGTCTTCTTTTATTTTAATGTGTAAAGGTGAAAAACTATTTTTTATAAATCATATGTGTGTGTGTGTGTGTGACATGTTGCTAATTTAGATTTTAACAAAAAAGGTTGATAGAAAGTCAAGTCAATGATTTTTTGGATCTAAGAACTTGATTTTAATGTATTTTTATCTATAAACACCAAAAATTAACTCTATAAGTCTTAGTAAATTAATATTTAACCGTAAAACACTCTTAAATCAATAGAAAAAAACATAATGAAAAACTTTCCTAACATCAATCTACCTTTTTAATTAAATAAAAGTTTAAAATATGTCAATAACACTCTTCTCGATGAGACAAGCCTATTGACATCAATATTATTTTTTTAGAGTGGTCAAAATATGGACAACTAACTACTTTCTCTCTCCTCTCTTGTTTTCTTGAGATTATTTTTCCTCTCAAATTTCAAGAATTAAACATAAAATGACTGAATCTTCAGACTAAGATGTGAAACCCCAAAAACTAGTGATCAAAAATAAATAAAAAAAAATTCATGGACTAAATTGTAGTTTTCATGCTCATTGAACATTAATAAAAAATTCTCTTTGTTTGTTTCATATTTGTTTGTTAATATTTCAATATTTTAAATAGTAACATTAACTATTATGTTGTAAACTTGAGTATCAATTTATTGACAATATTCTTATGAGTTTCAAATGAAATGTAGGACATGATCCAAGATAAATTAACAAAAAAGTTAAACTATGTGGAAGATTCATTGTAGCTCTACACAAATTATTATGGATTATTACAGTATAATTATTATTTTATCATTTGATTGATAAAAAATAATTTTTGATTAAGGGGTTTTATGGATTTTTTTGTATGACCTATTTATCATCAAAAGATTTTTTTGGGGGGTATATGTGTTGTTTAAAAATTCTTTACTCATTAAAATTACTCTTTTGCGTAGAGGGTCAACAAAATTTAAAACTGTTGACCAAAGATGTTCTTGACTTTTCAAAAAATATGCAATAGTAAAGACAAAAAAGAAGCTTTGCCTTGGGAGTATATTGACAATTTCATAGAAATGTTTTGCAGTTAAGAGGTGCTTGAGGGGTCGTTTTGGTTTTTTCATATTTTTTTTCAAATTAAATAAAAAATTTGTTGGCATATGTATCACACGCCCCAACAACTTGGAGGTGTTTGCGCCATAAAAATGGTGCATAGAATGTCATAAGATGGTCAAATCTAGCCATCCATCATCTTTCTAGATACACCTCCATATCCTCTTTTACATGATGTAGCGCGTGTAGATGTATGGTGGTCGAATTATCATTGATGGTTGATTGTTATATTTGATTTTTATTTTTTCTCTCTCTCATGCAACTAAGTCCATATATGTCTTCTTGTTTTGTTATTTGTTCATTTTAGTCCTTATTCTTTTAATTTCTTATTTCCTCATAATTCCTTTTATATAAGTTCATTTTTTAATTTTTTCTTTTAATTTCAATTTCTCATATGTTTTCCTTTTCATTTCAATTCTATTTTTTCTCTTATTTGTTTTATAGTTTTAGTTCTTGTAAAGCAGTCCCTATTTTTATCAATGTTTCTGAATCCATCCTTTTAGTTTTGGTTTTTTATTTTGGTCATTTTCTCTTTTAATAGAGTTTTATTTATTTTCAATTTAGTCCTTCAATTTTAATTTGTGTAGATAATTGTTTTAATTTTTTCTTCTTATTTTTCCCTTGGCTCTTTCGGTGAAGTTTTTATGGTTTTTAATTTTTGTGCCTCAAACAAAATGGTTTTTTTTTCCGATAGTAATAATATTTATTTTAATTTTATCCTCTCCTTTTTCACTCGTTATTTTTTCAAAGTTTTTATATTTTTTCATCATCCATGATAAGAAATTTAAAAATTTATCATCTTATCCTGGTTTATAGCTTTGCAAAAATATGTCCGAGCTTTTGGTAACTATTTTTTGACATTTTAAAAAATATAGTTCGGCACAAACAAATTATTTAGCCATCATGTTTTAAACCGTGTTATAGCTATTAGAGAATAAATTTGATAAACAAATTCAATAATTTAAACATAAAAATGTCAAAGGAGAAAGAAGCCTGAACCAGATGCAATGTAATACCTAGGTCTGCATCAACAATAAATGAAACAGCAAAAAGCGTCCTCTTATTGTAATTTAACGTATTGTAATTTTACCTTAATGTCTTCGACTTCTAACATTCTGAGCACTTCAACTAAAGTTTCGATACCTGTCGTGTCAATGGATGTAACTCCTGTGCTCCAATATTTATCATTTTGTATCAGCATTTCTTCAAATTGACATGGAGTAGACAAATTTGTAATGTAGCCCTAGGTTGAGGCTGCACGCAAATTAGTTAACTTTACCTGTCAAATCTAGCAAAACATGTTTCACAGCTTTCCCATTAGCATGTGAAATGCCCTCATCATTTCGAATCCACCGGAGAATCCTATCCATATGTAATTAATTAGTTGTTTGAGAGTAGGTGGTAAAATGTTGCGCACGTGTGATGAACGGAAGATTATTATTTAAGAAAGCATGTCAAGTGTGATTACCTTTCTCTTATATAGTTGCCATTTGCATAATAAATTGGAGAACCAAGTTGTATAGCGAGAATTCCAGGGGGACTTGAGGCTTCAGTGTACTGTTCGATGTCGCGGTACAAAGTCGAGTCCGACAATTTTCCAAGCTTACAAGCAGCAGGTCTGGCCACGTATAGGAGTGCCCTCAACAAAGCAAGCGCAACCTGAAATCGAATAATGGAAAAGTAGCTGTTTCCACTGATATTTATAAATATATATAGACACTCACGCACATATACAGGTGGGATGACAATCCTTACCGATATCATGAGGCCCATATCCATGGTTATGAATGCAACACCGAAAAATGCAGCTAAGCAAATGCAGAAATCAAACTTGTCAACCTTGAACAAGTGATAGGCCTCCTCATAGTTGATCAGGCCTAACATTGCAGACATGATAATGGCAGATAGAGCAACAAGAGGGGTGTAGCTAAAGAGAGGAGCTAAGAATAAGAGAGTGAGCATCATGCCAATAGCCATTACAAAGTTCGATGCTGCTGTCTTACACCCAGAATTGTAATTCACTGCAGTTTTTGAGAATGGTCCTGCAAATTAAAGCACTACTCGTATGAAAAAAATCCTGCACCAAGTTTTATTTACATTCATTTCTCAAGCTAACCAAGAAAGGATACGCAAAGATACCAGTTGTCAAGTAGCATGAAAAGAAAGACCCAACAATGTTCATGAAGCCAAAAGCTATCATTTCCTTGTTCCCATCAACTTGTTCATTTTTTATTATGGCAAAGCTTCTTCCAATTGCTATCCCTTCCTGCAAAAACTATTCTTTTAGTACGCTGTCGATCAATAATAATAAACTGTTTTGGTAAATGAGTAAAAGAAATTCAGTGTGCTTACAGCCAAAGCAATTATGCCAGTAATGATTCCAGCTTTCAAAGTGTAGGGTAGATACTCAGTGTCAAAATTCAAGTATTTGATGCTTATCGGATTTAACCCTTTATGCAGGTGCCCAACCTAATTAGTGATGGAACAGAAAATAATAATGTTATAAAACTAGAATAGACTAATCATATACATATATATTTGACAAAACTAAGTATACATGGTTTTTGTAAGTTAGAAATAAATCAATTTATTTGTCTATTCTTTTTTTCTTAAGAAAAGAATCAAATTTGAACTTACAGTTTGGATGCTGTATTTGCTGTCAAAAGTTAAGTAAGCTAGCAAGCAGCCAAGTATAACGACCACCATCGGAGCCATAGCTGAGACCCAAAATAGCTTGGGATTTCTTTGCCTCTGAAAATCCACGATTTTAAAAATGTTATTGGAATTGTTAAGAAGAATACTCTCACATAATCAGCCGCAATCGCATGCATGCAGGTACTATAATGAGATATGGTATACACGCCCGGAAATAACAACAATCGATCGACCAACGTGCATAGCACCGCATATATACTACTACTACTACTTCTGTATTCCACTTCTTCTTCTTCTTCTTCTCGTTATATGTTCATATCAAGATGTCACGGGTCTCATTTTCTGATTCTCGTTCATGTAGAAAATTAGTCTTCTTCTTCTCCTTGTAATTATTATGATGTCACTGGATTCACTCTCTCTCAAACTAGTATCATGTTAGTTTAATTTTAAGTCCATTTAATTAAATGAAGAGCTAATTAATATCCTTGGGTGATTTTATTTTACTTAAATAATTTTCTTCCTTAATATTTTTAATTTAATCTTCCCTTTCATAAACTAACAAAATTCATGTATATCTTATAAAGGGCAAGTTTGTTGTTGTTCTGCTTTGTTGAAATGTATTGTGTGGTTTATAAAATAAAAAATAACGTTTGGTGAATATTGATTATTATAATATATGTGCAAATATTTAATTAAAGCAGTTGAATAGTATTTGGTTGATTTTTTTATTTTTTTATTATTATTATTATTATAGTTTTTAGATGTAACTAGAAACAATCAATAATAGTATTTCGTTGCTCCCGCTTGTACATCAATTGAAATTAAGTTTCTCTTTTGAGAATTTTGATGGGTCAATTTTGACGTTGACATCAAGAAAGGAAGCAAAGTAGCAAAACCTTTTTAGCCCCATAGCCAATCCTTGGATTAATGTTTTACAACTTAATCTCATATATGTTACATGAATATATGCATTTTCTATTTATCGTAAAGCTTCTTACGTTCATAAAGCCAGAAAATAACAAAAAAATTATGATAATATACGTACATCCACCCTTCATTTAAAATAAATATATTCTTAATTTAAACAACAATATAGAGGGAAAGCCTATTCGAATGGAGTTATGAAGAGCAGGTATGTGTGTAATTCAAAAATAGTAAATGAAAATATTTTTTTGATAATAAAACTCAAATAAGCAGCCATGCTTTGGATTGTTAAGAGCTAGAGGCAAGAGGAAACAAAATAAGATGTCGATAAGAGTTTTAAAAACTACGTGCTTTTACATTGAAAGAAACCACTTTAATAACAAAGAGGCGCCGGGCGAGTAAAGCCTGCTTGGGAGAGCTGGTGTAGTAGTTTTTTAAAATATTTTTCGTGTTAAAATATATTAAAATAATATTTTTTTATTTTTTAAAAATTATTTTTGACATCAACACATCAAAATAATCTAAAATAATAAAAAAATATTTTTATTAAAAAAAAAAAATAATACACCGCAGCAAATCTGCGGTGTAAAAACTGCCCCAAACAGCTTCAAAAAGTCAACCGCGCTATCAATTTTTTAGTGCAGACACGAGACTTGATGTGCGCAAAGCATGGTGAACAATAATTACCAACGATAATAATAAGACATGGCATCACCTGAGCCCATCATATTAATGGAGGGTCGACTCACCAGATAGCGGGTGAATAGCAGGAAAACGAGGAATGCCATGCCAACAACTGCGGTTTCCCATTTCCACTAAAAAAGAAGAAAACCATTAGGACTCTCGAAAGAATTTGGAATACAATCTCTTCATGGATATTGGTGAAGTGATAGTTATAACCAAATTGGATGATCCAAAATATATCCAGTTGCGATTTTTTCTCCACTTTTAGAACAGAAGAAGAAGAAGAAGAAAGTTTCGTTAATCTTTTGAAATGCACACCTCATGCCTGTTTTCGAAAACTGCATGCAAGACAGAAACCACATCTGTTTTGGTGGTGAAATGCTTCATTCCAAGCAAGCCCTTCAATTGCTGTAGGCAGATAATAATTGCTGTGCCTCCCATGAAACCAGTGATTGTCGAATGCGACAGGAAATCCACCAGAATCCCCAATCTGCTCATATTCAATTCGACACAAATAAAGATGATCTAACGGAATTAACATAGGATCATTTAAATAGTTAATTAATTTGTCTCTCTATATACAATATTTCGAGTGTATTATCTGTTTCACTAACCTTAAAAAACCTAAAGCAGCCTGAAAAACTCCAGTGATGAAAGCGGCAGTGAAAACCAAGTGCAGGTACAATGTTGGATCATCTTTAGATGATACTTTGGATCCAATTGTATCTGCTATGAGCAATGAACACGCAGCTACTGTCCCCACTGCCACATGTTTCGAACTCCCGAAAATTGTATAAACTAAAGCAGGTACGAAACTGGAGTCTGCAACCAAAATCATGAAAGAAATCAATGAACTTCTTTTAGGATTTAGATACGACAAAAAAATTACAGCAGCAGACGGACAAAAGCAAAAACGTGAGATTACTTACATAGGCCAATGATTGGAGGAATTTCAGCGAGTTTGGCATAGCTGATTCCTTGAGGAATGGCAAGGCTGGTAATGGTGATACCAGCAAGAAGGTCGAATCTAAACATCTTAAAATTGTATTGAGGCAGCCATTCAAAGATTGGAACAAAATATTGAAGGGTTTTCTTGGCCTTACCGAGAGGCTTCTCATTCTTGAATTGACGAAATGGATCGTCAGGGAAGAAGGTCTCTTTACATTTAGATTTCAATGTTGTTCTAAACTTTCTCGGAGAGTTGAAATTCACCCTGCTTGGATTCATGCTGGAAATGTGTGGGGGAATATGAAGAATAAGAATATGACGGAGCAAGTAAATATATTGGCTGGAAGTCCTGGGTAGATTGCTTCTTTTAGGGGGATAGCGCTAAAAAGAAGGGGTGTTATATCCTTTATATAGATACAGCTGCTAGTAAATGATTGGATAAAAACACAAGGGTTTTTCTAATATATGCCTTTAAAGTAAAAAAATAATAATTTCTTAAGATAAAGATAGTGAGACTTTTCAGATATCGTCGTTATCTATTAACAAAAAAGAAAATATTACCAAATTCTTTGCTGACACGGTGCATTGTTTTGTCATTTAAAACTAGCAAACACTAAAACAAGTGTTCATTGTTTTCATGGTGCTTTTTTCAATTTGGTCACGTCATTTATTTTTATAAAATTACATCCTTCATGTTTTTGGTTTTATTAACTTGAATATGTTTTGCTCCTTTTTCTTACTTTCTTAGTATGTCTTTAAATGTTTTTACATTAAATTTACAAGTACTTTTATGAAATTCAATCTTATCTTTCTTTTGAAAACTAAATTAAAAGATTGAGGATCAAAATTAATATGAAAGAAAAAAGAGTCCCACCACAAAAGGTGAGGAAAAGTTCCATTTAATCTCTCAAATTTCAAAATTTTATGTTTTTAGGTTATTATATTTTAGTTCTAAATTTATTTTCATCATATTTTAATTATTCTTTAAAAATTGAGCGAAAAAGTCGTTGAATTTAATGATACCAGAAAGCTTTTGGGTGGCTAGATTTCAATCACCACCAACTTTTATTTTAGTGTATGTGGATTCATTTTGAAAAGAGAAATTCAATAGAAGTAATTTTCACCGAAAGTGAGATTGAAAGAAATAGATATAAGTTTTATTTGATTTTGAGTTTGAAAGCTCATTTAATTATCTAGCTTCTAACTGTTTTACAAGAAAAGTGAAAACTCTCTTGAAGTGCTCTTCGCGTGTCTAAATTCTCTGATTAACTGTCAAATCTAGATCTTGTTCTTGTTTTGAATGAAGAGAGATTCACACAGGCCTGAAAGTTGTTATCGTGTGAGATCTTGACTTGATTTGACTAGGTAACAAGATCATAAAAGGCATCAACTAACTGAATTTCACTCATTTAAACATTGCCCTAAAGATTAGTCTACAAACCATAACTAAACATTCAACATAAATGAATAAGTTCAAAATTTAATTTAATGAACTTGCCTAGTTAAGTATAGGATCTCTTATCCAAGGATAAAATGAGTCTTGTTTGCTAAATATTTGAAAATATTTACCCCCTTCTTCCCCTTCACTTAGTCAGCTAGAACTCCTTCTTTAACACCTAAATCTTTTGCTCAAACTTTCAAATTTCTTTCTTAGATCAAGTATCCCTTTTTATATAACCTTAATATAGCGTAATTGTAGATAATCTTAGCATTTATCACTTAATTTTGATGGAAGGATAAAGAAAACTCACTCCTTTCTTTCCCACTACTTTTCCACTAGTACTAGTAGTGTGAAAACGAAATAAAAGTACTTATAACTTGTATTTTCTTTATTTATAAACTCGACCCCATTTAATTAAATCTTTTATTTTGACCCCACTACTTTTTCCTTTTATGATTTGAGTTATACTTTTTTTATCCTTTAAATCCCATCCTTCAGATTTGAGCTTAGTTTATTTTTTTTTAATTCAACTGTATACTCTATATTTTTCAGTTAATTTATTTGAAAATATATTGATTGGAAAAATTTATACCATAAAATCCTCGCTAGAAAACTAAAACTGTCCAAAAACCTTATAAAACGATGGAATTTTGCCTCAATAGAGTGGGGATAGAGGCTAAAAGGCACTTGTCTTGCTCATAACGTCTTTCCCTTCAAGAAACAAAAGGTTGATACCTAATCCACTAAAATTTCTATTTTGAACATCACCGTTGCAAGTACAAATATGTTTTTTTCTTCAGAATAATTAAAAATCACATGTAGAATAAATCTAAGCACAACACAGCATAAGAATCAACTAACACCACGTTCCCACCAACGACGCCAAAATTTGTTGCGATGTCATGGTCACACAAATAAATTACCCTAGCTTAAAATAAATTATACAAGATAGTATAGAGCAAGCAAGGGATTGATCCCACGAGGATGTTTTAGTTCAAATTTTCGTGATATATGCTATGCAATTTGGGGGGGGGGGGGGAGTTATCTAGGCTAGGCTAAATAAAACTAAGTGAAAATTACATAAAATCAAAATTTATCATTAAAACAAACCTTGATCGCAAGTCAATATCCACCCACAAAATTGATCATGGAAATGAAACATCAATTTATATTCTGAATATTTATCTCTTCTTGACATTGGTTAGTAAGCGGATCCGTTGTATAACTTACCCTAATCATCAAACAACCACAACGTCCACACCAATAATTTAATTGAACTTTAAGAACTAGATAAGTTGATCAATCATGAAACATAATTGTCCACAATCTATCATTGATTCAATTGAATGTTCTCCCTAAGATTAATAATGTAAATCCGCCACAATTATTAACTTATTTGTTTCACAAGTTTAATTACCACAACTCTAGTTTTGATATCAAAATTAGCATAGAATGTCTACAATAATAACTTAGAGTCTGCTCTTAGCAATTCAATAAACAATCATAGAAAAAATAAGTATAGGAGAACAAATATATTCACATATAAACTGGAAAATTAAGGTAAAAATAGATCTTATAGTTCTTGAAAATTTGAATGTTTTTGTATTTTTGCAATCAAGAAAAAGAGTTTAGCCTTGCATGTTTGTTGAACAACTAATTAAAAATATAGAAAAAGACATGATTTCGAGTTTGGAGGAGGAAGATTTGTGTTTTCTTTTCTGCTAGCTAAATACTTCCTTGCTGCCTCTCCTCCTTTATATATGCTTAGAAATCCTAGTTTTTATTTTATAAAATAGTCATTCCTTAAGTTGGCAAAATTTAGTTCTTATCTTGTAAAAATCATATCTCATTCATAAGACATTGTTTTGAGCTAAAAGTTAAATGCATGATAGGTATTTGAGTCTAGAATCCAAAAAAATTAGGTTTGCATCAATCGGACATCTGTAATTCCATATATTTAAGTTGGAATGGAAAAGGTTAATATCAGCAAATTGCAAGATTTGACTATGAAAAACTATGATTTCCATGCTCTTCCATATTTTTTTCCCCTTATATTTATAGAAAGGTATGGATGTTAGCTTTTGAATTCCACTAGAATCACTTTATTTTGATCCTTAGAGCTTCCGCTTTGCACAAAACATCGATTGAAGGTGAAATTTATCAATCAATTCCAATTACCTCATTTTTGCATCTTTCATCTAAGAATGCCATCAAAACATAAAATAAAAAATATTAAGGCATTTTATACACAAAACATATATAAAATACTAGGTAAATATGGGTGCAACTATCAAATAATATGGCTGCATTAGTTCTCTATTAGCTTTTTTTTTCTTGTTTAATAAATATGTTTAATACAGGATTCATATTTTGGCTCTAACATATCCATGTATGTTAAATATTCTTTCATGGTGATCTAATGCATGAATTGAATTGGTATATGACTCTCATTTTTCATATTGAGCAAGATCTTTAATTCTAGTTGATTGCTTTGAAGGAATATTTTTTCAAGTTCATATCATGGTTGAATTCTAAACGTGTATATAAAGGGAAAATGAGTGACATCTCTTTCATTACATATGATAAAAGAGTTGATACATTTTGATAAACCAAACTTCTTAATAAACATCAAGAATCTACACATTACTACCTATAGAAAACATGACCTCTATTCATTATGTTCATAATAAAAGTAGTTATTGCAAGCAAATGCTCTTAGTACTTCATGGCATCATTCCTAACATAGGTAGCTTATTGCTACAGTCTCTCAACTTGACATGTTGCTTGTTTAATTTGCCTTGTCATTTATCAAATCTTATCGTAGAATAAAGACTGTTATTAGTGATTAGAATGACATTAGATAAACAACAAAACTTAGTCCATCAATGTTTCCTAATGGAGTTGTTATTTTGTTGAACGTATGCAATGTCATAGTGGTCATCCTCTTAGAACAGGGTCTTACGTGAATGGGAATGGGTAGAAAGAACAAGAAATTCTTATAGTTTATCAATTACCAAAGGAATGGGTTTTGTCGCCTAGTATTATGGTTGTTAGAAAATGTATTGGTCTGCGAGAGTCTATATAAAGGTTATGAATAGGGAGAATATATCACCTTTAAAACAACTTACCTAGGGTAACCCTCTTTCTTATTTATCTTAAATAAGCTAATATATTTTTGTGTTTTCTAACCATTGGTTTGTATAAGGTTAAAAAAAGATGATGCGAACCTTTTGAACACATGGTCAAGCAACCCACATGCAAAGACACTAATTCTTGGAAAGCTAAGTTTGTATCTAAGCACATACACTACTAGATTCAAAACCCCACCCAAAAAATAGCAATTCATGAATGAGAAGTATGGATTGACACTATAAACTCAATTGAACTTCGATAAGTCTTTTTTGGTTCTTTAGAGAACCAAGGAAGAGAGAATTCTTATCCTCACAAGCACACAAAGTTGCAGTCTAATATGAATATCATTAAGCAAAAACATAATCTGAAACTTAGGTTACATATATGTTTTTAGCCTAAGTTAAATCCTAGAATACCTATATATATGGACTTGTATAAAGCCTTCTTACAATTAGTTTCCTTTGTAAACTAGAAACATCTTCTTTTGAATTATAAAATCCCTCTCTTTTTTGGGAAGTGATTTGGAAGAATTTCCTTACTTCCATAGAAGAATAATATACTTGGATTTCATGTAATACTAGGAAAAATAATCTCAAATCAAGGCTGACTAGGGGCCTAACACATCAGCCCTTTTTAGAACTTGATGGGACCTTTCTTAGACTTGCATTAGATGAACTAGAGGTTGTTTTTTAAGTTGCATTGTCATCTTTTCATGTAATACTAGGAAAAATAATCACAAATCAAGGCTAACTAGGGGCCTAACACATTAGCCCTTTTTAGAACTTGATGGGACCTTTCTTGGACTTGCATTAGATAAACTAGAGATTGTTTCTTAAGTTGCATTGTCATCTTTTATCTCTCTAAGCTCTTCTTACTCCATATGTGTTGAACTAGCGTATTCAATGTTTTCTTAAATCTCTTTCCCTAGCTTTAGTAATAATCCCACTTGGAGCCTCTAATGGGTTGTTGATGTGATTACGTTTAGTGGTGGGCTAATCCTCATCATCGAAGCACTTCTTAGTAAAGAGGATTTTATCTTATCTTATTGAAACTTAGTCATTCTAAAGTCCAATCATGAGAAAGAGGGGAAAATTGTATTTTTATTTAATACTTGAAATATGTCATAAGTCTACATTCGTAATCCTTGATGTTGAATAAGAATATATTTTTATACAAAATATTAAAACCATTGTAATAAAAAATTATTTTATTTTAAATCAAGAATATATATTATGTACAAGTTTGTAATCCCATATATTGAAAGAAACAAAATGTTTTTTTTTTGGTGTTTTTAAAATATAGGTCAAGTTCTCATTGTTTTAATGCATTAATTGTTAAATCCATAAAATGCATGCAATTTTTTAAAAAAAATTATTTTTTGTGATTTTTTATATAAGAAAATATGCAAATATAATATATTTTTGAAGACTTAGTCATTTTTTAAAGAACAAAATACATATATTTTTTTAAAAAAGCTTTTATTTTTTCCAACAAAAACGAATATTTTTAATATTGGGTCATGCCTTATAATACAAGTTTACTGCCTAATATTAAGAAAAATGATGCAACCATAGTATTCAATAATTTTACTCATATTTACCTAGTGTTTTGCCTATATTTTATATAAAATACCTTGATAATTTTTTTATTTTATTTTTGAAGACACTTTTGGATGAGAGATTTAAAATGAAGTAAATTAAAGGCAGTTGGCAAATTTGACCTTTAAGAGCTTGGGCTAATAATGCAACAAGATATGAAATGAAATTATTCTAGTAGTGTCAGAAAGCTAACATCCATACCTTTCTACACATCTATAGAAAGAAAAATAAAAAAAAAAGAAATAGTATGGAAATCAAAATCTTCAAGATCAAATCTTATATTTTGCTAGTGTTCACCTTCAGTCATTCCTTCCTCAAAGACCTATCAACCTACCAAATTGCAATTGAAAAAGAGCTCACACGAGAAAAATTTATTCAAGCATCATTCCATCTTTAGAGTAGTTGTTCAATAAATGTGATGAAGAATCACAAATCCTTACTCTTTTTCTTAGTTATAAGGACACAAAAACCTTTATATTTCAAGAATTGTGAGATTTTTTCTTCTAGTTATTTTTGGTTTATATGATGAATGAATATATATTTTTTTTATGCATACTTCCTATGATTGTATATATTGATTGCAATAGCAGTCTCTAAATTATTATTGTGAACAATTTATTATTAAGTGTGCTACAAAACCAGAGTTATGGTATATAAATATGTGAAGAAACTTAGCTTAATAATTATGGAATATCTATATTATTAATGTTAAGAAGAACATTTAAGCAAATTAGCATGAATTGCTTACACTTCTATTGTTTCGAATAATCAGTTTATCTAGTTCATGAGACTGTCATTGAACTCATTTATATGAGCATTGTAATTATTTATTGGATAGGATTAGTTATACGACATATTTGTTAACTAACAAATTTTAAGAAAAGATAAAAATTCAAAATATAAATTGAAGTTTTATTTCAATGATCGCTTCTGATTTCCATAGGTGGATGTTTACTTATGACCAAATTTGTTTATTTGATAAATTTCAGCTTTATTTAATTTTGCTTGTTATACAACCATATTGCTTTATTGTTTTACCTACATTTACCTAGTGTTTTTCCCATGTTGTATATTTAAAAGATCTTGATATTCTTTGTTTTATTTTTTAAAGATATTTTTGGATGAAAGATTAAAAAAGGAGTAAATTAGAGGTCATTGGCAGATTTGACCCTCACTAGATGTTTTGTGTAGAGTTTGAGTTATAGAGGTTGAAATGAAGTAATTTTGGTGGGATTAGAAAGTTAACATACATATCTTTCTTTAAATATATGGCAAGAAAAATAAATAAATAAAAAGCATGGAAACCATAACCTTTAAACTCAAATATTGCATTATGTCAAGTGCTGACCTTTGATGTTATTGGATGTTTTGAGATGCAATTTGGAATTCTTTCTTCACAAAATCTATATGCTGGAAGAATTCATGTGTCATCTTAGAAAAATTATCTCTCTCTCATATGAGCTCGTTTTCTGCTTAAATATGGTAGCTCATAGGTTTGAGTTCGGAATCCAACATAATTGATTTTGCATGAAATGGACTTCTAGCTCTTGCTTGTCCTTGATAAAGGGGAGACAAAATCAAATTGAATTAAATTAAATTAAATCAATATGACTAATATTTTAATCTTCCATCAATGTCCAAGAGTACATACACTATAAACCAGAATCCAATCAAGAAGGTAAAGAGTACATGTTTTCATGAATTTATTTATATGTAAACTTCAAAACTCAATTGATTGTTGGGATTTAATTTTGAAATCTATGTCGTTCCAAAGTGATAAGTCCTCTCATTGATATATACTCTAACACTTGTGTTTAGGGCTCATGTGTTTAAATCTATTATGTTAAATCAATGAATATGTTTTATCATAAACTTGCTCTTTAATCTTAACTCCATTATTAACACATTACAAGTAATATATGAATTAAAAGATCTACTTTTCAATTGTAATGGGACTAAGGTTATGGCGAGGAGAAAAAAGTAAAAGAAAAGGTTAAAACCAAAGGAAGTAAAACATTTAAAAATCTTCTAAAATATGATATCCCATCAAAGCACAAAAAATTCCATCTTTAATCATTAATGCTTAACTTCTTTTGATTTCAAGCTCCGTCAACATAAAATTTCAAGAGCATAAAGAAAACTTCTCTTTTCTTTCCTTTTATTTTTCTTTCTTTTTATGCTTTTTTTTTTAACTTGGGTAACATTGTCGATCTTTTCATCAATCATCACTTTTGTTTCTCTTTTCATATAATTTCCAACCATAATTCCATGAGATATCAACTAGTATATGCTCTACTAATTATTGGCCGGGGAAAAGGAAAACATTTAAAAATTGAAGGAATACACATGGATAAAGCAAAGAAAAGATAAACAAGCTTAAAGGGAAAGAATTACTAATGCCTTTATCATCTTTATATACTTATGTAACGCAAATGTAATTTCTATAAGATATGAAATGTGTTCTAGAGATACATATCATTAAAGAAATGCACAATTAAAGAATATAATGTTAAAGACTTAAAATCATGCATTAATATAACACTATAAAGTCAACATGATATATTCTCAAAGTCAATCCCTAAACTGATTAAATGTTAAAACTTGCACTCACACTCCTTCATTCAATTTATATTTTTATCTCACTCAACTAATTGATATACATAATACTCATATTCTCATAAACCAATGCAAGTTCAAAAGATCAAACATAGATTTTTTTAGGAAATCAACAAAGAAACTAAAATTCTCTCAATAACCTCTAACTTTAAACACAACATTGACCTCAATGTTGAAACAAAAGAAAAATGAATATAGGAGAATGGAAAAAATAAAATAAAATACAAAAAAAAATAAAAGATAAGGGAAAAAAAGAAAATTTGAATTTTTCTTTTGTTAGGTTGTCTCCCAATAAGCATTTTGTTTTATGTCATTGGCTCAATATGTTGCATACTCATTCTTCATAGATTGGTTCAAATAACTCCATAAAAAAATGGGTTTTGTTGTCCAACCTTCATACAAAGGTTTTAAACTACATTAACCTGAAGTACTTTGTTGGTTTCTAAACTTATAATTTTGATTACACCATAAGGTAAAACATTACAAACAATAAAGAGTCCAATCCAAAGAGAACACAACTTTCAAACATGAATGATAAAGGACTTTGTCTCCAACATGAAATCCCTTTTTATAATAATTCAGTCATGAAGATGTTTGGTCTCTTCTTTGTAAATCATTGCATTCTTATAAGCATCATTTTGAATCTCTTTTAACTTTTATAATTGCAACTTTGTTGTAATTCCAACAACATCAAAATCCAACTTACATTGTTTACTAGCCCAAAAGGTTTTGTTCAAGCTCCACTAATAGATGAATTTTTTCCCCATAAATCATCCTATAAGGTGACATTCTATAGGTGATTTGTAAGCAATTCAATAAGCCTAAAATGCATTACAAAGTTATAAACTCCAATCTCACCCGTTAGGTTGCACAATTTTCTCCAAAATAGACTTGATTTTTCAACTTGAAATTTTATCTTGGCCATTCATTTTAGGATGTTAGGTTATAGAAGTTTGATAAGTCACATGATATTTTCGTAATAATGCTTCCTGGTATGAACATGTGGCCAAGCAACCCACACACAAAGACATCAATTCTTAGAAAGCCAAGTAAATCGAGTTTGATAATGGTGTTACACAAAGATAGCTTCTACCTATGCACCATTACTATTAGATTCAAACTCCGACCTAACAAATATCAATTCATGAACGAGAAGTATAGATTGACATAAAACTTCTAACAAGCTAGTATTCTCCTTTTTTGTACAAGCTATAATCCACATGCTAGAGCTGTATGGGAAAACATCTTATGCTGATAAGCTCGAATTAATCAAGTTGGTTCTATATGGTATGCCTTTTTTATCTTATCATTTTCCCAATGTTGAGTGTTTTAAAGAGTCAAATTATTTCAATTTTTAGGATTTTTTCCATAGACATGAAGCATTTTGCGATACTAGTCCGCCTTGGTGGCATGCAAAACTATTTGTTTGCCAAAAAAATGAATGAGGATTGGATTTGTCTGATCTTAAGCTAAAAACAAGATTTTCTTAGCTAAATAGCTATGGAATATTCATTTGAAATTTGATTCTATTCGAATCCCATGGGTACACCATTTTATCTAAGACATCATTTTATTTGGCATGCTTAGATTCAATGATCTTCTTCTCCATTCTAAAAGTGCTTCATTTGCTTAAAAAAAATAGCTTGTTGGAATTGTTGCTGCCATTCTAAAGGCATCACTCTAATGACAAGTTGGTAGATCTATGGTGATTTTTTCTCTTCTAATGCTTATGATTATCTCATGCTAAAAAACACTTATGTACAGTAGGAGAAGGTGGTTTGAGAGAGTTGGTGATTGTATAGATATAATTTTCTCTTGTTGTTGGTTATGCTGGGAAAACTTTAGACTAGACATAGACTTTGGTTTATTCCAACAAACATTTTTTGTGTTTTGTAGGAAATTTCAGGAGACTCATGGCCATTTATTTTTTGCATGTACTTGAACATCTCTTTTATATAGCAAAATAAAGTCCTGGTTAAGAATAAAAAAGTATATGGCAACTCTAACCACTATTGTAAGAGGGCTAACTTCATGGAAGCAAAACCTTGAAGCTAGGATGAGAAAAGTATATTTAGGCTCTTAGATGAAAACCAAACCATTTGCAATTAAGCAATAATAAGAGTCTTTATCAAGGCCCTTGGATGGGTTGTGTATGCCATTATTTTTCTTTGTTAAGGCTGGTTCTAGAAATCAAAACCTAAGATCATAAACGTAATATGAAGCAAAATTACTTAGAAGTACCTAGGATCTCTTGCTAGATGGATCTAGAAATTTATTACTTGAAGTTATGATCTTCTTCAACTTTCAATAATTCTTTAAATATTGAGTTGTTGCATAACAAAAGTTTTCCAATTATCCAACCTCAAATGTTAATTCACATAAACTATGAGTGAAAAATCTCTTAAATATCTATTTAGGAGAGAGGGATTGCCATGCCTCGAGTTCTAGTTGTTTTATTCTTTGACACATAGTTTTTTGTCTAACAAACAACCATTTTTCTTATTTTAAATTTCTTATTTTAAAAATAAGAGTCATAACTTACTATTAATAGGAAAATCTAAAAAATCTTGTAAATTGATAGAGTATGAATTTTCCTAAATAATATCCATATATTAATTCAAAATAATTTTGAAATTAACTCAATAATGTCCTTAATTTCTCTAGGTATGGAAACATAATTCCTATATTAATTGTATTCTAGTCATTAATTTATTGAATATATTTTAATGAAGTCATATTTAATCAAATCAATTGAGTTTAGTTTGGGGCTAATGGATCTTAATGTGTACGGCCCATGAGGTTCCTAATATCTTGATCCAAATATAAATTCTAATTCTAATTAAATAGAATTAAATAAATTAAGCAATTTAATTTATTATTAACTCAATAAGTAATTAATTTATATTTAAAGGTCAGGTGCATCGTCTATCGACGTGTCATGATCCCTTAAATATTCGCAAAGTCATTGGTGGTTTGACTTAATCTTTCAGTGACCGATTAATATTTTAATTTAACATTAATGCATATAGTATCTATGACATGTTAAATCATGTATGTTATCTACATAATAGTCATTGATTGTTTGAATAAGATTAGAAATTCTTTTCAAATGTCATTCTACATTGGTAAAGGATTTTCTCACTCAACACCAGTTAAGAGCATATGAAACATTTTATTAATCCTCCTGGTGAACCCTCTCTTAAACACTTAAATACCTTGATATAGGTATACCCAATGTTTAACCTTTCATTACCTGAATTAAGATAACATGTAATAGGATCAAAGAATACCATTTACTATATAAGATAACTTAGTGATTTCAAGTCCATTTACTATATAAGATAACTTAGTGATTTTAAGTCTAAGGATCACTTGCAAAACCATTGCATGAGTATTTCCATAGACATAAATGATTTCTCAATATGGAATTCTCACATGGGTCAATTCAATGTACATGTCTTATGATAAACACTTACATATTAGTTTCAGGTATCCCTTACACCTTAAATTATGAGAATAACTTAATATAATATCTAAGAGAGGATTGATTAGGTACATTTTAGGAATAATGCTTTGATGCAATATAAATCTCATAATTATATCAACTTTATAAATGTTTTTGTAAAGTATTTTGTCCCATGAACTTTATCTTTACTCTATTGTTTATTAATATAATATTATATTAATATTAAAAATAAATTAAACCCTTATTAATAATAAATAAGTTCTTACATGAATATATAAAGTCACGCGTAACCAACTTACTACTTGCAGGGCAACATCGATATGGTCCATCATAAAAGATAATGAATAAAAATGCTCAAGGATTCAATGAAAAGATGATAGTAAGGCTTTATGCCAAGTGGAAAATTAAGCATTCTAATTCTTCACCATATAGGACAGATAAATGGTATTATAGAAGCTGACAAAAATAATGTTAGGAAGATTATTCAGAAAATAGTGATCACTTATAGTATTTGCATGAAATTGTGACATTTTCTCTTAACGTATATCACACTATAGTCAAAACTTCAACAAAACCTACCCATACTCTTTAATATATGGATTGGAAACGGTAATGCCTTTAGAAGTAAAAATCATTTCTCTAAGAGCATTGATAGATATTGAGTTAGAAGAGGCTCGATGGGTCAAAGTGAGATATGAAAACTTAACTTGATCAGTGAGAAAAGGATAACTACAATTTTTCATAACCAACATTACCAAAAAAGAATGGCCTACATATATATCAAAAAAAGTTATAGTTTGAGTGTTCCAATAAAAAGATCTAGTGCTGAAGAAAATATTATATTTACCAAGAAGGCTTTTTAAGAGCTTCAAGGTTGTCTAGGATAGGTGGATAAGATCTAGTTAAACCTGTGAATTCTAATTATATAAAAGTTATTATGGATTATGTACTCTAAGAAGTTATGGTTTGAGTGCTTGAAGGTTGTCCAAATTAATAAAGTGAAGTTTAGCCATGTTTTCCTCATCTAATGAACCTTTGGAATCCTTTTCCTAAAGGAAGAATCTTGAAAGAACGCTTTGCGCATGATTATGAGGAATTAATCAAAAAATGCTCAAGATAAGGTTTAAGCAATTCTTGATCAAGAGAAGAAAAAACCAAAGAAATCTAACTATAAGATAAAATCATGTCCTTAAATAGCATTTTGAATTGTATGGATAAATGGTTAGTAGTCATTATACAATCACTTGCAAGACTTTTCATAAATAAGTACTAAAAATGTATTTTGAAATGAGGGAACATCATCCTTGCTATCCCTTCACTTTATAAGAATATATCCCTTGTGGTCCCCATTTTAGCCTAAATAATTTTTTTTTATAAAAACTCTAACAAGGACCTCACCTCACACTATAAGGCAAAAAAACACATGAGAAAATTGTTACAACGCACTTATGGATCTATGAACCCTATTAGAGGGCATCATTATAAAAAGAGGAAGGACAAGAAAAAGGAATTGAAAAATAAAAATAAAAGAAGGAAATGAAAAAAATGATTTGATGATGCTATAATAATGAGGTGAATATCTTAAAGCAAGACTCTTTATTAAGAAAAAGTGTCTATCAAAATAAAGTCTATGAGAAGACTTCATAAGAGAAAAGAGGTAGAATAAAAGTGATCCTACATCCTTAAACCTATAAAACATTTTTAGCCTAAAACACATTCATTTCTTTCATAACCTATAGTTAGAGTCTGTATTAAATGGCTTTAAAGGTTCTTTCTAATCAAACACAAATAACCTGGGTTGAGATATTTCAATCTTGATGTTAACATTACATGATAAATGAGTATAGACCTATTTTATCTATGTAAGAAAGATATAAACTCTAGCATGAGATAAAACATTTATTCTAAAGTGATTTTAAAGTAAATACATGAAACCTTTTTGAAAAAACTGAAGGAGGAGGTCACCTTTGGTAAAACCCTCAAAGAACTATTTTAATACATAAATTGATAGTTTTGATTTTTATGAACCAAACCAAGTCTTTTAAATATTTTCTTATTGAAATAGATATATGAGCTAAAAAAACAAAACAAAAGGTGAATTAAAGCATTAGGAAAATCATGATAGGAAGCAATGCCCAATAAAATATTTCGTGATGTAAGAAAACAAGAAACAAAAGCTACAGATTTCTTCCTAACAATGTGGTGGGTCAGAAAGGCAGCACAAGAAATAGATCCTGACTCAAGTATATGATTTTAAGCACATAAACAAGCTCACACCAGAAAATGAGTTCATAGAAAACCAAAGAGAAAGTGGGACCTATGTTTCCAAACTAGGTAAAAATGCATGAATTTAACCCTAACACAATGCACAAGTTTTTTATTTTATAGAAAATATTCTTGAGATTGTACTTAGACAAGTCAAAGGACTTATAAAGGATTCTTTGGAAAGCTCTTGTTGAAGGAAATCACTAAGATTTAGGGTTTCAAGTTAGTTGAGCTGAAAAATAACACAAAACTTTGGTTTTGGTTAAAAGCAATCGCAAGATTAGGATTTTAAGTTGATCATGTTGAAGAGCAAACCAAAGTTTTGGTTAAAAGGAATCTCTAATTGGGATTTTAGAATGACTAAGATGAGGGAAAATTTTTGGTTTAAGTGGGAATTACCATATCAAGGTTTCAAGGTGACTGGGCTAAAGAAAAATATGGAATCTTTTAATTAGGATTTCATGTTGATTGAGTTAAAAGCAGAGATTTTGTTTATGGTTAAAAAGAATAGTCAGGTTAAGATTTCAGGTTAATCAAGATATAACATGAAATTTTGGTTCCAAAGGAATCATTAAGATGTGGAATTTCAGGTCCATCCTGTAATCAAGAAAAATTAATAAATTCAATCTTGCAATCAAGAAAAGAAAGTGAGAAGAACTCTATTATTAGGAAATTCTTAAAAGAAGGAGAAAATCAATCCCATAATCATGAAGTATTCAATTAGTCCAACAATCAGGAAACATCGAGTTTTCAAACTACAATCATGAAGTATCAAATCAACCATGCAATAAGAAAGAACCAAGTTTTCAAACCTCGTAATCAAAAGGTATAAAAGATCAAAGTTTTTGTTAAAGTGATTGTGAAATTGTGATTTCAAGTTAACCAAAGTGTAAATAATTGGGTTATAGTTCTAGATTGAAGGAGATTCCTACAAAGATAAAGCTTGAAGTAAATTGAACTAAAAGTTTTGAGAATATTAGGGTTCAAGAACAATATGTTTTCCTTAATAAACTTACTATGTAAAGCTCTTGACAAGTTTGTTCTTTAAGTATTGTACAGAGGGGGTATTTTTTGTTACCCATTTTTTAGCACCCATATAAATAAAAAAAATAATAAATAAAGAAAACAAATAAGAAAAATGGATGAAAAGGTTTTTTATTTGTTTTGTTTTTGGGTCAAACTATAGCATTTGGTGTGGTTTATTATCAAACCAAAGATTTTAGGTCAATCTAATTGAATTAACCTAGTTAAGTCAAGTCGGTAGGCTCAATTTGGATCAAAAGATTTAAGGCCCTATTTGGTTTTCCATGTTTTTGTTAATGGGTCTTTCAAGTATCACAACGTGTTTAGTGAACAACATGTAGGCTAATTTTAGTTTGATTTTTTTAAGAGAGAAAAATGGGTTTTTGTCAAACAAAGCCTAAACAATTAAGAAACAAAAAAAATATTTATTTTCTCCTGCATATGATCTTAAAATTATATGAGCATATTTTTGAAAAGAAAATATAAAATACTTTGGCATGTTTTAAAAGGTAATGCATGGATCTTATAACAAGCTTCTATAATTCTAAAGGATCTGGGCCTATATTTAAAAATTATTTTTGGCAAGAAAATATTATTCAGTTTTAACAGAATGATAAAATAACTAATAATGTTAATATCCAAAACATTATTAGGCATAATAATTTTACCATTGACTTTAATATTAGGATAAACAAACATCTATAAGGTTAATATCCAATATAATATTGTGAATAATAAAACTCATTCACTTCTAATATAAAGATAAAAATGATTATAAATTTTATCTGAAATATTATTTAAAATGAGAGAGTGGTAAGAATTTCAATTCTACACCAAAAAGCCTAAATGATAATTGAGGACGTTTTACTTTCCATACAAGGTTCTTAACCTAGGAAATCGTGGTTGCTTCAACATAGCAGACTTGTCAAGGTAGGCTAAGAAAGAAAAAAAAATCATCATTAGACCATAGCAGATAAAGAAAAAAACACAACGTAGTTTATCATAGATAAGACATACTAGCCCTAATACTTTTTTTTTTTATGCAACTAGTCTCTTAGCTTGAATCTTTTGAAAAAAAACTAGTTAGGGTTCCTCAAATATTATGTGACAATGATTGAATCAAACAAAGACCTTGTAAACCCTACCTAGAAAGGTTCATCGCGATGCCACACTTTTAATAAGGGTATGAGAATAAACAAAAAAAAAGATTTATGACTAGATTATGAGTGTTTGCAAATTTATGATTTTTATATCGAATGCAAATTTCTAGCTATGTTATAATTGATTATAAATAAAATATTTTTGTAGTGAATATTTGATTTTTTTTTCTAAATTCTTACTTTACTCAAACCAACTTACTACCTAATTTACATATTTTTTTTTAATAAGAAACCAATATAATAATACCTTTTATTTTGACTAGGTTAAAACTCAAAAACTTTAATGGATTTCCAATTAACTATATTTGAAAAATTAGATGGTTTTACTCTCATAAAAATAGTGATATTACAACACACATCAACAATATTATTATTATTATTATTATTATTATTATTATTATTTAATTATGATATATAAAAAGTGAAAAACATAAATATTTTCATAAAAGATCAAAAGTTTTTTATGAATTACCGAATGCATATAATTTTAGCACATCAATTATCTAACATAATTTATTTAAAAACCATAACATGCATATCTTGATTTAAAATTGTAAATAAAGATCTATTTAGCTAAACCATGAAACTTTGTAGATGGATTAATAAATAAAAATATAAAAACAATAAAGTTTTTACATACAACAAAGTTAAGTATAAAACTTTATACTTTGATGAGGTTTTTGGTGTAGTTTGTAAATGAACAATAAAAATATATTTATCCTGTATTTAGAAGATAAAACTCCTTAAGTGTTTATAAATGTGAGTTTTTATCTTTTAATAAATTAAGAAAAAATTGTCATAACACAGGATATTTTTAAAAAATAATAGAAATAAAAATAATAATAATAGCAAGGGGATTAATTTTGACAAAAAAATCTTGTATTTTTTCTTTTTAAAAAATAAGCTAGAAAGTTTGGATAAGTTCTAGAGTCCAATTGTACCATTTATTGCCTAAGATTGAAAAATCTTATTAAAATATCATTATATTTTGTTTAACTAGGATTTGTTTATTATTGATTAAGAGGGTGTTTGGAAATGAGGTATAACCAGTAGTGTAGAAAAAGTTATTATTTGAGTGTTTGATTGATACAAAGAAATTAAAAAAATTATATGGATTCTATTACACAAATACGTGTGACCGGTGTTATATGGAAAGTGGGGGGACTAGGAGTATTATTTTTTGTTTATTATTTATTATATTTTATGTGTGAGAGGAGAGGGCTGCTGAGAGGGGGGAGTATTATTATGTGTGAGAGGGCTGGAGGGAGGAGTTTATTATTTATTATATTTTTAATATTAAAATAATCTAAAAATTAATTAAAATATAAATAAATATATTAAAAGGAGATTACAATATTATTTTTGCATCACAATTTTAATTTTATTAAAGATAATATTTTATTATATGTTGTTCCTAAATCGCAAATGTCTTCACGTATAAATTTATAGTTCGTGATGAAATTACAAATAATTTGAAGGCAGAATAAAAATAAATGTTTAATTTACTTGAATTATTAATTATATTTTATTATTATAATTATTAAATATTTAAAAAATAATATATATATATATATATATATATATATATATATATATAAATATAAAGTAATTTCTAATTTCACAAGTTGAAGGCAATATGAAAAGTTTGGTAACTAAATACTTAAAATTATTTTTCATTAACCTCAAACTTAATAACAATCTTAACCAAACACTTTAAAAATTATTTTAAATTATATTTAAAATATTTTTTTTAAAATTATTTTTTAAAACCTCAACCATAAAAATAAAAATAATATAAAAACATCCTTAAACTAATTATTCATCAGATGCTTCGCAAGAAGCCTTATTAAAAATATCATTTACACACCCCGTTCAGCTACAAACTCATGACATTCTATTAGAAAAGCTACTAAAGAGTAAAGGGGAAACGACAAGAAAACCAAAATTGTTGCTGTAAGTTTTAGAAAAGGAAAGTGGTGCCCTGCATGAGTTTGTGTAGCTAGAAATTAGGTATGAATCTTTGGATGCGTGCTGAAACATCATTCACCAGATGGTTACTGCCTTTTTTGTCTCTTCATTGGATTTGGAATGATTGATGTTTGAGCAGACATCCCAAGGACACTCCATACAAACTTATCTGGGGAGTGGTGTTTGATAAAAATATCAAAAGATTACACACACACACATATATATATATATACACACACACACACACACACAGAGATGCGCTATAATTAATCTTCACTTTAAAAGATATTGAATATATTATAAATTTATCTAATGAAATTATTTTTACTAGTTTAATTTTTTATTTTCATTTTCTTACTATACGGTATCTAATCTAATTTAACCCATCAAAACTAGCTACAAGCAATTTCTTCTTTTAGAGGTATTTTTTTCTTGTATAAAATATTTCGTTAAAAAACTTGTCAACATAAATGTTTCATGACCAACTTGTAAATCTAGTTTATATAATGAAAAACATTTTCAATTTAATTGATTTTTTTTTTAAATATAGAGATGATAATTCTTACAATTGCATACAATCATTTCAACCTTATCATCCCATTATCATCATTTTACGACCATTTATTTTTACAGTTTTTCTTAGTTCACATCTTGAAGATTTCCCCCTATAAAACTTTTTACATGTAAGACTATTTTATGCAAAAAAAATAATTCTAAATAAAATAAAAATAACTAGATATAGTGATTGATCGTTGTCTGTAAAATTTGAATTCCAAATATTAAATGTTTTATATAATTTGTCAATGATTGATTTTTTTTATTAAAAACCATTTAGCTTTCTTAATCTAATGGTCCATATAACATTAAAAATTGAATAATTCATAAAATATTCAGTTTCATAATTAACTTGCTTGCCTACTTTCTTTCAACTCCCACTTTACTAATAAATGTTTCCACCATTTAGATAAATTATTTTCTTAATGTAAATTGTGCTCATTTAATTTATTTTGAGAAGGTAAGAAGAATAATTTTTTGAATAGAAATTAATAATTATTTTCTTAAACTAGTTTATTTACAAAAGCTATCTTATTAGGCAAAGTATTCAATAAAACATAAAACAAATTAATAGCATGTATTACTAGGAATATTTTGGTGTCATTTGATTATTATAAATTTTAAATTAAATGTAGCATTCAGAACAAAAATATAAAAATAGAATGTATTACTAGGAATATTTTGGTGTCATTTGATTATTATAAATTTTAAATTAAATGTAGCATTCAGAACAAAAATATAAAAATAGAATGAAATTTCAATTTCAATACCTTATTCGAAATAATTATCGCATTTAAAAAAAATACATGATAATTTTAATGATTAAAAAAATATTAACAATTCACTATTAGAAAATCAGCGAATATGCACCAATAGACTTTTTCTGTCAGTATTATATTGTGAACTTTACCAATAATTTTTTTCATCTTATCCATCAGTAAGCACGGATGTAAATATTCTCTCAATATATACCAAAAAAATTACAATGGAAACAAAAAAATATATACATAAGATGTGTGAATTTTACAAATATGATTATCGACGTTAACTTCTCATTGGTAAATATTGGTAGTAAATGTAGTAAAGGAATTATTTTGTTGGTATAGTGGGATATATGAGGGATTTACAGTGAAATTATAATGGGATTCAAAAAACTTAAAAAGTACAATGACATGACATTGTTATTAATGACATTGTTATTATATGACGTGATCATCTATCTTCCTCTCCCCCACCCCTCTTTCCCTTTCTTCCTTATTTGTTTTATCCTTTAACAACTAACAAGCACCCCCATCCACACTTCCTTCTAATTCTAACACAGTTCAACCTCTCACAACAAATTCAATGACCATAACACTCACTTTGTGGACATCCATGTCATAATTCATTTTTTTAGGATTATTCACTTCAAGTAAGAAAACTTAACCTTTATTTTATCTTAATTTAATATGTTATTTGTTTCCATATTTTTGAACTATATTGATTTTGTTTGGGTGTTTGTTGTTTCTTTTATAGTTTTTTTATCATATAAACTTATTGTATGGATTTATGATGTGTAGATTTTAGAGTTTGTTTTGGATTATGTAAAATTATATTTGTTTAGTTAATGTATTTAATTAATACATTATTATTGTATATAGGTTTGATATAAGTAATAAAGTATCGTCATAGATATATTGACAATACTCCCAAGAGTTACATGAGATGGATTATTGCAATGGAGTTCAATATTTTATTAACTATGCAATATCTAATCTCACAAACATTGGTCAGTATTAGATGTCCATGTAGAAAGTTTCAAGCTAAAATGTTTATCAATCTAGTTTTTGTCAGGATATATCTTTTCTAAAAACGTTTCATGGAGGAATACCTGTGTTGGTATATACACAAAGAAGAATTTGATCCTTACGAGACCATGATAGCAAAGATGGGGTAGGTCAACTTCTAGTTCAAACAACACGCATGGAGTTGAAGATGTCAACACTAATCCTTATCGGAGTATGATTATGGATACAATAACAATGAATAAATATACTATAGGTGAATGTTTAGTCGTACAGGAAGAACCAAATGTGACTGTAACCAAGTTTTTTTTGTCTTTCAAAAGACTACAACAAACCATTATAAGATAGTTGCCCAGATCATAGTAAATTATTGATTGTGGCATAGGTGTTCATCATCAAGTTAGATAATGGGATTAGTGAGGTTAGTTATGATATAATTTTCAAATATGCAATAAGCATTTTACTTGAAGGGAGCAGACTAAAAGAGAACCTTTATGCTGCCATATCTTTAATGAAACCCCTCAATCTAGGATACCAAAAAATTGACATGTGCCTAAATTTCTGCATGTTGTACAACCTTAAAAATATATTGTTGATCGAGTGTAGAATATGTGGGCATACTCATTATAAACATAGAACTAACAAGGAATGAACTCTTCACATACACAAAATACTTAAATACTTTCCAATCACATCTAGATTGTAGACATTATTCATGTCACCAAAGACTGTTAAGCATATAACATGGCACTACTCATAAGATATAGTTAATGAAGTGATGTCCATCCTTCTAATGGTAAAGCCTATAAACACTTTAATCATGTGCATTCTTAATTTTCAATGGAAGTAAAGAACATTTGTCCTAGTTTATGTATATATGGATTCAATCCATTCAGGTAATTTATCACTCCTTATTCCTGGTGATACTGTTATATAAAACTTGCCATCATGGATGTGTATAAGGCTAATATTTATATTTTTATTTACAATAATACCCAATCCTTATAGTCTAGGTTGCAATAAGATGTTTGTCTTTGATTGTTAATTAATGAGTTTAAGTAGTTGTGCCCATTTGAGGATTTGATTTATAATGTAACAAGGAAACATAATTTTTAGATGAAAGTATTTTTGGTGTGAACTATCAATGACATTCCTACTTATGGAATAGTTTCTACATGGAGCACGTATAGAAAATTTGCATGTCCATACAATATGAAAAACAACAAAGCATTCACGTTGATAAACGATGACAAAACATCTTTTTTTTTTACTATGCTCAACAATTCTTGCCAATGGATCATAAGTATTGAAAGAACAAAAATATATTTTTTGTTGGAAGAGTTTAAAGGGATGTTGCATCACCATTCTCTCATGTGAAGAAATGCATATATGATAGTAGAGCATGATGAAATTATCTATGGATTTCAATCTGTTATGAAGTTTTTTGCTTTTGATTTAACCCATAATTTGGTAAAGTAAAGTATTTTTTAGAAGATTCCTTATCAGAAGACCAATCTATTTTGCCATAACCTTGATATCATACATATAGAAAAGTACATGTTTGAGAGCATTTTCAATATAATTATGGACATAAAAGAAATGACAACATCAAAGATAAAATGGATATAACTTTGTTTGATCACCATAAAAAATAGAGCTGGTTTATGGTAGGTTGAGGATTATGAAACTCAAAGCCAAATTTGCCTTAACAAGATGGCTTAAAATTGTATGCTCTCATGATGGGGATGCCTTAAACATATCATGGTTTGTAAATTTGAAGGATTGCAGATTATATGAAATGAAAAGTTACAAACACAACTTGGAGAGACTTGGAATGAATATTTTCCATATAATCTGCAAACTTGAGATGATTTTTCCTCTATTGTTTTTTGACTCAATAGAGTATCTACCCACACATTTACTATATAAGGCAAAAGTTAAAGGCCTAGTCCAATATAGATGGATGTATCAATTCGAGAGATTAAGGATTACACCTGCATAATAATTGAATTTATGTTGTCTTTTTATTCATAAATCAAAATGTTCATTTAATTTGATGGAGGTTTTTGTTCAATCTTAAGAGAAAAGTTAAAAACAACGTGCACACTAAGGCTTCGATATACGAGGGCTATATTGTGGAAGATATCATAATGTTTATCTTGTTGTATTTTGAGTCTCCATTGAGAACAAGAATTAACTGCATTCCAAGACATAACAACGGTATATAAATGCCCTCAACTAGAAACTTATCAATATTCTCTAATCTTGGATGACCCTTATGAAAATGTTGTTGCAAGAAGATTGTTATCAAAAACAGAATTTAGACAAGCATATAACTATGTTTTTTTTTAAATATGATGAACTAATATTATCCAATAAGTATATTATTGAAAATGTTATTTTCAAATAATTAATCTCTTATAAATATCATAAACTTATACATTATTGAATTCCACATAAACAACATTGTCAATTTTTATTGTAAAAACACTCATAGCTAATTGAATCTCAAATATTACAATTGTAAAATGAATAATTTTTCATGTGCTTCAAAACATATGTAAGTACTTTGTAATTATTTTTTATCTCTCTTGATACTTAATTTCATCACACATTTCTCGTTAACTATTCATGTGTGTACTTTATGCATTAGGTTTATAAATTAGGAAGGAATACTAGTGTTACCTTGTCTTTACCAAGTTTGAGTCCTAAATAAAAGGTTAAGTGCTACAATGGGTATTTTGTTAATGAACACTTGTTTCATACTAACAAATATACACAAGGTAAAAGAAAAAACAACAATGACATTTGTGTTAAGAGATCTACTTCTAATAAGCTTGAAGTTAACTACTATGAGAAGTTAGAAGAAATCATTGAATTATAATATCATAGCGAATATAATAGAGTATTTTTATTAAAATGCTATTAGTATGACACCATTAACAAAAGAGTCAAAACTTTCTTTGTTTTTTGGACACCATTGATAACATAATAGAGTAATTTTATTCAAATGTTCATCATGGTTTGGTTGAAATTAATTTCAAGTCTAGACTTTGCAATGCAATTTCAATAATATCTTTGTTTTTGTCAAACAATGTTATTAAGTGTATTACACATACACCCTTTCTTTTTATAAACACAATTGAAAAGTTTATTGGTTATCTATAGTGAAAACAAAATCCAAAGGTTGTTTCGAGGTTATTTAAGAGGACAACAATGAAGTCATAAAGGAAGATGATATCTTTCAACTTGACAAGTTGGTTGATCAATATTGAATTGCTTCATCAAACAACCTTAGAAAATCAAATTTCTGTATTGGTGAGAATATTTTATTCTATTGATGTTGAAGTTGAGGACTTAAATGATATCTTAAGGTCCAACTAACATACACAAGTCAATAAAGATGATGATAACAATAAAATCAATATCGAAGATTGTGATGAAGATGAGGACAAATCAATTGATTAGTAAGAATATATTTTTGATTAATTAATTACAATGTAATGACAATGATTTAAAATTATTATTCATTGACAAGGAAATATGTTATGCAACATTACTATTGATGTTATTGCATTATGTGCAATTGTCTTAAGTATTTGAAGGATGGATACATAGAGAATACAAATAAAATCTTGCATTATAAATTGTTTAGCACTACTTGAAATATCAATAAACTAACGCACGATATTATAGATGGATTAATTTTGTCGGTATTTTCTAGTAGCCATGAGAATGTTCTCCTTAACCTCGACACTATTATTTGCAAACATCACACATGATAATACATCTAAATTAAATGTGTTGGTATTTAATAGTAGCAATGGGAATTGTTTCCCTTCTCCTTGACACTATTAATTGTAAGTATCACACATAGTATTTCTAATAAATTAATTTTGTTAGTATTTTACACACAATATTGTTTGTAAAAAACTAACAAAATTATCAACGAGAATTCTACCGCGTCAACAATGGACTCATCGAGAACATAAATTATCAATGAGAATTCTACTGATAACTAGTGAGTGTAAGAACCGAAATATATCATGATAAAAGAAGATTATGGTAGTGCAATAACAATAATAACACTTTGTAAAAAACAAATTAATCACTAGCACCAATAATAATAATGATGATGATAACAATGATAAAAAAATAATGATAATAAAAGTAGTTGATATATTATAAATAACAAATCATTCATTTTAAAAAAAAAAATTCTTCTTCATATTTCTTATTTTAACTCTCCCTTTCATCTTTGAAATGAAATTAACTTTACTTTTTATTTATGTGATTACTTTCATTTTCCTTCTTGCTTCATTTTTTTCAGCCAAAAACCTTAATAGAAATAAAATTTTTCATTTGTATTACCAAACAACACCTTAAAACCAACCTTTGAGTTGCTTGACAAGGCTTAGAAAAAATTCGAATGGTTGAGAATATTTTGGATTTCTATTAAGTGATTTTAGCATGCAACAGAATAATAGAGTTAAAATTTAAAAATAATTTTGATTTTATATTGTTTGGAAAATATAGATATGGAAATTTGGATAGAAAAAAATAAATTGATGATATATTAATACATGTAGGAAAAATTGAAAAAAGCCAACAACTATATTAAAAAAGAAAAGGAAATGTTTTTGTTTCAACCCTTTAAACACTACCAAAATTAATAGTTTTAACTGACATAAATATTTATTGGTAATGTAACGTAATTATTGTTGGTAATTGATTTCTTGACAACCATATGAATGGGAATTGTGAGTTGATAAAACACAATGATTTTTTTTATTCCATTGGCATCGAATCTACCAATTAAAACACCACCTATAGATATACCATTGGAAAGAACTAGTTTAATTCCATCAATATATTTCATTAGTGGGACCATCAGAATATACCATCGGTGATTCCATTTGAATATATCAGTACTTTATTCCACTATTTCATTGATAATAATGGTATTTTAAGTAATCATTGTCCAACACTTTGGATAATAACGACAGAACATTTCGTCGGTATAACCATCAGTAATAGTGATATTTTGAGTAAGTTATGCTCAACTTTCTGTAAAGCACCAACATAATATTCCGTGTGTAATTCTATCACTGCTATTTAGTTTAAAAAAAACATTGAATTGAAAAATAATTTCAATACTATATAAAATAAATTAAAAATCAAAATATATTTCAAATTAGATTAAATTAAGTGCCATTAAAGGAGGAGGAGGGTGGTGGTTGGGACTGCAAGAGATAAAAGGAGGAGGCCACGAACCATTTGGCTCAGTTCAACCATCTTGACATGAAGTCCCATCATCTCATCACGATGTTCAGTTGTCTCCATAGTTTATATGAATATAACCAATTTTAAGAACATTTTGATCATAAAAATATCATTCGCCAATCATAAATTCTCAACTCTAGTGTTAGAGAGTTCATATATCCTATTTCAATTAGGTCCAATGGACGTTCTTACCTTTTACCACACATCCAAATCAAAATCTGGATGGGTTAAGGATTGTCCACATATATTCTCTTTCAAATGATATTATATATTTCCTAAGAATTTTTTTTTAAAAAAGGTAAGAAAAACTTAATGAATAATAGCTTAAGCAAAGGACATTGGAGAATACCAACATTCCACAAATTGATGAATGCAATCATCCATAAACTACGGATGCATCTTAATTAAAAGCTTCATTGGTAATGGATCGTGTCCAATATTCATAGCCTATAAGAGAAAGAAAAAGTGTTATCAGTTGTAGATATTAAGAAAAAACTATAAACAAAAATTATATAACTAAGAAAAAAATTGCCATTCATTTTGCATGTGAAACAAATGACACATAGTTGCCATTTTGTGTGCTAATAGAACATAAAAATGCAGGTTCTATTTGTGCAAACTAGAATGTGAGCTTCGCGTGAAATGTTTGGACGTCACATGCTAAATGTAATATACTCCTTTTCCTTTAAGATGTATGATGACCTAAATTCCTTCAAGGTTGTCAGATTTTTCTAGTTTGAAAACTCTGTTACTCACATATATTTTTTCATACAAATAAATTATTTATCAATAAATAAAAAATAAAATTATGGTATTTGTAAGAAAAATAAAATTACCAATATTGCCAAAATTAACTAGTTGTAACGTGATTTCCCACACTCTTCTTGCAACATCATTATTAGCATTCTCCCAATCAAGTTTTCCCTCGCAGTAAAAGTTTATAAAAGATAAATTTCATTAATTGATAAAGTAAACATATTATTATAATAAAAAAAATTAATTGCATACAAACTTGCGATCTCTATTCAAGATTTTTGGAGATCTAGCTCCATTGAAATAATGAAATCTCCATTTGATGATTTAAAGGTTATTGTTATTGTTCTTGTGACCTTAATATTTGTAAACCTTAAATTTTACTCGCTAAATCAAATTATATTTTTAAAAGTATTTAAACAAATTTAATCCTGATACAAAAAATATAAAAAAACCTACATTGAAAGTCATCATTCCATCATACTAGATACCTTATCTACCTTGCAACGTTGCATTTGATGACCCCACGTCATGAGTTGATGCATGTGCCTTAGGTGCTTGATCATCATCGGACTTGAAAAACTAATAGTCCTTGGAATAATTGTTATCCTGACATTGTGCGATGCATTTTCCCCTTGTCATCTATAAATATTAATGGATATTCTAAATTAAATGGTTCCTATACTTAAAAAAAAATTCAATAACGCCTACCTATATACCTAAGATCTACAAAACTTCAAATACCCATAATATATGTCACAAAAACAATTGTTTTTTTTTTCATTTTCTTCAAATAATTTTGCATAATTCAATTTCATCAAAAAAAATTATGTCTCCATAATAATATTTTTTAAATTAATCTTAAAATTGGAAAAATCTATTATCAAATTGAAGAAACTAAAAAAAAATAATGTCAATAATAATTTAACTAGACAACTTAATTTATCTATTTCATCATTCATAGAACAAAACATTAGCAACTAATAATATTAGCAAAAATAATTCAAATAATACCATTAATAACATTAAAATCATTACTTAATAACCAATTAACACAAAAAGATTTAATTAAAAATAATAAAATAATCACACACTAAAACAATTAATAACTAAAAAATATATGCAAAAATAATGCAATAAGAAGAGAAAAGAAGAGGAGAAGAGGAACGAAGACATACCTTAGACAAATGAAGGAGAAGAAAAAATTAAACAAGGAGAATAATTAAGGATTTGAAGGGTATGCGTGTGCTATAGAGAGAAAGTGAGAGAAGGAGAAAGAAGGGGAGAGATTAAGACGAAGATCTAAAATGCCCATGTGATATTGATATGGTCTTTTACTCAATGTTTACCATTAGAATCATTGATGGATAATATAATAATAAATATTTTATTATCCATCGATGAATTAAATAAAAAAATTCCCTCTTTCACAAGAAAAATAAAAAACCCCTCAAAATATTACCAGCAACATTTTATTCTGTCGAGAATATTTTCATGACCAATAATAACATATCAACAAAAAAACCCTATCAATAATATCGTGTATGATGTTTGAAATGAATAGTTGCAAATGAGAAGGGTAACAATTCCCGTGCCTAGAAAATACTAACAAAATTAATTTGTTGGCAATTTCTTGTGTAATGTTTCCAGCAAATAGCTGCAAGGAGAGAGGGAACAATTTTAGAGTATACTAGAAAATACCAACAAAATTAATTTATCAACAATGTAGTGTGTAGTTGTTGCAGCAAGCAATTGCATGTAAAGGGGAATAGTTCTCATGTACACTATAAAATAGTAACATTATTAATCCGTCGACAATACCATATGTAATGTTTTCAGTGATGTTGAAGAATTTTGATCTATAATATTTTACTTGTACTCTTATCTATCCATCCTTCAGATACTTAATATAATTGAACACATAACGGAATAACATGAATAATAATGTTGGACAATATACATATTTGTCATTGAATAAAATTTTTATATCATTTTCATTACAGTGAAATCAATTAATCAAAATGTGTTTCATCCTCATCTAATGATCCGTCCTTATCCCTATCACAATCTTCGATGTTAATTTTATCATCTTCATTGAATTGTTTATGTCCACTAGAGCTCAAAACATCATTCAATTACCCAGCATCAACATTAATAAAAATACTTTCAGTGATTGAAAATTTTCGATTCTTCTAGCTTGTTAATGGAGCAACTCGATATGGATCAATTGACTCACCAACTTGATAAACATCATGTCCCTGTACATGAACTCATCGTTGTCTTCCTGAACATTCTCGACATAACCCTCGAGTTTGTTTTTCACTTCAGATAACCAATCAACTCTTGAATGATCCTTTCTAAAGGAAGAGGTGTATGTTGTAATCAGCTTATTTGCATTGCTTGACAAAAAAAAAATCATTGATGTTGTAGAGTCTAGATTTGGAATTAATTTTGACGAACCCAAGATGAGAATCTACTCTAGTTCATTTGTCATTTATGTCATATCAATAACATTTGAACAAAAATACTACATTTTGCTCGCATTGATATTGCAATTCAATGACCTCTACAAACTTCCTGTAATAGTCAACTTTAAACTCATTGGAAGTAGACCCTTTGATACAGACCCCACTGTTATATGTCCTTCTACCTTATCCATATTATTTCGAATGAGATACATGTCCATTGATAAAAATACCCGTTGTAGCATTTACCTTTCATTAAGGACCTAAAATTTTGTAAGCATTTCTTCCTAATTTATAAACTTGGTATATGGGATTCAATCAGCTGTGACTTTTAAGACATTAAAAAATGACAATGTTGCCTGTGTGAAATTCAATAATGTATCAATTTATGATATTTGTAAGAAAATAATTATTTCAAAATAACATTGTTTGGTAGTATACTTATCGAATAAAAGGATTCATTTTAGTTGAAAATCATATAATTATATGCTTGCTTGAGTTATGTTGATGACAAATATCTTCTCCAACAATAGTTTTTAGTTAGTGTCATCCAGGATATTAGACTGGGCCTTTAACTTTTGCTTCATATGGTAAATAGGGTAAAGACTCTATTGAGTCAAACAATAATGGAGGGGATATCATCTCAAGTTTATAAATAGTCTGTACAATATTCATTTCAAGCTTCACCAAGTATTGTGTTTGTAACTTGTTAGAAAAGATATCTCTAAAGAAATTACTAATCTTCATGAGTGCATCCCATATGTAACTTGTTAGAGAAGATATCTATAAAGAAATTACTAATCTTCATGAGTGCATCCCATATCCTGTTTGCCAAGAATCCTGATAAGCTAATGGAATGAGTTTGTTATAAACACGTGACAATTATGACTCTTTATTCCATACAATTTGCAATCCTTCAAATTCACCAACTTTCATATGTTTGAGGCACGTCTATTAGGAAAGCACAACCTTTTAAGCCATTTATACACTAGAAGCAATGAATTCTTATCTAGGATGAAAATGGCTTTGGGATTTACAACTTGTTAAATATTATAAACCACCTTCATTTTTTATAGTGACAAAAAAACTGTTCTATCCATTCTAGCCTTGATATTATCTTTGGTCATCCTTTTCATATCCTTAATAGTATTGAAAATATTCTTAAACATCTTCTTTTTTATATGTATAACATCAAAGTTATGACAGAAAAGATTATCTTCTAATAAGGAAGATCCCATAAAATAATTTGCTTTACCAAAGTATGGGTCAAACCAAACCAGGAAACCTCTACTTAGTAAATTGGAAACCATACATAATATCACCATACTCTAACACCATGTGATGTAGTTCTCTAGCTAACAATAGTAGTAGTGCAATATTCCTCTCAACACTTTCAATAAAAAACTCCTTTTCGTTCTTTTTTATACCTGTGATGCATTAGCAAGAATCATCATTGACAATAAAAAAAGATGTTTTGTCATCATTTGTCAACATGAATGTTTTATCTTTTTTCCATATATAATAGACATGCTAGCTTTTCATGCATGCTTTACCTGGAAAGCATTCCATAAGTAGGAAAGTCATTGATAATCCACATCAAAACTATCTTCATTTGATAATTTTATTTTCTCAATACATCACAAGTCAAAGCCTTAGGTGACCACAGTTGCTTGAACTTATCAATCGACAATCAAAGAATAACATCAATGTTATGGTCTCATACACATCCTCGATGGGTTATATACCATGAAAATCATTAACAAACAAGAATAAGATGTGACAAATGACCCGAATGAATTGAGTTTATCTGTATATAAACCAAAATGCATATTTTGTTTCCACTACAAATTTAAGGAGCACATGGTTATAATATTTCTCGCTTCATCATCAAATTGGTGCAACATCACTCTTTCAACTGCATTATGTGAACAATGTTATGTCTATGCTTAACAGTCTTTGCTAACATGAATAACCTCTACAATTTAGGTGTGAATAGGAAATATCTAATCTTTTTATGTGCAATAAGAGCTCATCCCTGTCAATCTTGTGCTTATAAAAAGGATACCCATATGTTTTGCGCGATCAACTTTGTATTGTCAAGGTAGTACAATATTTAGAAGTTTGGACACATGTTACTTTTCTAGTATCATAGCCAAAGGAATTTAATCATGGATTTGACAACATAAAATTTCTCTTTCAACTTGTTCTGACTAGATAAAATGATTCTCACGCATTCAACAATTCTATCATAATCAACCTGACTCATTCTATAATATGACCTAATGTTGAACACATGAGTAATAACTAATAATTTATTATAATTTTGCAACAATCCCTTAATAGTTCATCATAGTCTTTTATTAGAAGATCAAAAAACCTTGGTTGCGTCTGTATTAGGTTCTTCATCTATGATTCACCTATAACACTCTAATTAATTATCGCATCCATAGCCATATTCCTATAAAAATTATTATTGGCATCTATAACTCCATGCACATTGTTAGAACTAAAAGTTGAACCAACAATCCTTTCTACCAAATCTCGTGAGGAACAAATTTTTCTTCGTGTGCATACCAACATAAATAGTCCTTCATGATCCCTTTTTATAGAAGATGCATCATTACAACATTAACATCGATAAATGTTATGTTTTTGCAACTTTTACATGGACATCAAATACCCCTACTAATGTTTCTCAAATTAGATATTGCATAGTTAATAAAAAAAAAATGGATGCAAGGAAAATCACCCTCTAGAAAGCGCACTTTATGGGTCTAAGTGAGAAAGTAAAACTCCGACTATCTTAAGCTCTTACAAGGGATGCACAACCTGACTTGAACTCCAGACATTCTATACAGATCGCAAGCTCTCTAACATCATGTAACACCCCTTAGGGACCTAGTTAGTAAAATCCTAAATCCCATTGTAGTTATCCATCATACGCAAACCTTTGGGTGATTCATGATATATCTATGAACAAACATATATACAATAATCATGTATTAATTAAATATATTAACTAAACAAACACAATTTTACATATTCTAAAACAAGCCCTAACATGAAAACATCATACATCCATAAAATAAATTTATATCATAAGAAAATAGTGAAAGAAATAGGAAACAGCCAAACAAAATCAATGTACTTCAAAAATATGCAAAAAAAAAATAATTAAAACATCCAAATTAAATTTTAAAAAAATATGGTAGATTTGCTTACTTAAAGTGGAGAATCCTAAAAAATATTGAATTAGAATACAAATGCTCATGAACATAGTGTTATGGTTGCTAAATTTCTTGTGAGAGGTTGAATTATAATAAAATTGGGGGGAGATGGTGGTTAGGGATTGCAGAGAAGAAAAATATAAAAGGAGGGGAGAGAGAGATAGAGATAGAGATAGAGAGGGTTGATGATTAAGTCATAAATTAAATAATTACCAACAGATTTACTGACAAACTGTATTCATTAGTAAACCCGTAAGCAGTTTTGTCAATAACAATGTCATGTCATCATAGATATTTGAATCCCACTATAATTTTACCCATCAATTAGAAGGTATTTACCAACACAATATATTCGTTGGTAACTCCATAGGTATTTCTATTGGAAACAATGTCACGTCATCATATATCATAAGTTTTTGAATCTCACTGTAATTCTTTTTGTGTGTACCACTGATATTTATCGATGGAACCATTCTATTAATAATATTGTTTATAAAAGACCAGAGACAATAATTGTCAGTAAATACCTACAAAAATGGCAACGATGTTATGTCAATAATATTATCAACTGAATACTAACTAAAAAAATGTCATCAATATTTCCATATAAACTAACTAATTTTCTAGTAGTGAAACTTGTATTTGAATGTTCATAATAATATAAAACCTTTTTTCAATTACCGCTTCACATAAGAAAGGAAAAGTAAGACTATGGTGTGATGGTAGAGGGTTTGCGATCTGCAGAGTAGATTTTGAGTTCAAGTCAAGACGTGCATCTCTTATAAAAGTTTGGGATTATCGAGGTTTTACTCTCTCGCCAAAACCCATAAAATACACTTTCTAGGAGATGAAGTTTCCTCACATCCATAAAAAAAAAAAAAATTATATCATGGTTAATTACTGTTCGAATATAAGAACATAATTAATGAAGAGGAATTCAGAATCGAAACAAAATATTGTCTTTGAATTAGCCGTTGTACTGGAAAAAATTCAACGGAGGTTAGCAAAAGAAGTAAAAACAAATCATTGTTTTATGCATGTTAAGATTATCCCTCTTATATGTTAAAATTATTTTAAAATGAGTCATTCTCAAAACTTTACATACTTTTATCTATGTATTATATAATTTAACCTTTGAAAAAAAAATCCAATCACCTAATAATTCATCTGTCAAAAAATTGCATCGAAGTTGACAGATTTGTTTTTATATAAATTTCAATATTTCCTCGTCAGAGACCCATCTTATGCGCTGAGATGAATAGATATGTTCACATCTTCATTGAGTTTGCATATATAAAAGCTTTTTAGACATCACCTTTAATCTTAAAATTTAGACTAGGAATCCTTTTTATATGTAATTACCTGAGGAAATGTTAGAAATGTCAATCATGAAATATCCACTTCCCAAAAGGTCCACATATCAGACATACGTGAAGATTTTCGCTTCCACGAAGCATCCAAAATAGCTTTGATTTTGTAATTGTTGTCTAAACCACCGAATGAAGCCTCCCTCAGTTACCCAAATCAAAGAGGGTTAAGCTTCAACAGCATGGAAATATTGTGAGGATTGCAATCGATCTCTACTGATCAAGTTTGAAACGCAAGTATTGGGTAATGTTTGTTGTGTCACTCTTTAGTCACCACACTAACTTTTCAGTTTCATTTCAGCCCGCATCAATCATTGTTTCTTACATCTTCTTTTTAATGGGGGGATAATGGAAACCACAGAACAAGAAACATACAAGTGCCTACTGCCCATGCATTAATCTGGTGAAGGGGTTATCTTGGTCGTGTTTTTCCACAGATCACGACCAAAATAATTACTGTTTGCTGTTTCTCTAGTGCCAACGGGCATAACTTTTCATAAGAAATCTCAAAATCATAAGTTACAATAGTCATCTCAATCTTTTGTATTTGCGATCATCAAATTATAGAATATTAATCTTAATTCATTCAAAATAAAATTATCATTTAGAAATATGCTGTTAACTAAAAACAAAATACTTATATTATATTTATAATAAAAATTAAGTTTATGATACTGATTAAATATCAAGAAATATATATAAAAAATAATTGTATCTTTTATAGTGTTAAAAAATTCTTGTATATAAAAGAAGAAACAATTATTATTCATGTACTTTCTTCAACTGAAAAATAGTGGAAAAATTAAGGAGAACCTCTAAATATGTTTTCCAGATTTATGGATACAGAAATATTACATTTCAATAAAAAAAAAAAAAAAAAAAAAACTCTACATTTCCTTTTCTAACTCTAGCTAGAGTATATTCAATTTTTGAACACCCTCTTAGTTTTTTTTTTTCACTCTAAAGTTTCGAGAGTTTCTCAGTTTTTATTTAGCTACCACCACCGGCTTTAGCATTTTCCTACAATTGTTTTTTTTCTTTTTTCCTCATTTTTGTCTACAATAATCCACATATATAACACTCTTTTATGAGTTTTTGTGTTGCAATAGAAGTTTTACATAGATTGCCAAAACATTACTCAGAGTATTGAGTGAAAGATCAAGATAGCAGATTTATTAATAGATTGAAATAAAACATGCACTAGTTATCTGTTCATTCTTAAAATAATTTTAAATTTGATGGCTACATCCTTAGTCTGCATGTTTTTTGGTGCTGTCATGAAAACCCGTATTATTCAGAAGATTCTTTTATATCTTCGTTGGGTTCAGATTTAAATTACAAGCTTTTCCTGTTTTAAATATTCAAATATATACGCATTCCTAAGGAGTGGCATTTCCAAAAATAACTTTTCAGAAGCAAGAATCAATATTATTTTATTTTTATCAATAATTAAAAAATTATTTTATAATAAAAATGTGCTCAAACAAAATAAGAAATAAAATTTATTTTGCAGATTTTTGATATTTGAGTATAAAACAATTCATAGTTTTAGTTTGCAGTGTGAAGAAATATGGAAATATGAAAATATCGGATATGGAAATGTGATGAGAGTCAAATGCAGATGCAGCAGATCATGCTAGGATCATTATGCCGAGATATTTTCTCCCAGAATTCATCACGCCATTTACTTAATGATTCCCATATTCGCTGCACATAAATCATGCATATATATATATATAGTAAGAATCAATAGAATTAATTCTGTAATATGTGTAATGCCTATTTAAAGGCAAGAACAATATCAACAATAAAAAGCAAGTTCAATATTCCCACATGGTATTAGAGTCTTCTATCATTATGGCATCTTCTTCATCAAGCCAAACAATATCTTCTACTTCTCTTGAGATTTCACTCCCGAAATCACATCTGCCTCATATCTCCATCAAGCTAGCTTCAAACAACTATCTTTTGTGGAAAGCATAGGTCATTCCTGTTCTATATGGTTATGTTCTTGTTGGATACATGAAGGACGAAGTGCCCTGCCCAGAATCAACAATCACTGGTGAGAATGGTGAGTTGCAAACAAATCCCGCTGCAACAATGTGGTTGCGTATTGATCAATTGATTTTTGGATGGATCAATAGTTCCCTATATGATAGACCTCTTTCACAAGTCATTAATAGTGAATCCTCGAATGATGCCTAGTAGGTATTAGAGACACTTTATGATACTCACACTCGAGATAATATACAACAAATAAAGGCAAATTACAATCCCTAACAAAAGGTACTTCTTCATTGGAAGATTATTTACACAAAGCAAAATATTTGGCTTTGTCTCTTTGTGGTGTAGGAAAACCAATGAATGATGATGAATTCATCATTTGTATTCTTCGAGGATTAAGATATGAATTTGATCGTAACTTATTTGTTTTCATTACAACTATTAAATATACACATCTTTTCTACAATCAAAAATCACGAATAACTATTTATTCTTTGATTTCTATATTTTTTATTAACTAATCTTGTAATTTTGATACCAAGTTTTTGATATTCTTAGTTACCCATTCTTATCGAATAACTAAGCAATACCGATATCAAATTCATTTGATATCATCATTTATATCTACACGATACCCAACCAAGTTAATAATAATATCAAAATTGTTTGATATCATTAGTTATTATCACATGATAAAATAGTCAATCTATATAGATGTCGCGACAACATTTTCTCCATTCCTAGAGGGGAGAACCACGGGCGATAAAAGGGAACTGTTTTATAGTTGCAAAATTAAGACTATAATTCTTGGGAGTTGCTACCTAGTATTGAGATCACTAAGAAACTTAATGGTTTGCGAGAATAAAGATACTTAGTGTGCAGGAAGAAAATGCATCATCCGTAATGCACCTTACCTAAGACAAGTTGTATTATTGTTTGATTTTTTTTCTAAGTCTGTTTTTTATTTATTGGTCTTTTCTAAGGTTTGAAATAGATCTCTTTTCATGAGAAAGTCTCTACCGTATTGGGAGTCAAAAACCAGATCATTCTAAAGTTTAAAAATATTTATACTATAGTAAAAGAAAACCTCTTTTTTTTATTTGTTTTACTTTACAATGTAATTTTATACCATGATAGCTAAAAAAATAATTGTTAATTTCTTTGATATTTTGTCCAAATCCCAACAAATAATTATAAATTGGTTATGATATCCATTTTTCATTCAAAACATGTAAAAGATGCAAAATATAATTTTTTTTATGAAAACATGCTTGGAAAAACCTTGGAATCCAGTTATATAAAAAAAACACTTTTTTTAATTAAATTTTTATATTATATTTAAAAAAATAAAGAAAAAAAATTCAAATTGGACCTGGTCTACATAAATGGGTCGGCCCAGTCAAGTGGGCCCTATTGGACTTGGGTTAGGCTGAGAATAGGTCCATCCTAAAGTTAATAGGGAAAAAACAACATTGTTCACGTAGCGTAGTAGCTAGGGAGGTTAATCGACAATAATGAGAGGCTCAACTATTACTACCGTCAAATAGAGGATCGAGGTGATTCTTCCTATGGTGCTAACATAAAAAATGATGGTATGTGGTGGCCGAGAGGAGCATGGAAGCTGGCTAGTCTATCCTTGAGCTTGTTGTCATTGCATTGATGGCGTTGGAAAACAAGGTTGGATTGGTGTAGGTGTTGCTGGTAAAGAGGAGAGACTGACAATGCTGAAGGGGAAGGTTGCTTGTGCTTGTCAAATTGGGCTACTACTAGAGGAGAGAGGGAGCTACCACTGATTATATAGAGAGAGACCACTACCGAATGAGACGAAGAGAGAGAGCTACCACTGCATGTTCTATCGGAGTCGAGGAGGAGGGACAATGGTTGTTTGTTGTTTTTTACATGGGTTGGCTGAAATCCTCTCATGTTTATGTCTATGTTCATCCCTCGTCTATAAATTTGCTCAAATTTTCCTAGTTATTCGCTCCTTCCTCTCTATGCATGGTGTGGTCAATGCATTTATAGGCGAAGGAGGCAAATCTTTGGTTGCCCATGGTGTGCAGTGATAAGTTGCCTCCTGCACTGTTTAGGTGACTGAACAATATAGTCACTTCTACAGGATTCAAGATATTTGAGAGAAGATATAAATGTATTTTGGTCTCTCGATTTATAATTTTTCTAATTATACCCCCAATTGGATTTAAACTTGTAATTTTGTACAATTATATCCCTGTCAGAATTTCAATAGCAACCATAGCTTTGTATGTCGTTTTTATTTTGGTCTTTAGTTTTCGATTAATGCGATTTGACCCTCAATTGACCATTAAACTCCCAATTTTCTTCAACTTGGCCCCTGACTTCGCATAATTGGCTTAGAAAAATATAATTTGGTCTCTGAAAATTCTAATATTCTCAATTGAACTTAGATTAAGCTCAAGAACTTGATTTTTCATTGATTAAACCCTTAATAAAATTAATTTGACCAGTTTAAAGTATAAATAAGTCATTGCACTTAATTAAATCCTTCAATTGGACCCTAAATTAATTTTTAAACATAATCATACTTTCAATTGGCCTATGATTGAATCAAATTGGCCTATAAAAAAAATATAATTATGATTTTGAACTTAATTTTATGCAAATTTATCTAATAATAAATTATTTTAGCCTTGAATTTGTATTTTCCTTCATTTTTTGTACAAAAAAGGTACAATCAGGCTCTCTAAGACGCTCAAAATTTTCACCTTGATTTTTCTACCAACAATTAACCTTTTTTTTTTTTATTGCTGTTATTTTTATTTTATTTTGGATAGATTTCAAAGAATAATTTAGAAATGACTTATAACAACTTATACCAATTACCTTGGTATCATTAGTCATCAAACCCATAAATGACTAATCAATTTCCATCCCAGTGTTTTCTTTCTTTAAACCATGTCGATATTAATGTATTAACAATTATATCTTTAACCTCACTCATTTGAAAAGGTTAATCAAATTCTTTTTCTCTATGATTTTTTCTCTTAATTATTGGGATTTGTCGATGACAATTAGATTGACACCATTAGCTCCTATGATATGGTTAGTTAATCAATCGTCTTTCCTCTTTTTTGTTTTTTTCTTTTTTCTTTTTTCCCAAATCCATATAACTTAATTAATAATACAACATTATTTAACACCACAATAAATAATAAAGCATCTACCTATAGGGTGGAGTCCCAATACCTGCTTTAGACTCAGTTGTGGCTACTTAAGTATACCATAGTAATTCTATACTATTTCATCCTCTATTCTTCTAAATTAAAATTCAAGTTTTAGTTTCAACATAAAGATTCCCATCTTATATATTACATTACAAGTTAAACATCATATATATATATATATATATATATAAAATGAATACCCACATTAATGCATGCATCATAACTAAGAAATTTCAAACAAAATTAATAAACAAAAATCATGCAATCTTCAAAGTAGTCAGAAAACCGCTAATAAATTCAGAGCTGTGCCATAACATCCCATCATCACCCAACAGAGAGCACAATTACTATTACACCAAGATGGAACCAATCAAACTACATAGCCTCCCTACTGTCAATACACATGCCTCATTCTGTCTCGCCCAACAGGATGCCGATCATCTCGCCCACGTTCAATGTACATATCCTGTCTAAACTCTTTTGGTGGTTGGGCTCCCCTAATTGGTGATCTGCTCCTATCTCTCCCGTCACGTCCCCATTTGCCATGTTGAGGAAGTGGAGGTGGAGAGGGTGGCCGCCTCTCAAACCCTTTCCTTTCATTGAAAAGGCCATCCCTTCCACGTTCTTTATGACCCCAGTCCATTGGCACAGGCCTATCAAATTTGTTCCTCACCCTGTACTCATCATCTGGATAATCAGACCGATCCCTCCGCATATCATGGTCAGTAAACCTGCCTCCTTGCCTGGGAGGTGGAGGAGCACCAGGCCCAAAATCTCTGGGTCCATCTCTGGCCCAACCTCGAGGAGGAGACCTATAGGCATTCATGGTCCTGCCTGGAGAAAGATCCAAAGGAGGAGCAGGAAAGCGTCTTGGAGGAGCATGTGGAGGTGGAGGGCCAGGATAACCCCGCCGAGGACTCCCCCCAGGTCTATATCGAGGCTTCTTGCAGTTGTTACAGTACTCTCTCCTTGCAAAGTTCAGGTTGCCACATCTGAGACAGGAAAAAATAGCATAAGATTAGAAGGCACACAATCTCATGGTATCATAAGAAGCATGCTAGAACAAAGTCTACTGTTAAAATGTAAAACCTTTTCTTTAATCACTAATTTGAAAAGAAAAAAAATTGACGACAAGCTTACAAAGGATCAGAGCAGATCCAGTCGCCTTCCCTTGGGCGTACATTTGGATTATTCCTACTCATGCCCTCCCCTCTAAGTGGCCCTGGACCAAATCCAGGTCCATCAAAACCTCTGCCAAGTGGTCTGCCGCCACCTCTTCCTCGAGCATAGGGGGGTGAAGAATCTCGAAACCTACCACGATCCCTCCCATTGCTAAAATCACGACCTCGAGGTGGGGGGCCTGAATTATCAAAATCAGAACTGTATCTGCGATCTGCATCCCTACGACGTACAGGAGAACCAGAACCTGCACGAAGTCTATATCCTGGAAAAAAACCAGCAAGGTCTAAAGATGAGCAACCCCCGAAAACAAGGGAGAAATTTTGTTAGTGCAAAGTAGCAATGCTAGCCGCAGATTTAACCCAGAAACTGTGAGAATTCAACATAATTGCAATGACATTAATCATCAGGCAGGGCATCTCCCCATAGAAAGTGGAATAAAAGGAGACATCAAGCATCGGAGAATAAGGCATTTGCATGATAAAGTTCTGTTGCTATCTCACAGAATGATAGCCCACGTTATATTGAATACAACTGGAGCAGGAGATGACTAAAACCAATTACTTGAAATCACCACAATCTATATATGAGAACAAATGAAGTCCAGTTTTCCTACTATTCCCAACTATTTCATCAGCAACAACATCCTTAAGGATGTGTTTCTAGACTAAGCACTGAACTACCAACACCAATACATTTTATCAGGAGCAGCCATAACTTCACAATAACAATGGGAATGAAACCTTGTATCCAACACAGACCATCAAAACCCAATCACAAGTGTCCCAGGAAGTTCAGTCAAAACATGCTTCAATAGGATCAGCAAGACCAGGTACTCCACCAGTAGAAGACACCAAGGTTCACAGTAGCCAAATAATTCACAAAATCAAGTAGCTACCAATTAGTCCAATTATCTTCAGAAACCAGTGTTTTATTAGAAACAGTTATACAATGCATGTTCCTATCAACCACAGTATCCCATAGCTTAAGGTAGAAGGTGAAGCCATTACAACCAGCCTTAACACAAAATGATACTTTTTATGTCCAATCTGCCACTGGTTAATACTTGCCCCATACAGCCAATTAAAGTTAATTCGAAATCAGAACCCAATGGAGACCAGCACCCAAGATTTTAAAGAGGCATGCAGCAACTTCCCAGACTAAATCACCAATAAAACAAAAACTAAACAGCACAACAGAGACTACAAAAATGAGATAAAAATAGAATTCCCCAGTTCTTATGGACTTCAGACTTGATGTAACAATACTGAAAAGTAGAATTCCTTAACAGCTACTAAGGTCCATTCAACTCGACCTGATTCAACCATCCAGACGTTGAGGAGTAAATTAAAATAATGAAATCCCAACCAATCAAGCCACTGATTCTTGTAACAATAATTCTGACACAGATTCAGATACCTTCTAGAATATACCAGTTACCAGGAGTTTACCACCAACTAAAAAAAAGGAAAAAGTGAGCCAGATACCCGTCAATTAGCTGCAGTATTTCCAGGTGTCGAAAGGAAGCCTGCACACTTGATCACACCCAAAACATACCAGCCCCATTGTCCCTTACAACTTTAAATCATGGTTCTGTTCCAATTGATAATGGTGGTATCCATAAAAACTCACAGACCATGTTGCCTCTCAATTATCCTTATGAGAAGACAGCTTGTACAGGGCAATATTTGTTTTCCCCACACTATACAAAACCATTTTTTTAAGTTCCCCAACATACTTTCCAGCAAAATGAAACAAGCATCCGATGAGTTCCCATACCACTCAAAATAATGACAGTTGCATTTCCCATAAATATATTGACCATAATAGAAAGACCAAATCCCCTGAGATCATGATCCAAGACTGCACTCACACCAACATGCCTTCCTCAAGACCCAAGTTCTTGCAGGCAAGCTGTAACACACAACAGCAAAATTTACTTGCAATTCGACACTCATATGGTAGTAGACCAAGAAGCTCGACGTGAAATGCAATGAGTGGGGCAAAAAGTACTTTGGTGTATAAATAGACAAACTTGTTGAATGAATACTGTATGACCAAACTGACTGCCTGATATGATATTATATCTGACACTTCAGAAATTTAAAAATATAACAAAATCTCAAATGCTGACACAAAACCTTCGAAAATATTCTAACTAATAGAGCAAAAAAAAATCACATCAAAAGAGGAGAAATATAAACCATAGTGTTATGAGAACCGTTTCAACTTCTAAAATATAGAGCAGGTTATTCAACATAAGAGAAGCAAATTGCAAAAGGAAGTTGATTACTATTTCTCAGTGAAGCCTGGCCATATATTGTACAGCCTCTCAACCAATTGTAGAAGAAAAATAGATCTATTATTGATCCCATTCTTGTCTCTTATTGTTCCAAAATAATTCAACCCGCAATACAAGATACTCATTTTCATGGGCATGCCATGGATCCTGTACAGAATGTAAGCTCGGAGGTTCCTTTTCAGTTATAAATTTTAGTGACAATACTTGTAATAGCATACACTTAAGCCTCAAAAAGGTAAAGGTAATGGCATCATTATATTCAAAGTTTAAGTTTATAATGCAGTAGCATGCTTAGATATAGTCTCCACCCACATTCAAAACCTATCTTAAGCAAAAGCTTGCATACTCTAAAGGTATCCAATATGCAATTGAACAACAACCTTTTCATGGTCATACTTCTACTCTTCTCTTCATCGTATATGGGATGATCTAGATCAAACTCTATATTTGATATGCCATTTTAGCAGGCAAAACATAGTCTATGGAAAAACTTTTTTTTTTATTATTATTTCTGGTATCTTCAACACTCTACCTAACCTCTGGAAAGTTAAATGAGATTACAACATTCACTTACAGGATTAATTTTTACTTGAATCATCACATAATAAACAAACACTTGGTATCACCATTTTAATGCCCAAATATTTTAACATGAGCTAGAAGGATAGTTTAACCATACCCAAATCCAATCATCCACTGTAAATTTTCCTGCAAATTAATCATTTGTAAGCTTAACATCAAACTGTGAAATGATACCACCTCAACATTCCACTATCAACTTTTATGAAAGCATCAAGCAAAGCATACACAGGATTACAAAATTAAACTGAGCTCCGCCCAGAAACGTTGCTCAATTAAACAGACATGCTCTCATTCTATGAGATACAAGCTAGATTCCAAATAGTTAGTATTAGCTTCGTTATCATTATCAGAAGATTTTACACGTAATTAAACGAAGATTTCCATAAACTAAGCAATAAAAGGTGCAAATCTCAACCTAAAATAACCAATCAATTTCATTCATGCCTTGAATCGTATTATTATATGGAAAACTTCTCCTCAGATCACTCCAACTCTTCAAACAAATAATTCATAAAATAATCAAGCAACAAAAAAAAAAACTTTCAGAATCCTTGTTCTAGAGCTGAAAATAAATCTACATCCAGTCGGATCATTATAATATGGCTCAAATAACTCTACTACTCCGATCTAGGGTTTCAAAAAAAGAAAAAGAAAAGAACTTCACGTATATGAATATTAATTAAACTAACAGTAGAACAAAAATAAAACACGAACAGGCTAGAATTCAGAGGAAAAAACCGAACCAGGATCGTCAGAGTATCGATCGGAGCGAGAATAAGATGGAGGTTCACGGCGGACCTCGCCAGGCTCGTAATCGCTACCACCAGTACGTCCTCCACCTCCGGCGGCATCACCTCCATCGCTGACGGATGGACGCACAACGAGGCTGCTAAGGAGTGGCTGGTGATGCTGTGTCGTCTGGTCCTTGTCTCTGGACCCCATCGTCTCTCTCTCTCTCTCTCTCTCTGAGTATGAAGTAGCAAGCGATTAAGCAAGCGCGTTCCTGTCTGACTTTATGAACCCTAAAGAAGTGACGTCGGATAATTGGTTTTGTTATATGTTTTGAGGAGATGGTCTTTCAATGTTGCGTAATTTTTTTTGTTGCCTTGTCAGCCTCTTGTGGTTAAATTTTGCAGTAATTTATGCTCGCTTCCGAATCCTTGTTGTGATTTGACTCGCTCGCTTTCCAGCCCGGACTTCGGTTGTTATTATTATTATTATTACCATCATTATCACCATCATCGTATTATCATCATATCCTTCAGATCAATGCAGATGGAGCACTACCCTGGGCTATATAAATGGTGATTAAATATATTTTTTTTATTGTAATTAATAGATCATCATATCCTTCAGATCAATGCAGATGGAGCAGTACCCTGGGCTATATAAATGGTGATTAAATAGATTTTTTTATTGTAATTAATAGATTATCTACGTTTCATAATTATGGCACTCACAGCAACAGCAAAAACTAATGTCTTCAAATCACGCTAACAAACATAAAGAGTATTTATTGGCTGTAACAAAATGGCCAAATGACTGTTTTGTCCTCAAATAAACATTTATATGCTAGTTTATTCTACAAATTATAAAAGTTTATAGCAGGAAGAGAAGAGGAAGATCACAAATAGGTACACAATACACTGACGAAAAGGTTGACACATTTTTTTTCAATATTAAATCACAATCACAAAAGTAATTTAGTACTAAAGTAAATTTAAGTAACCTTATAGTAATATGATTCATTAAGAATCACATGAAAAATATATATATATATATATATATATATATATGTAAATCCTATTTAACAAATAATAAAAGAGTTTCCTGTCTATTTCTCAATTAAATGACATCATTAAAACACAATAAGATCCCTTGAGTTAGGATGGTGAATATCAATTAAGATAATTTGATGCAAATTAGTAGACTTAATAGAGCTACAAGTAATAAAGTTGATATATTTATTGGCTTGTATAATTACCTTGAATTTAGACACCAATACTATTAAATATAAGTCACCACCAAATATAAGTCCCCAACTCTTTGTTGAGTGTTTAGACTGGTAGTGATTGGTATATGTATCATCCCGCTACTTGTTAAACCCCCATATCGCTTTTATGAAGGTGATCACTAGGACAACAAAAGACCCTCTTTAGAGATCTAGTAGTAAACTTACCTCACATAAAGGAACTAGAACCTATCATTAGAGTGTATGCTCCATGATATCCTTTTTACACATAAAGAAAAAAGTCTAAATAGAATTTTAACTTACAGGTCTTGTGAATAAAATGGTCACCACTACTAAACTTTCTATCATGGAATATGGGAAAAATTTTTAATTGTCACAATTGACTGAAGGAGACTGTATTAAGAGCGATGCTAAAAGGATATCACCAATCAAGAATTTGAATAGCATCATGAATGAGGTGAACAAGTTAACGACTCATTTTCAGGATGTGGATAAGGATGCATTCTTTGGAAATATGGACACCTGATGGAGATTGCCAAGGTATAAGTTTTAAGCCTAGCGGTGCGAGCTCTAGTTCACTTTTGGGACCTAGACTACCACCGATTTTCTTTTGGGAGCTTAGATTTATGTCCTACCATGGAGGAATATGGGATGTTGACCGAATTTCCAAAAGATCTGTATAGAATTTATTTTCCTTTGAGATCTGACAAGATCATCCTGGAATTGTCAAAGTTGCTTATAACCTCCGACTTGGAAAGATTTTTAGAGAAGAATGTCGTTGGTCTGAAATGGAAGATGTTAGAATTTGAACTAGAAAAGAAGTCCGGATCAAAAAAGGAGAGACTGATTGCCTTAGGCATATTTGGCCTTGTGTTGTTCTCAAGTGAAATAGGTATAATAAGCTTAGAAGCTGTTGCTGCTTATGTAGAATATGAGAATACTCAAGTCAACCTAGTGACCTCTATTTTGACTGAAACCATCATAACACTTAACCATTGTCGAAGAGCCGGGAAAGGAGCAATGTGATGTTACACACAATTGTTGTATAGATGGATGGTTAGCCATATTGAAACGAAAAAACCGGTTTTAAATATTTTTTGGTGGTTTAACCAAAAATCTTTGGAGATAATGAAAGAAGAAAAATGGGGAGATCTAGACAACCAAGGTTGGGTAAAGAAGCTAGAAATTTTACCCAGTAGTGGTTTCAAATAGAGAGCCTCTTGGGTCAAGGCGGTGAATGTCCTAATGAGTTATGGGCAGCGATGTTGGGTTCCATTGGTAAGGATTACCGGCTATGTGAGTTATACTCCTGTTCTCGTGGTAAGACAACATGGGGGCATGCAATTTATTCTGAGGACTAAGGGAATGAAAGTAGTTATGCAAGTTATGCTTAGTTTTATGGTTTGTTTAAGGATCCCGTTGCACAAGAAGTTTTGGAGGTCATTAGACAAGATTGGAAGCATCTAGTTTTGCTGGAAATAAAAGGTTTGGAAGTGTAAACACCCAAGAGAAAATATATTTATATTGTAAACACCAAATATATATATATATATATATATATATATATATATATTAAGGCTGAATGAGTTTGTCGTTGCCAATTTCGTGATGGGGCAGGAAATTGTAAAGGGATTCGACCAATGTCAAAATTCCGTAGTTAATTTGCAATGGGGTTGTAAATCCCGGGAAATAAATGTAAGTGTTAAATTAAAAGAGAAATAAAATAAATTGAGGGGAGGGTGAAATTGAAATATATATATATATATATATATATATATAAAGAAGAAAGAAAAGAAAGGGGACATTTTAAAATGGGGGGAGATAAGTTGGGAGGGTTAGAGAGAAAAGAGAGAAGAAGGGAGTTGTGCTCCGACAGCCATATCTCTGCCGTCCACCGTTGGATTAGGCTGAGTTTTGGATATGTTGGGAAGCTCACTATTGTCTAGCATCTTACCGGAGGGATTGTAATTATCTGCCGCCGTTTGAGAAACCCGATCATCTGAAGATTTCTGGAAACCCCTCAAACCCGTCGGAGTCGCCGGACAGTCCCTCCACCTTCCACCGTTGGATTGCTCTGATTTTTTGGTAAGTTGTATTTCATTATACTACCTACACGATGACCGTAGGGATTTTAAATATCTCTTACCATTTGAGAGATATTGCATTTTGAATGAATTCTGGAATTTGTTGAGACTCTTTTCAAATGTGTTGCGCTGTCGACTGAGTTCAGAGTTTTCATACCGTTGGATCAAGCTTATTTTTGAGTGTTGTGTTTGCCTTGGTTGTTACTACATATTCACCAAAGGGATTCTCCTGGGTTTTCTCCGTTACAGGTGAGTGTTCTTTTGAAGAAAATAGCAAAATCTGCTTTCTTCTTCCAGTCAGAGCAGCCTGCTATTTTCGCTTCATTTCACCGTTGGATGAAGCTGAAATTTGGGTATGTGGTGCTAATGAGTGTGATTAATGTTCTGAACGGTGGAGATGAGGAATTGACAGTCCAGCAAGGAGATATGTATGTTGAACAGTAGCTCTCCAGTTTAAGGTCAGTCTCCGGTTTAATTCCAATATTGGTAGATCTAACCGTTAAAATGATCTGAAATTTGGGCAGGTGTTGCATGTGTTGTTGATATACAATTTCACCGTTGGGATTTGACATTGTCTGAGTGAATTGTGATTTATTACTATTACAATTACTGCTGGGTGCTGTCTTGGCAGCATTGTTTTTGGGTGTTTTGAACCAAAAATGCATGCTGTTTTTATGCTTAAATTGATATATATTTGGCTGAAAGTTAATATGGGTTTAGGCCGAAACTTGTTGAAAAGTTCGGGTAGAAAATGTATGTTTTCAGCTTGTGAATTATCATGGAAGATTTTGTGTGTTGAACTGAAAATCTATGCTGAAATGCATGGGTATTTTTCTGAGAATTTGCATGCCGAATTATGTATTTCGCGGTAAATTGCGACTCGCTGCCGAAGCTGCATTATGAACATATGAACTCTTGAAATGAGTGCAGTGACGGATGTAGGCCGAAATGCAAGTGTACTGATTTATGACCCTTGATGTCGCAGGTGGTGCGGTTGGGACTGGATCATCTGCAAGTCAAGCACAATCCACTAGTGGAACAGGTAGGTGATTTACACCTCTCCTTTTTATATGACACGTGATAGGTCTTTTAATTTGAATTTTATACGAATACGATGAGATATATATATATATATTAGATTGTTGCATGCTTGAATGTGGATCACCGATTGATTAGCTACGGCTAATAGCATCCGAAAGGATGGTCGGGATAATGATTGATTTGCTTCGGCTAATGACACCCGAAAGGATGGCCGGAATCAACGCTTGATTAGCTACGGCTAATGGCATCCGAAAGGATGGCCAGGATAAACACTTGATTAGCTACGGCTAATGGCATCCGAAAGGATGGCCAGGATAAACGCTTGATTAGCTACGGCTAATGGCATCCGAAAGGATGGCCGGGATAAACGCTTGATTAGCTACGGCTAATGGCATCCGAAAGGATGGCCGGGATAAAAAAAATTGATTAGCTACGGCTAATGGCATCCGAAAGGATGGCCGGGATAAACGCTTGATTAGCTACGGCTAATGGCATCCGAAAGGATGGCCGGGATAAAAAAATTGATTAGCTACGGCTAATGGCATCCGAAAGGACGGCCGGGAAAAACATTGATTAGCTCCGGCTAATGGCATCCGAAAGGACGGCCGGGAAAAACGTTGATTAGCTCCGGCTAATGGTATCCGAAAGGATGGCCAGAATAAATGAGTGATTAGCTCCGGCTAATGACATCCGAAAGGTTGGTCGGAACAAAAGAATGTTAGTTCCGTTTAATGACGTCCGGAAAGAATGGTAAACCTGAGATATGAATGTCTTTATTGAATATACGGAGTGATGATATTGTTGCTCGAAAAAGAGAAATGGAGTACCTATATTTCTACAATCGAATTGCTTTATGTATATGCAGAAATTCCTACATGCCAGTGTATCTTTTAATCGATAGATCTTTTGGTCAACATTATTTTAATACCATCATTAAGTATTTGCAATTCATTAAATGTTTATACTGCTGCAGGGATGTCACAGCCACGAGAGGGCTAGGGAACCTAATACAAAGGAACCTATCTTTGCAAAGAACCATGTAGATTGTATTCTAATTTAAGATGTGTTTGGGCTGAAGTAATGTACTGAATACTTAATTTGTTACCAGACCCTTTTGTGAACGTTTGAAAATATCACTAGTAGATTAAGAACGTAAACTCATAACCATGTATGTATACTTTTAATCTAAATCTTTAGTTGTGAAAACTGTAGTATTGTACTCTCATGAGAAGTTATTTTCTTTAATGAAACGATTATTGTATGGATGGTATTTACCGAAGTGAATGGATATGGGTCGTTGAGCAACGACATATATATATAAAAAAAAAAGAAAAAAAATTTACGGGATGTTACAGGAAGATCCTAGTACAAGTGAAGGGTATGCAAGATGGAGAGACTTGGTACATTTAACCATGATCAATGAGAAAGTCAAATCTCCCCAAACTAAAGAAAAATCTGTTAAGAGGAAAAGAGTTGATAATGAAGAGGATTTGAGAAGACAAGTAGAAAAACTCATTATGGAATTGAGCAAAAGCAAAAAGGACAAGGCAATAATAAAAGAAATGGTAGTGGAAAGCGATAAGAGGAGAGCATTTTTTGATGAACAAATACAGTCTAAAGATGAAAGGATAACCAAGCTCGAGTCAAAATTGGTTGAGGAGGAGAATGTTAGGTTGAGAATTGAGAAAGAATTAACAGAGATGATTTTGAATTAGACGCGAAGTTGCTCTAAACTATGTGTATTGAAAACTGAACATAATGAATGCCAGGGGAACATAGAATACTACCAAGAGAAATTTGCAGAGGTTCGGTGTGAGCTGATGGATAGAATTGGAAAGTATGAAGATTTGTATAATAAATATGTAATGTCAGAAAGTCATTCGACGAGGTTTGTAGAACAAGAAGTTGTTGAAGTAGAGTCAGCAGTTAAAGAAAATGAGATAAGAATTTTGAGGATAAAGCTCAGCAAAGAGAGAGAAAAAGTGAAGTATCTGGACGAGAAACTAGCATTAGTGGAAAAACACAAGGATCAAATCGATGCCAATAATACTTCATTGAACAAAACCAATATGTTGCTCATTGAAAAAATGTCCAAGATGGATGACCAAATGGATGAAGCTGCTACGCATGCCTGGATCATTAGAATCAATGCGAGAAATATAGGAAGAGACATCATCTGTTACCGTCGAAGTCTAGCTGAGACCGATGCCTTCTTGGAGAAAATTGAGAATCGTGGATCTGCTTTCCTACCTTTGGCAAAAGAGGTGGTAAAGGAAGAAGATTAATTTGCTTTTTCTCTTTGTGTTTCGAAAAATATAGTAAGCTTGTCCAACATAAATGAAAAGGGCGCTGACCCATCTCTTATGCAAAATCAGTCTTTTGGTGTATATGACTTAAGCAAATTACTCGAAAAGCAGTACTCTTAGTAGCAATGTGACAAGAAACCCATATTTTATGAGGCGTTGGCTATTAATAGTTCACAAGAAGAATGCATCCATACATGGCACAAAGCATATTTATCACAACACATGCATTATACCATACATTTTCTTATACATTTATGCATACAACTCAAATACGAAACATAGGTGCCCCTGCTAAAGTCCACAATAGTCGGTTAAGAAAAAAGATGGAAAACGATGAAAGGACAGAGCCATAATCCCAATACCAAAAGGAGCTCAAAGTTGTTCGAAGCGACGAAACACGGTTAGCTAGTTTGCTCGAGAAGACGTTAAGAGCAAGGGATGAAAAAGGCACATCAACTCAAATTGATGAAGCACCACCGGCAATTCAGAGCCCTGTGACACCATAGAATAAGGAACAAGTACACCAAAGAAGCACACTGATCCTACCTGGCCTATCCAAATTCCTATCACAATGGATTTAACAGTCAAGGATCCACAAGACATCAAATTCTCTGATCATATGGGGCATGACAAATGGACCGCGCTAGAAGAGAGGTTAAGGGAGGTCGAAGTAAATGATCTATCGGACCCAGTCCGAGCAGCCAAAGCATGTTTGATACTTAACATCGTGATTCCACGGAAGTTTAGGGTGCCAAAATTTATAAAATGTACCGGGATAGAATGCCTGAAGACTCATCTTCTTTCATACTACAACAAGATGGATGAGGTTATCCATGATGATAAGTTGTTAATATATTTCTTCCAAGACAACCTAACAGGATCGGCTCTCAATTGGTATATGAGACTGGACAACATAAGGATTAGAAAGTGGACAGACTTGGCAAACGCTTTTTTAAAGCAATACAAGTTTAATCTAGAGATTGCTCCTGATAGGACCAGTTTGATAACCATGGAGAAAGGAGTTCAAGAGTCCGTAAGGGCTTATGCTTAGAGGTGGCGGGACCAGGCTATCAATGTGCAACCACCGTTAATAGAGACAGAAATGGTGACTTTATTTGCTAATACTTTTAAGGTCTTGAACTATGAGCATCTAATGGGTAGCTCAGCCCAGTATTTTTATGATGCAGTACGAATTGCTGAGAGGATCGAACAAGGAATTCAAAGCGGGAGGATTATGGAACCCATAGAGAAGAGGGGTTTTGTCAAGAAAAGAAAGGAAGTTGAGGTGAATAACCTAGAAGACAAGTATAGAGGGAAAGAAGTTACAGAAGCTACCAAACCCCTACCCCCCATATCACCAATATCAACTTTTCCAAACTCTCCATCCCAAACTAGCCTTTTCACACAAAGTTCCCTGTGAACAACCAAAATAACTACCAAATGAGAGACTACCAATAACCAGAAGAACAATTACCACCGTTACCAATAACCCTAAAGGAGCTATATGCCAAATTACTAAGCATTAGGCAGATTCCTCCCTTACTAGTACCGCCTATACAACCCCCTTTCCCTGCATGGCACAACACCAACTTGACTTGCGAATACCATGCTAGTAATGCAGGTCATAACATCGAGACTTGTGTAGCTTTTAAGAGGAAGGTTTTGTAGTTAATCAAAATTGGGTGGGTCACTTTTGAGGATTCACCCAATGTGAACTCCATTCCCTTGCCCCAATATATTGCAAGAAATAGTGGGTGAATGCGTTGGAAGTCGATCATAAAAGAAAAATGCTAAAAGTGACCATGGCTAGGCTATATGAAATGTTGGTACAGTCTGGACATTTAAGGAAATCGATCGGATACAGCATGGAAGAAAATGATTTTTGCTCATTCCATAACAAGAAAGGGCATCATATTGATGAATGTATCGAGTTTCATCAAAAGGTCACAAGGATGCTGACGCTAGGGGAACTAAGGATCGAGGATATTGAGGGCAATAGAGAGATAGCAGGGATAGAAAAGTGTAGGATCCAATCAACAGCTAATGGACTCTCAAGGTTGGTATTAACTAAACCCTCAGATGCATAGAAGGCGGATTATAGGACGATGCCAGACAATTATATTTCTACCACAAATGTCGAAGCTCCTTTTTTCCAAACCGAGATAAGTGGTTTGACCCGAAGTGGCCGTTGTTTCATGCCCGAGGAGTTGGAAAAACAAAGAAAAGCTTAGGGCAAAGAAGCATTAGGTTTTGAAAAAGAGTTGGAGGTAAATAAACCTGTGACAGAGGAGGAGACGAATGAGTTCTTGAAGTTGATGAAGCATAATGAGTAATATGTGGTTGACCAGTTGAAAAAGACCCCTACCAAGATCTCTATTATTGCACCCCATCGTGAGAGCACGGCGTCCCTCCCCGTGGGTGGGGATTATCAATGTGTGGGGGTTTTATCTTCATTTTTGTGGAGAAGGGAGTCGCCACCTAGTATTATGGTTACTAGGAAACCTAAAACTGGTCTTTCAGAGATTCTAAGGCAAGGGACTGGTTGCGTTAAGGGAAGGTTTTAGCACCCCTAATACGCCCTACCTAAGGTAAGCTACTTGACGTTTTGGTTTGCTTATGATTTGCTATGGTTTTGATTTCTCAAAAAATATGTTGCTTAAATGATGATGGTGTATTATCGATGTTGAATATTTTGGATATTTACCCCTTTAGGATTTTTTTTATCCAAACACCAACAGTAAATAATAGCAAATTATCCCCATAAAATATTTTGGATATTAACCCCTTAGGATTTATTTATCCAAACACCAACAGTGAATAATAACATATTATCCCTACTGAATATTTTGGATATTAACCCCTTAGGATTTATTTATCCAAACATCGACAATGAATAATAGCAAATTATCCTCGTCGAATATTTTGGATTTTAACCCCTTAGGATTTATTTACCCAAACACCAATAGTGAATAATAGTAAATTATCCCTGTCGAATATTTTGGATATTGATCCCTTAGGATTTATTTATCCAAACACTGACAATGAATAATAAACTCTCAAAAAATAAGATTTTAATATTTTTGGAATATTGGCCAATACCCTTTGGATTTTATAAATATGTTGTAGAATCCAAAAATGCGAGAAATGATTTTTCTTTGCGAAATCCATGCTAAAACACATTTTTCCTTCAAACTCCAAGATAATATATATTTTCTTTTAACGAAAAAGGATTTTTAAAATATGCTAGTGTATTGGTCGTATGCACGAAAACAACACATTTAATTTTTTTTTAAAATATTTTTTTATGCAATTTGTATTTTTTATTATATATATTTTTTGGGGGCTGGCTGCCCAGCCACGATGGGCTAAGAGGCCCATCATTTGGGGCTGGATTGCAGCCCCTGGTGGGCCTAATGGCCCACCCATTTTGGCCTGGATGGGTCTCGTCCTAGGCCTTGCCAGCCCACTGTTTTGCATAATACAGAACAGTGGCCCATGCATGAAGATGGTGATGTACAGTAAATGAGAATTTTCGAGTATGATGAAAGGTGAAACTATTAATATCATTGGGTAGAGTAGGTCGAGGTGGTTCTTCCTGTCGTGGTGGCGTTGGAAATGGTGGCCTGTGGTGGCCGGAGGAGGCATCGAAAGTTGGCCGGCCTGCGTCGCTGTTAACTGGGGCTGCTCCTGTTGCCTTCACCTGAGTTGCTGCTGGGTTATTTGACGTGGATAGGTGGCTTCTGGTGATGACGGGACAATGCGTGGTGGCCGGAGCTGATGGCTGTTGGAGGAGAGAGAGAGAGACACCGGGTCCTCTGGTTTTAAAGAGAGAGAGGTTGATTGTTACGAGAGAAATGAAAGTAGAGAGGGAGCTGAAGCCTGACGCGAGAGGGAGGAAGATTAACTCATTTTTTTTACATAAATGGTTCTGCAAATCTCTATTTCTCTGTGCTTGTTCACGTCAATTTTTTCTCTTCTCTGTCACCCCTTGTTCTTTATTTTTTATGTGAAAATTGCTTTGTCACGTTGATGCAGCCCCTCTGTTTTTCCTCAATCTCCCCTCACTACAACCGTGAATTTTCCTCCTCTCTGCTCTCAACCTTTTCAATATTTTCTCTTCTCGATCCTCACTTTCTTTGTTATTTTTCTCTCCTCGCCTTCGCTCCCCCTTTTGTTTTTTGCTCTCACATATTTATAGTAAAGGAAGCAGCCATTTGGCTGCCCATGGCGTGCAGCCGAGGGCTGCTGCCTCTGTATTGCCCAGTAACGGGGCTTTGCAGGTGGCATGCGTGCACTGTTCAAGTGATTGAACAGTGCACACTAATGATTTCGGAGAGAAAGAAGACAAAATACGATTTGGTCCCCCTTTTTATAATTTTTCTAATTGCACCCCAATTGAATTTAAACTTATGATTTTATGCAATTATAGCCCGATCAACATTTCGAGAGTAGCTTTAGCTTTGCGCGCCTTTTTATTCTGGTCTTTGGTTTATGATTTGCGCGATTTAACCCCTAATCGACCATTAAACTCTCAATTTATTCAATTTGGCCCTGGATTTCGCATAATTGGCTTGAAAAAAATTCAAATTAGTCTCCGAAAATTCTATTCTCATCAATTGAACCCAAATTAAATTCAAGAACTTGATTTTTCATCGACTAAGCCCTTAATAAAATCAATTCGACCAATTTAAAGTATAATTAAGTCATTGAGCTGAATTAAATCCTTCAATTGGACCATAAATTAATTCTCAAACATAATTACACTTTTAAATTGGGCAACGATTGAATCGAATTGGCCCATGAAAATATAATTATATCTTTTGGCTTAATTTTACGTAGATTTATCCGATAATAAATTACATTAGCCGTGAATTTGTGCTCTTCTTTGCTTCCGAGCATAACAAAGTACAATCGTATCATTATGCTTTTAAATTGGTCAACGATTATATCGAATTGACCCATAAAAATATAATTATATCTTTTGACTTAATTTTTACGCATATTTATTCGATAATAAATTACATTAGCCGCGAATCTGCGCTCTTTTTCGTTGCCGGGTATAAAATAGTATGATCGTATCATTATGCTTTTAAATTGGTCAGCGATTAATTTACACTTTTAAATTAGTCAATGATTAAATCCAAATGGCCCATAAAAACACAATTATATCTTTCGACTTAATTTCTACATAGAATTATCAGATGATAAATTACGTTAGTCTTGAATCTGCATTTTCCTTCGTTTCTGGGCATAAAAGAGGTATGATCGAGATCTCGAAAACATCCAAAATTTTCGCCTTGATTTTTTTGCCTACACCAACCCTTTTTATTTTTACTTTTCTTATTTTTGGGTAGATTTAGGGAATAACCCAAAATTGGGTTATGACATCTATCATGTCATTAATACTCAATTCAGAGCCCCATCGCAATGCCTTACAAAAGGTATTAAATGAGGCTTATGTACCTCAAGATATTGAACAAAAGACTATGAAGCATCTAGTAGGGAGGATCCATGCTTCAAACTAATTGTATTTCACTGAGGATGAACTTGACGCTAAAGGAACTGGCCATAACAAGCCTTTGTATATTACCGTCCGATGCAAGGATTGTCTCATCGGTAAAGTTCTCATTGATATTGGCTCAGCCCTTAATGTGTTGCCAAGATATATGCTGAATTAGATACCGGTGGACCCCTCCCATATGCAACCAAGTTTGATGATGGCCAGAGCATATGATGGTTCACCAAGGCAAGTGTTAGGGTCAATCGAAGTTGAACTAGCCATGAGTCCACAAGTTTTTCTAGTAACCCTTTAGGTGATAGACATCCACCCTTCCTATAGCATGTTATTAGGAAGACCGTGGATACATTCTACGGGAGCGGTCACCTCCTTGTTGCATCAATGTTTGAAGTACATTGCCAATGGCATCCTAGTTACCGTTAAGGCTGAGGATACTATATCGATGTTGAAGAATGTGGCAATCCCTTCCATTGAAGCTGAAGATTGTATGGATGGAAACCTACATACGTTCAAGCTTCTAAACACCGAGTGGGTGCCTAAAAATACTATTATAAGAAAACCAAGGATCTTAGAGGCCACCAAAATGGCTACTACAAGCCTTTTAAAGCACGAGATTCCTGCCCGATTTGACGTAGAAAGAGGAAAAGTTAAGTGGATTGGTGTAACAAAGTTGAAAGCCATATAACAAAGGATTGGGCTGGGATATCAGCCTAAAAAAAAGGATTACAAGCAGGCTGCTAGTGCAAGAAGAGAGAAGAAAATGGCGTAGATTGAAGGAAGGAAACCTGAAAAAGGAAACTTAGTCATTCCTCCAATTAGGGTTTCATTCCCAAAGGTTGCATAAGTGATGCAACTTGACCAAGGACATGAAAGCTCTCTTCAGAAGCTTTCGTCTATGAGCATAAACACCGTGGAAGAAGAAGAAGTCAAGGAAATTACCAAGTAAACTCAATCTGGAAGAAGGGAGGAAGAACTACCGCAATTAGTCATCTATGCTCTAGAGGAAGTTACTGCCCGTACATGCATTCGTACAGAGGTTGGTTTTGTTTAAACTTTGGCTTCTGATTTTTATCCCCTCAATCCATAGATTTGGCCACTATTTATAGTTTGTGGAAGAGGATTATCTTGTATTTAATGAGGAAAATTTCTACCAATGATTCAATGCAGAATCATCCCAATTGTTGGTTCAAAGTAGGTGTTTTGGGTTGTCAAATTTAACAGCTATAATTAGCTATAAAAGGTGTTAACTTATTCACAATCATAGATGTTAAAAAAGAATTAGTAGCACCTGGATCAAACAAAGCATAAATTTTAGCTCTAACATCCTTATGTTTCAAATGATAAACCTTTCTTTAAGTCTTTTTCTATTGCAATTTGGGTTGCCCCTGAGTAATACTACCCTTAGACTAAGAAGGTTTCTAGTCTTGTTTATAGAGTTATCAAATGTTAATGAGTATATATTGGAAAATGGGATTCCTTACTCATCATCCTCAAAAGTTCACTTTGGGTTGCCTTTTAAAATGTCATGTTTCTTCATAGTTGAAACAGCCTACCCTAGATGTTAATATTCCTTCCATTTATGACCCTCTTATTTATAGATATAACATTGTTCCATTATGACAAAACAATCTTCAAGATACTTCTAATTACATTTAACAATCAGAGGGAAATGTACATGTTGCGATGTCGCGGTCGCACAAATTAATTACCCTAGCTTAAAACAAATCAAACAAGATAGTATAGAGAAAGCAAGGGGTCATCCCACAAGGACAATTTAGTTTAGATTTTCGTGCTATATGTTATGCAATTGGGGGGGGGGGTTGGAAGTTGTCTAGGCTAAGCTAAAGCAAGCTAAACGAAAATTATATAAAACTGAAATTTATTAATAAAGCAAACCTTGGTCACAAGTCAACATCCACCTACAGAAATCAGAACTGATCATGGAAATGACACATCAATTTATATTCTGAATATTTATCTCTTCTTAAAATTGGTTCGTTAACAAATCCGCTGTATAACTTATCCGAACCATCAAACAACTACAGTGTCCGCACTAGTAATTTGATTCAATGGCAACATTAAAAACTAGATAAATTGATCAATTAAGAAACATAATTGTCCGTAATATATGTTTAGTTTGATTGAATGTTCTCCCTAAGATTAATAACGTAGATCCGCTATAATTACTAACTTAGTTGCTTTACAAGTTCATATATCACAACTCCGGTTTTGATATCAAACTTAGCAATAGATTGTCTACAACAATAACTTTGAGTCCGCTCTTAACAATTAAATAAACAATCATAGGAAAATAAGCATAGGAGAACAAACATATTCATCATATAAACTGAAAAATTGAGGTAAAAATACATCTCATAGTTCTTGAAATCTAAAGGTTTATGTGTCCTTGCAACCAAGCAAACGAGTTTAGCCTTGCATGTTTATTGAACAACTAAATAAAAAGATGGAAGAAAACATGATTTAGAGTTTGGAGGAGGAAGATTTGTGTTTTCTTTGCTGCTGGCCGAAATTTCCTTGCTCCTCTCTTCCTTTATATATGCTTCGAAACCCTAGTATCTATTTTACAAAATAGTCCTTTCTTAAGTTGGCAGAATTTTATTGTCCCTTGTAAAATTCATATCTCCTTCATATGACATCGTTTTGAGCTGATATTTTGATCTTTTATAGTTCTTTGAGTCCTGAATCCACAAAAATTGGGTTTGCATCAATCGGACTTCTGTAGCTCGAGATATGAAGGTTTGAATGGACAAAGGTCGACATCGACAGATTGCAAGATTTAACTTTGAAGGATGCGATTCCCATGCTCTTCTTATTTTATTTATTTTTACTTATCATTACAGAAAGATATGGATGTTATCTTTTTAATGCCACCGGAATCACTTCATTTCGATCTCTAGAACTTCCGCTCTGCACAAAACATCGACTGAAAGTCAAATCTGTCAATCAGCTCCAATTACCTCCTTTTTGCATCTCTCATCCAAAAATGCCTTCAAAACATAAAATAAAGAATATTAAGGCATTTAATACACAAAACATATGCAAAACACTAGGTAAATATGTATGAAACTATCAAATAATATGGTTGCATCAATACATCTATTTCTCTATAGACTCCCTGGAAAATCCTTCACAAGTAGATTGTGTTGAATTTTTTAAGAATCTACTAGTAGCAAAAATTATTTTACTTTAAATGGTAAAAAAATCAATTAAAATATAGGTATGTTAGAAAGGAGAATAATGGTCAGCACACCATTGAGTGAGTTTATAAACATTGCATATGTATATATAGAGTGCGTTGTGTCAATTGGAGAAAAATAGTAACTATGGATTTAATTCCATTAGAGATATATCACTTTGAAATTATAATAATAATGAATTAGTTAAGTGAGCATAGGTTGCACATGTATTGTTTTAGAAACGTGGTGATCTTTCTAGGTGATGATGGAAAAGACATGACTTTTAGGGGGGGGAAGTGATTACAAATATATGATATTGGAAATTAATTTTTTAAGCTAAATGTATCAAATTTAACTAACTTATGTAATAAATTTTGGAAAAGAGAGGGTTGAGTTGAATAGTATTCCTAAAGTAAAGGAATTTTCAAATGTATTTTCAAAAAAACTATCTGATTATCTTCAAAAATAGAAGTAGAGGTATCCATTGATGTATTACCAAATATTACACCTGTAACTTAGTTTCCATATAGAATGGCTCCATTTAAGATGGTTAAGTTGAAGGTGCAACTGCAAGAGCTTATGAACAAAGGTTCCATTCATCCAAGTAGTTCATATTCGGGAGTCCCGATATTATTTGTTAAAAAGAAGGATGGCACCCTTAGATTATATAATAATTACTGATGATTCAATATGATCATTGACCTCAAATAGATGGTTTGTTTGACTAACTGAAAAGGAGCAAGAGTACTTTCTAAGATTAATCTAAATTATGGGTATCATCAACTAAGGATTACAAAGAGGGATACCTAGAAGACCACATTTAAGACTCAATATGATTATTATGATTCATGGTAATGCTTTTTAGTTGACTAATGCTCCCATAATATTTATGGATTTAATGAATAAGGTATTTAGACTATTTCTAGATAAGTTTATGGTAGAGTTTATAGATGATATCCCAATTCATTTAACTTCACCTGAGAAAACAATTAAAAAAAATGTTGTAAGTGTTAAAAGAGAATCAATTTTATGCCAAATTCGAAAAGTGTCTAAAAGAGGTAGTTTTTTTTAAGGCATGTCATCTCAGCGGGAAGAATATCAGTAGATTTGAACAAAGTTAAAGCACTTTTAAAAGGAGACTAATCTCAACTAATCTCAAAAGGCTTTGAATTTTATTCATAGTTACTAGTCTTTTATTCTTCGAAGTAATTCTTTTCCCATTATTTATGCAATAATAATAATAATTTTTTTAATTTTTTTCAAATGATTTTTTTAAGGCTAATAATATTTTTTGATTAATTTTTTGTTATATTTTTTTTTATCTCTTTTATTCTTTTAGATAATTTTGTTTTTTTATTATCTATGCACTAATAATAATAATAATAATAATAATAATCATTTGAGATGTGTTTTTCAAATGATTTTGTTTAAGCCAACAATATTCATTTTCTTTTTTTATTGATTTTATTTTTTTTGTTTACTCTTTTTTTATAATTTTTTATTCTTCAAAAATAATTTTTTTATTATATATGAAATGATAATAATAATAATAATTCGAGTTATGTTTTTTCTTACTTACTCTTTTATTAAAAAAATTGAGTTTTTTAATCACTTAGAGTAAGTTAATAATTTTTATTATTTTAACTATGCTAATAATAATAATAATAATTTAAGGTGTTATGATCTTGATGATAATAGTGACATTATAAATTATCATGATAATAATAATTAAAATTTATTGTAATAGTTATAGTGCTTATGATGGAGCTAATTATGGCTTTGATGGTAATAATAACAAAAAAAATCATAAAATAATATAATAATATCAATAATGACAAAATAACAATTATAATAATGATAATAATATTAATTATAATTGAAATAATATTAATAAAAACAAAGATGTTGGTTATCATGATAATTATTGTCGTAATAATGACAATGATTATAACAATATTACGAGTAATAATCAAAATATTAATTATTTACAATAATGATTATAATAGCATCTATAATTATTATAATTTTATAATCATGATTATTAATATGTACTAATATTTGAAATAATTCATTAGTCAATATTGTTTTATTTTTTAAAATGGACTTTCATGATATTTTTATGTATAATATTTTAGATTTAATAACATGTAAACAAAAAGTATAAGAAGCCACAAATAGATAAAATTGGTGGGAAAATTGGGTCAAGTTATTTACAATGAAAAAATATACGAGTCACTTGCCCCACGCTTTGATACACATAGACAATTGACCAATTAAATAATTATCCAAATATTTAGAACAATAGTAACATTCAATCACTTTAATGCACAAAAAAAATAAGCCATTTGAAATTAATTTTATCTATGATAATTAAACTAATTAAAATTTTTAGTTAATTAATTAAAACATATGCAACAATCAATCAATTTGCTACATAAAAAAAAAACTAGTAAATCACGTAGACAAGGAAACTCATTTATATGAAAACAAAATGAGTCTTTTTTAAAGAGATTATATTGATTACAATGAAATATTTCTTCTCATCTAAGTATCTTATTAACATGAGACACGTAGAAATATTTACATGGTAAATGCAGTTGCACATGAACATGAACTCGTGAATGTTGTCGTCCATTATCCTAATAGCTAAATGAGATCAAAGCTATATTGTTCATCCACACTCATTGCATTGTGGATGGTAACAACTGCCTTGATCCCATTACATTGCTACTTTGCAAATCTTGGATTGTGTTTGTAAATGGATAAAGCCTGGCCGTGTTGTTGCATATTGATTAGCCTGCTCAAGATAGATGTTGCAAATTGATTTGCAGATAAACTTGCCCGAGATAGATACTGGAAATTGATGAAACCTACCCGAGATTGAGATATGTATCTGCAAATTCATTAGGCCTGCTCGAGATAGATGTTGCAAATTGATAAAGTTACCCGAGATAGATGTCTATCTCTATGCTTGTTCCCATGATTTGACTTCATATAATTTTTTGTTTCATTTATTTAAAGCTAAATTTAAAAAACACACAAATAAACATAGTTGGCCCGACTTAGAATACTTTTACCTCTTTTTAGTTTATTTAAAGCTAAAGAAAGAAAGAAAAAACAAAAAAGCTAGCCCGTCCAAAAACACTACAGTTTCAAACTGCCCAGCAGCAGCTGCCCGAGACGGTGATGGATGACTGAGACTAAAATAAACAAGAAATTAAAAAGATGGTGATATTAAGAAATGAGGGACTGGGACGACCTAAGGGTAGAAGAGCACGTCAGCAGCAAACATAGTCCCTCTACTCTCTTGCCACGTAGCACACTCACGTTATCCTTAAACTCCAGCGTGGCATTGTAGCCATTGCAAACCAGATCAAACTCCATTATAACCATTTGTTTCACCATTTCCATCAATAATGCATTTCCCTTTCTTTTATAACTTTCATGTAAAATTGAGGGACCGTCACTTATTCTGTTCAGAGGGAGATAGAAGACAAATAAAGAGATCAAGGGCCTTTATGATTTTGCAACAAGAAGATGAGTGTCCATCAACCAAATTGCATCTCTTTGTCGATCTTTCCTCCTATCCCCATTACTAGTAAGAGCCTTCTAGTTGTGCCCACAATATTGTAGAAAAAATTTAATCACAAAAGTTAAACAAGAATATGGTTGCAACTTCATTTGCTATGCCAGGAATGTGGATAATGTCTTTGCTTGGATGAAAAATCAATAAGTCAATTCATCTATTCATTCCCTCATCATTGTCACATGCCCAAAACTCCCCCCCCCCCAAAAAAATCAATATTTGTGCCTAATTAATGCAGCCTTGCATTTCATTAATGAGTTTTGTCTTCATGTGACAAATTGCAAACTTTTGTTCAGGCAAAAGCCTACACAGGATGAGGTTGCCAATTTGGAAGCCTTGCTGTCAAGAAATTGAAGGCGCTATGGCTTTATCAAAAAAAAAATTGTTGTCCACATGCTTTGCATTTATCTCTGTAAAAGGGTGAGGGTTGTTCAGTATCAACAAATCTCAAAAATTACTTCTCTTTCTTGGGAGCAATGAATTTGCATTCTAGCACATCTAGACAACTTTAGAAACATAATCCAAGTTATATTTATATGCATGATCCTACTATTTATAAATTCTCATAATGATTATTTTCATGATTAATGTTACAAATTCTACTACTTACAACTAGATGTATATAATTACAATTTACACCTTAATTGGTGCGTGTGCTATGGATACGTTTCGTTGCTACTGTCCTAGTGTCGCAACATCCTTTCACAAGTAAAATTCATTGTTTACCTCCTTATTCTTTATCCTTTCCTTCACTGTCATTTCCCCGATTGTTATTTTGTTATTGTTGTTATGTTTTTTCAATTCTCCAAATTGGTTGTTGTTTATATATGCATGGTGCTAAAATCCAGTCATTTCTTTTATGTTTTGCTCTGATATTATTGGGATAAAAGTTTGCAGGGAAGTCCTAGATTGTTAGCTTCAATAATCAATTCTACCCACGATTCTCTTTATTTCTCTTGCTTGGTTTTTTTTTTTAAAAAAAATCAATTCTTATGTTACCATTAAAATAACTTCTTATTTTGATCAAAATACCATCAAAATTACTTCTTACACTAATTATAATTGCACTTTCCTTATTTGTTTGTTGGTTTTGGTTCCAGTTATTATTGCCGATGTATTTATAGTTCTGTTGTTACTGTTGTAGCTGTAATGTTTTCTTAAATTATTGTTGGTTTGGTTTGTTAATTGTTTTACTGTTACTATTGTCGTGGCCGCCTATGGAATTGTCACCTCTATTTATTGTTGCTATTGCCTTAGTTGATTTACTAGTGCAAGTTTTTTAAGATTGATTGTTATCTATATACATAGCACATGAAATTCCATGCATTTTTCTTTTCTTTTACTATACTTTTATTCTATAAAGATTGCATTAATTGTTCTATTTTTACTACTCCATTAATTATTCAATTGTTATTGCTGCCATTGCACTTATTTTAAAATTGACACACACACACACACACACACATTAGATTATAACCATTTTACTTTGTTTTATTCTAATGTTATTCTATCAAGATTGTGCTAATTGTTTTGTTGTGGCAAGATTGTGTGAATTGTTTCAATGTTGCTGATGCACTAATTATTTTATTGTTGTTGCTTCCATCCTAACCTTCTCTAAACTGATTACTATATATACATAACACTTAAAATTTTGACCATTTTACTTTAATATAGCCATAATTTTATTGTGGCAAGATTGCGTTGATTGTTTCGCCGTTGCTGCTGCGTTATTTATTTTATTATTATTGTTAATGTTTCGAGCTTCTCTGAATTAATTGTTTAATATATATGACAATTCACTTGCATTGATTTTAATTACACTCTTTTCTTGTTTTCAGTGCATTATCAGCTGCATTTGCATTTCTGCTGGTTCAATTTCTTGGTAGGTTCATTTTTGCGCAACTTGCTTTCCTGGTATATGCTAAGTCTTATAAAAATATTTCAAATTCTTGCAATTCCATCAAAATCACTTTTTATGCTAATTACACTACCACCAAAAATACTTACACCGATTACAAATGGCACTTTCCTTTTTTATTCATTGGTTTTGGTTCCAAGTATTATTGCTAATTTATTTATAGTTTTGTTGTTGTTGTTGTGGTTATTATGTTTTCTTAAATGATTGTTGCTTTGGTTTGTTAATTATTTTACTATTGTTGCTGTCGTTGCCCCCTATGGTATTGTTGACTCCAATTGTTGTTGATACAATGTTCATTGATATCTTAGTGTTACTGCTGTTGCTAGATTCTTAAAATTGATTGTTATCTATATACATTGCGCATGAAATTCCATGCATTTTGCTTATGTTTTACTATATTATTATTCTATCAAGATTGCGTTAAATGTTTTGTTGCTTTTGCTGTGTTATTTGTTTTATCGTTGTTGCTAACATCCCGAGCTTTTATGAATTAATTGTTATATATATATATATATATATATATATATATATATATATAATTAATATTCCAACCATTTTGCCTGATGTTTTGAATTACATTATTTTGCCAAGATTGTGCTCATTGTTTTGTTATTGCTGCAGCGTTATTTGTTTTACTGTTGTTACTGCCATTATGAGTTTATTTTGCGTTGATTTTTTATGGCCTAAACTGTTTTATGATTATTGGTGCATTAATTGTTTTATTGTTACTGTTGTCGTTGCGAGCTCCTAAGAGTTCATTGATATATATATACATTGTGTTTCAAATTTCAAATATTTTTCTGTTATTTTGTCTTGCTATTGTTGTGGCAAGATTGAATGAATTGTTTCAATATGGTTGATGCTCTTATTGTTTTGCGCTAATTGTTTCAATACATGACACTTAAAATTCAAACCATTTCACTCTAATTTTGCCATATTTTTATTGTAGCAAGATTGTGTTGATTTTTTCGTTGTTGCTACTGCGTTATTTATTTTATTGTTGTTGCTGACATCTCGAGTTTTTCTCAATTAATTGTTTAATATTTATGACAATTCATATTCCAACCGTTTTTCTTTTTGTTTTCAATTATATTATTCTACCAAGACTGTGTTTATTGTTTTTTGGTTGCTGCTTCGTTAATTGTTTTGTTTTGTTGTGGTATTGTTATGGCATAACTGCTTGAATTGTTTGAATATTGCTAATGCACTAATTGTTTTATTAATGTTGCTTCCATCCCAACCATCTCTAAACTGATTGCTATATATACATGACACCTAAAATTCCAACCATTTCGCTTTAATTTTGCCATATTTTTGTTGTAGCAAGATTGCGTTTATTGTTTTGTTTTTGCTGCTATGTTATTTATATTATTGTTATTGCTGACGTCCCGAGCTTCTCTAAATTAATTTTAAAATATATAGATAATTCATATTCCAACCATTTTTCTTTTTGCTTTGAATTACATTATTCTTCCAAAATTGTGTTTATTTTTCTTGTTGCTGTTGTTGCATTAATTATTTTATTGTTGTTGATGCCATTGCAAATTTCTTTCAGATATTTGTTATATATATACATGAGACTACAAATTCCAACCATTCTACTTTTATTTCACTATGATATTTTTCTAAATTGATTTTTATATATATGCATGACAATTCAAATTTAAACCATTATGTTTTTTTTTTTAATGTTCTATTATTCTGCCAAGATTGCGCTATTTCATTTGTTGTTGGTGTTGCGCTAATTCGTTTGTTGTTGCTGTGCAGATTCGTTTGTTGCTGCTGCTTTAAATTTCAACCATTTTACTTTGATTTTAGAACCTGTTTGGCACAACTGTTGCTATTGTGTTTGAGGTTGAAAAAAAATAGTTTCTTAAAAAGAGCATTTAGTTGCGGTTCAAAACTGAAATTAAAGTGTTTGGTTAAAACTGTGGTTGAGTTTAAGATTTAATGATAAGCAATTTTGAGTGTTTGGTTACCATACTTTTCATATTCCTGTCAACTTATTAAATTACTTTAAAAGACACACACACACACACACACACACACACACATATATATATATATATTAAATTATTATAGATTTAATTATCATAATAATAAAATGTAATTAATAATTCAAATAAATTAGACACTCATTTTTATTCTCCCATTGAACTACTTGCAATTCCATCACAAATTAATTTCATACGTCATGGCCTCTGCGATCCTTTGCTATTTGATCAATGAACAACATCTGGTAAAATATCATTAAGAACAACATTTGCGGTCCATAAATAGTTTTGTTTCAAGATCTCTATCTATATCTTGTAGAGATATAATTCCAAGGCAAAATCTAATTGCAAGTTTCTAATCCATTATCAATCGAAACGCAACGGGGTTGTGGAGTAAAACGAAGTTAAGCACATTTCCCTTTCTGATGTAGTAGAAAAACACAAGGAATGCGACCAACGTTAATATTCCATAAATAAATCTAGGATGAGAGGAACTCTCAGAAAAGTTCAAACTTTATTCAATAATTCAAAGATGATTCATCTATATGCTTAAAACCATGATGGATAAGGAAACAACGCTAATTCATAAAATTACCAAAAATGGAAAATTTGAGATAAATATGAAAATTGAAAAGGCTATAAATCCTAAGCAAGCCAGAATTGACGGAAGTCGATTCGGATTTGAAAATCAAGAGTTATGGCTAAAACAAAACTTTCCTAAAACGGCAAAAACGATGATTTCGAGGTCTAAACAATGGAATTCGGGCAAAAATGGTATGCATCAGTAGCAAAGCTCTGAGATGCATCAATTGGGTGAGTTTCGCATCATTCCAACTTTAGCGCCCGGACTGCAGAAATTCAGTTGCCTTTGAATTTTGGATGCTCTCTCTTAAGCATGTATGCCTCTGCCACTTGTTATACATCAGTTTCACATTAGGTTTAATCTCTATCTACATAATTTTTATTTTTTAAAAAATATGATTTCTATATATTTTTTTAAAAAAATTGGACTTGGCCTATCCCAAACTAAATATGTCACCTATCCAAGGTAGGGCCAAAAGCCCCATCCTTGTTGGACTTGGGCTGGACCGAGAACAGGCCCATCCCAACTGAAGAGTAAAAAAAACACAAAACACAAAACGGTACGTGGCGTTCTTCTTCGTTAATTATTCACAAAGTTAGTGTTCACATAACACGTGAACAATAACATGGTCGATTATGACAAGAGGATTAACGGCCAGTACTGACGGGTAGAGGAGGTCGAGGTGGTTCTTCTTGTGGTGGTGGCATTGAAGATGGTGGCCTATGTTGGCCAGGAGAAGCTTTGGAAGGTCATATGCTGCTGCTGTTGATTATGCTAGAGCTGTGGGGAGACGATTGTGCCTAAAGAGGAGCTTCTAGTGCTCTCCGGTGAAGAGGAGAGGTGGACGATGATGAAGGAGGAGCTTTTGGTGCTCTTCGACGACAATTGCTGCTTAAGGAGAGAGAGAGGGTTGCATCCAAGGTTCTATTGAGAGAAACTTGTGATTGAAATGGTGAGGGTATTGCCGGTGGTCCTTCTAGAGCCAAAGGTGGTCGGGTGGTCTGTATTGCTACAATTTTTTTACGCACAACCATCATCGTCTTCCTCTATTATGAATCAAATTTTTTTGAGCCTGTTTTTATTAATGAAATGCAGGCAACAAACAAAACAAAACGCAACCAAAAGCATCAAATTTCTACTTCTCATAAATGGCAGTTCGAACGTATTTTTTATGGGTCCCACTGCAATTAAAATTGCGATTTTCTAATTACCAAACAGGTACAAACTGTGTTTTAGGAAAAACATAGTTTCCACCGTGTTTCCAAACGGTCACTTAGTTCGATATTATTCTTGCAAGATCACATTAATTTTTTTATTGTTGCTTATGCGTAATTGTTTTGTTTTGCTGCTGCAAGAATTGTTTAATTGTTTCTGCTGATATTTTGATTTTTTCTTTATTGATTGATATACATATACATGACACTTTATTTTCCAAACAGTCCATTTTTATTTCACTGTAATGTTATCATGCCAAGATTGTGTTCATTGTTTGCATTAATTATTTTATTATTCTGATGTCGTTGCGAGTTTTTTAAATGATTGTTATATATATACATAACGCTTTTGATTCCAAACAATTCTTTTTTTCTTGCCATTATATTATTCTAGAAACATTGCATTAATTGTTTAGTTGTTGCTACGTAAAACAAAATGATTATTGTATATATACATGAGGCTTGAAATTCCAAAGATTTTTTGTTTTATTAAAATGTTATCTTATTCTAACAAGATTGCCTTAATTGTTTTGTGATTGTTAGTGCATTGATTGTTTTGCGAGTTTCTGGAAATTGATTTTTATATATATACATCGCCCTTCAAATTGATTTCTGATTCGCTAATTGTTTTATTGTTGCTGCTTCCATCCCAAACTTTTATAAATTGATTGCTATATATACATGACACTTCAAATTCCAAATATTCTTTTTATTGTTTTTGTGGTTGGTACTGCGTCAATTGTTTTACTGTTATAACTGCCATTACAAGCTTCTCTAAAATAATTATTACATATATACATGAAGCTTTAAAATCCAACCATTTTACTTTTATTCTACTTTTATATTATTTCACAAGAAATACGTTAATTGTTCATTTTGCTTTAATTTTTTTTTATGACAAGATTGCATTGATTGTTTTGTTATTGCTGCTGGGTTAATTTTTGTATTGTTGTTGCTGCCTTTGCGATAAATTCTAAAATGATTGTTGTATATATACATGAGGCTTGAAATTCCAATGTGTGATTGTTTTTAAACATCTTACACTACCATCACAACAACAAATTACTTTGATTTTAATTGCTCTTTGTTTTGATGTTACTACATTGTCTACTGTTGTTGCCTTCTTGCTGGTTCAATTTCTGACAGTGTTCAATTTCAATCCCCTTGCTTTCCTGGTATGTGCAAAAAAATATGATATGCAACATCACTATCTTTGTTTCTCTTGCTTCAGTTTTTTAAATAAAATTCAATTTCTTATGCTACCATCAATCACTTCTTACGCTAATTACACTACCATCAAATATGTGAAAATGGTTTTTCTTGCTTGGGTGTTTTTATGATATTTCAATTTCCTCTACTGTTGCTATATAAATTCCCAAACACAAATTTTTTTATATATATCAAGAGTTCTTTTAAGTTTGTTATAAAAAAAATTCATTGACACTGTATAAATTATCAAATTACAAATATAATATTTCAAAAAAATCTAACTTATCCACTAATTGTTTTTACCTTAAATTACAAGCCACCAACATTTTGCAATCAGTTAATGTAACACATTAACAAACAAATGCAATATGGATAGAAAATATGCATTAAACCATTTTCACATATTTGCAATGATTTACTATATCTTTAGTTTACTAAAAATTAAATTGTTGTCGTAAAACAAATCTCAAGATTCAATTAAACAACTTAAATTATTTATTACTTTGTTGCAAAATTTCAAGGAAATCCAAAAATAATCATGCTGGGTAGAAAAAATAAAATGCTTCTTGCGCTAATTTTGTTTGCTTCATTGTTGGCCTCCTAGGCTTTTCAATTGTGTTTTCCAATGCCATCACCATTACTTCTTGCGATGATTTAAAATGCACTTTGCTTTTATTGTTACTAGATTGTCAAGTGCTCTTAATTTCTGGCTAGTCGGATTGCCATTTGGAAATAACATTGACTCCGATTATTTTACTAGTATGTGCCTAATTTAATGACATGAAACATTCATGTCTTCGTTTTTCTTGCTTTATTGTTGTTTGTTATTGGCTTCAAGACTTTTTCTATTCCATTTTTCATTGCCATAAAAAAAACCTCAACTTTGTTTGGAAAAATGTTTGAGGTTTATGTACATCACTTCTGGCTATTATGATATTTTTGCCTTCGATTATTGTCCTCTTTTAACATTGTTTTATGCTTTAATTATCATGTGTTGCTTTTTACTGCTGACTATTTCTGTTCCATTTCTTCACTTGATTTTGCGCTAACGCATTTACTGTTTAATTATAAGAGGCAATCAAAATCTAAACACAATCAACTTACATATACATATCAAGAGCTCCTTTTATGTTGTGAAATCACAAGAAAATAATGTCAACAAATATATACAAAAATTGATTCTGCAACATGACCATATAAATTATCAAAGTAGAGACATAGTGTATTAGAGTTCTATCACTTACATTTCCGATTTATTTTGCTCGCTTGACAAGCAACTTTATCTTTGTATGAAACTTATATAGCTTAGCAATTAGAAATGCATGGTTAGAAAACCTATTAATAAAGGCATTGAAACATTATGATATATTTATGAAAACTTTACAAATAAAAAAAAAAATACATTCATTGCTACAATAATTTATTCTCCAATCACAATAATTGCATACCAACACAGTCATAATAATTTATTCTTAATCAAATAACCCTCTGCATACGATGAAACAAAACTCATCTTCAAATAAATTTAACAGCAACTACTGTGTTGTTTGCCACATATATATATTGAGAAATCAATAAATCAGCTTTAGACGTCATATTACCCCCAAAATAACAAAAATATTATTATAGACAAAGGAGCTAGCGCATTAAAAATCCATAAATATTAGGGGGGGGGAATGTTTGCAAAAAAAAAATCTTATTCTATTGTACGAAATCAAATAACATCAGTGCAACAAAAATAATAAACACTACCTTGAAACCACTCCACCTATTGATCAAATGGCTAGAAAGAAAATTTTGCATAAAATTTCTAGATCACATCTTAATCATTATGCTACCAATTCAAACAATAGCAAAGATCAACTAAATTTAGACAAATAACAAATCACTGTTTTTAATGGATTTTAACAAATGCAGGCAATCAAACCAATATCAATAATCAACCAATTTCAACAACCAATATAACTAGATGCCCATATCAAAAGTTGTTGTGATGTAAAAACAAAAAATATACAATGATGGAATAAAAAAATGAATACAAAACAACAACATATAAATAATCATATAAAATTTATCATGACTTTAAACAAAGAACAAAATTATCATAGTCATACACAATTTATGCCATTGCGATATATTTAGCAAATAAAAATTTTAACGTTGCTAAGTCATCAATTATTTTTTATAACTTTGCTTTTATTCCTATGCCTGCTATTATGCTGTTCTACCATTCATATCCTTATCAGATTTTTTTTCACTTGAAAATATTTTGATTCTTTAGTCCATTCCATTTGAATGCTTCTTGCATTATTCGGCCCCTCTAGTTTCAATTCACGCACCCATGACTAGCTCGCTATAATGCTTGTAAGGATCACATATATTTACTAATGAACAATATCGTTCATATACCACATCACAACTAGATGATGAGGCTCTTTTGTGCTCTGTTGGTGTATTAACACATTCTTCAACAATAAACACGAGTCATGATCCTTTCCACACCAGTACTCAACGATTTCCATTATATTGCGACGAGACTTCATCCTCTCATACATTAATGTTTTCTCGAAATCAGCATGATCATTACTCTGTTTTTTTACCAAACAATCAATCTTGCCTATAAAATCCAACACCTCTACTGTCATTACAAGATCTTGGTGCAACTGACTCAGCATTTGTCAATCATGATCTCATGTCTTTTGTCATTGACCAGCAACCAATTAGGCAAGCTTCATATCAAAGAAAGAGACAACGTTTGTTCCAAAAAATTTCATATGTTCATTTATATACATATTTTATTTCTAATTATTGGTAGCGAGATTTGAAACAAGATTTTCATACCCAAGAACTTTGAATGAGTACATTGACTTTGGAAACAAGACATTCATGTGTTGTCATTGCAAGGCACTTTTTTGGCTTAACGAGCAGCTAGCCTATTCAACAAAATCCAATCCAAGATTTTATCTTTGTTGTCGTAGTGGGAAAGTTAGGCTTCCGCGGCCAACACCAACACCTCAGCTTCTAGAAGACTTGCTAAACAATATATTCGGTCAAAAGTCCAAGAGATTTCGCACAAATATTCATGCCTGTAACTCTATGTTCGCTCTTACATCCATGGGAGCAAATGTTGATCAATCAGTTCATCATCAATCTGGCCCATATGTTTTTAAAATCAATGGTCATTGTCATCATCTTATGGGATCTCTATCGCCTTCTTATAACGATGCTCCAAAATTTGCACAGTTTTATATTTACGATATTGCAAATGAGGTTTCAAATCGGATGTCACAGTTTCCACACTCAACCTCAACTTCATAGTTGGATGAGGTTATAGTTACGGATGTAATTCAAATGCTTGCCTCAAATAATTGTTTAGTTGGCTTATTTCACCATGCTTCCCAAAAACTTTCAGAACCTACCAATCCTAGCTATAATCTGCAATTGCCTTGTTAGAGAGCTAATGACACGAGCCAATATAATGATCCAATATCAGATGAAATTGGTGGATTGATTGTTGGAGATATGGTGATTGTTGTTCAGGGTGAAATATAATTATTGAAAGTTGGTCAAACATTTTGTAGAGGATCTCTAAGCTACATCCAAAATTTATGGCATTGCAATATTCTCTTCTATTTCCTTTTGGTGAAGACAATTATCGAACCAACATTAGCTTTGCTGATGATGATGCCCATACCTTTAAAAGACATTAGAGAGTTTCAATGAGAGCTTCTTATGCTTATCTTATTCAAGAAAGAGAATATGGAGAGGACACTCTTATAAAAAATGGTCAACTTTACCAATAATTTTTAGTTGATGCTTTTGCCACTATTGAAGAAGACAGACTTAACTACATTAGAATGAGCCAAAATGATCTTCGCTTTAATCTATATCATACCATAAGTGAAGTTGTGCTCAAAGGAGATGTTCAAGGGTTATCAACTAGGAAAACTCTTCTTCCATCTTTGTAAATGGTAGTTTGCACTATATGATCAATACATACCAAGATGCTATGGCAACTTACAGGGCATGTGGAACCATGATTTGTTCATCACATTCACATGCAACACTAACTGGCTTGAAATCCAAAGAGAACTCAATAAAAATAGGGCTTACAAACATGAGGACAAGTCTGATATTATTAAAAGAGTTTTCAGAGCAAATCTTCTTAATATGTTAAAGTTCATCAAATCTAGTGTCCCTTTCGGCAACATAATTGCTAATAATGCAATCATCACAAATTATTATTTAAGTTGTTTCATCTATCAAACAACTAATGAATTCATTTGGCATTTTTATAGATGTTTGTTCAATTGAGTTCCAAAAAAGAGGCCTTCTACATACATATTTTGATTTGGCTTGGCCCTGAATTCAAATTCAAAACTTCTAATGATATTGACTCAGTAGTCTTAATTGAAATGCCAGATAAAAATATCGATCCTTTATGTCATGAGATTGTCTCTAAGTTCATGATACATGGTCCATGTAGTCTTATAAAACCATGTGTACAATGCATGTCAGGAAATGTTTGTACAAAATCGTTTCCAAAAAATTCAGAAGCTCCACTACTTTGGATGAAAATGGAATTGTCTATTATAGACGACATGAATTCCATGATAATTTTGTACTCAAGAATGGAATTATGGTATTCAATGACTATGTTGTTCCATACAATAAAAAACTTTTGATGCGTTATAATGCACATCTTTTCAACATAATATTGTTTTCTTAGGCAACGAGTCTCTTCAATCTATTCTTAGAAGGCCAGGCATCAGGAAAACAATGGTTACTGAATGGCGTGAATGCAACAAAAAAATTCCTGGTGCACAAGATCTATATTAATCAAAATTTCCAAACAAATATGTTTAGGATTTTGGTAAAAAAGAGTGGGTTATCAAGTCCAAAGGGTTGAGCCTTGGGTGTATAGCATAAGTGCATCCTGTTGCTGGTGAGCTTTATTTTTTAAGGCTACTTTTGAACCATACTAAAGGTTCAATAGGATTTGCAAATTTAAAAATGATTCATTGAATTGTTTATCTAACATTCTAGCTTGCTTGCAAAGCATACGGGCTTTTAGGGGATGACAAAGAATGGTCTAAAGCTTTTTATGAGGTAATTGCAACTGTATCATTACCGCAACTTAAATAACTTTTCATTAGTATTATTTTATTCTACCAGGTTGTTGACCCTTTGATTTTATTCAATCAGTTTTGGCAATCGATGCACGATGACATCCTTCATAAGTTGAGAATATCTTTTAGAATGCCAAACTTGATTATAACCGATGCTCAACTTAAAAATTTTGTGTTATATGAGCTTGAGTAGCTTTTTAATGCTTCTACAACAACACTTTAGGATTATAACTTGTCGATGCCTAATGTGGAATTACTAAAAGAAATTACAAACAAGCTTCTAAGGGAGGAATTTAATTATGATTTGATTGAACTTAAAAGTTAGCATTCCTTAGATTTTGCCTCACTCAACCATTGATAGAGAGTTATATATGATTTAGTTATTATAGCCATCTCTGATAGAAAACAAGCTTTGATCTTTATGCATGAACATGGAGGAATTAGCAAAACCTTTTTATGGCACACAATCATAAATCATGTTAGATATGAGGGCTTGATTGTCCTTGTACTGGCATCATCTGGTATTGCATCTCTTCTGCTCCTAAATGGTCGCACAACCCATTCAAGATTCAAAATCCCACTTGCTATTGATGAATCATCAACATGTGCCATTAAGAAAAACACTCACTTTCAAACCTTCTTCAAAAAACCTCTCTTATAATTTGGGATGAGGCACCAATGATTAATAGATTTTGTTTTGTAGCCTAGATCGTTCAATTCATGATGTGATTTCAGAGGGTGACAACTATAATAATATCTCCCATTTAGTGGAAAAACAATTTTACTTGGTGGTGATTTTCATCAAATATTACCAGTTATTCCTAGTGGAACAAAAGAGCAAATAATCAATGCTTTTTTAATTAGCTCAACTTTGTGGTCCAGGTTCACTATATTAACTCTTATAGAAAACATGTGTCTCTCTACAAATGGCCCAACTTCTGAAGAAAAAGCTAATATTCGTGAGTTCTCCAAATGGATATTAAGCGTTGGCAATGGTGACATGTCTAATTTGCCTTCAATTAGTGAGCTAGATGATTATTTCATTGATGTTCCTTCATATCTTCTCCTTCAGCCATCATGTGATCTGATTTCAATAATTGTCTCAACAATTTATCCAAATATTTCAGAAGCTCCAGTTAACCCCTGCTACTTTAGAGAGAGAGCTAGTGACAACAAAAAACACAATTGTTGCTAAAATCAATGATTTTATGTTTTGCATCACACTTGTAGAAAAACATGTCTATCTTAGTATTGATTATATTTCCACATCATCAACAAAAAGTGACAATGCAAGCTCATTATATCCACCCGAATACATAAACCATCTTGAATTCAATGGTGTCTCATCTCACACACTTGCTCTCAAAATTGGAACACCTGTTATGTTACTCAAAAATATTAGCCCATCTATTAGTTTGTGTAATGGGGCTAGGCTTATTATAATTACACAGCTTTCATCAAAGATCATTCAGGCACAAATAATAATTGGATCAAACATTAGCAACAAAGTTTTCATACCAAGAATTATTTTCCTAATCAATGAAAACAAATGTCCCTTCACAATCAAAAGACGTTAATTTCCTTTAAAACCATATTATGCCATGACAAAAACTAAAAGTCAAGGACAATCTTTAAAAACTGTTGGTATTTTTCTAAAAGAACAAGTTTTCACCTATGGCCAACTTTATTTCTCTCTTAAGAGTCACTTCAAGAAAAGGTTTAAAGATCATTTCATGTGACAATGAAGAGTGTCTTTCTGCTTATGCAAAAAATATTGTCTACAAGGATATTATTAGCGCTCTTTCAAGAGGGTTTTTTTATCACCATAAACCTCAAACAAAAAAAAATCACTTATTATTTGGTTATAAATATTTGCAGATCATCAAAATTAAACTTTACTGCAGGAAGTGTTTCTTGGATTCCCTTTATATGCTGCTCTGTTAATCAACCTTATTTATTATTCTGTAAGATTTATTCAACTTTATATATGGTACTAATATTTTATACATGTTTGTACATTTTGGGTTGCGCTTCATTTGTATATATAATTAATAATTTTTATTTTATTGCTTCTATCTTTCCTCTCAAGGTTATGACACTATCTATCCAAAGCATAAAGAAAAACAACTTCTATACATATTTGAATGGAAGAGTTTGTCGTGTTTGGATTCCTAAGATCAATGGACAAACAAGCAGTTTTAATTGCCTTTTAGTTGATGACAAAGTAAGCTTATATTGCACTACAATTTATTCTCATCTACTTTTTCATGCTTTATACTCTATTTGTTTTGGCTGAATGTTTTTAATCTCATTACTAATGTTTCTCTCTTTCATCTAACAGGGTGACGCAATTCAAGCCTCCACTAAAGACAAAAATATACAATCATTTGCTGCTTCTGTTATTGAAAGTGATTATTACCAGATTAATGGGTTTTATACCTTTGAAAACAGATATATGAAATCTCTTGTTCCCACGAAGCAATTATTAATCTAAAGTCTAACATAAAAGTAACAAGCCTTGCTCCACTAACTTCCCTTGTACCCGCATCATTACTTTAACTTCATTTACTTTGCACATATGTTGACTACAGGAAAAAGATCAAGAGTGCTGACAGGTTTTATCACAGAATACCATCTTTATGCATTTTCATTTTATTAAATTTATTTTCACTACTATTTTTTTTTTAAAAAAAAATCATGTATTAGACATGCTTGGTCGATTAAAAGCTATTCAACCTCTTCAACAAATTATGGTTAGGGGTCAAGATATGACAGATAAAAGAGAGTTTATAATTGAAAATATCAGGCTGGTTATCTTAATCTCATACATTTTAATTGATCTAGATGCCTTATCTTTTAAAAATGAATCTTATATGCAGGGGTGATGAACTCAAGGTAACTCTTTGGGGTAATGTTGCAAAAAACTTTGATGATACTAATCTAAATGGCCAAGGAAATCCATTTATAATTGTTTTTGCTAGATTTCGAATCACTTAGTTCAAAGGTTTTTTCTTTTCAAACGTTTCCCTTTAATTTATAATGATTTTTATTTACACCTTCCATATATATCACCTTGACTTTTCTATCTTCTTTTTATTGCCATGACTGAATTGCTACATATTTATTTTGATCGTTCATTTATTTTTGTGCTTCATTCAACTCAATTTAGAATAAACTCAATATACATATTTATTTTTGTTGTTAGGAAAACCAAACTTTTTCAGCACTATTGCCTCATTATGGTATTTCAACCTAGACATTCCAAAAGTTCTTCCATATAAACATTTGTGAGCTTCTTCTTTTTTTAGTTATCTTATAACAAATAATATTTTTTTAAGCTATTTATACCAAATAACTTTTATAATTAGCTATAAAGATATTCATGTTGAGGTCCATCAAATCCTTTCTTCAACAAATGCTCAAACCATTGATCAACAAATAAAAGAAAATAGAAAGACAATCAAAGAAATCCTCTACATGGATCCATACCAATATAAAGTGTGTCAGCAATGATCTCCACCTTTCTTTTAGCACATTAGCTTTGATTTATTCTTCTGCCAACTGTTAAAAAAATATATTAAGTTTTTATTCTAATTTAAAATTTTATAGAGCCAAAGATTTACATGTGAGGCCTTAATAGCTGACTATGATCTTCATTGGGGTTAGTGATATAATAACTATCCAGTATGCACGAAGTTAGTTTCTAACAAAGACACAGGTTTTAGATGCATTGAGCACAATGAAGTAACGCCAATTCCATGGTCAAAAAATATTGTTTTGGTTGCTTTTCATGACCAGACCTAAATTGTTCAGTATGTAGCTCATTTTCCTTTGCATTACGCCTTATATTTAATTATCTCATTTATGATGTTTTCTTATGTTTAAAGTTGATTGTATTGTGACTAATGACACTGATGTAACAACATTTCTAATGATCGGAAAAACTACTGAAAACTTCTTTGGCTCTTATGCCCATAGTTATATCTATGATAAAGGGTTTATTGATTCCATTCCACCTCTAATGATTGACAAATTATAGAAAACACAAGTTTTTTAGCTCAGATTTAGAACTTTTCACTCAATTATGAACCGTTGTGATATCATTGCTGTCAATATTTTTGATGACGTTATAGATGGTGAGTTTCCATAGCAACATGTTGAGGCAGAACTTCATGATATTGATGTTCCTTTCATCAAAGAAGCTGTTGCATCTGTCTCTAAAAAACCTTTTCTATTAGACCTAATAACTCCAACACATATTCCACCATCCAAAGCTCACAATGATACCCCTTCACAATCGCAAATTGTCAAACATCTACTATTTGAAGATCAGGCACCTCTTAAAAGGCAATATATCTCTCTTCCTTTCCTTATACCTATTACTTTTAAAATTCAATCATTTCATTTATATATGTTTGCTTTATGAATACTTAATGCACAATTTTTTTATTCTTTTTAAATTCACAACTCTGCAATAGATACCACAGCTAGACCTCCAAATATATTGTCATTACTCGATGACAATGCATCAGCCATGTTTAAGGAAAAAGCTCCACCCAAAAAAGGCCAATGTCGATCTAAAGCAAAACATGATTAGGTGCTTTTAACTTACTCTTTAATTATGTCATTTCAAAATCTATAGCATTTCTTTAAAAAGCCTTTTCCCACTCCATAACAAAAAATTATGCTATATACTTTTTCATGCAACGTCGTTTATAGTTTTTTTTACCAGACACTTCATATACACTAAACTAGACATCTCTATTCCTAAATTTATAAGAAATTTTTTTCAAACCAAAAAATTTCTTTCAAGATACACAATATAAAGACAAGATGTTAAAACTCATAAAATAAATTCATATGTTAACAAAATACAATTACCTTCTATGGGTGTCATGATTTATTTCATAAGCATCACTATCAAAGCCAAATATTTTTTTTCATTGATATGAACTCCCGATGAATAACGTCTTTGCTCATTTTGCACGCCTTCATATGCTGTTTCAAGGTCATTATCCTCTCTTGAAAAGCGATGAAACTTTATGATGCTATAGCATCATTTTGTTATAATAAATTAATATGTTTCTTTTGTTTTGCTTTCAACTCTTAAATCAGTAAGCTAATCCATTTACTATTTTGGATGTAAGATATGATGAATGGAATAGTTTAGCAAATATAATTATGTAATTGTTTTATGGTATAACAGTTATACGCTTTCAATATTTTTGTTCTTTGATTTATCTTAAATAGATTTTATCGATTGCAATTTTGCAAGATGCTGATTAAATTATCATCCAAACAGATCAAACAATGGCAATAATCAACCAATTAGATAAATACAACAAATTACTCATTTAAAACTATTTTGACTAATAATCATTTAACTAATTACATTTTTAATTATGCAATAAAAAAAATACAAAGTAATAAATCAATTTGCTATATGAAAAAAGACCAACACAACATGCAAGCAAGTAGCTCGTTCCATGTATTATAGCACAGCATAGGAGACCAAGCCTCAAACCACCCAAATCTAATGTCGTTTGGCTCTGTAGTTCATGTTGTTTTTGCAATGAACCCCGGGCCAAAACTGATACGACTATATTATTTGATAGTTTCATCCATATTTACCTAGTGTTTTGCATATGTTTTGTGTATTAAATGCCTTGATATTCTTTGTTTTATGTTTTGAAGGTATTTTTGGATGAAAGATGCAAAAAGGAGATAATTGGAGCTGATTCACAGATTTGACCTTCAGTCGATGTTTTGTGTAGAGCGAAAGCTCTAGAAATAAAAATGAAGTGATTATAGTGGCATTCAAAAGCCAACATCCATATCTTTCTGGAATGCTAAGTAAAAATAAATAAAATAAGGAAGAGCATGGTAATCGCATCCTTCAAAGTCAAATCTTGCAATCTACCAATGTCGACCTTTGTCTATTCCAACTTTCATATCTCGAGCTACAGAAGTCCGATTGATGCAAACCCAATGTTTTTGGATTCAGGACTCAAAGACCTATAAACTCTCCAAATTTCAGCTCAAAAAGATGTGATATGAATGAGATATGAATTTTACAAGGGACAACTAAATTCTGTCAACTTAAAGAAGGACTATTTTGTAAAATAGATAATAGGGTTTCGAAGTATATATAAAGGAAGAGAGGAGCAAGGAAATTTCGGCCAGCAGCAAAAAGAACACAAATCTTCCTCCTCCAAACCCTAAATCATGTTTTCTTCCATCTTTTTATTTAGTTATTCAATAAACATGTAAGGCTAGACTCTTTTGCTTGGTTGAAAGGACACGGAAACCTTCAGATTTCAAGAACTGTGAGATCTATTCTTACCTCAATTTTTCAATTTATATGATGATTATATTTGTTCTCCTATGCTTATTTTCCTATGATTGTTTATTTAATTGCTAAAAGCGGACTCGAAGTTATTATTGTAGACAATCTATTGCTAAACTTGATATCAAAACCGGAGTTTTATATATGAACTTGTGAAGCAACTAAGTTGGTAATTGTAGCGGATCTACGTTATTAATCTTAGGGAGAACATTCAATCGAACTAAACATATATTGGGGACAATTATGTTTCTTAATTGATTAATTTATCTAGTTTTTAATGCTGTCATTGAATCAAATTACTAGTGCGGACACTGTGGTTGTTTGATGGTTAAGGTAAGTTATACGGCGGATCCGTTAACGAACTAATTTTAAGAAGAGATAAATATTCAGAATATAAATTGATGTATCGTTTCCATGATCAGTTATAATTTCTATAGGTGGATGTTGACTTGTGACCAAGGTTTTCTTTATTGATAAATTTCAGTTTCATATAATTTTCGCTTAGTTTGCTTTAGCCTAGCCTAGACAACTTCCAACCCCCCCAATTGCATAACATATAGCACAAAAATCATAACTAAATCGTCCTCGTGGGATCGACCCCTTGCTTGCTCTATACTATCTTGTTTGATTTGCTTTAAGCTAGGATAATTAATTTGTGCGACTAGGACATTGCAACATAAACGCATTAGCAACCAAACAAGACCCCAAATTATTTCTGTGGGTCCCACCATTTAAACAACGTTTTAGATGCAGATGCAAAAGTATCTCTCCCACATGCTAAGACGTGACAAAACACAACATTAGATTGTGGTTGCATCAATGGCACTACATAATTATATTAGAAGAAGATCACAAGGTGATATTACTTTTGCCGAATATGATCACAATCCTAATTTTGTTGTTCCTCGATCAAATAGTCAGGGATCGCAGGCGCGTTCACGTATGAATTTAGTTCGTGATAGAATTGCAAGTAGTTTGATGAGAGAATAAAAACAAGTATTTAATTTACTTCAATTATTTCAAACATTTTGTTATTATAATTATTATAATTATTAATAAATAAATGAAATTATTCCAACAAATTATATATATATATATATATATATATATATTCATAGGTATGTGTGTGTGTATACATGTGTATTTTTAATTAATTTCACAAGTTGATAGCAATATGAAAAACATGGTAACCAAACACACAAAACTGTTTTTCATTAAACTCATCCTTAACCACAACCACAATTTTAACTAAACACTTAAATTTCAGTTATGAACTATAACTAAAAATATCTTTCATGAAATTTTTTTTTTAATTCTGACTCTAATAACAATAGTTGTGCTTAACATGCTATAAAAAAGAAGCCTAAAACAGAGCCTAAGCTGCTCAGCACAAAATAACATAAATAAATAAAATATATAAAACAGAGCCTAAGCTGCTCAGTACAAAATAACATAAATAAATAAAATATATAAAAACACTTTCTAACTAGTATTCATCCACTCGCTGCTTGCCACAAGCCCCTGCGTCTCACGCGCCCTCAGGCACAGAATAAGGGCAGTAGATAACAGAAGAGGAAGGATATATCTGAGATATTTTGTTATTCAAATCGTAAAATTAAGAAATTAATTAAATGGCGAGGATAATACCTATAGTGTCCTCCTCAATTAGACCATCACCCTCCCTGACTTGCTCTTCATTCATGTTCTGTAATACTTGCGCTCCTTCTTGCAGATTCGCTTATCTTGCTACCGGTAACTATACTCTTCTTTTCTTTCTTCAGTTTGATTTATTATTTATTTATTTATTTTTAGTAATTTGAATAAACCGAATTCATAATTGAATTATCTTATATTTACATTTCTGTAGATTTTATACTGATAATATTGAAAGCTAGGGCTTTGTCTCCTTACTTAATTTTGTGCATTGATATGTGATGGTGATGCAGCTGCCCCGCAATCACATTTCTTCGGTGTGAAAGCGTCCTCTAAGATTAGGAGAGGAGAGAGTAGAACCATTGCAACTGGAAATATGGCACAAGCAAGCACAGCTGCTACTCAAGAAAGTTTGTTTGACTGGGTAAAACAGGACAAGCGTAGAATGCTACATGTTGTTTATCGTGTTGGGGATTTGGACAGGACTATAAAGTATGTGCTGTGTTTTATCTCGTCTCTATGTTTTTGCTTTTAGGAAATTGATAATGAGCAAGCCTCTCATGGTCAAACCATAACGAAAAACCTGTGCTGCTGAATGCAGGTTCTACACTGAGTGCCTTGGCATGAAGCTGCTGAGGAAACGTGACATACCTGAGGAGAGATATACAAATGCCTTTCTTGGATATGGACCAGAAGACTCCCACTTCGTCATTGAACTCACTTACAGTAAGCGTTTGGACTACCACTCCATTCAGTTTGCCAACCTTTTCTGATATCTTAAACTGTGAGGTTATGTTTTACCTTTCCTAATTTACACCATAATGTAAAATCGTTGCAATGTGATTTGTTGTTTCATAAACTCAATACTGGTTGCTTATTTTTAGTTGTTTAATGCTGCCAGATTATGGAATTGACAGCTATGATATTGGAGCTGGATTTGGACATTTTGGCATTGCAGTTGAGGATGTAATTTCCTATATCTATAACTTTTATATTTTTCATTATTCTAGAAAATGCTGTGAGATTAAAGTGTTGGGGCTATTTGGACAATTCTATTATTTTTTTCATTATCATCTTAGACTGTCTGATGTTCTGAAAACTGAACTAGGTTTTGTGTGCTCTTTTGAATAGGTTGCCAAGACTGTTGAACTCATAAAAGCCAAGGGTGGCAAAGTGAACAGAGAACCTGGTCCTGTTAAAGGTGGCAGTACAGTTATTGCTTTTGTTGAAGATCCTGATGGTTATAAATTTGAACTTTTGGAAAGGGGGCCTACCCCTGAGCCACTCTGTCAGGTCATGCTTCGTGTTGGTGATCTTGATCGCTCTATAATTTTTTACGAGAAGGTGAGTTATTATGACCTGATCAAGCAACTATTTGCATGGTGATTATGTCATGTTAATAGTGATAAATCTGCAACTTGTTTCATGATATAGGCTTTTGGCATGGATCTTCTCAGCAAACGAGATAATCCAGAGTACAAGGTAACTTGGCCACTTTTTGCCAGGTGCATGTTCACCATATCATATCATGTTCATACTCCATGATAAATTAGTTTCTTAGGATCAATAATTAGTTATGATTAGTTGGTGTCCTTTATTTTTTTCCCAAAAGGATAAGGCATTGAAGAGAACAGTAACTTCGTCTAACTTATTGGTTAGACAGGATATAGTATAAAAACAAAACATTTCATTATGACAGGAGAACACTCCCCAAGAGACAACAAGATTATTTTCATAGCTTTCACGGGGCAGAACCCATGGTGGGATGCAATAAGTAGTTTTTATTCTTCTTAATTGTTGTCTCCAAATCTGACTAGCAAATAGTGGTATTTTTCATTATAAGGAAATTTCTGCAATTGGTGACTTGATTGCTACTGAAGTCAACTCAAAAGTGGAGTTTCTGGCAAGATAATAAACTACTTCATTTTACTATTAGTTTTGTGATGTCCCATACAAACTTTTTTATATGTCTGAAATATTTTTGCATAGAAATTTCTCATCCTATATTGGGGGAATTTGCAAGGTGCAATAGGGGAGAGTAAAAAAAATCATCTGTCAGTGCCAAAGTTTTCTATTAGCTTCAGGTCTTTTATGGGGAGGTCTACTTGAAAATGTCATGCTGGATACAAATTTGATAGGGATTTTGGCTCAACAGAAAGAACATAAGGTTTTACTTGTTGCTTGATTCTCTTTCATGCATTGCTTCTTTGGATCATATTCCAAACCTTTCTGCATTCACGACATTTTGCCATTACATCTTGATTTATGTATCTTTGAATCAAGTGTCTACAGTGCTTGCATTTCTAGATCAGCTGTTTTGATCAGTTAAAAAATTCTATATACTTCCCTTGTTTGACATCTGATTTATTGTTTAAACTGACAATCTTGTGTCCACAACTGTCAGTATACAATAGCCATGATGGGTTATGGGTCTGAAGATAAAAATTGTGTGCTGGAGTTGACATACAACTATGGGATCACTGAATATGACAAAGGAAATGCTTATGCTCAGGTAGACCTTCTTTTCTTATGTACAGTGGAATTTGTTCCAGTGTTATTTTCAAAATACCATGGTTGCTTATGTGCCTTTGTTACCTGATGAATTTAGTGGTACTTGATGAGAATGATTGATTGTTTTTTTCCTGAATAGTTTGGGATCTGATTTTTTTTTTTCACTGTAAAAGATTGCAATAGGCACCGATGATGTCTATAAAACTGCAGAAGCAGTTAAAATTTTTAGTGGAAAAGTTACCCGAGACCCTGGACCATTACCTGGTATCAACACAAAGATTACTGCATGCTTGGATCCAGATGGTTGGAAGACGGTAATTCCTCTATGTATCTGCCTGACAACATTTTTTGCTATCGAAGCAGTAATGTTGGAACAATCTGAAATTATATTGAATGATTTTATTTGCTATTCTTTGTCAAAATCATGACACTAATCATGACACTGCTGCATGACTTGTTGAAGTTTCATGAACATATTATGCTATAGGTGCATCACTTGGCTTACTTAGATGCACTAACTTCTTTATGAGGAGGATGTGCCTGTGCAAGACATGACTGCTAGTGTTTGCTTGATATGAATGATATAGGACTAGATAGCCAGATCCCTGCTAGGACAAAAGGTTGCTCAAATTTGACTGATGTTGTAGTCAGGTTTCTTTTTTTCTTTCAATATTTGAAACACTGGCCATGTGCCTGTGAGGCATTGTTCAAGATGAGCTAGGATGACATTTTAATAATTAGAGAGTTTATTCTGAGGTTTGACCAACAAAAGACCATTGCAAAACTTGGCTGGTCTTCACAAATTGAAGATGTGAAACTCGCTTGTATTTCACTTGTTATCGTGTACAACTGCATATTCAATTGTAAATCCTATCTTCGAATGTAAAATTTTCCATGTGATCAAGTATGGCTGTCCATTTTGTTTCACAAGGAAGATTTTAAGGAACCCTTTGCATCTATGTTGTTCATTTGGTTTTACAGTAATTTTCTTCTGCAGGTTTTTGTAGATAACATTGACTTTCTCAAGGAATTGGAGTGAGTCTGAGAATAGCATGAATATGTCATGCCCGCATCTAATCTTGTTCCAAAATATGTCAAAAATTTTCTCAAGTGAGATAATGATCAAGTAGCATTTTGTAGATAAAACTAAAGTCTCTGTCACAGAGATTAAAGCAATTAACTTAATGGAGGTAGCGTTGCAGTAATTTTCCCCATTTTGTTTGATTGAAAGAGAATTCTTTACAAAATATTTATGTTTGATCAGCCCGTTCTAAAAGATTAGTTTTGTAGGCACCCGCAGAATAACTAAAAGATGATTATTGTAACGAGCCATTTCTGAGCTGTTCTCTAGATTTTCTATTGGTATACGTTTTTACAGTGAAGTATAGCAGATAGTAGCAGTGTTTTTGAGGCTTTTACGTCATAATTGAACTCTCCGTTTTTTTTCTTCTTCTTCTACGAGTAATGAATGTGTCGTCATAATAATCCCCAACACTTTTCAAATTCGTACTCCATCCATCTCGCTGAAGACTGAGCTCGAGCTGTGGCAATGTAGCCTTTAGTTGGTGTTAATTATACCAGGTGTGCGCCGGACATCCATTGTATTAGATGCTTTTATAAACAAACGTACCCCTCATGTGCCTCTAATTCACGCCCCCAATTCAAGAAGCTACCTTGAACTTGGGCAAATAGATTGCAGTAGTGGAAGGAAACAAGTTTTCAATAGAACTATTTTTTCTTTTATTTTCAACAATAAAAGTACAATGAAGTTATTTTGTACCTCAATCAAAATTAAATTTCTCTTCCAATGATTTTAAAAATAAATCTCTTGATCAATCTAAGCTGAAATTGATGATCTAAAATTCGAAGTGCTCAAGAATATGAATTTTAGCAATTGAATCTTGGGTTAATCATAAATCCTAGCGAGATTGTTTATCTTTGTGGTTTATAGAACTTGTAACTTGTTGTAAAAAGCCTATAACTTGTAAGACAATACCTTTTGCAAGGCTCATGTCTGTTTGAGGATGGCTTGGTGTACAACCCATGGGTGGTGGGTTGATAGCTCGTACAAAAAAAAAATTCTTGGGTTGCACGAGTAGCTAAATCCAAGAATATTAAATCTAACAATTGACCACAGTTATACCTGTTTGAGGTTGGCTCGATGTCCAACCCATGGGTGGTGGGTTGATAGCTTGTAAAAACATATTTACTTAGGCTTTACAAGTAGCTAAATCCAAGGATGTTAAGTATGATAGTTGACCACATTTATGTCTGATTAGGCTCAACATGTAGTTGAAGTTAAGGTTGTTGGGTTTGACAATTCATCACATCCATGCCCATTTAGGATCTTTTCTTAACTATATCTAAAGGTGTTGGACCTAAAAGAGAGTCACACATGTCATTTAGACCTAATATTTTGTCAAGCCAAGGGATATTAGGTATGGACATAAGTCATACCTACTAATTATTGGGTTATCACCTTGCCCTTCAATCTAAAACATTCAGGCTCGCAATTAATTGCTTAAAATGTTGATCCATTAATAGTCTTCCAAGCCTTTGTATATTGAATATGCAAAGATTTGAAAGGCTTTAAGCTTTAATGAGAGATTTTTTTACTTTTCTTATGAGATAGACTACCCCAAATAAAATTGTTGAGATTCCAGTGGTTAAGTTGTTTGTTCTCATTAAAAGATATTCTCTTAGGAAACAAAATAATATGTAAGCTTTAAAAGAGTTAGGTTCAACCCTGTAAGTAAAGATGTTGCTTCCTATGGTAGTGAGTTTAGATTCCAATTGCAAACTAGAGGAAATAATACGGACGAGAGCCTATTAGATTAGGTCTTAAGACTAGAAAGGGTGGAACTTTGACATCCATCTCTAAAAAAAGGAAAGGAGAAAAAACTATGACATCTAATTAGATAATTATCATATTTTATAGACTCTTGTGGATGGTGGTGCACTATTGATGTAACTTATTCATTAAACATATATATATGTCTAATGTGTTCAACTCTGTTTTGCGGGCCTAATCATGATAGAAAAATATGAGAGCATTTAATTATAAATACCAATTATACGAATGAGTGAGTGGATGTATTTGGGTTAGATGTGTTGGTTGAATTACAAGCACTGCTCCTCAGGTTTTGAACTCTTGCTTGTGTTTCTATTATTTTGGACAAGTGCTAAACCCATAAACATTCGATTTTATTCTAGTGTTGTCTAAGAGCCTGCTTGATATTATGACAATGATTACTTTTAAAATCATTTTTATTTAAAAAATTTTCAAAATAATATATACAAAATTTAAAGAACTTGTTTTATATGCCTTTGAACTAGTACTAGACCCTTCAATATCTGATTTTATCCTGATAATGTTAATAGCTTGTCTGATAGTAACATTATCATATAGAAATTATGAGCTAACTTGCCCGCATGTTACACGTTACGTTGATTTTTTTTTTTTGTTATAGGAAACTGATTGATTTTATGTGTTTTGTAATTGGTTATTTTAATGTTTAATTAGTAAAATTGTAATTGATAGAATATGTTATAAACGAGTTTTTTTTCACCTAAAAGTGATTGAATATTGCTATAATTAAAATTATTTTGATAATTATTTAATCGAAAGATTGTATAATTGATTGATTGTTGTTTATGTTTTATTTGTTGCATGGATTCTTTCATTACCAAATAGTAAAATTATAATCATTAAATTGTAGCACAGATGAGTGATTTGTTTTATGCAACAAATAATTTGATTGGTAGTTTTGTATTAACTACTTTGGTAATAATTTAATTGGTAGATACCGAAATCGCAATTGAGCAAATTGACTAAAGATATATTATTTGTTGCTTGTAATATACTAATTATTTGTTGATCATGTTTTAATTATTTGACGAATAAATTATTTTACATATAACAAAAAAGCAAGTGCTAAAATTTATCAAAGATTTTTTTTAATTATTTTTTCATATTATTATATTAAAAAAATTTCAGAAAATTGAGATTAAATTAAAGTGAGATTTTTAAAGAAAAGTCAATACAATTTTTTATGTATATTTTAAGATGTTAATATAAAAATTTATCACAATATATAATAAGTCTCTCCTATTTTGTAAGGAAAAAGTCCCAAAAATAATATATATATATATATATAAGATCATTAATAATTTTGTTACATATTAAAAAATTTGGTGCCGGCTATGGCGAAATACAGTACAAATTTTTATTTTATTATTATAGATAATTTGACATAATTTTTCTACTTGTCTTATCTATGTGTGTGTGTGTGTGTGTGTGTGTGTGTTTTGTGATATGAGATATAAAATATTATACATAAAAAAAAACATAGAAGTTATTTTAAAAAAAAAATAGCATTGGCCAATGAATTTTTATCATAATTATTATAGCTGTCATTATAAATATTATTATAAATAATTAATATTCTAATTATCATTGGTCATAATATCGATGACACAATAATTATTTTTTATTTCTTAAGATTTATTCTCATATTATTATATTAAAAATATTTTAAAACACTGATAGTATGTTATTATTTAAAAAATAATAAATAGGTCATATATATATATATATATATATATATATATATATATATATTAAGATGTTAATATTAAATAAATATCAAAATATATAATTAGTCTCACATATTTATAAGAAGAAAAATCTTACAAATAATCATTATCATTATTCTGAATGCCTTATTTATAATAATTAGAAATTTCAACACTTAACTATATTAACAAAAAACAATTAAAAACCTAAATAAATGACAAAATAAAAATAAATATTATTAGATTTAAAGAAATTATTTGACTTGAAGAGTACAAAAAAGAGAAATAATAATAAATATTAATTTTCAAATGATTACCAACACAAATTAAAATTTAAATATTAAATAAAAAAACCTAATAACAGTGGGAAAAAATTGAAAACAAAATCTAAGAGAATGTACATATAAACATGGATAGAAATAGAAACTATGTAAGAAATATATATGATAATAAAGGAATTAAAATAAAATCCAAGACTAAAAGTATAAGGGCCAAAATAAAAAACATATATCTAATAAATTTCATTTAAAAGACAAAATTGAAATAAATATAAACATTGATACAAAAAAAATTTAAAAATTTAAAACAAAATAAAAAATTAAAAGAATGAGGATCAAAATAAAACTGAAATATATAATCAATTTGCATGGAAGGATAAAGTTGTAACAAATCAAAAGTTTGATACAAAAAATATAAAGGATTTATAATCAATTTGCATGAAAGAATAAAATTGAAATAAATAAAAAATTTGATACCAAAAATATTAAGAATTCCAAACCAATCCAAAAATTAAAAGACTAGGGACTGAAATGAAATTATAATATATGATCAATTTCAATTGAAGAACCAAATTGAAACAAATCAAAAACTATATATCAGAAATAAAGAGCATACAAAATAATAGAAAGATTATGGACTAAAATGAAAACTCACAATAAACCGTGACGTTGATGTGTGCTTGCGCGGGCAGGAGAGAGAAAAGAGGGAAAAAATTTAACTGACCATTGACACGTTTATGACCACCTGGTAAGTACACGCGCAGCACCAGGAGGAAGATAACATGATTGTAAATCATTTTAGACATTAATTGGATATTTCATACATTGGAATACTCCATACATGTCGTTCGAAACCTATATGAGCGCTAAAATAGCTGGTGCATTCGGTAACACGCCAATAATAATTCAACAGTAAATATAATAAAAAACGGTAGATTACTAGGACAACCCTACAACCAACACATGGATTGTGCCTTATATGAGGGTATTTAAGTATTTGATCTTTTTTAGAAAAGTGTGCAATGACCCTACTGTCTCTAAACATTATTGTTCTGTTTTGTCTTATATAGGGGTAAATTTGTATTTTTTTCCGTTTAAAAAATATATGCAATAACCTTAATGCCCCCTATGGTTCCTGTATATATTTATCTTATTCATGACTATTATAATTATTTGACTGTGTAAAAATAAATGAAAAATATAAAACTATCCCCAAACAATATAGTAATACCAATTAGTCCTATAAAAAAAATAAAAAAATACCCTTAATATAAAAATAAAAATTGAGACGCGATGAGAGACAAAATCGTAATTGCATTGTTTAAATATGTGGTGTTTTGAGTTTGAGTGTATAGTGATTATGGAAGTTCTTTTAGTTTTTTTTTTTTTTTTTAATATCATAACATACAAAAGTTCTTAAAAAACATAACGCCAAAACAGAGTAATTAAAGCCGCAGCCATTTATCTCCACGTGATTTAAAGACCACACATGGGATAATCTAGTTTTTCCAAAAGCGATACTGACGAATAAGAAAAATTGAACGGAAGTGTCAGATTTCGGAACTCAAGTTGCTATATTACAGACTGACCGCCAAGGACCCTCCAAGAGAAAATTCCAAGAAATCCAAAATTCTTTCGATCTCTTTGAGTTTGGTGGGAAATAGAAGAGAAGACACCAAGATAGGAAAGGAAAAGGTCATAAAAATGAACACAGAAACAATGCAGCGGAATCGTCAGGGTCGAGAAGATCTTCTTGGGTTCCAAAGATTACTCAGAGGAAACCCTTATCTTCTCCATGAAAGAAACCCTGTTGTAAGATCCTATCAGTTTCCTTTCTTTATTACTTATCATGTTCATGTTTCTGTTTTTTTACCGGGTGGATTTTTCTAGGTTCTATGCAAATGGTGCTCTTTTACTGGTATATTGTGAAAATGAAAGTTCTTGCTTCATTTTATCTGCTGGGTTGGTTCGTGTATTTTTGCTCGTTTGTTCTTGTGATTGGTTGGTGGATCTGTTATGGACACAAATGAATGGAAAGTGGTGAATTTGCCGTCACTTGCATGGTTGTCTATGGTATCAGTGACTGAGTTGAAGAAAGAAGAAAAGTTCACGCATGTTTTTATCTGGCTGTATTTTTTTCCCTTAAATTTTAACCTGTGCTTAATTGCAGATGGCGAAGACTCCACTTCATGTTTCTGCTAGCTACAACAGGGCTGAGATAATCAAATATCTTCTCGATTGGCAAGGAGCAGAGAAGGTTGAACTGGAGCCTAGGAATATGTTAGGCGGGGGGAGTAAATGCACGTGTCAGTTTCCTGGTCAATTTATTTTTATCAATTGCTTAGATCTTCTTTAAATTTATGCAAGCTTCTCTTGATTAACACATCTGATTTCGTTGTGGTTGTTATTATCCTGAAATTTGCAGTATGGAGAAACTCCATTACACATGGAAGCAAAGAATGGTTGCAGTGAAGCTGCAAGGTTGCTTCTTGCTCATGGTGCTTTTAATGAAGCCAAAGAGAATGTTTGCTTTCTTGGTGCTATGTTATCCATTTTTTTGCTTAGTTTCAAATTAAAACTGGGAACTTTGGAAGACAATTTCTAATTTGAGCTGCTTTTTTCCTCCTTGTCTTATTCTTGCAGAATGGAATGACACCATTACACCTGGCAGTTTGGTACTCAATCAGTGGAAGATCGCTCAACTGTTAAGACATTGCTGGAGTATAATGCTGACTGCAGTACAGAGGACAACGTATTGTAGATGCTCAATCTTTTCCATTTTAATTCATTTTTCTTTATTATAAAACACTGGTAAACTTGTGTCATTAGCTTGGATTAACTCTTAACACTCTTGTATTGTGGAGACAATGGAATTCTGAGCTGAGTTTAATAAGGCCTTGTTACCAAAAAATTAGCTCGATGCCCCCTTTTGTATTCCACAATTTATTGAACCACAGTTTTCATTAAGTTATAGATCAAAATCTCTTTTTCCAGATAAGTCAATCCATCCCATTTTGTTACCGAGATTGTTCTTCTCAAACATTTGCAAGTTTTCCCAGTTTATGTTACCTGTACTTATGCTGCCAGTTGAGTTCCTCTATTAGATGTGAAAAGGAAAGACTAAGCTGCTCATGATGTTCTTGGGGTGACAAAAAAGATTATCATGCATTTCATCTGTTTATCAATATGTATGCCTGTTGCTCTCTTGTTTAAACCCTTAATAGTTTTCCTTAGAAGTCCGAATCTCAATTTTTGCTGAAAACTGGTACAGAAGTACAAGAATAGTCATCAGATTGATTTTAAATTATCTTGTGATTGAACTCAAATTTTTCTGTACATCTAGGATTAAGTCTTAGAGAGATGATAATTATCATATTCTATAGGTAAGACCATGATAGCTCGAATACTTGGAAGATTACTGCATATGGTAGGAGTTCTACCTACTGACAAGGTAAAAGAAGTACAACGTACAGATTTAGTTGGTGAACTTGTTTGTCACACTGGACCCATGACTAGAAGAAAGGTTTGTTGCCGGGGCTTCTGAAATCAAATTTCAGCTTTCTTGACAGAAAATGTAAAGCTTTCTTTTTCCAAACTAATTTACATCACCCGTTTCAGATTGCAGAAGCAGAGGGAGGAATTCTTTTTGTGGATGAAGCATATCGGCTTATACAATCGCAGAAAGAGGATGAGAAGGACTATGGGATTGAAGCCTTAGAACAAATTATGTCTGTTATGGACAGTGGAAAAGTCAGTCATGTGTGCTGGCTAAAGTGAACCTATGAAGCGTTTGATATCTTCAAATGAGGGTTTCTGTAGAAGGGTTACCAAGTATTTCCATTTTAATGACTTCTCTTCTGAAGATTTAGCAAATATTTGCCACATCAAGATGGATAATTGAGATGAAAGTAATTCGCTGTATGGATTTAAATTACATTCTTCATGCAGTGGATGCCATTGCTGCCCTGATCGAGTGAGAAACAACAGAAAAGCAGCGTAGGGAAATGAATGGAGTTTTAGTAAATGTCATGTTAGCTAATGCTAGAGAAATTTTGGATCTCAGGTTTGATTTCAACTATATAGATACCAATGAACTGCATACCATCACCTTGGAGGTTTGGAAGCTTGCGTTCAACTGTTATAGTCATGATAAGGAAAGAATGTTCCATGTAATATATTTTTGGTAGTCTGGTAGGATTCCATTGTTTTCTAATGTTTATATCCTTCCTCCAACTGTCTTGCGGTCTAAGTTTGTCAAAGATTTTACATATCCAGTCCATGATCAGGAAAGAATGTCCTGTTTGCTGTTGTTTTAGTTAATGAAAAGAGGAAATGTCCTCATGATAAGTACTCCCTCAGTCTCTTTTTAATCCATTCATAATGCCTGTGCCTTCTTGTAGTTAATCTTTTTCAACTTCTGTTTACAAATTTTCTTGAATTCTGTAATTGTAAAACCCTCGGGTCTAGTAAGTCTATTAAGATTCCCTTCTCCATCTCACCTATTCTTTAAAAAGAATGATACAAAAGATGGTATTGAATAAAGGGAAGAAGAAAAGGCCCATCGACTTCGAAACTTACTGTGCAATATGTGATTTTTTTTCCTTTTATTTTTAATAAAAAGGAAGTTTTGGTGCCCTCAAGCTTCCTTTTGCGTGGAAAAAAAAATCTCAGATATTGACAGCAAAAGTACGGGAAAAAAAGAGGAGTCGTCCAATGCAATGAATGACAAAAAAAATGTAATAACCAGAACCAAGAGAGAGTTTTTCAAAATCTCCAAAATTTCTGGTTAACAAACCACACAGATAAAAGAAAAGAAAGAAAAAAAATCCCCCTTATCTGTCTCTCTCTATCTCTCCCTCCATATGTGGGTTGTGGAGAGAAGCAGTTATGGTCTCAAGTTCCCTCTCGATTATACTCTCACTGCCCACCTCCTCAATTCATTCAAATTCAACCTCTGATTTATATTCTACACCCACTTCTCTGAGGCCTATACTAACGTTTAGAAACAACTCAAAGCCAGTCAAAATTTCACCTTTTCTTCGCTTCTCTTTTCAACAATCTTCAAAAGTGTTGGCTTTTTCCTCCAATAATAAAGATGGGTCAGCAGAGCAGTTCTTAGAAAACAATTCTGTTGCGGATTTCATGAGGTTCAAGAGAGGCTCTGATAGAAGCAGTGGTGAGTTGCAGACTGCTGTTGTTGGTTATAGAAAGAGGTTCCCTCGGTCCATTCTCTACCCTTTTTTTCAGGTACATCTTTCTCAATCTTGGCTTGTTTCAATTGGGTTTGATGTTTTAGTCAACTTACTAAATTATTTATTGCTTGCTTTTGTTCGTATACAATTTTGCCTGTGCAGATTGATTTGGTTTCTTCAATTCACATTGCGGATAAAGAGTATGCCCTACTTTGTTTGAATTTGGTTTTCGTTTCTCTGGTGTTGTTTAAGATTGATTACTGTCGGTTTGTATATCTGATCTTATATGAAGGCTACATATATTTTTAAATTACTTGGTACTGCTGGTTATACTGATGTTATTTCAAATTGTTTCTAGTTCAATCTACTTGATTAGATATTGTGATTTTTCTAGCTTTCTTCATTGAACTTTTTTTTTTTTTTTTTGGCTCTTATACATATCTTGCCTGACATTCAATTCTGGCTACAACTATTCCTAATGTCTGTCTCCTAGCTGTATGGATCAAAATTTGAGCTTTGAAAATACTTAGGCAGCTAGTATTTGTAACTGCAAGAATCATTTTTGTTTATGCTGTTGGGATTCCCCCGAATCTTTATCTACTCATTTTAGGAGCTTCTTGAAAGGGCAAGGATTATGTTTGGGCTTGAGCTAGCTATAAAATTATTATTGGTGATGTCTGTAACCACTGTTAGCTATAAGAAGCTGGTTTTTTATTCTCCCATTTTCCTGAATTACTCTGCAGATACTTTGCGACACTCCAGAAGGATCTTGAACCATATGATTATGTCCTATATGAGATGGTGGTTACCAGGGAAGTTTGGAAAGTAGAAGAAATCCTGCTGCTAAAAAGAGAATGAAAGGTTCACGCGCAAGAGGATTTAACATTTTGGGGTGCATTCAGCGGCAAATGGCTTGAATCCTTATGCTTGATTTCCAATTAGACTGCTTTGATTACCAGGCAGAGAATTGGTGTCATGCTGATCTTGACTATGAAACTTTCAAGTTACTTCAGGTATAAATTGGAACGGAATGAAAACCATAGAGACTGTTCAAATGACTTTACATTGCTCTCTCACTCTCTCTCCCCTTTTTCAGTTCGTAATCCTGCTACTTAGTATTGGTACTGATATTTCCATCTGGTGCTCTTTTCAAATAGTGTTATGCAGTTGTATTGTTATAAGCAATGTATGAAGTACTTGATATTGCCATAGAGATGTAGTAAATGTCAGTTAAATTTTTGATAGTATTTATAATTTCTTTTCTTTCAGTTTTGCACATTGTGTCCATCTGCACTCTTATCACTCTTTTGGAGCATTGAGTTCGAGGAGATTGCTAGATATGATAGTATAACTAGTGTTGTTTTTCAATTTCTTTAAGCTTGAAAAGGGTGAAAGTTTATTGACATTTGCAAGAGATATGACTCTGAAACCAACAAAAGTCATGGTGCAGCCTACAATTCCAGAGAAACTTGGTCCTTGGAGATCCAAACTTCTATGGGCTTCTCGTGTGCTTCCTATGCCGCTGGCAGGCCTTTTCATTATTGGAACTGTTTGTGATGTGGGAAGTCCAGCATCGGAGTATCCAGAACTTGAAGCCTTATCCAGACTTGATTTTGGCGCTGCAATGAAGGTGTTCCTGGCAAAGCGATTAACATCTGAGTAAGTAGTCACCATTTATTTTAGTTGTATAGTTTCATCACATGAATTTTTCCTTGATTTGTAGCATGATAAATTTGGTATATGTTTAGGGTGGGATTCAGTTTCTAGTTCCCTGTTGCTCATTACTTTGATTCTTTGGTTCAAATGCTCTACATTGTCATTGAGAAAAGAAGTTTGGGGGCTGATATGTAATCATGGGCATTAATCCTTTAACCCATAACAATATTAATAGTCTCGAGAAGCTGAAAAAATCAAGTTAAGAAGTGTGACACCATGTTTACTTGAATCAATATATCAATGCTATTAGGATGAAGACCCACTAAACGATTAGTGTATTGTGAACAGGATATATGGAAAACCCGATGAAAATTCTAGTTATTAGATAAGTTAAATTCAGTTCCTAAGAGATCTAAAGATATCCTCGCACACACAAGTAATATTAAAAAAAAAAAAAACAACAAAATGTATTTCAAAAAATCTTCCAAAACTTGATTGTATATCAAATACTTATAATGAGAATCTAAGTAATTGAATCCTATTGGACCCAAAAATGTGGGTTGATTTGAGCCCATTTACAAATAGACCAAAAATATAATTTATTAAACCCAAACCATAGTAAAAATAATAAGTATGATACTAACAACAAAATTGCCACACCAAATATTAATAAAATCAACGAAGGATAGTTTAATTCCTTAATATAAATAGGTATAAGACTGAAATGTATCCTAGAGAAACTATATTAAAGTATCGTCGTCCTTTATGCATCTCCTTTGAGCTAGAAATTTTGATCACTAAACTGTAGTTGCTTGTTTCTTTCTTAGGTTAGGAAATATTAATTGTAAATTTAATAATTTTTTTTAAGAAAGGTAATTAGATGTTGCTTGTAGGATTAAAAATAATGTCAAACTAGGACACAATGTTGTCTGTAATTGTCTACCTTTTGGCCTTTGATTTCTGTATCTTTATATAGAGATTACAAGAGTGTTATCTATGGAAAGTAAATTAGTTTCTGCATGACTCTAGCCCTATATATGTAAACCAAAATCTGATACATAATGTATGCTATCTATACAACATAGGAAATATATAAATAAGGAAACAAATGGGCTGTACAATAGAAAATAAATAGTAACGGCCAGCTTGCTGTCCGTTGACAAAAAGTACCTGGCCATTGTAATTCATAGTTGTACATGAAAATACGCCTAGTTAAATTTAACTTGTATTGCTGCCAACCCCAAGCCTATAATGTAGGTGGATTGAACCTTTCTTGCTCTTGAATTAAATTTATTATAGGCTCTTAAACATGTTGAATAAGCTCATTCAATACCTCTTTTAGTTTTTTGCCGTTGACCTTGTGATTGGCTTAATTGACATCTCTAGTGGATCCTTGGTGTTATTGGGTAGGTTCATATCATCCCTCTCTAGTAAAAAGAATTTCATCTCAAATCATTGCATACATCAAATAAAAAGAGAAAAAAAACATTGAAAGTAACACTATCACCATACTAAGTACTTCCATTTTGTAAGCATTATCATTGATCCTCTCAAGGGTTTGGAATGACCCATCTTTTAATGGTTTCAATTTTGATTTTCTATGGGTCAAAAACCTCTCTTTGAGTGTATGCACCTAAACTCAATCATTTGGATGGAGAACAACTTGTTTAGACCTTTTATTTTTCTTCAATACATATTAATGATTCTTTCTCTTACATTTTCATAGAGTGCCTTCACCATTTGTCTTTTGATTATCATCAAGACTAATATTTTCATCAATGAATAAATAAATTAAATCCAAAATAGTTAATGGATTAAAGTCATAAACAATTTTAAATGATGAAAAATCAATAGTAAAATGCACATTATAAATATAAGCAAACACAATGAATGATAAGCAGTCTTCCTAGCTTTTAAGTTTCTTTGAATAATAGCTAGTAAAAGTGTAGTTAAAGTTCTATTTACCACTTTGTTTGACTATTTATTTGTGGATGATATGCTGTTAAAAGAAAAGAAAAGGAATGGCTTGTTGTTTTGATCTACTTCGGAGATGCCCTCGATGCCTCCCATCTCCCTCTAGAACCCCAACGCCTTTTTCTTAGTTCCCAACTTTTTCCATAAGACATTCCAAAAGTAGTTAACAAATTTAACTTATTGGTCTAAACAAGTCTCTATTATAAATGACTCGTATGCATTAGAACCATATCACACAACATATTAGAACTAATATGTTATATCTATATTCAAAATAATATTACGGTTAAGAATAGACTTGGCTTCATATTTACTTTTAAAATTTGTAGTGATCTTTTTTCCTGGCTTTAGGTGGTTCGATTTTAGAACTTACAAATGACTTGGAATGGGAAACCTTTCCTTAAATTCGTCCACCAAGAAGAAAATGAATTGAACAATGGTGTACTTCCTTTTCTTTCTAAGTTGACTCTCCACCTTCATAGCCATATAAATCATGCTCTCAAACTCCATATAATACTGTAACTCGACAATATTAACTGACTTGGTTTGGAGAAACCTTGTCACAGTGACCTCTTTATCTTCCACTAATTAGCACTAATCAATTAAATCTTTATCTTTCTATGGTAATTCTTCACACTCTTGGAATTTTGATTCAAACCTTGTAGGTTCAAAAATTGTTAAGAAACCATTTCATCAAAAAACTTAAGATTTTAGGTGAGGTTCTGAAATATAATTTTATTTTATTCTCTAATACCGCCTCAAGTCAAAACTCTTTAGGCTTGAAACCTGTACATAGACCCACACTACCTTATGCTTGAATTTTATCAAATAGAATGAGGGTGGTGAGATTCAAACTTGTGACGGCTGGGTCAATAGGGCTCTGATACCATGTTAAGGAATCATCTCGTCTAAAAGCTTAAGTTTTTAGGTGAGGCTACGAAATATTATTTTATATTATTCTCTAACAAAAATAACTTCCTATAATAGTGACTAAGAATAGACTTTTTCTTATTATGGCATTCATCTCCTCCAAAGTATAATAAACCTTCATTGGTTTATCCTTTTATTCAACATAAGTTGACTCCACTATGTAATTGAATAATCTATAAACTCAATGACAACAATTTTTTTTTTAGTAGTTATGATAGTAAAGAATCCATTTTACCTTCTCTTTCTCACTGTACCTGTCTTTTGGTTGTTTTCCCTTTAGAAATAAGATAATTTCATCTTAAAGGTGCTCGGGTTTTCATCTACATCATCACAGTTCTCAAAGTCACTGAAAGTACCCTTTTTGGTTGAATCGACCATCATGCTAAATTCATCATCCTTGCAACCCCAATGTTGTTGACATCTATCTTCATGCCCATAAACATATTGTCAAAAACATAATCTTCCATATTTGCATTGTCAAAAACATCATCAAAATCATTAAAATTAGCATTAACACATGTTTTAGGCCCTCCTAACATGGTTACCCTCTAACTAGTTCTATTTCATAATCCATCATTTATGTTATCACAACTCTCTATTCTCTCCATCCTATTTTGCATGTCTCTCATCATCTTAATCGTTCTCTCTATTTGTTGTGCCATGGCTTGTAACTAAAACCCTGATTGTTACTCTCCATTTATGGTGTCATATTGCCCTTATTAGATATTTTTGAATTTTACAAAATTTGGTTAGCAACAAGTAAAATTTATCTTCACACCTCTCATGTATTACTATCAAGGTTTTTCTCTTTAATATGTTTGCTTCATCTTTTTCCACTCATCTCATCATCTCTTATCCCTTTTGGAATTGAAATTCAACACAACCAAATAGAAAAGTTTAGTAGCGTAATCCAAATATATATATATTGACTCCAAGTAAAAAATATATGAAAATAAAGCATAAAACTATAATTATGATTTCATGAGTAACAAATAAATTGTACAAAATATAAATGATTTTCATAAACACGAAATAAATTAGATGTAAAACCAATGAAAAATAACTTTAGTATACTGATTAGGTCAATTTCAACATTAGCAAAACATAATTTTATATCTTGACACAAATCTAACTCATTATATAATTTAAACAGCTAGAATTGAAATCAAAAGAAAACGACATCCAAATGACCTCAAACTAAATATTTGATGTTATGGTACTAAAAAACCTCATAATATCAGTCTTAAAATTATTTTCAACGAGTATTGATTCAATTCCCCTTGTATTTGTGTTTTACAATCATAATTGACATTTTATTTGTCACATCTTTTCTTTGATTTCCTTTTGAATTTGTATTAAAGTATTGAAACACAATACTTTTTTTTTGTTTTTACTTTATAACAATTATCACAATTTAAAGGAGTAGGGTGTTGGAAAACATAGAAATTAATATACAGCATAAGAAAAATGAAATTTCAGAAAGATGTAATTTAATTGCTGGAGTCCAGCTCTAATACCAGTTGATGTGGTCCTTGTGGAAATTGATCTTGTAATCCACAACAAGATTGACACAATCATGAAAACAAAAAAAAATAAAGTTTGGTAAAAAGTGTGACATAATGATTACCTGAGTCAAGATACTAACAATATTGAAATGAACCCCACCTAACAATTAGCGAATCGCTAATGAGAAGTGTAAGAAAAACTCCATGATGATAATTGTAGATACGATCCAGATCTGGTCAAACTCGGACATTAATGCAAAATTTAACTAAACAATATGAAACGTTATATCAATGTCTGAATTTGACCATGTCTAGATCCTATCGATAAGTGAAATTTAGTTATTTAAAGAACTTAGAAATGTGAGTATCATAATATGATTACATAGCAAATATGCAGCAAAATATGACCTAATGTTGAAAACCAAGTAGTTGAACCTTTTGGACCTAAAGATGTTATGATCCAAATCTGGTCAAACTCGAACATGCAAAATTTAACTAAACAATATGAAACTTTACATCAGTGTCTGAATTTAACCATGTTTGGATCATATCGATAAGTCAAATTTAGTTAGTTAAAGAACTAAGAAATGTGAGTATCATAATATGATTACATAGCAAATATGCAGCAAAATATGACCTTATGTTGAAAACCAAGTTATTGAACCTTTAGGACCTAAAGATGTGGACTAACTTGTGCCCATTTACAAATAGATCCAAAAATACTTTATTAAACCCAAACCATCATAAAAATAATAATTCTAACTCTAATACTAATAATAAAGTTGTCGCATCAAACATTCATAAAAACAATCTAGGAGATATTTTAACTCTCTAGCGCATATATATATAAGACGACAACCTGAGAGATCTAATTTTCTAAATTAAAAGGGAATATATAAACAACAACTCTTAATATAGCTTTTCTAGGATATATTTCAGCATTTGACTGAAATATATCCTTGAGAAACTAGGTTAAGAGTTGTCACCGATTATGTATATTCCTTTTAAGCTAGAAAATTAGATCTCCCAGGTTGTCGCCTCTTGTTTCCATATTAGGGAAGGAAATTAAAGTTAAATAAATCTTTCCCGCTAAAGGTATGTAGATGTCACCCCTTTTATTCTCCTTGTAGAACTAGGAAGGTATTTAGGAAAAGTAACTGCCCAATGTAATTCCTAGTTGTATATGGAATAAACCGACTTGCATTGCCACCAACCCAAAGCCCATAATGTGGGTGGATTAGGATTTATTGCACTTGAACTAAATTGATTATAGGCTGCCTCATATGCATGGATGCCTCTTCAAAGTTTGTCTTGGTCCATACATGTTGAATAAGCCCATTCAATTAATGTGTCTTTTAGTATATTTGCCCTTGACTTTGTGATTGGTACAATTGACATCTCTAAGGTATTATTGAGCTGGTACGTATCAGGGGTCTTGTTAGTGCTCTATAGTATAACTGGAATGATGTTTTGCTGCAGCCTCTGATTATTCTCAACTTGAAGAAATTCATAATTACGTAAACATCAAAGAGTCCCGTGTTAGGTAAAAGTAAGAACACCAACTAGCCTAGTTAGAGCTTAGCAATCATTTATTTCCTTGCCAATGTTTCTATAGGGGAGTAGTGCAAATTGTTCAGTTGATTAAATAACTTTCAGAGTTGGGTTTTGTATAGTGTGTGTGATTTTGACTATTTCAAACTATAAAATTGTGGACGTCTTGGATCGAGCATTATTTGGCTTGTGATTTAATCAGATTAAAGTTTGTGATATTAATTTTTGCCTTCCACTTCCCACATACCATATCACATCATTATCTAAGAGCCAAGTTACTATCATTTTAAAAAAAAAAATGAAAAAAAATGAATATGATCTTCGATTTCTAAGGTCAATACCTTAATAAGCAAACTAAGTAATGATCATAGACGGTCAATAAATAGGCACATGCTTCTTCTTCCATGAGGATACTGGTTCCTTGAGTGATTGATTTAAGGGTTGTGTGTTTTGAAGGTTCACACAAGTAAAAGCAACTTCAGAAGAGGAATCAGTCATCATTGGCGAGAGGAACAAAGCAGCCATTGAAGCTCTTAGAAGAGCTATTAACAAGGGCCACAACAGGATTGCCATTCTGTATGGAGGTGGCCACATGCCAGACCTTGGAAGGCGCTTGCGAGAGGAAATCGACTTGATCCCTTGTCGAGTCCAGTAGACAACAGCTTGGTCTATAAGGAACCGGGTTTTGAATAACAGTTCCCTTCCATATCTGAAAACAATGGCTGACATTTCTGGCTGGCCGCTGAACCGCTACCAGACATTGGTGTTGGTCATCTTTTCATCAGTCCTGGCATTAGATCTTTGGTTTTGGGGGCTATTTTTTGAAACCGCACTCAACTGGATCTCGCAAATTGCTTCAGAAGAGCAATATGTGGCCAACACACGGATGATCTGGTGATATTCTTTATTAGATTGCATAAGTAAATGATTTAGCAGAAACAAACGGAGATCATAAAAAAAATAAGTGATTTGATTGAGCCATCTTGATTTGGATGAATCCATTCATGGAATATATCACCTATGCCATTAACATCATACCACCTTTGCTGGTGAAAGGGAACAATGTCATCATTTATAAGGCCATATGTACATAACCGCAGGCAATACCAAAACAAAAAAGATGCATCGTTACACAACAGAAACAGACAAGCACAATCCTGATAATAAGCAAAGATACATTCCGAAATCTGCAGGCAGTTTAGGAGGATGCTTTGTAAATTTTCCTTGGAGCAGCTTCAGAACCTGGTGCAAAACAAGCAACTTCTAATCTCAACTGCCACTAGTCTACGACATTCTTTCTCTAAACAAAAAGTAGGGTTGACGTTGTCTGAAATTCTTTTTGAAGCGAATGTTCGTTATGATAAAAACAAGCGAATGTTCGTTATAATAAAAACAATATATATGTGGATATATATAAAAAAGCAAGCCTGCAAGGAAGAGAAAGCAACATTTTCTGAGACGTGAGCCACAAGCATCACAACGGCTCTTTGGAGATGGAAGCTGCGGCGGCCATACGCGAGTGTTGTTCCTTCTCTTCCCGAAGCTTCCTGTTCCTTTTTCCCTGTCAAAATTCTAATTTTCTTCCTTTCACATATACAAGCGTAATTAATTAATTAATTAAGAGATTAAATACATGCGTGAATATATAAAAATTAACCACCTTTACCATCTTCTTAATTTTCAGAGAACAAGAAACTGCAATATTTCCGAGTGATTAATCCATGAAGGATCCATCTCTCTCTCTTGAGATGCTTGAGATTGCAATCCGGCTAGTGTTAAATAAACTGGCAAGAAACATATGGTGTTCGGCATTGCAGTTGATTGTACCATAATTTTAATTTTTTAATTTAAATTAATTTCTTGTATGTTTTAAAATTGTGTGATATTAAATTATTAATCATATACCAATTTTGAATAAGAAAATTTGTTTACAATCGAAATAAATTTATAGAGTTATAGTTAATTCAACACATTTTAATTATAGTGTTTTAAATTTATAAAACAATAAGTGTAGAACATTTATGATTTCGTTACAACTAGGGTATCCTTTTTTTCTACTCTTCAAGGTAGAAGAAACTTATTTAATTAAAATTATTTTAATTATTCGTAACTATTATGACTACAGAGCAATTAGCTAATTTACAAAATATTATACAATTTTGTACTGTTCATTAAGTAAATATATTCAATAGTTTGTAGACACGTCACAAGGTGAATAATATTTATTTTTTAAAAAATAACAATGTGCTTTTTAAAGTTATATAACTATATAAAATCATTAGTGAGTAGTATAATTAGTTAGGTAGATTAATTGGCGATGAAAACAATTATTATGATATAATAAATAAAATATTTAATTATTTATAGCTTGACTTGACAGCCCTATATTTATAGTGCCTTCAATTAACCATATTAGGTGTGTTTGGTATTATGGTTGTTGTTGTGGTTGAGGTTAAAAAAAAATAATTTTATAAAAAGTGTTTTTACTGCGGTTCAAAATAAGTAATGAAGTGTTTGGTTAAAACCATTGTTGAATTTGAGGTTGAAAAAAAATAATTTTATGTGTTTGATTATCATGCTTTTCATATTGTTGTCAATATTTAAAATTAATTTAAAGGACACGTATATAAATTATTTTTTAAATTTTATATATTAATAATTATAACAATAAAATATAATTCATAATTCATAAAAAAATAGATATTTTTTTTGGATAAAATGCAATTTTTAGATTATTTTAATATTAAAAATATATTTTATATATATTATGTAAAAATTATTTATATTTTAATTAAATTTTAGATTATTTTAATAATAAAATATATTTATTATTAAAATATTAATGTATATTTATTATCTCCCACAGCTGTCTCCCGACCCATTTTAATATTAAAATATTAATATACATTTATTATCTCCCACAATTGTCTCCCACCCTCATTTTAATATATATATATATATATATATATATATATATATATATATATATATATCTCCCACAATTGTCTTCCGGCCCCAAACTCACCGCACGGAAAGCATTATATTTGCTGTTTTCCGTGAACTGACGTTTTGTTAATATTTTGGTGGGTCTCATTACTATAAAACCTGCTTTTTTTATGTAATTAAACAGTAAAAGCCACTGCTTTTTTTCAAACTTTTGTTTGTAGCTCAATACCAAACAAACACTTAATCTATTATAATATACTAAAATTGAAGTAGTAGCTTCTATTGCACTACAACATGATGACTTGATATTTTTTACACGTTATATACTCATGACAAGTGTCAGTTATCTTTTTATTTTTTATTATTATAAATATATTCTTTTAAATTGACTGCTTTACCTCTATCTAGCCTCTCATTCAAGCATTGCCCTGGAATGGTAGTAGGGTTGCATGTTCCCATGTTTTTATTGTTCCGCCCCCTTTCCTTGATAAATCAAGTAATTTTTAGTTAAATTATGTTATTTGTTTTTCATTTCTTTTTTCAAACGAAAATAAACTAAGAATGAGAATGCAATTTTGAGCATAATAACCTGCAAATCAAATAATTCTTGGGTGTCAATACCCCAATCCTTGAGAAAAATGTATTGTTCCAAGCGATGATACATCAAAAAGAAGTATGAGAAAAATAAAGGTAAATAAACTGGAATATACAAAAGAGCTTGTAAATAAAGCAATAAAAGAAAAATGATAATTAAATATAAGATCAACTTTTAGTCCGTTATTATATTATCATTATGATGAGAATCAACCCAACATCAAGTGTAATCATACAAATAATCCATTAGTAATGACAATTAGTCCTATTACAAAAGCTAAGACAAAGGGACTTAAGAGTCATTAAATGAGCTAGTTCAAAACCCAAGAAGTGAGATGAACCTAGAGACAAAAAAACACTTATGGAACTTAAAGGACAACCTCTAATTCATCTAATCCAAGTCCAAGAAGGGTCTTATTCAAGTTCTGAAAAGAACTGATATGTTAAGGCCTAAGAAAATTTTGATTTGGGTTTATTTTTTCTAATATGACATTGAGTTCAAGTCCAAATTATCACCCAAGGAAAGGAGGATTTTTAACATCCAAAAGAAGAAATTCTCTAGTCTAGGATGGAAACCTAAAAATCAATAGGTTTAGATTTCAAGACCAAATAAATCTTCTTTATCTTATTTTTATGTGCCTACAACTTATATTTTTATTTAAAATTCATTTTGTTATGTTTTAGGATTAATAAATTTCAATTAGGTTTAGATACTTAGAGATATGAAATTGATTGTAAGTGAAATTTATACAAGATTATATATTTAGGTATTATAGGGTTTGGGATAAAAACACATGTGCTACCTAAATTTCATATTAGGTTTTTATGCTTAATGACACTAAGATTACAAAAGCAACGTTGTTTGCTTATGAGATTAGAATTCTCTCTTCCTTGGTTTTTCAAAGGATTGAAACGGTTTATAGAGGTTCAACTAATTTCATGGCGTCAATTCATACTTCATGTTCATGAATTACTATTTGTTGGGTGGGGTTCAAATCCAATAGTGCTAGTATCCAAGTATAAGTTATCTTTGTGTCACACTTCTATCAAACCTAATTTACTTTGCTTTTTGAGAATTGGTATTTTTTTGTGTGGGTTGCTTGACCGCATAATCAAGAAGTTCACATAAAACTATTATTTTTATTTAGTAATCAAGTGAATGTTTATTTTTGTTATGTAAACAATGCTCTCTTAATCCTTTATTTGGAAGTTTCCCATGTCATTCAATGTTAAAATTGAATGGTAAATATTTACCCTTTATTAGTAGTGATAGTTTCTAAGATTCCAAATTTATGGTACTTTGTTCCTTAATGAATTTAATCATGATTTCTTTGTTAATCTATTGATAAGGAAAACTTTAGCAATTTGCTTAAGTAATTTATAGCCTATAATGACTTAGTTATATCCCCATGATAAAGGTAAGTGTATTTTGGTAATAATGTCCATTTCTATCCTTTAAAAGGCCATTGTTTAACCATTATTTTGAGTTTGTTTGACAAAACAAGCTAGTATAGGTCAAATTATTACCATTGTTCACATCTTTTTGCATAACTAGTGCAATCCTTGGTTGTTCTTAGTTAATGATATACATGACTCATGATTAAAGATATCACTTTTATGAATCTCATTCATGACCAATAGTGTTTCATTTAGTCTTAAACATCTTATCAAAATTCTAATTTTATATCTTCTATATAATATATTTTCTAGGAAGATATAATTACTCGTTTTGATTCTTGTAGCTATTTGATATAAAACTAGGACTTCCCAAATATAAGGGAAAATACAAAAAAAAAAAAAAAAAAACTCACCACCTAGTTCTTTAAGGAGATTAAGAATCCTAAAACATAAACTAGTTTTAAGCAACAACTCAATTATTTTTAGTTGTCCAACCAACCATCTTTCTTCTCTTTAATAGACCACCCATGTTCCACTATTAGAACTGGCGACACCACTAACCAACAACCAATTACCACCCCTCACCTATGTAATCTTTTTCTTTCCCCTTTTGTCTAGTTACATTATGTTTTGAACTAGGAGTGTGACTTATTTTTTTTAGGGTTTCTTACTAAGAAACTTTTATCACTAGAGCTAGACTAGTGATTAAAAAATAGATTAAACTAGGAGTGTGATTTATATTTTTTTAGAATTTTTTTACTAAGAAACTTTTATAACTAGGCTAGACTAGTGATAAAAAGAAGGGTTGGACCCTTATATTAGCTTACTAGTGTAGCTAGGTTAGGTCCATCCCAAAAAAACAATTATTTGGGTGATTGTCAACCCAACAATACTAGATTGGGATGACCTCATCCTTATCATTGACTTCTTAGGTCTTACATCTAATGCTTGTTTGAGAGTGTGGTCAAAATTGTTTTTAATAGTGATTTTCATTCAAAAATACATCAAAATGATAGTTTTTTTTAAAAAAAATATTTTTGACATGTGTACATGAAAATAATCTAAAAACACCAAAATTTTTTAATTTAAAGTAAAAAATAAAAATATTTTTTTAATTTTTTTCTAAAAGTACTTTTAAAACACAGTGTTAAACACTCTCTAATAGACATGACCCATATTGTTGGGTCAAAACCAGACTTAAAGTTAAGGGTGTGTTTGACATATATGCTCTAAGCTTTTTCTTTTAGTTTTAATTGATCCTTATTTTAAAGTCTAGCCTAACAAACCCTTTAAAATCTAAAAAACTTAAGGGACCATCCAAAAAATATTTATAAATCCCTTGCATGATTCTTTAGCACTTTTATCTAATATATATATATATATATATATATATATATATATATATATATATATATATATATATATATATCTTTACATTGTAAGACAAAAATCTAATATTAAAAATGCCTGATTTTTTTATTAGATTTATAATTATCTATTAGAATTTGGTCAAAATATCAAAAACACCTTAATGATTAATTTGTTTAATCAGTATTAAGAGTGTTAGGATTTAGCTATAGATTTTAATATATAAAGGTATAAAATCACACTGTAAAATGTATTTTCATGCATTAAAGATGTAAAATAGAAAATAAATATGATTTTAAATTTGACTCTTAAAATGGTTAACCAATAAGATAAAGATTTTCTCATGAAGAGAAATTTTTCTTGAATCATAGATGAGACCAACAAATAAAAACATGTTTTAGATTAATAATTAATCAACAATGTAACTTAACATAGTTGTGTACCGAGAATGATACGTCTTCTTCTTACTTAACTACTTCCCTTAACTCTCAGAGACCATTAGATTTTCTAATGATCATAGTACTAGATGACGACTCTTAAACTCTATAATCATATTTTTATGATTAAATGCAAAACCCCTTCAATTCTAGGAGACAAATCTGTCATTCAATATCCTGCATATCACAATAATTATCAATGTTTTAATACTTGATTCGGAGGTCAACACAAGGCAAGGCCCTAATCATGGATCATGAGGGTCAATATAGGTTGACTTGGGTAAATATAAGAATAAAAATTATTATTATTATAGCTTTAAAACTTAATTAAAGGTCAGCAAGACCAACGCTTGAGTCACAAATTAAAAGGGTCAAGAATAATTATCAATGTTTTAATACTTGATTAAGAGGTCAACTCAAGGCAAGGCCCTGATCATGGATCATGAGGGTCAATATCGGTTGACTTGGGTAAATATAAGGATAAAATTTATTATTGTTATAACTTTAAAACTCAACTAAAGGTCAACAAGACCAAGGCCTGAGTCACAAATTAAAAGGTTCAAGACGAGCTTATTGAAGTCAATGTATAAATAAAAATAATAATTATTATATTTTTTAAAGTCAACTTGGGAGTTGATCTAAGACAAGGTTTAGATCATAGGATAGAGCGTCATCTCAGTTGACTCAAAATCTTTATTTAAAAAAAAAAGCAACAAGCTTTTACAAGTGTTTTCTTCCAAGTTGACATTAGTTTTTGAACAAAATATGTCGAGTCACTCTGTACTTTTTTTTTAAACTCGAACTAGCTCACGTCACGAATAAACCCATCAAATCCATCTAGGTTTTATAACTAGGATTATAATTAATTTTGACACTCGATATAAACTAAAATAAAAAACCAAAATATCAAATTACTTTTTAAAAACATAAAAATTTGATAACAATATATGTTAAAAAATTAATATATGTATGTGTGTGTGTGTGTGCTGGCATACATAGTATTTATATTTTGATATATTAAGTAAATGCTAATAAAAGACAAGTTATTCAAAAGAAATCATGGTTGTGAATTCCGTTTCGTTTTGGCTGTTTTAGCCAAAATATTTCATACCAGAAAAAAACAAGACAAAACAACTTAGTTTTTATCTTGGTTTAAATTTCAGTCCGTACTAGATATTCCGGCCAAATAACAGTTATGCCATTTCTACTACAAAAAAGAAATTCCTCTTGCTTCTTGCTTTTTGTCTCCCGTGTCTTGTCTAGTTATCAATTGATGACCGGATAAACTAACTCTCTCTCTCTCTCTCTATAATAATAATAATAATAATAATAATAAAATTATCACATCAACTTTGATTTTATAAAAATAAAAATTATATTTGTTTTTTTTAATTTTTTTATATATATAATTAATTAGTTATATATAAACAATATAATTACAAAACGGAAAGCTAAAAGATTTTAAAATCAAAATATTATATACAAATAAAAAAAAAATAAAACGAGAATTGAAGCAGTATTATAAACCTTGGACGAAACTGGTACACTGTGTTCAGTATGTGGGCCACTGGCAGCCTAACTCGTGCGTTAAGAGTCCTTGTGGTGTAGTTAACCACGGTTCTGGAGTCCTAGTCCCAACAAACTCCTATCTTTTCACCTACTCCCTACTTCCACCCTCTATATTCTCCCATAGAAACTGGTCCCTTCAGATTTAACACTAGTTCTTAGACGAAGACGAAGACGGAGCAAACGAGAAAATCAACATATGGCTGACACTGAACTTGCTCAAGCCCAAGAAGCCATTTCACCTACAAATATTAAGCCTCACCGTCTCAACAACTATGCTCTTGCCTGTGCTCTTCTGGCCTCTACGAACTCCATCTTATTAGGCTACGGTAAGCCCCATTTCACCTTCCTGCAAAAATCCCCAAACGATACTGAAACAATTACAGCGACAATCTGAATTACCCTTTTCAAAATAGTGCACTAGCTAGCAATTAATGTAATTATATTAAACGTTGGCTGGGTTAAATTTGTACTTGCAGATATTGGTGTGATGAGCGGTGCAGTGCTCTTTATCAAGGAAAACCTAGAAATCTCATCTACTCAAGTAGAGATACTGGTTGGTGTCCTCAATGTTTCTTCATTAATAGGCTCACTGGCTTCAGGAAAAACCTCAGATTATATAGGCAGGCGTTATACCATAGTCTTGGCAGCCACAACATTTTTAATCGGTGCACTTCTAATGGGCTTAGCACCATCCTTCCCATTTCTCATGGCAGGCCGTGTCATTGCCGGTATCGGGGTTGGATTTTCCCTCATGATTGCTCCAGTCTACTCGGCTGAGATCTCTCCGGCAATGGCACGCGGCTTCCTTACCTCCCTTCCTGAGGTTTTCATTGTTTTCGGCATTCTCCTAGGTTACATTGTCAACTATGCGTTATCAGGTCTCCCGCAGCACATTAACTGGAGGCTAATGTTGGGTCTTGCTGCTATACCTTCATTGTTAATTGGTTGTGGTGTTACAGCAATGCCCGAATCACCTCGTTGGCTTGTCATGCAAGGTAGGTTGGGCGATGCAAAGCAGGTCCTGATTAAAATATCTGATAACATAGAAGAAGCTGGTTTCAGACTTAGTGAAATAACGAAAGAAGCTTCATCGGATCATTTAGCTTCTTCAAGTGCTAAATGGCACGGGCAGGGGGTTTACAAGGAACTTCTGCTAAGACCTTCTCGGCCTGTTCGCCGAATGCTTATTGCTGCTGTAGGGGTTAATTTCTTCATGCAAGCATCAGGCAATGATGCTGTTATATATTACTGCCCTGAAGTATTCAAGGATGCAGGAATTCACAGCAAGAAAATGCTGTTTGGTGTTAATGTCATCATGGGATCTGCGAAAACTTCTTTTGCGTTGCTCTCTGCTCTTTTTCTGGACCGGTTTGGTAGGCGGCCTCTTTTGTTGCTGGGATCGGCTGGGATGGGATTGTCGTTAGCTGTTTTGGGGATGGGCTCCAAGTTTCTCGAGCATTCCAGCAGCAAGCCTACGTGGGCTATCGTGTTAAGCGTCGTGGCCGTGTGCGGGGTTGTTTCTTTCTTTTCGATAGGACTTGGGCCGATCACATGGGTCTACTCGTCGGAGATATTTCCACTGCGATTACGGGCTCAAGGTTCGAGCTTGGCCGTATCTGTTAATCGACTGGTCAGCGGAGTTATGTCTATGACATTTTTAACCATTTCGAAGAAGATAACATTCGGAGGAATGTTTTTTGTGCTCTCTGGAATGATGGCGGCGGCAACGGTGTTCTTTTATGTGTTTATGCCGGAGACAAAAGGGAAGACCTTAGAAGAGATTGGTGCTCTCTTTGAGGATAAGACTACGAGTTCAAGTATTGATGATGGAAGAGAAATGAGATAAATAGTGTTCATTCCATGTCTTACAAAAATAAAAGTCTTCTCATAACTCTCATTAGGTCTAGAATTTGAATCTCATTTCTTGATGATATATTCATTTTTACATACAATTGCTGCCTTTGAAAAAAGATGATAAAGGAAATAGGTGCTGTGAGTCTTTCCAGATTGAAGTTCCTTAGAGTGAGCCATATATATTAGAATTGCCATTAAAATGAAATTCCATGGAAAATGCCCTTGGCATAATGAGTGGCCTGGTTTACAGTTAATAAAGGTAACATCAATTATTCTCTTTGTAAACCAAGAATCAATTTTATCATTTGATTAAAATTAATAATATATTTTGTTATTCATTTTGCTCTTTATTCTTTGAATTTTTATTCGGTATTAATTCCTTTGAATTTTTTGGTCCTTCTTCGACAATATTTATTTTTTACTAATATTATTGCATCTACACTTTTAGTTTTGTTTTTAATTTTTATTTTTTTCAGTTGTAAAATTTTAATTTATATTGGTGATCATTTTAAAATTAATATTTCTTCCTTCCCCCGTTTTTTTTGTTTTATATTATTTTATTTATTCTTTGAATTAGGTGATTTTATGGTTTCATTGTTTACATAATAATAATAATAATAATTTTAGTGATTATTTTTTTTGTTTTTTTTGTGATTTTTTTTATTCTTTAAGCCAATTTAATGATTTTAATCATTTGAGTAATAATATTGATAGTAATTTTAATTGTTATAGTCATGATAATGATGACAACGTAATGACCTTTTTTTCTTTGTGTAAAGAGAAAATGAACTACTTATTCGGGCTATTTGGTTATTGCAAATATTTTTACAATTTTTTTTTGTGTTTAGTATAAATTAGATTATAAAATAAACTAATTCTAATATAGTAAATTTGATAATTTAGGTATTTAGATCTTTCTTTAATAATGATGATAATTTTATGTTAGTGATTTCGTTGAACCTATTAAACCAATAAATTTATATCGATTTAAAATTTATATATTTTATAGGAAAGTCACACTCCATAAGAATTTTGTACATATTTATTATTTTATCCAAATTTATGTTATAATAAAAAAAATCTCACATAATTAATATTTTTATATTGGAAAAAATATGGTTCCAGTTGTGAATTAATCTAAAAGGCATGGGGAGCACCATATTTCCCTATATCTATAACTCTATGAATTACAAGTAATTCACAATGTTGTTGCTGTTGTTGTTATTCTTTTTTCAATATGACTTTTTATCTTGTTTGATTAAAGTAAATTATCAACTTTAAATTCCTATAAACATATAATTTAGGGGGGGGGGGTTCAATCCTTTTTTTTGTTATCAATTGTGTTAAGATAATTGAGAATTTGATTTTAAAATTTATTTATTTTGCCTTTATCAAGGTTAAAGTAGTTTACAAATTTGTTAGGTTAACCCAAGTTGTCTCGATTTACAGGTTTGATAGGGTGTGTTGTTTCTTTTTTTAAATTGAACTTGACTTTGTTATTATATATATATATATATTGCCTTTAACAAGAATAAAAGTCATGTTTTTAAACTTTATATTCACAAGTTTCGTTGGTTGAAATTGTTTGTGAGTCTAGCCAGTTTTTTTTTTAATTTCATTTATAAATATTAGGTTAATTGGAAATTCAATTTCATAATTGATTTCATTTTACTTTCTATAAGATTATCATGGTGTTATAAAAATATCTCAATATTAGTTGATGTTTGATATTGTGATTGTCCATTTTGTTATCATATAATTATAAAAATTTGTTTGAAACAACAAATTATAATTCTATTGGAGTCTAGAACCTAGTTTACAGGTTTAGCTTGCTTGTTTAAGTTAATTGATTCACAGGTTTGATAGAATTTACCATCAATTGGATATGATTTTTATGTTTTTGGTTTTTATTTTTTTAATTATTATTATTATTATTATTATTATTATTATTTTATGCCTTAATATTAGATTTATTAGATAATAAACTGTATGATTTTTTGTTTGTTTTCTATAGAGTTATTATAGTCTCAAATAAATGAATGTTTTGAGGTTGATGTTCAATTTTACAAGTATTTATTTTTATTATATAATTACAAAAAAGATATTAAACCTTGTATAGTTAATGACCCGGGACATGGGGGTCAGGGTTGATCTAATTTGTCATTGTTTTGATATATTTTTTTTAAAGATCATCTTTATTTTTTAAAAGTTAATTTATATTTTACTGGTTATGTAAATTACTTTTAAAATTAGAAAGCACTCAATTTAAATTAGACTAGAGAATTGAATTAAAATTTTGAATTAGGAAAAGAGTTATGACAAGTAGTTTAGGGGTCTGTATGATATTACAGTTGTTATTGTGGTTGATGTTTTAAAAAAATAGTTTCATGAAAAACACTTTTAGTTATGGTTCATAACTAAAATTGAAGTATTTAGTTAAAATTGCAGTTGAGTTTGAAGTTTAACACACAAAACAGTTTTGTGTATTTGGTTATCATAATTTTCATATTGTTGTCAACTTGTGAAATTACTTTAAATGACACATAGATAAACACACACATAGTAGTATTTTGAATAATGTATATTTATAATTATAATAATAAAATGTAATTAATAATTCAAGTAAAGTAGACACTTATTTTTATTCTCTCATCAAACTACATGCAATTCCATTACAAACTAAATCCATACATGAAGGCTTCTACGATCTCTTACTATTTGATTGAGGAACAACATCTGGTAAAATATTATCAAGAACAACATTCGTTATCCATACTGAGTTTCAAGATCTTTATCTACATGTTGTAGAGATATAACTTCAAAACCAAATCTAGTTGTAAGTTTCTGATCCATAATCAATAAAAAAACAACAACAAGGTTCTAGAGTAAAATATAAATTTTATATTTTTTTTAAAAAAATAAATTGGGTCTGACCCAGCTGAATGGTCGGCCTAGTCAAGTTGGGCCAAAAGACTTAACTCTACTAGACTTGGGCTAGGCCAAGAGCAAATCCAATTCAAGAGTTAAAAAATGTAGCATGGGATTCTGCATTGTCCACATATTGAATGAACAATATATAATGAATTAATTCACTCATGCATTTTTCACGTAACACGTGAATAGTAGAAGGGTGGTCAGCCAACGGGGACGAGAAGCTCACCTGCCGATGTCACAAATAGAGGAGGCTGAGGCGGTTCTTCCTGTGGTGGTGACGTAAAAAATAATAGCCTGTGGTGGCCGAGAGCAACGTTGGGAGGTTGTTGTTGCTTGATGCAGGAGTTATGGGAGAAGGCTGGATGGTACAGGTGCTGCCAGTAAAGAGGAGAGGGTGCCGATGTCAAAGGAGCATCTGCTGGTGCTCACCAGTGATTGTTGAGGGGAGAGAGAGTTGCATCCATTATTATTTTTGAGAGAGAAAGATGCAATAGAGAGAGAGAGAGAGGGAGTTGCCGGTGGTCTATTGATGCCAAGTATGGTTGTTGATTGGTGATTATACTATAATTTTTTTAAATTGAGTTGTTATTTTTTTCCTTTGTGTTATGTTAATTTTTTTATTTTGCAAAATCATTCTCTGCCTATATTAACAATGATGTTCGTATGCGTTTTGTATGTTTATGTTCGAGCGAAAAATATCTAAATTATACTTTTCATAAACTGTGGTTCAACTGCAGCTTTTGGTAGGATTCATAGTGCAAAATTATGGTTCAAAAATTTGACCAAACAATTCGGTTATATGATAAGTCTCAACGGCTGAAATCACGCATAGGCAAACAACTAGTAAGATTGATGGGTTTATAATCATGTAATATTATTATTTTAAAATAATCTGATTGGCGATGGAACGTGTAACAACCAACACACTAGTACAGTTGGAAGGGCGAAGACAGACGAGTGTTCCAAATCACAACGCGACGCATGCTTGGGAAAGAACGTGTGTGGGGCTCACGAGCTTTAATGTCAGAAAAGGTAGACCTTGGACTTATCTCTCCCCTCTCAACGTCAGTCATAAATTTATAATACAGAAAAGACAAGAGACTCCTTTTGTGTATGAACTCCTCCTCCCCATGTCTACGGCAGGGCGGGCTCTCCACTCACTTTTTTCCTGTGGCTCTCCTTTGTTCTCGCTGGCGAGGCAATTATACTCCTCCTCAATCCGCCCTCTCGAGTGTGGGATGCGCACATGTTTTATTTTTATTTTTTCAAAAATATTTGAAGTATTCTTCGACTAGGTATGGAATATTAAGATGGATACAAATAAATTATATATAGAGAATATTATAGCTATTGGTTAAATCTATTCAAGGACTATTATGATAATTCTTTTTATAATAAAACATCCCGTCCACAGAGATTAGGATGATGCTAATATGTTTAAATGATTTTCATGTGAAATATTAGGGTCTTTTAACTATTCATTACAGAATTGAAATAGAGATTTCTTTTTAGAGAGTAACTGGCTGCATAACTTGGTATTTGTACAGGGAGATTTGCAAGAAATATTGGTATGTGTTCATCTGTGATTATAAAATTATGGACTATATATATTAAACTTCAACTTGTATAGATTAAAAGGTTTAGAAAAGTGATTTTGGAATTGGATTCCAAGGTTGTAGTTGGGTTCATTAATATGGATAGTATGAGAATAGATAAAAATTATAATCTAATTATGCAAATTAGAGATATATTGGACAGAAATTGGATAATTATAATAATTCATGTTTTCAAAGAGTAATTAACTGACTAATTTTAAGTTAATTAGAAATTCATTAGATAAAGAGCGGATAATATAACTGATCTCTCGGCAAGCCTTTACATTTTACTGTATTATGCTTTATTGACTGCTTTATTGACTATTTATCGTTTAATTTAGATGCATGTAATGACCGATTATTAAAAAAAAAAAAAAAAAAAACTGGCCGCTTAACTGCAGTTAATGAGAGCCGAGCCTCTCTTTCGTCCTATATAACAGGGTCCACAGCAAACCCTCAGCCAAAACAAAGTCTCTCAACTCTACTGCGGTCTCTCCCTCTTCCCGTCTTCGATCTGCTTAAGTTTTCTTCTCTCTTCTTATTACATCATGGTGGTGCTAGAAAAGGGTCTTTCAGGAGCCTTGAATGCAAAAGTTACAGGCTCCGGCGACGAGGCCATAATTCTTGCGCATGGATTTGGAGGAGACCAGTCTGTATGGGACAAAATCCTTCCCTACTTGGCTAAGCATTGTCGGGTACTTGTTTTTGACTGGATCTTTTCTGGTGCTGTTCAAGATCCAAGTCTCTTTGACCCTGTTAAGTACTCATCATATGATGCTTTTGCAAATGACTTAATCAGTCTCATAGATGAGCTGAACTTGAAATCATCTGTTTTTGTTGGCCACTCCATGTCTGGTATGATTGGATGCATCGCTTCCATTAAAAGACCTGATCTTTTTAAGAGGCTCATACTTGTTGGAGCTTCTCCCAGGTAATTAACTACGTATTCTTAAGCTGTTGTGTAATTTATGACAAGTGTTCCGTCCACTTTAGTGCTATTTAAATTAACTTGTCTTGTTTTATGTACTGACCATATAAGACACTCTTAATGTTGTTTTGGTTTTTGTTCGATACCCCTTAATTTGAGGCTTGATTGAAGTATCTTCCTAATCTTTGTTCAAATTATTAAGATCCCTAGTAATGATTTGGAGGAAATAGTAGAGAAAATGATGGAGTCTTGGGTTTTTATTTTATTTTAGTAAACAAATACAGCTACTTATTACTATTGGTGAATAATTTTCTACTATCCTAGTCAAAGAAACAAAGTTACAACTGCTGTTGGTGGGTTTCTTTTGGGGTTAAAACCAGATTATTTTCAAATAACCAGATTTCAAAACGTACAGTCAAAACTTTTGGTTATGAATCAACACACACACCGAAAGACCGCACCCTACTGGTTTTTGAGATACCCTATCTATTTTGCTACAAAAAGACAATCAAACATGTGGACATGGTGGATTAGTTATGATGGTGCTGTCTTCTCTGTCTTGCTCTCTATAGTACTTCTGCTTGGAATGTGGACTTCAACGCAACCGACTATTTCCTTCACCATGAAATTAACCGTCACGAAGGATAATTGGTTTATATATAGATAATCAGCAGATTAATTATTGGAGAATAATTAAATCAAAATCGATTGATTAATCTGCATGCCTTTTCTTTCCTTCCTGCTCGGCCCAGGAGCCAAATCCATTTTCGACTGTTGCTTATTTGATATTATCAAAGTACTGAAGCTAGCCGGCCGGCCGAACAGTTAGCACTTATCTATTTCATAGCCTTCCTTAAATCGAGTTTACTTGTGGCTTGCTAATGTAAATAAGAAAATAATTCATCAAGTGGGACCGCTCACACCTTAATGTCCTTTTCAATTACGTAATTGGGCCAAATCATCTTTACTAATTCTTTCTGAGCTCAGGTTAGTTTATTGGCGACTCTAAAAGGTTCTGACATACAGGTATATTAATGCTGATGGTTATGAAGGAGGTTTCAATAACGCAGAGATTGAGGATATCATTTCAAACATGGAATCCAACTTCTACAACTGGGCTCAAGCCTTTGCTTCAGCTGTTGTGGATGCAAAAGATCCTCCCTCAGTTGACATGTTCTCAAAATGCTTGCTAAGAATGAGACCTGAGTTTGCCGTCCCTGTAGCCAAAACTGTTTTTTACAGTGATGAAAGGGACATTCTTGAGAAGGTTATGACACCATGCATTATAGTCCAGACCACCAGAGACATTGTAGTGCCAAATTCAGTTGCTTACTACATGCAGGAGAAGATCAAAGGGAAATCTACGGTTGAGATCATTGAAACTGATGGGCATTTTCCACATCTAACGGCACACCTGCAGCTCCTTGACGTGCTTACTGCAGTCATGAATTTAAATGAGCCTGAAAATATCTCCACGTGATCTGTGTTTGCTGCTCTCGTTTGCTTTGTAGAAATGTAAGGTTACAAATAAACGCCCGTTGGGACATTGCATTATCGTGTGCTTCAAAATTTCATGGATAGATCGATGTAGAAGACGGTTACCCTGTAGGATGAAGATTGAAGAATGTTATCTGTCTATACTACTGTGGATTGAAGCTGTTTCTGTATATTTAAATCGTTGTCGTTCTCGGTCGTAGAAGCAAGGAAGCAATGATTTTTGTTGCTATTTTATTCTTGTCATTGATACCTTTTCTCATGCTATCACCTCAAAATATATTCTCATGCTAGTATTGATTGTAATATAGGAATTGGAATCCACCTCAAAATATATTCTAAACATTTATGAATCATGCACCTTTGCTATTTAATCTTAATAGTTTGATTTTATATTTAATTTTACTTTTTATAATTTAATAAATTCAAATTTTGAGATTAGTATCAAGTTTTCATGAATACATTATGTCGATATGAGTGGTGTATTCTAAAATTTCTAAAAACATGATTTAATAAGTACAAATTGATTAAATAAAACTTATTGATGTCAAGTATGCTTTCAGTTTAAATCTGATATCTTTCAAATTTTAAAAGGGTAGTGCTATTAGATCCTAAATTATCACGAGAATTTGTGTGTAAAACTATTCTATATATAATTGTGACACATGTATATCTTATGTTTTTCTATGGTTAGATTTGATTATTGATGATTGAAATTATAAATGATGAGCATTATATATATATATATATATATATATATATATATATATATATATATATATTAAGTTTATTGTTGACTAGTTTATATTAGATGCATGGCTAATCAATTTAAGTAGCAAAAGTATCTTATTTCAAGCCTATGTTTGATTATTTGTTATTTTGAAAACATTCAATTTGGACTAATCTTTGATTATTTTGATGTGATTTATCTGTATTGATGTATTTGAATTTTTACATGTATTTTATTTTTAGTTATGCTTTTGAATTTTTTTTATCTTACTTATGTGTACATATGTTCATACATTGTTAGTTTATTTGAGATATATCCCTTTTGGTTTGTGACTTTTGGTTAAGTGGAGGACTAACAACTTATCATATGACTTTTAATCAAGGTTTAAATTAATTTTTGAGAACATTTTAGAACCATGTAGTTTATCCAACATATCATCTAATCTAGGAATAAGATTTCGATTCTTTATAGTGATGTTATTGATAGCTTTGCAATTGACACATATTCGTCAAGTCTTGTTTTTCTTCGGTATAAAAAGCACAACAACTTCACAAGAACTCGTGCTCCCATGAATGTATCCTTTCGACATCAACTCCTCCACTTCCCATTGGAGTTTCTTAGACTCTTTAGAATTGCTCCTATATGTTGACCTATTTTGTATAAATGCTTCTAGAACAAAGTTGATTTGATATTTAATTCCTCTAATTAGTGGCAAACCACTAGGAATCTCTTTTGGAAAGATATCTTCAAATTCCTATAAAAGAATTTTAACAACACTAGGAGCACGAGAATTTAAATTATTAGAATTGAAGTATGCCTTCTTATACACAAGTGCAATCATAGGCAATTCAGAAATATAAGCATGTTTAAGATCACTAGATTTTGCAATGAGATTAAGTGCAATGAGATTAAGGTTTCCCCCACTTTTCCTACACAATCTTCTTTTTTTACCCTCTCTTTCTTCTCTCCACTTTTGACTTTTATTTTTTATTTTTGGTCATGACCCTCCTTTAATTTCCTATGGTGTAAACTCTATCCCCTTTTATTTTAAAATCATGGCTAACTATATTTTTGCTCTCATAGCATTCTCACCATGTTTGGTTGCCTTATTCTTCCACTTTGGCCAAATTTGGGACCTCTTCCTTATAGCTTTTTTTTCAACTGAATTTAATTTTCATACACATGTTTTAGTGTTAGTTGGGCAAGTGTCTAAATTTTTTCATCCTTCTCTAATGAATATGTGTTCTTAAACCTATCATATGTGGATTTTTGATCAAATTGTCAAGGCCTTCCTGATAACAAATGAGTAGTATGCATAGGCACAACATCATAAAACATTTCATCCTTATACTTGCTTACTGAAAAATAAGTCATCACTTGTTTATTCACCCTAGCAAGACCACATTCATTCAGCCTTTGAAGTTGATAGTCTCTCGTGTCTTATGGTATTCAATCTCAACTTTCTAACCAAAGTAAAACTAGCAATATAAGTACAACTATCACTATATATGATCATAATACATCATTTGTCGTTGATTAGGCATCTAGTATGGAAGATGTTCTCCCATTATTGCTTTATAATATTCTTCTTAGTTTGACACTAAATGACCTTTTAATCACTAAAATGTTATTACCAACAACATATTCTAAATCACTATTATTACAATTTATTGGTAAAAAAACAATAAAAAAAATCACAAAAATTATCATTATTATTGTGTAAACAATAAAATAATAAAATCATCTTATTTGAAAATCAAATAAAAAAAAAGAAAGAACAAAGAGAAAATAGGGAAATATTAATTTTAAAATGATTACCAACATACATTAAAATATCAGAATTGAACCGAATAAAAATAAAATCCAAATACAAAATAAAATTAAAAAAATTAAAAACAAAAATCAAAAGTATAAATAAATGAAGACGAACAAAAAAGAAACATTGTCTAAGAAAAATAAAAAAAAGAAAGGAATCAATACTAAATAAAAATATAAAAGAATAAGTGTCAAAATGAAAAAAAATAAAAATAAAATCTAAAAGCACAAATATATAAATATGGATAAAAAATAAAAAATGTTCAAGAAGAAAAAAACCAAATGAATTAATAAAAAACTTAAAAGAATAAGCGATAAAATAAAAAACAAAATATATAATTAAATAAAATTGAAAGATAAAAATGAAACAAATCAAAATTTTGGGCCAAAAAACAATAAAGGGATTTAAAAAAAATCAATATATTGCAATTATTGAACTAATTAAAAGAAAAAGGACGGAAATGAAAAGTAATATATATGACCAATTTTAATTTGGAGATAAATTTGCAACAAATTCAAACTTGCGTACGAAAAATATTAAAGGAACCAAAAAGAAATAAAAAAATCAAAAGATGAAAGACTGAAATAAAACTTACCGTGTATAATTAATTTCAATTCAAGGGTATAATTGAAAAAAATCAAAAGTTCAATTGAAAAATCAATAATAAAAATGAAATTCAAAGATTAGGGAGCAAAATGAAATACATACAAATATGAGGGACTATCTTATACTTCACTAGTAGCAGGAGAGAGAAAAGAGAGGGGGAAGAAAAAAATATTCACCGGAGATCACATAGACCTATTTGACTTACACACGCCGCGTTTGGAGGAAGATAACATGGCGGAGAACCATATGAGATGGCAGAAGAATATTTTTTGACGATATAGTACACCACACGCGCCACCTAAAAGGCGCGTGTGGTCGGAACACTACTAGCGCGTTCGGATGACGCACCTGGAGTGTTCCAGATAAAAAAAAAAAATTATCTAATTACCCATATAGCCCTTGATCCTAGCCATAACTACGAAAACTGGGGGTGAAAATTCAGAAATACCCCCGGGTGCTAGCGGCGTGATTTGTCGTTAAGGGGGGCTAGTTGTGTCTTTTCACTGTGAAATAAATCCGGAAATACCATTCGTATCTAATGGAAAATTCAAAAACACCTTTGGTCCCAGGGGATAAATATTTTCGGACCTGGAGTAAAATGATAATTATACTGTAGCAATAAATAGCGAACTGAGTCTAGGTGAACAGTAGAAAAAAGCATTGTAAAACGCCTATGCGTTTTATTTTATAGTTAATTATTTACTGTATTTAAATAAAATTATAAGATTTAATTTAAATTCAATTAGTAAATAAAATTATTTTATATATTTGTAAGAGATTCATCTTATTTTGTATATTATCCTAATTATGTTTATATTTTTCTTTAAAATGTCTTGTCAAAAAAACCAAGAGATGATAAATAGTATTTAGGAAAGCTAGTTGTAGTATTAATCTATTCTATATATATATATATATATATATATATATATATATATATATATATTTAGAGAGATTGACTTATATTAACTATAAAACAAACGTTATTGCTGTTTTCCTGTACACGAATTTATTATGCACACAAACACATTGCACTGTGGACTGGACATTTTTCATGCGTGCGTCACGCAAGTTCGTTCGCCTTTTTTGTTTATTTTTCCAGTTATGAACAGTGGATTAATGAAAAAGCCCCCCCCAAAAAGACAAAATAGTGCACAGTAACCAGGGGCTTAACTGGTTTTTCCACTTTATTTGCACAGTGCACAAACGAAAAAAACCCCGTAAACGACAAAATAGCGCACAGTGAATGGGGGCAGCTGTGTTCTTTCCCTTACAGTTTTTCCATAAATATCATTAGGGACAGGGGCTTCTTGGTAATTAGCTCATTTTTTTATTTTTTTTTTTTAATTAACTGCTGGCGCGTCACTCAGAGGCGTCAGCACCGTTCGACGCTTAGGCACCTCTTAGGCAGCGCGTGCGGCTTCGTTCCGCCGTAAAAAATTACTTTTTGTTGTGCCAGAAGATGCGCCGTACGGTCCTCTATCTTCCATCGTGGCGCGTTTCAGTCATAGATGTCCGGATAATCGGCGGCGGACGGTTTTTCATCGGTCGTCGTTTTTCTCTCCTGCCCCCGCAAAGTCATCTCTGGTCCCTGATGTTTGTGATAAGTTTATTTTGGTCCCTGATGTTATGATGTCGTTTTTATTACTAATTTATTGAAATTAAAGTTTTATTGTTTTCAATTGTTCCTTTCAATTAAAACTGATTATATAAGAAGTTTTTATTTCAGTCCTTATACTTTTGATTTTTGATTTATTTGTTATTCCTTCAATTTTTCTGGTATAAATGTTTTGAATTCTTTAATTTGGTCCTCCAACTGAAATTTGTAATATATACAAAGTTTGATTTCAGTCCCTCTTCTTCTGATTTTTTATAAAAAGGCAACAATTTTCATTATTTATTTTTCGTCCTCCAATTGTTTTTTGTTTTAATTTTATCATTTAATTAGAATTAATTTTATATATGTTATTTTTCATTTCGATCCTTATTCTTTTAATATTTTATTTGGTATTAATTCATGTTTTTTTTTAATGTTTGTTTTTTATTGCATCTATGTTTTAATTTTTGTCCTTTTTTTATTTATTTTTAATCGATTCTATTCTGAAATTTTAATTTGTGTTGATAATTAATTTTAAATTCATATTGGACATTTCTTCTTTTTATTTTTTTCCTGTTATTTTAATTTGTTATTTTGATTAAATGATTTTTATGATTTTGCTATTTATGCAACAATAATGACAATTTTAATAATTATTTTTTAATTATTTTTTTATACAAATCTTTTGCTTTTTTGTAATGATTTTCCAGGCCAATTGAATTATTTGAATTGTTCTGATAGTAATATTGATAATAATTATAACTATTATAATAATCATTTATTTATTTATTTATTTTGGTCCCAAGATTTTTTTTTTCAATTTTATCCTTCAGTTATAATTAATTATATATTTTATTTTTCATTTCAGCCTTTATTTTTTTGATTTTTTATTTTATATTAATTCATTTGGTTTTTTTAAATTGTTTGGTAATGTTTATTTTTTATTCAATTTATGCATTTATGCTTTTAATTTTTTTTATGGATTGTTTTTTAATCGGTTCAATTTTGAAATTTGAATTTTTATTGGTAATCATTTTAAAATTATTATTGCTTCCTTTTTCCCTTTATTCAATGTTTTTTTTCTTTTCTTTTCTTTTAATTTGTTTTTTGAATTAAATGATTTTTATGATTTTATTATTTACCAATGATAATGATAATTTTAGTGATTAGTTTTTTATTGTTTTCCTATAAATCCTTTGCTTTTTTTTTTTAATAATTTTTCTCCTTTTGTTCTTTCTTTTAATTTTTTATTCTTTTTTTTATTTATCTTATCAGAATATTTCATTTTTTTTAATGATTCTTCATATCAATTTAATTATTTCAATTGTTTTGACAGTATTATTAATAATTTTGACTGTTATAATAATATTTTGCTTTTTTTTTTTTACATCATATGACTTTTTTACCTGAGAATTTTTTTTTTATATATTTTGTTAAAGTTTTGATGATTTTTTTAGTTTTCCATTTTTTTTATTATTAACACCATAATAATAATAATAATAAGAATAATAATAATAATGCTTTAATGGTTTTTCTTACTTACTCTTTTGTTAATGGTTTTTTGGTTTTTTTCCGTAGGATAATTTGATAATTTTTATTGTTTTGACAGTAATAATAATGATATTGCTTTTAGGATTTTTTTAGTCTTTTTTTTCTTTGATTATTAACACAATAATAATAATGATAATGATAATGATAATGATAATGATAATAATTTAATTATTTTTCTTACTTACTTTTTTGTCAATGTTTTTTAGGTTCTTTCCTCTCTGGATAATTTGTTAATTTTTATTGTTTTAACAGTAATAACAATGATAATTTTTATTTTTACTTTATTTTTTTTGTGTGATATTTTGTTGTTTATTTATTCTTTCAAAATAATAATATTAATAATAATAATATTTTATTTATTTTTCTTGCTTGCTATTTTGTTTATGTTTTTTATTTTTTTTCTCGGTATAATTTGACAATTTTTTTATTTTTTTATAGTGATAGCAATAATAAATATTGCTCTCTTTTTCTCTTTATCTATTATTTGTTTTGTTTTCTTTTATTTTTATTTGTTCTTTGAGTTAGATGATTTTTATGATTTTATTATTTGCGCAATAATAACAATAATTTTAGTTATTAATTTTTTTTTTATTATTTTCTTATAAAAATATTTTATTTTTTTTAATGATTTTTCATGTCGATTTAATAATTTCGATTGTTTTGACAATAATATTGATGATAATTTTAACTGTTATAACAATAATGTGAGGATGAATTTTCAGTTTATGCTTTTGTTTTTTTATAGAAAGAAATTTAACTATTTATATTTGTTATTTGATTGTTGCAAATTTTTATTTAATACTAATTCATTTAGTTTTTTTTTTAATTATTGGAAAATATTTATTTTTTATTCATATCTATACATCTATGCTTTTAATTTTTTTTATTTGGGTTTTAATTTTAATCGGTTCAGTCATGAAATTTTAATTTATGTTGATAATCATTTTAAAATTAATATTGCTCCATTTTTTCTTTTATTCATTTTTTTTTGTATTTTCTCTTATTTTTATTTGTTATCTGGATCAGATGATTTTTATAATTTTACTATTTGTGCAATGATAATAATAGTTTTTGTAATTTTTTTAATTGTTTGTTTATAAAAATCTTTTGTTTTTTTTAATGATTTTTCAAGAATTTATTTATTTTAATTGTTTTAATAATAATATGAATAATAATTTTAACTATTATAGCAATGCTAGTGAAAATAACGTGGGGATGAATTTTCAATTTATATTTTGCACTTTTTGTTGATAAAAAATTAATTAATTATTTTTGTTATTTTATTATTACAGATATTTTTACAATTTATATTTTATTTTTGTTTGGTTGAAATTGAATTATCAAATAAACTAATCTTAATGCAGTTAATTTAATAATTCAAATATCCGAATCTTCTTGTTTCTTTAATGATGATGATAAATTAATGCTGATTATTTCGTAAAAAAATGCTAAATAGATAAATTTATAACGATTTAAAATTCATATATTTTATAGAAAACTCACACTTCACATGATTTATGTACAAATTTATTATTTTGGCTAAATTTATAATACAATAAAAAAATCTATATAATTAATATTTTCTACATTTAAAAAAATATGATACCGCCCGCGATGAGGTGGGGGTTATTTGGCTTATATATATATATATATATATATATATATATATATATTGATGGAGAGAGATTGACTTTTAATTTATTTATACCATTTGTAGTGATTAAATATTATTTAAAATTCAAATCTTAATAGTTTAAATATAAAATCTCGCTAATAAAATTAAATTTAGTGAGTTATAAATAAATAGCCTGGAAGAGACGAGTAATGAGAGTGAGAAGTGTTTGTGCCGATGAGACGCGGCGGGAGTACGGATGGATGGATTTCAAAATAAAAGATAAATTAGTTGTAGTAAGTTAATCCTGTAGAAAATAAGAAGCAGGAATGGTCTAGAGAGTATTATCGTAAAAGTAAAAAATAAAATAAAAATGAAGATCAGACACCTGCTACGAGTGTCGTCTGCATCACGGACACAGCTCCTCCCAAAATCAAAATTACCACGTCTCTTCTATCATCATCACTCTCCTACTCCAAATTCCGTTTCCCTTGATTTCTGCTTCTCTCCTCCTCCTCCTCGAAGCATCTCGATCATGGCTGCCGCTGCCCCTACAGCCGATGAATTTGTTAAGGGTAATATTCATCCAAACGGTGTCGCTGTTCTCACACTCGATCGCCCCAAAGCCCTCAACGCCATGAACTTAGGTGCTGCTTTTTGGTCTTATCTTTCTTTAAACTATAGTTTACCTTTTCTTTCTCCAGCAAAGAAAACGCATTATTAGTAAATAGATGCCTTTTCGTCGGTTTAAAAAGTTAAATTCTCCAGTGATTGGATTTGTTATTAGTAGAACTACTACTATGGAAGTGAGAAAGGTTAGTTTTTTTTATTTTTATTTGTTGGTTTATTATTTATTTATGCTATGATTATTTTGGATGATGATGCAGATATGGATATAAAGTACAAAACATTTATGGATGAATGGGAATCCGATCCAAGGGTCAAATGCGTTCTGGTTGAGGGAAGCTCGCCTCGTGCATTTTGTGCAGGTAAAGAGGTCTGAAAGATGGCTACTTTTAGTTACAAGTGATTTTGGAGGGTGACCATCCATGGAATTTAAAAATATGCAGGAATGGATATTAAAGGGGTTGTTGCTGAGATTCAAAAGGACAAAAACACTCCTCTTGTGCGGAAGGTGCTTTATGCACTTTTGTCATTCTATGTTTTTTGCACACGTTATTGCATTGTTGTGCATCTTGATATGTGCTCTGCAGTTTTGCAAATTATGGGTTCTTTCTTTCTTTCTTTTTTCTTTTAAGGGTTCCTTTCTGTTGTCGCTATTTATATAATTGTGGCATTGTTGTACCTGATTCTTTGAATGCTTGTCTGAATGATAACCAATATCATAGTTTATCTGCAGGCGGTGATATCAAGGCTATTACAAGCAAATGCCAACTGTCGGATATGATTAAGGTCTAGTTGTGTCCTTCTAGTTACATGATGAACCCTTGACCATCACCTTGCATGTTGTTGGACCAAGTTCACACTTCGTACACTTTGCCGCCTTTGCTATGTTACACACAATTCCCATTCCTTGTTTCCTTATTGCAATTAGACCACGGTTGGTCCTATGGTAAATTTTCACAGAAAAACATTTTTGACCATGCTCAGAACCAGTTTGTTCCTACATTTTCTTGACCCCACCTTTCTTTAAGAGTTTATGTTTTAAGATTCATAAGATAATGTTTGATATTTGAATATCAAATTCATTCCACTGTATTATTCCAAACACATGCTGTATACTGTATCCATATGGTTTCTGCATGCTGCATTAATATACTTGCGTCGACACATGCACACGGATGTTTTCTGCGCCTGCAATATAAGCAGCTTTAATGAAATTCAAGCATATTTTAAGTTGTGCTACCTGATCAAACTCTCATACGCTTCTTGTTATATTGTGCATTTACATATTATTTTCTCATAATCCTTATGTCAACTCTTTATGGCATGAGTTAGACATTGTATGTGTTGTTTGGATTGGATCAAATTTATTACATAGTTCCTTACAAGAACTCCTGGCCTGTCCTTGTATGTTATTGAAAAAAGTTAAAGTAGAATTTGATTGAAATAAAATCAATAAAGCTATGTATGTTTTTCTGAATAGTGCCAGGGTTGGTCATTTATTGATTGAAATAGGATTCTCCTAAGATTTTTTTTTTGCAATCTGAATAATACATAACTGTTGTCTAAAATGAAATGGAAACAAGTCCATAGTAGTACAATTAAATATCCCTACTGTATTATACATCACTAAACAATCTACATAACAGGCTTTTAAAGAGAAGTTTACATAACACCATTACCTTTTTACTCCTAAATTAAATCTCCAGATCCATCTTGCATTATTGTGTATTTATTGATTCAGAGGATACATGTTTATATATGTTTCCTATTAGTCAGCACTTAATGCATTCAATCTTATGTTGTTACCTGAATTCAATGCTTTATTTTTTTTTCAGGTGTTCACTGCAGAATATTCCTTAATATGCAAAATTTCCGAGTACAAAAAACCATATGTGTCCTTGATGGATGGCATAACAATGGGCTTTGGAATTGGCCTATCTGGTCATGGGCGGTACCGGATTGTAACAGAGGTTTAGTTTTCTGTGAAATTAAGGTCTTTTGATCTTATATATCTATATGTATATATATATATATGTGTGTGTATATATGTATATATATATATATATATTTTTTTTTTTCCTGACTTGTAGCTTTTCATGAACTCATGTGCAGAGGACACTTCTTGCTATGCCAGAAAATGGTATTGGCTTGTTCCCAGATGTTGGCTTTTCCTATATAGCAGCAAAAAGTCCAGGAGAAGGATCAGTTGGTATTTTTTTTTCTTACTCCATGATCCCATAATGAGAAGGCAACAAGTAGGGAATGAAAGACATGTTTATCTATCATGCATCTTTGGAAATAACTTATTTCTCCATGATACTTTTATAATCTCTCCAAGTCAGTTTTTTTCTTCCATGAGTAGAAAACTAGAAAGAAAATCTGGTTAAAGAATCTCTCCTTATGATTGGTGATTGAGTCAGTGCTCTTTTGGGGTAAGATAGCATTATATTTTCTGAAAATTGTTACAGCGTAAGAACTTTTCATACATTGGATGTGTTTTACAAAATCTATGATACCATGATTGCACATTACACCACATAAAAATCATTTGGGTGCCTGACTCTTTTAATTTCAGAGATCAAGTTGGGATATTGTCTTAACATTCCAAAATCTTTGTAGTAAACCTTTATCACCTAGAATCACAGTTCATAAAATAGTTTATCATTATAGGATTCTGTAAGTAGATTAAATTATTCATGAAGAGAAAATGTTCTCTTCTCTGTAATTCATGTCGTTCATATGGAGATTAAGAGTTAAGATATGGTTACTAAGATGATCCTGTGCTTAAATCTCAATGCTAACCATTTATAATGCTGGCTCAGGTTTCATAAATTAAGAACTGCTTTTGTGAGATCTAGTTAGTCATGTTTTGTCATTGCCTCAATTGCTGTTGCTTTTATGTTTTTCAGTCTGGTGACTAATCTTACATTTTGCAGGCAATTATCTTGCATTAACTGGAAAGAGGATTTCTACACCCTCTGATGCACTATTTGTAGGTCTTGGATCACACTATGTTCCATCTGGGAATTTAGTCCAGCTGAAGGAGGCCCTTTTGACCATTACCTTGTACATCCCAGAAAATCTCATTATTTTGAGCATCATAGTATCGGTGACAAAACAATTCATTGAGGATCTCTTGCAACCTAGTTAGTTACTTTTTTTGAAAATTTTCTATTTATAACAAATATTTGCAACTCACAAAAATAATTGGGCAAAAAGTCAATCCCCTTGGTCAATTTTAATGTATCAATACAGGTCATAAAATAAAGAAAATCGCACTTGTTTCTTCTTGCTATTTTAATGTAAAGAGATTTGCAGCTCATAGCATTTACATTTCATGGTGGGCAATGCTGTATATAGCAAATTTAAGCAATGTATTACTGGTAGGCAATTGTTTATATGAACTCAATTTCTCACTTAAAAAATTATATATTCCAGCTCCAACGACCCACATCAGGATATGAAAGCACTTTTAGCAGAGTATGGTCATGACCCCAAAATGGAGTCCCAGTTGAAGTTACTTTTACCTCAAATAATCTCAACCTTTGGTCCAAATAAGTCTGTGGAGGAGATAATTGAAAAGTTGAAAAGACATCAGCTGAGTGCTGATCCTAAAGGTGAGCTTAATTAATACCAGTTGATTGACATGTGTACTTGTTTATTTGTTTATTTGGTACTCTGTAGTCCTTGCATCTCTGTTTCTTTAACTATTATTCTAGTTTTTACATCTGATCATATGAGTGTCACATTGTACACTGTTTTCATAGATTTGGTTTTGGTTTTCCTCTGGTTTCCTCGATTTCTTTTCACAGTGGTGGAGTGGGCAAATGATGCTCTTCAAGGTATTGGAAAAGGTGCTCCCTTTTCTCTATGCTTGACACAGAATTACTTCTCTAGAGTTGGATGTGCCTTCGGTCAAATCAGCAATGAATTATCTACGGTAAGTTTGGAATTGTGGTTTCCATAATCTTAATTTGTTTGATAATCTCCCTATCTAATGGAACTGCGGTTTAGTAACATTTGTGTCCTCTTGTGATTTGTTGCACCCAGCTAAGTGGTGTGATGAAAACAGAATATCGCATTGCCCTTAGGTCTTCTCTGCGCAATGATTTTGCTGAAGGTGTCAGGGCAGTCTTGGTTGACAAGGATCAGGTTCTGCTCTTTTTTTGTCCCCTTTATAGTCCAAACTGGTATTAATGCATCTTAAACTTGAGTCTGTGACCTGTCTTACTGATTTTTCATTAACTTTTTCAGAGTTTTTTTAGTCTTACTACTATAGGTTTGTAGTTTTCTTCTTCAAAATGTAATGTAGATTGGCATATTAAAATAATCGTTATTGTATTTAGTTATTTCACATGTGGTTTGATATTATTGGATTTTCTTAGAAGAGATGCTGACATTGGTTTTCATTGCTTGTTAATTCAAATATTAGATTTCTGTGGATTGTTAGCTTGTTATGCTCTCTTTTTTGTCTTCCTTTTCCTGTTTAAAATCTTTAATATTTCATTTCAACTCTTCGAGATTTTTTCTTATCATTGAGATGCCTAAAGTATGCTTTCATTTTCCTCAGTTTGGTTTGTAGTTGGATATTGTTTACTTAGTGGTTTTGCATAATTACTTGGCAGAAACCAAAGTGGAATCCGTCAAGCTTGGAAGAAGTAGATCAAAGTGAAGTAGAATCTCTCTTCAAACCATTGAGCCCAGAAGTTGAGTTGTCAGCATGAATATTGCATGCGAAATTATCCTCTGAGACCTTATTATTACGAATAAAACTGAAGCAGTGAAGATAATGTAATGATGGTCCCAGTTTTGGTGCCATAATGTTTCTTGTTATTCAGAATCCTGTGATCATAATAAATAACATTTAGAAATTCAATCTTTTGTATCATGTAAGTTTGCCAATAATTTGATTGTACCCATAAGAAAAAATGGCTAAAAGGTTAGTTATTGGCATACCATTAGAAGAGGAAGTAGAGGTAGATGATGTATATAGGGTTGAAATATTTTAATAGGGGTTTATGGAGATTTAATACCCTTAGACATGTTTTAACTTTGATATAATTTTAGGAATGGATTGCTTAAGCATCTTCCAAGCTAAAGTGGATTGTTAAGGTATTGATTCTTCTAGTAATATTTAGAGGGGGGAGAAACAAGATGTTTAATGGGTTGATTTCTTTGATAACTATTGGGAAACTAATGAGAAAGGGGTGTGTAGTTTTCCAAGCATATGTTGAGAATACCTATAAAATAGGAAAGAAGTTAAAATATATTCTTATATTCTTGTAATGGAAGAGTATTCTAATGTATTTCCCTAAAGAGATATCAGGTAGAGGTGACTATCAAAGTGTTGTAAGCAATACATGGATTTCATATGCTCTATATAGGATGACTATTATTGAATTAACAAAATTAAAGGTGGAACAACTATAATCATTAGAAAGAAATGTTCATTCAACCTGGTAGTTCACTTTAGGAAGCTCCTGTCTTGTTTTAAAGAAAAAAGATGGCACCCTCTCGTTTTTGTATAGATTATTGAAGGCTAAATGGGGTGACCATAAGGAATAGATACCATCTTTTTAGAATTTATAATTTGTTTCATCAACTCAAAGATAGATTTGCATTCAAGATATTATCAGTTGAGAATTAAGTAGGATGTGCACAAGACTTTTAGAAATCAATATGGGCACTACTTTCTAAACTTGCAATCATAATTGTGTTGAAAATATTTTCAAACATGGTTCATTTCTATGTGCATGATATCAAGTTATGGTAGAAGAGATTGGTCTTCCAGTAATAAAACTCCTAAAAAATATATTCTTTTACTCAATTATATGTTAAACCAAAACTAAAAAAACTTTTGTTTACCATATTTAAAACCATACACAATGTCATTATACTTTAACATAACGTCATACAGTTATTCACCTAACGGTAGTAGCAATGCAACATCCCTCTCAACTCTTCAAACACAAAAGTCTTTTTGGTTCTTTTTGTAGTTGTGATCCATTAGTAAAGAACCATTAGTGATAGTAAAAAAATATGTTTAGTCGATGTTTGTCAATGTGAATGTTGTATTATTTTCCATATAGTATAGACACTAAATTTTCATAGATGTTCCACCCAAAATCATTTTGTAAGCAAAAAGATCACTGATAGTCCTTATCAAAGTTGTCTTAATCTAAAAATTCTATTATCTCAAGACATCATAAGGCAAAGTCCTAGATGATCATAATGGCTTCAACTCATCAATTAACGGTCGAAGATAGACATCTATGTTGCAGTATGAGCTATAAAGATTGGGTATGATAAGAGATAAAAACATAAATTTTGGTCTCATACACATACTTGGTGGCAAGTTGTATATTGCAAGTATCACCAGCCAATAGGAATAAAGAGCAATAAATGACTTGAATAAATTGAATTTGCCTGTATATAAACCAAGATGCACTTTTCTTCCACTAAAAACTAAGGATGCACATGATTAAAGTGCTTTTAGGTTTCACAATAAAAATTATGCACCATCACTCTATCAACCACATCATGTAAACGATGTTATATCATGTATCCAACAATTTTTTTGTAACATGAGTAACCTCTATAGTCTAAGTGTGATTGAGAAGTATCTAAAGTTTATGTGTGTGACAAGAGTTCATCCCCTATCAATTATATGTTTATATCGAGGATTTCAACATGTTTTGCTCCTATTCAACTTTGGATTTTCAAGTTAGTACAACATGTAGAAGTTTTGACATGTGTCCATTTTCTTGTATTCAAGACAAAGGGGTTTCATCATAGATTTGACAATAAAGTTCTCTTTCAATCTGCTTCTTTGAGGTAAAATGTTTCTCACTTATTCAATAATTTTCATGAACTGTAACTATAAATGATGATTCATGATAACTTGTCTAGAGTGTGGCATTCATTTGCCAAGCTCGTGCAGAGGTGCGGTAGCCCCAGCGCGCCCCACATCGTGGCTGGCATACCGACCGCTGCTTGAGCTTGTAAGCTGGAGACCCGACTGATGTGCTGGACGTGGAGCACCATGGTCATGGAATGCGGGCTGGGCTGTAGCCAGCATAGACGTGGCATTAAATTGTTGGGTTTGCACCCCAGCGTCAGCTCTCCCTGACGTGATGACGTGAAGCACTCGTTGCCGAGGCCTAGTCTGCAGCTTCCGAGTTTAGGTAGCCCTAGTGTGTTACTACCTGCTTTGTTTTCCTATTTTCGGCCATTGCCTCTATGATGTCTACCATTCTGTCGGGCTCGTTGGGGTTGCCTCTCCGCGGCATGGGCTTGACATTCATTTACTGAGCTTAGACCAAGGCGCTGGTAGCCCCTGCATGCCCGAAAGCGTGGGGGTTGTCCCACCAGCAGTGCCCCTTACTTTCGCTCGTAAGCTGGAGGCTCGGTTGACGCAAAGGATGTGGAGCGCCATGGTCAGTGATCGCGTGGAGGGCTGTAGCAGGCTTTGGTGTTAGTTTCTTGTCCCTTCACATCCAATGTTGTGGACATGATCTCGCTCGGGTGTTTCCACTTGCTCATGTGGTTATGGTTTGCTCGTCAGGATTGTTGTTACGTGTACGTGGTGATGCATGAGTGGCTATTGGGTTGTTGTGTCGGCAAGCTCCGTGCTTGTGCACCGAACTATCATCTAGTAGCCTTTATCACTTTCAGCCCATGGCCCTACAAGGCTTGCGACGAGGAGGGGTTCTTATGTTACATATCCATTTTGGTAGGATTCGAATGTGAAGGTGTCTTTATTTGCCTTATGCCTCCCCGGGGGCGCGGGGTGAACTCGACAGAGCGCCTGTGTTCCAGTTGAGCGGACTCTTGTTGAATGGGACCACGTGCAATTACTCATGCTTTCGGATGCAGAATGTGATGCTGGCATTGGGGCCTCTTCTCTTTTGACAGCCTTTCTGAGTTGCTGGTGCTCGATAAGATTGACTTCCTCGCCCGTCTCAGCCCCGCTGCTGGAATTTTTTGCGACAGAGATCGGCGGGTCACGTTGTCACCAAGGAATGATACCTAGTTGATCCTATCAATAGTCATATGCTTGTCTTAAAGATTAAGTCATGCATGTGTAAGTATGAACTAATTCAGATTGTGAAACTATGAATGACTCATTAAATCAGTTATAGTTTATTTCATGGTATTTGCTAAATTTTTCATCTATGTTGGACATCCACTCACACCACCTTCATTCATTCTCATCATATTAAAAACCATATTCCTATAAGGATTATTGTTGGAACTAGAAATTTACCCAACCATCTTTTCTTTCATGATCTCACGAGTAACAAATTCTTATCTATGTTCATACCAAAAAATATATTCCTCCATGAACTCTTTTTGTATAAGATGTATCGTGACAATATCTAGATCAATAAACCTTTTATTTTTCACCTTCTACATGACATTTAATACCGTTTCCACCAATGTTTCTTGGATTAGATATTGTGTAGTTAATAAAATCCTAAATCTTATTACAATAATCCATCAAACACAAACCTTAAGGTAACTTTCAATGCGTCCATGAATGATCCTTCATTACTTAAATCGAAACTATATATAATAATCATATATTAGTTAATACATTAACTATACAAATATAATTTGCATAATCTAAAACAAACTCTAACATGTACAAATCATTAATCCATATAACAAATTTATATGATAAAAAACTATAAAACAAGTAAATACCCAAACAAAATCAATATACATCAAAATATACTAAAATATTTAACTTATTAAAATTAAAATAAACAAATGGTAGATTTACTTAAAAGGGAGAATCCTTAAAAAAATGAATAAGAACACAAATGCCTATAAATTAAGTATTTCAATTGTTAAATTTGTTATGAAAGGATGAACTGTGTTAAAAATGGGGGAAGGGGTGGCTGTTAGTTGCTGATGAAAAAATAGAGAAGAAAAAAAGGGGAGAGATGATGGGGAGAAGAGGTTTGATGGTTAGGTCATAAATTAAAAACTTACCAACATATTTATTGATAGAATATATTTGTTGGTCAATCCGTTGGTAATTATATTGGTAAAAATCTCATGTCATCAAAATTTTTGTGTTTTTTGAATCCTAATATAACTATCTCGCTACATTTACTATCAATATCTACTGACACAAGTTTATGTCAGCAATACTTTTTGTAAAAGTCACACGTCATTTTATGTGTGTATTTTTTTATTTTTTCTTTTTTCATTGTAACTTTAATGGTATATGCCAACAAAATGCTTCCATTGGTGTTTACCAACAAATAAGGAGATGGAAAAACACCGTCGGTAAAGTTCACAACAAAATACCAATATGTTTCATATTTATTTGTTGATTTTCTAGTAGTGTATTGTAAAGAGATGGCAATGTCTAATATCTATTAACACCATTTAGATTCATTTTGAATATAAAAGAAATAATCAAGCATAATATGAATTGTATTTCCTTATATTACAAAGGATCTTACCATAAAAAAAATCTAGGAATCCTATTTTATGTTAGATTTGTTTATATAGTGGTTCATTCCTCTAAATGTATATATAAAATATCATCATGAGTCTCTTGATAATGAACTTCATATAAGATTTGCATTTAAAAATGAAAGAATGTATGTTTAGATCTTGTTTTAGAGGGTAAATATCTTGTTTAAGAAGTCTTCATCTAGTATTATGATTACTATAAATCCTAATTGATTAATATAGATACTATCACCCCTAAAATATCTTACCTCAAATAAGTAGCTTTGTTGGTTATGTCATAAATTATCAAGGATTTGTTATGTTATACCATGGACAATTTTCCTTTAATATTCTTGAATCTAGCATGGATGAATATTATAATAAAAATACTCTCAACTTTAGCGTATTACCCAAACAAAAAGTATGTTATTCCATGAATTTCTATGAAAGTAAATATTTGGTGTTCAAAGTTATTTCTAATTATAGTGTGACTATTCCTAAAATCTAGTATGAGAGAATACCAAGAGCATTCCTAATTTTAGCATTGATTAATGAGAATATTCTTGGTTTTAGCGTATATATATGTTACAAGACCATGTCGGTCGCAAAGAGATATACGACCCAATCCCAAATATTTGGCATAAAATGCAGTCGTGGCATAGTGGACGAGATAGAAACCTCCACAGACGTGAGACATAAGCAGGTTGAGGACGAGAAGATCACACAATCAGCTGGATTATGCAAAGTGGAAGATTTATGTGTGCATTTTATTTCTTTTATTGCATATTATTTTCCCTTTTATGTATTTCAGTTGATAACTGCATATTTGTACATGGGTATTACTTATTTAAAGCAACGAGAAGTGATGAATGAAGGCAGAGAATATTCAGTTAAATCATGGTTCATTTCTCACCCTAAGAGAGAAAGTTACGTTAATATTATCTGGGACCTATTACCGGTATCAGAGCTTGGTTAAATGAGGACTAGTAAGGAGCGAATTGAGCAATTAGAGCTTGGACTAGGTGCAGTTCAGGACGAGCTTCAACAAATGGAGATTGGGATGAATGATAAGCTCCACCATATGGAAGAAGTTCTCCATCAACTAGGAAGTACATTATTTGCAGATCAGGAGACTCTCAATCACAGCAACCATCAATATGAAGGCAACAATGGAGGTCGACAGATCATCTCCTCCAAAATAGCATAGTTGGACTTCCCATGAATTTCAGGGGATGGCCCTACGAAATGGTTCAATCGTGTGGAATAATACTTTGAGTATCAAGGGACAGCAGAAACCAAAAGGTGCCTATGGCTGCCTATCACCTTGAAGGGGAGGCCAACCATTAGTGGTAGTGGCTTTGTAGAACGCTACAAGTGGAGGGACATGTAGCTTCGTGGGAGAGGTTTCAAGAAGATTATGGGTGTTCTTCAGTCCATCAGCCTGTGAAGATTTTGATGAGGCGTTGTCATAAATTAAGCAACTAGGGACTATAAGGGACTATCAATGAGAATTTGAAAGGCTCGGTAACAAGGTGAATGGCTGGCTTAAAGGCTGAGATAGCATATGGAATCCGAATGTTTAAACCACAATCCCTTAAGGAGGTCATCAACTTGGCAAAGATGAGAGATGACCAAATCACACGACATAGAGGTTCTTGAGGCTTCCACCTGCAAGTGCTCCGTTTACTCTTCCACCAGCCAATCGTTTAGCCCCTACTACTCTAGTATCAATCAAACGTCTGCCTTGGGATGAAATGAAAAAGAGGAGAGCATAAGATTTGTGTATCAACTGCAATTAACGATTTACCGCAGGACATAAATGTCAAAAACCACAGTTATTATTGTTGGAGGGACATATGGTAACAGTGACCTGCAATTAGTGGAAATTGATCATGAAGAGAATATTCAGTTAAATTATGGTTCATTTCTAACCCTAAAAGAGATAGTTACATTATTATTATCTGGGACCTATCATTGGTATCAAAGCATATAATGGAAGTAATGGGTCCACTAAAAATGTGGTGCTAATCGATAGTGGATTAACCCATAATTTCATCAGTGATCACTTAGCATATAGTCTGTGATTACCAGTGGTACCAACAAAAACCTTTACTGTTCGGGTTGCAAATGGCGAGCATTTGAAGTGTCAAGGCTGATTTGATGAGGTATTGGTGAATTTACAAGGAGCTGATTTTCATCTCACCCTTTTTCACTACCATTATCAGGTTTGGATTTGGTGCTTGGCATTCAATGGCTTGAAATGCTAGGATCGATGGTTTGTAATTGGAAGCAATCAACCATGGAATTCATTTGGAATAATCAAGTTCAAAGGTTGTAGGGGATAAAAGAGCAAACCATTCAAAAGTCAACTTTATAACAAATTTCCAAAGACTGCCAAAAGGATCATGCAATATTTGTAGTGAGCTTTATCTCAACCATGGAGGGTACAAAACAGGGGGTAACTGAAGGAAACAGACAATAGAAGTTGATGCGGGTTGTTAATCAATATGAGGACGTGTTCCAAGAGCTTTCGTCTATACCACCTACATGGGAAGTAAACCACTATATTACACTACAAGAAGGTACAAAGCCGGTTAATGTACGTCCCTACTGATATGCCCATTTCCAGAAGGAAACAATTGAGAAGCAAGTTCAAGAAATGTTGAATTGCAAGCTCATTCCTCCTAGTAGCAACCCATTTTCATCACCAATTTTGCTAGTAAAGAAAAAAGATGGAAGCTGGAGATTTTGCACAGACTACCGTGCATTTAAATGGCCACTATCAAAGATCATTTTCCTATTACAACGGTGGATGACATGCTTGATGAATTATATGGGACCTCATACTTCACCAAATTGGATTTGCGGGCTGGATACCACCAAGTAAGAGTTAATTCTGCCGATATATCAAAGAATGCTTTTCGCACTCATAATAGCCATTACGAGTATCTTGTAATGCCTTTTGGCCTTTGCAAAGCACCCTCTACTTTCCAAGCCATTATGAACTCTATATTCTAACATTGCCTATGGAAATTCATCTTAGTTTTCTTTGATGATATACTCAGATATAGTACTACTTGGGATGAGCATGTGGTTAATGTTGAAAAACCTTAGGAAATCCTGTGGCAACAACAATTTTATTGCCAAGGTTAGCAAATGTGTTTTTTGTCAACAAGACTTGGAATATTTGGGGCATATCATTATGCCTCAAGGAGTTAAAGTGGATGACAAGAAAATTATAGCCATGCTCGCATGACCTCTTCCTAATAATATTTCTGAAATGCGTGGCTTCTTAGGCTTAACAGGAAGTTCGTTCAGAGCTATGGTATTATTGCATGACCTCTTACCTATTTACTCAAAAAAGGTCATTTCAGGATGCGAAAACAGCCTTCTTAGCCCTTAAGCAAGCAATGACCACCACTCCCATACTGGCTACGCCTAATTTCAATGATTCCTTCACCATTGAAACAAATGCCTCAGGAGATAAGATTGATGTAGTATTATCGCAACAAAACAAATCCATTATCTTTATGAGTCAAGCTCTAAGAGTTATAAAAAAGTCGTGGTCAACCTATGCCAAGGAAATGCTTGCCATTTTAAAACCCATAAGCTTATGGTGACCGTATATACTTGGAAGGAAATTTTTCATCCTAATTGCCCGATGCAATTTGAAGTATTTTTTAAAATAATGAGTGTCAACTCTGGAGCAGCAACAGTGGGTAGCCAAATTAATGGGCTACAACTATGAAATTACTTACAGGCTAGGCCTTGAGAATTCAGCAGCTGACGCATTATCACGTATGCCTCACAGCAACCAGCCTCATGACCCTACTCTTCACCACCTACACATGCTTGCTGTAACCTGGTGGAACGAGATTAAAGAGGCTTACAAGGGAAATTCATATATTCAATCAGTGGAGCAGAAACTTGCTAGCGCACAACCAACATGTCACTATTCCACCGGACCAGGACTCTTATTATTCAAAGGCAGAGTGGGGATTCCTTCCCAAGAACTGCTGCTAACAAAAATCATCCAAGAGGCTCATGACATTAAAATTGGGGGACATTCAGGTGTGTTGTAGACGTTTAAATCAATAGCGCAACAATTTTATTGGCCTAAGATGTATCGTGTTGTCCAAGATCATGTCTCTCGCTGTGAAGTTTGCCAAAAAATAAAGCATGAAACCTTTCTCCAACGGGTCTCTTGCAACCGTTACCCATCCCCTATCAAGTTTAGGATGATATCACTCTCGACTTCATTGAAGGGCTGCCCTCATCCCATGATAAGGATACAATTTTAGTGGTTATCAACAGGTTAAGCAAATTCACACATTTCTTACCATTGTCTCATCCATTTACTACTAAGTTAGTGGCTGACATGTTTATCGAAGGGGTTGTTAAACTACATGGTCTTCCCAAATCGATCATTAACGATCGGGATCCTATATTTATTAGCCATTTTTGGCATGAATTCTTTAACATTTCAGGCACTAAACTACAGTTCAGCTCCACCTATCATCCACAAATGGACGGACATCCAAAGGTGGTCAATCGCTATGTTGAGCAGTATCTCCACTGCTTTGTTCATCAATGGCCACATAAATGGAGCACCTTTATTCCTTGGGTAGAGCTATGGTACAACACATCATTCCATGCCTCAACAGGAATGTTCCCATTCAAAGCCTTGTTTGGTCGTTTGCCTCCGCCTCTTACTCTTTACCCTGTGGGTTTTGCTTCAGTGCATGAGGTCAAGCAAAGCCTCTTATCTTGAGATGAATATCTATGACACCTTAAGGCCATTTTAGAGACCTCCCGCGGTCAGATGAAACAAGCAGCAAATCATAAACGACGGGATGTGTCATTTGAAGTAGGTGATGTGGTGTTCCTTAAGTTACACCCTTATCTGCTTTCCCTTTTCAGACGAGCCCTTCAGAAGCTTATTAGTCAATTTTATGGTCCTTACGCAATACTAGAAAAAATTGGTGTAGTCACCTACAAACTATAGTTGCCTGACAGAGCTCGAATTCACCTGGAGTTCCACTTGTCTTTGTTAAAAAAAATATGTAGGCAACAATGTAATGCCTTCTCAGGAATTACCATCAGTGACTGATGACGACTCCATTATTTTAGAACCCTTGTTAGTATTGGACACTCGCTGGATCAAGCAAGGCAATAATTTTGAGGAAGAATGCTTAGTTTAGTGGAAATGATTGCCTGTTGAGGATGCCACGTGGGAATCCACAAAGACCTTGCTTGCCTAGTTCGCTGGTGTGGACCTTGGGAACAAGTGTCCATTGGAGGAGAGGAGTATTGTTATGAGACCACATTGGTCGCAAAAAGATATACGACCCAATCTCAAATATTTGGCATAAAATGTAGTCATGGCATATGGGACGAGATATGAACCTCCACAGATGTGAGATGTAAGCAAGTAGAGGACGAGAAGATTGCACAACCGACTGGGTTATATGAAGTGAAAGATTTATGTGTGCATGTTATTTTCCCTTTTATGTATTTCAATTGATAACTGCATATTTGTACGTGGGTATTGCTTATTTAAAGTAACCAGAACTGATGAATGAAGGCAGAGAATATTGAGTTAAATTGTGGTTCATTTCTCACTCTAAGAGAGATAGTTACGTTGTTAATATTATCTGGGATATATTAATATTTTTTTTGAAGAGTAAAAATTCTAAAACAATGCAAGAAAAAAGGAAAGCTATTGTCATCATGTACTAAAAAATCCAAATATCATCCATAGGCACCTCGGGCAACAACATATACATGGGAATGACGGAGTTCAAGCTTACCAAGCTTCTAAGAATTTAGATTAGAAGTAAGAAGAAAGCTCTTTGTAGATATATACCAAGCCGCCAAAAGTTTTGTAACCTAATAGCGAACCCTAAAACCCTTGATATACAAATAAAAAAAACATGACTAAATGGAAACCCTAAACCAGAAAAGAAACAAGATTTTTATGCACCAAGTAAACAACAGAATCTCACACCTAAATCATCATAAGTTTCACAAGCTATACATACATATGGTTCCAGTGATGGTTTTGTTGCTCTTAACCTAGCCAAGATACCTAGCTAGTACCCTCCTCATTTCTTAGAAATCAAATGGCTTTGTGGATGATCTCTAAGCCTTTACTCGACCTCATGTATCCTTCCTGAGATTGCCTAGATTTCTTTTTAGTTTATAAGGTTAAAACTATAGGAGAGGATCAGAATAGAGAAGGTACTTGTTACATATGGCGACACTGTGATAATTGATGGGGATTCAAGTGCCCGATCAATGTTAGTGTTTAGTGTGTCTGGGAGAGGGAGGTCAATAACATCATTCCTAGTGATGGCTACCAGCTGAGGTAGCTTCTTTTTTTCTTCTCTGTCTAGGATCTCTCTTTATAATATAGTACATGTGTCTTTCAGTCAATTGATTAGTTCCATGACTTTTATCATATAAATATATTTAATTTTAATTTAATTTTAATATTTATTAAATGTTAAATTAAATAAATCTAGAGAAATCTCAGAATAAAACTATTTTACAAGTAAATTATAAAGTTGTTATAATTATAAAATTTCTATAACATTAAAGCATTATTCATAAATGTTTCTAGTCAATGCTATATTATATATGGATATCAATTAGAGTGATGGAAACTAATATCTTTTTTTATGAAAGGAATTGGTTCTCTTAAGTGATGTCTAAAACAAATATATAGGTATTTGTGAAATAACATGTACATTGAACTAACCTGTATGAGAATTTAATATAGAAATATCACTTGTGTATATGAAAAGACTAACATGATAATTGTGTGAGTGATCATTAAACATAAGATTATTAAGTTATTTTATATAGATATTGTTATGATTTGCTCTCACTAAATGTTATTATCCTAATCAACATAACACACAAACAGATATTAGGTATAAGAAAAACTATATGAAGATATTCAAGCAATCAATAGAGGATTCATCATCCTAGGTGAATCAGAGAAAATATTGCAACAATGCTCAAATCGTATTGATTTCTAAATCTTTGCGCATGGTGGAATGAAATTTGAAAAGAATTTGAAGTCTTATTCAAATAATCAATGGATATGGCATTAAAAAAATATGATTTGATAGAGTAAACATTCTTCATATTATAATATCTAAATTGGAACATTGTTGATGAAGATAAAAAAAAATATTAAAAAATTGATCATCAAAAGGTTAACCCAAACCACTTATGACTTTTTAATATTTAGATAATCATGACAAGTTACTAAACATTGTACTTGATCTTCGAATAAAAATCAATCAATTGTTAAAATAAGTTAATTTATTCTATTCTATTTTATTTTGAGTTGTGATTTATATTTAGATCAACTTATTACAAAACCTAATAGGTCGCAAACATAAGAATTATTAGTTAGAAATTAAAATATAATAGTTATTAAGTGTAACCTCATTGTAATTAAATTTTAGAAATTGAGAATGAAAATGTGATTTATACATGAAATTACAATTCTAGACCTCGATATTATTGGTAATATTCGTATAAACCTTAAACAACCTTAAATTTGTAAAAAAAAAAAAAAAAAAGATCCTTGAATCTCCTAAATAAATTAAATTTATAGATTCTGCTATGTATGTGTGATTTAAGTATTGTGATGTCGTGGTCATATAAATTAATTATCTCAGCTTAAAACTAAATACATAAGATAGTATAGAGCTTGCAAAGGGTCAATCCCACAAGGACGTTTTGGTTCAGATTTTTGTGTTATATGTTATGCAGTTAAGGAGGTTGGAAGTTGTATAGGCTAAAAGCAAAGAAAAAAAATCTAAGCAAAAATTAAATAAAACTTACAATAATTTATCAATAAAACAAACCTTAGTCACAAGTAAACATTCACCTATAGATATCAAAACGGATCATGAAAATAAAACATCAATTTATATTTTGAATATATTTCTTTTCTTAACATTAGTTAGTTAACGGATCCACTGTATAACTTACTCTAACTATCAAACAACCATAGCATATGCCATAGTCATTTAATTCAACGATAGCCTTAAGAAATAGATAAGTTGATTAATCTAGAAACATAATTGTCTAATTGTCTGTAATCTATGTTTAATTTGACTGAATATTCTTTCTAAGATTAATAATGTAGATCCATCATAATTATTAACTCAGTCGGTTCACAAGTTCATATACCACAACTCCAGTTTTGATATCAAACTTAACAATAGATTGTTTACAGTAAGAACTTAAAGTTCACTCTAGCAAGTAAATAAATAATCATAGAAAAAATAAGCACTGGAGAACAAATATATTAATCATATAAACTGAAAAGAAAAAGTAAAATAGATATTAGAATTCTTGAAATCAAAAGGTTTGTGTAATTGCAACCAAGAAAAAGAGTTTAGCCTTGTATTTTTATTGAATAACTAATAAAAAAGAATGCAGAATGCATGATTTTGGGTTTGGAGGAAGAAGGTTTATGTATTTTTCTCTTCTGTTGACTTGCTGCTCGCCAGCTTTTTTTGCTCTTTCTTGTTATACCACATAGGAAACCCTAGTCTTTAAAATACAAAATAGTCCTCTCTTAAGTTGTTAGTTTATATTTAAGTACTTCAATAACTATTTTCTTGAGAAAGAGAAATAGTCTTGGATGAAATTTTCAAGATTTGACTTAGAGGAGTTGAATTGCTGAAATAAAAACTTGGATGCCGATTTAGATGTTTTAGAAAGTAATTGGAACTACGATGATTAAAAATATCCATATGGCATCTCATTAGATGCGTCACCCTGTCCTCTTCAACATGGTGTGGCGTGTGATATTCAACAATTAACAGAGATGTGATAGTGGTTGGTTGAATTTTTTCACCTTTTCTGTCTCCTAAATTCTAAACTACATGGATGCCCCCCTTAATTATGTTTTGCTCACGTCAATCCTTGATCTTTTAATTGTTTATTATGGTAATGATTTATATTATATAATTTTTAATTTGTTTCACTTGTGCCTCTCAAATGAAAGTAATTATATATTTCAGTTTTATTTTGGTCTATATTTTTCTAATTTTGAAATTAGTTTTAAATCCCTAAATATTTCAATATATAAGTTTGGATTTTTCTTAGTTTTGTCTTGCAATTGAAATTAATCATGTTTTGTTTTCATTTTAATCCTTATAGTTTGAATTTTTATTTTATTATAAATCCTTTATTTTTTATATATAATTTAGAAATAGTCCCGATTTTTATCCATGTTTATATGTATATATACTCTTGATTTTTGTTTTTCATTTCTATTATTTTCTTTTTTGTTGAGGTTGTATGTTTTTTTTTTAATTTAGTCCTTCAATTTTAATTTGTACTTGTGATCATTTGAAAATTGATATTTCTTGTTTTTTTCCCTTTGTTTTTTTTTATTTTTTAATTATTTTTATTTATTCTTCAAGTCAAATAATTTTTTTAAGCTAATAATATTTATTTATGTTTTTCCATTTCTTTCATTTCTTGATGTTTTTTATGATATTTTTGTAATTGACTTTTATGGCTTCTTATGTATGATATTTCAGATTTAATATCATGTAAATAAAAAATTTATGAACCCACACATACACAAAACGATGGAAAAATTGGGCTAAATTATGTAAAGTGAAAAAATATATATGAGACTAATTATATATTTTTATATTTATTTAATATTCATGCCTAAAAATATATATAAAAAAATAATTTTATTTAATTTCAAATTAATTTAATCTCAGTATTCTGAAATAATTTTAATATAATAATATGAAGAATAAATCTTAAACAATAAAAAAAAAAATGGAATTTCTATTTATAATAATAATGATAGTGGCAAGTGGCAGTGATGGTATTGCCAGTAATAATTAGAATATTCATTATTTAAAATAATGAATATAATAGCAGCTATAATAATTATGATAATTTAACAATCATAATACTAAAACTAAAAATAAAAATAAAAATAAAAATAATTCATCAATCAATTTTATTTTTGTGGCTTTTCTATGTATGACATTTCAAATTTAATATCATGTAAACAAAACAATATAAAAAATCAGGCATGGACAAAACAAATGAAAAGATATGAGGCAATTTTTCTGCGTTTCGCCACAGCCACAACCAAATGTTTTAACATTTTAAAGAATGTTAATAATCCTACATTTGTTTTTAAAAATATTATCATCTGAGTGAAATAATTAACGTACAAAATTTTTGAATTTATATATTCATTTTATTATGGATAAGGCTTTTAAAATAATAATGATGATGATGATTATTTTTAAGGTTTTTTTCTTCAAAATAGATACTAATTATATATTTTAATATGTATTTATCATTAATGCTTTAATATATATATATATATATATATATATAAATATATTTTTTAAATCTCAAATTAATTTAATCTTTTAATATAATTATATAAAAAATAAATCTTAAAAAATAAAATAAAATAAAAGCGAATCTGTATTGATAATAATAATAACGATGACGACAACGATAATATTGTCAATAATAATTAGAAAATTAATTAATTTAAGTAATAGTTATAATGATAACTATTATAATTGTGACAATTTAACAAATCATAATAATAACAATAACAATAACAATCAAAATAATTTATTAGTCGATATTATTTTTGTTAAAAATTGACTCGTATATTTTTTTTAATATATGATATTTTAAATCTAATATCACGTAAATAAAAAATATACAAAATCCCACATAGACAAAACAAGTTAAAAAAAATAAAATCACTTACTCTTCGTCACAACCAGAACTAAATTCTTTAACATGTAAAAAAACATTAAAGATCCTATATTTTTTTTTTTATGATGCTATATCAACTTACAAACCTTTTAATTATTTAGTTTTTTTATATATTTATTTTATTATGGATAAGACATTTGAAATAATTATAATGATTATTTTAAAGGTTTTTTCTCTTCAAAATAATTGTATATTTTAATATTTGTTTAACATTAATACCTTAATATATATATATATATATATAAACTACTTTTTTTTTTCAAATCTAAAAGTAATTTAATTTTAGTGATATGAAATATTTTTGATATATCAATATGAAGAATAAATCTTAAAAAATAAAATATTAATTAATTTATTTATAAATAACAAATCACTAACAAAAAAAAACATTATACATGCATAATAAAGAGTTTCAATCTTATTTAACACCATCAAAACTAAACTTATACTATTTTGAACGCAATTTGCATTTAATACAAAGATAAATTACAATATAAATTAAAAGTCAAAATTAAAAATATAAAAAACATAAATACAAACAAAACTTAACTACTCCAGAAAATAAAAATACAGAATAAAAAATTACATGTTAAAACAAGGTAAAAAAAATATCACTGCAGCAAAATGCAAGACAGTGGGCCGTGTTTTATACAATGAAATGAAAACCATTCTATGGTACACTTTTTAAAATAATGATGATGATGACGATGATTAAAGCCTACACTAGAACGCTCCTTGAGGAATGCCCACATTCGCTCAACCCTTACAAACAACAAAAAAGTTAACTCAAGTTCCAAAATGACATGTCAACAGCTAATTACAATGAGCTTACACCTTTCGTTCATCCAAGAAACTGAACAATATATATATAAATACATACCTAATGAGAAACATATATCCCGGAACTCTTAACAGGAACGATTCTACACAGCAATGGTGACACGTAGCAAGGAGACCATTGCCAATCCAGCCCCAACATGTTCATCTTTAAGCGCTCTCAACTGGGATCTGACCCATGATACCAAAATTGTTGGCATATTTGGGTCTCCACTCAGTCCTTCCCCTCACAATCTCAGCACCATCTTCAAGCCGGAGCAGGTGTTGACACTCAACTTCACCAGGGTTGCCTAAATTTCCAATGCCAGTGTCAGATACAGCAGTCAAGGACTGCAGCTTGCTGTCCCTGCCACACTCCCTCCTATACTCCAAAGTAATGGCAGCAAGCTCATGACTCTCCAGGATTGGTGGAGGAGCGCTCTGCAACAAGAACCATATTGTCAGGTGAACGAACAAAAACCAGGGGAAAGACACTTGAGAAGTGGAATGAATCAGTTCAATAATATTACATTTGGGCGTGCCCTGCTGTCTCACGTAAACTGGATTGTGATTAAAAAAAATTAAAAGCCATAAATTCTCGACTGCCTGCACCACTTATTACTCTATGCAAGCAACAGGATCTCTTCAAAAGTTAATAACAGACAGACAGAATGTCATACATAGAGACAGACAGGCAGACACACACACGTACAAACAAACAAAGGGCGGGCAGGAAGAAAGAAGGTCAAAGAATGATAAAACGTTGAAAGAGCGGAATATTTAGGTTGAAGAACGCACATCAAGGATCCAGCCTATGTACTTCACATTGTTAACATGCTGGTTGACATCTAAATCATTCCATCTAGGCTGTGAGTCAAGAGAAGACATACAACAGTGACTGTAAGCAGATTGTTATAGGAAATAAAACCATCAGTGAAGAAAACTACATAAGTTTTGGTATGTTTAATTACAGCTAGACTTTTACGGATATAGTCCGCTGTATTGTCATCAATTTTTGGCAGTTTTCTGCTGTCCTCATTCACAACAGGATCAGAAGTCAGAAAATAAGGCTCTATTTCCCCTCGAACTTCTTCAGGAATTTTAGATAACCTCCTTGTCACTTTATTCATCATCACCCACACACTGAAAATTTTCCAAACCAGATGTTTTAAATCAATTAGTCAATGGATTGAGCAAGCAATTGAAAGCACAACAGAAGCAAGGATCACTTCAAATAAGTTTTCTACCTGGAGGCTCTGGTCAAGGTTTCACCAGTTTTAGCATCACGGACAAGCCAATCACGGCGCATGCCATTCTTTCCTGATGCACTCACCCAAGTATCTACTTGAACAACATCACCCCTGCAAGACAAAATAAGTCAGCCCTCTGAGCACAACCCAACAAGACCAGGTGCCAAGGGTCAGGTGCCAGCTAATCAGTTGGTGCAAAGTAAGCTTAAAAATGTTTCATATAGCTTATGAAAACAACTTGGCACTACAAAGAGCCAGCGCTAACAGCAAATATCTTTTATCACATAAAACAACACCACATAAGATCACAGATTAAAGCATTAGATACACTGGATTGTGTCTCACCATGTAGGATAACGATCTGCCAGAATCTGCATACGAGTTACCACCCATATCAGGTTCCTTTTGGACATCTCTGGGGTTGCACCAAATCCATCACCAAGAAGCCCAGCAGTCTTAACATGATTAAGTGCAGTTTCCTGCAACCAACGAAAAATAAAAGGAATTATTCAAGTTTGAAGAGACAATAAAAACACCTCCCAAACATAACTTTGAGAAAATTCCTTTTATTCTTACTCAAAGAATAAGAGTAAATTCAAATACATGACCATACTTGTAAATGGTTCATCAACGTCTCTATAGATGCTGTACGATCCGCACCAATTTCATATGACCTAATTGAGAAATTCTGGCGGAAGACAAGACCATCTTGGACAATTCTCCCAATACCAAAGGGGTCAATAAGCATATCAGGTCGCTTCGGTTTCCAATCCAGCATCATCCACTGCTTCTCTGCAGCCAAAAACATGGTTGTAATTGCAGCAAGAAGCATGCTCCAATCAGGTAATTGGTTGATGAATGTCCGTGGTGCCGGTGACGACACAACATCCTCATTCTTCAGAGTTTCCATTGATGTTGTCAAGCCAACTGGAGGGGCAATTATATTCGGAGGAGCTTGGGCATTTGTGTTAACTTGCAAAGCCCCAGAGGAAGCAGATTTCGATTTGATTCCTCCCAAACTTGCAGACACACTACCATACTTGGAGGCCTTGGCATCTCCAGATGGCGAGGGAACTGGGAAAAATGATGAAGCAGCTGCAGTGGCAACCATGGCGTGATTGTAGAATTGACAAATCTGATAGCGACAATTGAACTGAAATTTACAAAAAAGACACGCAATCTTCCGACAACACCTTCCTGCAACACGTACATAGATTATTCTATTACAATTGATCAGAAGCAGCACATTGTAGAATGAATAAAAAAGAAAAGAAAAAACTATGTAAGAACAACAGTACAAATCGTGCCCCAAACAAGTAAAAAGAGAAAATAAAATAGACAGGTCCTATTTTCATGAATAAACAAAAGCATATTTCTTATTTCTAGAAATGGGTTTCCCCGTCTTCACGTGTACCCTTTTTCCTCCGTGTTGAAAAGTCAGTGCATTTCTTTTCTTTCCCGTTGGAATTAAGAAACAAAAAAACGAAAAACCCTAACAGATCTCTAGAATTTTTCTTTATTCCTGTGGAAATTTTAAACAAAAAAAGAACAAAGTGCCAACATGCTTCATTTCTAGAACGAAATTTACCAGATTCAAAACTGAAGCCAAAACCTTCACCAGATTCAAAGGGGGGTTTTTAAGAGAGAGAAAAAATTATGCTTTTAAATCTAACGTAACCATGATAAAAAGCAGCAAAAATACAGAGCAGATCTGACCACAAAAAGACACTCAGATTCAAAATAATAATAGTTGCATCATAAATAATAGCAACTAGTTTTAATTCCCAAAACAGAAAAAGGCAACGAGAGAGGTGTGTGGTCGCTGAGAAAAATGGAAGAAGTTTTTAAAATTTTAAAATCAGATCTCTTCATTACATGTAAAAAACCTCATTGCTATATGTATAAACTTTCTTAGCGACCAAACACAAAAACAAAACCTGTTGCCAGATCATACAAGAAAACGAGAGAAGTGGAAGGAAAAAATCTCCCAATTCCGTACATACCACTGAGAGGAGAGAGGGAGAGGCGCTCAGCAAGGACGAGAAATGTTGTAGTAGAGGTCAGGAAGAGGAAGGGCTATAGCGTCATTTAGGATCCAAAAAACCCCTCATTCTCTCTTTCGCGTATCTTCTAGGCCGTGCGATGACTTTTCAAAATACACTTTTTACGTTTCCTTTTTCTGGTCCGAGTTCTTCCAGGTTTTCCTTGTGCCTTGGTAGCGCCCACCTGCCCCCTCCCGCCTCTCCCTCTTTAAAATCCTCCTTATTTACCTATTTGCCAACCTCCCCAAACTATTATTAAAAAAAAAAAAAAAAAAAAAAAGAGAAATCACCCCTGGCTTAATTGCATCTACCTGTAAAGTTCTGAGAAATTATAATCTACTCTTTAAGCTTTATATAACATTTCAAAAATATTTAATTACTTACAAGTAATTAACGGAACAACGACAGCTGTTGCTGTTGCTGTTGTCGGGGAGTAGGCTGCCGTTGGCTGCAACAATAATAAAAGAGAAAATAAATATTTTAAATAATAATCAGAATTAATAATGGATGTCGAATGGCTGTAATAACACATAAGATATGTGTATCCCTTTTTTTCTCATTTAATCAACAATAAGCTATTCTTGTACTTATGATCGCTAAGCTATATGTTTTGATTCTGCTATAAGTTGTTCTTGTCAAGGGTAATAAATGCGTAAATATTAGGTATAATTAAACCATATAAAAGTATTTAAATAATAAAAGAGGAATCATCATCCCAGGAAAGTAGGATAAAATATATCACTTGTTCTGAAATAATATTGATTAAAAATCCTTGTGCAAGGTGAAATGAATTTTTAAAAGAGTTTCAAATCTTATTCTAAAAATCAATAATTACAGTGTTGAGAAGAAACATGATTTGATACGGTAAACATATTTCATGCTATAATGTCTAAACCAAAACATTATTGATGAAAGGATGATGATTACACTGATAAATTAATAGTTGAAAGGTTATGTCAAACAACTTATAACTTTTTTTGATATTAAGGTATCATGAAAGCTTCCTATACATTGTATGTAGTCTTTAAATATAAATTAAATAGTTGTTAATTCATAATAAATTAATTTGTCTAATTTGAGCTAACTCATTAAAGAATTGAATAAGTTACACATATAAGAATTCTTGATTAGAAATTAAAATGGAATTACTAATCAAGTGTGACTTGATTGTAAATAAATTTTAAAATTAAGGACTAGAATGTAATTAATATAGCAAATTATATGTGATATTATTGAAGGGAAAAAATGATATTTTCTTATATATAGGGGTTTTAGACTTCTCTATAAATAAAATATTATGCCTTTTATTTTTTATGAGAGGAGTGATGTGAGGTAAAATACAATACAGAAAACACTTTAAACATAAAAAGTAAAGAGCATAATCTCTCTCTTCTAAAAGAATTTTAAAAAAATTAATTAATAATTCATGTGAATGGTTATTAGAGACCATGTATTTTGATGATTTGTGGCTTGCGATAACCCAGGCTTGAAACATATATTCAAAGTTAAAAAGAAATTCAGATTTTCAGGAAATCTCTGCATTAAACCCTAGCAATTCTAAATCTAATTAAGAGGAGTCTTGAAGCTCTATCTATCTATCTATCTATCTATCTATCTATCTATATGTATGTATGTATATGTTTTTTTTTTTATTGCGTGACAAGGACTTGCGGTTTTATACCAAAAGCATTTAATTAATGTGCGCTAGCCAAAGGCAGAGAGTAGAGAACCGAATGATTTCCCTCAAAAACCATCTTAATTTAACCTATCAGAAGATTTGTAGTACAAAGTGAACCTGAGGTGTTCCTTCCTACACTAGCTTCAGCACATGTTATATGTACTCGCTGCGAGTTGAAGATATCCCAGACATCCAACATGATCAGCAAGTGCGAGTTGAAGATATCCCAGACATCCAACATGATCAGCAAGTGCGAGCTGCACTCGCAGCAGTGAAACTAAAGCAGCAGAAAGAAGCTAAGGAAGCTCGAGTTCAACAGCTTGTGTCATAATGAGTGGTAGCAATAGATTACCATTGTTGATCAAGTAACCCCTACAAGAATATCTTGATGTCTAAGAGGAAATCTGGGATCCTTCAAGAGCGGCCTGACATGGATTCTACCGACCTGCATAACCATGGAAATGTGAGATTCCTCCAGAATATGTACACTAAAGATGTTATCTATTACGTGGTACCTGTGGCTCATCTCTCATTTCTTGCTGTCCAGAAGCCAGCTCAGTTACATCCCAGTCAAAAACATGACCTTTCATTTGTTCACGGTACAATTCTGATGCCACTGTAGCAATTTGTGCAGACAAAGATGCTGCCATTGCAGTATTCCATGCAAGCTCTGGAGTCTCTGTTGTTTGCTCTAGAGCAGAGACGAGTGCCTCGCCAGGACAATCCCTGATAACTGCTACAAGGCCATCTGGAAGAAACCTTGCAAGGGTTATGGCAACTCTAGGCCCATGCATTGGCTGCGCAGCAGGTTTCCCCAATAAGGAGGCTGCCGCTGCTCTCTGGTGCAAGGGAATATCTTCTGCGCATCATAATTTATAAATGGAACTTCAGAAAAAAAAACTGAACAGAATAAGGCCCCATTCTTTCGAATTCCAGAAAAAAGAGCTTTATTTCCAAAGCATGTGGGGCGGAAGAAAAATTCATTACTCTGCAAAGGCAACAGAAGCTCAAGAATGGACTCCACTCCACCATGCTTGGCAGCTGCCAAAGCAAGTTCTGGAGCGCTTGCAAAGCATATAGCAGGTAAAGAACCCCTTCACGGCTTGGAGCATAGTGTAGCATTTGTAGTAAGAGGAGAAGGCTAGATCCATCTGCACCCGTAGCCTGCTAGCAAGGAGCATATGTAGTCAAGAGAGACAGAGCATCCAGGCAAAGTCGAGGAATATTGCTTTTTGATGCTATATGAACAAAAAAGCATCCAAAGAGAGGTAATAGCTTCTTCTTGGAAGAGAATATAGATGCCAGACTCGGATTACTTATCGCTAAGTTCTGTCAGATATGAGAAGAGTCAGAAGCATATAATTAATAACCAAAATCCAAAAGTCAATATTATACCTTTAGTGAAGTCAATCCAAATTGAAGGTTCTTAACCAGATCCAATTCTCCTTTATCTATTGATTTTCCATCAGAGACTGCCATAAAATCATCATGCACATGCTGTCCATTTACTGATGCATCCGAAGTACCACTTTGAACCTCAGATGTCTGTGGGGATGCGCTGATTGGATTAAGTGTATTCTGAACATCAGAATGTATAGCAAACTGAATATTCACTAGAAAAGATACGAAATCAATAAGAGCAACAGAGAATGCTTCTGGTTCAGTGATCTCAATGTCTGGCTTGTCATTATAGACTCTCAAGTAAGCATTGCCAACAAATAGTTCTTTGGACAGAGCCTCATATAAAAAGGTGTTCGACTCTTTCAAGTCGTATGAACAATCAGGACTCTGCCTTCCATGTTGCTGATCGACAAATTTCAGAAACTTTGCCCGAGCTGAAGAGTTCCAGATAGTATTTATCATAGAGAGCAGAACAAAAAAAATCTACACCCAAAACTACAGCAAAAAAAGAAGTAAATAAGTTTAATGCACATGCATAAAATTTGGTGATAAATACTCTATTAATCATTTAAATGTTATATCCAATGTCTATCCTTTTCATTATCTTAATATAAATATAACACAATCAAAATATATTATTTTCTATATAGGATAACTTAGTATTCTCAAGTTTAAGAATTGCTTGCACAATTATCACGTGAATGTTTTCATAGACATACGTGATCTTTTCATATGAAATTCTTATGTGAGTTAGTTTAAAGTATATGTTTTATGACAAACACGTACATGTTAGTTTCTAAATATCTCTTATATTTCAACTTATGAGAAAAAATGTTTCATTTCATAGAGAAATTAAGATAATATGTAATAGTCTCTATGATTTTAATAAATGATAAGTAGTTAAGAGAGTATTATCCAAGAACATTTTAGGAATAATATTTTGGTGCAATAAAGATCTTATACTTAGAACAATTTTATAATTTCTTATGAAAAACATTTTTGTTCTATGAATTTATCTTTACCTAGATTTATAACTAAAATATTAGATTCATTAATACAATATTAAAGATAATTGAATTTTTTATTAAAATAAATATATATTTATATCAATATAATAATATGATGTATAATCAATCGAATTACTAAGACATATTAAACTAATAAGATAAAAGTTTTTTCATAAAAAGAAAGAAACAAAACGAAAGAAGAAAAATGAAGTAAAAAGAGAAGCGAATTTATAGTTTAGGAATTAATCAAATAAATGCCTTGCTATTCCAGCTTCATTGATTATTCCTATCAACATCGTCATCCTCTGGTTGATCTGCGGAACTCAAGAACTCTCTAAATTTATCGGTGGCTGACTCGGGCAGGCATATGCATACCACCATCCTGTCACGGGGATCAGCCTCCCCTTCTGGGAGGAACACACACACCTGTGGTGTTGGGGTCAAATCTATTGGACCAGCATAAGCAGGTCTTCCCCATCCAAAATCTGCACATTCATAAATTGAGAACCTTGTCCATTGTGTTATTGTCAATTTCCCACCAAATTCAAGCCTTGTTGGCCTCTCCACCTCCACATGATCGATTGTTGATCTCAGGTACTCCTCCGACACCCCGATCCTAGCATTGTGAACCAAATGAGCAGTTTCTGTGAGATGTCTAGTAATAAGTTCGTACACAGAGCTTACTGCACATGCTAGACATACTACATTGCCATAATAACCATCTTTCAATGGCGGGTTCGTAAGCTTATTGCGAGCATTGACTGAAAAAGTAAGCCTAAGCTTATAGTTCATTGGTTTTACATCCAGCGCTTTCACCCATGACCTCCAAACATGAGCTGCCATAGCATCAAATGTTGTGCAGGAAAACTTCTGATCATTTGTTTGAGCTGCTACAGATTTCAATCGTGCTTGAAACTCTCGGCTAATGCGGTAACACTTTTGCACAGGCTTTTCTTGCCATAGACTCCTTGTTAGGCTCGAGCGTTCATCTATTTTCATAAATTCCATATGCGGGTATTTAACCACGGGTGGGTTACGAGGCTGGAAAAATTTCCTGTTCCAACATGGGTCAGGGTTTGTAACCAAAGTGCCTGACTTCGCCGTCGCAGCCCATGCACGAAGGAATTGCATTGCACCAAGACCATCACATATGCAGTGGCAGAGTCTTAAGCCCAGGCTAAAACCACCACAGCTAAAGAGAGTTACCTGAGCTATAAGCAATGGCATGTCAAGAATTTTGTAAGGTTCCTCATTCGGGAACCTGAAAATCAACGGGGACCATGCTGGATTCGGCACTGAAAGTTCTCCTAGTTTTTCCAAGGCCATCTCTGAGTATGCCTCCACCATGAGTGCACCTTGTCCTTGTCCGAAAAATACCTCCAACTTCCCATTCTTGGTTTCTCTAAGCCTGCCTGATAAAGGGTAGTAAGGAACTAAAACAAGTGACAGAGCATCAAATAGAGTTTTCGTGACAGATTTTCGGGTGGAATTACTCAAGAAATCGGATGTATAGAAATAAATAGTTGGAGTGAAAACACGAGCTCCAATGATGTCGTCAAGGTTAGAGAGGTAGAGGCTATCACCTGGGGCAGCTGATATAGGCCCAGCAGGCAAAACCGGAAGCAGATGGGCAATTGTTATAGGGATATTTACATGAGGAAACTGGAGCTCTTCAACCCATGAATCCATGAAAAGCTAGCAGTGAGAGCAAGCAATCATGTCATCTTGCTAGCTAAATTTGTAGAAGAAATAATTTCCCTGGACATGCAAAGATGCTTGGCAAGCTAGCAGTGGGAACTTGTTGTTTAGTTGGTCTAGAGCAGTTGGCAGTCAAGTTTTGCACAGCTGATAAATTTTTATCAATCAATAACTATAAGAACTGTGCATGCCACATGCATGCCCCTTTAGTATTGTAGCCTTCATTTTAATCTTAAAATAAATATTATATACTATGTCTTCATTTACGAAATAACTGCTCATGAAAAGCAGATCGTGCAAAGAGAATAATGAAAAAGGCTAATTTGTTGATTCCGAGGAAGTCTTGACCAGATCCTGTAATTATTCCACACGCTTCAACAGATTTCTTTAGAATTCAATTGTTGTTGTATGATGCTAAAAACAAAAATAAAGGGTTATTATTTGATTTTTAAATGTTTATGGCTTGGAAATGTATCTTCTTCTTTTTTTTAAAAAAATATTTTTAACATTACCATATTAAAATAACATAAACACAAAGAGAAACTGATTTCAACAATTCATGAAAAGCCTATGCAATCACAACGTTATATAAAGATGTTTGACATTGCATTTCAAGATTATTTTTTAAAAAAAAAATATTTTTTTTATTTTAAATTAAAAATAAAAATAGTGATTTTAGATTATTTTCATGTGTTAATTTCAAAATATAATTTTTTTAAAAATAAAACATCATCATTTTAATGTATTTTTTTTATATAAACTATGAATTACAAGGTGATTCCCAAACTTGAATCCAATGTATTTTAGAACTACACGAGCTAACTTGCTAGCGCGTTGCGCTGTGCTTATATATATATATAAAAAAAAAAAAAAACTAATTGATTTTGTGTGTATTGTAATTAATTGTTTCAATATTTAATTGGTAAAATTATAATTCATACAATTTATTAGAAATGAGATTTTTTCCACCTAAAAGTGATTCAATGTTGTTATTATTAAAATTATTTTGAAAATAATTTAATTGGTAGATTTGACAATTGGAATGAAAAAAATTAGTTAAAATGAGCTACGTACTCCATGTAACATACTGATTGATTGTTGTGTATATTTTATTTATTTCATGAATTATTCCATTAGCAAATAGTAAAATTATAATCAATAAAATTTTACAAACAATTTTATTGGTGGTTTTGTTTTAACTACTTTGGTAATAATTTAAGTGGTAGATAGATAAGATTAATTTTCCAAATTGTTTTCTTCATATTATTATATTAAAAGTATTTTAGAAAATTAAGATTCAATTAATGTGAGATTTATAAAGAAACGTCAGTTTATTTTTTATACATATTTTAAGTGTTAATATAAAAAAATATCACAATATATAATCAATGTCTCCTATTTTTTAATGAAAAAATCCCAAAAATAATAATTATTATTATTCTAAATATTTTATCTATAGTAAAAAAAAATACATATAAAAACAACATAATCTTAAAAATTTTAAGTTTATTATTTAGCTAAGATGTATAGCATTTTTTTTTTAAAAAAAAAAAAACAATAGGATCATTAACAATTTTATTACATGTTAAAAAATTTGGTACTAGCTACGACAAAACACAAGGTAATTTATTATTTTATTATTATAGATAATTTGATATATTTTTTATACATGTCTTGTCTACAGATGGTTTCGTATTTTTTTTTTGTGATATGAGATCTGAAATATCGTATATTAAAAAAGATGTTCAAGTTATTTTTTACAAAAATAACATTGACCAATGAATTTTTGTCACAATTATTATAAATGTCATTATAAATATTATTATACATAATTAATAATCTAATTATTATTGGTCATACTATCGATGACACCATAATTATTATTAAAAAAATAATTTTTTATTTTATAACATTGATAGTAATTTATTATTTATTTTTTAAGCATAATAGGTCATTTATTTGTGTGTGTGTGTGTGTGTGTATATATGTATATATATTAAGGCACTAATAATAAATAAATATCAAAATATATAATTAGTGTCACATATTTATAAAAAAAGAAACTAACAAATAATCATTATAATTATTTTTAATGTCTTATCTATAATAATTAGAAATTTAAACACCTAGCAATATTAACAAAAAAAAAAAAGAAATTAAAAGACAAAATAAAACAAAAATAAATATTATTAGATTTTAAAAAAATATTTGACTTGAAGAATAAAAAAAGAAAAAAATAATAAAAATCAATTTTTAAATGATCAACAACACAAATTAAAATTTAAACATTCAATAAAAATACCTTAATATCAGTAAAAATAATAAAAATTGGAAACAAAAACTAAAAGCATATACATATAAATATGGACAAAAATAGAAACTATGTAAGAAATATATATATAAAAATATTTTTTATTCACAGAGACTTCCTTTTCAATATTCTTGCATTTTAAAATATATTTCATAGTGATTTTCAATTGTTGATTTATAAATTCTTTATTGTCACCACTCAACATTTTGGTAATGCTTTGATACCACTTTATCATAAAATAATTGCCGGAAAGAACTGCATATTTTCTCACTGATCCTTACAGTTATAAATTAATGTTTAAACATTAATATACTAAAATAGTGATGGGTATTATGTTAATTGTTATTGTTTAAAGTATTATTTAAAAAAAAAATAACAACCATCGACAATTATCTATCATAAAATATCACGTACCACACTATGTTTAAGAGAGCACAATGATGCATGAGAGAAACAATGAAAAACCAATGCTCTTTGGTGAATATTGAGCGAGATTAAAAGTATAAAAACTGAAATGAAATATATATATATATATATATATATATATATATATATATATATATATATATATGATAAATTTCATTTAAATGATACAAATCAAAATATTGATAGCAAAAAAATTCAAGAATTTAACTGAGAAATAAAAGAATAAGAACCGAAATGAAGCTGAATATATAATCTATTTGCATGGAAGGATAAAATTGAAACGAATCAAAATTTTGATACTGAAAAGATTAAGGATTTCAAACTAATACGGAAATTAAAAGACTAAGGGCCAAAATAAAACTACAATATATAATCAATTTCGATTGAAGAATTAAATTAAAACAAATCAAAACCTATAGAGCAGAAATAAGGACCACAAAAAAAAATAAAAGATCAGGGACTAAAATGAAATCACAATAAACAATGAAGTTGACGTGTACTTATGTAGGCAAGAGAGAGAAAAGGAAAAAAAATTCAACCAATCATTGACAGGTCTACGACCACTGGGGAACCACACGCGCCGTACTAAGAGGAAGTGAAAATGGATGAGAGTCATTGTAGACGACGGTTGGGTATTTTGGGACGTTGTAATATGCTGCACGCTCCTTTTGAAATCCGCATGAGCGCAGAAACAGACGGCGCTTCTGGTGACACGCCAACAGTAACTTGCCAAAAAATATAATAAAAAATGGTAAATTACCGTCACACCCCTACACCAAACTCTTGGATTATATAGGGGTATTTATGTATTTGGCCATTTAAAAAAATATGCAATGATCTTATTGACCCCTTAGTTTACTATTCCGTTTTGTTTTATATGGAATTAAATTTGTATTTAGCTATTTTAAAAAAATATATGTAATAATTTTAATGCCCCCAGCAATTCCTATGCATTTTTGTCTTATTTATAAGCATTATGGTTATTGTATTGTGCACAAAAAGATAAAAAATTGAAAATACACCCAAACCCAAGACTAAAATCAAAGTAAACAGAGGAGTAAAATAATAGTTTTACTATTCTAATCCACAATATTTCTGAGTCTAAATATAATATAATATAATATCACTATTTAATTTGCCAATCTCTTTAAGCTTTTAAAATATAATAATAATCAAAATCAAAATCATTTAGTAATATAATATAATATAATAATAAACAAAATCAATTACATGCTTGGAGAGATTTGAACTCTCGCCGAGCAAACCAATAGGCACACACCTTAACCACTTGACCAAATAACTTCTTCGTTCAGTCCTCGTATACAAATATTATTATTATTATTATTATATAATTTCTCTATTTCAATCCACAGTAATCTGTGTCTAGATTAACAATGTAAATCTTTATTTGAAACCACGATCTCTTTTAGCTTTATAGATAAAATACAAATTAAAAATAACCTAATCCATGTGGGGAAAACATTGTAGCTCCCCACACATTTCACTGTGGATTGCTACAGTGTTTTCCTTTACACTATTTTTTTTTATTTAATAATAATCGGACTCTTCTTTTTTTTCTTTATAGCCAGAGTATCTGGGCCAATTCACGCACACCACGACTAATTTTTCAATCTATTTTTTTTTAAAAAAAGATTTTTGATTGTTTTGATAAACAGGGTGTTTAAACCAGTTTACACGCACCATGAATTTTTTTTCTCCACACATTTTTTTTATAACATAGGTGTCTGAGTCAGCTTATGCGCACTATGACTAATCTCTGGACACACTTCTTTTTTATTTTATTTTTCTTTGTTTCTTTTTATCTTAGAAAAAATGAAAAAATCAAGGAATCAAAACTAAACTAATTATTTTTTTTGTTATATAACCGAATTGTCCTTTTTTTTGTTTTTTTAACAACCGAGGGTGTCCAAGATAACTTACACGCACCACGACTAATCTTCGAACCCACTTTTTTTACATTTTTTCCGGATGTCCGAGCCAGCTTACACGCACCATAATTTTTTTTCACATATATTTTCTCTATTTTTTTTATGATAACCGGGTTGTCCGGATTAGCTTACACGTATCCCACTAATCCCTTGACCCACTTTTTTTATATTTTTTTATCTCATAAAGACCGAAAAAATAAAAGAATTAAAACTAAATAAAAAAATAAAAACCAAAATACAAACACAAGAAATTATATATGTTAAAACTAGATAAAAAAAATATTTAAATTCCATCAGCGAAGCACTGGTTTATATCTCGTTTATTCACATGTTACATCAGATATACAAAAATAACTATAAAATTAAAAAAAAAAAAAAGTAAAAACCAAATTCCCTAAGTTAGATGGGGCAGTGCCAATGGATGCCAAGGGCTAGTTCGGGGCATGCATCCACTGGAATAACAAGTATAAATCAGTGAGAGAAAATGAAAGCATGCGGGAGTCATAAATCATAACCCATTGGAGAAAAGAAATAGCAACCATCTAGAGAGTGATCAGTATCACAAGCTTTGAGACTAAAAAGTTTAGTTTTATTATAGTTTCAGATTCAAACCAGTTGCTAATATAATAAGAAGTTTATATTATTATTAATTTCAGAGCCTAGATTAGTCAAGATACACAAACTCACATATATTCAGAAAAAAAAATAACACATGATGAATTTAAGCGAGATTGGAAAGTCACTTCACATTCTTCTTGTTAAGCTGACAGCGTAACAGATAGGGGTGGACAAATAGTCTGGCTGGACAGATAATCGGGCGACGAGTAGTAATTATGAAAAATGAAAACCCAGCTAAATTTGCTGTCTGGGTCCAAATCAAGCATGGTTGGTATGTAATACCAACTAGTGACATGATCTGTAATTAATTTTCTGTATATAATAATGTTCTGCTTGGCAAATATTATGTAACCGTATTTGTGTACAAAATTCGCCTGCACTGCCACTTTATTTTTATTATACTTTGCTTAGTTTCTATGCAAAGAATGGAGACTTTGAAACATATCCGCACCTTACTACTTTAAAACTCGTAAGAAAAAAAGAGTCAAGGAAATAACAAAGAGTTTATGCTCTAATAAACAGACTTCATGGCAGTGAGGTCCCTAATAAGTGGCTTGAAAAAAAAATCAGGATCGCTATCTGAATATTACATGTATGAGGCCACTTCAGCCATGGACCGCAGAGCATAACATTTGTCAAAATCAACAATGGGCGCAGCACCACCCCGGAACATATAGCAAGTATTACGCCAAGCCCTAGAGTATCATTACTATGCACTGATCCTCGTTCTTGCATACAGCGATACAAGAAGGATTTCAGGAACAAATTGCCAAGACTTTAAAGTCAAAACTGTGTAGAGAAATAGAACACAAGACATTGGGAGCAGAAAATATACGCTTCCACTGCATTTTCTTGTATACTCTTATGCCACAAAAAACACGAAAAACATGAGGAATACAATAAGTACAAGGAATATTTTCATCATCAACCATCGGTTGGATGAAATACTGTTAAGATACCTGACCAGTTGGCCCTGCGCCCCCTCTACATTTGACAGTGTCTCATCCATGTTCTCGTCAATCCTGTGCCAGCAATGCCCTAAGGTGAGTTGTAAATGATTGCTAAATAAACAGTGATATATTAAAGCAATTTCTTTTGCTTTTGTTTTCAGTAAGGATTTTTATTATGTTTCACATTGTTCCTTTCTACTGGTAAATTTCACTCCTCTCAAGCTGCCAATCCCCAATCATACTATGCATTGGCAGATAGCACCAGCCAACATACCAGTCACCTTTAAGAAAGCCGCTGCATTGTCTAGGACTTGGTGACACAAACTGTTCCCAGTATGAGGAGCTGAAGTGTACAACTGTCCAGATGATCCTCATGCATCTATGCATGCACAAGTTCTGAAATACATGTGCTTGATCAAAGCATCATTTGTAATAATGGAAACCATAAAATAGGACAAACCTGATTGCCAGCTCTCCTTGCTGTGAAACCATTGTTGCTAGTTGAGTAAAGATGTTGCTCAGCTCATGGATTGTTGACTCCACATTATGAAGCGCTTCAGCTCTGCTCTGCATGTAACTGTCTTGTAGGGGAACCATTTGCTGCTGCTGTTGCAAAAGCGGTTGGGACTCCACTTCTGTCTGTTTGCTGCAAGGGAAAAGGACAATTTTCAGTAAGACTCGTGTATATCAACCCACAAAATCTCACATATCAGAATATCAATCAACCCATGCGCACCCAAAAAATTCCCCACATCAGGAATAGAAGGAAATTTCATGAACTAGTAGATAAGAAGAAAAAAAATAAGTAAAGAACATATGAGGCCATTCCTCCTACCAACTTCCTAATAGCAAAACAAATGCTGTAACTTGTACCTGGGCAATAGCTGGGATGAGGATCCAGACCCATTTGCCCATGGAGGGGGAGGAGCCTGTGTTGCACTAGCAGCTGTCCTGGAGGCGAGTGGACGCTGACGAACAAAGGGATTTGAAGAGTCTTTTGAAGCAGTGGAAGAAAACAACTGCCTTCGGTTTTCATGAACCTTTAGATTCTGTACATATACATAAAATCAAAAACATAAACAATACATTACAAAACCAAAAGTCCTGATTATGGAATCCTGAGCTTCACAAGTTAGATAGCAACTTTCAATTTACCTCTGTCCGCATTGTGAGGACTTCTTTAAACTCCTTTGTAGCAGTCATCAAGCGATTCTTTAGGTTATCTACAACTGTGGTAGAATGAGTTGTAGTATCACTTGAGATGTTTCCACTTTCATTCTGGGAGTTGCAAAGGAGTTGGAGGTCTACTACAGCTGCATTAAGTGCAGTAATATCTTGTTTTATGACTGCTGTCAACTCTTGGATCTCCAGAGTTGGATCATCAAACACAGATGATCTTTTTGCCACTGATCAAAAAGAAGGAAATATTAATGCTAAACATTTTTTTGGCTTCATTAGATTATTACAAGTCAATTCCAACCTCAAAATGGCTATATTGCTTTCAAAATCAGTAGGTAAACATTGAATGTAAAGTAATTCATTGTTTTGGATCCACTAAAATAGAAGGTGAAAAAAATAGAAAAGGTAAGAGAGAGATCTAGCAAAACAAAAACTAATCATATAATCACAAATTTCCATACAACTGGCAAAATAAAGGACAGCATTTATAGCATTTCTGGAGTAAAACGAAATCAAACAATGAAAGGAAAAATGAAAAGAGGATGTAGAAATCAACATCCATTTCAGTGGCTTCGATTCCTAAAATTTTGTTGCAGCTACCATAAAGGTAATTAGGTCTGATTATCATATTCAATCGGTAGTTTTAGATACCTTCTGAAAATCTTCCACATGCAACACTCTATATTTCCAGGAGGTGTACTCCTCTCCCAGGAGAGCTGAGACCCCATGGCTCCCCAAGTCAGAATAATGATTTCTTTAATTCAAAACTTAAGAACAGCTGAACTTCTCTTATTTATGGAAGTTTACGAGGTCATATGAGAAACAGAGGAACTACCAATAAGATGTGAAACTCTAATAGATGCAACCATACCAATGCACTAATTATTTCCAGGTTCTATTTTTGCTGAGAAGAGAAATCATCAATAAGGATTGAGGTGATAAGAAAAACAAAATTACAAAGCAAATACAACAGAGAAATTCAATATCATTAACAGTCAACAACAGACACTTCAGGAAAAGCTCTAACAAAAAAGAACACCATAAGGATGACAAGAAAACTGTTTTCTCACAATAATTGTTTACAGAGAGTAGTTCTTGAAGATTCTCAAATTAAATTCTATCCACATAATCCCAAAACCTCCAAACAATTCAATTTCCAAGCACTAGTAATCATTGATACAAAGTCACCTCCCTAAATTTCATTGGAACAAAAACAAAAATATGGGGATCAGGATGACAATACTTACATAATGAGCCTAAATTAGATAAGATTAAAGCTCATGTTAGTAAATATGAAGAATATGATCATTATCACTCAGAATCAGTATAATATAGTTTCCTTCCCATTATATTGACATTCGTTAACTTCTTCCCACCCCTATGAACAGAAAACCTTCAAAATATGCCATATTAAGTGATTTGAACCTTAAAATTATGTAAATGTTCTTCTAGGAAGCATAAACCATGCAGCAAACTAAGACCTGAAGAAAGTGGAAAGAGCAACTGATCAGCTGATGCACTTTGGTTTGGTCTGAGTTGCCACAATATCTCTGTACCACTCCTATATTTTCATTTGGAAGATTCATTCGAGAACGCGGAACATTCTCAATGTAGAGCATTAAATTTATCGATTACACTTTCCAAATTAGCATACAATAATCTTAGTCTACGACCATAAATAATAAAGGAAAAATATTTGTTACAAAATCTTAATTACGTATTTTCTAAAGCACATTTGGCAAGCACATTTCTTTTCTTGTCATATAAACATTTTATTTTATTTTATGAAGGATCAAGAATTGAAAAATAACAAAGACGAAAGCATTCACAGATAGATAGAAAGAACCACCATGCGAGAAACAGTTACCAGATATTTTTTTTCCTGCTAGCTCCCTTCCGAAAAGAAATTAAAAAAATGGTGAGAAAAATTAATAAAAGCTGCGACAAAAACTTATCCTTAAGAAATCTCTGGGGATAAACACAACATATTCGTATCCTCACACTTCGAAGAACAAATCTCCAGCCCTCGTAGTTGCTCTAGGAATGAATAGAATTATTGTTCTACACCAATGAAGAATTGAATTTTACCAATGTCGTGTTTTAAGAATGTAACAAATTCTTTACTCATTCATTACCATTACATCACCATTACCAGTGCCACAACACGATATTACTCACATCAATTATCAACTATCAATCATCAAAATCATATAAATTATGGATGACAAAAAGAGAAGGAAGTAACTCACGCTTCGCCAGCTTCGCCAGTTTCTGAGATGACTGGTGGATTCCATACCCGATCATGGATGCTCTTTTATTAAATTCTGATTGAATCGCCACAGCAGATCGCGTAGCATCCGACTTCGTGCTGGTACCGCTACTGGGTGATGCCGCATTGCTCGCCGACGAGACCGATTTCTTTAGCCTCTCTGCTACACTCAGAAACTCTTGTGTCCGATCCCGATACGATGTTTTTATCGGAGGCATCATCTAATATTTACAAAAGAAAAATAATAATTCTAGTTTATTATAATTTCGAAGTCCTAAATTGAGGGTTGATTGGGTTGTGTGTGGATCGGTGAGAGATGCTGCGTTGGGGAAGACAAAGCATGACAGATTGTTAATACGGGTGGAATTGAGGAAGATTGAAAACGGTAAAAGGACAGCGTGACTGACTGTTTGCTCAAAGCGAGAGCTGGTCTATAGATCTACTTTATAACCCTTCTTCTTTTTTTTTTCCTGGCGACGAGTTTAGGTGCAGCTGCAAAATTAAGAAGTACAGCTGGAGTGTACATTATTTTTTTAATTATTATTTTAGATTAATGATAAGAGGAAAGGAATTAAAAAAAATATATATTATTTTAATATATTTTAAATAAAAAATAATTTTCACAACGCACAATTTTAAACCTTGACTAGTTTTAACATACCATTAACTAATTTCTTAATCACTAAGAAATGGCTAAAAAAATAAGATGTATGGTCCATGCTACATCTACTTTTCAATACTTGTTTTGATAACCATTATTCATTTTCCTTGTATGAGATGAGATTGGAAAAACTTGTGATCCAATTCTTATGTTTATGCATCTAAGCATGCTACAACGGAAGAAAAATCTCTTAGGGATAAAATCTTATTATCTATATAGCTAAATGAACTCATAGTTTTACTGTTCTTTCAAGCACTGTTCATCTAGATTCGTAAGTATTGTGGATTGAAATAGTGAGATTACTTAATAATTTAAGTATTATTTCTATACTACAATAGCATAATGAAATCGTTTGGCCGAGTGGTTAAGGCGCGCACCTAATGTTTCCCCGTAGCGAGAGTTCGAATCTCTTAGTCTACAAAATAATTTTGGATTTTGCTTTTAAAAAACTTATATAAGTATTATTTCTATACTACAACAGCACAATGAAGTCGTTTGGCCGAGTGGTTAAGGCGTGCGTCGTTTCCCTGCAGCAAGAATTCGAATATTTCAGGCCACAAAATGATTTTGTAACAATAATGAACAATGTTTTCATTGTTCAAAAATGTGTTTTTTTACCAAGCTTTTTTTATAACCTGTGTGTCCGAGCAAGCTTACGCGCACTATGATTTATCTCTAGACCTATTTTTTAAATATTTTTTCCTGTTTTTTTCACTTAAATATATTTTTTTATTTTTTTTATAATCGGAGTGTCCGGGTTAGCTTATAAGCATCATGATTTTTTTCCCGTGTATACATTTTTTAATCTCTAGACCCACTTTTTTTTTTACATTTTCTTTCCTGTTTTTTTCCCACTTATATATTTTTTTTATTTTTTTATAATCGAGGTGTCGGGGCCAACTTACACGCACCATGATTTTTTTCCCACGTATATATTTTTTTTGTTTTTGATAACAAGGGTGTCTGGGGCAATTTATGCGCGCCACGAATAATCCCAGATCCACTTTTTTTAACATTTTTTTCTATTTTTTTCCCATTTATAATTCTTTTTATAATCAGGGTATCAGGACCAGCTTATGTGCACCATGACTATTATTTTATAGAAAGAGATAGCAATTTCAAACAGTAATAAACAATGATACAATAGTGGTTTATGTTGTTCATTACTATTTGAAAAGGTGAAATGAACTGTAGTTTTGGTGGGAGATGGCAGGGGTGTTTAGGAATGCATTTGGAAAGCGTGTTTAAAAAAAATTACTTTTGTTTTTATTTTAAATTAAAATAATTTGGTATTTCTAGATAATTTTGATGTACTGATGTAAAATAAGATTTTAAAAAATAAAAAATATTATTTTGATGTATTTTTGAACGAAAAGCTAAATGAATTATCTATAAAGCTAAATGAATGATCAATTATTTCATTATTGTTACAAAATGGGCTTTTCATTTTTTTTAACCAGACTTCTTTTTTTTATAACCAAGGTATCCGTCTCAGCTTACACGTACCACGGCTAATCCTCGGATCCATTTTTTTAAAACATTTTTTCTCCTTTTTTTTCATTTATATATTTTTTTGTTCTTTTTGCCACTTATACATTTTTCTTGGTTTTTTTTATGACAGGGATATCCTGGTTAGTTTGCGAGTACCATGATTTTTTTCATAAACTGTGATTTCCACTATTCACTATTGTTTGAAAAGGGAATTTCTGTTTTTTTAACCAGATCTTTTTTTATAATCGGGGTATCCGTTACAGTTTATGCGCATCACAACTAATCTCTAGACCTTTTTTTATAATTTCTTTCCTGTTTTTTTGTTTTATTTTATGATCGGCGTGTCCGGGTCAGTTTATGCCTACCGTGATTTTTTTCTCATTACTGTTTGAAAAGGTGCTTTCCCCTTGTAATTTCTTTTTTATAATCGGGCTTCTTTTTTTTTTTTTTTTAACTCAAGTGTCTAAGCCAGCTTATGCGCACCACGACTAATCTTTGGACTCACTTTTTTAAAAACATTTTTTTCCTGTTATTTTTGCCACATATATTTTTTTTTTAACCAAGGTATCCAGGTCAGCTTACGCTTACTTTCAAACAAGAATGAACAATCAAAATCATAGTGATGAACAGTTAAAGGTGCTTTCCCCTTTGCACTTTTTTTAATAATCGATTTGTCCATGGTAGTTTACGTGCACCATGACTAATCTTCGGACCCCTTTTTTTTATATATTTTTTCCATTTTTTTCCACTTATACATTTCTTTTGGTTTTTTTATAATCGGGGTGTCCGGGCAGCTTACAGCACCATGATTTTTTTCCCACATATATATTTTTTTAATAATCAGGGTGTCTAGGACAGCTTACGTACGCCACGATTAATCCTAGGAACCTTTTTATATATATTTTTTTCACTTATATAATTTTTTATAACCAATATGTCTAGACCATCTTATTTGCACCACAACTATTATCATTAAGAAAAAAGCTAAAACAACTTGTTTAAACATTATGCACACACTCACAAAAACACTGTGGATTACAACAATGTATTAATGATTTGGCCCCTTAGTGCACCTTAACCCTCACCTTCATATCAAGGGTATTTTCAAAATTTTCATGGGACCGGTTGGCATTACTAGATTGTTTGGGGGTAATTTTGTTTTTTACTCATATTTTTGCACAGTAAAATAGCCATGAGGATAAAAATTCATAGGAACCGCCGGGGGCATTAAGGTTATTGCATATTTTTTTTAAAGTAGCTAAAAAATAATACGAGGAATAAATCTTAACAAATAAAAAAAAACAACAATGACGGTGTCATCGATAATATGACCAATAATAATTAGAATATTAATTATGTATAATAATATTTATAATGACAGCTATAATAATTGTGATAAAAATTCATTGGTCAATGTTATTTTTATGAAAAATAACTTATGTGTTTTTTTATATATAATATTTCAGATCTCATACTATAAAAAAAAAAAATGAAACCACACGTAGACAAGACAAGTACAAAAATTGTGCCAAATTATGTACAATAATAAATTAAAAGATTGCCCTCCATTTCGCCACAGTCAACACCAAATGTTTTAACATGTAACAAAAATTTTAATGGTCCTAAATTTTTCTATATAATATTTTTAGGACTTTTTCCTTAAAAAAAAATAGGAGAAACTAATTATATATTGTGATATTTTTTCATATTAACATCTTAAAATATATATAAAAATTTGAATTGACTTTTTTTAAAAATCTCACATTAATTTAAACTCAGTGTTCTAAAATTTTTTAACATAATAATATAAAGAAAAATCTAAAAAAATAATCTTTGATAAATTTTAGCAGTTGTATTCTTTTCTATCTATCAAATAAATTATTCGGCAAATAGTTAAAGCATGCCCTACAAACAATTAGTATGATGTAGGCAACAAATAATATATTTTTAGTCAATTTGATCAATTATGGTATTGTTATCTATCAATTAAGCTATTACCAAAGTAGTTAAAATAAAATCATCAATCAAATTGTTTGTTGCATAAAACAAATCACTCATCTATGTTATAATTCAAAAACTGTAATTTTACTATTTGCTAATAAAAGAATTCATGAAACAAATAAAACATACACAACAACCACAAATTTTTTTTATTCCAATTGTATAATCTACCGATTAAATAATTATCAAAATAATTTTAACAGTAGCAACATTTAATCACTCTTAGGTGGAAAAAAAACCAGTTTCTAACAGATTCTATCAATTATAATTTTACTAATTAAATATGAAAATAAAAAATTACAACACACATAAAATCAATCAGTTTCTTACATAGAAAAAAACTCAGCATAACACGCGGGCAAATTCGCTCGTATTAGACTAAAATGCGTATTGATGAACCAAGAAGAATTGGCTTGAATTAATTGAGTTGGGTTGTGTTGAGTTAGTTGTTAAACTATGGATTACCTGTTATTAAGGGTAGAATCATGGTAGAAAACGAAAGAAAAGTTTATGTGTTTGTATAGGTAGGTTTGGCTAACAAAGGGTAAAAAGGTATTTGAAACATTTTGAATCAAGGTGAATGATTATGTTGAGGAATATAAAAATAAAAATAAATTATGCTTTAATGTATGAAAGCACTCTAGAAAATAAAGAAAAATCTCAAAGGTGAAAAGGCTCATATGGTTGAAATTGTATTGGAAAAAAAGGGATGGTAATTGTTGAAATTGTAAAGTGGGATTGTGTTTAAAATGCATAGTTAATTATATAGAGCATGTATGAATGAAACTACTTTGAAAAGGTTCAATGAGAATTTTAAAAAGCAAGAAAAGGTTTTGGTTGAAATATCTATAAGAGATAAAATGGTATAATTTGTTTGTCGTTTGACTTGAGTGGAAATGAATGAGTTGACGTGGTTTGATGTGTGATGAAAGTTTGAATCTTGACTTGAAAGGGGTTTACCTTAAAACCTAAGGAAGACTAGAATAGATGAAAAGATTTTGAATTTGAAATGGTGTTGATAAGTTAATGTGTTTAATGTATGACTCAATTCTACATGATGAATTAAACTTTTACAAGATGAATTTATGATTAAAAAGTGAAAAAAAAAACTTTTACGAGATGAATTCTATGAACTTGATTCCTTTTAAAAAAGGGGAAATGATAAAAACATGGGGTTTTGTATGATAAATTATTTTAACCATGTTATTGACTTATATTTGAATAAAAATTGAAAAATTAGCTCAAGAAAAAGTTGTTAAAATGATTGAATATGGGCTAGTTGACAATTTATGTGAGATTATTGATAAACATGTTCTAAACATAAATACCATATAGGAAATTGGCTAGGAATCTAAAAATATAATTTTGATTAATTATGGAAAATAAAGATCAAGAAATTGATAGGAATGTAAAAAAATTTAATAAAAAAATTCATAAATTGCAAAAAAAAAATATAAAAAAAATCGTGTTTTTATCATAAACTCAAACGTATGTATTCTCTTCCAATAACATTATGCATAAACATCCACAAATACTTCTACATAAAATGATAAGTAGAAGTAAAAATAGTAAAACATTCAAATATCATATTTAATAGAATTAAATATTCACTATTATTATTACAACTTTATTGAAATACAATAATAAACCTTAAAGATTCATTATTTAAATTTATTTCATTATATCCAATACTAACATAAAATCGTATTGCTAAATCGTATTGTGGATGTTATTTCATTATAAAATATGCAAATCGTATTGCTAAATAAAATTAATAAAATCCTATGGCTAAAATAGTTGTCATGATAGTCTTGTCTTAAGGAGAATACAAAAAAAAAATGTCAAATGTAAACATGCTAAAATTTAGACTAAAAATAACATATTGTTACATCAAGGCATTAACAATTAATGCATAAACTTAAATTTAATATTATTTTTTTCATAGATTTCATTATTACATCCTTCACCATAAGAATTTCCTCAACTAACCATTAGTAAAAATAATCCATCAATCAAACTTTCACTCCAACAACTAACACATAAATCTCAACCTTTGGGCTAACTTTTTATATAGCATTAGATTCAAAATGTTGTTTTTCACACATGAATACTGGGAAAGATAGTCTTAACATTAAATGTCATCATATCTAACCTTTCATAAAGTTTTCTTAAGGGTTAATTAATGTAATCAACAACTAATCATTTGTTTCTCTTAGCTTTTATGCTTTTGGTGTATGTCCAACACCTTTTTAGTCTTTGCTCATGCATCTGACTATACATAGTCTATTATCTCTATACTTGTGACAGATATATTAATTTTATGATTAAGTCCTCATTTCTTCATGATGGTTTGATATTAACAACTTTGAGGTTTACTCTTCTAGATGACTCCCATATATAAAAACACTTGCAATATTCCCTTTAACAAACTTTGACCTTATCCCCATTCATGTGACTAATTATCATGCACACAACTCATGTGTACTTGTTTTCTCAATTCAAGTTTATTTATCTAAGCCCCCATTTTACCATTCAAACATTGTATACATAACATCTTATTGGTCTAAGGCCCTACTCATATGGCCGCCTTAAGGCATACATCACTTGTCTAATAAATCTCTATATTTAGACTTCGTATGTCTTTATCATTTCATTACATTTTTAATGCAATACAATATTCATAATATCAAAACTTATATCATAAATTAAAAAGGATTAAAGTGACAAACACTTGTTCCTCTCACCAGTCTTGTTCCATTTGCCTAGGGCCTCGCAATGTTTGTCTTGCATTACATCAAATCTTACATCACATTCTCTCCTTGAAAATATTAAGAATGCAAAACCCAATAATCTCTTAACAATTTAGGTACTTGCGCCCTTATATTATTTTTATGACTCTTAACATTCCAATATATGGATGCTATTAAATAAGCTAAATTCATGCTTACACAATTATTATGTTTTTTTCATATAATAATCACTCATATTCCTTAAACAACCTAAAAGATTTGAATAAAAATGAAGAAAATATCAAAAGAAAAAAAATGAATACTCTAAAATAATAGTAAAAATGGTCTAATTGTTTTGAGAAATGGTCTAATTATTCCTTGAATAGGTTTAGCCGTTTCTTAAAACAGCTAGCCTATTTTGGCTATTAGAAAATTTTTCTATCTTTTTCTCTCTCTAGCAAATCCTTTACCCCAAAAATCTCGAGTTCCTTTTCTTCTTTCAAAAATCAATCATACTTGTACAAATTACTTATTTAGCATACCAAAAATAAAGTTTTTTTAGAACAACACTCAATTATCATAAATTCTAGCATTTAAGAATTCAAGAACTCATCTTTCATTATAAATAATTTTAGTTATAAACTAACTTTAGCACATTCTTGATGTTTATATCACAATGTCCATGCATAAATTTAAAAAATATTACACCTGAGACATTTTTTTGTAATTGACTAAACCTTTAAAGATCCTTCATAAAATTCATATTTATATCTACCAATTAAGTCTTATTTTAAGCTTATACCATGTAATCTTCGCAAGGAACCCATTTTTCATAATTTCTCATACATCCTAATTTTCTAAAAAATTAGGGATTTTGCTTTCTACTCTATAATCTCACCTAAAAGTATACTATTTGAGTTTAATAAACACTGTACCTTATTTATTAAACTCAAACCTACATTGAAATTTTTTTAATCAAATTTTCTTTTCCTTTCTAATATTTGTCTTATTTAAGTTTTTATTTTTCTTTATTGTGTTTTTTTATTATACATGTTTTCTTTTTCTTTTCTTTTTTAAAGAAGACTTTCACTCTTATAATATCCTTTTAACTTTTCTCTTAATCCTCTTTCACCATAATTTCTTCTAAGTGCAAAATAAGAGTTATAAGATTAAAACTTCTCTATCTCCTCTCTTAAAACCGTTAGCCTCCTTTTTCTTTGTATCGTTCTCAATTCGTACGAATTTGCATTACTACTCGCAAAATCTTAATCGTAGTTTTGTTTTGCTTTGTTTTTAGTATTTTTATTGCTTCACGAGTCTGAAAAATCATAATTAGAGTACACTGCGAAAGCTACTCACTTTGATTTGTTGATTTTAGTTCCAAAAGAACAAAAAAAAAAAAAGCAAGGTGTGAGGTGAAAGGCATAGTAAACATACTAGAGTGAAAAGCCTTGATTTTTTTTTGTGGGATACACGAGAGGTGTGAGGATATATTTTGAGCTACTAATCAAATTTTGCAGATTCAAAGGATATCAGAAAACAATAAATTAGCGACATAAAATGCTGACGTTGCTTTCCAATTGCGAGTCTTATGTCAGCAACTTTAGTTGTTGTCTACGATGAACATGGATCAGATTGATGATTTGAAATCAATAAGGAAACAAAATATTGGTGCTGATTGTAGAGGAAATACGGTCCATAAGGCAGTACAGAATACCAGATTTGATTTTAAAGAGGTTGTTGATGAAAACACAGTTGTGGGTGAGGATGACTATGATGGTGATATAGAATCTGAAAGTGACAAATCTTTATTGTGAAGGCATGCCACCATTGGAGGATAGTAAGGGGGACGAGTTAGCATTACCGGTTACGAGGTCCTTGGTTATAAGGCGTATACTTCAGGTTCAGGTCAAGGAAAATGAATCTAATCAACAAAGAGAGAACATCTTCCATAAGCGTTGTTACGTACAAAGCAAGGTGTGTGGTTTAATTTTTTATAGTGAAAGTTGTGTTAATGTTTGCAATACCACCCTTGTTAGTAAATTGAATTTGAGTACTATTAAGCATGTGAAACCATATAGATTGCAATGGTTGAATGATATTGGAGAAATGATAGTGACTAAATAAGTTGTGGTTCCATTTTCATTGGGAAATATGTTGATGAAGTTCTGTGTGATGTGGTACCAATGCAAGCAACTCACATCTTGTTGGGGAAACCATGGCAATATGACAGGAAGACAATTCATGATGGGGTTAAAAATAGGTATATCATTGTAAAAGATAGTAAAACCATTATTCTTGTACCTCTTACACCCAAACAGGTGTATGATGATCAAACAAAGCTGAAAAGTGAGCATGAGGTGATGGGGAGTGAAAATCAAGGTGAGGAACATGGGGAGAGAAGACCATCATATTTGGTCATAACACAAACCACTACAACTCATTCAGACACCCATCCAAACACAAACAAACCAGATTATTTGACTACAACTCAAAAACACCTAAATCTGGTCAAGACTGGAAGAGGAGAGAAGATAGTCAGGAAGAGTGATGAGAATTATGAGGAAAAACTAAAGAAACAACCTAATTTTATCCTAGAAAGAGTGAGGTCAGATCTGCATATTTCACAAACAAGCCAATGATTTTTCTTTTGTACAAAGAGGCTTACTTTAATACTAATAATCTTGATCATATTGTGCCTAGTGCTGTTGTTTCCTTGTTACAAGAGTTTAATGATGTATTCTCTAACGATACTCCTAGCAGATTACCACTATAACGGGGGATAGAGCATCAACTTGATTTTGTACTTGAAGCTTCAATTCCTAACCGACCAACCTATAAAAGCAATCCCGAGGAGATTAAAGAGCTTCAAAGAAAAGTTCATGAGCTACTAGATAAGGGATATATTCATGAGAGTATAAGCATGTGTGCTATACCGTTGCTACTCATGCCTAAGAAGGATGGAATGTAGAGGATGTGTGTTGATTGTCGAGCCATCAACAACATAACGATTTTAATTCGAGGTTGAATCCTTTCGAAGAGAAAGGGGTTGATGCGAACTGGCCTGGAAACACCAGCAAAGATTAAAGGGTTGGATGGAAGGCTATAAATAAGATTGATGGGCTTTATTTAATTTTTTTAGCTACAGCCCAAGGCTTGTTTGGGCTTAATTAAGACTTTTTTTCAGCTAGCATTCAAGGCTTGTTTGGATTAAGTCATAGGCTTTCCAACTTAGGGTTTTGGGTCAATTTTGATTTGACCTCATTTAAGTCCACATAAAGGGTCCATTAGGGTTAGTTTTCAAAAGACTATTTAAACTCATGTTTTCTAAATTTCAGCAGCCATTGATGAATTTTAATTATGAACTTTTTAGTTTATGTGTGATAACGATTCTTGCATTCTTTAGTTCTTGAACAAACTGAATTTGACTTATCGAAGATTAACTAACTTCGTGGCATCATTTTACTCCTTCCAATAGTGTTGGTGCCTTACGCCAGGTTTTCATTGTGTCACACTCCTATTAGACCTATTTTGGCTTTTCAGAATCAGATCTCATTCTTCGTTGTGGGTTGCGTGACCACGTGATCACGAGGTTTGTATCAAAAGATAAAGCCCTAACCCTAAATATTGGCCAAACCCTCATCATTTTTGCCAATTTAGGCAACATCATGCCTAATTAAGGTATTAGATTTCTTAAATGTAGGATCGTTTGTCTTTTTTAGTCCAAGACAAATCTCATATATTGCAATGTAATCTCTTGCTCAATTATTTTCTTACATCAATAATTGCAATAACTTGTGTACACTCATGTATTGAATTATTTGGTTGGCCTTTTATTGTCTTCACCCTTTTAATGATGGAGATTCACCAAAATGATCTTAGGACTTGTAATATAGAGAGTGTCCCATCTATATTATTCCTTCTTTGTATAAATAGATGGTTAGATTAGATATTTAAGTGTTTGGACACCATAATATCTTTATTATAAGTTCATGATTGTTCTCCTGTTTATATTTGTATCAAATTAGAATGGATCATAAATTGTGTTGTAATTTGTCTTTAAGTCAATCGAGTTCAAAATCCCAAATAAAGTTGGTCTTTTAAAATACATATTTATCTTTTAAGCTCATTTTCAATCTAATAAGATATTTAATGTCTTTAAGCATTTTGGTTGGCAACCTTTTTTAAGATTGTATCTTTCATTTGCTATATTTTTGGACTTGTTTTTTTTTCATCATCATCACTAGTTGTATTCTATTGTACTTTTAAATGATATTAATCTCCTAAACCAGATTTTTTTTGGCAATCCTTTTCAATTTTTCTATAAAGAACCAAAACTTATTTATACATACATTCATAATAGGTTTTGTAACTTGTTTACAAAGCCTATTTAGGGTTCAACCCATATCAAAAAGACCTTTAAAAGGCCAACCTTTAAAAATATCTTATAAACAATATTTTATGCTTGTCTAATTTCTAAAAAAAATCTCCTATATTTTTCTCACTCTCCTACTATGCCCAAGGTAAATGTCATATCCCAATTTTAGGTCCCCTAAAATTTCTCATGTTCATGTAAATAAATTATGTCAAATTGGGATATGACATAATTTTCAAAGTTTATATCCTTAAAAGGCGAAGACTTTCACTTTTCCAGGATATTATCAGTCAGCATCATTGATGCGGATATGAATATTAGTTTTATCTGGTTCTAATCAATCTATATGGATGCATATGCAGCACAAGAATTTCAGAACCTTCACCAAATCCACTGGCAGAGATTGTATGAATGTCTTCTTGAAATCACACCAAAACCCTCCTAGCTTGGTCCATATTTCCACATTTGGAATACATATCCGCTAAAGCAGTTGCAACTGGAATAGGTGACAATAAGGCATGCCTTAAGATATAGCCATGAATGGCCCTTCCATATTGCAATGATGCCACATCTGTACAAGCTGAGATTGTGCTAATGATGATTGGGAGATTAGCTCTTATCCCACATTCTTGCATTTTCTGGAATACCAGAATGGCCTCATTGCCAAAACCATTTTGAACCAGACCACAGATGAGGGTAGTAAATGTCATCAAGTTCGGATGGATGCCAACAGCCTGCATATGTGAGAACATATCTTGAGCCTCATTGATCTGGCCATTTCTAATAAATCCCAAAATCACAGCATTCCATGACATCACATTTGGTGGCACACTTTCCAACTGCATCCCATAAAACAGCTTCAAGGCTTCGCCAATTTTACCAAGTTCTGCATAAGCAGTCATTAGAGTATTCCATAGGAGAAGATCTTTTTTCATTGTAGAGTTGAAAACGTGTCTTGCATCTGCAATTTTTTCACATTTGGCATACATATCTATCATACTATTAGCCACAGCTAAATCAGATACAAGATTGTTTCTAATACCATAACAGTGCCCCTCTTTACCAAGCTCTAAATTTCCCATAATAGAACAGGCAGATAATATGGATGCCAGTGTCACAGAGTCAAATCTCATGTTATCTAATCTCATCAAATGACACAAATCAAGCGCCTTTTCAATCTGTCCATGTTGCACATAGCTAGAAATGAGCAAATTCCAAGCAACTGCATCTTTTTCAAGCATCATACCAAAGACTAACTCAGCATCCTTGATTAGCCCAACCTTAGAATAGAAGTTCAAAATTGAACCACCCAAGATGCTATCCAATTCATATCCACCTAAAACAGCAATCGCATGGGCTTGCTTACCCTCTTCAACTGCACCTAGATTAGCTGAAGCTGAAAGAAAGCTCAATAATGTAACTTGATTGGGCTCAACATCTTCCAACCTCATATCAGAAAACACTTGTGCTGCTTCCACTTCGAACCCATTTTGGACATAACTTCCAATCATAGAGTTCCATGTAACTACATTCTTGTAAGGCATATTATCAAACACTTTCCTTGCATCCTCTAAAATCCCACATTTACCATACGCATCCACAAGACTACTTGAAACAAACACACACCTATCAAAACCCATTTTCACTACATAGCCATGAACCCCTCTTCCAAACGCAATCCACTGCAATGCAGCACATGCCTTCAAAATATTAGGCACCACAAAATTATCAGCCAGAATCCCAGTATTTATCATCTCACAAAGACCCATTAAAGCTTCTCTATAGAGACCCATTCTACATTTCAAACCAATATAAGCAGCCCAAGAAAACACATTCTTTACGCTTAATCTATAAAAAAAGATATTTGCAACCTCATAAAGATGGCATTTTGCATAAAAAATGAACAACTTCGTCTCTAAATACTCGTTTGTAGCAAGAGAATCACCGTGCTTTACGATTCGAGAGTGAATTTGCTGTCCCATGAAGAGAGCACGATCATAGAGGCATCCCTGTAGTAGCAGACCATAAATATCGGGTCCAATTGGGAATTTTCTTCGGTCCATATCAGTTAAAATTTTGAAAGCTGCTTGAATGCGACCTTGTCCACAAAGAGAAAAGATGGTGTTGAAGTAAGATTCTTGCAAATTAGATTGGCAGTTTTTATACTGAAGTTGAGGTATAGAAAGATGGGGTGGTTTTCCAATTACTTTTTTGAGGGATTTTGCGGGTTTAGCTTTAGAGTTAGAGAGATCAAGGTTCGGGGTCGGAGTGGGAATGAAAGCATGAGAAGCCATGATGCATTTACAGGATAGAAACTGGGATATCTTTCAAGAGAATAGTTTATGGTGCGCACCATTCTTTTATTTTTCGCCACACAGTACAGTACAGTATAACAACCATTTTTATTTTTTTTTAATCCTTTTTGGCGGTATTCCAACCCCTCCCGTACAGTTTTTATTTTTTAACAGCTTAGGCTAGGGATTGACAACCGCTTCGGTTTTTCCAATTTATATTTTTATTAAACTGCTGACAGTGATTTTAGGAAAATAAAGATGTGATTTATATTTGATTTGTTCAATAAAAAAACTAAATTTAACAAAAAATAAGAGGAAAAAAATGATCAAAGCATATTGCGATGAATTTTCTGAATTTGAGTTGATCTTCAAAACCTGCAACTCATCAAGTCCCAGAAAAATAATTTTAATTATTAAAATAAAAATTTCGAAACTAATAAATAAATCAAATTTGATGGGAAAAAAAATAAAAAATGATGTGCACATAAAAAACCAATTTTAAAAATGATTTTAAATAAAAATAAAAATCAATGATCAAATTTGAAAAATAAATAATGATTTTGTCCCTTAAAAAAACACAAAAAAAGGGCTACTGCCTGGAGGGGTTCCACGGTAATTGCATATTTTTTGTTCGGTTCCGGCTATTGGTTTATTGATTTTCTATATTTATTTACACAGTAAAATAATCATTTTATCCCTCGAAAAAGAAAAAAAATCAGCTCTGGCCAGGAGGGGTGTCACAAGAATCTCATATTTTTTTAAAATGACTAAGAATATGTCCCCCAATAAAACAAAAATGAAGAGTTGGCTGCAAGGTTATCTCGATAATTTACCATTTTTTTCATATTTATTATGCCGAATTAATGTTGGCGTCATCGAACGCATCGTCCATTTCTACGCTCACGCGTGTTTTGGACGGCGCGTGCGGTATATTCTGACATCTAAAAATATCCAACTAATATCTAGAATGATTTTCAATTATGTTCTCTTCTTCCTAGTGCTGCATGTGTGATTATAGGGTGGCTGGAGACGTGTAAATGGTCTTTTGAATTTCCCCCTATTTTCTTTCTCCTACTTGCACAGCCACACGTCAATGCAGTTGTTTATTGTGATATTTTCTTTTAGTCATTGAACTTTCGATTATTTTGTATGGTTCTTATTGTTATTATATAGGTTTTGATTTGTTTCAATTTGGTCATTTAATTGAAATTGATTATATATTGCAGTCTTTTAATTTTTAAATTGGTTTGAAATCCTTAATATTTCCAGTATCAAAGTTTTGATTTATTTCAATTTTATCTTTCCATGAAAATTTATTATAAATTCTTAATATTTTCGGTATGAAAGTTTGATTTTTGTCAATTTTTTACTTCCATACAAATTAATTATAGATTTCAGTTTTATTTCTATATTAATTCTTTTAATTTTCGGTTTTGTTTTAAATTATTTAATATTATCGGTATCAATGTTTAGATTTATTTCAATTTTTTTCTTCGAATTAAATTTATTATATATGTATTTTTCATTTGGCCCATATAGTTTTAATCTAGGATTTTATTTTAATTCCTTAATTTTTTTTATATATATTTCTTATATAGTTTCTAATTCTGTCCATGTGTATATGTACATACTCTTAGTTTCTGTTTTTAATTTTTTTTTTTATTTTCAATGTTATTAAGGTTTTTTTATTTAATATTCAAGTTTTAATATGTGCTGGTGATCATTTTAAAATTAATAATAATTATGATTTCTCTTTTTTTTCGCTTCAAGTCAAATAACTTCTTAAAATATAATAATATTTATTTTTATTTTGTTATTTTTTTCAATTTTTTTGTCAATATTGTTAGGTGTTGAAATTCTAATTATTATAAATAAAGTGGTCAAAATAACGATAATGATTATTTATAAGTTTTTTTTTTCTTATAGATATATTGACTAATTATATATTTTGATATTTATTTAATATTAACATCTTAATATATATATATATATATATATATATGACCTATTTATTATTTTTGAAAAATAATAATTTACTATCATTGTTTAAAAATATTTTTAATATAATAATACAATAAATAAATCTTAAGAAAATAATTTCTTTTAAAACAATAATTACGATGTCATCGATATTATGACGGATAATAATTAAAATATTAATTATGTATAATGATATTTATAATGAAAATTATAATAATTGTGAAAAAAATTAATTGTTCAATGTTATTTTTTTTAAACTAATTTCTGCACTTATTTTTTTATGTATAATATTTCAAATCTTATATCAGCAAAAAACAAAATATGAAACCACACGTTACCAAGATATGTAGAAAAATTGTGTCATATTATCTAGAATAAGAAAATAAAAAATTGCCCTCCATTTCATCAAATTGAATTTATTCCTACAAATAAATTTTGAACCAAAACACCTATTAGAAAATCACCAAATCTCTAAATCATATCATAATCATACGAAACCAACCTACCTCAATTAAAGCATGTTAGGGGTGCCGGTGCCTTCCATAACCACAACTACGTTTTTGGCTTCGAACCTTTGAAGAAAAACTAAAATATTCAAGTTTTTTAGCAACTCTAAATAAATAACTAGATGTCTTACTCCACAACTTCCTAACACCATCGGTAGAACCTTGCATTATGGTGCATTGATTAACTTAAAATAAGTGAATTGGAAATGAGTCTCAACAAAGTCTAAATCCCAAAAAATTTAAAGTGGTCGAGTTTGATTTTATTTATTAGGTTAATCATGAATAAGTAATTGAATTTATAACATATGAAGGTTAGATGGGATTAATGTATTAAAACATAATTCAATTACGAACCCGAATTTGATAGCTAACAAAATCATATAAAGATAATTTTATATTAAAAATAACCATGAAAATAATATTGCTCATGTCATGAGAATTAATTAATTAAGTTGATTTTAATGAGTTCAACATGCACGTGATCTCTCTAATCAAGAAAGAGGAAGAAAACAACCTTACTATAGATATATATATATATATATATATATCGTTATATATATCGTAAAATTCAAGATTAATAAAGTATAGAAATACCGAAAACGCTGACTTAAAAATACATACAATATATTGTATGATAAGTAAATTAAATAACTTCACCGTTACAAAATAACGCAAGGAGTAGATTTTGGCGGACGGTAAAGAAACTCCATTGTCTTTTTGTCCCGATTTGTTTCTTGGAATTTATTTTTTAAAATTTCTTGTGTTTGTTTGTCTTCTGAAAAGTTGATCAACAGAAAACACTTTCCGGTCAACAGAAAACACTTTCCAATCAAAGAAAAATTTGGCTTGGTTTTCAGGAAAGTGTTTTCCGAAAAATTTGGGCGGAAAACACTTTCCGGAAATTGTGAAAAATTTAGAAATGTCATTATTTGCTGATTATATCAAATTTGATCCTCAAACTTTTGATTGCTATATATAATTTGTTTTGAATATTTATTTTTCAATTCCATCTCTTAAAATTTAATTTTTATATTAATTTTGGTTCTTATTTTTATAATTGCTATTTGCTTTTTTCTTATCATTTTTTTATTGAAATTTTTTATCTATCAAATTTGGTCCTCATTTTTTTTATTGTTACTTATTTTATTTGAAATAATTTATGAAATATTAATTATTATTATTTTAATTTATTCACCTTTTATTTTTAATTTTTTTTTATATTTGATCTCTATTATTTTGATTATTATTTATTTTATTTGAGATAATTTATGAAATTATATTTTTTTTCAATTTCATTCTCATTCAACTTTTTAATTTGTAAGATTTGTTCCTCATTATTTTAATAAACTTGAAAAAAAAATTAATTTATTAATAAATTATTTTCTAGATCATTTTCCATAACATAAACAAACACTGGAAAGTGTTCTCCAGTTCATTTTCCATAATATTACCAAAAATCAAAATTCACTTTTTAAAGAATTCATTTTCTCTTAAATTCATTTTGCAAAAGAAAATCATTTTCCAGCAAACAAACGGCCTCTATGTTGGAAGCTTTCATTCGATATTCTATAAAGAGCTCTCCCTGTATCACTCGCGCACACAATTGATTTTGTTAGGCTGCCATATCAGATGTTGGCTAAAATAATCTACCAAACGAGCGGCTGTGATCACTATTCATTGACAATTCGTTATCAGATAATCACAACAAATGAACGGCTAAAATTATTATCTTCAATTGTTTTCCCTTTCTTGTCTTTTCCTTTCGATTCAGCCATCTTTTTAATAGTAGCTTTATTAACCGCTAAAGATTGTAATTTAGGTTGATTTTTTTCAGAAAAATTTTAAAATAGTATTTTTTATATTAAAAAAATCTAAAAAATATTAAAAAAAAATTAATTTAAAATAATATATATATATATATTTTAAATGAATTTTAAAATGCAGTTACAAAACGCACGCAATCAGTCTTCCAGCCTTTTTACTCTCTCAAAGATACTTGACAAAATATAGATCCAATAGAATTGAATGCAACATTCAACAGACTACATCCTTCTAACATGCATATAACAAGCTAGAGATCATGTGCAGATAAAGCCAAAACCCTAACCCTACACTAACACTAACCTTACAGATCAGAGAGGTCTAAAACTTACTTCCATTGCTCTCCTCACCTTCTTCTCTAATAGCAGCCCGCCCTTTCCTCTCTCCGCCATCATTCTCACCACTCTCGCCTTTCCAGCTGCTACTCTCTGACTTGCCATCTTCAATGCTCTCAGATCTGTCCCTACTACCTTTAAAATCCGACTCGGGGGAGCTATTCACCTGTGGAGTGGGCTTGAACAACTGGAGTTGGTGGCGGAGAGTTTGGTGGTGAAGTGGTGGTGGAGGTGCCGCAACTGCACTGAAGAAATCTTGAGACGCAGGTGGTGGAGCACAAAAGAGTGGTGGCGGAGCATGGGAAGTTGGGTGGGCACCGTAGAGGGTTGGCCCCCCACTATGAGCTGCTGCTGCCGTGGCGTACTCTGGAGGGACCCATATGCCACCCAGGACTACAAGATGTGGAGCTGGGGCTCCTGCTGCTGCTTGTGGGCTTGGACTGGGTCGCCTCGTATGAAGTCTATATTTCTGTATCACCAAATAAAAAAGTTACAAAGAGATCTGCAGCGTGCTGGTATTAATATATTCGAAGTATATGCAAATTGCAGGCTGTGCAATGGCAGGTACAAAAGAAATTGTACATAGCCTCTTTCATGCATGCCGCCTGAGGCCTGAACCTCACATTGAATATATATCCAATGTATGTATAGAGAGAGAGAACAAAGTAATACATACCTGTAGATGGTGTATTTATACAGAGAGAGAGAGAGAGGAGTAATATATACCTGTAGATGGCTTTTTACTTCGTCATTGGTCAAACCGTCAACCTTCATGAGCTCCCTGATTTGTTTTGGGGTGGCCACTGTTTCATGCATGACCACAAAAGAAACCAGTCAAATACCAGTGCCAATAACATGTAACCAATTATTTATATAATTATGACAGTGGTAATCATAAGATAAATGACTTGACTAATATCATTATTAGGATTTCGATTACCTTGTGAACCGCCAAGTATGTGCAGGGCATTGACAAATCTGCGGTGTAAGTCTGGCGACCAGCATCTCCTTGCTTTTCTATGAGTCTGAGATGTACAAGTATTTGTAGAAGCGGAAGCAATAGTTGCAGCGTTTGTTTCTTGGCCATCAGATGATGAACTATTACCAACTCCCTTTCCTTGCTCAATCACAACCATCTTATTACCAGAACTTTCTCTATTTGGACAAGAAAATCCATTCTCAGTCTCTGGAAATTTCTTATGATCCAGTCCCAAATGTTCATCAGTACACGCTGCAAGAGCTAAGGTTGGGCTTGGACACATGTTTCTCTCTTTTGAGAATGGAAGGAAAGCCCCTCCATTTCTTTGTTTGGTGTCTAAGACCAGCTTTGAACTAACATTGAATCCAATATCGGTTTGTTTTGGGGATGACAATGTGGTCTGAGGTTTGGCTCCAATGCCGTCTTGGCTCCAAAGTTGTGCTGTTGTCATCCAGTTAGCCTTATCAGAGATGTTTGAGGTCATCTCTGGGGTTTCAGATGTTGAGGTTTTGAGAGGAATGAATTCTTCAAGAACTGGTATGGGCACTTGATTTCCTCTATACGCTAATTGTAGCTGCTTCCTTGAAGTCTCCACAGCTGAGTCGAGAGATGGAAATTACATATAGTCTTTACCATGTACTAAAGTATGATTCTCTTCACAAAAATGTTTCAAAATTTAACTGCTTGCTTTAAAATCGAAGAAGCGAGCTCAATAAATAAAGATAGAAATTAGTTAACTACAATTTCTATAAAAGAAAAAGATTGGAATTAAAATTCATCCGTATGATCACATGATTAACTAGCTAGCCAGTTAATCTTCTCTCTCATTGTGTGCGCTCGCGTGAATTCAATATAATCTTTGAACTCATGGTTAGTTTCGAAACAGTTAAATTCAAACTTTCAAGAAAAGAAAGCCAAGCTATATATATATATTTATACCGCTGGTTAGAAGCTGCATGCAAAGGGGTAGCTCGCGTTTGAAAGCATCGATCTTTAGCCTTTCTTCCTCAAGGCGAGAGATGAACTCTTCAAGCTTTGGGGTGTGGTCATTATGGTCTCCAAACGATCTCAATAGCATAGAGTAGTTGTGGGGCTTGCAACCCAGGCTGACTTCTGATGGAGATGACATGATGATGAATTGTTTTCTCTTTCACGCACAGCAACAACACGGATCTCTCTGCTCAACAAGCCTTGTCTTGTCGTTAACGTTCTTGCGATAATAGGAATAGGGCCGGATATGTAGGAACAAACAACAGCAAAAGAGGGTGGGTGTCTGGACTCTTGCTTTCTAGCCAGGTTTTGAGTTTTCAAGTGGCCGGAATCGAGAGAGAGAGAGAGAGAGAGAGAGAGAGAGAGAGAGGAGACTGTTGCTTGTGAACGCAAGGAGGATCAAGGGAGGATCATCTTCTTTCTAGTCATGAATTCAAGACGGGATAAAGTTGGGTTCTGAGAGAGAGAGGGAGAGGATGAGGAAAGAAAAAGCTAGCAAAGGGAGGAGGGGATAAAGAGGGATGGTAGCTTCTTGCAAAGAGCAAAATAAGCTAGAAAAAGCTTAAAATGAGAGGGGTACGTAGCTGACGAGGCTCTCTGAAGGCCAAGGAGGAATCAGGAGGCTGACAGCAGACCGGGGTCATGTGCTTAATTAGCTAAAAAAAACACTGTTTTCTTTCATCTTTTTTTTTTTTAAATAAATAAATTAATTAATAAAAAAACACAGTGTAGCTTATAGCTTGAATTAAAAATAACCAATATACATATAAAATCATATGATTCTTCCTCGAATTACTGTTTTCATTAATCCCTTTATTACTATTTTCTTTCTTTCCATTTTGCTATTTCCTTTCGATTTGAAGAAGAGAAGAGCTATGATGGTCTCCTACCCTTAAAAATCAATGCACCTCATGATCATATATTGATGCCTGGTGTTCAAAAGTTTCCCCTGCTATGGTGTCCAGTGCTTGTGATTAGTACTGGTTTGTGTTTTTGGAGACATATCCTTCCATGCGATTCACTGCTTGTGGAGAAAACATGCATTCGAGATATCTCCCACATGGCCATGGCATCATGTAGCTTGCAACATCCTTCAAATATTTATAGGACCCAGCGAGTAGACCAGTGCAATTAGAGTTTCTATGAGGCATTGATTAATGCCACCTTTGTGTCTAAGTTTAAAGTTCGTGACGATGCACGAGAGATGACAAAAAAAGAAAAAGAAAAAACGAATTAATGCTTGTGTTAGTTTAAACATGGAGAACCCTATGTTTGTAAAGATTGTTGGCTTAACATCTAATTCTAGCAACATATAAGAAGTTTGCAAATGATAATAATAATAATAGTTTAGGAGTACGGTGATAGATACAATGAGAAATTTATATTGTTGAAAAGATTTCAATATTTATCTTATATTATTTTGAACATTTTTAAAAAAAAATAAAAATCAACCACATTCCAAGACATGATGGTTGTGATAAATTGATTTTTACAAAGAATTCATCAATATTTTCCCATCCTAGTTGATCATTGTTTAAGAATGTAGTTTTGATAAGATATTTAATATACATTAATCTTAGATAAGCATATAATTATGTACTATTTAACCACAATGAATTGAGATCATTTGTTAAGTAAGATTGTGAGCTCACTGTGGACAACATACAACACTTTCCCCTTCTTTTCTAGCAGCAGCAACAACTCATTCCTCTTTCCAATAGCATGAACAACTCATTTTTTCTTTTGACAATAGGAGCATCAACACCTTCGTTTTCCTCTTCGACTGCTAGCCATGTTTCAAGACCAGCAGTTTGACAACCACAATTATTAAAACCAGCAAACAACAACCCCATCGTCCCTCTTAACAACATCTAAACTTCCATTTGACAACCACCATCGACAGCTTCTTGGCATAGTCAATAATTTCTTCTTTTTCTCCAGCAACAACTCTTCTTCTTATTTGACCACACAGTAATAACTCTTATTCTCCTTCGGCCATACAGTAGCATTGCACGTAACGACAACAGCTATTGCAGCACCTTTTGAAGCTTCTCTCAACCATCACAAGCCACATTCCCATTGCCGCCACCACCAACAAACACAAACCTGGTCTCCTTTACACAGTGGCAGTGATAGGTAACCTCATTCTCCTCCTTTATTTTTTACTATTCACTATACAAGTGAATAGTGGAGAATGAATTAATTCATGTCCTATTATTCACATGGTGAATAGTAAGAAAGGCTAGACATTCTATCTAGCCCAACCTGAGGGGATGTTTGGCCAAAATGGCCTAACATGACTGGATTGGCCTATTTCATTAGGCTGGATCCAATTTTTTTAAAAAATAATATAAATTTAAATATAAAAAATGCATTTTTAGAAAGAAAAAAAATGAAAATGTGTTGTTTTTGTGCAGGTGACTTAATTCAAAAATTTTTCTAAGCATATTTTTCATAAAAAAAATCATATCTTTTCCCATATTTTTTAAACAATAATGGGATATCATAACCAGTTTATGATTATCCGTTAAATTTCAGCTAAAATATAAAAAATCTTTTAACAATATTTTTGTTCATTTTTTAGTTGTAAATTTTAATTATTAAAGTATAAATATAAACTACACCATCAATAATTTTATGATTATAAGAAAAAATCTTTTTCCCGCGTGTCGTCTCCTCTCTCCGAGAATGGAAGCGCGCGAGGTGAGAGAGAAACAAATATCATCACGACAACAATAACAAATATTGTTGGTATATCATGTTATTAATATGATAAGCTTGTAATCCTTTTTAATCATATATAAGTGTTGCTTTGATTTACTCCAATACAATATTATCATAGTTTTAAGTAGTTAACAACCTTTCAGTCTTGTCCTAACTAAGAATGCATAATAAGAATTTGTTTGGCTTGCTGGTGATGATTTGATCGCTCTATATGTAGTTGTTTGTATTTTTCTTCTAATTTGTGGCAAGGTTTTATAGAGAGGAGGGGTTACCGAAATTTAATTCTAAATGGGAAGATGGAATAAAAAAATCATAAATTAATTGATGAACGATGCTGTAGAATTTCTGGTATGTATTCATGAATGCTATGAGTTACGAGATAAGTTTAAGAAGTGGAAGAACATCTTGGAGAGATACTAAGAGAGAGAGATGAAGTTGAGCGGGTGGAGCAACCGGTGGATCTCAACCATAACCACTCCGAAATTCATGTAAACAGCCATCACGAGTCGTCGAGGAGCTGGTTTACATGGAAGCAAGAACCCAGAAAAAACATGTATTCTTCAAGTTCATTTTTTTTGTTTACTCCTCTTTGATGTAGAATTTCTTTGAAAAAAATACAAATTAGTGTGTCGCCGTCATGGTCTCCATCATCGGCTGTTTTATCAGTGAACACGTGTCAATTGTTTCTCAAGGAATGAGAGAGAGCTACTCAGTGTTTGTTTTGATAGAGACCCATAAAATCACCACCAAAATATGAGATGTAGTCCCCTTGACTTGTTTCTTGAAAATCCCATCGATAATATTTAACACTCATATGTCGACATAAATTGATTGTTGCATAATATTATCACCCATAATGATAATAATAATAATAATAATAATAATAATGTGTTGGCTCAACGGCAGGTGATTCAATCAAGAATGAAATTACCAACACGACTCCAGCTGGTGTACCTTCTCTAAATACTCAATCCACCGAATCTATTTATACAATTTTTCCATCGACGGAATATTCAGCTGCTATGACTCCTTTTGATCTGAGGAGCCACATGTACAGTACTCAATGCGTCCTTGTCGAGTGTATATATATATATATATTCTCGTGATTAATTAGTTAAGACTCAAGAGAGGCTAGGTGTTTCCCGGAAGGAGCATGCTATTGCTGCCACGTTTATTTCAAGGAATTGATTCGGTGACTAACGAAGGTATATATACATTGAATTATTACTTTGCATATATCTTAATTAATCTAACGGGTTTTAAAATTAATAAATATTTAAACCTTTAATAATCATATTATAAATATAAAACTCGACTGTAAGACCATAAAAATATAAATCACTTGCTCTCGAGCTCTAATGCTAAAGCAACTATATTGAAATACATGAAAAGGAGGACATGTTCAAATGGGCTTGCGTGCACCTTTTCAAAAGTTGCGTTCTGAGTGGGAGTGCATTCAGCGGAGAAGAAAGAAGAGAATATGTGATCCAAAATGAAAATAAATAAATAAATAAATAAAAAAGAATATAATATTTGGGTAGAAGGAAGGAATATCTTAGTTCGAATTCTACGACTCTAAATTAAGGGAACCGACGGAGATTAAAGAGGAAATCCAACCCAAAAGAATAATAAAGGAGCCGGGAATCTTCTCCACCTATTCTTGACTTTAATGAAGTGGGTAGGAAGGTAAGAAGATTCTCTTTCAATATTTACCTCTTTCTATTTTTATTTTTATTTTTTCACATTAAAAAATATTTTTAGAAAATAAAAAATATTATTTTAATTTATCTTTAAATAAAAATAAAACCTTTACGGCACTCTAAACAGCACACCTTTTTTTATTTTTAATTAAATGAAGAGCTGCCTTTTGCATGAAAGAAAAACCCCGTGAGAGAGTTCAGAGAAGTGCATCGAGTCCCCTTAATTGGAAGGGAGAGGAGCGCGAGAGCGACACCAATGGCTGGTCGCTTTCCACCATCAATCTTCTCGTACAAGACTCCAACCCACGCCTTTCGTGAAGATTCTTATCGTGACACGTGTCGTGATATTCCTCCATATCGTCCTTGTGAATATCCCTTTTGTCTGCTGTCGAATAAATAAACCGCCGGGGAGGGAATATCTCTTTGTTTTTCTTTTCTTCTTAGATTTCCCTCCCCCTCTCTTTGTTTTTCTTTTCTTTTTAGATTATAATTGTTTAAAATCGACACCCAGGTAAGCGTGAACGCATAAAAAGTTAGATATAATTCAAATTACAATTAAGAATCATTTTCCCAAAAAAAAAAAAAACTATTTGTAATTTAAGTTTATTAATTATAAAAATACTTATTTATTTATTTCAATCACAACCACTCCATTGGTACCATCACTTAGTATCACCTTTCATCTTCACCCCTCTATTGCTATTGTGATCACAGTTATTTCTCCCACAAATTAATTATCAGCTTTAACACAAAGTATTGACCCATCACTGTAATTATTTTATTTTTATTACTATAATTACCATTGTTACAACTCTTTCCACAACCACCTCATCACCATAACTGAATATTATTCGTCTCTCGTTATCTTATTTTTCTTTCTCATCATTATATAATTAATATTATAAAATTTGTTCCTTGTGATACACACACACACACTAGTCATAGCACTGCATCTCGTTGTTGCCGGAACTATATTTTTTTACCATAAAAAATATTAATTATGTGTAATTTTTTATTATAATATAAATTTGGTTGTGGATTAATTATGTGTAATTTTTTTATATAAATTGAAAATTCATTCTCATGTTGCTGTCATTATCATTACTACAACAGTTAAAATTATTATCAATATCACTGTCCAAATAATGAAAATCATTAAAATGCCCCAAAGAATAATAAAAAAGTAAAATATTTTTGTCAAAAAAAATTTAAAAAAACAAGCACTAAAATTATCATTATTATTGTGTAACCAATAAAACCATAAATTATTTGATCGGAAAATCAGATAAAAATAGCACAAAACCAAAAAAAAAAAAGAGAGAGAGAAAAATGGAACAATATTAATTTTAAAATGATCATTAATATAAATTAAAATTTTAGAATTTAACCGAATAAAAATAAAACCCTAATAAAAAATAAAATAAAATAAATTCAAAACAAAAACCAAAAGTATAAATGAATGAATACGAACAAAAAATAAACATTGTCTAAAAAAGATAAAACAAAAAAGAAAAAGAATCAATACATAATAAAAAAATTTAAAGAATAAGTGTCAAAATGAAAAACAATATATATAATTAATTTCAATTGAATGACAAAACTGCAACAAATCAAAACCTTGGGATCAAAAAATAATAAAAGAATTTTTAAAAATAAAATGCAATGTAACCAACATAAATTAAAATTTCAAAACATAACCAACATAAATTAAAATTTCAAGACGGAACATAATAAAAATAAAACCTCGCCAAAAAATAAAAATAAAATCTAAAAGAACAAATACATAAATATGGATAAAAAATAAACACTGTCGAAGAAGGATAAAAAACCAAATGAATTAATAAAAAAATGAAAAGAATAAGTGCCAAAATAAAAAATAAAATATATAATTAATTCTGATTAAAGGATAAAAATGAAAAAAGTGCAATTGTTGAACAAATTAAAAGAATAAAGATCGAAATTAAAGGTAACATATATGACAAATCTCAATTTGGGGATAAAATTAGAACAAATTCAAACTTGCATACTAAAATTATTAAAGGAACCAAAAAGAAACCAAAAATCAAAAGATGAAGGACAGAAATGAATTTTACCATATATAATCAATTTCAATTAAAACGCATAATTGAAAATATTCAAAAGTTCCATTGAAAAATCAGTGATAAAAATAAAATCAAAAGATCAGTGACTGAAATGAAATTAATACAAATATGAGGCGCTGTCTTGTATTTTACCAGCACAGGAGAGAAAAAACAAGGGGAAGAAAAACTGTCCACCGGAGATCACACAGTTATTTTTGAATGCCACACGCCATGCATGGAGGCCGAGGACATGTCAACGAACCATATGAGACGGCAGAATTATAGTTCCCATAGCCTGTAGCCACCGCATGCACGCACCACCTGAAAGGTGCGTGTGGTTGAAACACTGTTAGCGCGTCCATACAAACACGCCAACAGTGTTTTGGATAAAAAATAACAAAAAATTGATCAATTACCCATATATCCCTTGACCATTCATAACTATAAAAAAAATCGGGGGTGAAATTTTGGAAATACCCCCGAGTCCAGGCGGTGTTTTTTGTTATTTAGGGGGCTAATTGCATTGTTCCACTGTGCAACAAATCCAATATATATCATCTGTGTCCCCTGAAAAATTCAAAAATACCCCGGTCTCGAAGGATAAAAATTTTCGGCCATAGGGGTAAAATGGTAATCACACTGTAGCAATGAATAGTGAACCGAGTCTAAGTGAACAATATAATTTTACATAGTATAACACCAACGACTTTTATATTTTAGTTAATATATGACGATCATAGTTACTCACCTATATTATAAAAGCAAAATAATGGCTATTTTAGAACTAACTATTTTAGACATATAGCTTACATATAGATTGTTATTCAAGTTTTGTTAAATATTACTCTATTAATACCTTTATATTCATGTATAATACTCAAAAAAATTTAAAATATAATTTTAATAGCTTTAAATACTTAAAATTAAAAATCATCCAAGTTCTTTTATTTCTAATATATAAAAAATTATGAACATAGTCTACGCCTTTTGTTTGAATTATAAGATTGCGGAGAAATGTAACCTTTTTATTTACTAAATTGAAAATAAAAATTGCTTGACAGTTTTATATATAATTATTGATAATAAGTATTTTTTTATATAAAAAAAACATTTTGTGAGGAACACTATACCTGGTTAAGTTAAAAATTTATTTGTTCTAAAGTTTTAAATTTTAGCATCATCTTTTTTTTTTCTTTTCTTTCATATTTAAAAGTATATTCTATAGTGATTTTATACCTTAAAAATACTAGAAGTATACAACTAAATCCTAACACTTTAAATATAAAATGAAAAAAAAAATTGGTAAATGATTTTTAGCATTTTGGCCAAATCCTAATAAATAATCATAAACTAGTTTACGATATTCATTTTGTATTTTACAACATGATAAAGATGCATTTTATGTGTGTGTGTGTGTGTGTGTGTTTTAAATATGATTGGATTTTTTATAGGATTTGGTTGAATGCATAAAAAAAATATTTTTTTTGTAAGGTTTTGTTTTTATTTTGTTTGGAAATTTTATAGAAAATCAAGTATTTGATAGTGGGTTTGTATCTTTTAGTGTAAGTCTACAACTTGATATTGAAAAACATTGATAGATAAACATGCAAGAAAATCATAAATATTTTGAAATACCTTTTAGAAAATTTGATTTTTTTAATATTTAATATATTGTTATTATTTTATTATTAAATATATGTTGGGTTGGACCCGATCCAACCATCCAGGTTCCACTGAAATAGGTCCAACCCAACTCAATGGGGTTGGGTGACCACCTAATAACCAAAATTGGTCTAGTCCGGTTGGGAAAGGTCGATTGATAACATAAAAATCTATCTTCTTTTTCATTTTTAAATGTTGAGTTGGACACACTTAGGTCTACATGGTCGCTAACTTATCACATTAATCATAAGGTTAATTATTTGGCTAATGCATGCATAATTCTGCATGCAATAGCCACCATTAAAGAGGGGGGTGTTAAAAAAAGAGAGAGAAGAATGCTCATCAAAGGTAGAGGGCTGTTAGTAGTGTAGGGAGGATTAATGTGTGGTTAGTGGAGGCAGCAACTACAAAGGCATAATAACTCATTATTTGGTCTTGGATTTATGCATTTTAATCTTCAATTGACCCATGATTTCAATCAATTAAGTCACCATAGCTTGGTGAAATTTTTCATTTTAGTCCTTGGCTACGAATGTCTTTAATTTGGCCTCTAATTGACCCTAAATTTATATTTTCTTGCAATTTTCTCCTTGATTTCCATCAATTAACCTAGTAAATAAAACTTGGTCTTCTAAAATTATAATCTTCTCAATTAAGACTAAATTGGGTTTCCAAACTTAATTGTTTAACAATTAATTCCTTAATAAAATTAAGTTATTTAAAGTATAATTAAATAATTGCACATAATTAAATCCTTTAATTGAATCCAAATTAATTCTTAATTATAGCTAAACTCTTAATTTATCCTATGATGAAATCAAATTACCCTATTAAAAATCTAATCATGCCATTAGGCTTAATTTTTATCGAAATTTATCAAATTTTATCTATTTTATCCATGAACCTATATTGTTGTTTTAGTCTTTGAAACAACTGGGTATATTCAAGCTCTATAGTTCATCAAAACTTTATGCTATGATTTCTCCAACATTATAATCACCTTTTTATTATTACTTTTTATTTATGTTATTTTTATTTTAGAAGGAAAAATGATTAATTTGAAAAATAACCTAGAAATGGTTCATGACAGTTACTTTTTCTTTATAGTGTTTACAAAGAAGAAAAAGGAATGAGAATGAATTTAAGAGATAAAAAATGGTCATTCCAACTCAAATTTTTATAAATAAAAGATATAGATTGAGCAAAAAAGTATATCATCTAAGGGATGACATTACAAATTATCTTAGGATAAGGGCATAAAATGTGTAATCAAGAAAAAAAATGAAATAAGGCTTGAAAATGTTCTATATTGTAGGCGATGTCTTAAAGGTGCACTTATAAAGAGAAAAGAGATAAAAAAATGCATTATCTTGGAGGTGAGAGTTGAAAGGTGCACTAAAAAAAAGAGAGTAAAAGATGATATTTGTGATGGATTGAAAGAGTTTTCAAAATGGTATAATTATACTAGACGCCTTGTTTTTTTTTTTTTTCTTATAAAATTCAAAGTTTTTATTTTGAAATTGTCAAATTGTAATGGATGATCTATTGAGGAGAAAGAAATGGGATTTTTATAAAAAAAATGATCACATTGTAATAAGTGACCTGTCTAAGTATAAAAATAAATTTTCAATGTGAAACCCTAAAGATTTTTCAAAATGATCTCATTATAATGGGTAACCTGTTAAGGTGAAAAAAAAATGATTTTTAAAATGGTTTCATTGTAATGGACAATCTAACTAGGTGAAAACACAAGATTGTTTTTCAAATTATTTTTATTATAATAGGTGACTTATTCAAGTGAAAAAAATAAAAATTTCAAATTAGTCTCATTATAATTGGTGACCTATCTAGATGAAAACATATATTTTTTTAAATAGTATCATTATAATGAGTGACTTGCTTAGGTGAAAAGCACAAATATTTTTTATGTGAAAACATAATTTTTTTTTAAAAATAGTCTCATTTTAATAGGTGATCTATCTAGGTGACAACCCAAATATTATTTTTAAAATGGTCTCCTTATAATAGATGATTTACCCAAGTAAAAGTATTAAAAATTTTCAAAATTATCCCATTGTAATAGGTGACCTGAATAGGTAAAACCTAAAGGTTTTTCAAAATAGTTTCATTATAATGAATGACTTGTCTAGCTATAAGAAACTATAATTTTTTTTTTTGTAATAGGTGACGTGTCTATCTATAAAAAACATAATTTTTTTTTTCAAAATGATTTTATTATAATGGATGATCTATCTAAGTAAAAAAACACAGATTTTTTTTTAAAATAATCTCACTATAATAGATGACCTACCTAGGTAGGGAAAAACACTTTTTTCTTTTTCATAATAGTCTCATTGTAATAGGTAACCTAGTAAGGTCAAAACACAAAGATTTTAAAAAAAAAATCTCGTTGTAATGTGTAAATAGTTGAAAAGATAAATATGGTCACATTATAATGGTGACTTATATAGGTGAAAAACACAAAGATAGTCTCATCATAGTAAATGCCTACTAGGTGGGAAAAAACACAAAAGTTTTTTTCAAAATGGTCTCATTGTAATAGATGACATACCAAGATGAGAAACTCAAAGATTTTTTAAAATGATCTCATTATAATAGGTGACTTGTCCAGGTAAAAAATATTGGTTATTTATAATGATTGTTTCCATGGAAAATCTTTGGGATTTCAAAATCATTCCAGACACAAAATATTTTGACATTGGTTTAAAGCAAATTTATTCTAAAAAGAAATCAAGTGATTCATATTATCAAGTCTTTATAAAAGGTTATGAAAATATAAAGTGTTGTTTATTTTATATCTTGTTAGTCCGAAGGGTTCAAATTTGAACTTGAGAGTTTTAGGACATAACAAGTTAGTAAAATGATCATAACACGTGTTTTGAATAAGAAATCTTGCCTACTGATCTAAATTGTCTATCTTTGATTAGAAAAGGTTTGATTAGGCATGTAAAATGGGCTTTGGGTATTGGCTATGAAGGAAATAGATATTAATAATCTCAAAAGATTAAGGGATTTTAAGGATCATTAGTGTTTATTTTTAGATATTTTTTTGGTTCATGGATTTTCAAACCTTAGAATTCGATTGCAAAGTGGTTTGACATGCCCCTAAAATTTGATTTGGGAATTTCACCATTGTTTTTCTCATTATTGGGTTTTTAGTCACCATCATATTTGCTTTCGTATGTATATCATTTTGATTTATTACCTTTTTAAGTTCTTAGATTTGTTTATGTATTTTTAGTCATTAAAGACTATTTTGTGAATTTATAATGCGTTTTGATTTTGCACTTGCCCCTAGTGTGGAGTATGATCATAATTAAGGTTATTTTTTTAAAAAACTTATTAAGCTAATACTAGGATTAATTGAGTTGTAAAGGACGATGAAATATGTTCTTTACTCATTTCAAAAACATCGATTGATAAACTTCTTTAAAGAATATTTTCAATGTAAAAGAGAAAAAAGAAAAAGAAAAGAGACCCTTATATACAGAAGAAAAGTATATATATTTTTGCAGATTCGGTAAGCGTCGGCCACGAAATGATGAATCACATAATTATTCATACCTTGGCTTGAATAATGCTGTCTCTTAAAAGCAACTGTTCCTCAAAATTCCAGCCTTCAATAACACTCTGAATGGGCTTTTAGTTAGAGGCTTACCATGCTGATTCTAATTCCATTCTCCACTCTCTCATGATGCTCCTAAATATATGTAAAGTCAACTAACTTCAAAGTATTTATAAAATGTCAACTTAATTAATTTTCATTCTTTTTCAAAAATATAATGTGAGAGAGCTGAGTAAGTTACGAATCTATATATCCTTCGTGAATTAGCAAGGAATTTGGTGGGACAATCAAGTTGATGATTCTTGTGGAGAAACCATACAAAAATGCATCCACCATTGGAGAATATTTCATGCATAAAACGCAATATAGAAAGATCATTCTCCGTTCCCTTTCCTTCTTGAACAAAGTTGAATAGAAATTCGAATTTTGACATCTCTGTCTTGTTGATTATCAACTGAGAGATTATTGGTAAATAAGTGGATTCAGTCGAATAGAATTTTCTATTTCTCTTCTTTACCCATTGTTGGAGTTTCACTTGCTTAGATTTAGAATCAGAGAAAGCATGGAAACTAGAGAGTGGTTTGCAATTTAGGCAGGCAGCCACTGTTATGTCTTGTACTTGGGGTTTCAGAACCATCTATTTGTCTGTATAAAGTAGGAACATAAACTCTACACATATATAATAGAAATCCTGTTATCTAGGGGAGTAGCCTACATGAAGCTTAGATCAGTGATGTTCAAAAATGATACCTAACAAGGACCTTAGCAAGCTAATCCTGAGATACAAATTGAATTAGAGAGCTCTAAATAAAATAGATAAAATAAATCTTAAATCATACTTGTAATGACTTAAAAAAAAAAAAGCTCTTGCAATTGATTAGGGATGGGTGAATAACATTTAACGAGGACCTAAATGTAAGTACAAACCTTCTACCTAACCAGGTTTTGGGTAGTTGGACTATAAATGTGCTAGAGGTGGAACACCCAAGGAGTCTAAAGTGTCAATCTGTAGAGTTTACCAAATGATGGTAGATATAGGGTGTTGCACCCCATCGCGAGAGAGTGGCGTCGCAGTGACCCTCCTCGCAAGCGGGGAAAATTCTGTGGGGGGTTCAATCTTATATTTTTGTAAAAAAAAGAGAGTCGCCACCTAGTATTATGATTACTAGGAGACCTAAAACTGGTCTTTTAGATATTCTAAGGCAAGGGACTGGTTGTGTAAAGGGAAGGTTTTAACACCCCTAATATGCCCTACCTAAGGTAAGCTGCTTGACGTTTTGGTTTGCTTATAATTTGCTATGGTTATGATTTTTCAAAGAATATGTTGGTTAAATGTGATGGGGTATTATCCCCGCTGAATATTTTGGATATTTACCCCTTTAGGATTTATTTATCCAAACACCAAAAGTGAATAATAACAAATTATCTCCGTCAAATATTTTGGATATTGACCCCTTAGGATTTATTTATCCAAACACCAACAGTGGATAATAGCAAATTATCCCCGCCGAATATTTTGGATATTGACCCCTTAGAATTTATTTATCCAAACACTGACAATAAATAATAAACCCCCAAAAATAAGATTTTAATATTTTTGGAATATTGGCCAATACCCTTTGGATTTTACAAATATATTGTAGAATCTAAAAATACGAGAAATGATTTTTCTTTGCGAAATCCATGCTAAAACACATTTTTCCTTCAAACTCCAAGATAATATATATTTTTTGAAATGAAAAAGAATTTTTAAAATATGCTAGTGTATTGGCCATATGCATAAAATCATATTTTTATTCTATATATTTTTCTCAAAAAATATATATATTTTTTTATTTTTGCAATTTATATTTTTTCTATTTTTCTATTATTTTTTTATTTTTTGCTGGTGGGCTAGACTGCCAACCCCCATCATGCTGGGCTGGGCTACAAGCCCCCAACGCGGGCTGGGCTTCCAGCCCACTTAAACTTATACAGGCTTTAGGCCCACTTAAATTTGGACTGGCTTTAAGTCCATTTATTTCAGGATGGGCTTCTAGCCCAGTCACTTTGGGCAGCGAGCCCTGTCTTTTTAGAGGGTTGGGTCGGGCACAAAGCCTGGCCCAACCAGCTCTGCCGGGGATTGAATTAATTCACTCCCCGCGTATGTAACAGAGAAGATGAACAATAAATGATGGAATTTTTTAGTGTGACGAATGACGTACCTGTTAATACCTTCAGGTAGAGGAGGTCGAGATGGTTCTTCTAGTCGTGGTAGTGTTGGAAATGATGACCTATGGTGGCGGAGTGGACATCGGAAGCTGGTCGATGTAAATGCTACCGTCGACGCTGACGCTGTTGCTTCCTGCAGAAGATGACTAAGCTGCTGGTGTTGGGGGGAGGCTACCAGTGGTGATAAGGGTGAATATTGGTGGTTGAAATGGTGTCTGTTGGTGGAGAGAGAGAGACACCGGGTCCTCTGGTTTAGAGAGAGAGAAGGTGACTGAACCGAAAGAGAAGAAAAAAAAGAAAAGGGAAAGAGTTGGGGATGACGGGGCTGGTTGAAGAAGATTACTGGAGTTTTTTTACGTGAGATTTTGCCTTTTCTCCGATCAAGCTCCCTCCTTCTCGTTTTTTGTTTTCGATCCTTTGTTCACTCTCCTCTCTGCATATTTATAGTAGAGGACGACAACCCTTCGGCTGCCTGTGGCGTGCAGCAAAGGGTGCTGTCTCTACAGTGCCCATTGGAGTGCTTTGTTCAGGCGGCATGCATGCATTGTAAATGATTGAGCTAGTGAATGCTTGCAAGTTGGGAGAAGGAAAAAAATGCAATTTGGTCCCTCATCTTATAATCGCTCCAATTGCATCCCAATTGAATTCAACTCATTACAAAAGATGGTATCATTAAGTTTATACCTATCTAATTTTAACTTGGAAATCATATAGAGGTAAATATTTGGGAGTATTATACATAAAATTCATAAATAGACATGATCTCTGGTTGAAAAGAAAGACAAATTAGATATAGGAATTACTAATCATATTGATAGAAAATATTATATAGTTTTAATTAGATGATTAAAAAAAGATACTTATTTATAAGATTAACATATAAAGTTCAGGAAAAAAATCATGGATGAATAGAGAAAAATATAAAGATAAGAAATAACCATCAAAATAATTAATGGTTGAATAATAGTTACAAATAAATTCAATGGTATATAATTTGAATTATATTACTTTTTTATTTTTAACTTGTTTAGATGATAAAAAAAAAGGTCTTTAGTGAGTAATATGGATCAGAGTGTTGCTAGGTTTTTTTGTAGCACTTATAAGAACTACAAGATACTAAAATGTCGATCTTGATCATGCATCTAAAACATAAACACTCTCTTTTGATGCATGATTATCAAATGGAAAGTATATTGCTCAATGGAAGCTCGACCATAACTTGTAAGTTTATTTTACTTTTACTTTCCTGAATGATTAAAAAATAAACAATAACAAATAATTTTTAAATAATTAATTTCTATGAATGAATACAATTTCAGGTTTACAAATCTAGAGGTCTCTTGAAAAATAATATCGACAATAAAATTATCAATAGAAGTGCCTTTGTTTCAGAGGACTCATGTTTTCAAAAATCCTAAATGTAAGCCTATGACAGATTAAAAAAAAAAATCAAGGTTGATACATACATATATATAATTTTGTAACTCATTTAGTTTTTCTAACTTTAATGAACTAATTATTTTATAAATTTAATGTGCAAGGAAAGCTTTTACTAGGAGCAAGCTCATAAAGCTATGGTGAGGAGAGAGTGAGAGAATCGCAACGCTATTAAGGCCCCGTTTGTTTCCCGGAATTCACTTTCCGGGAAACCACTTTCCAAACTTTCCTGTGTTTGTTTGTCTTCTGGAAAGTTGGTCAACGAAAAACACTTTCCGGTCAACGGAAAACACTTTCCAGTGAAAGAAGAATTTGGCTTGGTTTTCAGGAAAGTGTTTTCCAGAAAATTTGGGCGGAAAACACTTTTTGGAAGTTGTGAAAAATTTAGAAATGTCATTATTTGCTGATTATATCAAATTTGATCCTCAAACTTTTGATTGCTATATATAATTTGTTTTGAATATTTATTTTTCAATTCCATCTCTTAAAATTTAATTTTTATATTAATTTTGGTTCTTATTTTTATAATTGCTATTTGCTTTTTTCTTATCATTTTTTTATTGAAATTTTTTATCTATCAAATTTGGTCCTCATTTTTTTTATTGTTACTTATTTTATTTGAAATAATTTATGAAATGTTAATTATCATTATTTTAATTTATTCACCTTTTATTTTTTAATTTTTTTTTAGATTTTATCTCTATTATTTTGATTATTATTTATTTTATTTGAGATAATTTATGAAATTATATTTTTTTTCAATTTCATTCTCATTCAACTTTTAATTTGTAAGATTTGTTCCTCATTATTTTAATAAACTTGAAAAAAAATTAATTTATTAATAAATTATTTTCCAGATTATTTTCCATAACATAAACAAACACTGGAAAGTGTTTTCCAGTTCATTTTCCATAACACTGCCAAATATCGAAATTCACTTTCTAGGAATTCACTTTCCAGGAATTCATTTTCCCCGGAATTCACTTTCCAAAAGGAAACCACTTTCCAGCAAACAAACGGGGCCTAAGTTAGATTGAATTCAAGATATTGTTTAAAATATTGAAATTTTGTTTTTTTATTATCTTAACTGATAATTTATTTCTATAATATAGCCTGATAAAAATGAGTTGCTCATGGGTGGACCAATCAAACACATGATCCTAAAAATGATAAGTAAAAAGAAATCATTCATGGGTAAAGTGATTAGGAAACACAAGTTTTGAAATTAGTTGGTCAAAAGAAAGCGATTAGGGTGGACTAATTAAAAACAATAATTTTAAAAAGGATTGGTCAAAGACAAACAATTTATAAGTGAAATGGTTAAAACACAAGTCTTGAAAAAAAGCTAGTCAAAACAAACCTTTCAATGGTGAATCAATTAGACATAATATTTATATGAGAACTCTATATAAATAAACCTTTGATTGTTAGAATCAACTTTTTAAAACAAATTACTCATAAGTGAACTAGATAAACATAAGATTCATTAAAGGATTGATTAAAAATATATCATTTATGGTTGAACCGATTAAAAAACACAATTTTTTAAATGAACTAGTTAAAATCAATTGCTAATAAGTGAACCAATTAAGCACGAGATTTTAAAAAGAAATTAGTTCAAAATAAACCGCTCTATGTAAACCAAATAAACACACGTGTTTCAAAAGAATTGATAGGAAATAGACTTTCATGAGTGAATAAATAAAAAATACAGATTAAAAATGAATCATTCATAGATAAACCCAGTAGCCATGGGGTTTTCGAATCAATTTGATTATTCTTAAAATTCATATTATATCAATGATCATGACATAAAAGTAATCAAGTGTATATTCAGCAAATCATCACATATTAATAATAATAAAAAAGTCAATTGAAACCAAATTCTAAAATTTGAGATATTAACTCACAAAAAAAATTACATTTAAGGTCTATTTAGTATTGTAATTGTTGTGATTGAGATTTTAAAAAAAATAGTTTCATAAAAAGTACTTTTAGCTGTGGTTCATAACTGAAATTGAAGTGTTTGGTTAAAATTATTGTTGAGTTTTAGGTTAAATAAAAATCAGTTTCATATATTTGGTAACCATGTTTTTCATATTATTGTCAGCTGTTGAAATTATTTTAAAAGACAAACACACACACACACACACACACACACACACATATATGTTGTTTACAATGTACTCTCATATTTCCTATAACAAAATAATAAGAATGGTTGAAAGAGTGATGGTGATTGTTTTCCATTCAAAATAATTTTTTTATTATTAAAATTTATTTTTAATACCAGTATATCAAAACAATTCAAAAACATTAATTTAAAAAGAAAAAACGATGAACAAAAAACATGTACAGCCTTAATTACAAATATGCACTAATTGGGCATAAGAAAATGACCATCCATGATCGTCACCATTTTTATTATAGTCAAATGTCACCCTCATGCATTGTGAATTCAAATCCAACTTGGTCTGCAACTAGGACTATGAAAGCAATGAAAAACAGTTAATAACTACTTTTCTTAAACCATGGTTTGAGTGCTTCATTTTGTGGACCCCATAATAATTATTGATGAGTTTAATACATGACCAAACAATAATACACCAGCTTTTTCAAAATTTAGTTACAACCCCAAAAACAAATACCCACTTAGTCAAAAATTAATTAATTAATAAACCAACCTTAAATCACACACTAAAAATAATTAAATAAATTTTTGATCATGCAAACAAATTATCAATAGTCTTATATAATGCTCAAAAATCAAAACACTCACAATTCCATTCCAAGACATTGATAGTCTTTGACTCCTTGGGACTGACACTCTCCAACACGCCTAGAAGCTCAGCACAATGACCTCAATTCCAAAGGTCTGTTGCTAGTTTTTTTTTTTTAAGAAAAAAAATAACATAGGATTTAGTTTTTTTTATGGGTATTACAGGACACAAATATTGCTAATGAAGAAGGATAAAAGACTAGTCGTTCATTTCCCTCCTCACATGCACAAGAGGATAGATAACATATGTTTTGTACATTATTCCTTTTTCTGTTATTCTGTACATTTCTGTTACTTTGGATATTTAGCTCTAGAGTTAGCTGGTAGCATCTTTTCCTTTTTCTTTTGATTCTCTTTCTAGTTTGTTGGGCAGTACAAACAAAATAGGATGTGTGTATAAAATCCTGGTCTGCACAATGAATTAGAGTGTGAAGAATTTCTGCAAAAATGAGGTAAGCTTTATTCACCCTTCTCTTCCATTGAATTGATTTTTCTTCTTTTCAAGGTTTTGATAACTCTTACATGGTATCAGAGCGTGGTTAATCATTTATTTTTTTAATTAAACCATGGAAGAACAATCTCTATTTTCACAATCTATAAACACCTAAAACCCCAAACACTTTTCTCCTTATTTCAACTTCACAAATCCAAATAATCCTTGTCGTATAAAGAATGGTGACCACACATCCTTGGTTTTTGTCACTGAACTGCTCACCACTGAAAACTACATTACCTGGTCATGGGTAATGCGTCGAGCACTTAGGGCGAAGAACAAACTTGGCTTCATTTATGAAAATATTGTTAGACCAATAAATGAGGAGGATCCTCTGTTTGAGATGTGGGAGAGGTGCAATGACATGGTGGTTTCCTAGATACAAAATGCAGTTAGCATCGATATCAAACATACTCTGTCTTTTCTGGATGATGCTCAAATGGTGTGGATAGAGCTCAAGGATCACTTTACCCAGTAGAATGGCCCTCCCATCTTCCAACTTAAAAGAGATTTGGCTAATCTTCGACAAGACAAAGACTCTGTAAGTACATACTTTGGTAATCTCAAAACTCTTTAGGATGAGATGGTTGTTTATAATCTTATGCCATTAGTGTTGAATGAGAGGTATGAGAGGGATTATGTTATATAGTTTGTTATGGGTTTGAATGATCAATATACTAATGTTAGAGGTCAAATCATGTTGATTTAGCCCCTTCCCAGCATTAACAAGGTGTTTTTTTTTTGTTCAACAACAAGAACAACACCACCAACTTACCAATAACACTCGTTATGAATCCATGATAGTAGCTAGTAAGTTTGTTAATGCTCCCTTCAAGCCAAGTAACAAAAATTTCACAAGAAAAGAAAGAACATACTGTCAACATTGTCACAAACAAGGTCACACACTTAAAAATTGCTATAAGGCTGGAAATGTTTAGCCCCCAATGTGTTCTCACTGCAATAAAAGTGTTCACGTATTTGAGAAATGTTAAAAGGTTCATAGGTATCCCCCGGGTCATAAAGTGCACAAGGGAAGAGTTGCTAGTTCATTTGCCAATCAAGTTGTTATGTCATCAAGTTCTAATAGGGAGGAGGTAAGTAAGGAGAAGATGGTTTTCACCAAGGAGTAATATCATTATCCCATGAACCTTATTCAACCTAAGAGTATACTGACTACAATCCCCTCGGCAAATCAAACGTCAATAATTCCAAAACCAGTGCCACACCTCCAAACATGTCTGGTAAAATCATGCTTTATAGTGACATTTCTGATGATTTTTTTAAAGTAAAATAGTGTTTCCTTGATCATTGACTCAGGGACTATAGACCATATGGTGTGTAGTTCTTCCTTTTTAACCTCTAACATTACAAACGTATCTTGTAGGATAAGTTTGCCTAATGATACTTTCGTGTCAGCTACACATTCGTGTCAGCTATACATCTCGGCAACATTCAGCTTACTAACAAGATTGTCCTCAATGATGTTTTATGCATTCCTTCATTTTCCTTCGACTTGATTTATGTTAAAAGACTTATTGAGAATTTGTCTTGTTGCTTGGTTTTCATAAATGATTCGTGTTTCATACAAGACCTTTCCACCTGGACCATGATTGTAATAGCTGAAGTGAAAAGTGGCTTGTATCACCTACTTCCTAAAGCAGTCCCTCCTTCATCCTTGACCGACCTTCTTTCATGTTTGTCTCCAAATTTTCCTTCAGTTGCTATTACTGTTAAAAGTAGTATAGATGTGAATGGTCTTTGGCATTGTCGCCTCGGTCATATTTCTGATTCATGAATGAAATTGATTGATGATCCTGCTGTAAGAGACAACTTGCTTATTAATGAAACTTCTCCTTGTTGTATTTGTCCTATTGCCAAATAACATATACTTCCTTTTTCCTATTAGCTCACATAAATCTTCTAGTATTTTTGAATTAGTACACTGTGATATTTGGAGACCATGTTCAACCAATGCTTATGATGGGTAAAGATATTTTTTAACCTTAGTAGATGATTTGTCTAGAATAACTTGGGTTTACTTACTTCACACCAAATCTGAAACAAGGAAGTCATTGAATCTTTCTACCACCTTGTAGAGATTCAGTTCAACTGTAAAATCAAAACCATACATAGTGATAATGGAATTTAATTCAAGATGAGTGATTTTTACATTGAGAAAGGGATTATTCACCTGTAAACCTGTGTTGAGACACCTTAACAAAATGGGATAGTTGAGAGAAAACATCAACACATGTTAAATGTCGCTCGTGCACTGTTTTTCCAATCTAACCTTCCCCTATCATTTTGGAATGATTGTATCTTGAGCATAGTTTATCTTATAAATAGAACACCTACTCCTTTATTTAACAATCAAACCCCCTATGAAGTACTTTTTAGTGTTAAACCATACTATTCTCATTTGAAAATCTTTGGATGTCTTTGTTTTGCCACAACCATATCAAATGGAAGAAATAAATTTGATTTAAAAGGTAGAAAGTGTATTTTTTTTGGGTTACCCTATTGGAGTCAAGGGATATAAGTTGATAGATTTGAGTAGTAAGACAGTTTTCCTTTCTAGGGATTTCATTTTTCATGAAACACATTTTCCTTTCAAATTGTCCTCTCCCACCAGTGAAGAACATTCACCTTTACTTTCCACACCAAACATACAAAATCTTTCTTATCCCAATCACTTATCTGACTCTCATTATTCCTCGTGAAATGTAGACATCACCTCTACCTCACCAAGCACCTCATCCAAGTCTAATAGTCTTGCCTCCACTCCTTGGGATATTACTCTTAAAAACTTATAGGAGTCTCTCGATCCTGTTGATCACGATACTCCCTCACCTTCTCCTCATATGACCCTTCAAAAATCAACTAGGAACAGGACTTCCCCTGCTTACTTGAAGGATTTTCACTGTTAACAAGCTGCAATCATTTTAGATTTCCAATCCATGGTACATGTATTTATTCCTCCCACAAGATGTTATTTTCCTTTGTCCAATTATCTTACTTATGATCATTTTTCACCTAAGTTCTAAGCCTTTGCTTCTAATCTTTCTATCATGGTTGAGCCAACCTCATACTCCATAACACTCAAGGATTTAGGTTGGTGTAAGGCAATGGATGCTGAATTGCAAGCCATAGAAGAAAACTAGACTTGGATTCTCACTAATTTGTCTTCTGGAAAGGATGATGTGGAGTGTAAGTATGTGTATAAGATCAAGTGAAATTCAGATGGCAGTGTCAAAATATTGAAGGCTAGATTGGTCACAAAGGGGTATACACAACAAGAAGGCATTGATTATCATGAAACTTCCTCTCCTGTAGCAAAGATGGTCACTATACAATGCCTTCTATCAATTACTGCTATACGCAGTTGGCATTTGCGTTAATTTGACGTAAATAATGTCTTCATGCATGGAGACCTAGAAGAAGAGATTTACATGTGAAAACTACCAGGGTACAAAAAAGGCACAGCTGGACAAGTATGTAAGCTCTTTAAAAGCATGTATGGTTTGAAATAGGCTAGCAAACAGTGGTAAGCCAAACTCACCTCTTGCTTGTTGAATTTTGGTTTCACTCAATCAAAGGTTGATTACAGCCTGTTCACCATGTACACTCGCACTTCTTTCATAACCCTCCTTGTATATGTCGATGACATAATTCTCACTAGTAGTTCCATGACCAATATTGTTATAGTCAATGATTGTTTACATGACAAGTTTAAGATCAAGGATTTAGGTGTCCTACAATTTTTCCTTGGAATAGAAGTGGCAAGATCTCTCATGGGCATCCATATTTGTCAATGAAAATATGCCCTTGATATTCTAGTTGATTCAAGGATTTTGGGTTGTAAACTAGTAAAAATTCCTATGGAACAGAATTCAAAACTAAGCAAGGATATAGGTGATTGTTTGGTTTATCCACTTCTTCAAGTTTGGAGTTAATTGCTTATTATGATTTTGATTGGGCTTCTTACCCTGACACTTGTCGCTTAGTTACAAGGTATTGTGTTCTATTAGGTCAGTCTCTTGTTTCATGGAAATCAAAAAAGCAAAGTATAGTATCTCGGTCTTTTGCAGAGGCAGAATATCAAGCCATGGCTTCCATAATTTATGAGCTCACTTGGCTTCTCCTTACTGATCTACATGTCAAGAACCCTCATGCAACAACTTTTTACTGTGATAATCAGGCTGCACTTCATATTGCCTCAAACCCAATTTTCCATGAACGTCCAAAGCACATTGAGCTGAATTGTCATCTCATCATGGACAAAATTTTGGAAGGATTCATTGTCACCATGCATGTTCCCACTCACCTTTAACGAGTTGATCTCACGAAGGCACTTCCCTCTTCTCTTCTACAATCTCACTTACTCAAGTTGTGAATTATCAACCTCTATTCTTCATTTTATGGGGATATTACGGGACACAAATATTGCTAATGAAGAAGGATAGAAGACTAGTCGTTCATTTCCCCCCTCACATGCACAAGAGGATAGATAACATATGTTCTGTACATTATTCCTTTTTCTATTATTTTGTACATTTTTGTTACTTTTGATATTTAGCCTCTAGAGTTAGCTGGTAGCATCTTTTCCTTTTTCTTTCGATTCTCTTTCTAGTTTGTTAGGTAGTATAAACAAAATAAGGTGTATGTGTATAAAATCTTGATCTGCACAATGAATAAGAGTGTGAAGAATTTATGCAGAAATGAGATAAGCTTTATTCACCCTTCCCTTCCAATGAGTTGATTGCTCTTCTTTTCAAGGTTTTGATAAATCTTACAATGGACTTTTTGAATTTGTGCTTCAAGCATAAAGAATTATGCTCCTCTCTTTGTCTTAGAAAAACAAAACATGGGACCCACTATGATCGTGGGTCCCAAGTTTTGTTTTTCTATGAGGTGTTATACGTGATAGTTTCTCGATCAATTAGTTTGGTTATGATTTTTTAATGTGTGTTATTAAAAATAATGAATGAATGGCCCACATTTAGTTGCCAAGATTTCAATGATCTAAAATAGGAATTTTGGTTTTTTTGTAAATTTAATAGAAGACTTATAAAATTTAGATTAGAAAAAACATGTAAAATTTTAAAGCATATTAATTTTTTTATTCAAGGAAACTTCATCTCAATTATTCTATGTTTTTATAAAAAAATATATATGTTTTTACTCGAATTAACACTTACTGTACAGAACATAAGCTCTATTTCATTACACCAAGTCTCTAGCATTCTAGATATAGGTCATTAGTACTACTTGAACAAATACACCAATGGTGGTGTTTACTTTTGAAACGCACACTGAGGATGCTTAAAGAAGAGTAAAGGGAAAGAACAAGGTGTTAGTTAAGCTACAAAAATCTCTCTAATCTTTTTTTTTATTGATGTTTTTGAATGTTCCTATGCTGCCAACCAAGGTTTCATTGCTCGTGTTTCTTTCTTACTTCGTATTATGTTCCTTTTTGATGTGAGGTATGTTGTTACCAAATTGAATGTTGATATGCTGTTGGCATTGATAAAGACATGTTTCTTCAACTAGGTTCATCCTGAAGGGATATATTTTATTGATATTGATAAAAGAATTGATATTACTCTATCATGGTGACATGACAACTGTGTTCCCCTCCTAATCTTGCCAAGCAAAGTTGTTGATCCTATGGTCAACCTATGAAGTTTGAAAAGGTTCTAGATTCGACTTATGACATGATCAGTTGTCTTGACCAAGAGATAAAAGGAGGTTTGTTTGTTCTTTTTTTTCTTCTTCTTTGCTGATTTCCTTGATTCATGATTATCAATGTCATCTTAGGTTGTTGATTGCTCTCATGTTTCTTTTACTTCCAATTAAATACCTTTTTTTTTAGAATGAAAGCTTGTGCAGTGCTTGACGTATGGGGACATTACAATTTTGGTATACTAGGAACAATGCACGTACATCAAGCAAGTGGTTGCTGCTTGGTCATTTTGATTTGGAAAAATAAGATCCATAATGAAAGTTCTTATGAAACTCATATAGTTGGTTATCAACATGTATTTTTGTATCACCGTTTCTCTGTTCTTATGCAGCCTTATATTATGTCGTGCAGATCTGCTTGCTTTTAAACTAATCATTTCACATCTTATATTATGTGGTTTCTGTCTTTTTTGTTGTCTTATGGAGCACTCTCCATCAATCATTTTTAAGGACGAGATTGACAGCATTGGATGTGTGCGAATGGAATCTAGGAGTGGTAATGGTGTTGGAGCTTCTCAATCAGTTGGATGGATTTGAATCATCAAACAAGATCAAGGTATTGTGCCTGCCTTGAGTGTAAGGATTGAGAAATGTTGTAGGTAATTGAAGGAATTTAGGAAGAAAGGGAAAGTTGTTTAAATAAGAGAAGAGAGAGAAGAGAGAGGGAGAATGAATTTTGAATTTTCAACAGTAAACAATTTTGTTTTACCTTACTTTTCCCATGAGTACATATTCCTATTTATACATAACAAAATATCATCATTTATACTTCTAGAATATAAATACACTACTATAGAATATTCTTTCTTCTATACTCTAACATACCCCCTCAATCTCTTGCTTTGATGGACTAAGCATGAGATTGCAACAATGACTTTGAAGCAAAGGAGCAGTGAGGCCTTTTGTCAAGATATCTACAAATTGTTCTCTCAAAGAGATGAATTGCACACAAAACTGATTACTAGCCACCTTTCACGAACAAAATGCATATCAATCTCGATGTTATTGGTCTTTTGATGCTGAACAAGATTAAATGATAGAGCAATGGCAGAGAGATTGTCATAAAATATTATTGGAGTCTGAGAAATTGAAACACACATAAAAGTCATCAACTGCTTAAGCCAATCAATTTCAGCTGCTGTAGAGGACAATGCCCTGTATTCTGCCACATTGGAAGATTGTGAGACGGTTTGTTGTTTCTTAAAAGACCATGAAATGGGATTAGAACCAAGATAAATCAGCAACCCAGTTGTGGATCGTCGATCGTTAGGATCCCCTGCCTAGTCGGCATCACTGAATGGAATGTAAGTTCATAGAAGGAATATTAAGAACAAGTGACAAATTTTCAGGTCTGAAAGGTTCCTCTGATGATGAGGATTCAATATTCATACCTTCAGCAATAGGATCAAGAGCCACAGGGATAGAGGACAAGGACAAAGGAGCAAGCATAATGGACATAGACGATGATAAATGAGAGGAAACAACATCAGTAGCCAGTGGACTAGAGATTGGAGGCAAAGAAACGACATTGTCATTGGTAATAATTGGGAGAATTGAGGGAGAAGTGCAATGGGAGAGTGGAGGAGAGGATACAGTTGGAATGACCAAATCTTTGTAAGGGAACACATTTTCATTGAATACAACATGTCGAGATACATATAGATGTTTGCTGGAAATGTTGTAACAAAGGTATCCATTAGATTGAGAGGCATATCCAAGGAACACACACATAGTAGCTTTAGGCTGTAGTTTATTTTGTAGATAGGGGCGCAACAATGGAAAACATGCACAGCCAAATATACGTAAGTGTGAAACAGAAGGGATTTTCCCAAACAGCAGTTCAAAAGGAGATTTGTAATGCAATACTACAGATGATATTCTGTTGATTAAGAAAGAGGCAGTATGCACAACATATGTCCAAAGTGATGAAGGCATACTAGCATGTTGAAGTAGGGTAATGGTGGTTTCAATAAGATGTCGGTGTTTACGTTCAGCCAACCCATTTTGTTCAGGTATATATGGACAAGATTTATGGTGTGTAATCCCTTTGGAATCAAGAAACTGTTTTAGAGGTTTGTTAACATACTCCTCCCCCCCATTATCACTTTGCAAAATCTGAATGGAATGTGAAAATTGAGTTTAAATATGATGATAAAAGGTAACAAAGATAGAACACAAGTCACTTTTATTAACAAAAGGATATAACCAACAGTAACGAGAGAAATCATTAACAAAAGTGACATAATACTTATAATCGTTGATAGAAATGCTGGTGGAGGACCCCAAAGATCACTATGTATTACTGAAAAGGTGTTACAGACAAATGATCACTAGACTGAAAGGGAAGCTTAGTGAATTTGCCGTGAAGACAGCTAACACATACATCAGTGACAGAATCTAAAGGACATTGAATACTAGCTTTTGGCAACATCAAATTGACAATTTTATTGGCAAGATGGCCTAATCTACGATGCCAAGTAGAGGATAATATGACTAACCAAGATAGGCCTGAGATTGAAAATTGAAGGAGTGTTGAGTTGATGGAGACACAAAAGACATAGGATAGAGTCCATTACGGCATTCCCCTTTGTACAATATCCTCCTTGAGACTTTGTCCTGAATCCAAAAGTAAAAAACATCAAATATTAAATAGCAGTTGTTATCTAAACAAATACGATGAACTGAAAGTAAATTCTGATTCAATTTTGGAACACATAAAACTGAGTTCATCTTGAGTGGTTTTATGGGAGTAGGAATGCTCATAGAATTAGTGTGAGACACTAACAAACCTTCACCATTTACGGTCTGAACTATGTCATTCATAGGATAGGTAGTACTTAAGGACAAATTGGACAGATCTGTTGTCATGTGATTAATGGCATCTGAATCAGTAAGCCACACTTAAGGCTAAGCTATGGACTGTTGAGGAGACAAATAAACATTGTGCATAGCATTCATGGCATGATTTTATATGGGAGGAGAGTGAGCAGGAATATCACTGGCAGTACCAATAAAGTTAGGACCATGCTCACTGTAGAAACAAAACCAAGTTGTGTGGTTAGGTTTCCCAAAATATTGCACTGTAATCTCTCATACCCTCGGAAGCCACATAATGGTGTAGTGTGACCTTCATTATTACATAACTGGCAGATAGGAACACTTGATATAGATGAACGAGAGTATGAACCAAACACACCTGGGATAGCTACTGATGATGTATGGGATTTAGTAGGAACTGAAGATCTGGACTGAAAATGTCTCTATCCATGAGTAAATTTACCCCTACCTCGACTCTTATTAAATTGTCTGCAACCCCCATTGTCATATGAAGGAAAACCTTGTTGATTACAAGGAGACTTAAAAAATTGTGTGGCAAATACGGGAGATTTGGACATAGTGTTTATAGTAGCAATATATATGTCGAACTATCAAGAATTATATTATCCACAATGCGTTCCTTAGCTAGTAGCTGAGACCAAAACTCATTCAATGAAATAACACTCTCATGCCCCCTAACTACACATCTAAAAGTATTATTCTCAGATGGCAGTCCATTTAAAGCCAAAATCACAATATCTTCATCTTCAAAATAGACTCTATCATCAGACAAATAATCCCTAACCTCTTTGATTTTAAGAAGGTATTGTGTTACATTATTAGTCCCCTTTCTAATATTTTGCAGATTGGATTTCATCTGAAATATGTTTGTCTTTGACACAGTAGAAAATTGTTCTTTAAGATGCATCCATAAATCCCTAGAACTGTCACTACCAATAGAACAAGACATAGCCACCGCAGACAAGGTTGCAATAATCAATTGCATCACTACTCTATCATGTATTTTCCAAATTGTTATATCATCACAATTCACAGCAGAGAAGGAAGAGTTAGAAATGTGTGTACCACTTTCACCAGTAGTAGCAGACGGAGGGCATGGGTGAGAACCATCAACAAATCCAAAAATATCGTTGCTCTCCAATAGTAATTGCATTTGAAAATGTCAATTCAAGTAATTAGAATCATCTAATTTGACATTCACAGAGGCTGAAATTATTGAGATAAGTTTTGTGATTAGGGATTGAAGAATTTATAGTTGAGCAGTTGTCACCATTGCAACGTGTGTAACAGAGAATGAAGGGAAAAATAGAGTGTAAGTATTGTCAATCACTTTTTGAAAGAAAAAATAGTAGTAAGGTGTAATAGTGTCTTGATTGATGAATGTTACTCACAGAACAGGTTTTTGCAACATAGATTAAATAACTGTTGATAAATTTTGAGATTCTTTGACAAAGAGATTTGAAGAAATTTTGAAGAAATTTGAGATGAAGATTGCGGAAGCACAATATTAGATCACTTACTTAAGTTGCATGAGCTTGATAGCTCTGATACCATGTAAGAAGTGAGAAATGTTATACGTAATTGAAGGAATTTAGGAAGAAAGGGAAAGTTATTTAGAGAAGAGGAGAGAGAAGAGAGAGAGGGAGAATGAATTTTGAATTCTCAACAGTAAACAATTTTGTTTTACCTGAGTCCATATTCATATTTATACATAAAAAATTATCATCATTCATATTTCTAGAATACAAATATACTATTGTAGAATATTCTTTCTTCTATACTCTAACATTGAGAAAACATTGGAACAAAAAGGGAAAACTGTTCAACACAAGCATTCATATTACTTATAACCTGTTCTGACATGCCCTTTTAATTAACAGGTTTTGATGACCACTAATCGGATTGATATTCTTGATCAAGTGCTCCTGAGGCCAGGATGAATTAACATTGAATTTCCAAATCCCAACGAAGATGTATGCATTTGTTATCTGTCTTGTTTCCTTCAAACTGTTGGAATGGGATAAACGTGTCCTAAGTGATGAATATGCAGTCACGTCAGGCTATCTTGAAAATCCATTGAAGAAGAATGAATTCAATGCGTGGGGTTGATTTGAAGAAGATTGCAGGGAACATGAAGGGCGCGCGTCTGGTGTAGAGCTGAAGGTATTTTTTAACCCCGTGTCTATATATTTATCTTCCACTCTTGCTTTCTTTAGATTCTTGTTGGATGGGGTTTGCTGCCATGTTTGAACCGTGTCAACAAGGCTAAACCATAAGGAGAAAGAGCACGAGTTTCTGCTGAAGAGCAAATCGGTGGTGATGATTGCTGTGGTGAGCCTGTCGTGAAAATCCCTTCTCTGTTTAGCTTGGGATTTTTTTTAGTATGAAAATACCCTTAAGTTATATAAAAATATAATTTTATTTTTTAAAAAATAAAAAATGGGTTGAGTTATTTGAAACATGTTATTAAAAAAGAAAGAATGGATGGTTGAGCTGCTTCGAGAAACTTGATTGAATGAGACGTTGAAGAACTGGATACAATATTAAAACAGAATAGAAACAATTAAAAATGTACGGTTGTAGGGATTAATTTGTAATAATAATAATAATAATAGAAACTTGATTTTGATGTGAACATCATCTGAAATACAAAGAGGAAAAGGAGCGTGACCCTCTTCATCCTTTAGCTTGGATTTTGATTTTCGTGCTTTTTTTTCCTGTTTGAAGAGGGGAATTCCTTTTTGGCTTTTGAAGAACACTTTTATCCGCAGAAATATGGGTAAATTACGAATTTATCCCTCTAGTTCTGTAAAACAAAATTCTCTTGCTTTAAAAAGGAAGTTATTAGTCTTTTTCGAGCTCATTTTCCATTGATTTTATCTGGTTTTTGGAGAGAGAAAAGAAAGGGAAATAACATGGAAAGATTAACGATAAAATAAGATATTTTTATTATTATTAAAAAAACAAATTAATATTAAATTAAGACTCGTTATGGGACCAGCTAGTCAATTTTTGTAAGTTAAAAGACTTTTTAATTCATTTTATAAAAACAAAGAGAGTACTTTATTTTTCAGTTTCTTTGTTTAAAGAGGAAATAGAAATTGCTATCGTTAAAGTCTGTTTTATTTGACTGAAAAAGCTTTGAAAAGTAGGACTATTTCTTTAGTTGAAGCACATGCATCAGCCCTCTTTTTCTTAAGAAAAGAAACTGGTGTTTGATACGACAATCTGGTGTGAACTCCATTAACAACTTAGACTATATGATCGCCAAACTATTTTTATTGTCTATTATAATTATTCAGTGGATGTCAGTATTTTCTGCTCTTTTATTTTTAAATCTTGGAGTCAATATGCAGGGGAATTTGTTAGATTTATTTAAATGAACTCAATGGGCATGCATCCCTTGAGCTTATCTAGGAAGGGAGATTATCTACCCAGCTAATTGAGCTTGCGGTATTTTTGTTCAGTTATTGTAGTCCATCATTGTTCGTCTAGAATAAGAACCACGGTGCATTGGAAGGGTAAAATTACTTAATAATATAAATATTATTTTTATACTACAATATCACAACGAAATTGTTTGACAGCGTAATTAATTGTAGTTTCATTAAAGGTAAAAAAAACCCAGTACGACAAGGAGCTAGGAAACTTCCAGGAAAACAACGCTTCCTCTCAAACAAACAATCCCGACGGCTTCAATACGCGTGTGAGTTGGCATTGCGTAAAGACCATGAATTTAATAGTATGTATTGACATGGTGGACTAGCAAGAGAGAGAGAGAAGGTCGAATGAACCCTCGGGATATTCCTAAGAAAATGTCGAGGCTCTCGTGTTCTCTCGTTCAATGTCTCCTCCGGCCACTACCTCCTCTGCTCTTCATCTTGTCAATGATGTCACAAATTTCTCAAGGTGATGTCGGTACAGCTGCCCAGTATAGTCCTCCATATTTACGTAAGCAGTCGTCGTATGTATATATATTTGTATGATGATATATGAACTCATGTGCAAGCTTATTTGACAAATCGTGTCGCAAGTAAGATGTTTTTCTATATGGTTTTGGTGTAGCCACGGCTTGTTACAATGATAGCGCGTCGCAGTTCCCGTCGAATAATCTGTTCGCGGCGGCTGGAGATGGAATCTGGGACAACGGGGCTGCTTGTGGGAGGCAATACTTGGTCAGGTGCATCAGTGCTGCGGTCGCTGATTCTTGCATAGCTGATCAGGTCATTCAAGTGAAGATAGTCGATTATGCTCTGGCATTGATCAAGTCTCCACCCTCAGCTGGTGGCACCACCCTTGTTTTATCAGAGACAGCTTTTGCGGCTATTGCAAATAATTCTGCGGCCCCTACTTCCATTAATCTGGAATTCCAACAGTAACTCTCTCCTCTTTGCTGCCGTTTTGCTTTATTAAAATAAATTATGAAATTCACATGAGTGGCATCTTTATGGTTTTTAGAGATGGCATAAGCTGTTTCCTGATACCGATAGATTCTTGTATCTCCTTTCTTTCTAGGGTATGACACGAAAAATGAATCCAGTGCACGGCAAGTTGTGAAGACCAGAAAGTAGAGAACGGAAATCACTGTGTAAAATACAATTTTTACACGTCAAGTATATAGCCTTTTCGCTTATCCATTCTTTGCTCATGTAAAATTCCTCGTTTCTGTTGTCGATTGGGAATGGAGGGAGGTTTCAAATTTATCTGTGGATGCCGATTCTTGCATAGTTTCGGATGTATGATTATTAAAGCGTAATAGTCGAGGATACTTTATTGATGTGTTTTGTCTAAGATATTTTGTATTGGTATCATATTTTTTATTATTAATCATGGATACCGGTTCAGTTTACGTGTATTTCGACTAATCTCACAGCCCTGAAATTAATGACTATACAAGCCTCTAATAACTATCGTATTAGCAAATCATATTCTTGTTAATTTTGATTCATATTTAAAAACTTCTTGTCAAAACCTTAAATTTCATGTTATTAGAGAAATATATATCCTGATTCACTCACTCGCATGTCTATATTCATTATCATGTTAATTCACTAATGTCTCTCTCAATTTTGTCCATTTATTATAATATGCTCACATTTTACCTTTAATGTTCTCTCTTTTTAGTTCTTTAAAGAACAATTCATAAACAATAAAACATCATAGTCTTGTGTGATAAAAAAAAAAAATAAAAACAATAAAATAAACACAAAAACAACAATGATATGAATTTATGATTTTCAATACCCAAACCCCAATTATGCTAAACTAATCCTAAGATTAGTGATAAAAAAAATCAATATGGTATGTAAATTAATTAATTTTGATTGAGAACTAACTTGCTAATTTCTTATGAATCATAACTTTCAATTTTCATGACAAAATTCAACAATTATGATTTTAGCCTCTTCTATTATTTTTTATATATTACTAACTTGATAGTAATAAAACTCAATAATTTATGTATTGCAGCAGTATATTGAGAAAAATAAAAGAATTAATGTAAAAACTTAAAGATAGATATATATAACCTAATTTTATACCCTTTGTATGATATCAACAAGGTTATGAATGTTGTTTCGACCACCGTTTTGTTTTTTCTATTGGTACGGAACGTTTCGGTTTTGGAGCGTTTCGGCGTGCCGTTTCGGGGTTGTACTGTTCATATATATATATATAAACTTAACAAACATAATGAAAATTCAAGATAAATTAACCTTAAATCATACAATACAAACATAAAGTCAAACAAATATAATCTCAAACCAAATTTATAACATCTCTAAAATTCTATAATATTATGAAAGTATAATTTTCTAAAATAAAAAAAATATAAATCAAACATCTTCTACATCATTAATATAAAAATAAGGATCTTGTTCCTGCGGTGGAATGTAAGGAAAGTCATCAACTAGACATTCTAATAGTTGGTCATTTCCACCGAGCTCATCCTCTTCATTAAAACATATCTCTTCATCTTCTAAATTTAAAGTGGACAACGGTACTTCAATACTCTCCCAACTTATATCCTCGTCATCAAGAAGATTGGGTTCTTCACAAATCCATTCATTTAATAGATCAATGTTATCAAGGCTAATGGGATCTAAAGCATCTCTTGTTTTCCTCAAATTCCTATAAAGAATAAACATGAAATAAATTAAAAAATGAATATAAATGTAACAGAAAATAATTACTTTTTTCAATTTTATTATTATTATAATTGTATTGATATTTTACCTCTGTTAAATCCTTAGATTATAACGAACAAATACTAAATCACTTAATCTCTTGTGCTCAAGCCTATTTTGTTTTTTGGAATGGATGAATTCAAATATACTCCAATTTCTTTCACACCCAGTTGCACTACAACATTGACTAAGAACTCGAATTGCAAACTTTTGAAGTTCTTGAGTATCATTGTCAAATTGCTCCCATCATGCAACTAGATAAAAAAAATTCAATAAATCAAATATTATAGATCCAAAAAAACATTATATTTTAAAAAACTTAAACTTATTACCTGGATTTAACTTTTTTCTTTGTTGAATGGCTAGGGCCATGCCAAAATCACCGGTTGCTTTCTTATATTCCTCAAGTTGGCCACTGATTATATCTTGAATGTCACAATCAGGAACCAATCTAGTAATTGCGCTAAGCAAACCTCGAGTAACCTCTTTTTGTTTTGAAAAAGAAGACCTAAAATATATTCCAAGATTAAGAAAACAACCTGCTGCATGTAATGGACTATGAAGTTGTTTATCCCATCTAGCATCAATTACCCGAATATATGGTCCATATTGGGATACTCTATTTTGCAACCTGGTCTTGATGGCTTCTTTTGCTTTATCCATTGCCTCATATAAATAACTCATTGATGGCTTTTCTTCACTGTCTGCTAACCTAAGAACTCGTACTAAAGGCTTGTTAACTTTAACTATATGTTGACATCCCGGCCAAAAGTCGTTATCTTGTAAAACTATAGCAGCAATTTCCTTTCCTACTTGACTTTTACCATGATTTGATTCAACCCATTTTGAGCAAGTAAGCATCTGTCGAAGCTCCTTCTTAAACTTAAGCAAACATTGGATGCTTAATAAATGGGTAGCAAACCTTGTTATGCCAGGACAACATAAATCATTTCCATTAGTAAATTCTTTCAGCATCAAAGCTAAAACTCATGCATGATTATATATAAACTTTGTTATATTTCTTGTATTTTTAATGGTTTCATCAATCATCAGAAAATATCTTGGATCACAAATATTTTCCAACATTAAATCAATGCAATTGGCAGTATAGGAGACCAAAAAAAGTGTCATACCTTGTTGCAAAGCTTTCCCAGCAGCCTTGAATGCAAACTCATTATCACTGAAAAATTATACAATATTTTTTTATTCAACTTCTTTAACAACTTCATCAGACATCTCAAGCAATGTCTCTTTATCTTTTCGAAAACCTGAAGTGTCAACAGACTTCAAGAATATGGTACCTCCAGGAGAATAAGCAAGAAAATTAACAATTGGTACATTTCTCCTATTTGACCACCCACCTGCCATAATAGAACATCCATAAAGTTTCCAATCATCCTTGATTTCTGCAAGATATTCATGGACATCGTGAACTATATCTTTCAAAAGTGGTCCCCTGAAATTATGAAATGATAGTCCTTTAAAATCAAGTCCCATTGATATTATGGCATCTATCATTGATTGATAATAGTATGAATTAACACCATTGAATGGTACATTAACATCAAATCACCATCTTGCTATGACTTTTTTTGCATTATGTTCCCTCTCTTTAGAAGTCATTGCACTTTTAATGCTAGGTTGTGAACCTGGGGTAGTTCATGGAGGAAATGAAATCATCTTTTTTCTAGTTCCACTTGTCATTGTTGATGCCTTTTTTTTTTGTAAACTCATATCACTTGAATGAGGATTATCATTATCGCTCTCTTTAACTTCATCATTGGAAAATGATTGAGAATTTCTAATATCAGTTCTAAGTCTCTTTCTTTTATCTTTCTTCATTGTCAAGTAATCTATCATTTACTTCATTTGCCATTTAACATCTGTAGGGACCTTTTTACAAGCTTCAACTTGGCCTTTAATACTAGCAAGGTAATACTTCAAACGTCTAAGACCACCACCATTGATTCGTTTGTTACAATACACACATATACACAAGTTATTTGCACCAACAATCACCTGTCCATGAGCCCATGCTGGATCATTTGATCTTGCTGGAGCTGAAGCTATGGAAGTCCCACCACTAGATGAGTTTTCAACCATGTAATTTAATTTGAACAAAATAAATTCCAAAATATTCAATATTAAATGAAAAAAGAAATACTAAAATAATGAGTCACACTTGGCAAACATGCAAATATCACGGTGTGTTTTAAAATGCATGCTAGTTTTTGCTCAAAGCTTTTGATTCTTTCCTACTGTAAGTCTGTATCATCACAAACTAATTCAAAAAATGAAAGATGGAAAGCATCATAATTTGAAGTTCAATTCAATATTTCAATCCTGGATTCCAAGGCTATAACTCCTACCTATTTCTATTAAGTTCATCATCACCCAACAATAATATCAATTAACTATGGTACAATGCAAGTTTATTATAAAGCAACTAACCATGACAATAAACAAAGCACATCCAAGGTAAATTTAATTACATTGAATTAAATTGTTCTTGATTTTAACCCAATTTAAATTGATGATCAAAATAAAACTATAAACACTAAACAGAGCGCATCCAAGATAAACACATAACTTAACGTCTAGTTTTCTCTACTTTGTTTTTATAATATGCAAAACTGTCAAGAACTCAAGATCGGGCAAAATTCCAAAACATAAAACTAAATGCATTTGTATTTTTATCATTCCCTCTCTACGCACTACATAGTATCCACCCCCTATCCTGCAATTATCAATGTAATTCTATCCAACTCGTTATCATTTTTTAATCTTTAAAACACAAATAAAATGATTATTTGATTGGCTTGTTACTCATATGATTCACAAAGGATTTTTTAAGGCAGTGTGCACTCCCAAAGTAGCCAAAATCTCAGTTTTAACAGAGCTAACTTCAGCAAAATGGTTACAAATAAATTGATTTGGAAGAGAGCTTATAAATTAACGAGGTGTTTGAATTAATAGAAAGTAAAGAGAAAATAAGAAGAAAAGGTACTAACCTGAGGAGTGAGGACTGAGGACTGAGGGGACTGGGGACTGAGGGGACTGAGACTGCATTACTCAGGTGAGGATTGAGGAAGATGAGTCTGACTTTGATGAACTGAGGACTGATGAAGGTGATTTTGAGGAAAGGTTAGGAAGGTTGAGTTGAGAGAATATTGATCGATTGAGTTGAGACTTGAGAGTTGAGAGAGATGTCGATTAAGTTGATAGAGAGGGCTGACGAAGAGAAGTTAAGGTTTGTGATTTGGGATTTTGGGGGAAAGGGGATGAACTGATGAAGATTGAAGACTGAAGAGTGAAGAGTGAAAATTGAAAAAGTGAAAAGTGTAGAAAGTTTAGAATTAATCAATTAAGTTAATTATTTTTTTTAATTGACCGAAACGGCACACCTGGTATGATTCCGGGGTGTTTCGACTGGTATTTGGCCGGTATCTCCGGTACCGACTGGTATTTAAAACGAGACAAAAACGACGTCGTTTTGTCTCGTTTTTTCACCTGGTATGAAATGTTTTGGCCGTTTCGGCCGAAATGAAACGGTATCAATAACTTTGGATATCAAATAATGCAAACCTAAAGAATAAGAATCCTTAAACCTATACATAAGAAGAAGAAAAAAAATCCAAGAAAGCTAAAATCAAATTATGATTAAGAATCTAACACAATGATTATCTGAACCACGGTGCCAAAGTTATTGAATGAAAAATATCCTAACCTGTGTGATTATAATGAACGAGAAGTATATGAGAAATTCCATAAAAACAATTAATCTTTTACAAGTCCAAGAAAAATTCTTTAAGAACCTAAAGTATGAGTAGTCCTCACCTAAAGACTCAATAATGTTAAAAATACCAATATCTCTTGTCTAACACTCCAAATAGAGTATTTATAGTCTATAAATAAAATAAACCCAATAGGACTAAAAAAATGACATTAAACCTAATTAAAAATTTCTAATGTAAGATACTTCTCATCCTCTCTTGTACAAACACATGCCCTATTCTATAACCTTTTCTAATCATGGTTATTGAATAGTATATATAAAGTAAACATTAGTAATTATTGTGCTATAATACCAACTAATATAATTGAACCTAAACAAAAAGAATAAAAATATAAAGAAAATAAAGTATCGAGAAAAATTGCCTTAATAGCCAGAGTCCAAATCATATTTCAGTATTGAATTTAATGTATATGACAATCTTCCTCAAAATAGGAATTTAAACTTTTTTATATAGATATTAGACTAACTTTTACAAGATAAAAAAAACTTAAAACCTTATTAAAATAAGAAGAATAACATAAAATCTAACAATTAAGATAAAATCCATAATTAGCTAGAAATTAAAAGAATTGAATCAAACAACATATTTTAGGCTTTGTTTTTAGGACCTTCTCAAGGAAAATTGGTGGTCATTCTATAGAACAAGACTTGTAAAATATCTTTTAGTAATTTAAGCATAGTCTAATGGTAAGACTTAAAGTTTTGATCAAACATGCTATTTGGTGTAAGTATGTCTTTTCTTGGGCTTTAACTTGTCTATTTAGCCTAAATATGTATACATTATGCTTTCCATACAATTCAAGTATAGCAAAATTTTATATGATTGATGAAAACCTCTTGTATTGAACTGCCAATGTTTTTTTTTTTTAAAAACAACTTAAGGACTCTCAATTAAATTAAATATGTTAGCTTATAAGATTTATTAATAGAGCTTTTAGAATCCAATATTGAGCACGTATTACACAATCATTGCATCAAAATGTTCCATTGAATCTCGTCTACTCTAATCCTTAAAAAAGATTTCAATCATGTTTCTTTGGCTCTAATCATATATGATGGATTGAGTCATGATTGTATAAGACAAATTCAGAAAAATAATGAGGCATGATTTTCAATAAAAGAATAAAAAATAAAAAATAAAAGCAGTAAGGACTAAATCTCGCTCAAAAAATAATTGAAAGAAAATATTCAGGGATTAAATTGAAAATATAAATAAATAAAAGGATAAAAAAATGAGAAATAAAAAAATGAGGAACAAAATACAATTAAATTCTAAAGGCCAAAATAAAAAAAAATGTAAAGGATAAAAAACAGAAATAAAAAGAATGAGGATCCAATTGAATAAAAAAATAAATGAAATAAATGTATAAGGGTGAAATTGAAATAAAAAAACTTGAAGAAGCACTCAAATCAAAAGAAAAAGATCCAACTTTAAAACAAATACAAACTGGAGGACACAACTGAAATTTCAAAGGTCAACATGAATACAAGGGAGGGGAAGAGGAAATAATTCCATCGTCGTCGACCAGACTAAACACGTCACTCTAACCACCTAACATATAAAGACAAAATACCCCTCTCTACAAGGTCAATACTTTTTAAGGAACAAGTAATTTTACCGAATATAGCAGTTTTAAATGACTAAATTAATTGATAAATAATAATAATATTTTAATCCTCTAAAAAAGCTAGCTCTACTCCGTCGACGAGATAATTGTTCGTGTAATAAAAGAGTAAATAATTAATATATTCAATAATATTTCTTATCACGTGCTGTGCGAAACCACTTGGCCCCCTTGTTTTTGCAGACCTGAAAATATTTATTTAAAATCACCTCTACCCTTTTAGGATTTCAGATTTACAGGGATCTAATTGAAAAGAAAACTCTAATTTCACTACCCTTTTAGGATTTCAGATTTACAGGGATCTAATTGAAATGAAAACTCTAATTTCCCACATACAGTACAAGAAGAAAAGATTCATGACAGAATTAGCGGGGGGTCGAGGGGAGGGCCACTATGTTATTCTTCTTTTGGGAACACTACAGTTCTAAAACACATAAAAAAATAAGACAAGGAAAAAAAGGTTTCAGTCAATTTAGGGTTGTTCTTATGTTTCAATTTATGAATCTGGGTGAGGTCATTGCAAGGGTTTGAGTCAATGAAGGGGCCTGAAGTGCAGCAAATAGAATTGGCGAGGAGCCCAGAGAATCACAGTGATTCTGAACCTCTTCTACCCAACCAGGCTGATTGCGAACCAAGCTCAAGTCAAGAAATTAGTATTCTTAACGATGATGATATTGAAAACGTTTCCGTTCCTTGCTGCCGTATCTGTCTCGAAACCGATTGCGAATCAGGTAACATTTCATGATTTAAAATAAAGAAAAGGAAAGAAATTCACGGGTCATGCTTGTTTGATTTTTAATTTTATATTATTTTAATAGGTGATGATTTTTTTTTATAGGAGATGAATTGATATCTCCATGCATGTGCAAAGGTACCCAGCAGTTTGTTCATCGTTCATGCCTTGATCATTGGCGCTCAGTCAAGGTAAAGTAATTGTGGTACGTGTGTGTTTTTGGGTTTTGGATTTATAATACCTTTTTTTTTTTTTCTGAATGAAAATCCAATCTAAATAGGAAGGATTTGCTTTCTCTCATTGTACAACTTGTAAAGCTCAATTTCATCTCCGAGTTTCTTTGCTCGAGGACAACTCTTGGCGCAAAATGAAATTCAGAATTTTTGTTACAAGGGATGTTGTCATTGTATTTTTGGCTGTGCAAACTGTGAGTAATCTTACTTTCCTCTTTGTTTGGCTAAAATACTTCCATCCTATTCTTAAGTCTATAATACTACTTTCTGCAATTTCAAACGTATCTTCTGCATATATATAACATTGCATAGAAATCACTTAATTTGTACAACTTTTCCTTTATGGTTATCGTAAGCAGTGATGATGACATCTTAATGTACTTTTCCATTATGCTGTCAAACCTGTCTTGAATCCCAAAATCAATTGATAAGAACTTGTTCAACTTTCTCTGTCTTAACCCTGCAATCTTCCATCTTGTCCCCTTGGTTTTTAACTTGCTTTTCTCTGTGAAGGTTGAAGTTTTCAAGAGAGTCTTCCACCACAGTGTTCTCTGATCAAATACTGATTTATGCTCTCTATTTCACCACGGACAATTTTCCCAACTTGAAATACTGAATTCTCTCTGTTCAACTTTTTAAATATCGAGTCTTCTCATCATCAAAAGCATGTTGATTTGCCTTTACAATCCTCTGATTTTCAGTTTCTAGTTGCTGAACTATCTTTCTAAGCTTCCAGCATTTTGTGTTCTTGTGTTTGCTTTTTCAAATTGCTCTTGACCTTATGTGGCTATTTGTAAGCTTCAAGTTGTAGTTTTTGCAATACAGTTCCTGTGTAGCTTTTTCTACATTATGCACTAGTTTTTCTTGTGCTTGTATGGACCCATGTCAATGTTGATCTACCTTTGATGCTTATGGCTTATGGGTTAGGATTTTCTAGTTGTTGTCTTTGCCTTTTCTGGATGCAGGAAGACAGTTTGTAGGTGGTTGTTCTTGCTGCAAACATTATTGGGACCTTCGTTGCTCCACTTTTTGAATTCTCTTTTTACTCAAACTAGGCTGCATAGTTTTTGTGTTGTTTCCTTTATTTGCAATGCAGGATTTTCATGAGTTGCTAGAGCATCAATAAACCATGAAATCTCACACAGTTACTCATCCTGCTCATGCTCTGTTAAGATGCTTCTATAGGATCTCTTATGATGTGTGAATGTAGTGGAGAATTAGGCTCGGCTGATGCAGGACAAATCTAGGGTAACATTCGTAGCTGGCTGCTTATTAGTTTAGGCTGTAGAATTTAGGGCTTTAACAAGTAGAATCTGAGTCCAGCATCTCAAGCTCTTAGTACACACTGAAAAACAGATCTGAAAGTAAATTGGAAAAAAAAAACAGAAATAAACTTCCAGCCTCGCACTAAAAGTTTCTGTACTCACACCTAGATTGAAAGCCTCATACTCACATAATTTAGCAGAAAACTTCACTTCATTCAATTTATAAATCTGTCATACTCTTATTAAAATGCTAAAAGCATATTTATATGCTTGGGTTATGGCTATTTGTAATAAGACTTGGACTCTTAAATAAGAAACACATTTATTCCAATTCGACTAGTAAAGGAAAAGCTCAATAAGAAATTGAATGTTTCTAATTAATCCTAAATAGCTAGCAAATGTCCTCTTTGCAGGAAATGTACTGAAATTACAAATCTGCTCGTGCTTAAGTTACTAGACTGCATCATCTATCAACCAAATGAAAACCTATACATGTTATTTTTATTCCTGAGAAAATCTCTCTCTTAGGTCATTGCTGCAATGGGTGGTTTTGCATACCTTATGGACAAAGACGGGACCTTCAGGAATTCATTCAGTGATGGATGGGATCGTATACTGTCCAAGCATCCCATACCATTTTATTATTGCATAGGTAATGTAATTATCATGGTTTTCTAATTATTCAACTTGCTATTAATTCCAACTACTTCAGGGGCTGAAGCGTAGTACTGCTGACTTGTTAATTCCAACTGATCTGAATCTCTAGTGCTGCCATGTACTGAATTTAAATGCTTTTGTAGCAGCTTCTGTCAATTTTTGTAATTCGAAATCATTTATATTGTATTTGATATCCAAGGATACAAATGAAATATAGCTGGGAGTACAGATTGTATGAGTAGAAATATACTCTGTGAGTTGAGAAGTCTGATTGCTCTTGCTGCTGAAGTTTGATTCTGGTTTTTTAAATGTCTGAGTGCTCTGAGTTGCAATTTTTCTGTATACTCTGTTGTGGCATCCTCTTTGTTGCTGTGATTTTATCTTTTTTGTTGATGTGCTGTTAGTTTTTGCTTTTGCTTGCTTTGTGGCTGTTTCTGATTTCATCTGTTATCGGTCTAATCTTTATCTGGTATTTGTTTTTTAGGTAGCCAAGCTGTTTGGTTTCTTCTTGGTTTGGCCTTGTTTTTTTTGGGGCATTTGTTGCTTTCTTTCAGTGCTTGCTATTACTTTGTAACTTATTTGCAAGTTTTTGCCTGCCTTTGCCACCTTAATAAGCTGACCTCTGATTTATCATAAAAGGAGAGGGAGAGGGGTGCACCTGATGGTTGTGGCGCAAACTTTATATGTTGTTTTCTCATTCTGTTTTTGATTGCTTTAGGTGCCAATTTCAGAATAATATGCTGGTTCTTGGCAAACAACCTCCTAAAGTAGTCTATGGTGTAAATTTTGTAATTATTTTGTCTCACTGGTTTTTGGGTGGTGTGGTGTTATTTACTGCTTTTCTCTATGTTGCAAGGCAAAACAGAAGAGATCACTTATTTTAACTGTTTTCCAGCACCATCCAGTTCAGCGCAGGATGTTGGCTACTACTAAACCATTGTTGTCTGTGCATTGTGTGAATGAATTTTACAGGAGTACTGGCCTTCTTCGTGCTTCTTGGGTTTTTTGGTCTCATACTTCATTGTTCCTCCTTCAATAGTAATGATCCAAGGATGGATGGCTGCCAGAACTGCTGTTATGGATGGGGAATTTTGGACTGTTTCCCTGCTTCCATGGAGGCGTGCTTTGCTCTGGTTGTAGTTTTTGTCATCATCTTTGCCATTCTGGGAATAGCATATGGCTTCCTTGCTGCCACCATGGCCGTTCAAAAAATTTGGCAGAGACACTACCACATCCTTACTAAGAGGGAGCTTACAAAGGTAAGCTCTGAATACTTGTTTTTACTTGTATTCCATTCCTGCTATACAATTTTTTTATGAATCAAGTGTGGTGAGATCTTAATTGGACTCAGCTTTCTTCTTTCTTTTTGCCCCCCCCCACCCCTCCTTTTTTTAGGTTTTTTTCTTTTTTATTTGCAGTCTAGAATTCAGAAATACTCAACTGCTCTAAAATTTTGTAGGAGTACATTGTGGAGGATCTGCATGGTTCTTATACTCCAGCGAAATTGGGTTCTGAACATGAAGAATGTCTGAAAATACTTAAGCTTTTATAATGACAAGTAGAGGAAATGTACAAGACATTGGAATGAGTCTAATTAATTAGCAGTTACTTGCTACTTTGTGCATTTGAAAAGAAGAAAAAAGAAGTAAATTATGTGATCTGTCTTTGGTACCTAAAACTTGATCAGATCGAAGGAAAGTGCGTGGGTTTTATGTATACATTTGTGCTCTCGTTCAGCCTTTGTCAAACAATTTAACTAGTCTCTGTTACATTAATATGCATGGATTCCTGAGAGGGATTAAACCACTTGTCACTGAAATCCTGCTGTTTATTTCAAATATGGGCTCGTCATATAAATCTGTTAGTTCAATCAACTGGATCGATCTGGATTCTCTGCATTTATCCTATCCTTGTGACTGAGTAAAAAATTAATGAAAAGGAAGAGGTCATGAGGTGGGATTAGTTTCCCCAAAGAAGGCTTTTTGAAAGGGCAGCTGAGGAATCCCGAAATCCCTAAAATAAAATGTTTTGTTGGTATTCAAAAAATATTTTTGAAAAACAGTATCTTTTACTTGGAATTTTTTGTTTTTTATATAGTTATCCTGCTATGTATAAGTGTGGATATCTATTTTTATCCGTGCTTACAAGGACCTTCCAGGCCAAGAACTAATGGGTGGGCTATTGATACATGTCATTTTACAGTAGTTTATTTGTTCCATGTAGGAATGACCTATTGCTGGATGCATATAAAAATATTAAGATCCAATCATATCTTTTTTCTTTAAAATATAGCCCTCAGTACATGGATATCCATAGGATTGACTCTTCACCAAGCAACTCTTTCGTCTATTTTTTTAATCATATTTGGTGTATAATTTCCAGTGAAGCGAATTGGTTGATTGAAAAAGCGAAGATAGAGCAGTGGGGCAGCATCCATCTCTGGTTCTACTGCACCGAAAATCCAACACTGGATATGAAATTGTAAGGGGTTTTAAACAAATTCTGATAGGATATTTGTTGGCGCAAAAACTAAATAATCATGAGTCTTTGTTGTTAGTCTCTTGCATTGCATCAGTGGCAAGTATAAGATGATCACCATCTCTGATCACCTCAATGTCATCAATTTCAGCTTTATCCTTGCTCATTACTTTGGCAAGTGAGATGTCAAATATCTTAGCACCAATCTCAAGCAATGCCTGCAAGCTATTTGGAAGTAGAATTAGCTTTCGTGCAACTCCTTCCTTTTCTGGGCAACTAATTGTTACTCTAGCAGGACTAGCTCCATCGCTAGTATGGCTGATTGGGAACAGCGAGTCTTTCTTCCCTTTGTGGGCAGCTGACATCATCCCGAAGAGTGAGCTGTCAAAATTGTTAGTCCTGCTTCTCGAACGGTTTTGACTCCATGATTCATCTGTGGCTTGGAATGAACCTTCTCGAGACAAAGGCCGAGTAGTTGGTTCACTTGTAAACCTCCCAAGAAATCGAATTCCATGTTCCTGCTTCTCAGGAATAGCAACAGAGGATTGCGTTTTAGCCTCTTTACGAATTTGGAAAATAAATTTTATTTCTTCATGTCCTTGTTGATCAGCTAGATTCCTCGGAGTCCAACCATGGACATCTGGTTTGTCAATATCAGCACCTTGATCCAAGAGGAATCTCACTATTTCAGTGTTGTCTTCACAAACAGCTACATGTAGAGCAGTGGTCCCATTGTTCCTGGGGCTTGTCACATCCCCCCCATATCGAACAATTTCATTGAGCAAGTTCAATTTGTTTTGCTCAGCAGCAGTGCATGCAAAGTGGCCCACATCTCCATGATGTATGCTCGCACCATTTTGTATCAGTAGTTTGGCCACTGCTTCATGACCTCCCAGCATTGCCTCCCATAGGGGTACATTTCTATCCGAGTCTGCATGCACCTCATCACTTGAAATTATTTGAATTTAGAAATCCTTCTGACTGGTTAAGGTTTGATGAGGAAATCAAAATTGTGTAATAATAGATCCCCCTAAAGCAAACTGTTGTTTAATGCTAAATCTTGTATATGGCAAGGGAATAGAAGATACCTCGGCAGTTAGGATCTGCTCCATAATCCAGTAGAAGTAGGACGCAGCTCTCACTTCCTCTGGAGGCTGCTATGTGCTAATACTCATAAATTAAAAGCAATGGAATATCATTATACAGTATAATTTGTGTATTTGGAAAGAAGCCATGTTAACCCTTACATACCATCACTGACCTCCCATTGCTGTCTGATTCATTTGGATCCAGGCCTCTTTTCAACAACTGATGCAACAGAAGGTCGTCTCTTCTTAGTGCTGCGAAGCATAGACTAAGAGGTAGGTCCATTCTACCACGAGCTACCATGTTCTCCGTCTCCAGCAATACTCCTTCCATAATCGGGTCTTTCAGTTCTTTTAAATACTGCCCCACCATAAACAGAAAGCAAGATGTACGAGATTATTACAGCTTTTATATTCAGCACCAAAGGTTTTGATCTTCTTGAAATCCTGTAATGCATTTGTGATAAGATTCTAAAGTATAGAGTTTCTGAAGCTCAATACAGATTATGGGTATGGAAAACTCCATGCGTGAGAAGATTTATGTTTCTACATATGTATAAAACTGTCACCAGGTTAAATTGAGTTCACAGACCTGAAGGAGATTATTCATGATTATGGTCCCGTCTCCAACATTGCTCTGAACAATATTCAAGAATGCATTACGGTTCAGTCGAAGTAGTTGGCATAATCTTCTGGTTCGCACTGTGAAGAGCTGTGGCCTATGACACAGTACTCCTATTTCGCCGCAAAGATCACCAGTTTTAGCCTCGCAAATAACCTGCATTAATCCAAAATGATTTCAGCAATCGTTAAGCAGTACAGCTAGAAACTTCATGTTATTAGCATTTTGTTTAAGTTTATGAGTCATTCTGTGTTGATAGAAGTAATGCTTGCCTGTTCAACTCCATTGTTCATAGCAAGTAGATCCTGAAACAAAATCAACCCCATTATTGAAGGCCATATATAGAAAATTTGACTAAATGAAAAATCCTACACATGTTAATCTTTAACTCCAAAATCAGAAATATAGCATATGAAACAATTGAATCCAACCACAAGAGAGTTTACCACAGCACCAGTAACAAGTATATAAAAGTCTGTTGGTGCTTCATTCTGCAAGATCACGTCTTCTTTGGGAGGATAATACTCGGCTTTCATCTCTGAGACCTTTGGAATTCAATGGAAGAGACAAAAATCCTACATACATATATAATAAAGAAGCAAAAAAATAAAATGGAGAAACGATATGGAATCTTTTAGTGACATACCAACTGGGAAAGCAAGTCATTGGAAACCCCTCGAAACAAGTAGACCTTGTCCACAAGAGTGTAGAAAAGATAATGTGAAATGCTTGAGCGGATGGCCTTTGGAAGGGAATCAAGAGTCTCTTGCTGCTGCAGTCCTTCTGAATCTGTCCTGAACTTCAAGCACAGATGTGCAAGCATCTGATCTTGTAGGCGAACAGGCAGCTTGTTCCTTTGAGCGAAACTTGAAGCAGCTTGTATTGTATCTCTCTGAGAGTTCGGATTTATAAGGAAGGTCGTGAATATAAATAATCACAAGTCAGATTTTTGATATGTGAATAGACTATTGAACTGATCAATGACTACGAATTACTACTCACAAATCTTCTAGTTCGACTAGTCCCGTGCACAACCAAGTTCGTCATGTTTCCTATTAAGTATGCCGTCAATCCAAGGTTGAAAAGCATGTAGAAGATGTCAAACATCATCTCCCTTGTGTTCACAGGATGCAAATCACCATATCCCACAGTTGTAAGAGTAGTAATAGACCAGTAGATGGAAGTCACGTATCTTCTCCATAAACTCTGCTCCAGGAAATTGTCTCCTAGGGCGGCTCCAATCCATGTTCTTTGCGGATCATGGTAGCGCGCAGCAATAAGATAATAGAAGCATCCGGCGGAGTGTACGGCAAATAGAGTGACCTACAGGGAGCATGCAGATGATGATAAATCATAGAATTTCTAGAAAGAAATACATTTTCATTCATACCAATCCAATTCATAACTTGAACACTCACACATGTAAGTTTAGCACACCGGACCCAGAAATAGTTATAGTTCCTATCTTTCTCCAATCTGTTCAAAGAAGATATTGAAGGGATTCATCAAAACACACAGTAAATATTAGTTATGTTTGAAGTTAAGAAGCTAGCTAGCTGAGGAAAAAGTGTTTAACTAGAAAATAGGGCACTGACTCTTCGGAGACGCCAAAGGCGAAGCATGTTGAGGAAGCCATAGGACTGGAATGGTATAGGGGAGATCTTCCGAGCTAGTTCAGTTGGGATTGTGGATATGATATCCAAAGCCAACCAGGAAGTGGCATATTTCCAAGCAATCTTCTTGCGATCATCAACAAGTAAGTAGGAGGTTTTATCAACGTAAGCCAAAAAGAAGGTTAAAACAATATCCATAGCAAAGAATCCATTGACAACGTTATCGCAGATGGAGAGTGGTCTCTCTGGTTGTTTGAGAAATCCAAGCTCGAAAGGTGATACCCAAGCCGTATAGATGACCAGAGCAACGAGAAATGTCTCCCATATTCTGCAAGGTTAACCATTTTAAAGCTTAATTAGGCTGATTATTTTAGCAAACATATGAGTTGTTTTTCTTCCTTATGGAATGTTTATGAGTTGTGACCACAAAAGTCTCAACTACTACACTATACAAAAACAACAGCAACCAAGCCTCCAAACTACAGAAGCTATTTTTGCAACATCATCATACATCAAATCCACTTCCATGTTTAGAAATTTTAAACACGCTGAAGAGGCAGGTAACAAACTTAAACTTGACAGCAAATTGTTGACTATTGTTCAAAAGTTTTAGATTTTAATTTTGCAAGATTGAACACTTAAACTAGCTTTCAGATTCGTTCTTCCATATCCTGACATGAAAAGAAAATAGTTATTGAAATTGGTTAAAACAGCAAGTGGTTGTCAAAAACCTGAAGAGTGCTGTAGACTATACAAGTCAAACTACAAGATTCTCAGAGCCAGCACTTGGGAACACCTATAATTTTGTTCTGGCTCAAAGACAATTCAGCAAAAGCACTCTAACTAATTAAAAAAATTGAAGGTTATTTATTGAATCTTTCACTTTTAGAATATAATTCCAACACAGAAAACACAGATCACAAAAATAACAAGTGTAATGGAAGGATGAACTTGAAGAAAAGGCAAGAAAGATAGTTGCCAGAATGATGGATGCCATCCTCAAACTGAAAATATTTACCAGATTAGACATGAGATTCTAAGCCGAAAGAAATTTTATATGTATATTCTTTTCTGTTGTGGTAAAACCAACAAAATACTTTTTCCATATACCAAAAGAAATCGGAAAATCTAAAGTAAATAAAATGAGAAAATTATTAAAGTGAAAAAGTACAAGAAACATAAACAAAGAAAGACAAGAAAGAGCTTTCAATGGAGATTGTTCAAATCAAAACAATAATTATTACTAGCAGTTAAAGCCAAAACCATCCAGACAGCATACACACACACAAACACACATATAAGCTCGCACGCGCGCTCACAAGAAGAAGAAGAAGAAGAAGAAGAAGAAGAAGAAGAGAAGAAATTCATCAAAATCTTGAAACCAAGAAAAGAAAACCAGGGACTAAGTGTATATATCATCATCACCTGTAATGAAGGTCATAAGGCGATATAATAAACCTTTTGAGCTTCACTCTTCGGTTACTTCTTGCACCAAGTGAAGGCAAAATCCCTGTTGAGAGACTGTAATGGCTACCTTCCCTCGACAGCTGCTCTAACTCCTCTTGCCCACATACTGAAATCCTAAAGACATCCCTGTTTCGCAGAGTGTCCATTCTCCGCTGCAGCAATACCGCAGTCCTGCCTGAGAGAGACAAAGAAAGAAAAAGAGAGAGATTTTGCGTTTCTTGGTTTATGATATTGTTGCTGTTTTTATTAACTGTAATTCCCTCCTTCCCTCCTTTCTCAAGTTATTTCCGTTTATGTCAAACGTCTTCCTAAATCAACTCTTTCTTTGACCATATCGCCCCGCGCCCCCCCCCCCCCCACGTATTGCATATGCTTCTTTATTATTATTATTATTATTATTAGCTTAGAAGACTTTTTATTTTAAATAGAAAAAATAGTGGGTTTTATTTGTATTAAAATTATCCTTTTTCATCCTCCAATTCTTATAAAAAAAAATGTTAATTATTTTCAATTACTAATCACACTAAGTTTGGCAAGTCAACGTTGCTTATATGGAAATGTCTTTATTATTTATATTGCATTAATTATCATTAAAAATAAACCGCTAATTATCATGTATATTCAAATCAAACATTTAAAAACATGCTTTTATAATTATCATATTTATATTATATTGATAAGCTAATTTAATGTAGTATTAGAAGAAAGAAATAAAAAAAATCTTAACTAAAGTGTTTTGAGTGAATTAACTTTTTTTACTTGAAAGAAAATAAGAAAAAATGTTTTAATATATATATATTGCATATTGTTTTTACTTAAATTCAATTGAAAATTTACTTTAAATTATATTATATTCTAAAATTTTAGGATAAATCAAAACTACTTGTTTTAGATACAACGAGGTTACTTGCCCGTGCACTGCACTAGACTTTTTTCTATGTAGAGAACTGATTGATTTTTTGGGTGTTATAATTGATTATCTTAATATTTAATTAGTACAATTATAATAGATAAAATCTGTTAGAAATTATTTTTTTCACCTAAAAGGAATATTGTAATGGAAATGCATGAAAAGTCATTCATATGTTTTTTCATTGTAGATAACTTGGAAAAATTTTTCTATCCATTTTATTTATGTGTAGTGTCATATTTTTTTTTGTTTACATAATATTATATCTGAAATATTATACATAAAAATATTGTAATTTTTTTTAACCAAAATAACCTAAAATCTAAGAATTAAATTTTTCTAAGAAATACAACCTAAAAAACCAATGAAATAATTAGAATTAAAAATCAAAATTAAGAGCATATATATAAAAAAATGGACAAAAATATGGAGTATTTAAAAATATATCTAAAAAATAAAAAAATTAAACTAAAAAATTAGAAGTATATGTGCCGAAATGAAAACAAAATATGTATATAATTTTAACCAAAGGATTAAATTAAAACAATTAAATGTGTTGCAAGGAAAATATAAATAATTCTTTTATCTCTTGCTTTAGTTTCGATCCATTTATTTTTTAAGTAATTTTGGTATAAATCTAAATAATTTGTTTGTATTTATGTATCTATACTTTTAGTTTTGACTTTTAATTTTTATTAGAATGTATCTTTTTATTAAATGTAGTTTTGCTTAAAGAACAAAGTTCATCTTTGATAGTGTGAAATGAAAGTAAAACCATTTCTAATACATGTATAGTTAATATTCAGTTGTTAGTTATTTATTATATTTTTTAAGGCGTTAATATTAAAAAAATATCAGAATATATAATTATTTTTAAGAGAAAAAACCTTTAAAATAATCTTTCATGTTATTTTAAATGAATTATCTATAATAAAATTAATATAATAAACAACTAAATAAATGAAAGGCTTGTAGATTGATTATGTCATTCTAATATATAGTGTTATTAAAAAAATTAAGAACCATTAATATTTTTTGACATATTATAAAATTTTATTTTGTCTGCGGTGAAATGCAGGGCAACTGAGTAATATTTTTTTTATTTGCAGATAATTAGATCAATTTTTTAATTTTTTTAATCTATGTGTAGCTTTGTATATTTTTTTTTATTCATGTAATATTAGATATGAAATATCATACATAAAAAAGTTACAGAAGTTAAGTTTTCACAAAAACAATATCGATTAATGAATTATCTTGATAATTATTCTTATTGTTATTATCATAATTGTTAAATTGTCACAATTATAATAGTTGTTATTGTAATAATTATTATAAATAATTAATATTCTAATCATTAGTGATAATATTATCGTTACCACTATCATTATCATTATAAAAAAAATCCTTTTTTTTTCTTCCAAGATTTGTTCTTCATATTATTATATTTGAAGTATTTTAGAATATTAAGATTAAATTAATTTGATAATTTTAAAAAGAAACTTACTTCATTATATATATATATATATATATATATATATATATATATATATATATATATATATATATATATATTAGAGTGTTAATATTAAAAAAATATCAAAATATATAATTATTTTTAAGAGAAAAATCCTTAAAAATAATCATTATTATTATTTTCAACTTATTTCCATAATAAAATGAATATATAAAACCTAACATACAATAATAATTTTTATCAGTATTGTAAATATTTTTGCTATAGTAAGAATTGAATTTTTTTTAGATTGATTATTTTACACATATATATAGTATTATAAAAAAAAAATCTAAGACCATTAATAATTTTTTGTACTTTAAATTTTTTTTGTTTATGGCTATGGCGAAGTGGAGAATGATTGACTTTTATATTTTTTTACTATAGATAATTTTCATTTACATGTGACTTCATATATTTTTTGTTTATGTAATATTATATATGAAATATTATACATAAAAAAAAAAGAAAGAAAAAGTCAATATTGAAGAAAAATAACATGAATTGATGAATTATTTCTATTATTATTGTCATTGTTACTATCATGACTGTTAAATTGTCATAATTATTGTAGCCATTATTATAAATATTATTATAAACAATTCATATTCTAATTATTATTTTCATACTATTTATGAAACCATAATTATTGTTAGAAAAAATAGTTTTTATTTTATAAGATTTATTCCTCATATTATTATATTAAAATAATTTCAAAAGACTTATATTATTTTTTAAAAAAAATTGGGTCATTTATTTATTTATATATTAAGGAGATAATGTTCAATAAATATCAAAATATATAATCAGTCTCACATATTTATAAGAAAATAATATTTACAAACAATAATTAGAAATTTCAACACCTAACATTATTAACAAAAAAGCAATTAAAAAACTAAAATAAATCTTATTAGATTTTAAAAAAATATTTGACTTGAATAATAAATAAAAATAAAGAAACAAAGAGAAAAATCAATTTTCAAATGATCACCAACACAAATTAAAACCTAAACATTAAATAAAAAAACTTAATAACATTTGAAATAATAAAAATTGGAAACAAAAACTAAGAGCTTGAACATATAAAAAAATAGGAACTATTTAAGAAATATATAGAAAAAAATAATGGAATTAAAATAAAATCCAAGATTAAAAGTATAATGACCGAAATGAAACAAAAATATATAATAAATTTCAATTGAAGGACAAAATTAAAAAAAACTAGAACTTTGATACCAAATATATTAAGGATTTTCACTTAACCCGAAACTAAAAGATTGAGGACTGGAATGAAACTATAATATATAATTAATTTTCATCTAAGGACAATGAAACAAATCAAAACTTCTATAAAATATATCAGGGTCAGACAACATAATCAAAAGATAAGGAACTAAACTAAAAACACCAGCAATATAGGGAACTGCCGAGCATTTTCAGTTGCAAGAGAGAAAAAAAGAGGAAACAACTTTCAACCATCTACCAATACATTTTCAGCCACTTGAAAAGCAACGCATGCCACCAGAAGGTGTAGGACATGGAGATGCACCCGGTAACATGCCAAATGATAATTTTTCACCACCGATTTTGATCGCCCTTACCTAACCACTCCTACAACCAATTCTTATTTTTTGTCTTTTATGAGGGCATAGATGTATTTGCACACTAATGTCACTTCTAGAGTAAATTAATATTTAAAACGTGGTCAATTATTTAGACATCCACAAAGCCAATTCGTATATTTTATCTTTTATGGGGGTATATCAATAGTTGTATATTTGTGTTACTGTTCATGGAAGGTGTGAAAATACCATGGTACCCCTGCAGGCAGAACGTGTTTTTTTTTTTATCTTATTAATGGGTATAATGGTTATTTTTACTATGCAAAAAAATGTGAAGAAACAAAAATAACCCCGAAAACAATGCTAAAATTACTATGCACAGAGGGGTGACAATAATTTAACTATTATAATCCAGAGTGAATCCCTTTCTAATGCTATAGTACAACCATGAGCTGATTTAGTTTTTACTAGTTAGATTGCTAGCACTACGTTGCGGGCAGCATACAATTTATATAATTGTTGGATTTGAAGTAATTTATAAATTTTACTAATTTAAAAATAAAATATAATATCTACACATGCAAAGTTTGATATGATACAACACATCAATATAGATTACCGCAACAACAATATCAAAGCTTTCCAACACATCAATACACATCAAATAGATGAAAATAGGTAATTGCCTCAAAAGTTTTCCAACCAAAAATGTGGGAAAACAAAGCTTTTTTTCAATATTTACATCAACCTCTATAATGTTGTCAGTTTGCACTATGTCGTGGGTCGAGTAAATAATTTTTATAATTGTTGAGATTAAAATAGAATATTTATACATGTAAAGTTTGATATAATGAATCAGATGAGCATACCTTATTATAACAACAGTAATATCGAAGTCTTAACATCTAAAATTATCATTACTATCATTGCCAAAATAATAAAAATTATTCAATTACCCCGAGAAAAAATACAAAAAAAATTAACAGAAAAGGAAATATAAACAAAAACTAAAATTAATATTATTATTAATATTATTATTGCGCTGATAATGAAAAAAAAATTAAAAACTTTAATAAAAGAGAAAATAAAAAAATATAATAGATGATAAAACAAAAATAAAAATTATTAGGTGAAAAAAATCATTTAACCTGAAATTCAAAAAATTATTCACCTTACATTGCAGTCTGAGCAAACAATTTTTATAAAATTTGCTTGATCAAAATTAAAATATAATATTTATATATGCAAATTTTGATATAATAAAATAGATTAACACACCCTATTATAACAATAGCAACATCAGAATCTTAATATCTAAAATTATCCTTGTTATTACTATTAAAACAATAAAAATTATTAAATTATCCCAAGAAAAAAAACTAAAAAACATTAACAAAATAGTAAGCAAGAAAAACAATGAGATTATTATTATTATTATTATGATTATTATTACTATTATGAAAGAAAAAATAAATAAGTGAAAGACTACAAAAATTGTAAAAACTTTAACAAAAGATCAAACAAAAAAATAAAATAAAAATAAAATTATCATTGTTATTAATGTCAAAACACTAAAAATAATCAAATTATCCCAAGAAAAAAACCTAAAAAACATTAAAAAAAAGTAAGCAAAAATAACAATTAAATTATTATTATGATTATTGTTGTTGTTGTTATTGTTGTTGTTGTGTTAATAATTAAAGACTAAAAAAATTCTAAAAACTTTAACAAAAGATCAAACACAAAAATAAAATAAAAATAAAAATTGTTATTGTTATTACTCTCAAAACAATAAAAGTTATCAAATTATCATGAGAAAAAAAACCCTAAAAAACATTAACAAAAGAGTAAGCAAGAAAAACAATTAAATTATTATTATTATTATTATTATTATTATTATTATTATTATTATTATTGATTTAATAATAAAAAAATAAAATAAAAGAAAGACTAAAAAAATCTTAAAAACTTTAGCAAAAGATCAAACAAAAAAATAAAATAAAAATTATGAGATAAAAAAAGAAGAAGCCATTTGAGGTAAAAATAAAAATAAAAAATGAATAAAAAACTAAAAGAATGAACAAAGGGAGAAAAAAAATAGAAATGTCAATTTTCAAATGATCATAGATACAAAATAAAATTTAAGAGCTATTTTTTTGAAAAAAATCAACTCAACAAATATGAAAATAACAAAAATTAAAAATCAAAACTAAGAGCACACTTATATATATATGGATAAAAGTAAGGATTATTTCAGAAATATAAAAAAATAAAAGGATTAAAATAAAAAATTCAAGGTATAAGGGCCGAAATCAAAAGCAAATATAAAGGGATTAAAATCAAAAATTAAAAGTATAAGGGCTGAAATGAAAATCAAATATATTATCAATTTTAATCAAAGAAAAAAATTGAAACTTTTGTACCGAATATTTGATCTATTTAAACCCAATCCCAAAATTAAAAGAAGGAGGATCGAAGTAAAACATTAACATTGAATTAATTTCAATTGAAAGACGCAATCGAACTAAATCAAAACTTATATAATAAAAATCAGGACCATAAACAAAATTAACAGTGCAGAGAACGAAGTGAAAAATCCATCAAAACTAGTGGACTCTCCTGGACTTTTACGTGCACAGAGAGAAACGGCTTCAGCGGCTTTAACCAGCTATCGCTGTGTCCACGACTGCTGGCGAACAAAACGCACCGTACGGGGAGGATGACCACGTGGCGGCGCATCGACAGAGACGCCGGTAGCCCATCTCCGATGACCAGATAACCACTCACGCGCCACCTAAATAGGGCTTGAGGTGGAATACTGTCTGTAGCGTGTGACACATGTGCCGACAGAATAAAGAAAAAAATTATGGTCATTTACCGGTATACTCTTATGCCCAAGTCATCAATTTTATCTTATTAGGGACTATATCTATATTTAGCCATTTTCAAAAAAATATAAAATAATAAAAGGTAGGCGGACCGTGTCGCGCCAGCGATTTTTCGCGATTCGCGCCCCGCCGTCCCCCCGGTGGTCATTTGGGGAGACAACGGCGCGTGGTGAAAATGGGGGGTTGTTATAGCCGTAAAATTTACGACTATAAATATAAGGAGTCGCCACCTAGTATTAAGGTTACTAGGAACCTAGTGGTCTGCGAGAGTCTTGGGTAAGGGGACTTGTTGTGCAAGGGGAAAACACGTCACCCCCAGTGCACCTTATCTAAGGTAAGCTGCATTGTTGTTTGATTGTTTTTTTCGAAGTTAATTTTTTTTACACTGCATTTAAAAAGGAAAAATATTTTTTTTGTCCGCGGGTGTACTTTACGATGTAATTTTACACCACAGTTAAAAACCTTTTTTTTTACCTACGAATGTACCTTACATTGTAATTTTACATCGTAGTTAAAAATTTTTTTATCTGCAAGTGTACTTTACAATGTAATTTTACACCGCGAAAACTAAAACAAAATAATTATTAAATTATTTTTGACATTTTGGCCGAATGCCAATGGATAATCGTAAACTGGTTACGATATCCAAGTTTCGTTTAAAATATGAGAAAGATGCAACATATTTTTTTATGACAAATATGTATGGAAAAAAACTTGGAATTTGGCCGTATGCACGAAAACAACATTTTTTAAATGCATTTTTTGTTTTTTTTTTAATTTTTCTTTTAAAATAAAAAAATAAAAAAATTTTGGGCAGGGGCTGGCCCAACAAAATGGGCCAGCCAAGGTGGGCCAAAGGCCCACCAATGCTGGGCTGGGCTGGGCCGAGAGCAGCACAGCCCAGCCCAAAAACCAAATAAAAAAGAAGAAGAAAAAACTGATTCACGTGAACAGTGAATCACAGCACTGTTACATGTTACGTGAACAGTGATTTGGTGTTTGACCGACCATGACGAGAGGCTCACCCGCTAATGCCGGTGGGTAGAGGAGACCGAGGTGGTTCTCCCTGTCAAGATGGTGTCGAAAATGGAGGTCTGTGATGGCCGGAAGGAGCTCCTGAAGTGGCTGACCTGTTGCTGCCTTCCTCTGCTGCTACTGGTGCTGTGTCACCGGAGAAGAACGATGGCGTGAAGGGGGAAACTTCTGGAGTGGTGGTCGACGGGAGCTGCGACTGGAGCTGCAACTAGATTTTTAGAGAGAGAACGTCGCTACCAGGAGGGAGAGAGAGAGGAGTTGCAGCGGGGAAGAGATGGTTGCCGAGGAGAGAAAGAGATGGTTGTTGGCTGTGTTGGTTCAGCCGGAGATGAGTAAAATGGCTGGTGTTGATTTCGCCGGAGCCAAGGAAGAAGACGAAAGGGTGGTCTGTTGCCGGAGACGAGGGGGATGAAGCTCTCTCTCTGCGTCTGCGTAAATTTTACCCCTATTTTCCTTTTTTTTATTTCTCTTCTTTCCCAGTTTTACGATGAACTCCCACTGTCCCAAAAATTTTCTCCTCTACCCCTCTCTATGAGTTTCTCTCCTCTCAGTTTTTTTTGTGATCGTGTTTTCCCCCTCTGTTTTCAACTTGGTTTCATCAACCCCTTCGAATTTTTTTCCGTGATCGTTCCCTCCATTTCTAAATTTTTCTCCTCCCTTTCATCAGTTTTCAGCCTCCAATTTATAGGCAAAAGAAGGCATGGCACGGCAAGGAGGTGTTGTCCGAGTATGGGCTATTGAGTGTTGCAGGAGGGAATGGTTGCAGGGAATGGTGAGAGTGGTGGCAGCATGGTGCAGCATGGCTGCAACATGGTTGAGCATGCTGCCGACAACCCCTTCCCTTTTTTTTTTTTTTTGAAAATTTTAAAATAAATAGGTTGTGACAACAAAGATTTTTTTCGATGAGAAAAACCGGGAAGAAAGATGTTTTTATCTTTAATTTTGGCTTCCGAATTCACCCAAAAAGTTTCGTTGCCGAAAATTCCGATCGTCTCAATTTAACCCAAATTAGGCTTCCAAAATTAATTTCTCAGTACTCAAGCCCTTAATAAAATTAATTCAACCCATTTTAAGTATAATTAAGGCCTTGCGCTTAATTAAATCCTTCAATTGGGCTCTCAATTAATTCGGAAGAGTTTCGTCACCGAAAATCCTGATTTTCTCAATTGAACCCAGATTCGGCTTCGAAACTTAATTTCTTACTAATTAGGCCCTTAATAAAATTAACTTGACCCATTTAAAGTATAATTAAGCTCTTGCGCTAAATTAAATCCTTCAATTGGGCTCTCAATTAATTCGGAAGAGTTTCGTCACCGAAAATCCTGATTTTCTCCATTGAACCCAGATTCGGCTTCGAAACTTAATTTCTCACTAATTAAGGCCTTAATAAAATTAATTTGACCCATTTAAAGTATAATTAAGCTCTTGCGCTAATTTAAATCCTTCAATTGGGCTGTTAATTAATTCTGAAGCATAATTACACTTTACATCGGCCAACGATTAAATCAAATTGACCCATAAAAATATAATTATGTCTTCTGACTTAATTTTTATGCAGATTTATCTAATAATAAATTATCTTCGCCTCGAATCTGGTTTTTCCTTCATTTTTTGGTAAAAAAGAGGTACGACCGGGCTTTCGAAAACATTCAAAATTTCAACATTAATTTTTCTACCGACACCAGCCCCTTTTATTTTATTTTTGTTATTTTTTGATATATTTTAGGGAGTCACCCAAAAATTGGGTGATGACAGACCGGACCGAACCAGTGCGGTCCAAAAATGTGCAATTACCGAGGAGCCCCTCCACCCATAAGCCTTTTTTTTTTTGTCTTTTTTGAGCGCTAAAAACGTTAATTTACTATACAAATAATGATAAAAAATAAAAAAAACCTGCAAACTAACCGAACTGAACGAACCGAAAACCGAATATATAATAATATTAAACTTCACAGTGAAAATACACTATTACAATCCACAGTGAAAACATTCACAATCCATAGTGTTTTCCTTATCTCTTTTAGTATATGTAATAATATTAATACATTTATGTAAAAAAGACTCATTTAAATAAATAAAAATTATATATTCATTAAAATTTTCTAATACTAAAAATATAAAATTCATTTGTTAACTTTCTATTGATTTCAACTTTTATAGTTGTTTTTAATTATATATATTGACTAAATATTATTAATAAAATAACACTTAAAAATATATATTATTTATTATTTGTACCCTAATATTTTATATTCAATCTATATTTTAACTTAAAATATCATTTTAAGGTTAATAATGCATAATATTCAATATTTTTAGTCCAAAAAAATTATTTATAGGTTTTCTTAATAAATATTATGATTAAATTATGATATTTTATATGTTTAATTATAAATATAAATGAGCATAATTGTTAGTTGGCTTCACAACGGTCAAATCTCGCATCTCCATTTTTAATATTAGAAAAACCCCAAAATTTGTTATAAATTTGTGAGGATGCAGGGTCGAACCCTGCACCTCTAGCATTCTACGCATGAAGTTTGCCACTTGAACTACATCCCCGTGCAAGCTATTTTCTTAACAATATTAAATAAATTGTAATTATACTATTACGATCCACAATTATCTAAATCAAGAGCTACAGTAATTTGCTATAGTGCAACAATAAATGTACAATAAAACCACGACATAATTTAACTTTATAGATCATTTTTTTTATAAAATTAAATAAATAATAATTATATTATTACAATCTACGAAAATCTGAGTCTAGAGATACAGTAATATATGAAAGATCAATTTCACTATTTAATATGTGAAGGATCGATTTCAATATTTAATTTTTATAATTATGATATTTTTGTTTTCTCTAAATTATTATATATAATTATCACTTTTCTATTTTTAATTAATCAGCCACCTTAGTTATTGCAATTCGTTTTCATTTGACTTCAATTTTCTTTTTCAAGCTATAAGCTCTTTTGCTTCTACTCTTTCTTTCTTCTTCTGGCTATATTATTTATTTTCAAAAAAGATTATACTTGAAACCTCTACTTTTATCTGGCTGGCAGCAATCATAGGTTTCAATAAAACAAGTACTCATCCAAGACGATGAAATATAAAAGATCAACTGTCAATGGTGAAAGAGTAAAATTTACCCTCAAACATGCATATAATTTTCAAAGAAAGCGATGATCATACGATTTATTAAAACCCAATTGGTATATAAAAAAACTAGACAACGTAATAGGTATAGAAAAAAAGGGATGGATTCAGAAGTAACCAAAATAAAATGTTTGAATTGTGTTGCATCTTCTATAAGAGCGCGGCGACCCTCCTTGGAAACGGGGATTCATGTCAGTTTTTTTGGGGAAAAAAATCATTACCTAGTATTATGGTCACTAGAAAACCTAATTGTTCTTTTAGTAATTCTAAGTGCAAGTCCAATGGCAAGAGTTATTTTGAAGAGCTAAATCTGTAAATGCTATGGGTGAAAAAGTCATCACCTAGTGTATATATAACTTTTTTATTGATGTGTACTCCAATGGTAAAAGCTATTTTGAAGAGCCATTTTTTTATACCCCTATTTTTTTATGCTAACTAATATTATTATAATTAATAATAATAATAATAATAATAATTATTATAATATAATAATTACTATAATATAAACCCACCCCACCTATATGTCCTCTTCATCTCAATCTCACTTTCAAAATTAAAAAAAAAAAACCCTACCCCATCTTTCTCTCCCCTTTGCTGCCGCCCCCCCCCCCTCCCACACACACACTCCACTCCCTCCAGCCACCCCCCCACACCCCCAACACACACACACTTGTCTAAAAGCAATGGGCTGACAGAGAAGATGAAGATTTTAGGCTTAAAAGAAAGGAGAGAAAGAGTTATGTCTTGTGGATGTACTATGGAGGTGGCGCACAAAAGCATGAAGGAAGATGTTGTGGAAGTGCAGGTTGTTGTCGTTGCTTTGTTTAAGCTCTATGTATGCTTTGTTGTTTCTTCACTGCCCCCCTTCATCTCCCTCTGCTGTTGTTGTTGTTCTCCAATGGTATAATTTCAACGACTCTTTTTATTTTGGCTTTACATGCTCTATCTGTAGGAATGACTCCTTGGTTGAAGAAAAGGAATTTTGCCTCTCGGGATACCTTTCCCGTTGGAAACACTAAATAGAACAAGAACAACTAAAATTTTAAAAAATTGCCTTTGCCTCTCGGGATGCCTCTCCCGTTGGACTTGCCCTAAGGTAATGGACTGTTTGTGTAAATGAAAGGATTTAACACCCCCTAATATGCTCCACCTAAAGTAAACAACTTGGTATTTTGGTTTGTCTTATAATTGTTATGGTATTGGTGTTATCTAATCAATTTTCTTAGGATAGATTTGCTATGATGAATAGACTTGAGTTCAAAGTCTAAAAAGAATTACTCTTGACCATATGGATCATACCTTCAGATATGTTTATACAGTACTAAAGAGAATGGAAGCAGATATCTTGAAATCTATATTTGATAAATTTACAACCTATAAATTTAGATACACCTAGGATAGAATTCTAAGAAGATTCAAGATGTTGCGATGTCGCGGTTACACAAATAATTACCCTAGCTTAAAACAAATCAAACAAGATAGTATAGAGCAAGCAAGGGGTCAATCCCACGAGGATGATTTAGCTATGATTTTTTGTGCTATATGCTATGCAATTGGGGGGGGCTGGAAGTTATCTAGGCTAAGCTAAAGCAAACTAAGTGAAAATTATATAAAACTGAAATTTATCAATAAAGCAAACCTTGGTCACAAGTCAACATCCACTTACAGAAATCAGAACTGATCATGGAAACGATACATCAATTTATATTCTGAATCTGTATCTCTTCCTAAAATTGGTTCGTTAACGGATCCGTCGTATAACTTACCCTAACCATCAAACAACCACAATGTCCGCATTAGTTATTTGATTCAATGGTAGCATTAAAAGCTAGATAAATTGATCAATTAAGAAACATAATTATCCGCAATATATGTTTAGTTCGATTGAATGTTCTCCCTAAGATTAATAACGTAGATCCGCTACAATTACTTAGTTGCTTCACAAGTTCATATACCACAACTCCGGTTTTGATATCAAACTTAGCAATAAATTATCTACATTAATAACATCGAGTCCACTCTTAGCAATTAAATAAACAATCATAGGAAAATAAGCATATTCATAATGTAAATTGAAAACTTGAGGTAAAAATAGATCTCACAGTTCTTGAAATCTGAAGGTTTCAGTGTCCTTGCAACTAAGAAAAAGAGTCTAGCCTTGAATGTTTATTGAACAACTAAATAAAAAGATGGAAGAAAACATGATTTAGGGTTTGGAGGAGGAAGATTTGTGTTTTCTTTGTTGCTGCCCGCCACTTCCTTGCTCCTCTCTTCCTTTATATATGATTAGAATTTAGTTGTCCTTTATAAAATTCATATCTCATTCATATCACATCATTTTGAACTTGAAAATTGGAGTGTTTATAGGGATTAAAGTCCTTCATCCAAAAAAATTGGGTTTGCATCAATCGAACTTCTATAGCTCGAGATATGCAAGTTGGATTGGACAAAGGTCGACATCGGCAGATTGCAAGATTTGACTTTGAAGGATGCGATTCCCATGATCTTCCTTATTTTATTTATTTTTACTTAGAATTCCAGAAATATATGGATATTTTCTTTTGAATGCCACTAAAATCACTTCATTTTGACCTCTAGAGCTTCCGCTCTGCATAAAACATCGACTGAAGGTCAAATCTGTCAATTAGCTCCAACTACCTCTTTTTTGCATCTTTCATCCAAAAATGCCTTCAAAACATCAAAAAAAAGAATATCAAGGCATTTAATAAACAAAAAATATGCAAAAACACTAGGTAAATATGGATGAAACTATCAAATAAAATGGTCGCATCAAATACCCCCGCACTTAGCTCTTGCTCGTCCTTGAGAAAGGATAGGTAAAAAATTTAAATTAAAAATAAAAATAACCATGATCAATCTCTTAATCTCCCATCAATATCCAAGAATTTAAGCATTATAAATAAGAATACAATTGAGAAGGATAAAGAACATAAATCTTCATGAATTTGTTTACATGCAAACTCCAAAGCTCAATTACTCTTTGGGATTTAAAAGAAATCTATGCCATGCCAAAGTGATAGGTCCTCTCATTTATATACACTCCAACACTCATGTGTTTAAATCTCTCAAATTCAATCAATGAATATGCTCTACCATAAGCTTGCTCTTCAACCTCATCACCATTACTAAAATATTACAAACAATGCATGAATCAAAAGGTCTTATTTTCCGGTTGTAATGGGGCTAAGGTTAAAGTGAGGTAAAAGAGAGTAGAAGAAAAGGTTCAAACCAAAGAAAGTAGAGCATTCTGAAAAAAATGATATTTCAACCAAGATATTCCATAAAAAAACACATCAATTTTCAATCTTTAAGCACCAATGCTTAGCTACTTTCAATTTCAGCTCATTTCTATTCTTTTCTTTTCTTTTTTTCTTATTCTTATTCTTTTTTTCCTTCTTTTATTTTTCACCTTTGGAAACTTTGCCCATCTTTTCATCAAGCATCACTTCTTTCTTTTCACATAATTTCCAACCATAATTCCATGAGATTTCATAAGTATATGCTCTACTAATCCTTGACCAGAGAAAAAGAGAAAAACATATAAAAAGTTTAAGGCTTATACATGGATAAAACAAAGAAAAGATAAACAAGCTCAAAAGGGGCTCACTAAAGATAATATGTTTTATGTTGGCTTTTTGGCTCAAGTGGTTAAAATTCCTAATGCCTTTATCATCTTTATGCATATATGCAATGTGAATGTAATCTCAATAAGATATGAAGTAAGTTCTAGAGATACATATCATTAAAATAAAGTACACTCAAAGAATATAATGCTGAAGGCTCAAAAGCTTGCATTGGTTTAACACTATAAAGTCAACATGGCATAATTTCGGAGTCAAACCCTAAACCAATTAAACATTAAAAGTTGCATGCTCACTCATTCATTCAATTTATATATTCATCTATCTCACTTAGTTCTCATACATAATACTCATATTCTCATAAACCAATGAGAGTTCATAAAGACCAATCATAGATTTTTTTTTTGGAAAGAATGAAGAAAAAAAAATAAGAAAATTGACATTTTCCCAATACCCCCACACTTAAAACACAGCACTGTCCTCAATGTTGAAAAATAAAAGAAAAGGAATATAGGAGAATGACAAAAATGAAATAAAATGCGAAAAATAAAGGATAAGGGAAAAAGAAAGCAAATATGATTTTTTTGTGCTGGATTGCCTCACAGGAAGCACTTTTGTTTTGTGTTAATGGCTCGACATGTGGTATGCTCATTCTTCATAGATCGGTTTAGCTAACTCCATAGAAGTGGTGATTTCTGTCATCTAACTTTCATAGAAAGGTTTCAAGCAATGCCCATTGACCTTGAGTATGTTATTTGTTTCTAAACTTGTAATTTCAACTGCACCATAAGGAAAAACATTAGAAACAACAAAGGATCCAATCCAATGAGAACGCAACTTACTAGGAAAAAGTTTCAAACGCGAATGATAGAGAAGGACTTTGTCTCCAACATGAAACTCTTTTCTTGTAATCATTTGGTCATAAAGACTCTTAGTCTTATCTTTGTAAATCTTTGCATTCTTATAAGCATCATTTCGAATCTCTTCCAACTCTTGCAATTGCAACTTTCTTGCAATTCCAACAGCATTATAATCCATGTTATATTTTTTTTACGACCCAAAGAGCTTTATGTTCAAGTTCCACTGGTACATGACATGCTTTCCCATAAAGCATCCTAAAAGATGACATTCTTATTAGTGATTTGTAAGCAGTTCGGTAAGCCCAAAGTGCATTACCAAGTCGCAGACTCTAGTTTTGCTAGTTGGGTTGCACTGTCTTCTCCATAATGGACTTGATTTCTCGATTTGAAATCTCAGCTTGGTCATTCGTTTGAGGATTGTATGCCGTAGAAGTACGATGAGTCACATGATATTTACATAACAGTGATTCCATTGAACGATTGAAAAATGCGTGCCACGATCACTAATAATAGCTTTAGGGATTCCAAACCTGTCAAATATATGAGTCCTGATAAAATATAAAACAACTTTAGCATCATTAGTTCGTGTGGCTTTTGCCTCAATCCATTTGGACACATAATCAACTGCAAGAAGGATATAAAGATTGCCAAAAGAAGAAGGAAATGGACCCATAAAATCATACCCCAAACATCAGAAATCTAGCTTACAAGAATATTCGTTAAAGGCATTTGATTTTTATGAGTGATATTACTTGTTTTTTGATAGTTTTCACATGATTTGAAAAAATAAAATGCATCCTTAAAAATAGAAGGCCAATAAAAACCACTTTCAAGTATCTTATTGGCCATTCTTTTTGCTCCAAAATATCCACCACAAGAATGAGAATGACAAAAGGTGAGAATGGAATGAAATTCATCTTATGGTACACATCTCCTAACTACTTGATCCACATAAAATTTCCACAGATGAGGAGTATCCCAGAAATAATTTTTTGCATCAGCTCGTAACTTATTTTTTTAGGATATAGACAAACTTGGAGGGAATTCTTTGGTGACTAAATAGCTCACCAAATCAGCATACCATGGTCTTGTGGAGGAATGTAACACATACAATTGCTCATCAGGAAATGTTCTCTTATTGTTTCAACTTGTATATCCTTGGTCCTTAGTCAGCTCAAGTGATCAGCCACATGGTTTTCAACACCTTTTTTGTCTTTGATTTCAAGATCAAATTCTTATAAAAGCAAGATCCACCTAATTAATCTTGGTTTGGACTCTTTTTTCTTCAAAAGATATCTTAGAGTTGCATGGTCAGTGAAAATAATTACTTTTGTACCAAGTAAATACGACCTGAATTTTTCTAGAGCAAACACCACTGCAAAAGATACCTTTTCAGTTTTATGGTAATTGCATTGTGCTCCATCTAACATGCGGGAAGCATAGGCTATAACATGCAGATTCTTATCAATTCTTTACCCAATAACAACCCTTACTGCATAGTCACTCGCATCACACATTATCTCAAAAGGTTCATCCCAGTTTGGTGGTCAGATGATAGGGGCATATGTGACACACCTTTTAAGTTCATCATGGGCATCTTTACATGCTTGATCAAACACAAAATTCACTTCTTTAGATAATAGTTTGCACAAGGGTGCTGTAATCTTCGAAAAGTCTTTGATAAAACGTCAATAGAAACCTGCATAACCAAGAAAAGAATGAACTTCCCTCACGCATGAGGGGTAAGATAATGATGAAATAACATCTATTTTAGCTTTATCAACCTCCAATCCACGTGAAGACACAACATGGCCTAGAACTATTCCTTGATCTACCATAAAATAATACTTTTCATAGTTCAAGACAATATTAGTTTCAATGCACTTTTTCAAGATCAAAGATAAGTTTTCTAGACATCTTTCAAAAGAATCACCATACATCGTGAAATCATCCATGAAAACCTCAATTATTCTTTCAACATAGTCAGAAAAAATACTCATCATGCATCTTTGAAAAGTTGCAGGTGCATTACAAAGACCAAAGAGCATTCAACATAGTCAGAAAAAATACTCATCATGCATCTTTGAAAAGTTGTAGGTGCATTACAGAGACCAAAGGGCATTCTTCTATATGCATATGTACCAAATAGACATGTAAACATAGTCTTTTCTTGATCCTCATGATTAATAACAATCTAATTGTATCCACTATATCCATCAAGAAAGCAATAAAAAGACTTACCTGCCAGATGTTCAAGCATTTGGTTCATGAATGGTAACGAGAAATGATCTTTACGCGTAGAAAGATTAAGCTTTCTATAATCAACACACTTTCTCCATCCACTCGAGATGCGAGTAGGAATGAATTCATCATCTCTATTTTTCACCAATGTGATTCCATTCTTTTTGGGTACCACATGGATTGTGCCACCCATTTACTCTCTGTGATGGGGTAAATGATTCCTGCATCTAATAGTTTCAAAATTTCAGCTTTCACGACCTCCATCATAGGTGGGTTCAACCTCCTTTTGCATTTCCCTTGTTGGTTTCATATCATCCTCCAATAATATATGATGCATACACATTGAAGGACTAATGCCCTTAATGTCGGCTAAAGTCCATCTAATAGCCGTTTTGTGATCATTCAACAACTTCACAAGTTTTTCCTCTTGCGCACTGGTCAAACCTTTTGCTATGATAACAAAAAGTGTATTGTTGTTGTCAATGAATACATACTTCAAATTATCAGGCAAAGCTTTCAATTCTAACTCGGAAGCCTGTAAAATAGATGACAAATGCTTTTTATGTGAAAGTACTAAATCAACAAAGACATTACCATGGGGAACAGTTTACAAAGCTTGCAAAGCCAGTGCTGCTTCGTGCACGTTTTGGGGAACACATGTGTGCCTCTTCATGTCCTCCAATTGGGTAAAATAATAGCCATAGCTCAAAGCTACGCTTAATCCATCCACACAATCAAAATCACAAACTTGTTGCACAATCTTATCAACTTTATCATAACATGTGATAGAATAAACATTTCTATAAGGATATTTCATTGCATCATGAAAATTAAATTCAATCTTTTCATCTCCTACCTCCATAGACAAAGTATCCTTACCATAATCAATTTTTGTATTGGCAGTTTTTAAGAATGGTCTCCCAAACAATATATGAGTATTGGAATCACAAGAATCATACTCCATATCAAGAATATAAAAGTCACATGGAATTAGCAAGCTATCAATCTTGACTAGGACATCTTCTATCACACCAAGTGGGTATACAAAACCCGCAAGTTGTATTACAATGTTAGTTTTATTCAAAGGCTCTAAACTAAGAGAATAATAAACATGTTTAGGCATAACATTAATGGATGCACCTAAATCGTATAAAACCCTTTTAAAACTAGCATTGCTAATAACACATGGGATAGTAAACGCATCTGGGACTTTCTGCTTCAAAGGCATATTCTTTTGAACAACAACAGATACGACTTCTCCTATACTTACCATTTCATGACCTTTTAGTTTGAAAGCTCTTTTGGTAGTGCACAACACCTTCAAAAATTTAGCATACTTGGGAATTTGCTTGATAGCATCAATCAAAAGAATATTGAGTTCCACTTTCTTGAAAACCTCCTTTCTTAGACCTAGAAGAACTTATAGGAAAGGGTGGAATTGTTTTAAAATTAGAATTCATTGAGTGAGGACTTACCTTTGTAGTGGTTGTCGTTGTCTCATTTTATGAAAGAAGAGTAGGTTTCTTCTTGCTACTCAATTTAGTTTCTATTTCTTCTTCTTCCTCCATCTCAACTTGTTTTGACTTGTTTTCTATAAGTTCTTTCCCACTTCGCAGCATGATTGCACTAACATTCTCTTTAGGATTTAATGCTTGGGAGGGCAATTTTCCATTCATTTGTGTTTCCAGTTTGCCCACACTTGATGTTATTTGCCCCATTTACTTCTCCAAGTTGTGAACACTTGACCTTGTTTCCTGTTGAAAATACATTATATTTTGTTGCAAGGTCACAGTGTTAGAAGCCAAAGTTTTCATCATCTCACAAAGATTATTACTGGATGATGACCCCATAACATTGGAGTTGGTAAATGGAGGGGGCTGTCTTGCTTGATAATTATGCTGGGGCTATTGTTGAAATCCTTGGGAATGAAACTGTCTCCCTTGATTGCCTTGATGAGGTGGGTTCCCGTAGCGAAAGTTGGGGTGATCTATCCATCCAAGATTGTACGTGTTATAAAAGGGATCATACTTATGTTGGGCTTGTCCATAAGTTGATGGAACATTCAAAGCATGTCCTTGTAATGAGCATATGCTACAAACTTTTACCTCTTTCACTCGTTTGTTTGAGAAGTCTTCACGAGGGCCAAACTGTTTCAAGTTGGCTGCCATGTTTGAGATTAATTGGCGTGCAACCTCGGGTGTCTTATCTACCAATGCCCCTCCACTTGCAGCATCAATAATACTACGGTCAGTAGGCATCAATCCTTCATAGAAGTATTAAATGAGCAGTTGATCAGGTATTTGATGATGAGGGCATTAAATGCACAATAGCTCAAATCTTTCCGAATACTCAGCGAGTGTTTCTCCATAAGATTGCCGAATCCCACATATTTATTTTCTTACGTTGGCAACTCAATTTAGTTTCTATTTGATAAAAAAATCAAGCACAAAATAGTATGGGTCTGTACAAGTTTCAAGCCCAAAGGGTTTTTACTTAAGGGAACGTGTTAAAGAATAATATAAATCATATTCTAGAGCCTCATCTAACAACTTAAACTTTTAAGGGAGATGATTATTTAACAATGTTTTTTTTCATCTGTAAATCCATCAACAATTTTATTGCCAATGAACTCACCTACAAACCACAAATTATGGACAAGAGATTTTCCAATATAATATTTTTATTTGTGAGCCTATTAGTGAAATACATATTGATGAGTTAGGACAGTAAATACCATTAAAAGTTTTCATTGCCTGAACTATAAAATCTACTTGTGAAATAAATTGAGAGATAGAATATCATGTTTGCCCATTCCTTACCAAGATATATATATACTAGCCAATGCCTCCATGTCTCGTCACAGGTGGCACCATATTTTTTCTAATATAAAAATATTAATTGTGTGAGTTTTTTATAATATAAATTTTGACAAAATAATACATCTGTGCAGAATTCATGCAAAATCCAAGTTTTCTATAAAATATATGAATTTTAAATCAATATTTATTTGTTTAATCGATTTCAACGAAATAGCTAGCATAAACTTATCATCATCATTAAAAAAGCAAGAAGATTCAGATATCTGAAATATTGAATTCATTGTATTAAGATTAGTTCATTTTATAACTCAATTTAAATCAAATTTTTAAAAAATATAAATTATGAAAAGACCTACAATAATCAAATAACAAAATTAAGTAAATTTTCTATCCAAAAACATAAATTAGTACATCTATATTATCATCATTATCATTACTATAACAGTTAACATTATTATCAATATTACTACCCAAACAATTAAAATCATTAAATTACCCCAAAAAAAAGCAAAACATTTTTACTAAAAAAAACCACTAAAATTATCATTATTATTGCTCAAACAATAAAATTATAAAATTAACTAATCCAAAAAAACAAATAAAATAACAGAAAACACAAAAAAAAGAAGAAAAAAATGGAGCAATATTCATTTTAAAATTATTACCTACATAAATTAAAATTTTAGAATGGAACCTAATAAAAATAAAATCCTGACAAAAAATGAAACGTAAAAAATAAAAATAAAAATAAAATCTAAAAACATAAATGAATAAATATGGATAGAAAACAAACACTATCTAAAAAGGACTATAAAAAAAGAAGAATGAATACTAAGTAAATATTTAAAAGAATAAGTGCCAAATGAAAAACAACATATATAATTAATTCCAAATGAATGACAAAATTGTAAGAAATCAAAACCTTAATACAAAAAAAAAATAAAGAGATTTTTAAAAATAAAATATTATAACCATCATAAATTAAAATTTCATAACAAAACCGAATAAAAATAAAACCTCAATAAAAAATAAAATGATAAAAAATTAAGACAAAAACTAAAAGCATAAATACATAAATATGGACAAAAAATAAACATTGTCCAAGAAGGACCAAACGACAAAAGAAATTAATACCAAATGAAAAATTAAAAGAATAAGCATGAAAATAAAAATATAAAAAATATAATTAATTCCAATTGAAGGATAAAAATGAAATAAGTCAAAATTTTGGGACCCAAAAACAATAAAGGGATTTTAAAAAATCAATAGAGTGCATTAGCTGAACAAATTAAAAAGATAAGGACCAAAATAAAAAGTAGCATATATGACCAATTTCAATTAGAGGATAAAATTAGAACCAATTAAAATTTGCATACCAAAATTATTAAAGTAACCAAAAACATACAAAAAATCAAAAGATTAAGGACAAAAATGAAAGTTACTGTATATATTCAATTTTAATTGAAAAGCAAAATTAAAAATAATAAAAAATTTTATTGAAAAATTCATAAGCAAAACGATATCAAAATATCAGGGACTGAAATAAAACAAGTATAAATATGAAGGATCGGACTGTACTTGCCAGCAACAAGAGAGAGAAAAGGGGGGGAAAGAAAAAACATTCATCAACGATTACACGATCACATTAACATGCCACGCGCTAGTCCTGGAGGTAAAGGACATGACAATGCAACATATGACACGGTGGAAGCCCAATGTCCACTACGTGACGACACTTCATGCATCGTTTGAAAGACACGTGCGGGTGGAACACTGTTGGCGTGTACATAGGACGCGCTTGCAATGTTTTGAAAAATAAAAAATAAAAAATTGATCAATTATCCATATACCCCTAGAATCAACGATATTTACAAAAAACTGGTGTTGAAACCATACCCCTGGCTCCAAATGTCAATTTTTTTCGTTTAAAGGGGCTAGTTTCGTTATTTTACAACGAAAAATTCAGAAAATTATTTATGTCTCTTGAAAAATTCAAAAATATCCCTAGTCCCAGGGGTTAAAATTTTTTGACTCTAAGATAAAATGATAATTTTACCTTTCAAATCCATGATAATTTATATCTGCACAGTAAAAATTAGACACGTTTTATATATATCTACGTTATCGAAGTTGTAATGTAGGTCTGCGTTTTCATTTGTGAAGTTGAGATTTCAAGACTAGTTATAATATGTAGAAGAAGTAATTGAATCCAATAAACGATGCATTTTTAAGCTGGCCGAAAAATGGTGATATCATCAAATAATGACAAAATAAAGAGTGTGTGTGTATGGGGTTCCTGCCTCCTTAAGAATGTTGATTTTGTCGTCTTTTGGGATGGAGAGACAATCTTGCTCAGGGCATATGCTTGCTTTCTAAATAAAAAAACGAAAAAAGAAAAAGAAGAGACGAGTGGGGAGATCCCAGCCAGCCAGCCACATGCTGCTGCTTCCTGGGGACCAGAAACCCCCTTGATTAGAGCTACCCATGAAGGAAGGCTGTTTCTCTCAAAATCTTACTTGCCACCAAAACCCCATAAAGGGAGGAAGATAAAAGTTCATTTCATTTGCATGCTGGATCACAGTCACTCCACTACCTCGAGTGCTGCTGCAACTACTCTCCTTTCGCTCCAGTCAAGCACCCCATACTTGGATTTACGAAGTATTTCTAGGGAAACTCATTTGATATAGAATGTTTCCACAAGGGATCCTTTTTTTTTCTCTTCTTCTTATGGGGCAATGTACTTGTATGCCGCTCTGAAAATTGATTTCATACCTGCTGCCCTCAATCATCCTGCTATTAGCTGTGGGGATCGAGGAGGGTTCGCGCTAATCACAAATTAGATTGAAAACTGCCTGCCTGGTATTCACAAATTAGGTGATCTTTTTATTTATTTTTAATTTTGGCATATCTGTCTTGTCTTGAGTAGAAGGAAATTGTCACTGCTAGTATCGCCTTCTTGGCCTGCAGGAAAGTCGCGTGTCGGTAATGGAGCTCATCGATGCCCTACAAATTATATAAACTTGAACATGAAGTAACCCAAAAGCCCAGCAGCTTCTACGGGGGTTCGCAAATCTTAACTGGTGACCCATTAACCAGATGGTGTTTAGATTAAGAGCAGGGTGCTCATGAAATAAAAAAAACAGTTCAATTAATCATTAAACTATGTCCACAATGCATGCATTGGTAAGTGGATGAATGCTGTGATAATTTCCAATAACATGGTCGGGCACCCGATATTTGATTTCTATTTCCCATGCAAACAATCAAAATCCCTCGAGCAACAAGATGGCGCGATGTAAAATTCAAACAATCACTAGCACTGAACAGTTTTTTGAAATTATAATGAATAGAATTAGAGCCAACTAGAGTAGACGACACAGGAAGCTTAAAATACAATCATATTTTAAAACTGTCTACTGATTTTGATAATAAATATACATTACATACACATGAGAGAGAGAACAAGAGAGAGAGCGGGGCCTAATTGTTAAACATGTACTGTGCTAGGCTGATTGAAACTCAATTTCCATGGCGTACACCTGCGTGGAAACCATGGATTAGGATAAAATAGCCATGGCCATGGTGGGTTAGTGTATTAAGCAGGAGGGAAAGAGCATAGGCAATAATGGCATTTATTGCTATGTATTACTTGTACGACTACTCCTCACATGCCCTATGGCAACTAGTAGTGTATTTGGTTAATTGCACACTCTCACGAATGGAGGATATACGGATAGGTTTACCATGAGCCTTGATTTGATTGGAGTATCTGATTGGGGCTGGACAGACGTTGAAAGATGATAGGCGCACCGAATTGGGGGTAAAGTAGCATCAGGACGGTTGGTGCATGTTGATAGGTAGTGGCCAATCTGAAAGAGAATCGCTGCAGTATTATAGCAAGTGTTAATTTGGCTTGCAAGATGGCTAGATTTTGGCCAATGCAGGTCCGGGCTCCCAGCCCGAACGGAATGAACGCCACATGATGCTTTGCAGCTCGGGCCACGCCATTAGAGAAGCGACGAGGATTGAACTCATTTGCATCGTGGCCCCAGATGGATTGATCATGATGAAGGGCCAATATCGGTATCAGAAGCTCGGTCCCACGTGGGATTTTGTAGCCTCCCAGCTCTACATCAGCTTTCGACCGTCGGATTGTTGCGATCGTTGGGGGGTACAACCGTAATGATTCATTTAGAATCATGCTCAGCTGCACACCACAGCATAATTCAGTGTTACTTTTTTTATTATTATTTATTCTTCTTATCAGTTCAGAAATCTGATCAGCACTGTATAAAACCGGAAAAAAAGCAGTAAAGCAAAAGTTTTTTTTTTTTTTTATTGGTTTGTAGGAACAGGGAAGGAAGCACTGTGAAAACAGGCAGCGGGGCTTTACCGTCTTAAGCTTGACAACATCATCTTTGGTGGGTATGTCACGTGATCCACAGACCCTCAAGACCTCCTCACGTGCTTGAACCTGCCACTGTGGGTGCATTGCGAGCAGGACTGTTGTCCACGTCAGCAGGTTGGATGTGGTCTGTTTGCCCGCAAAGAAAAAGCTCTTGCACTCTTCAACAATGTCGTGTACGGTTACATGAACAGTAGATGAATTTGAGGCCTGGATCATTAGTCCTAACAAATCCTTAGGACCATCATGACGTGTTTTGTTAATAATGCCTGAATTCTGTCTTCTCCTTTCAATAAGCTTCAGTAACGATTTCTTGATTTCCTTGTCCAATCTCCACGAATTCACGTTCCTTTTTGTGGGGAAGAACCTGAAAAACAGGTTTTAATTATTTATTTCCGGCGAATGTTGATGAAAAAAGCTGAAATTATTCACATATGTATATCACCGATAGCCAGGGATCAGAACTCTTTGGAATGCCACTGCAGCAAGGACCATTTGCTGTGCTTGTAATCGAAAAATGGCCTTTCCATCTTCGTAGCTGCTACCAAATGCTGTTCTCGTAATGACTTCTTCTGTTAGGGTTTGGAACCACTCAGAAACTTCAATCTCTATCTCGTCCGAATTTGACATTGTCGAGTACCATTGCTCCAACATATCCATGACGCTATTTGCCACCTCAGGAAACAGCAACTATATATATATATTGAAAACGAAATATAACTTTGCTAGCTTCTTATTCCCCCCAGAGCCAATTAATACAAAACCTTGTACTAATTTTAGATTAGTTTTGAGCTTACTTTGAGATTCTCCATGTGGAATGTGGGTGTTATAATTTTCCTGTGGTGAGCCCATTTCTCTCCTTTGAGGCTTAGCAGTCCGTCACCTTCAAGCTGTTTAACAAGAGGGTGAGCCTCAATCTTCTCATAAAATTCAGACTTGGAAGTAAAGATTTCTTGAATGAGGTCTGGATCAGATAAGGTGAGTCGAACCGTGGGTCCGAACCACACCAGAAACGTTGTCCCTGCGATCAACACCAGAAGATTGAGTTCAACATGCGTTATCATGTAAGTACGTTGCGAGAATGTCAATCCAGAGAAGTTAATATTTGGACCTAAAATATCAAGAGGATCAGTCAGCTAGTAAAACAGAAGGAGTGCTATATATTTAAGAGAAGAGAGAAGATGGTGGTGTTTGCACCAACCAAGCAGGAACTTCAACACATCCTCGAGTAGCGCGCAACTCTCAAAACATGCAAAAAAGATCAGGAATGAGGAGGAAACATGGTAACCATTAATTCAGAGAGCTTGGATACTGTATACATACCCTGCAAGAAAGAGAGCAAATACAAAAGAAACGAAGCAAGAAGACAAGTACTGAAGCCAATTAATCTGCCTCCCAGAACCTACAGCTTCATTGCACTGAACAGGCAACACGCTCCCAATAAAACAAAAGAAGAATCGCAAATGATGGTTCCAAAACAAAGAGTGCTATTTTTAAAAAGCAGCCAGCAAGATTAATCTTTTGGAGAAAAATATATGTGCACAAAACATCATAATAAAAAACATATTTTTAGTAATAATAATAAAAAATGATGATCTGGTTTGGAACTCTGGAATAAAGAGAGGGGGGAACAGAAAACAAGAAGTGCCACAGTCCAAAACTCGGAGCTCCAACATCAAGCATCCAAAAGGGCTGAAAAGTTGTTAAAAGAAGTATCTTAATTCAGAAAACAAAAAACAAAAGAGAGTTTTTTTTTTCTCTGCAAAGGATGGATCACAAGCCAAACTAATCAAAAAATACATCATAACAGAAGCACCCATCACCCACAGCTTTATTGATATTTTCAGGACAAGCATATACTTGTGAAGATGTGTTTTGACAAAGAAGCTTCAAAACCACATTTGTCACTATACAAGTCATTCCAAAACAGCTGTGCCTTACTGATCACCAAGCACTATAGGTAAGAACTGATCAAGTACACAAAAGAAACAAATTATATATGTAGTCATTGTAAAATGTTGAAGGGATGATACTGTACCGTAGATTTTCTTCCAGTGATGGTAAAAAGAGAGAACTCTAGGAAGAATGTTGTGAGAGAAAGGCATAGGTTGAGAAGAGGCCTTTAACATCATTTCCACAAGCTCCTTCACATTACCAACGAAGATACGATAAGGGGGTCCTCTGATTCCTTGCTTGGCAAAATGGTGTTCAATTCTTCGGGGTTTCCACCAAAGTAACACCACAATCTTTAGCACCAAAACGAATGCCAGGAAAGAGATGGCAATCAGCTTAATAAGCCAGTAAGAATACAACAGCAGCTCCATCATGTTAAAACACAAAGACAGGGGGGGCGCTTTCTTTCTTCTCCAATTCTTAAGAGTGGAGCAGCCTTTTCTGTCTTCGCTTCTTATCCTCTCCCCTCCCCCCTCCTCTCTCTCTCTGCGTGGTTTTTATTGTTTTCCTTCTTCGCTTATGCTGGTTTGTATTTTACTTGTTAGCTTGTGTGCGCTGGCATTTCAATACTATTTCTTTAATTAGTTTTATTTACCGAGAGGGAGAGAGACAGGCTCATAAGCGAGGCCAACGGCGTAGGGGCCGCCATTGGAACTCTAAGGGTCAACGAGCATTAAGGTTTTTTGAAAATTTTGATAGCATAATGCTTTATTTTTTAGGCTATGATCATAGCTTAGCGAGGAGATTTATTATACTTTCCATATTTTAGCGTAAGATTTAAATTCCAGTGGTGAATGAGGAAGCGTAATTAAGGACACTTTCAATACGAGGATGATGTTCAATTCTCACGGTACTAACCAGATCTCCATGTGCTGGCATTAACATTTTGTCTCTTGAATTACTCAACTCCGATCCATTAATATTAAAATCCACCAACATTCTCCTACTTATTTTAGTATTAAAACTAGTTAATAGAGCTTGGTCTGGTATAATAATAGAAATTGACGGGGACTTACTGAAAGAAAAATAAATAAATCAGTGTAACTACATGTAGTTACTGAATTTCACGGTTAGTAATCTATAAATAATCGATACTGAAAATTCCGTTTTAACTTTAATTAGTTGTATGCTTGGTTTTTATTTTTTAAATTCAATTATACTATTACACAATGCACTAAAATATTTAAGATTTTCACTATAGTAATCCATAATAAATAAATAAGTAAACCATTTTTACCTTATTTGCACAAGTGCCTTTTCTTTTCTTCTTTGCTTTTTTCCTCAATCAGTAATTTTTTTTCTATTCTTTAATTTTATACATTACACTAAATCATGTGGGGTTCTCATTGTAGCAATTCACATTGAAAACCTGACAAGTTTTTTGTTATTTTTCTTTGATTTTTTGCAATCCATGTTTTTATTCATTTTATCATATAAATTTTTTTTTCATTGGATTATTTCACTCCCACTACACAGATCTCAGGTTTGGGAAGTTAACTTGGTTGGCTCATATTATTTTTCTTAATTAGTTTTTTTTTTCAAGTTAGTCTTTAATATTGAGTTAATTTAAAATTAAGCTTTATGATTTGTTTTGGTTGATTTTTATTAGGTTATTTAGGCCTTATGCCTTAGACAAAGTACTTAATGGGTCAACCTCAATTAGCTCAAGTTTTTTTTGTGTATTTTTTAATTTTTTTTTAATTTTATCATTCAATATTGAGTTGGTTAAAAAATGAGTTTTAAAATTTATTTTGATTTGTTTTTTATAAAATTATCTTAATATCATGATCTAAGGCATGAGTTTTAGCATTTGAACCTTAATGAAATCTTGTTGTTTTATTTTATTTTATTTTATTTCTAAGATGTTATCTTGGTTCCATGATTCGGGTCACAAGTTTTTCAGCTTTGAGTTTTTTCTGTATTAGGTTGTCTTCATCTTATGACATGGGTTGCAAGTTTAGTGGGTTAATCTAGTTAACTCAATTTCTTCAATGAACTTGTGTTTTTTCCATTTCCATCATATGATGTTATGTTTCATTAGGAATTAACTTTCATGATTTGTTTTGGTTAGCTTCTTATTAGGTTATATCAACCTTATCACCCAGGACTACTACATAATGGCTTAACATGAGTTGATTTGTCTTGTTTTTTTGTGTTATATATTTAATTATTTTTTCTTATAAATTATATCATTCAACTTTAAGTCTGACTAGGTTAATTGATGATTAAATTTTGTAATTTATTTTTAGTTTCTATGTATGGTAATCTTAATCTTTTGACAAAATTTGATGATTTTGCAATTTAAATTAAGTTATTTTTTATTTTTGTAGATGAGGTTATCTTTGTCTCATAGGTGAAATAAAAAAAAACTAGCCATTAGATAATATTGATATAAATAAGAAATTGTAAGTTGGAGAGAATGTCTATAGTAAGGAATTAACCATTATAGATAATCTTCCTAAATAAAGAAATAGTTACAATAGATAGTTCATACAAATAAGAAATTAGTTCTTGTAGAGAAATCTCTACTACATATGAAATAACCTTTTAGAAAAATCTAGTAATTTAATGTAATAAATCTTTGATAAGTGTTTGGTTAGTATTGATGATGCAACAAAATAATAAAATATAAGGAAATTGATTTAGGTTGGTTAGAGTTGTCTCAGCTCTACCTATAAAAAAATCCATTATGTTCTTTTCATACTTATGATAGAAAGGTAAGAACATTTTTGGTAACAAGAAAAAATAGATTTTTTACTATAATTTGTTAAAGTGAAGGCCTTGTTATTTTATATACAAGACAGACGTGTTAATGTTTAATGCATGCTTCAACCGGAAACCAATATATACATTGGAAAAGCATTGATAGTCCATATCACATATGCCTTTATCCAAAATTTAACATACATCAAAGTCCCAAATGATCACATTTACTCAAATCATCAATTAATGACCGAAGACAAATATTAATAGCCCCTACTCGAACAATTAAGACGAGGTATGATCATAAATAAAAACATGAACTTCAACCTCATACACATCCTTGTTGGGAAGTCATAAATCATGAGTATCACTAAGAAATAAGAATAAAATGCAATAAATGACTCAAATAGATTGAATCCATTTGTACATAATTCAACACATACATTATATTGTTCCATTAAAAACTAAAGATGTACCCTATTAAACAGCTTTTAGGCTTTATCATAAAAATGGACATCATAACTCAATTTATCGCATCATGTAAATAATATTATATCTTGTGCTCAATAATGTTTAAAGTCATGAATGACTTTTATAGTCTAAGAGTAATTATGAAGTATCTTAGTTTTCTATGAGTGTCCAAGTCATTCCCCTGCTAATTTTGGATTTATATTGAGCATGTTTGCACATGTAAAAGTTTAGACAAGTATCAATTTTATGGTATCCTAAGTCAAATGATTTCATTAGATATTTAGTAATATAGAATATCTTTTTTAGTTTGTTCCTCTCAAGTAAAATACTTCTCATTCATTAAAAGATTATATGGTAGTTCACCTTATTGAGCCTCTGATTTAACTTAATGGTAAACAATTGTGCAATGATTGATAATGTTTCATTATGATATTTCAAAAATTCAAAAAAATTAGTTGCATCTATATTTTGTTCTTTATCTACAATTGAGCACTTACATGCATAACATTGATTAATTCATATTGCATCCATAACCATACTCCTATATAACAACTACTATTATCATTTGTAAGTCCATGCACCTTGCAAAAACTAGAAGTTGACCCAATCATTATTTCTACCATGGTCTCGTAAAGAACATAAGGTTCTCCATGTATAAACTAATATAAATATTTCTCCATTGACATTTTATTATAGAAGATGCATCGTAAAAATATTTTGATCGAGAAACTTTTTATTTTTATGTCTTTTACACAGACATCTAATATCGTCTCTACTAATATTTTTCAGATTAGATAGTGCATAACTAATAAAACTTTCAATCTCATTACAATAATTCATCATCATGCACAATCCTTCGAGTGAAACAAGATAAATCTAAAAACAATCACCCATTACTTAAATGAAACATACCCATACTATTGACGACAACTTGTATTGATTAATCATGTAAACTAAACAAATTATTGGCACCTAATTAATAAGCTATCATTGGTTGAATTCAAAATTATTGAATATATTTTATAATACCCTTTAATAATTATCAATTATCTCAGAAAAAAACTCAAATTTCTCCAAATTTACCTAAAATTTCAATTTAACACTAAAAATGATGAAATATTAAACATACCCATTAATATAACTCATTATTTATTTTATAATAAAATACCTAAAGTATAAAATCAAACACAATGTCATCAAATGACATACAAAAATATTTTTTTAAAATCTCAAATAAATCCTGACAAGCATGTACAATCATATTTTTTTATACTAGATTTATACAGGAAAAGCTATAAAATAAGTAAATACACAATCAAACTACATATACTACATAAAAATATCAAATAATTATCATAAAAAAAATTTTATGACAAAAAAATAGGTAGGTTTTCTTACTTGATATGGAAAATTTTCAAAACAGTTTGAACTAGAAAAGATATATGGATAGATTGAGTGTTAGGGTGGCTAAATTCTTGATGATGATAGCTTGATTTGTGGCAAAATAATGGAAAGTGTTGTTTTCTGCATGAAAAAAATAAAGAAAAAAAATTTGGGATGAGGAGAGAAGGGGTCTGACAAGTTATAACTTAAATATTATCAATAAATTCACCAACAACTATTAGCAACAATTAGTTTTTATCGGTAATTTCATCATTAATATTGAAATGTCATATTTTTAATCAAAAATAAAGATAGAAATACTTGCCCAATTTTTCTTCTCTATTTCTTGATTTCCACCTGTAATTTTCTAAGTAAGGAAACAACAACGTTATGTTCTATTATTAAATGTCACCGTAATTTATTGACAATATTTTTTTCCTTGGTAATTTTATTTGTATTTAACAATTTTCTAATGATGCAAGCACACAAGGACAATCTAATGCCTGATAAGATTTTAAATATTTGATTATATATCTTATTAAAACTACCATTCTTTGTTCTTATATGGTTGATATCTTGAAAGGATATGGTCATTTTATTTTTTTCATAATCGTGAGCAATTTCTTACTAATTATACCTTGCAAGACATTACTTTTTCTAACAATTATGCAAATCATTTCCACAAGAAGCTAGTTCATGTATTGATGGAAAGAATTTTAAGAGAAGATCAGGAAACGAGTTTCACCTCAAAAATGCCTCACCCCATCCATATATGGGGGCTAAAAAGGTAAAAAATCAGCTTTTTCCCCCCTTCTTTCCAAACAAGCTGCTGCTAAGGGCTTGGCTTTGAATGCTGATTGAGATCACTTGAAACAGCAGACACAAAATTGAATGCTTGTCACATGCGAACTTCAAGCTCTGCTCTCAGATCAGATTGGAAGGAGAATATTGTCCGAGGTACGTGAGCTTTCATTTATAAAACACTGCCCCACATGTATATTCATCTATAAAAATTATTTAGTCAGCCAGTTTATAAAACAACCCAATATTATTTTTAGGAAGGAATAATGCAACTGAGGAGTAGCTCTCTCTCTCTCTCTCTCACACAGTTATTTTAGTGCCAGTGAAAGGGATGTATATATGTGCGCGGGCGCAGTGGAGCCTAACTCACTCCCTTGTTCCCGAAAAGATTAGTCTGGCGGAGAGAGATAGCGAGAGGAGGGGCACAAAAGAGGTTGGTATTTTGGAATGTTGCTCTTAAATTTGTGCACATGGGAACAAGGCTGTCTATTTTAGGGTTTCTTTCTGTGCTCGATATAGGGAAATATCCTCTGGTTGACCCAACAACAGGGCGCCCACGCTGAGCTTCCTGCCCTCCTCTTGCCTTAATAAACCCAAGACATGTTGGGGATTGTGCTCCTCACGGGCCCTACAAATTTAAAATAATCTCAAAATGAAATTGCCTGGCAAAAGCGGTAAAATTCACACTAGATTTGCTCTGCTACTTGGAGAGTAATACTCTGGTTTAGTACTTCACTTACTTTGTAGAAACAAAATTATAAGTTAATTAACTGCTCCTCCAAAATCAACTGCTGTTTTTAATCAAATTTCTAATTTATTATCTTAGATGAGCTTTTAGTTTTATTAGAAATGAAGGATAGTACCGTCAAAAACAAATGTGTTTATAAAACTATGAAAGGATAATGCTACAATCAAATATAAATACAACCATTTAAATTAGGTTGTTTTGTAGAGAGAAGATATTATCATCTCTAGTATATTTTATTTAAGGTAAGTTGCTTTATATTTTATGAATGTGGTTTCAAGACTTACATGGGTACCATTTATTCGTGCTAATAAATTTGGTTTTAAAATTTTTATTATCAACTCGTGTGACCAAAACAATATTTTATGTAGATAGCCTAACAATGTTCATCAATCATAAAAAGAAAAATGGGTTTTTGCATAACTCACGCATTGTGGTTTTACAATACTCCAAAATATTAGTAAAAACTGAAAGTCATTCTAAGGATTTTTTGGTCAATTAAAATTGTAAATTATTGAAATATTGGGAAGATCTTCATGGATTTAGTAAACTAGTTAAATCCTATACTACATTCAGATATGTATTTTTTATTTTTCATATGGAAGTACTAAACAATATAATTTTTTTAAGAGACTTGGTCATATTCAAATAATTTTATTTTGTTAATTAATTTTATTTTTATTTTTATCATCTATTTAAAAAAAATATCAAATACATAAAAGAAAAACAAACACACACACTTTTTTTATTTTATTTTTTAGTTACACAATTAAAAATCGAACGTGTTTACATAACAACAAAAATCAAATACATACATTATCATCTAAAATTACAAAATGGACCTTCTAAAATTCATAAAATGATTTTGGAGAAGTTTCAAAAACTTGAAAACAATACAAAAGTATTGGTTGCACGTGATCACACGTGCCACCATGAATGGTGATGGAGTAGCAATAGCATGTGGGTCTCACACACCACCACAACTAGTAGTTTGTGACACTAATGAAAATAGGGGTATGAGCGATGGATTAGTCCGTTACATTTAACAAGCAAATATGTTTATAACAAACATTAGCAACAAAATTTGCATTGGAAACTATCTGATGCAAATTTATCGTTACTCATTTATTTGCAACGGATAATTCATTGCAGATAAATTACCAATAGAAAATCCATTGCAAAAAAAAAATATATATATAGCAACATATATTTCATTGCTAATTCCTATTGCTGAGTAATATTCAGCAATAGAATATCCATTGCTAATTTTTGTTGCTGACTATTACTCAGCAATGAAAATTTCATTACGAAGCTTTGTTATTTAACGGAAATTTCATTATTAACCTTTGTTATTCAATGGAAATTTCATTGTTAATTTTTGTTGTTGCGTTGTAGTCAATAACAAAATTTTCGTTGCTGGTTGCCATTGTTGTTTTAATCAACATTAATTTTCCTAATTTATTAATTTTGTAATTAATTATGAATGGATATTTTGAAACTAGTAGAACATATTGAAATATCATTAATACTTAAAACTAAATATGGTTTAAATAAAAATTTAGTGAATTAAAATTCATAATATAATAAAAAAATTAGTTAAACTTACATGTGTAATTAGATCAACATGTAATAAAAAGATACATATCTTAAAGTGTTTAAGGTGGAAATGACCTAGGATACTGTGGATGAGAGGAAGATGGACCAATATATGGTAGTCGAGGTCGAGGCCGATATGTTGGTGAATACACGAGACCCATAAGTGCCATTGTATGTGATGACATCGATGAGGCCACAGGTGTTGGCATACCTTGACCCATATTTGATGTCTTACCATAGCATCTATGATTATTTATATAAGAAATTCTTTTATAAAATCTATCTCATGTTTCATTTCTAAAATGAGATTAATTTTTTCTTCAATGCCCGATAAGATGAATTGGGATATGATAACTTCACCTAGTAGGTATGTGTTGAAGAACTTGTACTAACTATAGATTTTGGCATAAAAGATGCACTATATACTCTACCCTTTTGTTACCCCTTAAAGCCACACACCAAGTTACTGTATTAATTGAAGAGTTAATTTGATTAGTGTAATACTTTGAATCGAAATGTCTTATTTGGTTGTAATGGGGCTAAGGTTAAGGTGAGATAAAATAGAGTAAAAGAAAACATTCAAACTAAAGAAAGTAGAGCATTTCATCAAAGTATATCAATTTTCAATCTTTAAGCACCAATACTTAGCTTTTTTTTTAATTTCAAGCTCTTTTCTATTTCTTTTTCTTTTTTTCTCTCTCTTTTCTTAGTCTCTTTTTTTCTTCTTGTTTTTCACCTTTGATAACTTTTCCATCTTTTCATCAAGCATCAATTCTTCTTTCTTTTCACATAATTTCCAACCATAATTTCGTAGGATATCACAAATATATGCTTTACTAATCTTTGGCCAGGGGAAAAGAGGAAAGCATATGCTTATAAATGGATAAACCAAAGAAAAGATAAACAAGCTCAAAAGGGGCTTGCGAAGGATAATATGTTTTAGGTTGGTTTTTTGGCTCAATAGATTAAAATTCCTAATGGCTTTATCATCTCAAAGCATCTATGTAATGTGAATGTAATCTCAATAAGATATGAAGTAAGTTCTATAGATGTATATCATTAAAAGAAAGGACAATCAAGGAATATAATGTTGAAGGCTAAAAAGCTTGCATTGATATAACAATATAAAATCAACATGACATATCTTCAAAGTCAATTCCTAAACTAATTAAACATTAAAACTTATATGCACACTCATTCGTTCGATTTATATATTAATCTTTGTCACTTGATTCTCATACATGATACTCATATTCTCATAAATCAATAGGAGTTCAAAAACATCAGTTATAGATTTTTATTTTTTTGGGAAGAATAAAGAAAACAAAAATAAAGAAAACTATTATTTTCCCAATACCTTCATACTTAATACACAACATTGTCCTCAATGTTGAGAATAAAAGAAAAGGAATATAGGAGAATGACAAAAAAAGAAAGAAATAAAATGTGAAAATAAAAGATAAGGGAAAAAGAAAGCTAATCTAATTTTTTTTTTTGTTGGGTTGCCTCCCAGTAAGCGCTTTTGTTTTTTTATTGGCTCAACATGTGACATGACTTGTTCTTCATAGATTAGTATAGCTAACTCCACAGAAGCTATGAGTTTTGCCGTTAACTTTTCATAAAAAGGTTTCAATCGATGCCCATTAATCTTGAGTACATTATTTATTTCTAAACTTGTAATTTCAATTGCATCACAAGGAAAAATATTAGAAACAACAAAGGGTCGAATCCAATGAGAACACAACTTTCAAGGAAAAAGTTTCAAACACAAATCATAGAGAAGGACTTTATCCTCAACATGAAACTCTTTTCCTATAATCATTTGGTCATGAAAACTCTTAGTCTTGTCTTTGTAAATCCTTGTATTCTCATAAGTATCATTTTGAATCACTTCCAAGTCTTGCAATTGTAACTTTCTTGCAATCTCAACAACATCATAATTCATGTTACATTTTTAATGGCCTAAAAAGCTTTATGTAATGTTCCATTATAGATGGCATGCTATCTCGTAAATCATCCTAAAAGGTGACATTTCTATTGGTGATTTGTAACTAGTTCGATAAGCCCAAAATGCATCACTAAGTTATAGACTCCAATCTCGTTGGTTGGGTTACACTATCTTCTCGAAAATGGACTTGATTTCTTGATTTGAAATTTTAGATTGGCCATTTGTTTGAGGATGGTATGTTGTAGAAGTTTGATGAGTCACATGATATTTGCATAACAATATTTGCATTGAACGATTGCAAAAGTGAGTGCCACGATCATTAATCTTTAGGGATTCCAAACCTGTCAAATATATGAGTCCTAACAAAATCTATAACAACTTTAGCATCATTAGCTCGTGTGTCTTTTGCCTTAATCCATTTGGACACGTTATCAATGACAATAAGGATATAAAGATTGCCAAAAGAAAAAGGAAATAGACCCATAAAATCAATACCCACACATAAAAAATTTCCCTTACAGGAATATTCATTAAAGGCATATGATTCTTATAAGTGATATTACCTTCTTTTCTTTTACATTTTTCACATGATTTGCAAAAATATAAGGCCAATAAAAACCACTTTCAAGTGCTTCAGGAGCAGTTCTTTTTGGTCCAAAATTTCCACCACAAGAAAGAGAATGACAAAAATTGAGAATGGAATGAAATTCATCTTGTGGTACACATCCCCTAACTACTTGATCCACACAAAATTTCCATAGATGAGGACTATCCTAGAAATAAAATTTAGCATCAGCTCATAACTTGTCTTTTTAGGATGTAAACAAACTTGGAGGGGATTTTTTAGTGACTAAATAGTTCACTAAGTCAGCACACCATGATCTTGTAGAGGAATGTAACACATACAACTACTCATCTGGGAATGTCTCTCTTATTATTTCAATTTGTATATCCTTGGTCTTTAGTCAGCTCAAGTGATCAGTCACATGGTTTTTAGCACATTTTTTTGTCTTTGATTTTAAGATCAAATTCTTGTAAAAGCAACATCGACCTAATCATTCTTGGCCTGCACTTCTTTTTCTTCAAAAGATACCTCAAAGCTGTATGGTTAGTGAAAACAATTACTTTTGTACCAAGTAAATATGACTTGAATTTTTCTAAAGCAAACACTACTCCCAAAAGTTCTTTTTAGCTGTATGGTAATTTTATTGTGCTCCATCAAATATGCGAGAGGCATAAGCTATAACATGCAAATTCTTACAAATTATTTGCCAAACGATAACCCCTAGCACATAGTCACTCACATCACACATTATCTTAAAAGGCTTATCCCAGTTTGGTGGTTGGATGATAGGGGAAGATGCTACATGCCTTTTAGCTTATCATGGCCATCTTTATATGTTTGATCAAACAAAAAATCCACTTTCTTTGCTAATAGTTTGTATAGGGGTGCTGTAATCTTCGAGAAATCCTTGATAAAGTGTCGATAAAAACTAGCATGGACAAGAAAAGAACGAACTTCCCTCATACATAAAGGGTAAGGTAATGATGAAATAATATTTATTTTAGCTTTATCAACCTCCAATCTATGTGAAGACACAACATGCCCAAGAACTATTCCTTGATCTACCATAAAATAACACTATGCATAGTTCAAGACAAAGTTAATTTCAATGCACCTTTTCAAGATCAAAGATAATTTTTCTAGACATTTATCAAAAGAATTACCATATACTATGGAATCATCCATGAAAATCTCAATTAGTCTATCAACATAGTTAGATAAAATACTCATCATGCATCTTTGAAAAGTTATAGGTGTATTATAAAGACCAAAGGGCATTATTCTATATGCATATATACCAAATAGACATGTAAATGTAGTCTTTTCTTGATCCTTAAGATTAATAACAATCTAATTGTATCCATTATATCTATCAAGAAAGTAATAAAAAGACTTACCTGCGAGGTGTTCAAGTATTTGGTCCATGAATTGTAATGGGAAATGATCTTTACATGTAGAATAATTAAGCTTTCTATAATCAACACACATTCTCCATCCACTTGAAATGCAAGTATGAATGAATGCATCATTTTTGTTGTTCACCAACATGATTCCAGTCTTTTTGGCACCATATGGATTAGTGCCACCTATTTACTATCTATGATGGGGTAAATGGCTCTTACATGTAATAGTTTTAAAATTTCAGCTTTCAAGACCTCTATCATAGATGAACTTAACCTCCTTTGTATTTCCCTTCCTGGTTTTGTATTATCCTTCAATAATATATGATGCGAACCCTAGCGGAATTTAATGATATTCACGACCCCAAGATCAATCTAACCCAATTTTATTGAGAATTGAATGAGCTTATCACAATGGAAGACTTGCTTCAAGGCAACAAGACTATAAACCAACTCAATCACAACGCTTACACAAGGAGATGAGCAAAGGAAGTATAAATTCACAACAAAGAATGGTCAATTCTTTGAAGAGTTGAAAGTTCAATAAAGAACTACGATGAAGCAACCCAAGACGGCTACAATGCTGGAAAATATTGTTCAAAAAAAAGTCCCTAACATTATTCCTAAAGAGTATTTATACTCTAAGCCAAAACCCTAGTTTCCCTAATGGGTCTCACATAACCTAAATTAAATAATAATCAACCCAAGCTAAAACTAGCCCAAACTAATTAAAATAAACAACCAAACAAGTCTAAAAACCCAAACAAATCATCTTCTCTCAAAATAATTAAAATTTGATAGCCCAACTAATTAAATAAGACAAGTTCGTTATTTCTGTATTTTGTCGGGCAGCAGCAAAACCCAACTTAAAATAGATGGTTCTCTCTCATATTAAAAAACTAGAAGGCGTTCCATATACCGTTGAAAAGGTCTGGAAGTCTAGTTTCTAGAAAAACTAGAGTCACAGCAAAATTCGATCTTTAGCTCTAGTTATGATTAAAAGAGTAACCAAAGGTCAAACTATCCGAATCTAGTCTTCTTCTCCCAATCCTTGTGTAATGGTCTTGGTTCCACCAACAAGCCCTTCTTGAACATGAATGAGATTAATCAAGGCTTGCTATTTATTATTACAAATCCTCTTGAAGTCCACATTAGCCCATGTATCTTGAAGAAGTCCATTGAAAGCTTCTTTGAACTTCTTAGCCCTAAGCCTGGTAACTAGACCAACTGGAACCTCCAATGGATCCTTTGATGGTTGGATCACATCAATATATGATGCATACACATTGAGGGACTAATGCCCTTGATGTTGGCTAAAGTCCATCCAATAGCTGTCTTGTGATCATACAACAACTTCATAAGTTTTTCCTCTTGAACATTTGTCAAACCTTTTTTCTATGATAGCAAGAATTGTATTGTTGTCGCCAATGAATACATACTTTAAATTATTCTCCAAAGGTTTCAATTCTAACTTGAGGGCTTGTAAAATAGATGATAAAAGCTTTTTATATGAAAATATTAAATCATCAAAGACATTACCATGAAGAACTAAAGATTGTTGTAAGGATATTTTATTGTATCATGAAAATTAAATTCAATATTTTCATCTCCTAACTCCATAGATAAAGTATCCTTACCACAATCAAATTTTATATTGGAAGTCTTCAAAAATAGTCTCCCAAATAATATAGGAGTGCTAGATTATGAATCATAAGAATCATGTTCTATATCAAGAATATAACAGTCACATAAAATTACCAAACTATCAATCTTGACTATGACATCTTCTACCATACCACGTAGGTAAATAAAACTATGATCCACAAGTTGTATTACAATTTCGGTTTTATTCAAAGGCTCCAAACTAAGAGAATTATAAACTTGTTTAGGCATAACACTAATGGTTGAACCTAAATCGCTTAAAGCCCTTTTAAAACTAGCATTACCATTAACACATAGAATAATAAATGCACCTAGGTCGTTCTGCTTCAAAAGCATATTCTTTTAAAAAATAGTAGATATAACTTCACCCATACTTACTATTTCATGACCTTTCAGTTTGAAAGCTCTTTTGGTAATGCACAACTCCTTTAAAAATTTAGCACACTTAGGATTTTGCTTGATAGCACTAATCAAAGGAATGTTGAGTTCCATTTTCTTAAAACCTCTAAAATCTCATTTTCTTTTTCTTTTGTCTTAGACCTAGAAGAACTCATAAGAAATGGTGGAATTGTTTTAAAAATGGATTTCATTGAGTGAGGAGTTACCTTTGGAGTGGTTGTCGTTGTCTTAGTTTGTCAATTCTTGCTAGTCAATTCAGTTTCTATCTCTTCTTCTTCCTCCATCTCAATTTGTTTTGACTTGTTTTCTCTAAGTTCTTTTCTACTTTTGAGTTGGCCATTATTTTTTAGATTAATTGGCGTGCAAACTCAGGTGTCTTATTTATCAATGTCTCTCCACTTGCAACTCAATGATATTATAGTTAGTACGCATCGATTCTTCATATAAATATTGAATAAGTAGTTGATAAGATATTTGATAATAAGGATATTGAATGCACAATAGCTCAAATATTTCCAAATACTTAACGAGTGTCTCTCTATGAGATTGCTAAATCTCATATATTTCTTTTCTTATGTTTGCAACTCGAGATGCTAGGAAATAATTTTCAAATGAATGTTATCTTCATTCCATTCCAAGTGCCAATGGAACTTGGGAGAATATAAGAAAGTGATGCCTTTGTTGCCACTTTTAAAGAGAAAGGGAAAGCTTTCAATTTAACTTTTTTTTCAAAAACTCCATTTGGTTTCATGCCAACACAAACCATGTGGAACTCTTTGAGATGAGTATAAGGATTGTAAACACCCAAGAGAAAATATATATACATACATATATATACATCCATACATATATATATATATATATATATATATATATTAAAGGTTGAATTAGTTTTCGCTGCCGATTTCGTGACGCAGCAGAAAATCATAAAGGAATACGACCAACGACAATATTCCATAATTAATTTTCAATAAGATGAAATCACAAAGATTTAGAGAATTTTATTCAACAATTAAAGAAAATTGGACCAAAGGCTTTACAATGGTGTGTAATATAAAACCCTAACCTAATTCATGATGGTTAGGAAACGATACTGAATCATAAATTTATCATAAATGACAGCTTTGAGATAAGCCCAAAATATAATAGGTATACAAGCCCTAAGTAAGTATAAAGTGACGAAAGTCAATTCAGACAAATAAATCAATAGTTATGGTTAGAACGAGATTTTTCTAAAACGGCAAAAATGACAATTTCGGGGCCGAAATGAAGGAATTTGCCCAAAAATCGGCGGAACTCAGGAGCTATGCCCTGACTTCTTCCGCAAACAGTGATTCCCATCGACTGGGTAACTTTCGCAAAATTCCGACTTTGACCAGTAATCAGCAGCGATGCAGTTTTCGCTGCCGATTTCTTGATCGGAAGCGACGCAGCCTTCGTTGCCAATTATTTAAGGAGCTGGGAGGGTGAGGTTTGATAAAAACGGTTTAGGATAGAACAAAACAAGGATAAGAATACATCTACACTAACCCCAAACAACCCATCACATTTTAGGAGATGTATAAATACAAGGAGGAGAGAGAATGGAGGGCTGATTCCCTTCTCAACAGCAAGCAAACCATTCTCCCTTCCTCTGTAAATTCAAAATCAACCAGAGAGAGTGTGCCCTGTGAGTGTGTGAAGAAAAAGAATTAAGATTGAGAGAAGATTGGATAGGAAGAAGAGAGTGGGAAGAACAAAATGTGAGAGAGAAGAAGAAGAAGAAAAACATGAAGGGGAAGAAGGAAGAAGAGAAAGAAAAGAAAACCTAGCAGGAAAAGAGAAAGAAAAGTGTCAAACCCTCCTCAAAATTTGTTAAATCCAAAAGGTATGGGTCATAAAAACCCTTTCCTCTTCTCCTTAAGACCTAAGAAGAAAACCCTAAGGAAATTATGTGTGTGTTGGCTGGAAATTCGTGTGTGTTTTGGCTGGAAATTGTTGAAGGATTGCGTGCCGAAATAGATGATTTCAGTTTGTGTTTCTGCTGGAAATTTGTGTGTGTTGTGTTGGAAATCCATGTGTGTTTATATGCTGGAAATTATGTGTGTGTTGGCTGGAAATTCATGTGTGTTTTGGCTGGAAATTGTTGAAGGATTGTGTGCCGAAATAGATGGTTTTAGTTTGTGTTTCTACTGGAAATTTGTGTGTGTTGTGCTGGAAATTCATGTGTGTTTATATGCTGGAAATTATGTGTGTGTTGGCTGGAAATTCGTGTGTGTTTTGGCTGGAAATTATTGAAGGATTGTGTGCTGAAATAGATGATTTCAGTTTGTGTTTCTACTGGAAATTTGTGTGTGTTGTGCTGGAAATCCATGTGTGTTTATATGCTGGAAATTATGTGTGTGCTGGCTGGAAATCCGTGTGTGTTTATATGCTGGAAATTATGTGTGTGTTGGCTGAAAATTCGTGTCTTTTGGTTGGAAATTGTTGAAGGATTGTGTGTCGAAATGGTGATGTCTGCAACACGAATCAGATTTCACGAATCAGGTTCGCGAAACAGGTTTCGCGAATCAGGTTTGTGAACCAGTTTTCATGAACCAGTTAACGTGAAGCAGTTTTCGCGAACCAGTTTTCGCAAATCAGCTTTCTCAAACAAGTTTTCGCTGTCGAAGAGGCAGCCTGCAGTGAACCCGTTTTCGCGAACCAGTTTTCGCAAATCAGCTTTCTCAAACAAGTTTTCGTTGTCGAAGAGACAGCCTGCAGTGAACCCGTTTTGCTGCCTATTCTTACAATAAGCCTCCTATACAGAAAGGAATAAAATGTTAGTAACAATTTCGGGGTATGAAGGTGTAAAATGAGGAACACTTGAATATGAACATATGAACTCTTAAATTGAGTGTGGTGACGAGTATGGTTAAAAAAAAATACTAGCGTACTGATTTATGACCATTGATGTCGCAGGTGGTGTGGTTGGGATTGGATCATCGTCAAAACAAGCTCAGACCATAGGTGGAGTAGGTAGGTGACTTTTACATTTCCTTTTCATTCGTTGCATATTGTCCTATTGCATTAGAGTATATATTAAATGAACAAATATTGAATGTCGATAAAAATATTGATTAGCTTCGGCTAATGGCATCCGAAGGGATGGCCGGGACAAGATATTGATTAGCTTCGGCTAATGGCATCCGAAGGGATGGCCGGGATAAAATATTGATTAGCTTTGGAGAATAGCATCTGAAAGGATAGCCGAGTCAAAGATTATGGTTGTTAGAAAAAGAAAGTGGTACAACTATAATCATTATAAGCTTTAAGTGTTAGACTGTGTGATCATCAATAATTTTATTATCTCTAGGTAATTACTTTCTCTTAAATATTTATACTACTGCAGGAATGCCACATCCACGAGATGTCTAGGGAACCGATGCACGGGAACCTACTTTTGCAAAGGAATCATGTAGATGAAAACTAAATCACAATGTAATTTGTATGAATTAATGTAAAAAAATGCTTAACTATATCAAATTCTTCTGTGTAAATTTTGTAATGGCTAGTAGTAGGATAGGAATGTAAACCACACCTATGTTGTATATTTTAAATATGAAATTTTAAATCATGCAACCATATTACTATGCGTTTATGTATGATCCACTTTTAAATGAAATGTTCCTTGTATGAATGATATTAAATGATATGGGGTGAACTGGTACGTCGATTATCATCACCATGCGCATAGAGTGTGTGTGTGTGTGTGTGTGTGTGTGTGTGTGTGTGTGTGTGTATCACGGGTTATTATAGTTGGTATCAGAGCCCCTGGACTTTATCCTGTGGATGAAAGTTAATTGTGTTGCTGTGGTAAATTTCAGGATGGTACGCACCCGTCAAGGGACACGAACTGAATCGCCTTCTTTTGAAAGGAGGGGCGGGAACCAAGGTACCTAGGGTTGGCAAGACGAAGACCCCTTGGATGATACGTCATCACATGCTCCGATGATACTACCCGAAATATTACAAGGGGAAACGGGGGTAGCAGGGGAAGGCGGAAGGCCCAACCAGACGGAGATAGTACCTCCAGTTGCTGCAGATCAACAAGAAAGATCTGAAGCGCAACCATCAGCTATTCCAACAGGTGTGCCCCCACAACATGTAGACGCCGAACTCCTTGTACAAATAGTTAAAGCAGTAATGGAGGGTATGGCAGGTTCGGCGACACGAACAACTCCCACCACACAGATACCACCAGTGGCCCCTACGACTAGCATGACCATGGATAACGTGGTGCCGCTGGTGCGACTGGTAAAGAGTATGAGGGAAATGGGCTGTGAACCGTATATGGGGGAACATGATGCAGAGACAGCTGGGAGATGGATTAGGAAGGTAGAAAAGACCATGATTCAAATTCATATACCAGAGGGTTTAAGGGTAGATTGTGCAACCCAGTTACTGTTAGATAGAGCCATGACATGGTGGGAAATAGTTCAGTTGAGGCGAACAACAGAGACACTAACTTAGAGTGATATCAAGATGGAATTTGAGAATCATTTTTACTCCAAATACCATCGCAAGGTGAAGGAACAAGAGTTCTTGGCATTAAGGCAGGGTGATATGTCGATATTGGAGTATGAAAGGAGGTTCCATGATCTTTCATTGTTCGCCCCACACTATGTGCCAACAGAGGAACATATGATTAAGAAGTTGAGAGATGGTTTGCGACAGGAGTTGAGGCAAGGATTAATCGCCTTATGGTTTAAATATGTGAGAGAATTGATTGAGGCTGCTCAAGCTCTAGAGGCTTGCATTGGAGAGAATCAAGGGGGACATCAAGATATAGGCAAAAAGAGAGATGAGGATTTTTTTAGCGGCAGACCACCACTCCCGAAGAAAGGAAAAAGTGGAGTGTTTGAGTAGTACAAGAAGAAGGGGAATCTGATGTTTCCGGCCCATCAACAGTCAAGTGGAAGAGTGATGATTGGACAGACGCACTCAAGGAAAAACTCTTCAACGGGGACCGGTGAACGCAAGGGTGTTGATTACCCTTTTTTTACAAAGTGTGGACAAAAGCACCCTGGAGACTGCTCAATTTCCCCTGGATGATGTTTTGTGTGTAGAGGGGGGGGCATTGGTGGAGGAATTGCTAATTTTTGAACCAAGGGTGTCATTACTGTGGTGTAAAAGGGCATTTCAAGAGGGATTGCCTTAAAAGGAACACCGGACAAGTACAAAGCTATAGACAGCCCAGTCAGAGCCCCCAACAGTCAGTCACCGTTAATAGGCCAGTGAGATCTTCTCAATCAGGAGCAAATTCCAATAGAGGGAGACCGAGAGCACAAAATGATCAGACCCCGGGAAGGGTCTTTCATCTGACACAAGAACAGGTCAGGGCTGCATCAGATGTGGTGGCAGGTACACTATTATTAAATGATTTCAATGTACATGTGTTGTTTGATCCGGGTGTCACCCATTCATTCATTGATAAGAGAGTTGTCACTAAACTAAAAAAAGGGGTAGAAATTATAGAGAAGGGATTCTTAATTGGAACTCCAATGGGAAACATGGTTGAAACAGATATAGTGTATGCAAATGTGGGGGTTAGTCTATCAGGATTTAAGACAGAAGTGGACTTGATTCCCTTAAAACTGCATGATTTTGACATAATCCTATGCATGAATTGGTTGAACAAATACAAGGCCCTAATAGATTGCTATGCAAAAACTGTTACTTTCCAAACCCCTAAGGGTGAGAAAATGACGTTTGAAGGAGAGAGAATGCTTAAACCAGTTGCCTTTATATCAGTGGTGACAGCCCAAAAACTTTTAAGAAAGGGATGTATGGGATACCTCGCATACATCTTAAACTCCGATAGTGATGACCCAAGACTGAAAGATATCCCTGTGGTGAGGGAATTCCCATATGTGTTTCCAGAAGAACTACCAGGACTACCCCCAGAACGGGAGGTAGAGGTGTCCATAGATATTTTCCCTGGAGTTTCACCTATAGCCCAACAACCTTACTGGATGGCTCCAACAGAACTGAACAAGTTAAAGACTTAACTGCAAGAATTGTTAGACAAAGGGTTTATACGGCCCAGTAATTCTCCTTAGGGAGCACCGGTCCTATTTGTAAGAAAGAAAGATGGGACACATAGACTTTGTATTGACTATCGACAGTTGAACAAAATAACAATGAAGAACAAGTATCTATTACCTCGAATAGATGATTTGTTCGACCAATTAAAGGGAGCGATGGCATTTTCAAAGATAGATATGAGATCGGGGTATTATCAGATGAAGATAAAAGGGGAGGATGTAGCAAAGACTGCATTTAGAACTCGTTACGGACACTATGAGTTTTTGGTACTACCGTTTGGATTAACGAATGCCCCGGCCCTCTTCATGGACTTGATGAATCAGGTTTTTCAACCATATTTAGATAAGTTTGTGGTGGTATTCATTGATGATATATTGATATACTTGAATTCTTTTGAGGAACACGAAGAGCACTTGAGGCAAACCTTACAAACCTTGAGAGATCATCAATTATATGCGAAATTGAGTAAATGTGAGTTTTGGTTGAAGAGAGTGATGTTTCTGGGACATGTTATTTCAGCAGAAGGTGTTTTTTGGACCCCCAAAAAGTCGAAGCAGTCTTGAAATGGGAAAGACAGACTTCGGTCACCGAAATACGTAGCTTCTTGGGACTTACAAGATACTATCGGAGGTTTATTGAGGGTTTTCCCCTAGTTACAACCCCTTTAACCCAGCTAACTAGAAAGAATAAGAAATGAGTGTGGTCGGAAGAGTGTGAAAGAAGCTTCCAAGAGTTGAAGAAGAGGCTTACCATTGCTCCAGTGTTAACTTTTCCCTCAGGGACCGAAGGTTTTGTAGTTTATAGTGATGCTTCTGGGAAGGGATTGGGGTGTGTCCTAATTCCACATGGGAAGGTGATCGCCTATGCATCAAGATAGTTAAAGACTCATGAGGTGAACTACCCAGTACATGATCTGGAGTTAGCTACGGTAGTATTTGCTTTGAGAATATGGACACTATTTGTATGGGTCTCGAACCCAAATTTTTACTGATCATAAGAGTCTAAAGTATCTGATGTCATAAAAAGAGTTGAACATGTGACAAAGAAGGTGAATAGAGCTCATTAAGGATTATGATTGCACCATAGAATATCACCTGGGGAAAGCAAATGTGGTGGCAGATGCCCTCAGCCATAAAAATAAGCCACCCTGGAAAGGTCAACAGTGGGAAAAGAACGGCAATTGGCCGAATTGAAAAAGATGGGTGCAAATTTAGATGTTAATGCTGGAGGTGGGTTAGTAGCACAACTATTGGTGCGGCCGACGTATCAGGAACAGATTCTACAAGCCCAATTTCATGACAGGGTTGGGTCTAAAATAAGGAGGAATATGGAGGCTAGTGTAGAAATATAATTCCGAGTAGCGAATGATGGATCCTTGATGATGGGAAAACGGTTGTATGTACCTGATGACGGAATAGTCAAACGGATGATTCTACAAGAAGCACATGAGTCCAAGTTCTCTATACATCCTAGCAGCACTAAAATGTATCGAGACCTGAAACTCCTCTATTGGTGGCCTAATATGAAAAAGGAAGTAGCTGAGTATGTGTCAAAATGCGGGATATGTCAACAAGTCAAGGTTGAACACCAAAGGCCTGTGGGACCATTACAACCATTACAAATTCCAGAGTGGAAATGGGAGATGATCACCATGGATTTTATGTCAGGATTTCCCAAAGGGAAGAAGGGAAATGACGCAATATGGGTCATCGTAGATCGGTTGATGAAATCCGTGCTCTTTTTACCTATAAAGATGACCGACTCGGTGGACAAGCTAGCCAGAATCAACATAAATAAGGTGGTACGGCTCCATGGGATTCCGGTGTCCATTGTGTCGGATCGAGATCCCAGATTCACCTCTCGACTTTGGCCAAGCATACAACATGCTCTGGGGAACAGATATGAGCACTGCGTTTCACCCTCAAATGGATGGCCAATCAGAAAGGGTCATCCAAGTCTTGGAAGATCTATTACGGGCCTGTGTACTAGAATTTGAAGGAAACTAGGAAGAACACATGGCATTAGTGCAATTCACGTATAATAATAGTCACCAAGCCACAATTGGGATGGCCCCATATGAAGTCTTGTATGGTAGAAGGTGTAGAACACCTTTGTGTTGGGAGGAAATTGGAGATCGGAAGTTATATGGCGCGGATTTGGTCCAAGTCACCACGGAGAAAGTGAGAACTATCAGGGATCGTATCAAAGCTGCACAGGATAGACAGAAGAAGTATGCCGATGTAAGGAAAAGACCCTTCGAGTTCAATACGGGGGATCAAGTGTTCCTGAAGGTAGCCCCATGGAAAAACATGTTACGTTTTGGATTAAGAGGGAAATTAACTCTTCGTTTCATCAGACCCTTCAAAATCTTACAACGAGTAGGTCCATTAGCCTACAAAGTGGACTTGCCCCCGCAGTTAGCTAGGGTCCATGATGTGTTCCATGTCTCTCTATTAAGGAAGGCTGACGTGGATCCTATCAGAGTTCTACCCCAGATTCCAATAGAAATCAAGGAGGACTTAACACTGGAAATGAGGCCCGTAAGAATACTGGATCAAAGTGAGAAGGAGTTAAGGAACAAAAAGATCCCCATTGTTAGATATTATGGTGAAATACTCAAATAGAAGAGTAAACTTGGGAGAGGGAGGCTGAGATGAGGAAAAAGTACCCTAAGTTATTTGATTTACTAGGTATGGATTGTGAAACACTTAGATTTCGAGGTCAAAATTCTGGAAAAAAAAAGGGGAGAATGTAAACACCCAAGAGAAAATATATATTAAAGGTTGAATTAGTTTTCGCTGTCAATTTCGTGACGCAACAAAAAATTGTAAAGGAATATGACCAACAACAATATTCCGTAATTAATTTGCAATAAGATGAAATCACAAAGATTTAGAGAATTTTATTCAACGATTAAAGAAAATTCGACCAAAGGCTTTACAATGGTGTGTAATATAAAACCCTAACCTAATTCATGATGGTTAGGAAACGATACTAAACCATAAATTTATCATAAATGACAGCTTTGAGATAAGCCCAAAATATAATAGGTATACAAGCCCTAAGTAAGCATAAAGTGATGAAAGTCAATTCGGACAATTAAATCAATAGTTATGGTTAAAACGAGATTTTTCTAAAAAATGACAATTTCAGGAACGAAACGAAGGAATTTGCCCAAAAATTGGTGGAACTCAGGGGCTATGCCCTGACTTCTTCCCCAAACAGCGATTCCCATAAACCGAGTAAGTTTCATGAAATTCTGACTTTGTCTAGTAATCAGCAGCGATGCAATTTCCGCTGTTGATTTCTCAATCGGCAGCAACGCAGCTTTCGTTGCCAATTATTTAAGGAGCTGGGAGGGTGAGGTTAGATAAAAACAGTTTAGGATAGAACAAAACAAGGATAAGAATACATCTAAACTAACCCCAAACCACCCATCACATTTTAGGAGATGTATAAATACAAGGAGGAGAGAGAATGGAGGGTTGATTCCCTTCTCAACAGCAAGCAAACTATTCTCCCTTCCTCTATAAATTCAAAATCAACCAGAGAGAGTGTGCCCTGTGAGTGTGTGAAGAAAAAGAATTAAGATTGAGAGAAGATTGGACAGGAAGAAGAGAGTGGGAAGAACAAAACATGAGAGAGAAGAAGAAGAAGAAAAATGTGAAGGGGAAGAAGGAAGAAGAGAAAGAAAAGAAAACCCAGGAGGAAAAGAGAAAGAAAAGTGTCAAACTCTCCTCAAAATTTGTTAAATCGAAAGGTATAGGTCATAAAAACCCTTTCCTCTTCTCCTTAAGACCTAAGAAGAAAACCCTAAGGAAATTATGTGTGTGTTGGCAGGAAATTCGTGTGTGTTTTGGCTGGAAATTATTGAAGGATTGTGTGCCAAAATAGATGATTTTAGTTTGTGTTTTTGTTGGAAATTATGTGTGTGTTGGCTGGAAATTCATGTGTGTTTTGGCTGGAAATTGTTGAAGGATTATGTGCCGAAATAGATGATTTTAGTTTGTGTTTTTACTAGAAATTTATGTGTTGTGCTGGAAATCCATGTGTTTATATGCTGGAAATTATGTGTGTGTTGGCTGGAAATTCATGTGTGTTTTGGCTGGAAATTGTTGAAGGATTGCATGCCAAAATAGATGATTTCAGTTTGTGTTTCTGATGGAAATTTATGTGTGTTATGCTGGAAATCCATGAGTGTTTATATGCTGGAAATTATGTGTGTGTTGGCTGGAAATTCGTGTGTGTTGGCTGGAAATTCGTGTGTGTTTTGGCTGGAAATTATTGAAGGATTGTGTGTCGAAATGGTGATGTCTGCAGGTTCGCGAACAAGTTTTCATGAATCAGGTTCGCGAACAAGTTTTCGTGAACCAGTTAGCGCGAACTAGTTTTCGCGAACCAGTTTTTACGAACTAGTTATCGTGAATCAGCTTTCTCAAACCAGTTTTCGTTGTCGAAGAGGCAGCTTGCAGCGAACCTGTTTCGCTGCCTATTCCTACAATAAGCCTCCTATACAGAAAGGAATAAAATGTTAGTAACAATTTCGGGGTATGAAGGTGTAAAATGAGGAACACTTGAATATGAACATATGAACTCTTAAATTGAGTTTGGTGATGAGTATGGTTAAAAAAAAATACTACCGTACTGATTTATGACCATTGATGTCGCAGGTGGTGCGGTTGGGATTGGATCATCGTCAAAACAAGCTCATACCACAGGTGGAGTAGGTAGGTGACTTTTACATTTCCTTTTCATTCTTTGCATATTATCCTATTGCGTTAGAATATATATTAAATGAACAAATACTGAATGTCGATAAAAATATTGATTAGCTTCGGCTAATGGCATCCGAAGGGATGGCCGGGACAAGATATTGATTAGCTTTGGCTAATGGCATCTGAAGGGATGGCCAGGACCAAATATTGATTAGCTTCGGCTAATGGCATCCGAAGGAATAGCCGAGTCAAAGATTATGGTTGTTAGAAAAAGAAAGTGATACAGCTATAATCATTATAAGCTTTAAGTGTTAGACTGTGTGATCATCAATAATATTATTATCTCTAGGTAATTACTTTCTCTTAAATATTTATACTGCTGCAGGAATGCCACATCCACGAGATTTCTAGGGAACCGATGCACGGGAACCTACTTTTGCAAAGGAATCATGTAGATGAAAACTAAATCACAATGTAATTTGTATGAATTAATGTAAAAAAATGCTTAACTATATTAAATTCTTCTGTGTAAATTTTGTAATGGCTAGTAGTAGGATAGGAATGTAAACCACACCTATGTTGTATATTTTAAATATGAAATTTTAAATCATGCAACCATATTACTATGCGTTTATGTATGATCCACTTTTAAATGAAATGTTCCTTGTATGAATGATATTAAATGATGTGGGGTGAACTGGTCTATAGATTATCGTCACCATGTGCATAGAGTATATATATATATATAAATCACGGGTTATTACAAGGATCTTCTCCTGCAATACCATTGAATGTTGGTAGCAAATGTATAAAACCATATTTGAATTTGAAGTTCACATTACTGTCTAAGTTTTTGCACAATGGTTGGTTTTCCATGTTAGGAGCAATAAGCTCCTTAAGTGTTTGTTGTTATGCAATATCCATGATGTTGATGCGAGTTTTCTTTCATAACCTGTGTAAAGTGGTTTATATTTTAAGATCAACCTGCACTTGATAACTTTGGCTAATAATAAGGAAAAAACAAAAGAAAACAAGCATAAAAAAGATTGAAATCAATGCAATAGGCACGAGAATCCTACGTTGTAAAACTAAAAGTTTCCAAAAACCCTAGAAAATGATGAAATTTGGCCCCCAAAAGGTGGGGCTAGAGGCTAAAAGACACTAGTCCAGACTAAAAGACACTAGTCATGCCTAGAACATTGTTCCCTTTTAGAAAGCAAAAAACCGATACCTAATTCCCCCAACAATTTTGTTTTGCATAGTACCACCACAAGCACAAATATGTTTTCTCTTTTTTTTTCAGAATAAAAAAATTACAGCAGGTAGAATAAAATACAGCAAAACACAAGAATCAATTAGAATCATGTCCGTGACAACAACGCCAAAATTTATTGTGATGTCATGGTCGAACAAATTAATTACCCTAGCTTAAAACAAAACACACATGATAGTATAGAATAAGTAAGGGGTTGATCCCATAAGGATGTTTAGTTCAGATTTTTGTGTTATACGCTATGCAATTGGAGGGGGTTGGAAATTGTCTAGGATAAAGCAAAGAAAAAAGAAAACTAAACAAAATTAAATAAAACCAAATTTATCAATTAAACAAACCTAGATCACAAGTAAACATCCACTTATAAAAATCAGAACTGATTATGGAAACCACACATCAAATTATATTCAAAATATTTTTCTATTCTAAATATTTGTTAGTTAACGGATCCATTGTATAACTTACTCTAACTATTAGACAACCACTATGTCGACACTAGTAATTTAATTCAAAGCCAGCTTTAATAACTAGATAAGTTCATTATAATTGTACACAATATATATTTTATTTGATTAAATGTTCTCCCTAAGATTAATAACATAGATCTTCCACAATTATTAACTCAGTTACTTCACAAGTATATATATCACAACTCTAGTTTTAATATGAAGCTTAGTAATAGATTGTCAACAATAATAACTTAGAGTTTGGTCTAGCATTTAAATAAAACATCATAGGATAAATAAGCATAGGAGAACAAATATATTCATCATATAAACTGAAAAGAAAAGGTAAAATAGATCTCACAATTCTTGAAATTTGAAGATCTATGCCTTTGTAACCAAGAAAAAGAGTTTAGTCTTGCATGTTTGTTGAACAACTAATTAAAAAGATAGAAGGATACATGATATTTTAGGGCATTCTTTTCTGCTTCTTTCCTCTTTTCTATCTGCCTCCTCTCCTCATTCTTTATATATGCTTAGTAATCATAGTTTCTATTTTATAAAATAGTTCCCCCGTAAGTTGACAAAATTTAGGTGTCATATTGTAAAGTAATATCTCATTCATAAGACATCATTTTGAGCTAAACTTTATATCAATGATAGGTCTATAAGTCTAAAATTTAACAAAATTGAGTTTTCATTAATTGGACCTCTGTAGCTCCAAATATTTAAATTAGAATAGATAAAAAGTCAACATTGACAGTTTTCAAGATTTGACTTTAAAGGCTATGATTTTCATGCTCTTACTTATTTTATTTTTTTGCCTTAGATTTTTAGAAAGGTTTGGATATTAGATTTTGAATGCCACTAGGATCACTTCATTTTGATCTCTAGAGCTTACTCTCTATACAAAATATCGACTGAAAATCAAATTTGTCAATCACCTCCAATTATCTCATTTTTGCATCTTTCATCTAAAAATGCCTTCAAAACATGAAACAAAAAATATCAAGGTATTTTATATCAAAAAAATGATATTCCAAACATCATTGTTTATCTAAATAGCACCTTTATCAAGACAATCTATAATATTTGTAGTGTTTATACTTGGCATAGCTTTCTTACAAGCTCGTGTCAATTGTTGTTTCAAGGCAATCCTAACTTTATTTTTTTCAAATATTACAAACAATTTATTCATTTTTCTTAGAGAATGTGCATTTTTTCTATCACATAAAATGTGATAAGTAAATATAAATATGCAAACAAAATCCATAAATTTTACAAAATACTCTGTGAAAAGTATACCATATTTTGAGAAATTGATTTATACTACTCAATGACTAAAAACATATTCATTGCAACTATCAATTAATATAGAATTTATTCATTGAGCATGTTCTCATATTTTTTTGAAAAATAAAAATATATGCAACTTATAATTGAAGTGTCAACCATGCCAAGACAATATGCAATAAAAAGACGAAATACACATCAAAGTTGACAATGTTTTTATACATATATTATTAAGTAGTTTTAATAATTGGGTACTTGTTGCTTGCAATCTTTTTCAAATATGCAATAAAATGAGCAATCCAATTTTTTTCATACCTTAAACTCTTTACACAATTCATCCTTATGTATTGAGTGTACCTTTTCTCAATAGTGTCATGCTCCCTTGAAATTAGCTTTTAATATGGCTTTGATTTCGCATCTATATGATGAGTTAATGAACCTTAAAATATTATAATAACAAACTTTCACGAAACAAATAATAACATAAATAATAACTATTGTAAAATGAAATGTTCACCTTACTCTATTGTTCTATACAAACTAAGCTCTCTTTTTCTTATAATTGGATCTATTCCTATATCAAAACCCTTATGTTTAACTCTTTTATCAATATTGTGTCGAGAAGAGGTCAAACCATGGTTTGATGAGGCACCATCTTGATCTTCTAAACCTCTCACATTACTATTTTATCCCTCGTCACATAAACCTATCCCATTACTATCATCTCTCTCATCACATAGACCTCTCCCATTACAGCCATCTCCCTCATCTTCATCTCTAATTTCATCATCATCATCATCATTATCACCATCATCACTAACTACTCTCTGATAACCTCATGTAAAATATATTCTCTATAAATAGGGGGGTCATCTCAAAGGAATCCTTCTTGAGTTTGAAGCAAATTTTGAAAACCAAAACTCTCATATGCATTTACCCGCCCATAACCATGTTGATGAGGATGTGTATTCTCCAATGCGGGTATATAATAATCATGTAAGTTATGATTCTCAGTTTGGTGAGAAGTGAATGCTTGAATGCTTTCTTATTTAGCCTGGATAGAGTGCAATTTGATTTAGATATTGTAGACCTATTACTCATGGAATCTAATATGGATCCACGAGACATGGAAAATGGCTCATGTGCTTGAATTCTTATGTTTAGGAAAAACACTAAATATTTTTCTCTAAATTTCTCAATCTTTTTCTTACCCTTGTTTTGCATTTCTTTTTCATATTTTTCTCATCTTTTACTAATAAAGATACAGGAAAGGAAGAAAAATATTGAAGAGTTTTGGGAATCATGTGCAAATTTATATTTAGAAATTCTTTCATTTTTTAAGAATAAATAAAAAATAGTAATGACTCATGGATGATGGCCAGGTAGAGGCTTGAGGTTTTTAAGAATAAATTAACTTGACAGTAAAAGAAGATTAGAGCACCCATTACTCAAGTATCAACATCAGTTTTGCTAGCAAGTATGTCGAAAGAGTTGTAATTAAGAACTATATTTTACTTAGGATTATGTATTGCAGTTTTGAGAATGCATTTAGATCTTTCTTAGTATTTTTTGTTTAGAAATATATCAAAATAATTTTTTTTATTTTTTAAAATTATTTTTAATATCAACACATCAAAATGATTTAAGAACATTAAAAAAATTTATTTAAAATAAAAAATAAATAAATTTTAGCTAAATAACGTTTCTGCCGCTTAGCCAAATAGACACCTAAACTGATGGCGCATCTGATGTTTGTGATCCTGACATGAAATGTTTGCGACCCGGCTCCGACCATTAAAACCACCAACAAAACTTTGTGTCTTGGTGCTGCAGACAAAAGCAAATCGCACTTTCAGAAATTAGGCCTTCGTTAGTAGGATATGAAAAGATTGGAGTGGTTTGTTGTCTTATCTTGGAAACATGGAAAAGCACTTGATAGTTGTATCCACGAAAACTGCAGTCTGAAAATTTTCTTCATCATCGCATGTGAACTCCACATGACACCAGCACACATGAACTCCCACTTGGTGCCCCAACCACTAGCCAGTGTCTCAGGGAGCGGAGGTCGCGTTACATAGCCCCCTTACTATGCCATTGGAGTTGTCCCTATCGGTTTCTCTTTGGTTGCTCATTCCCATCAAGCATCCATATCATTCCAACCAAGAGTGTGGGGTGATCCCAGAAGGATAGTGTCCCAGCCATGAGGGACTAATTACCCTAGGAAGGCCCCATGTAGGGCAAAGGTAATTCAGATAAAAGGAAAACAAAGGGTGGGTTGCCCTTCGGTTTAGGGCAGTGCCAAGTGAGACAACAAAACGAAAACCCTTCATTTCTTTTCAAATGTCTATGAATGGGGACTTGATTGCTATTACATTGATGTCTCTCTTCTTGTCGATAAATGGATTTTCATTCATTGAATTCCGTGAGACCGTGTCCATGTATTAGTATATGTATATATTTCAAATCATGAAATTAAATGATGAAACTTGTAAAATTGCTGCAACAAATCAGTGAAGTTCTTATGAAGAAACGAGTATAGAATTGATATTAATTATCATTTAGAAATCACACTGAAATTTATAGAATTAACAGCCTAAATTAAACTAAATTATTTGAAAAAAGAAAATTAAAAGAAATAGAGAATGAAGTCTAAGGTTATAGAAATAAATCTAGTTATTTTGATTTTACCAAGTTAACCCTAAACAATTTATTATCCCTTGTTATCAAATTACAAATCCTTATGTTGATGATTAAAATATCCCTTAATTATTTAATATTTTATTTTAAACAAAATATTTGAAGATTCATTAAGTTCTTTTTTTTTTTTAATTTAAAACCATATTAATTGTAGTAAAATATCTTTATCTTCAGCTCAACTAATGATGTTCAGTCCTAAGAACTTCTAATTATAGATTACCTCTTATTCTCATCAATATTTAGATTAATCAATAATTAGCAAGCAAATTCTAAATAATAAAATCGAGGATTCAACATGAAAGAAAATGAAACAAAACTAGACTGCACCAAAACTCTAGAAAAAATAATGTTAGTTCAAAATGAATATAAAATCAAACATGTTGTTATTAGAATAAAAAAAAGGAAAATTAAGGAGAAAATTAATATTTATCTACTTAGTAATAGTTGACCAAGCACTCTCAAAAAGAGCATGTGTGCATCACCACATTGATCATCTTTTTACAACAGGATTTACATTAAAGGAAGTAGGTGAAAGAACATAGAATTCTTTTTGGCTAAGGGAATGAGAGTCGCCACCTAGTTTTATAGTCACTAAAAAACCTATAGATCTGCTAGAATCTAGAAAAAGAAACCAATTTTGAATAAAGGAAACTTATCACCCATAAAACACCATACCTAAATCGAGTTGAATTGTTTTTATTTGAAATAAACTAAGGTATTGTTGTGTTTTTCAATTGTTGGTCTATTTAAGGATTAAAAAATATCTCCTTGAATAAAGATATTTTTATCTTATCAGGTTGAAACATAGTCATTCTAAAAGTCAAACCATATAAAAACAAAAGGAACAATTCTTTTATTTATTACTAGGAATAAATTCTTATGCATAAGTTTGTAATTCTAAATATTAAACGAACTATTATTTTGATAAGAGATTTAGACCATATAAAGTAAATGACAATAAAAAACTTTTTCATGTAAGAGCACATCTTAGATATAATTTTGTAATCCTCGATGTTAAAACAAAATAAATATTTGTATTGGTGTTTCTTAAATATAAGTCAAATTTTCAAGGTTTTAATAACTAGTCATGAAATCCAAAACAAATACATGTAAAATAAAGAATATATATATTTATGATTTTTCATAAGGAAATATGTGGATATAATATAATTTTGATAGACTTGGCTATATACAAATTAAAATAAAATTATTTAAAAAAAAAAGATTTTTTGTTGTTTTTATGGAAGGAAATTGATGTACTTGATACCAAAAAATTATCTTGTGTGTAGATCATAATTCCAAATATTAAATACAGGAGGCTAAAGAAATGGGGGACTCAAAGTTAATTGTAAAATTATCAACCAAATATTTAATCAAACTTAACTTAAAGGAAGCAAACACAAAATGAAAACGTAATCCATGAATAAAAAATCTAAACTCAAATATATAAATTCAAAACAAATCCCAAAATTAAACATTGAATATTAAAATAGCAATCACAACTTTGAAAAATAAAACCCACAATCCAAAACAAATTATCATATCATTTCAAAAGCATAGCATAAATTTCACAATATTATCGTAATGTCTTAAATCTCTAGGATAACATAACATATGTTATAGAAAATAATTTTTTTTTTCACAAATGCATATAAAGGTTTGCTAAAATATTGGCAGAGTTTCTCTTATAGCAGGAGATCCCAAGTTATCAACTAAACAACTCATCACACTTAAATATCTCATCATTCAAGTATGATTCAAACGCCCTATATCTAAATCTCACAACCAACATCAACATGACCACAAATATTCTATCTAGTATTTAATAGAACAATCAAGTGAGCATATATACAACAATTCAATGTGCATTAAGTATAAGATTAAATTTATGCAATTTACTACAAAAGACATTAGTAACAAGTCATACATAATTCTTAATATTTCAAAATATATATAAATATTTATTTAAATGTAATTAACAAAAGATAAGTATAGTCCAAAGGTCACTCCTATCATAAATGTGATGGTCTTGAAACAATATAATATTAGGGTGTAAACATTGGAGAAAAAAATAATATTAATATTAATAACTCAATAATTAAATTTAAGGCAAAACACAATTGTATCCTCCATAATTCTCCATTCAATTTTTATAGGATTTTTTCTCATTCAATTCCTAGCATATATTTATTTTGTTTTTATTTCCCTTTTCAATTTTTATTCAACATCCTATCCTCATGACAAGGAAACATCCTCATCTAGAGAATACTAATACCAACTATTTGGTATCATTTATATATACTTAATGGATATAAACCAATTTCATCTTAACTTCAATCCATTTTACTGAAACCCCTATTAGTATCTTTGCATGTTGATACCACTAACCGGATATCTCTAACATCCATTTAATAAATGTTAGTAAAATTCATATATTCTGACACTACAACTGATCCAATCATATTATTGGATAGTTTTAACCATATTTACCTAGTGTATTTCCTAGGTTTTATATATAAAAATCTTGATATTATTTGTTTTATGTTTTAAAGATATTTTTCAATAAAGAATTCAAAAGGAGTAAAATAGAGAAAATTAACATGTTTTGTGCAAAGCTTGAGCTATAAAGACTTGAATATTTGAGTTATAAAAGTCCATTTGACGCAAAATTAATTTTTTGGATTCCTGACTCAAAGACTTGTAGGTGTGCCAACTGTCAGCAGAAAGCCATCGCATATGGAACAGATGTGATTTTTCTAAGATGACATATGAATTGTGTCAGCAAACAAGTTTTATGAAGATACAATCTAAATTACATCTCAAAACATCCAAGTCTTTATTTCAACAATTAAGCTTCTTTAAGTCAAATATATAAAATTTAATACAAGGCTATTTGTCCTTTTTAAGAAAATAAACATTGAAGTATTTAAATATAAAATTCTCTACTTAAGGAATGATTATTTTGTAAAGTAATGATTAGGGTTTCCTAGACTATAAAGAGTTAGAAAGAAAGAAAAGAATAAGAGAGAGGGAGGTGGCCAAATTATAGTGACACAAATCCTCTCTCTTGAAAACCTAAATTTAAGCATTCTTCCTTCTTTTTTTATAGAAGTTTTTTAATAGATATGCAAGGCTAAATTTTTTTTTTTTTTGCAAAGACATAAAAACCTTTGAATTTTAAGAACTGTGAGATTTATTTTTCTATTTAATTTTAGTTTATATGATAAATAAATATGTTCTCCCTTTACATGTTTCCTATAATTATTTATCTTAATTGCCAGAGTAATTTCTAAGTTATTATTGTGAACAATCTATTGCCAAGTCTATTATCAAAACCAGAGTTATCGTATATAAACTTGTGAAGCAATTGAACTTAAAAATTATAGCAGATCTACGTTATAAATCTTATAAAGAACATTCGAAGAAATCAATATGAATTGCGAAATCTTATAAAGAACATTTGAAGAAATCAATATGAATTGTGAAATCTTATAAAGAACATTCGAAGAAATCAATATGAATTGTGAAAAAATATGTTGTATAGGTTAATTAATTTATTTAGTTTTTAATATTATCATTGAACTAAATCATTAGTATAGACACTATGATTGTTAGTTGGTTAAAGCTAGTTACACAACGACTTTGTTAACTAACTAACAATAAAAAAAGATAAAATTTTAGAATATAAATTCCAAGATTAGTTTCAAGGATCGTTTCTGATTTCAATATGTAGCTGTTTACTTGCAACCAAGATTTGTTTTCTTGAAAAATATCAATTTTATTTAATTTTGCTTGATGCTTATTTATTCTTAGTCTAGATAATCACTAACCAAACCCCTTAATTGCATAAAATCTGCATTAAATCTTCCTCGTGGATTCAATCCCTTTGTTGCTTTATTTATCTTATGTGCTTTAAGATAAGATAATTAATTTATGTAACTACAACATTGCAATAACAACAACCCTTATTACTGTATTTACATGTTGATACCAATAATCAAGTATTGATGCAACCATTTTATTTGATAGTTTCTCCCAGATTTAATTTGTATATTTTTTTTATCTAAAATACCTTGATATTCTTTATTTTATGTTTTGAAGGTATTTTTGGATGAAAGATGCAAAAATAAGGTAATTAGAGTTGATTGGTATATTTGACCTTCGATATTTTATGTAGAGCAAAATCTAGAGGTCTAAATGAAGCGATTCCAATGGCATTCAAAAGCTATCATCCATACATTTCTGTAAAGTTAAGGAAAAAATAAGGAAGAGCATGGAAATCATAGTCTTCAAAATCAAATATTGCAATCTACCATTGTTGACCTTTGGCCATTCAACTTAAATCTCTAGCGCTATAGAAGTTCAATTGATGCAAACTCATTTGTTTTGGATTCTAGACTTAAAGACTTATCACTGATCCAAAATTTGGCTCAAACTTATGTCTTATGAATGAGATATTATTTTTACAAGATGACAAATATATTTTGTCAACTTATAAGAGGACTATTTTTTAAAATAGAAACTAGATTTTCTAAACATATATAAAGAATGAGGAGAGGAGGCAACTAGAAAAGGGAAAAGAAGTAGAAGAAAAACACCCAAAAAAATCTTGTGTTCTTCCATCTTTTTAATTAGTTGTTCAACAAATATGCAAGGCTAAACTCTTTTTCTTGGTTGCAAGGGCATATAAACTTTCATATTTTAAGAGCTATGAGGCCTATTTTACCTTTTTTTTCAGTTTATATGATGAATATGTTTGTTCTCCTATACTTATTTTTCCTATGATTGTTAATTTAATTTTTAGAGAGGACTTTAAGTTATTATTTTAGATAGTCTATAGCTCAGTTTTATATTAAAGTCAGAATTTATGGTATATGAACTTGTGAAGCAACTAAGTTAATAATTGTGGCAGATTTACTTTATTAATATTAGGGAGAAAATTCAATCAAATCAAACATAGATTACGAACAATTATGTTTCTTGATTAATTAACTTATCTAGTTCCTAAGGTTTCCTTTGAATTAAATTATTAATGCCGGTATTGTAGTTTTTTTTATCGTTAGGGTAAATTATTCAGAGGATCTATTAACTAAACAATGTTAGTATCTTTGCATGTTCATACTAATAGTGATTGAATTTTTGAACCCTTAATCGTCCTTATTTATGTCACATGCCCTGAATAATTATTTATATATTACATATATGTTAATCTCACTACTCATGACTTCTGAAAACCCAAATTACTTTAATCCACCTATATATAAAATGATTAAACATCATATTGAGATAATGTATACCTTGTTGGATTCTATGCTTACCCTACATTATAAAATCCCCTTTAAGTCAAGTTGTTTGCTATATATTATAGTTAAGGTACTTTTTTCCAATTTATGTAATGCAAACGTTCAATTTAGCTTTGCAAGTGATTTTCGTGATTTCTCATTTTAGGCCTTGTTTTTTTTATATCTCTATGCTTTGAACTAAAATTTTATTTGTTACATTCAATCCATACCATTCATCAATTCTTTTCTAATGGCCGAGAGTCCTCTCGGAAAATCATAGTTTTTCCCTAAACCATATCTTTACATCAATTTGTTATACTAAATTCCCTTTTCAACATATAGTTCTATCTTTTTTCTAGTACATGTTGAATCATAAACTTCTCCTCCCTTTGTCAACATCATTTGAAAAAAAATTGGTCTAGAGGAAACAAAGTTTATATCTTTCTTTTTCATGCCAAAAATCATTTTAATTCATACACATTCATATTATAAACAACATATTATAATAATTCACAAATAAAAATCATAATTCTTTCTTCTAAACTTCTATAATGACTAACAATATCACTTTATCATTGGATTTTCTTTAATATTTCTACATGACTTCCCTTAAAAAAAAAACATCCAAGACATCAATTAGTTCAATTTTTGCTTATTCATGCATTGACCACAAATTTAACCTCAGAATCCTAAGCTAGATTTATGGATGAAACATCAAATTCTTAATTGAATTCATATAAGCTTGCAAGTATGAGTTCATGACCTTTTAACTGAACATGGTATCAAAGCCTTATTAACCCAGCGGTCATGAGTTCGAATCTCACCACCCTCATTCTATTTAATAAAAATCAAGCACAAGGTAACGTGAGCTTGTGCAAGTTTCAAGCCTAAAGGGCTTTCACTTGAGGGAGTGTGTTAGAGAATAATATAAATCATATTCTGGGGCCTCACTTACAAGCTTAAACTTTTAGATGAGTTCGTTCCTTAACATTAACCAAAGATAAAATAATTTTTTTCCCAATTCATTGAAAACAATTAGCTCTTTCTCCTCCCTTACATGGTCGATCGCGTTATCTCTTTCCCACTCAAATTCTTTTACTTGTTTCTTGCTAAATTCTAGCATAAATGGTGTTCTTCTTACCCGTCACACTCAATCTTGCATAAAACTAAAGAACTTTGGTGTTTTTCTCTCAAATTTGGTGAAAAAAATGAAACTTCGTCCCTGTTTTCTTTATGTTTGTTATCAGCTGCAACAAAGAAGAATTTGGGGTATTCAAATTTTCTTGATTTACACTATGTACCAAACTTATCTATGTCTCTTATTTTGTACCCCTTTATTTTCACTTTCATAATTGGAGCCACACTATATTTTTATCCTTTATAATTTCCTCCATGAATATGGAATTTGATTTTTCTCCCTTAGTTTAATCCAACTCTGTTTTTCTCACCAGGTTAATTTTTAATATTTGGAAACATTTTTACCAGGAAATTTATATCATGAAACTCTAGATTCCCAAATTATCAAATATATATATATATATATATATATTGTAAGATAATAAATAAAATAAATAGAAATCAAATATATTTGATTTCTATTTATTTTATTTATTATCATACAAAAAGTTTATTTGTGGGGTTTACAATTGTCATCCTTGTCTAAAAATAATTTAAGTTCATAAATCAACCTTCGAAGACATTTAGTGTATCAAGAGTTAGCTTAAGTTAAGGAAAAAATATTTTTGGGAAAGTGGTAGCGCATGGATCTATGCACTATCACCGAATGGAGGAAAAAGTTGATGGTTTATAACACCTCAAAATTCTCTTTGGTCCTACACTAGTAGCGACAATGGTAAAAGTGGTGGAAAAGCTACGGTGAATGGTGTTTCTAATATGGATTGGTTGATAAATGATTTTCAATGAGTGGTTTGAGATTTTAGGCACCATTGCCCATAGGTGAACTAGTTATTTTTATTTTTCTAGACATTATCAAAAGGAATTTGTCTTTGTTAGATGCTAATCATAATATTAATGGATTTCACTGAATTATCATTTGATTACGTGATCTTTGCCCCTCAACCGATTTGATATTGTATGTTCTCTCTTTTTAGGGTCTACTTTATTGTCACTCAACTTTTCAACAATTACTTATTAGAATTGTTAGTGTCATTTATGTCAAGGACTTTGCAAACTCATTCAATGACTTTTTTATTTGAAAATCACTTTCTTGTTTTGGAATCAATTCATAAATTTTAAAGATTGTATGCATTCCAATCTTATTATTGTGAGATGTAAATTTGAAAGTGTTTATTTGATCATCACTCTAAGATATGTTATTCAGTGCTAAGATGTAATTTGAAAGTGTTTATTTGATCATCATCCCAACATCTCATTGAACATTAAGATGCAATTTTTATTTGTTTTTTGTTGTATGTTGATAAGGTAAAATTTAAGAAATAGGTGTTGGCTTAAAATTAGGTTATTTATTACTCAAATGATTTTTTTTCATTTTTTTAGGATAAGAGTTTATTTTATGTAAGCTTAAAACAAAATTATTTTTTATTTCTTGCAATTCCTAAGAGTTTTAAAACGATGGTTTGATTTTTTTTATTTAAGCAAGTTTGAAGTTGGTTAAGGTTCAAAAAGAGATGACCTTATGATTTTGTTGGTTTTAAGGCAATAAGCTCGAGTAAAAACTTCAACCATGTTTGAAAATTTTATCTTATTTTTAGCACTTATTTTATTGACATGAATGGTAACAAATAGCTTTGTTTGCAATGTCAATAGTCTTGAAAAGAGTTATTTTCCATTTTGAGAACATCATTTATTGTGTTTAGTGTACTTGTTTGATTATAAAAGACTTTTAAAAATATATAATGCAAGTTATGGTTTTTTGTTAAAAAACAGGTATTTATAAACTCAAATAGTATTTCAAGATTTTAAAGACTTAGGATTACTACCAATGTGTCTTTCTTTTCTTACATGGAGTATGTAACAGCCCGGATTTTTTTTTTTTTCTAGTACTCAACGAACCAGATGACCTCACATCATTAAAATAGCATTCCATACTATGAACATTCCATTTAAAAAGAAAAAAGAAAATTTTACATACATGTGCAACATTATGGATTTGCATGATTAACGATTTACATTAAACTATACATACATAGTCATGCGTTTACATTCTTATCATGCTAGTAGGATTTGCAAATTTACACAAAAGATTTGATATAAATTATGCCTACAATACATTGATTTATCCAAAATACATCATAATTTAGTATGCATCTACATGATCCTATGCAAAAGTAGGTGCCCGCCTATCGGGTCCCCTAGACTTCCCGTGGATGTGACGTCCCTGCAGCAGTACAAACATTTAAGATATAAATAAATACTTAATGATACCAATAATGGTGACCAAATGACCTTCCAATTAAATGAAACGTTAACGATTCTAATTTCTGCATATACATAATGCAATTCCCTCAGTCGTTTATTCCGACCATCCTTTTCGGATGTCATTAGCCGAAACTAATCAATCGTTTATTCCGACCATCCGCTCGGATGCCATTAGCCGAAGCTAATCAATCGTTTGTTCCGGCCATCCTTTCGGATGCCATTAGCCGAAGCTAATCAATCGTTTATTCCGACCATCCTTTCGGATGCCATTAGCCGAAGCTAATCAATCGTTTGTCTACATTAAAGCACTCAACGATCTAACATAAATTCTAACGCATTAGGATAATCTTCATATTAAAACCATTTCTTATGTATCGTAAGAAAAGGAGGTATGCAAGTCATTTACCTGCTCCACCTATGGGTTGTTCTGGTCTTGACGATGATCCAATTCCAACCGCACCGCCTGCGACATCAATGTTCACACATCAGTATATTTTTATTTTTCAAATCACATTCATTTCCACACTCATTTTAAAAGTTCATATGTTCACATTCAAATGTTCCACCCTGTACAACTTTTTCCCCCATGAATTTGTTACTAGCATTTAAATCATTTATGTATAAACTTATGACAGAAACCAGCAGCGAAACTGGTTCGCTGCGGGCTGCCATTTAGGCAGCGAAAACTGCTTCGCGATAGGCTGATTCGCGAAAACTTATTCGCGCAACTAATTCGCGAGGACTAATTCGCGAAAACTGATTCGCGAGGACTGATTCACGAAGACTGATTTGAGAGCACTGATTCGCGAGGACTGATTCGAGAGCATTGATTCGCGAAGACTGATTCGAGAGCACTGATTCGCGAGGACTGACTCGCGAAAATAATTCGCGAAAACTGATTCGTTGCCCGACACAGTTTCGGCAGCGAATCATTCCGCGCTGTAAAACGCACCATTCGGCAGCGAATGTTGATTCGCTGCAGCCGTTACAACTTTGGCAGCGACATCTCAATTCGCTGCTCTGCCACGTACACAATTAGGCAGCAAATCCTTCAACAAATCTCAAACAAAACATGCATAAATTTCCAGCACAAACACACACACTTTCCAGCTGAAACACACGCACTTTTCAGCACAAACACACACACAATTCCAGCTGAAACACATACACATTTCAGCACAAATTCGGCACAAACACACACATAAATTACAGCTGGAACTCACACATTTTTCAGCACAAATACACACACAAATTCCAGCTGAAACACACACATTTTTCAGCACCAACACACCCACAATTCCAGCTGAAACACACACACATTTCAGCACAAATTCGGCACAAACACACACATAAATTACAGCTGGAACTCACACATTTTTTCAGCACAAATACACCCACAAATTCCAGCTGAAACACACACATTTTTCAGCACCAACACACCCACAATTCCAGCTGAAACACACACACATTTCAGCACAAATTCGGCACAAACACACACATAAATTACAGCTGGAACTCACACATTTTTTCAGCACAAATACACACACAAATTCCAGCTGAAACACACACATTTTTCAGCACCAACACACCCACAATTCCAGCTGAAACACACACACATTTCAGCACAAATTCAGCACAAACACACACACAAAATCCCTACTGAAACACACACATTTTTCAGCACAAACACACACATAAATTACAGCTGGAACTCACACATTTTTCAGCACAAATACACACACAAATTCTAGCTGAAACACACATATTTTTCAGCACCAACACACCCACAATTCCAGCTGAAACACACACATTTTTCAGCACAAACACACACATAAATTACAGCTGGAACTCACACATTTTTCAGCACAAATACACACACAAATTCTAGCTGAAACACACACATTTTTCAGCACCAACACACCCACAATTCCAGCTGAAACACACACATTTTTCAGCACAAACACACACATAAATTACAGCTGGAACTCACACATTTTTCAGCACAAATACACACACAAATTCTAGCTGAAACACACATTTTTCAGCACCAACACACCCACAATTCCCTAGGGTTTTCTTCTTAGATCTTGAGGAAAAGAGGAAGGGCTTCATGACCCATACCTTTCAAATTTATACTGAATTTGAGGTATGTTTGACACTTCTATCTCACTTCCCCTGCTGATTCTCTTTTCTCCCCTCTTTCCTCTCACGATCTCTTCTTCTTCTACTTCTTCTTCTACTTCTTCTTCTTCTTTTTCTCTTCTTCAAGCAACCCTCCCAATCTTCCCTCACTTGCCTCACAAAACGAGAATTTCTGATTGAAATCTTGGCTGGTCCGAAATTTGCAGGAAAGAAGAAAAAGAAAAACGGGTCTTTGGTTGTTCTTGGAAGAGGATCCCCCCTCCTCTCTCTCTCCTCTTAGTATTTATACTTCTTATGTATGATGGGGGTTGTTTGGGATTTGTTTTGTTGTGTTCTTATTCTTGTTTTGCCTATCAAAATCTGATTTTATCTAATCCCTCCCTCAGTTTCGCGGAAACCTGGTCCGCGAAAACTGATTCGCGGAAACCTAGTCCGCGAAAACTGCTTCGCTACCGAACACTACACGAAGTCGGAATGACACGAAACTTACTCAATTTATGTGATTCGTCGATTGCGAAAGAAGTCAGCGACATAGCCCCTGATGCCCACCGTTTTTTTTTTTCCAATTTCCTTTGCGACACAAAATCGACAGTGAAACTAAGTTAACCTTTAGTATAAATATATATTTTTATCTCAGGTTTTTACAGAGTACCTTTAATTCACCCTTATTATTTTGACCTTAACTTGGTCTTTTTTTTTTTAATTTAGGCATGTTCCTCAACATTTTGAATTTAATGGGCTCTCTAGATTTTTCATTATAGTTTCATAATCTTTGATATTTAAATTTTGTTGCCCCTATTATAAGTTATGATCCTAGTTGGGATCGACCTTTGATTAATATAATCTTCATTTTCCTTTTAGTATGGAGGTGATCCTAGTCAAGACTATTATAAAAAAATATTCAAGCTCAAATAGGACCTTTGAGGTCATTTTAGAATGTGAATGGATAGGAAAGATGGTTTTTCATCATTTCCAGCTCAAACGGTTAGAACCAATAACTATTGTCTTTGTTCAGTGTTATTAATTTTCAAACTTTTTATATAAATCTCATGTTTTCAAGAATTAATAACTAGCAAATCAAACTATATTTGATTATACATATTGCTAAAATATGGCTTAAGACACATCGAATGTGAACACACTTCATCAATTTTGGTTTAAGGGTGTCTGGCTATCTCAAGATCAAAATTGCTTGAAAGATTCAATTGTTACCTATAAAATGGTGTCTAAATATTGTTTAAGAAAATATCGAATTATATCATAAATCAAAAGGTAAAAATAAGTTTTTCAAGATTATTTTAGCGAAGGGGATTTTTCAAAATTGATGTTATCAAAATGTTTTGAACACATTAAGGGAGTTAGCTATGAAAATCAATTTTGTAAGTTTTAAAAAAGGTAAATATTACTTCTTAACATCCTACCTAACACACCTTGGGGTTCGCCATTTGGTGATTACATTTACCCAATATAAGACAATAATATAATGCCAAGTTATTACTTTTATAAAAAAAAACTCTTTTGAATTCAAAACAACAAAAACACTTTAAAGGACATGTTTTCTTAAAATATGTGATGCAATCTCAAAACCAAAATGCAGAATAAAAAGTTTGACACATACTATACTTTTTTTAGGTTAAATTTCCTAGTGACATCTGAATCTTATTAGTGTTTATTGTTAATTGTGCTCATGATGAGGCAACAAATATGGTGGATGACAAAAACACAATTAGCTATGAAATTGTTGCTTAAAAACAACTTACCTAAATGTATTAGACATGATTTAAGGGTGGTTGTGTTTCCTTAGTTATAATTCATATCTTTCCTCCTTAAAATCCAACTTTTTTTTCTAAATAAAACCCCATTTTGATTTCTAATCATTATTGTCCTCTCTTTTCTTTCTTTATATCTTAAGGAATTAGTCATCCTTATCTATTTTCAAGTAAAGTATTGATTCTCTATTTTTATTGTATTGAATGACCACAATGACCCCCTTTCAAGTTAACACTTAAGTGTGGTTACTCTTTTCTAACCCTGATTTACACATTTCATTTTGTATCCATAATATTTTATTTCAATTTATAACTTATTAATTATTAATTTCAAATATATATTTTAATATAAGTAACTTAGGGTTTAAAGAAAAATTTGAATATACAATTTACATTTAAAGAAATCATAGTTATTTAACAATAAGGGCCTGTTTGGTATTGCGATTGCTGTTGTGGTTGAAGTTAAGAAAATAGTTTTATAAAAAACACTTTTAGTTGAGGTTCATAACTGAAATTAAAGTAATTGATTAAAATTATGATTGAGTATGAGGTTTAATAAAATACAGTTTCATGTATTTTGTTACTATATTTTTCATATTGCTCAAAAAATTGAGTTATAGTTTTTTTTTTGTTTAATTAGAAAGGTGTTTTGAACTATATATTAATAAAAAAAAAAACTTTTAACATGTTTTTTATATTGATTTGATATATTTAATAGTTTAATAATTTTCAATATTTAGGGGGTGTTTGGCACTGCATTTCAAAAGCACTTTTGAAAAAAACTGTATTTTTTTTATTTTTTGTTACCTTAAATAAAAAAACATGGTTGTTTTAGATCAATTTCATGTGGTCATGTCAAAAATAATTTTGAAAAATATATATATATTATTTGGATGCATTTTTAAACAAAAAGTACTTTAAAAAATAACCCCAACTACACTCCCAAATAGGCATTTAATTTATGATTTAAATCTAAAAAGTAAAAAATAATAATAATATTTTTTTAATTACAAAAATAAATTATAAATCGCTATTACTAAGTAAATATTAATTCAATTCAAAATACATTGTAAAATATCTACTTTATATTATTTTGTTATATGTTGTGGTAGGATTGTAAAATATTTACTTCTTGTTATTTTGTTTTTATATTTTGGAATAATTAAAAAAAATTATTACAATTTTAATCAATTAACTTTAAGCTAAAGGTCATATAAACATAGTATACATAAGAATTTGCAGAAGTTAAGGAGAGAAACCACGTTACCATCACGGATGAGTTTTGCTATATTTTCCGGTACAAGAAAATTTGAAGCTTCTGTTATGATATCTATAAGCTAGATTCCAAATTTCACAATGAACAAACCTCAAGTATAGTAAATGCTTCAACCTTCATTGATTTCACTATCTAGCACACCATATTCATGATCCTCTCCTTGCTTTATTTATGTATGGGAGTGCATGATGGATCCAAACCCACCATAACCATACCTTTAAGACTATTTTGGGAATGCTTTTCAAAAACTCAGGTTAAACCTAATTTTATGTGGATAACATAATTAAAACACATTGTGGTTGATTCTTAACCGAACATTTTGGCTTTATAGTTAACCTCAACCACAAAAATAACTACAAAACCAAACACACACTAAGAAATTTAAATATAATACATTGTGGAATAGCAAAGCACCTACCTAGAATTTGTGTACGTGTTGTTACTTTATATTGTTGTCCAATTTCTATAGTCTCCTTTGTACTAGTGGGGATTCATTTATCCTTAACAATACAATCAACATCAAAACTTCATTTTAATTTTTATTCAACTATTACTTTTAAGCTAATAGCAAGGACAATCATAAAATCACATATCTTTATTTATTTCCATGGTCTTATTCTTTTTTATAAACCTCGATGCTAAAACCCTAACAAAATAGCATATCCAAGCAAAGATTAAAATTATCTAATTTTGATTGATTTAGCCTAACCAACTTGTAACATTGTTCAGTGTTTTAATCCTAATTGTTGTAAGAATTAGTTTTTGATATTGTTTGTCTTTTGGGAAAAATAATATATAAAATGATTTTGTAAGGAAATTATCACCCAATGTTTCCACTTTAAAACCTAAAACCACTCATTACAATAGCATGCATATATATATATATATATATATAGTATTCTATTGATCTAAGACTTTCTTTAGTCTTTACCTCATACTTAGAGTTGCATAACTCCAAATTAATCAAGAACAATTTCATTTGAAAGTTAACATCCATATCTACAGCTTGTATAAGGAAATTAACTCCAAATTCCATCAATATAAAGTTCAAAATCAATAATGCATCCTAAATTTTTCCAAAGTAATATTACTTTAGACTTTTACTGAACAAGCTTATGTTGGGAGTTTTATAATTCCAAATTAATCAAAACTAGATTTATTTAAAATCTAGCATCCATATCTACAACTTTCTTGAGAAATCAACACTAGATTATATTATTTTCAACATCTAGATTCAACTTGAAACCACATTATCTTAGTTTAAACAAAATCCTCAATTACAACAATTTATTCCAAAATTCAACACAAACACTAAAATTTAAGGCAAACCCTAATTGTTAGGATTTTGAATTTCATAACATCAATTGTATGAAAACATGTAAATTATCTCAATTCAAACAAAACCACCAATTACAATAATTTATAATAAAACTCAATGCCAACCTTATTTCTCTAATTCACAAATATCAGTACCATTTGTTTATATAGAAAAACATGATATTTAATTGTTTGCTCAAACCTTAAAATATCTTAATTCAAACAAAATAAGAGAAATGTATTTTTTTTTTACTTTGATTTGGTATTGACTAAGTGGTGGTTTGAGTAGTTGCGATAGGGAGACTATAGGAAGAGATTAGGGAGAAGGGAAGATGATTTTAGTGTTTTGACGAGAAAGATATGAGGTTATTTTCAATTATTCAGGGGAGAGGAGAGGCTCGGTTTAGAGGAGATGATATGGACCATCCTAGAAACACCAGCAATGACCCATCACATGTTTCAAATAGTCCAATGACTCAGTCTAAGACAAAGAGATTGAAAGAGACATTGAATGCATTAGTTTTGAAGATTCAATCAAGTTAGAATTGCAAGGTCTATTGAAGTATCAATAAGAGACCCTAGTACATCTTATCTATGTTCAAGAGGAATCCAATACAACCTTATTTGAACCATGAAGTGAGGAAACAAAAAAAAATCCAACTACAACTTGGAAACAACATGAGTGACTTCCTTTTTCTTTTGTTTCAAGGATTAAAAAGCTGCATAAAAGACTATAAATAAGCCTTGAATCAACTCTATAATATTAATATTTTGTTTTCAACTAGGATCCAAGGCTTGTTTGAATTAAAGGGCTACATGAAAGACTATAAATAAGCCTTCAATCAACTTTATAATATTTTACTTCTCTTCTTCTCATGGAAAAAAAATGGATTTAATATTATGGGCTTTATTTTATTTTGTTAGCTATAGTCCAAGGCTTGTTTGGGCTTAATTAGTACTTTGTTTTCAATTATAATCCAAAGCTTGTATGGATTAAGTTATGGGTTTTCTAGTTTAAATTTTTTGGCCAGTTTTGAGTGGACCTCATTTAAGTCCATATAAGGGGTCCATTAGGGTTAAGTTTTTAAGAACTATATAAACTCACGTAAATAAAATGTTGGCAGTCAATGATGAATATTACTTCTAAATTTTTTAATTTTACATGTGAGAGTGATTTTTGTATTCTTTAGTTCTTGAAAAGACTGAATTTAACTTATCAAACATTAGCTAGCTTCATGGCGCCATTCTACTCATTCCAATAGTGTTGGTGTCATGGGGCAAGTTTTCAATGTGTCTTACTTCTATCATATCTATTTCAGCTTTCCGAGATTAGATCTCAATCTTAATTGTGAGTTGCGTGACCATATGCTCACGAGGTTCACATTAGTTGGTATCAAAGCTAGGCTTTGAAACAAGGTCATATACTTGTGTTTTTTTTAGTGTTCCTTAAAGTTTTTTAATGTTTACATTTATCTTCTCGTTCTTTGTGTCTGCATCATCTAAGTAAAAAAAAGTCATATTTATCTTGTTACTATCTCTAATCATATCAGTATATTAAAAAAAAGAGAAAGAGAGAGGGATTCGTTGAAATTTGAAGGATTTCATTTTTTTTTATAAAAAACACAACTCTAGGTTAACCATATATCAAATTTAGGCTTATTATGATATTGTTTACTTAAAGTGTTAATTCAAAATTCATTATATCATAAAAACACTATTCTTAGTAAACCATAAGCAAACACCTTAGAAGAAATTGAAACTTTATATTCTATGTATGGGTATAAGATCGCACCATATATTAAATTTGAGATTATTTTTATATCAACTTCTAGAGGTTTTAGTTGGAGGGTCAATTATGCCGTAAACTGATCATACATGAGGTTACGTAAATAGAAATAAGAGAACGACCTATAAATTGAGTGTTGTTTGTTTGGTATTATAATACTAAATATTGAATTTGAGATCATTTCAAGGTCGTTTGGTCTGTGTTTCAATTTTATTACATAAAAATTATGTAAGAGGTTAGATTCATGTTAAGTTTCAAAACGTGATCCATACTATTTAGTTTTGTCCAAATCTTTAATTCTATTATATTTGGGTTATCTAGGAGTCAAGTAATTTTTTTCGCTAATATTTGCTTCTATTTTATTTCATATCTTTGTTTTGTTCACAATTTGTACTAATTTGCATTGTTATTCGCAAAATCATAATCGTAGTTTTGTTTTCCTTTATTTTCAGTATTTTTATTGCTTCTTAAGTTTGAAAATTATAATTAGAGTGTGTTGCAAAGGTTATTGACTTTGATTTGTTGATTTTAGTTCCTAAAGAACTAAAAGAAAGTAAATTGTGAGGTAAAAGGCATAGTGAGCTTATTAGAGTGAAAAGCCTTGATATATTTTTTATGTGTGATACACGAGAGGTGTGAGGATATATTTTATGCTACTAATCAAATTTTGCATATTCAAAGGATGTCTAAAAACAACAAATCAACCACACAAAATACTGATGTAGCTTTTCATTTGCGAGCAGTAGGCCAACAACTTGAGTTATTGTTTAGGATGTACAAGAATATGAAAGATGAGATGATATCGATAAAGCAATAGAATAATGGTTGATCACTGAAGAAATACAGTTTGTAAGGCCGTACGAAATACCAAATCTGATTTTAAAGAATATCTTATTGAAACACAAATGTGGGTGAAGATGACTATGATTTTGCATTTGCTACCAAGAATCAAGCCTAGACCGAACAAGGCTAGGAGGAATGTGAATTTCCATAGCATGGGGAATTATGAAGATATGGATGGGGAATTGGACACCATTAAACTAAAAATTCTTAACTTTCAAGGTAAAAACAATCTTAAGGTTTATTTGGAGTGGAAGAAAAAAGTGGATTGGATTTTTTATTGTCATAGCTATTTTGAACAAAAAAAATACAAAATTGGTAATAATTGAGTTTATGAGGTATGCATTGATTTGGTGGGATCAGATTGTAATTAGTAGGAGGAGAAATGGAGAGTGACCTATTCAGACTTAGGGGGAGATGAAAGTCTTAATGAGAAGGCGATTTATTCTAAAACGCTATTTTAGAGATTTATACCTAAAGCTCCAAGGTCTGAATCAAGGCTATAAGATAGTGGGTGAATATCATAAAAAGATAGAGATAACAATGATTCGGGTCAATTTTTTTTAAGAATAGAGAAGTCACAATGGCTAGATTTCTTAATGGTTTGAATCATGACATTTCCAATGTAGTTAAGCTACAACACTATGTGGAGCTAAAGGACATGGTTAACATGGGTACAAAGGTGGAGAGACAACCTAGGAAGGGATATGTTTGGCCAATATTTAATTCGAGTTCTTTTTAATCTTGAAAGATGAATCTAAAGAAAGAGCGTATTGTCCAACCAAGATCCTTTGCTCCTTCTAGAACTGAACCACCAAAGGCTAAAGTTGATGTCTATACAGGTGTCAAAGGTAAATCTGAAACTTAGCCAAAATATACTAGTGATGTTAAATGTTTAAGGTGTTAAAGGCACGGATATCATACTTCGGAGTGTCTAAACAAGAGAATCATGATTATTAGAGATAATGGTGATATAGAATCTGAAAGTGATAGATCTGATTGTGAAGGCATGCCACCATTAGAGGATAGTGATGGGGATGGGATAACATTGCCGATTGCAAAGTCCTTGGTTATAAGGCACATGCTTCATGTTCAGGTCAAGGAAGATGAAACAAATCAACAAAGGAAATATATCTTCCATACGTGTTGTTATGTATAAAACAAGGTGTGTGGTTTAATTATAGATAGTGGAAGTTATGTTAATATTTATAGTACCATCCTTGTTAGTAAATTGAATTTGTGTATTATCAAACATGCTAAACCATTTAGATTATAATGGTTGAATCATAGTGGTAAAGTGAAAGTGACTAAACAGTTTACGGTTCCATTTTCAGTTGGAAAATATGCTGATAAATTAATATGTGATGTGGTACCCATGAAATCAAGTCACATCTTATTGGGGGAGACCATGGCAATATGATAGGAAGGCAATTCATGATGGGGTTAAAAATAGATATACCATTGTAAAATATAGTAAAATCACCACTCTTGTACCTGATGCGACCATATTATTTGATAGTTTCATCCATATTTACCTAGTGTTTTCATATGTTTTGTGTATTAAATGCCTTAATATTCTTTGTTTTATGTTTTGAAGGTATTTTTGGATGAAAGATGCAAAAAGGAGGTAATTGGAGCTGATTGACAGATTTAACCTTCAATCGATGTTTTGTACAGAGCAGAAGCTCTAGACATTGAAATGAAGTGATTCCAGTGGAACTAAAAAGCTAGCATCCATACCTTTCTGGAAATGTAATGCAAGGAAAATAAAAGGAGAAATATCATGGAAATCACATCCTAAAAAGTCAAATCTCGCATTCTACTAGTGTTGACCTTTCGCCATTCAGAATTTAATATCTGGAGCTACAGAAGTATAATTGATGCAAACTTAATTTTATTGGATTTCTAATTCAAATACCTATCCACGCTCCAAATTTCAGCCAAAAAAGATGTCATATGAGGGATATATGATTTTCCAAAGATGACAACTGAATTCTGCCAGCAAACAGGTTTCGTGAAGAAATGAGTCCAAATTACATTCTAAAGCATCTAAACTGACATCCAAGTTTTTATATCAGCAATTTAGCTCCTCTAAGTCAGAGTTTGAAGATTTCATGCAAGGCTATTTCTCCTTTTTAGGAAAAATAGTTATTGAAGTACTTAAATGTAAACTGTCAACTTAAGGAAGGACTATTTTGTAAAATAGATACTAGGGTTTCTTAGCATATAAGAAGAAAAGAGGGAGAGCTGAAGAGGTGGCAGCCAGTAGAGAATAAACACAAATTCTCTCCTTTACAAACCCAAAAAAAAATCATGTTCTCTTCAATCTTTAGAAGTAGTTGTTCAATAGTTATGCAAGGCTAAGCTCTTTTCTTGGTTGCAAGGACACAAAAACCTTCAGATTTAAAGAACCATAAGATTTGTTCTTCCTTCTATTTTCAGTTTATGTTATGAATGAGTATGATTGTTTTCCTATGCATATTTCCTATGATTGTTGTTGATGATTGCTAGAGCGGACTCTAAGATGTTGTTGTGAACAATCTATTACTAAGTTTAATATCAAAACCGGAGTTGTGATATATGAACTTGTGAAGCAACTAAACTTGATAATTGTGGTGAAACTACGTTATTGAACTTAGGGAGAACATTTGAACAAATTGACACAAGTTGCGGACAACTTGTATGTTAATCTTGATGAAATTATCTAGTTCTTAAAGCTACCATTAAATTGAATCATTAGTGCGGACACTTTGATTGTTTGTTGGATAGGATTTGTTATACGACGGATCCGTTAATTAATCACGTTAAGAAAAGATAAAATTTCATAACATAAATTGCATTTTTTTGTTTCAAGGATCGATTCTAATTTCTGTAGTTGGATGTGTGCTTGTGACCAAGGTTTGTTTTCTTGATAAGTTTCGGTTTTAATTGATTTTGTTTGCTAGTTTAATTGCTGCCATAGTTTAGATAATCACAAACCAAACCCCCCAATCACATAACGTACAACATAAAAATCTGACTTGAAACTTCCTCGTGGGATCGACCCCTTGCTTACTCTATACTATCTTGTGTGTTTTAAACTAGGGTAATTAATTTGTGCGACCGCGACATCGCAACAGTACCCTTAACCCAAACAGGTGTATGATGATCAAATAAAGCTAAAAAGTGAGCATGAGGCCATAGGAGAGAAAATCAAGGTAAGGAACAAGGAGAGAGAAAACTATCAGATTCAGCCAAAACTCAAACACTACAAACCATTCGGACATCCATCCAAACACAAACAAATATTCAGTCAATGCTTCAAATAAATCAAACCAATCGACCACAACTCAAAAACACCCAAATCTAGCTGAGAGTGGAGGTAAGACAAAAGAAGTGAAGAAAGTGAGGAAAAGTGATGATAATTGTATGGAAAAACTAAAGAAAAATCCCAATATTTATACAAGAGAATGTGAGGTCAAACCTGCATATTTCACTAACAAGCTAATGATTTTACTTGTATACAAAGAGGTTTATTTTAATACTAATGATCTTGATCATATTGTGTCTAATGTTACTATTTCTTTGTTACAAGAGTTTGATAATGTGTTCCCGACGATACTCTTAGTGGATTATCACCATTAAGGGGGATAAAGCATCAAATTGATTTCATACCCAGAGCTTCAATTCCTAACCAACTAGCCTATAGAAGAAATCCTAAGGAAACCAATGAGATTTAAAGGCAAATTGATGAGCTGATGGAGAAGGGCTACATTTGTAAGAGTATGAGTATGTGTTTTGTACTCGTGCTACTTGTGCCTAAGAAAAATGGAGCATGGAAGATGTATGTTGATTGTTGAGCCATCAATAGCATAATGGTAAAGTATAGACACCTCATTCTTAGGCTTGATGACATGTTAAATGAGTTACATGAATCTTGTATTTTTTCTAAAAATATCTTGAAAAGTGGGTACCATCAAATTATGATGAAAGAGGGTGATAAGTGGAAAACTACACTTAAGACAAAGCATGGTTTGTATGAATGGTTAGTAATGTCATTTGGGCTTACAACTACACCTAGTATATTTATGCATTTAATGAATCATATGTAGCATGCATTCATAGGTAAGTTTGTGGTTGTGTATTTTGATGACATTTAACTCATCTAATAAGAACTTAACTCAGCATCGTGATCATTTACGCAATGTACTTAGTGTGTTGCGTAGTGAGAAATTGTATGCTAATCTTAAAAAGTATCTTTTGCATGGCGAAAATTATATTTCTTAGCTATGTTGTAACAACATAAGGTATCGAGATGGATGAGGAGAAAGTTAAGGCTATCCGGGATTGGACTACACCTACATCAGTAAGTGAGGTAAGGATTTTTCATAGGTTAACTAGTTTTTATAGATGTTTTGTGAAAGATTTTAGTACAATAGTTGCATTTTTAAATGAAGTTATTGAAAAATCAGTTGGGTTTAAATAAGGGAGGAATTCTATACACCTTTTAACTGCACCTTTTAAATGAAGTTAGAATAATAGTTGCACCTTTTAATTGGTTTTTATTCTTTAAAAAAAAAAATATGTTCTGCACCTGTTTTAGCTTTACCTGACATTACAAAAGCATTTGAAATATATTGTGATGCGTCTAGAATGAGAATAGGTGCTATTTTGAGGCAGGATTAGAGACCTATTACGTATTTCAGTGAGAAGTTAAAGGGAATGACCTTGAACTATCCCACTTACAACAAAGAAATCTATGTATTATTTATGGCAGCAGTATTTATGGCCAAAAGAGTTTGTAATCTATTCGGATCATAAGTCCTTGAAGCATTTGAAAGGACAAGGTAAGTTGAATAGGAGACATGCAAAATAAATTGAATTCATTGAAACTTTTCCTTATCTAATCAAGTATAATCAAGGTAAAGAGAACATCATACTTGATGCACTTTCACATAGATAAGTTTTTTTACACACTATGAATGCTAGATTGCTAAGTTTTATGAATGCTGGATTGCTAAGTTTTGAATATGTGAAGGAATTGTACGGTAATGATTATGAATTTGCTGAGATCTAAAATGTATATGGACACTCTACTTTTGATAAGTTTTATTTGATAGATGGTTATTTGTTCAAAGAGAATAGATCGTGTGTTCTTACTAGTTCTTTGCGTGAATCACCTGTTCAGGAAGCACATATGGGTGGTTTAATTGGTCATTTTTGGGTTGAAAAATTACCTTGGATGTATTGCATGAGCATTTTTATTGCCCAAAGATGAAAAGTGTTATGATATCCTAGTCGCACAAATTAATTAGCCTAGCTTAAAACAAATCAAACCATGAATGTTTTATCTCTTCTTAACATTGGTTCGTTAGTTCATGAGGATGTTTTAGTTTAGATTTTCATGTGATATATAATATGCAATTGGAGGGATTGGAAGTTGACTAGGATGGGCTAAAGCAAACTATGCAAAAATTATATAAAACAAAAATTTATAAATAAAACAAACCTTAGTCGCAAGTCAACATTCACCTACAAAAATCAAAACTAATTATGGAAACAAAAAATCAATTTATATTCTAAAGGTTTAACTCTTCTTAACGTTGGTTCGCTAACAGATCTGCCGTATAATTTTCCCTAACCATCAACAACCACAGTATCCGTACTAGTAATTTGATTTAATAGCAGCCTTAAAAACTAGTTAAATTGATTAATCAAGTAACATAATTATCTGCAACCTATGTTTAATTTAATTGAATGTTCTCCCTAAGAGTAATAATATAGATCTGCCACAAATATCAACTTAGTTTCTTCATAAATTCATATACCACAACTCTAATTTTGAAATCAAACTTAGCAATAGATTGTTTACAATAATAACCTTGAGTCCGCTCTTAGCAATTAAATAAACAATTATAGGAAAATAAGCATAGGAAAACAAACATATTCATCATAAAATAGAAAATTAAGATAAAAATAGATCTCACAATTCTTGAAATCTGAAGGTTTATGCGTCTTTGAAACCAAGAAAAAGAGTTAAGCTTTGCATGTTTGTTGAACAACTAATTATAAGGATGGAAGAAAACATGTTTTAGGATTTGGAGGAAGATTTGTGTTTTCTTTGCTTCTGGCTGAAACTTCCTTGCTGTCTCTTCTCCTTTATAAATGCTTAGAAACTCTAGTTTCTATTTTATAATCCTTCCTTAAGTTGGTAAAATTTAGTTGTCCCTTGTAAAATCATATCTCATTCATAAGATATATTTTTTTATCTAAAATTTATATCATTCATAGGTCTTTGAGTCTACCATCCAACAAAATTGGTTTTGCATCAATTAGACTTTTGTATCTCCAAAGATTTAAGTTCGAATGGACAAAGGTCGACATCGGCAAATTGCAAAATTTGACTTTGAAGGCTGCGATTTCCATGCTCTTCCTTATTTTATTTCTTTTGGTTAATCTTTCCATAAAGGTATGGATGTTAGCTTCTGAATGTTACTAGAATCACTTAATTTTGATCTTTAGAGCCTCCGCTTTGTACAAAACATTGATTGAAGATCAAATCTGTCAATCAGCTCCAATTACCTCCTTTTTGCATCTTTCATCCAAAAATGCCTTCAAAACATAAAACAAAATATATAAAAGTATTTTATACACAAAACATATGCAAAACACTAGGTAACTATGGATGAAACTATCAAATAATATGATCGCATTAAAAGGAGATGTGCAATGAATTTGTGAGTGGTACATTGCTTATCAAAAGGCAAAACCTAGGATACAACTGCATGAACTATATACACCATTCCCTGTGTCTACTAAACCTTGGTTAGATATCTATATGGGCTTTGTTTTATATTTACCTAGGTCAAAGAAAGATAGAGACTATTTTTGTTGTGATTGATAGGTTTTCTAAAATGATGCATTTCATCTCATGTCATGTCATAAAACAGATGATGCATCTCATATCACAGACTTATTCTTTAGGGAGATTGTATGTTTGCATGGCATTCCTAATAGTATAGTGTCAGATCTTGATGTTAAGTTTCTTAGATACTTTTGGAAGACCTTATGGGGAAAGTTGGGAATCAAACTCTTATTTTTTATAACATGTCATCCTCAAACAAATGGACAAACTGAGGTTAATAAATAGAATATTGTCTCAATTGTTGCATGTTGTAATTCAAATAAATTTGAAAAGTTGGGAAGAATGTTTACCTTTTGTTGAGTTTGCTTATAATATAATTATGCATTCGACCACTGGTTTCTCTCATGGTCTCTCTCTTTTTTATATTATTTATGGTTTTAATCCACAAACTCATATGGACTTAATTTTTTGAAGAAAGGGCAAGTTTAGATAATGAAAAGAAGGCAAAGATGGTGAGACAACTTCATTAGGGAGTTCGAGTGCAAATAGAGAAAAATACAGGCTTTACTCTTCTAAAGCAACTGGTTTTTTTTCAACCTAGTGATTGGGTTTGGGTGCACATGCGTAAGGAATAATTTCCTAACCCAAAGAAAATCAAAATTACAACCTCGTGGTAATGGTCCATTTCAGGTTTTAAAGAGAATCAATGACAACACATACAAAATTAACCTTCCAGGTAAGTATAGTATTAGTGCTACCTTTAATGTTGATGATCTTACGTTGTTTGACACATATTTTGATTCAAGGTCGAATCCTTTCAAAAAAAGAGGGGATGATGTGGACCAACCCAGAAATACCAACAAGTACCCATTACATGTTCCAAATGATTCAATGACTCGATCGAAGATAAAAACATTGAAAGAAGCATTGAATGCATTGATTTTGAAGGTTTAAATCAAGTCAAAATTGCCAGGTCCATTGAAGTATCAAGGGAGACCCTAATACATCTTATTCATGTTCAAAAGGGGTTCAATACAACTTTATTTGGGCCATGAAATGAGGAAAGCAAAGGAAACAAAAAAAAATCCAACTAAAACTTGGAAACAACATGGGTGTCTACCTTTTCATTTTGTTTCTAGGAATAAAGGGTTGCATGAAAAACTATAAATAAGTCTTGAATGAGCTCTATAATATTTTACTTCTCTTCTTCTCTTGGTAAAAAATGGATTTAATATTATGGGCTTTTTTTTATTTTGTTTGCTACAGCCCAAGAATTGTTTGGGCTTAATTAATACTTTGTTTTCAACTAGGATCCAAGGCTTATTTGGATTAAGTTATAGATTTTCTAGTTTAAGGTTTTGGATTAGTTTTGAATGGACCTCATTTAAGTCCATATAAAATGTCCATTAGGGTTAATTTTTCAAAAACTATATAAACTCATGTAAGCTAAATTCAGCAGTCATTGATGAATATTACTTCTGAATTTTTCAGTTTTGCGTGAGAATGATTATTATATTTTTTAGTTATTGAACGAACTGAATCTAATTTATCAAAGATTAGTTGGCTTTGTGCAGTCATTCTATTCATTTCATTAGTGTCGGTGTCTTGGGGCAGGTTTCAATTGTGATCAAATCTATTTTGATTTTTCAAGATCAAATCTCAATCTTAATTGTGGGTTTTATGAACATGTGATCACGAGATTCGTATCAAGAGATGATAATGGCTAAAAGGGAGAAAACTAGGCTTCTATACTAATCAAACATGTGATTATGAACAGCAATTGAGAATCAATTCTTTTAATGGAAATCATGTTTTTGTTTAAATTATGCTATTTTTCAAATCATATCATTTTGCTAAAGATTTTACTCAAATAGTGTTGTTGTTAAATAAAATTTAATTGCTTGGGAAATAAATAAAGTAGAAATATTAATAAGGACGAACAAAACTAAATTACCAGGAGTGGTTTTATGAAGATTACATGTATATATATATATGTTACTTGTTGTATGTAACAAGTTTGTAATTAATGCCTAAAATTAGGTGGTATTTTAGGACCTATGAGATTAATCAAAATGCACGTAAATTAATCTGAACACCCAAATTAATCAAAACAAATTAGGTGGTACTGCATTTTTTAATAAAATCAAGGAATTGCATACCATTCCAAGTCATTAATATTATTCTAATAAATTTTTAAATAAAAAACACTTCATTAAATAACATCTATCATACTCTTAACCAAGTAAGAAAAGAGTAAATTTGCTTCCAAATCCATCATGTCCTCCATGGACTATTTTTATATTTAATCCCAAGTCTCCATCTATTCAAATTTTGATTAATTTTATAATGAGCTCTCATTTAATTAAAAGACTAATCCAGAAGATATGTAAGCTATCATGTTCACAACGTGCATTGTCGTGACCATTGTGTCACTAGAGAGTGTATGCATCGCCAACTCCGATACCGTTTAGGAGTGTCCGATCAAAAATTTGCAAAAACCTAGTTTTTGAAAAGAAATATTTTTTTATATATTTTTTAATAATTTTAACTTTAAAAATACATTATTAAAAATAAAAAAATATTATTTTAATATATTTCTAAATAAATAAAATTTCGAAACACTATTTTCATTTTCACATTCAACTAACTAGCAAGTACAAATCAACAGAAAACTACACTGCCTCACCATTTTCAGCCATCAAAGATTAAGATTTGAGAAGCAACGACTCTTAGACATCTTTTAACCAAATTCCAAGGGGCACACAAACTAATTTCTGAGGCATTTTGATCTTTTTCATCAAGAGGACAACTTCACTTGCGAGCCTCCTTAACAAAAGCCACGTCCCCACTTACTGCAATCGGTGACAGCAAGTGTTTCGCTTGATCAGCATCATCAATATCTGTTGACTTGGAGGGGGTGCTGGTTGCCAGAGATTCACTTCCATCCTCTTCTGAAGATTATTACCCAAGAAAGTGAAAACACCAACGCCAAGAACGCAAACAGGACAATCAAGTTTATAATTTTGACTGGATGTCAGATTGCAGTATATGAAGAAAAAGTTATATTCATGAAATAGATTACTCACCTAGGCCCTCATGGTATTCAGGTAGCCGTTTAACAGTAGTTACTTGAAGGCTCTCGGGAAGGAGACAGCTACAGAGAGCACCTGAAGTTTTGGCGAACAACAACATTAGTCTTCGTTCTCACAAACAGTGTTTCATTTGTAAATAAAACACTAACAGATGAGATTTCAGCAAAGCCAAACGACTTATTTTTGTAATATCCTTAATGATGCTTGACCGACTGAACTTAAAAGTAAAAACTGAGCTGAGAGCAACATCTAAGCCCACCGCAGCTGGCTCTCCGCGGGTATCGGTGGAAAAATTACAGAAATGTTATCAATTCAAAGAAAGGAAAATAATTAAAAAAGCTTAACTAAATGGAAGATTGCTTCATACCTAGCCGGGCAAGCCGATTCACCCATCCTGGTATGCACTTGCCTGTCAATCTCCATGACATGTCATCTGTAAAATGGTTGCAATTTTTGGAGATTAGGTGATACGTATCTCCATGATACTCGGAAGCAGCACTCTCTATAAATGTTCGGAATTCAAAGGGAGGCATATTTATCCGGCCTAGAGGGATAGAACATCTGTAAATAAAACCAGGGCAGCTCCTTGGCTCCACTTCAAAAACTCCACTGGCAGAGAAGTCATGGGCTCCGAATCCATATTCCTTACCATGGACTGTTCGCACATGTAGAGAAAGTCAAAGAAGTTCATTACATTTACGGGAATGACCATGGACACTAAGATTCTAATGTCGAGTTCACGTCTTCTATATTGCATAATGACTTGAGAAAAAAGCTATTTTGCCTTCCAAAAACACAACAGAATTTGACAAGCTATGGTTACTGAATATCATTGTCAAAAAAATATATAAAACAACAACCTCTCACCAAATAAGAACACTCTACGGCTCTTAAACAACAATCATGATAAATTGAAGCAATAAGGGATGTACTGCAAGGTATATGCGGTGAAAATTACATATTTCAGGCAGGCCATAACTTTTTTAAAGAAGAAATAACATGGTCAGTGACATTGAATTTGGATTAAAAAAAAGTGCAAATCAAAGCACGTACAAATTATATTGAATGAATTTATTAGCATTTTGGGCACCGTAAACCCTAACACATTAAGATTTCAGTATTCGAAATCATCAAATCAAGAAAGAATCGACAATTTAAAATAAAAGGGAGAGAGAGACCTTCAATGCCTGAATGAAAAATCCCAAAACCGAACCAATAGGTGTACTGGTTTAGAGGTATGAGATCGTAAATGTTCAATACCACCTGCGTGTCACTGTTATTCAAAAAATCAGAGCTCGAACTCGAAATATCATCTGCCTCCCCCATTTTCAACCCAGATCAATCAACTTTGGAAATGCCCACTTGAGTCTCTCGCAATCACGGATCCATCTCCTGCCAGAAAGCAGTAACTTTTGAGATAACAAACAATAAAAGTTTTAATCTCTTTTTTTCTACTCGAGGATGACAACGGTGTAATAATGATGGGCAATAGAGAAAATTAGCACACAAATATTTGTTTGTTTTTTGTGTTCAGAAAATAATAAAAATAGCAAAGATGAAGATATACAGCTTTGAAACATGTCAGAACAAAGGGATATCAACTCTTTGAAACTAAAATAGTGATGAAACGCGTATAAAGAAAGCCCATAGAGTAAAAAACCAACCCCGAAAATCCTCATTATTAATTACTTCATTTTTCTGTTGATCAAACCTCATATTAATTATTAATTATAAAATAAAACCCGTGCCATATTTACTGTGTTTTTTTTACTGTTCATGTAAACTCAGATTATTATTTATTAGATAGTAAAATTATATTTTTATCCCAGGTTCAAAAATTTTTAGACCCCGATACTAGCAGTATTTTCAAATTTTTCACAGGACACAGATGGTATTTTCTGTATTTGTTACGCAGTGAAACGGTGTAAATAGCCCTCAAAAATGACAAAATAATAATGCAGGGACTAGGGCTGATTCGGTTTTTCCAAATTTTTATGGATTTAAATAAGAGAGTAAAAACAATGTTATCTCTGGGTTTTACAAGGACTGTACTCTATGATTTGAACTCAAGATTTGCTGTGTAAATCGCATATCCTCTAAGTTGATAGGAGTTGTTTAATTTATAATAACAATCCAATTTCTTTTCTAATTAAAAAAATAGCCTCGAATTTATCCAAGCTCAATGAGATTGGATAGGATGGATTGTCAAATATATAGTAATTAAATTCAAATATAATCATTACCCGAATCAGAATACACTCGATCTAAATTCTATGGACTGAATTTAGATTGATATGGGACGAATAGAAAAAATAATTAACCTTTTGATTTATTTTCTAATAAGCTAAATTCATGCTTAGATTACATAGCATCTCTTTTGTTTCAGTTTTTCCTATTTGAAGACTAGACAACATTTTTATACCCCCATTAGCATCATAAACTCAAAAAAAAAATGTGCAATTGCTTGTTTTTTAATCTTTAAAAGGTCCAAAAATCCCTAGAAGTCTGAAATTTGGGTTGATTAGGCTCAGCTCACCTCTAGGTCTAAATAAACTGGCTCCATCAAGCTCAAAATACTAGAATGGTAAGAATATTGAATAGATATAATTCACTCACAAATGATAGTTTACTCTCAAAGCTATAAAATCAAAGAAATCTAAATGCAAATAACCCACTGTTTAAAAGATACATATTCACTCACCACCGTAGAGATATGGAGTTAAGAGATACAAGTTCACTATTGACATAGAAAATTAGACAAATAATAACTGGCAGATGTTTTTTATTTATTGGAAATAAAGCTTAAAAAACAAAACTATCCCATGCAGGGTTGATTAATTTAAAAAGAGATTATGTTCTGAACTTGAAAACCATGTGATATATTTTTACATGCAACAGAAACATGCGAATTCAAGCTCAAAGTTGGCTCACGAGCAATAATTATTCATTGACTTCGTCACAATCAAACTCAAGTAGCACAGCATTTATTCGACTACGCTATCATGTGTCGTCCATAAAAATTATTTTAAAGATACAGGCGTTTGAGGTTAGGATATTCAATCTCCCAGAAAACCAATGGATATCGTTTTCATTTATTTTGAATGATTATTGGAATACAGAGCAAAGTAAAATCAAGCAGTGCCTCTAATATCCTGACAAACTGAAGAGAATGATGAAATTCAAATGTACTCTTCCTGCAAGATAAGTTTTTAACCTTCAAAAGGGTTAGGACTGTTACAAATTTGACTGAAAACTATTTGGTTGTTGTTTCAATTGTACAGCATCAAATTTTGAAGCTTGATTTACCCATGAAGTGAGTAGATGATGCGCAATTGCAAAAGGTCCAGGGAAAAACATCGGAGAAAGTTCCCCACTTTCTACATTAAAATCTGATGATAAACCTTTGTCCTTTCTCAACCCCTCTGCAAATCCGGTCCACCTTTGCTGCTGCTGTTCTTTGTGCCTTCTCGTATTCCACAAACATTAATGCTTTTCGGACATCTTCTCTACTGTGCCATTGAGCATCTAAATGATCCAGAAATTCAATATTAGCCCCATGATATATCTCCGGCAGACCATCCAGCTATAAAAATGTAAATCCAAGGTCACTTGAGTATTCTAATACATGACAAAAACAAAAAGAGATGTGGAAGAGACCAATAAAAGTGTATCGAATGATACATCATCGTCATTTCTTTTCCCCCATTATATGCACATTACTGTCACCTCTTCCACCAGAAATCATATCAACTTAGTGAAAGGGTAGATTTAGTTTCTTTTCCCTTTCTGCAGTTAAGGGATCAAAAATTCTTTTCACATCTAAATTGGATAGATGTGGGACTTCAACCTACCCTGAAGGTGTAAAAATCTGGCTACTCCTGCTCTAGAGTTCGCAGTGAGAAGTTTCTTTTTGTGCCCAGAATTTATTCAATACTACATAAAGAGGTTTCAGGAAGGAAAGGAGAGACCCAAGAGTAATCAAACAAATTCTAGATTTTAAATTACCTTCCAGCTCTACCTTGTCTACTTTTATTTCAAGTGATTTTGCATATGCAAAGAAACCCGCCATCAGCTGGCATGGCATGCCGCTTGGACCAACTAAAAATAAACCAGCAGGTGCGCACAATAAGCTAACAGCATATGTAAATAAATCAGCCAGAGAGTAACAAAACATTGACTGTACGCTATATGTCTTTGGTCGAGCTTTGTTAAGACTAGACATCAACAGAAGTTTTTTTGTTAGATCTTTATGATGTGATGATAGTGGAGATTCTTGATTTCATAGTATTATGATACTAAGAATAGTGTGTAGATGCTTGTTAGACGGGAACTCTTAAAAAGACTCCAATGGTAAATAAGATTTGAAACATGGTTGTTGGGTTGGGCTCTTTAGCCTGGAACTAGATGGGTTTATGAACCTAAGAAGCCTTCAATTATATGAGCTTGTGAGGCCCATATGATGTCATTGGCTCATCACTTTCCAAGTGAGTTTTAGAGCCCACATGGAGCAAGCAAAAAGGTTAAGTTAAACCTACTATCATAGGAATAATTTGAATTCGAAAAACACAAGTTTCTCAGAGAAGTAAGAGACCACATTAGAATGAGTTTAAACAAAGTAGAAACCAGAATTCTAATGAGAATAAGAGAAGAAAAACAGGAAAAATATGTGTGTTTATGTTGATCATTCTGAGTTTTTCCTAATCTTCAATTTCTATTAAGTAAAAGATTTGCAATCTCTCTTCTTTTTTTTGTGTGTGTGTGTGGATGTTGATCATTAAGAGTACAAATAGTATAAACTCCAAAATAACTTTTCCTTGAAACAAAAGAGTTTTGAGATTGAGGATTGACATTTATTTTGGCATAGACCACTGTTAGAGACCGGACGATTGGATGACTTGAAGCTTTGTTATAAACGAAGCTGAGGAGATCTTTTCTTGTCTTATTGATGTCATCTTATGAACAGTGTATTCTTCATGCCATTAGATATGTTTTAATTGATTTTGAACCATATGGATCATTGTTGAGGGCTGAAAATCTAAAATTCTGTTGCATCTATGCCCCAATGACTTACAATTGTTTGGGTGTGGAGATAGTCCTGGGCATCCATTTACATCAAGCCTACAATTTGAATTTGTGGTACCATATATCTGTCCTTGTCCTGCTATCAAATATCATGTCTCTTGGAAGTTGAATTTGAATGGCAATTCTCTCCAAGTTCTTGGGGATTAAACAAGGCGTAAAGTTGATTAGTACAAGTTGTTACAGGTCTATTCAGGTTTCCTCGGCACCTGGCTTCACAGTCAGAACTGTTTAACAACAAAAGCAAGGCAGGTTCAGGTGCAGAGAAACATAAATTCTCTTGCATAACAGGGCTTTGGAGCATCATGAGAATTTGTTCTTCACATGTTCTGTTACTAAAAATGTCTGGCAGCATAAATTACAGCTTTGTGGAATAATGAGGATGAAAGTGGCATCAAGTGATTTGAACTTTCTTAAAGCCGGGATGGATTTGGATTATGATTACACGGAATGACACAAAGGATTTGTATAACTGACCTGACTAGTTTGGTACAGAATCCCAACAACTTCAATCTACAATAGTTCATTATTTTGCAGGAAGCAAATTGTCTTGTAACTAGTGAGTGGTTCAGTATTTGATAGTTGTACAAATTGATGTACTGTTTTTTTTCTAAGCTCTTTTTAAGCTACATAGCTTTTTTGATCAACAAAAATTTTAATTCATTAAATAATAAAACAACAGAAACCTGCAATCTAGATTGCAAGCTAGAGACTATTGCCACTGCACTAGACAGTGGCTTTTTCATTGATCATGAGCACTACAGTTAGATGAAAACTCTAGTCCTGGATTGAAGTGAACATTATAGCTCAGAGAATTGTTTTATACTCATACAATTGTTTTGGTTTGCTTGCTTTCGAAGGAGACAGAAATCTAAAAGAAAATATGTACACGGTGAAAACATAAATATGACTTTGGAAAACCTAGCTCTCTGATTTTCTACGTTTTAGAAAACTGATTTGATAATTATCCAATTTTTTCTAACTTCAGAAATCTGTTTTATTTATTTTTTAATCATCTATCCCTTATATTCCAATAGGAAAATACACTTCAAAACAAGTTTTCTAGTTTTTCCATTTTGAAAAGGTTTCTTGGTATAATAATGTAAGGAATATTTTTTCATATTTCAATAGACAAAATTCCAAAGTATGTGCATCAATTGTTTTAATTTATCCACTCATTGTAAAAGCACAAAGTTGTCATTTTAGATATTCTGCATTTTGTACCCAACACTACATATATCCAGTGAAATGATATAACACACACAGAAATAATATTTGAGTTTTCAATATGGATGTATTTTAAACCCTTAAGGTGCTAATCTTTGGTCCCCCACCATATGACGGATGGAATATCAATGCAATTTTTTATTTTGTAAATTAAAGACAAAAATGCTCTTCTTTGTTACATTCCTAATAAGCTCTATGACACACAAGCGAAAAGTTGAAGAAAATGCAACCATACAAGAGTGGTAAAGGTGATACCAGGCCATGGCTGAGAGCTATGATACATGACTTCCCCTACTTCAATGGCATTCTCTTCCCATGTTTCCCTCCTCACTGCCTCTTCCAAGCTTTCTCCAGGCTAAGGACAATAGAGGAATTCAAAAAATTAAAATTCAAGTGCAGAAGAGAGAATAAATTATAGCCAAATAGATAATTTCTTATGATATTATCATGAAGGTCTATCATATATAAATTAAATGCCTGTATGCATTTTGGGTCCTTCAGCTTACAGGGAATTCTTCTAGCTTTGGGCAAACTAGAAATTGGCCAAGACACATACCTCTATGAAACCGGCTAAGCAACTCCACATTTGGGGTACAAATCTTGATTGTCTGCCTAAAAGGGCACGATCATTTTATTGATCAATAACTAACATGATGACAACCTGCAATAAGAGAACAGTAATTTTCAGAGCTAATGCATACACTTCAGGTTTAAACAACATTCACAGCGGAGTGGGATAATAATCACTGTACTGGATCCACACGAGGATAAACTTTCCTTCTGCTTAACTCACATTGTTTCCACCTCCAAGATTCCATGAGAACAGTTTTCTTTCCGCAATTTCCACAAAAACATGAGATGTTATGCCACTCCAGCAATGCTCTGGCCTAACCAATGCAAAGACCAAAATGGTTAATATGGAACTCTTAGGACACCAAAATGGCTTAAGTATAATAATTAAATGGGGGTATGTTAACAAGGTGGCATAGACCTGGACCTTTCAGAATGGGAGAAAGTGAAATATATTGACGTCATGAGGCTACTGACAGCAAGGTCAAGGTAAAATCCACCCCCAGGGTCCAACACTAATCACGAAGTGATGGAGAGAACAAATATGGAAGGGAAGAAACTACCATAGCAAATGAGACCACTCAGTTAAGATGTTAAAGACAAAAACCTATGAGGGGAAATAAATAAATAAGTAATGAAGATGAAAAATTGGGGCAGGCACATGTTTGTAGTCTGCGCAACTCAATTAAACCTCAGTTCCAAATTGCATCGCTTGTCTTCGCTTAGTTATCCTTCAAGATACTTATGTCGCAATACACTTCTAGAGAATAACATGAGATCATCTCAGGTAAGACTTTTCGCTATGTTGCACGAGGCTTGAATTTCAGGTTTCAAAGACACTTTTTCCACGGCTTGTAAAAAATCTATCTCAACTATAAAAGACGAGAGGGGGGGGGGGCATTTTTCAGGAACTAGAAAGCTCGCATCTATAATACCATTTTAACTTGAGGCACTTAAATGATCCAAACCTCATTCTTAGAACCAAGCGCATAAATCTAAGACATTAAACTAATTGAAAAACAGAACCAACTTACATAGCCAGCAACGGCCAAATCAGTCATGGCCTGCTCATCAGCCCAATCTGTAGCAACCATAAGTGTTCTTAATTCAATGAAGCAAAGCTGCTTGCTATCAAATTCATTGACTAAATTATTTTCACCAGAGACATCAATTGCCCAATAAAGCACATCCACATCTTGTTCAGAGCTTGAACCCAGATAAATCAAGCTGTCTCCGGTGTATTCAATTCCAGAAGCATCAAATAAACCTTTACAATCAGGCAAACTGATCCAGCCAAGATGCCACTTGGTCCCCAAATCAGCATCGGTGCTGGTGGAGGACGCGAAAGGCCTACCCTTCCTAAAGGGTAGAACCTTGAAATTAAGAGAAGAGGATTAGTGGGAATTGTCTACAAGTTGAGTTTTGAGGGTTTCAAGGGCTAAGGCAGGTGTTAATGGGTGGGTTGGTTTGGGTGTTTTAGACCTAAGAGGATTGCCTGCAAAGACGTAGCATTGTAGGCTTACGGGCATGGCGGTTTGTCGGGTGACTCAGATCAGCTTGTATTCAATTTCTTTACAGCTGGGTGCGCTCAGCCTATCGTAAGCGTTTTCAACTTCAAATCTCGCATTTAACAACTCCAACGGGGCTGCTATGTTAACAGCCAAAAGAGCATTTCTTTCATTCAACTATACTTTCTATGAAGAAAAGCTAAAAACACTATCGAAAGTACAAATGACAGTGTTACGAGCTAAATTGAAATTGAAGATATTTGTGGTAATTCAAGTAGCAAGAGCTCCACAAACTATCTTTGTTTTTGTAAATACTGGAATGGATGTATTTTCATTAATTCTTTTGCCTTAAATAGGTATAATACAAATTAAATTTTCTAATTAACTATCCGCTTACCCATTAATCCCATTACATAGTTAAACTGCCGAATTGAAACTAATGAAGATGAAAATAACAAATAAATCCTTAACTCTAATAGTTACATAGTAGTCCCCCCAATTCATGAAATTCCTCTTTGGTCCTTTAAATGTCCTAATTTTCCATTTAGTCCCTCTTTATATATTCCTTTCCAGCATGGACTAGAGTTAACTTGCTCATAACACAACCTCCCTCTTTAGAACAGCTCGTCCACGAGCTATGGGTGTATTCGTCACAGCTTGTCGGCATCCACCCATGTGGCGTCTTCCTCGGTGGTTCCCTTCCACTTGACTAGCAAATCCACCCCAGCCTCTCTGCCTTTCTTCTTCAGCCTCCTCTCTAAAATCAACTCGGGCTTCGGTGCTAGGGTACCATCTTGCAACATCATGGGTTGCTTAGGGTTAGGGTTCACATGTTCCTCAATCTTCTTCTTGAGATAAGATACGTGAAACACAGGGTAGATCCTCGAGTCCTTGGGTAGATCCAATTTGTAGGCAATAGTACCCACCCTTTGAAGGACTTGAAAAGGCCCGTAATACCTCGGTGACAGCTTCAAATTCTTCCTCACGACCATTATGACCTGTCGATAAGGCCTCAGCCTCAGGTAAACCCTATCTCCCAGTTCAAATTCTCTTTCTGTTCGCTTATGATCTACGAGAATTTCCATCCTTGATTAGGTTTCTTGTAAGTTCTCTCTATTCACTTAAAATATGCTCTCGATTCTTCAATTCATCGTCTACAACTTGTACTGCAGTGGTGCCTAGTTCATAAGGCAGTAGGCGTGGAGGAGCTTGGCCATGGACCATTTTAAAGGGTGTAAACCCTGTGGAAGAGTGCTTAAAGGTGTTATAAGCCCACTCTACTAGGGCTAACCAGTTTGCCCAATCCGTTGGCCAATTTCCTATAAAGTATCGGAGGTAACCCTCTAACCATTTATTAATCACTTCTGTTTGTCCGTCCATCTGTGAATGGTAAGTTATGCTCATTAGTAACTTAGTTCCACGTAATTGAAACAACTCTTGCCAAAACCTACTTATGAATATCGCATCTCTGTCACTCACTATGCTATAAAGTATGCCATGTAGTTTAAAAATGTCATCCATGAATGATCTTGCTACTATCGCGGCTGTATATGGATGTGCCAATTGTGTGAAATGACTATATTTTCTTAGTTGATCCACTATGACCATGATGACATTGTACCCCTTGGAATTAGGCAACCCTTCAATAAAGTCCATGCTGATGTCAGTCCAAACTTGATTGGGTATTTGCAGAGGTTGCAACAACCCAGCAGGTGTAAGATTTTCTGCTTTATTCCTCTGACAGACCTCACACTCTTTAATGAATTTCCTAATGCATTTCCTTATTCCTGGCCAGAAGAACTCCTTCTTGAGCCTACTATGTGTTTTTAGTGACCTGGTATGCCCCCCTACAAGGCTGCTGTGGAAGTGATGCATGATTTGCTCTTGCTACTCTTTAAGATTACCCAAATGGAGCTTGCCTTTGTAGAATAGGAACCCTCCCTTAGTTTGGTATTTCAGAGGATCAAGCACCCCTACTTGTTGTTGTTGAAGTAATTGTTTAAGTAGAGGATCTTGGTTGTAGGCTTGATGCAGAGCCTCCACTAAGAAACCTTAACTACACTGAGTGCCAAGACCTCTCCTTGGATGGGTCTGGTAGGCTTATCTGCTGTATCAGTCTATTCTTCCTACCTTGGCATTCTGGAAAGGGCATCAGTTGCCTTATTTTCCTTGTCACTTCTATACTCCACAATGAAATCAAAGCTTAGCAGCTTTGCTATCCATTTCTACTGGAAAGAGGTCCCCACCTTTTCCTCTAGTAGATGTTTTAATGCTTGTTGGTCAGTCTTTATTACAAATTTGTAGCCCAATAAATAGTGCCTCCACTTTTGTACTACCAAAACAAAAGCTAAAAATTCATTTTCATTAGTAGATAAAAAAAAATTTTACCTTTAAGTGCTTGGCTTAAGTAAGCCGATGGCTTTCCTTCCTGCATGAGTATAGCTCCCAAGGCCTGCTTTGAGGCATCACACTCAACCACAAAGTTTTTGAAAAAGCTAGTAGGGCTAGGACAGGAGGGCTCACCATTATTGTTTTTAACTCTAAAAATGATTGATGTGCTTTTTCATTACATTGGAAGGGATTCTTCTTAAGGAGGACAGTCAAAAGGGCTGCTATACTTCCATAACCCTTTACAAACCTTCTATCGTATCCTATTAACCCAATAAACCCTCTTAAAGCTTTAGGATTTCGGGGTTCAAGCCACTCTAGCATTGCTGAAATCTTTGCATGGTCTGTCTTAATCCCTTATCTGGAGATCACATGCCCCAAATATTCCACCTTCGACAACCAAACACACATTTAGACTCTTAAGCATATAACTGGTGATGCTTTAATGTCTCTAAGACTGATTTTAAATGCCCTACATGTTCCTCTACTGTTTTACTATAAACCAGTATATCATCAAAAAATATTAGGAGAAACCTCATAAGATAAGGTCTGAAAATCTCATTCATCAATCCTTAGAAGGTAGAAGGGGCATTTGTGAGGCCAAAAGGCATCACTAGGAATTCAGAGTGACCTTCATGTGTGCAAAATGCAATCTTAGACACATCTTTGGGTTTCATCCTGATTTGATGATAACCCGACCTTAAATCTAACTTGGAAAAAAAATATGATCCATTAAGCTCATCCAACAATTCAGTAATATTAGAAATGGAAAACTTAGCTTTAATGGTGTCCTTGTTAAGGGGCCGGTAGTCGATGCACATTCTCCAACTTCCATCAGCCTTTCTCACCAGCAAAACTGGTGAGGCATGGGGGCTTTGGCTTGGCTGGATGATTCCATCCTTTAGCATCTCCTTGACTAGCTTCTCGATTTCCTTCTTTTGGTAATAGGGATACCTGTAAGGTCTAGCATTAGTTGGCTGGACTGCTATGTGTAATTGTATCTGATGGTCATAGTTTCTAAGAGGTGGCAACCCTTGTGGTTCTTTAAACACTGCATAAAACTCTTATAACACAGTTTGGATAGAAGGTTCACTGGATTTTGCCTCTTTTTCCCCTTCAATCTTCCTTAGTTATAGTCATATGCCCATATTGCTCAGATTATGCTCTTCTTCAATGTCTTTTATAGGCCTCTTCAACCCTTGCAAGAAAAGTTTTTCTCCTCCCATAGAAAACCCCATGCTTAGTTTGGTAAAATTCCATCGGATATTACCCAAACTTCTCAGTCAATCCACTCATAATACCATATCATAGCCTCCAAGGGTCAACACAAACAGATTAGCTACAATATTACACTTTTGCATTGTTACCATTATTGCTTTATAATGGCCATGACAGGGGAGAGTGTCTCCATTTGCAACTTGAACAGCTAAGTAGCTTTCCTCTATTGTTAATTTGATTTTGTTAGCTGCTTTTCGATCCACAAAGTTGTGTGTACTTCTTGTATCAATGAGGATTATGACTTAACTCTTTCCAATTTTCCCCACCAACTTCATGGTCCTTGAAGAAGGAGCTCCTGCAATTGTATTTAAGGAGATCCCTAATAATTCTGCTTGTGGTAGCCCAAGTCATGCCTTTATCTAGTCAGTATTTTCTTTCTCTCTCCATTCTTCTTCTTCTTCAAACTCTAGCCCTTCTAATAGATACAATCTTGGCATGTTACACTTGTGACCTGTATGATACTTATCATCACAGAAATAACACAGCCCTTTTCTCTTCTCTCTTGCATTTGATTTGGGCTTATTCTTCTAACTAGGTAAAGATTTCTTCTTTGAAATGCAAGTTCGGTTCTTTGGATTGCTGGCATCATAAGGGCTGGTTGTAGGTGAGGTGGTCTGATTAAAGAGTTTGGTGTTGGTGTTTTAGAAGTGGAATTGAAAAGGGTAATTGGTGTTTGGTTGCTTTTATAAGGATAATGTTTTTTATTGACTTCTACCTTCTGCAGGCGTGCTAATCCAAATGCAGCTGCAAGTGTAAAGGGTTTGAGCATGGTGACCGTGATGCGCAATTCATCTTTCAAGCCACTTAAGAAAATGTTGATGCGGAAATCTTCTCTTAAGCCACTGATCTTGTTAGACAAGACCTTAAATTCCGTCTGGTAATCTTCTACACTCCCTCTTTGTTGTAATTTGTTGAATGGTACTAGAGCCTTTCAACCATTGATATCAAGTGAGTGCTTTCCCCCCATGTGGAAGGAGGTAATCTCTATTTTATGGTCTTCTGGTGTTTCAAAATAATTAAAGAACGTTGTGCCTTCAGGATCCATTCGCTGGGATCACCCCATCAAAGTGTGGTAAATCCAGCCTAAAAGAATGAGCCTGAATTCCTCTATGACCTTTAAACAAGGGATTAGCATGAACCCTTGTAGTTTGAGAAGTACCCTCACCTGAATTCCTTTGATTTGTGACATGCACTAGGATGTCATAGCTAGATGCCATGTTATTAAGTTGTTGTAATACCCTTTCCATAAGCTTCCCTTGTTTGGATTGCTCTTCTGTTAATACTGTAGTCATTTCTTGTAATTGCTTCACTGTGTTAGATAATTGAGTTAATCTGGTGCCTTCTGCCATGTCATAGGAACGTCGCTCTGATATCACTTGTTACGAGCTCAATTGAAATTGAAGATATTTCTGGCAATTCAAGGAGCTAGGACCTCCATAAATTATCTTTATTTTTGTAAATACTAGAGTTGATGCATTTTCATTAATTCAACTACCTTAAATAGGCAAAATACAAATCAAACTTCCTAATTGACTACCCACTTACCCATTAATCCCATTACATAGTTAAACTACCAAATTGAAACTAATGAAGATGAAAATAACAAATAAACCCCTAATTCTAATAGTTACATACCAGTCCCCCAATTCATGAAATTCCCCTTTGGTTCTTTAAATGTCCTAATTTTCCATTCAATCCCTCTTTATATATTCTTTTCTAGCGTGGACTAGGGTTAGCTCGCTCATTACAAACAGTTACAATATTTAAATACACTTGTTTCCTCACCTTTAAAAATCGATGCTCCGTTTATTCCTTTGTTTATGGCACTGTTTAAAGACCCTTTGAGGGTTTCTTGAAAGCAACATGACAGCCATGTAAAATAGCCTTGTAAACACGGTCATGGCTACCTTTGCCTAGGAGTTTCTGGTTAGAGAAACCATCGGTGACAAATTCAATATCACTTTAGTTAAATTGTTATGGTTTTTTCTTGTTTGGTTCTAGAAGTAGAAGAAGATACTGATGATGCTGGAGATGGTGGCGTAGTAGAGATTATAGCAATGGTTGAGTCTACCTTGCAAGAAAGGTGTCCCATCAAGAAACATGTTTTGTTTCTTCTTCTTCTTCTTTTGTGGGAAATTATAATGAAAGATGAATTCTTGATGCTCTGTATTAATTTATTGAATAGATATAAATGAATTCAAGAACACAAGACAAATTAATGGCTTTCCTGCATGACAATAAAGAAGCAACAACTAAAATAGCATTTGTTATTGGAGTTCACCCCTCAAAAAAAGCTTTAACTTTACTATCAAAATGCTATACGATCATTTAGCATTTACCATTAGAAATGCTCTTATTCCATGGTATTTTAGCCACACCATCTCTCTCACGTGCTCTACTTTTTATCCTAACATAATACTTTTGGCATGTCATCCGTAAAAATCAGGGCTCATCATAAATTTCTCAACCATTTTAATTTTTTATATATAATTTATTAATTATTATCAAATTATTATAAGCATATAATTTTTTTTAGTTTAATTATATATTGAAACTATAACACCTGATTAATCTCACCTTCTGTCATGCATATCTTTCTTTGGCTTTCAAATGATGCAAGTCACATTTAAATCCAAATTTCATAACTAGAATTATGATTAAAATCATAACCAATTGTGTGGGTGGACCAATAAATTTATTGTTAAAGGTCATTATTAAATATGACTAAAATAATATCAAAGGATGAATATGTATAGTATAATGTTTTTTAACCAAAAAGAAACAAAAAAAAAATACAAATTATAAAGGTATGTATATTGATGAATGGGAATTAACTAGGATATTGTTGTTTGTTCAAAAAAGATACTTGGTACAAGATTTATAGCTAGAGGATCACAAGCTGCTAGTGGAGCAGGTAGGTGACTCATATCTTCATCTCTTTTTATTTGGAAAGGTATTACAATTTATATTAATATTTAATTTATATTAATAATGTACTGATTATGTGAAGAGAAAGACAACCTCATATTTTCATGGAAAATACAGTGAGACACTAAAAAGATAATCTCATATTTTTATGAGAAATATGGTGAGGCACTAAGAACACAACAATGTATTTTCAATAGAAATACTAGGCATTGAAAGAAACTTAATTTTCTAAGCAAGAGATATTAAGCATTAATAAGTGTTGTTGTCATCTCATTGAAAGATGAGAATAAAATGACAAGGACATAATATGTGTATCAAATTGATTCAAATTAAGCATTGTAATTGTAGTCGAAGAGTATGATTAATATAATTGATTAAATATACAATTTTGTGAGTAGTAATCTTAACGTACACTTGACTTATCAATTTACTTGTTGCACACCATCGAGCAGGGTTAATTAAGTGTAGTATTAATATACTTTTATAAGGTAAAACAATTATGTGTCTTTAATTAAATGGATTTATTTGTAACATGAATCAATTATTTTATAATTATGTTTTGTGTAATAATTGGTAATATTTAAGTTAATTTTTTTTTTTTGTGTGTGTGTGTGTGATGCCTTATGATTATTAAAGTTATTTATCATGCTTCTTATAATCATGGTTACTCTATTAGTAGTTGTATTATTAATATATGATAATTGGATGGCAGGTGATGTTTTATCAAATTGAAGGAGTGTTGTGATATAAAAATAATGTACAATACTATATCATTGAGTTATGAAAGCATGTTGTGCTGAAATTTTTGAATTAGTTGATAACTTGGGACACTCTAAATACAAAAAGGACTCTTTAGATTTATACAAAAAAAAAAATGATGATGTCTTCAGACATTAGAATTTATGGATAAAAAAAATCATTAAATTTCCTTATCCTTGTGCATGGCATAAGATGAGATTAATCGGGATGTTACAAAAAAGACTAAAATTTTATTGGAAGAAAATAAAAATAAAACTAGCCTAAAAAATCCAAATTTCATCACAAAGGTTTTTATTTTTATTTTTTATTTTTTTTTGCTATTATAATATCAACATATGAGCAATTTGATATTTGACTCAAAATGAAAAATAATAATCATTTTAAAAGCACATTGAAAAGACCAAAATGCTCTTAAAAACAAAAATTTTAAAATCAAAATCAATGAGTTTTCTTTATTATTATTATTATTATTATTATTAAGTCGACTTAAAGATAATTTAACATTTTGCTAAATAAAAAAAAAACATGTATACAACACTTGGAGGCATGTTAAAAGTGCCCAAACACTCAAGCAATGTGCACATCTTATTGTGTCCAAAACAAGTCCTTCTGCTATGTAGTTAGAAATGTCGTCTTGTCTTTTTTTGGGGGGAGAGACTCATGTTGACATTGGTGGTCTGGTCTAGTTTGTCTATTGTGGGTCTTTTTTTCTTTACTAAAATTATAATTGGCCTTCTTTGTTATTGATATTTAAACTTGGGCCCTTATTCTTTTTATTCCTAAATTTTGTTCTTAGTATTTTTGTAGAAGTTTTATTTGTTTTGAATTCTATCATTCAATCAAATTATGAAATATTGTATTTTTCAATTTGAACCTTATTCTTTTACTTTTTTTTCATTTTTTTCCTTGATCCTTTTATAAAAGTTATATTTGTTTTTAATTTCATCCTTCATTCCAAATTAATGGTATTATGTTTTAAGTTCAATTTTTTTCCTTGGCCCTTTTATAAAAGTCATATTTGTTTTTAATTTCATCATTCAATCCAAATTAATGATATTATGTTTTACAATTTGGTTCTCATTGTTTTAATTTCTATTTTTTTATTGGTCTTTTTGGAAAAGCTATCGTTCTTTTCAATTTGACCCTCAATAAAAAAATTATTTTTCTTTTTTTGTGTCAATTTTGATCCTCATTATCTAATGTTTTTTAATTCTTTTGCTAAATTGATTTTTCTTTTCAATTTCACCATTCAATCAAATGTAAATTTTGTTTCGTATTTGAATTTTAATCCTTATTCTTTTAATCACTATTTTTAAAACCTTTTTATATAATTGAAATTCTTTTTTAAATTATATCTTTTAATTTTTTATTAATCAGAAATTGGTCTTCATGGTTTTATATCTGTTCAAATATGGTGTTTCAGATCTAATGACCTGATTTATGAGTTTGAAAAGTTATATAAATCATAGAATAAAAGGCTAACACTTTATGCATAACAATCTCTTTCTACTAAATAGAGATGTAAGAGATTTCTCATTTTTAAATATTTATATAAATAGAATGTCATGTCTCTAATTTCTTGTGGGGTGTGATACGAAGGTAAAAGAGATATAGTTCGTAAATACCTAAAATAAAAAGAAAAGAGCTAGCTTTTTAAGGTATAACAACCCCTCTCTTTTAAAGGGTTTAGAGGATTTCTCGCTTTTGGTCATGTGAATTATCACTAGAGATTGTATATTTTGATGACTTGTAGTTTGCTACTATTTATCCTTAATGCAAATATTTTAAGTCGAAAAGAACATTTGATATTCAAGTAATTTTTGTATAAACCTTAAACAACTCTAAGTCTATCTAATGGGATCCTTGGAATTTTTAGAGAAGAAAATTACAATTATCAATTATCATTGCATGTATGTGTTTCAAAAACCCAACATGCAAAACTATCATATGATAACATTCATGAACTCAGAGAAATTTTTCTTTGACTCTTTAGGCTTGAATATTACATTGATGTTGGGATTCACTTGTCTAATTTTATGGTCCAAATTGTATGTGGACAAAGCTATTTGATTGTGTCAATAAACTTAGTTATGAGGTTTGTGAATGTAACAGTCCGACCAAACCCTAACTCAAGAGGAAATGAGAGAGGAACTGAAAGAAGAAGAAAGGCATGAGACTAAAAAGAGAAAGAGAAACTGAGGGAAGAAGATTGAAGAGACTAGCACAGGAAATGAGGGAAGAGACGTGCACTGGCAGGTTACCTACAAAAGCAAGAAAAGTAATGTATTAGTGTAGGTTCAGGATTCAAGTAGTACAAACTTACATGGATGGTGAGAGATAAGAAGAATGGTGAGAGATTACAAGAGAACGACGAGTTGACAACTGGACATTGATTAGAAGTAAAAGCAGTAAAATGATGTCATCCAAGAAAGAGGACAACTGGCAAGCTAGCAAGGTAGAAAACGATGTTTGAAGTAAGGATAGTTGTCAAACAAATCAGATCAGCTTGAACAAGTTTAATTAATATACAAATTACGAGATTATCGAGGAAGGACTAATATAAAGACAGGGATAGGATCAAATCAAGATAGCTAGAGAGAAATTACTTTAAAGCAAATCATTTGTTCCAAAGAGGCCTGAGCTACCTCAAATTTGCCTAGAAAATTCAACTACTTAAGTTTTTTTTTATTTTGCTTTAGTTTTAGTTTGATTATTGTTTTATAAGCATTGATAAATTCTAGACCAAAAATATTGTTTCCATTTACAAAAATTCAATAAAAAAAATCAAGAGAAAGTTCTCTCACCCAAAAAGAATTCTTTAAATTTTTAAGTCTATTGTAGTGAAACGCCTAGTAGCAATAAGTATAGACATCAACTTTTTAATTTCCTAATAAATTATGAGCAATAATATAGATTTGGCTATCTTAACACTTTTTAATTTTTAAGTCTATAATTGATTTTTGATTTTGTGGTTCTCTTAACACTTTTTAGTTTTTAGTACCAAGCATGTGCCCTAGGGCTATAGTTTTATAACAAATTATTAATGAAATCAAACTTGGATGAATATTTTAAATTTATGTTATTAAAACATAGATCATGTTTGAATAAAAAACAAAATGATTGGATACTTTGAAAATTTAGAGAATCAAACACACGGAAATCAAGAAAAGGGGAAAAGAGGAGGAAAATAGGATAACAAATTATTAGTTAAATAGATTTTGATTAAAGATAATTCAATTAATTTAAGATGTTTAAAATATAAAAACAACTTTGCACATAGTTAAATAGTTAAATATGACTATCAATTTATTTATTTATAGTGCAAGTATATAGTCTTTCTTTTATACATCACTCTCTCTCACACATGCAGAACTTTAAATTCAAATTTACTCTATAATTAAAATTTAAACTCTTCACTGGCCCATTTAGGGTCTGTTTGGTATTGCGGTTACTATTATAATTGAGGTTTAAAAAAAAAATCATGAAAAGTACTTTTAGCTGTGGTTCATAACTGAAATTTAAGTATTTGGTGAAAATTGTGGTTGAATTTGAGTTTAACGAAAAATAATCTCGTGTGTTTGGTTATCATACTTTTCATATTGTAAAATTATTTTAAATGACACGTGCGCGCTCGCACTCTCATATATATATATATATATATATATATATATATATATATATATATATATATATATATATATATATATATTGTTTTTTTAATTTTGTAGATTTAAACTACTTTAATTATTTTTATTGAAAATATATTTATTTATTTTATTTATAATTTATACCATTATAAATTCAAAATACCCTGAAATATGATGATTGTTGTAGTAGCCAACACAACTACTATACATACAATGGTATAAATACCTCAATGTTAAATCTCCGTCCTTGCTGCCTTATCATACCATCTCTCCTCTCTATCTCTTCCACTTCTCACGATTTCCCTAAGAGCTTCATTTCAACACAGTGAATTGAAAATCTCTCTCTGTCTCGCCTCTTCAATTCTTAAAGTTGTGGAACTCTTTTGAGTTCTGCTATTTAGTAATTATTTCTTAAATTCCATATATATAAAAATTATTCTTGAACTGGTCCATGTCATTATCTCCAGCCCCCATTGTCTAGAAAGCTACATTTTTTTCTTTACCAGTTCTAAGATGCCTTGTTGTTTCAATCTTACGTTGTTCTTGCTTCTTTTTTTTGTTTACAAATTTAAACAATAATTCTCTATGGCTGAGGGGGGAGGGATGGTGGATGTGGCTACTTCGTGAGAGAGATGGTTGAGGGAGAGTGCGGTTCCGTGAGGGAGGTGAGGGAGAAGGCAGTGTGAAGTGTCCATATGTTTGAGGCAGACGGTGTGGTTATAGGTGTTAAGGGTGAGAAGCATTGCAGGTGGGCCGCAACTGCAAAAGCACCTCTCATATGCTTTTGCATCTGCAGCCAGAACGTTATTTAAATGGTGAGACTCATAATACAAAAAACTAGAATTCTATTTGATAAAGATGGTGTTTGGCCATGCCGTTTGCCTCAACCAAAGGTTGAATCGCAGAGCCAAACACCATCTTAATCAAGACTAAGGAAGAGCAGATCCCCTCTCTGTCACTCACTTTCACCCTTTTTCTTATGCTCCCTCTATTCTTTTCTCAGCTGTAATTAACATATGCTCAGCAGTTTTGATCCATTAATCATTTAATTAATTGCTTTATCAAAAGTTTAAAAACAGGGCAGCATCACCATCATCACTGACTCCAAGAGGAGATTCATGTTCCATCATGAGGCTGGATTTGCTTTCATGAAACGATTAAAACATGAAAATCAAGTTCGGGTGGTTCCCAGGATTTGTTTTTTGATGAAATGAAACATTATTATTTGAAAAGTAGAGGAAAAGTTTGGTTTAAAAAGATGATAAAAAAAAATAACAAATAATTGTGGAAAAAGATTCTGGTTTTAAAAGAAGCATGTGATACCTTGCTCGGGGAAATACTATTTCAAAAGATTAATAATAAATATAAATTTGATTTTACCAAACAGTCATGTTGAAACTTGGAGGCACTATAAATAATCCACATTTCATAACATTCATTGGTGATGAACTGTAAATACAGCAAATAAAAAAGTGATACGAAGGGGGTATTATATTCAATTATTCACTATATTCTAACGATAATTGAAGGGGTTACCAAGATGGTCACACATCATAAGAGGAACAAATGAGGCAGGATACAAATTTGAAGGACTAAATTCATCTTACGCAATCTTTATATACATTGTCTGTTCACGTTTCAATGCACACTGGATGCGTAGAGTGGCAGAAACTCCATAATACAACATGGCCAATCTATAAATAATCTCTTCATTCTGAAACGTGAAGCCTGCAACAGTCAACCCAGACAATCAACTCTACAAGTACTTGCCCACACCACAGCCATATTCAACTGCATTTAAGTGTTATTTTGCTGAAAGAAATAACTTAATCATATGGTGTAACATTTTGGGCTCAGTGCGTCCAACTTGCAATCTATTTTTCCTAAATGGTTCAGCTATCATCTGCATTAGTGTCTGAAAAGAAGGAACAGATTGTTATTTAAAAGAGAACGAAAAGTAGGACCTACTCAAAGGGCCATCTCAGCCTGTAAGTCAGCAAGTTCTTCTTCCTCAGCGGTGTGTTTGTGAGGAACTGGTTTCTTGCCAGCTGGGACCTGAACTGGAGCCGCAGGAGCTGTTGTTGCTGGCTGAAGAAGCTGCTCTTCTAATTCAGCTCCTTCCAGTTCTTCAAGTTCTGCCTCCAATTCATCCTGAAAAGTTCCAACCATTTTAGATGGCTCCAGCAGATGAAAACTTGTGCACTATCTGGAGAGCTGTGTTCTTATTACAGGCTTCAGAATTGAAAGAAGTGAAATCAGCATTTAAAACACTGACCTCATCGAAATCAGCTGCAGCACCAATGGGGGTAGATAATGCTTCTTGAATCTGTTTCATGTTCTCTGTCTGCTCATTGATCTCATCCATCGTCTTGTCCACATCATCAATATTCCTATAATCCATAATTTTCACTTATATTAACCACAAGCATTTGTATCGTACAACTTCATTAATCAGGTATTTGATCGGACCAAGTTGAAGCCAAATAAAGCTGGTGTTTCCAAATTAGAAACCGTTTGAAAAGAGATACTTGAAGGCATAACAACCAGGAAAATGAATATGTGGTGACTAATTAAAGACAAACATGTAAGCCATGAGTGAAGATTCCAACAATAAGTTTAACTGATAAAATTGGCACATACGTTGCTTTCTGCATCGCCTTCATAGCAGCTGCACCAGTCCTCAACGCATCTACAGTTTCAGTCGTAGCTTTTGCACCTTCTAACATTATCATCTGCAACATTGACATCCAGAGCACAAAATTTAAGGTTTTACTCATTCATCCAAGAACTTGCACAGATTTATAAAGATACAGTTGAACCAAAAGCAATAGTACAAACACTAGCTCACCTGATCATGAATGCGCAGTTGAAAGTTTCCAAGCTGTTCTATTTGCTGCTCATACAGCCTCTTCCTCTTCAAACATTGAATTGCAGCTGAAAAAAAGCATTGTCAATCAGTGTTTGACAAGCACACAACACAAATTCTGTAAATAATGCTTTGTTTCAAGATATAAATTCATGTAATAGATGTCTGTCTGATAAAAACCATTGCCAACAGTTCTTTGTTTGATTATAGTACAAAGACAATACTCCACATCCTTAGTCACAGAGTCAACATGACACAACGCTAAGACGTGCAAGCATTTCAAAGTATAATATCAATAGCTCAGTAGAGTTGTCAATATCAGCTTTGGAGTTATCCATGAAATCATTGTCTAAGTAAAGAAATCCTAATAAGAATATCAGAAATATGAGAATCAACGAAGATTGAAATCAAGACATCATGACAGGAGTTGGATAGCTGAAGTCACTTGATGTTCCATGCAAAAACAACGAGGGGACATTGCAAAAAATTAATGTGAATATTTAGCAATAAAAAAATGAGAAGTAATGAAACAGAGACATAGATCTGCCAACTTTCTGTAGCCCATTAAGTACATTTGCATATGCACTGTAAGGAGAAAAAAGTCTATAGTATTACAACCCAGTTGCCAACATCAAACAACATAAATGACCATTATGAACTAGCAATGTCATACCCCTTTTGTTTTTCCCTCGGGTGAATTCCTTCGCCTTTTCAACTTCGGCAGCAACCTTTTTAAGGAGCACCTTCTCCTTTTTCTCTAGCATTTCAAGTGTCTATAACGCGGAGAATTAACATCTACGTTAAATACTAATAAAAAAGAGTACTTTTACATGTACAATTAAAAAAATCTAACCAACGCATAAATATATATAAGAAAATAGTTCCTATGCATAAATCCTAGCTGACTCATTCTCATAACCAACAACAAATTCATCGGAAAAAAATTAAAAGGAAGAAGCCCATGTCTACAATAATAATTACTTTCGATTTTTAAAATAAAAACCAACGACATCTAACAAACTAAGCACAAGAAAAAGAACATAAAAGAAAATCTACCTCGTTTAATTTGTCTAACGTAGTTAGAGCATTGGTTTCCTGCTTAGGTTTTCCAAATAAGCGGTTAAACATGGCGGATTGTTTTCGTTTAAGAACCCTGTTTTTATGTTTTTCCTCGCGATCTTCACAGCGCAAACACAAAACTCAACGTTAGCATACCAAATCAAGCCCCAATTCCAAGAATCAAGACAGATAGATCTACATAAACTGAATTGAATTGAATTGAATTGAATTGAATAAAAGATGATGATAGAAACAGACCTGTGAAAATCGATCGAATTCAAAGATTAGGGTTTTTGATGACACAAAGAGAGGGGTAGGTTTTTTTTTTTTTTTTCCACTCTCTCTTAAGCGTGTTGTTCTTGTATTGGAGAGGGAGGAGGAAGCTACTTTGGACTTAACTCGTTCTATTTCTATCGGTTACTTTCCTTATTTCATTGACTTTTTTAACAAAATACTTCTGGTTTAAGTTGAGTCTTGTGAGGGAACTAAAAAAATAATAAATATTTTTTTTTCAAATTTATTTTTGATACTAATATATTATAATAATTTAAATATATTAAAAAAATATTTAAAGTAAAAAAATACTTTTCTTTTTATACCATATAAATAAATAGTTCTAGTGAATAAAATTGTTTGTTTGTTAAGTATGTTTTGTTGAAAAATGATTTCAAATGGAAAATTGATTTTACAAAAATAAATTATTTTTTTAATTTTAAGTAGTGGTATAAGAAAATAAGTATTAAAATAATCATTAGTCTTTTGACCATGTCATAAAAAATAAATTGAAAAAGAACTTGTGAATAGTTTTATCAAGTTTATTAAAAGAATAAAGACTAAGGATATAAAAAAAAGTGATAAAAAACAAATAAGAAAATGATGAAAACAAATTAGTGAAATAAGAAAATAAAAATTTAATAAAAAAATGATGACCATCATTGATATAAAAAATAAAATTGAAAAAAAAAAGGATTCTGAACACAATATATAACAATTAATAGATTAAAGATATGGTTTAATGAATTTCACAGAATGGTTCAAACATTTTAGAGCTTTTTTTATGGAATAAACGATGAAAATTCCATCACATTTTATTTATGGAAGGGGAAGCATGAAAAGCCATAATCCAGCCATGGTCCAGAGAATATTCAGCCATAGCTGGAAGCCTTGCTCAGTTATTACTTGTGTGGTTCCGTGCACTGCAGTGTGGGGTGTTTAAAAATAACGTGGACGGTGCAGAATTCTTTGCTGACGATGAAATGTGCATTAAAAGCTTGGTTGGTGTATTTAATAAAATGAATTGATCACTTTGATCGTTAATAAATGTTTAAAAAACACCATTGAAAAACAACTACTTAACGGAGGTTTTAAACGGTGGATGACGCCTTCAAAGAAAATATAATATCATCACACATTAAGTTATTCAATATTTTTATTTAATTATTTTTTTAAAACGAGTAAATCTTATTATTTGAAAAACATGTTTTATTTTATAGATCTAAGGGAGTGAGTAAAACCTATTTATCTCATATTCTTATAAGGAATATATATCCTGACTCGAATTCGGACACTTTATTATCACATCATGTTTCTTGAGGGTTTTTATTTAATTATATATTAATGTTTTATTAAAAATAAAAACATATTTTATAAATCTAAGTGAATGAATAAAACTCTAATTGTCCCGTGATCTTACAGGAGATGCATATCCTAACTTAAATTTAAATTCTTTATTGTCATATCATGTTTTTTTTAAGGGGTTTTAATGTAATCATATATTAATGTTTTGTTAAAATTAAATCACGAATAAAAAATTATTTGAAACAAGACAAAATAAGTTTTTATCGTAATTTATCTATCTAGTTCTTAATTCATGTCATGGTCCTTAATTACATAACATGATTCACCATTATAGCAGAAGCGAGAAAATAAGAGCAACGAGAGAAGGAAATTTATTGCCATTTATTCTGGAAAACAAAAAAATATTTTAAAAAATAACTGTAATTATATTATCAAATAGGCATTGTCCTAACATTTTGATGCAAGAACTTTAGTTTATTTTCTAAATATATATAAAGAATAAAACTACATAAATTAATTGTCCTCGTCCTCATGCATTTATATTATACTTTTCAAAGAACAAATGCTTGCAAAATATAATTCATATTCATGGCCTTCAGTTTGAGGAAGCTGGAAAAAAAAACCTTCTTGACCATCCACGTTACCGTGTAGATAAAAGTTTGCTGACGTTTTTCACGGGAAGAAGATGGGACCCTGTATTCGCCTCCAAAATATTGCGTTCGTTCACCGCGGGTTAATTAAGAGAGAGAAAAACCCCTCGAAACTATTTTAATTTATTTAACATTAAAAAATATTCATTTATTATTAATATATTTTTTAGCAGAAAAAAATTAAACTATGTTGGGTTGATTTTTATGTATTGCCGAAAGTGTTTCGTTGGCATGGTTGTTTTGTGATGACAATGAACTAATAATTTATATATTAGATCAAGTTAGAATATATATATATTTTTTTAAATCTAAAATAATTAAGGTTTATTTATTCATATAGATTCACAAAATATATTTTTCTAGGATGGAGTTTCCTTGCATCCAATAACACAACTTTTAGTTTTTTTAGAAAAAATACTAGTTAATTGCCCGTACTACGTTCGCATCAAGCAAATAATTTTTATAACTGTTGAGATTAAAATAAAATATTTATATATGTAAAGTTTGATATAATGAAACATATCAATATACTCTATTATAACAATAGTAATATTAAAGTCTTGACTTCTAAAATTATCATCACTATTACTGTCAAAACAATAAAAATTATTAAATTACTCCGAGAAAAAACACAAAAAAAAACAAGCAGAACAAAAATTAAAATTATTCTTATTACTAATATTATTATTGAGTTAATAATGAAAAAAAATTAAATCAAACACTAAAAAAAGTCTAAAAACTTTAACAAAAGAGTAAATAAAAAATAAAATAAAAATAAAAATTATTAGCTGAAAAAAGAATTGAAAATTACAAAAATTGCCCACATTACGTTGCGGGCTAAGCAAATTATTTTATAACTGTTAGGATTAAATAAATTAATAGGATTTGCTAGTTCAAAATTAAAATATAATATTTATATATGTAAAGTTTAATATAGTAAAATAGATCAACACACCCTATTAAAATAAAATAATAATAGCAACATCGAAGTCCTAGCATAAAAAATTATTAGTGTTATTATTGTCAAAACAATAAAAATTATTAATTTATCCCGAGAGAAAAAAACTCAAAAACATTAATAAAAGAGTAAACAATAAAAACAACTAAAATTCTTATTTTTATTGTTATTATTTTTATTATTATTATTGTGTTAATAATAAAAAAAATAAATGAAAGACTAAAAAAATCCTAAAAACTTTAACAAAAGATCAAATAAAAAAATAAACTAAAAATAAAAATTATTAGTTGAAGAAAATGCAAGAGCAAAGGGAGAAAAAACACAGAAATATATATTTTCAAATGTCAAAGACACAAAATAAAATTTAAGAGCTAATTTTTTTTAAAAATACCACCTCAACAAATAAGAAAATAATAAAAATTAAAAACCAAAGTTAAGGGCACATTTATTTATACATGGACAGAAAGACTATTCCAGAAATATAAAAAAAATATAGGGATTAAAATTAAAAGTATAAAGACCGAAATGAAAATTAAATATATCATCAATTTTAATCAAATGACAAAATTGAAAAAATCACAACTTTTGTACCGAATATATTAAGGTATTTAAACCCAATCCGGAAATTAAAAGAAAGAGGACTCAGGTGAAACTTAAATATATAATTAATTTCAATCGAATGACCCAATTGAACTAAATCAAAACTTATATAATAGAAATCAGGACCATACACAAAATTTAATTTAAAGTACGATGACTTAAGTGAAAAAGGCATAAACTCAGGAGGTTTTCCTGTACTTTAGCGTGCATGAGAGAAAAAATTGAAACAAAACATTTAACCGCCCACCATCATGTCTCTAGCCACCCGTTGCCAACACATGCCACGCCGGGAGGAAGATCAGACGGAGGGGCATCGTCTGAGAAGACGAGAGCGCATTTTTCACCGTCAGAGTACATCACACGCGCTTCCTTGAGAGGGCATGAGGCATAACATCGCAGGTCATGTGTGGCACATGTACACCCAATTTTTAGCAGATAATAATAAAAAAATGGTCAATTGTCAGATCATCCCTACATACAATTCTTCAATTTTATCTTATTGGGGGGTATAGTAATATTTAGCTATTTTCAAAAAATAAGAAATTTTCGTGGTAGCCCTCCCCTACCAGATGTGTTTTTTTGTCTTATTTGGGCACATAATAGTATTTAGCTATTTTGAAATTTAGTGAAATCCCCGTGAAATCCCTCTCGGAAACAACGGTTTTTTTTTTTTTATCTTTTTCTAAGGTTAAAAACATTATTTCACTGTGCAAATAATGATAAAAAAATTAATAAACAGGTAAACTGGCTGAACCGAAAACCAAACCGACCCAAAAATACACTATTACAATTCACAATATTTTACCTCACAATCTATTGTGTTTTCCTAATCTCTTTTAGTTTATTTTATAATTAATTTCAATAGAAGGACCCAATTGAACTAAATCAAAACTTGTACAACAGAAATCAGGACCATTCACAAAATTAAAAGTACGGGTACTGCAGTGAAAAAAACATAAACTCAGGGGCCTCTCCTCTACTTTAGCGTGCATGAGAGAGAAAATGAAAAAAAAAACATTTAACCAGCCACCATCCCATCTATAGCCACCAGTTATCAACACAAGCCACTCTGGAGAGAAAGATCAGACGGGGACGTATTTTTCATTGTCAGAGTATGCCGCACGCGCCGTCCTAAGAGGGCGTAAGGCGTAACACCACCAGTCATTTGCGACACATGTGCGCCTAATTTTTGACAGATAATAATAAAAAAATATGGTCGATTACTAGAACATCTCTACATACAATTCTTTAATTTTGTCTTATTAAGGGGTACAGTAGTATTTAACCATTTTTAAAAAATAGAAAATCCCTGTGGCAACCCTCCCCTACCATATGTGTTTTTTTGTCTTATTTGGGTGCAAAACAGTATTTATCCATGTTGAAAATTTATGAAATCCCCGTGAAGTCCCTTCTGGAAACAACAGTTTTTTGTTTTTTTTCTAAGGCTAAAAACATTATTTCACTATGCAAATAATGATAAAAAAATAATAATAAACCAGAAAACTAACTGAACTGACCTAAAAATATACTATTACAATCCACAATATTTTACCTCACAATCTATAGTGTTTTCTTGATCTCTTTTAATTTATTTTATAATATGGCTATTCAATTTTATTGTTAGAATGTTCCTACTTATTTTCAAGTAAGGCTCTAAATTGTTTTTATGATCATATTGACCTAGTTCTGTTAATTTTCGAATAGATTGTTCAAAAGATCTTTCAATTTATTATTGTGCTCTTGATGTTTGTTTTAAAGTTATGAATTGTTTTAATGATTATTGTTGGCTTAGTCTTGTATGCTTCAAATGATCTTTAAAATTAGCTAGTTTCAAGGAAGTTATTTATTAATCTACTTGTTTAGAATGATTCTGTCTTGGTTTTATGGAACATGGCACCCCAATCTCTGTTATTCTGTGTAATATGTTTTTTAAAATCCAACTTCGATAAATTTTCAGTGATTAAGTGACTGTTCACGGAGTGATATTTACATTGTTTTTTAAAGTGTTTTTTTATTTAAAAATATATCAAAATAATATTTTTTTATTTTTAAATTTATTTTTGACATCACACACAAAAATAATATGAAAACACCAAAATATTTTAATTTAATATATTTTTTTTTCAAAAACACTTTCTAAACACCCTCCTCGTACTTCAATGGGATATTCTTGGATATTTCTTCCAAATTTTCAAGTTTTAATAGTGTTCCACATTGTTTTCACTTTGGCAGGAAAGTGATTGGTTTCAAATGTGACATTTTCATTTCCATTTTATGATTTATTAATTATTACATTTTCAATTTAACATGTTTATTTTTTAAAAAAAATTAATGGAAAATTATATCTAGTAACTAATGATAATTAATTATTTATTTTTAAACCCTTTAAAGTTTTAAGGTAAGACTTTGCAATTAAAATTTTTACTTGTTGACATGTGTTAGCTCAATTACACAAAACAGAAGAATATTATTAGAAACAAAAAGAATTTAATAAACAAAAGATAACACCAACAATTTAATACAAATGAATTTTTAGTGATAACAAAATTAAAAATACTTTGGAATAGTATAAAATAAATTAATCAACATTAATATTAATTATAAACCCATAAAAAAAAAACTCAAAAAACAATGTAGATTTTCTGTTTATTTTTAATATAAAAACCAAACCATATGGAATTAAAAGCGAAATGAATAAACAATTATCACGGTTATACTTCATTAATCAAATCAAAGCTACCATGCTCCTCGTCGCCACTCAATCTTCTCCCCCCTATTTCACACACCGCACCACTAAAATTAGGGTTTTATCAGGAAAACACTAAAAGCTTTTAACCCCCTTCCTGCGTGACAGCTTTCTCTCCGCCAAAACCAAGCAATGGGTGACCAGGCCACGCCTCCTGCACCAGAACTCGCAGCGATGGCCATTAACGACGGCCCATGTCTTAAGCACCCATTCTCTGACCGGGCCCCAGTCCGATCAATCGTGTGTCGTCCCGATGGAGGAGCTGGACTGGCAGGCCAGCGAGTCCGCGCCGGTGGGTGGGTGAAGACTGGGAGAGAACAAGGGAAGGGTTCTTTCGCTTTCTTGGAGGTGAACGACGGATCTTGTCCAGCCAACCTTCAGGTTATCGTGGATGGTGGTGTAGCAGATCTGAGCACGCTTGTGCAGACCGGGACTTGCGTGTCGGTCGAGGGCTTGCTTAAGGTCCCCCCCGAAGGTACAAAGCAGAAGATTGAGCTCCGTGTTGAGAAGGTGCTCCATGTAGGCCTTACCGATCCTGCCAGCTACCCGATTCCGAAGACGAAGCTCTCCCTTGAATTTTTGAGGGATCATATACACCTTAGGCCCCGAACTAATACGGTATGATTGCTTTGTGTTTGCAAATATTTACTACTTGATCGATTGAAAGCTGAACGCATGTAATTTTTTATTTTAGATTTCTGCAGTTGCTCGAATTCGCAATGCACTTGCTTTCGCCACGCACTCTTTCTTTCAAGAGCATGGTTTTCTGTATGTTCATACCCCAATTATCACCACAAGTGACTGTGAAGGTGCTGGTGAAATGTTTCAAGCTACAACCTTGATTAGTGAAGCTGAAAAGCTCGATAAGGAGCTCATTTTGAATCCTCCACCTACTGAGGCTGACATAGAAGCGGCTAAGCGTGATGTTGGGGAGAAAAGTAGTTTTGTTGCTCAACTCAAAGCTGCCAAGGCAACTAAGGAGGATATTAGTGCTTCTGTGGCTGATCTTAAAAAGGTCAAAGAAAATCTCTCAAGGGTGGAGGAAAGAGCTAAGCTTAAACCTGGTATTCCTAAAAAAGATGGCAAGATTGATTATGGTCAAGACTTCTTTGGCCGTCAAGCATTTTTGACAGTCTCTGGCCAACTTCAAGTTGAAACCTATGCCTGTGCTGTCTCCAGTGTCTATACATTTGGACCAACGTTTAGAGCCGAGCATTCTCACACTTCTAGACATTTGGCTGAGTTCTGGATGGTGGAGCCTGAAATAGCTTTTGCAGATCTTCAGGTACCTATTCTAATTGATTTATCTGACTTTTCAGCATTCTAGTGTTTATTGTGCCTGTAATTGCAGGTTTTGATCTTTATTTAACTGAACTGCTACTGATACGCTGGCTGTCAACTAATTTACCTTTCTTTATGGTTTATATTATATGCTGTTGATTGATCTGATCAACAGTCTTTCTCGTTATATTGGGTTAGAGGAAATGATAAAATGTGGGTAAGAAGGGCAAACCTATCGGTTCTCTCATCCTTTTGTGATTTGCGAACAGATATTTAAGGAATTTTTTTCCTTTTGAAATCACATGTTTTGCACAAGATGATTGCAAAGCTGCTTTTGTCTTTTGTCGTGCTGAGCATTGTTATATGTTGTGTGTATGAACACTATTCTTGAATTAGTACCAGCTTCTCATGTATGAAGCAAAGGTTATTCTCTAGTGGTAGAATCTTTTGTACTTCACATAGAGTAGGATGCTCCATTCCCTCTTTGCACATACACATGGCATGTAAAATATATCTCAGTTAGCAAATTTTGCATATTTTTTCAGGATGACATGAACTGTGCTGAGGCATATGTGAAATATATGTGCCAATGGCTACTCAACAAGTGCTTTGATGACATGGAACTTATGGCTAAGCTTTATGATAAAGGTTGTATTGATCGTCTAAGAATGGTTTCTTCTACCCCTTTTGAGCGTATTACTTACACAGAAGCAGTGCAACTGCTAGAGGAGGCAGTGAGAGGTGGTAAGGAGTTTGAGAAGAATGTGGAATGGGGGATTGATCTGGCGTCTGAGCATGAAAGGTATGCAAATCTCCCTCTGTAGCATGTCCTGTCCTTTTGGTTTGCATGTATTGATGGTTTGGTTTGTTATTCATACAGATACTTGACAGAGGATATATTTAAGAAGCCTGTAATTGTGTACAACTATCCTAAAGGAATAAAAGCATTCTACATGAGGCTCAATGATGATTCAAAGACAGTGGCTGCTATGGATATCCTTGTACCAAAGGTAAATAATTCCCGTGCACATTTTAAAGTTTGCTTACCATGTGCCCCATTTCTTACATTTAACATGGTAGTTATTCGCCTACCTACCTTTTTGCATTCATTCCAATTGGTGTTGTCATTTATTGCAGGTTGGGGAGCTGATTGGTGGAAGCCAAAGGGAAGAACGCTATGAGGTTATTCAGCAGAGGTACGGGGAGTCTGCTTGAATTGTCCAACATTGTTTTATATGAAGTTGCATGTACTTTTGTTTATTCTGACTACAATTGTTATGCTGATGATTTCGTTTTTGTTGGGGCACTCTCCATTGCAGAATTGTTGAGATGGGACTGCCTCTTGAGCCATATGAATGGTACCTCGACCTGCGGCGCTACGGGACTGTAAAACATTGTGGATTTGGCTTGGGTTTTGAGAGGATGATACTTTTTGCCACTGGAATCGACAATATTAGAGATGTCATTCCATTCCCCAGATACCCTGGCAGAGCAGATCTGTGATATTTTTAGTATTTTAGGTACACGTTAATGTTTTCATTTTGCCTATAGAAGAATCCACCATGGTTTGTTCTGCTGAAGTTTCCATCTTAACTTGTTTTGTTTTACATTCAAACTTCAATTGCAATATGAAATCATAAGCAACTGATGCTGCATGAGATTTTCTGCGTGTTATTTGTCTCACCTATTTCTGTTTTTGATTTCTTGTAAGAGCCTAATTTTCTATTAGATTGGTTGTAGTTAAGAACGAGTGAATTTGCCCGCGCGTTGCACTTGACTTTTATTTATGTAGAAAACTAATTGATTTTATGCGTGTTATAATTGGTTATTTTAGTATTTAATTAGTAAAATTATAATTAATAGAATTTGTTAGAAAAAGCTTGCCTAAAAGTCATTGAATGTTGTTGTTGTTGAAATTGTTTTGATAAATATTTAATCAGTATATTGTATAATTAGAATTGAAGAAATTATGTTAAAATGAGCCACGTGCCCTGTGTAACATATTAATTGATTATTGTATTTGTTTTATTTGTTTCATAAATTTTTTCATTAGTAAATAGTAAAATTATAATCGTTGAATTATAGTACAAATGAGTGATTTGTTTTATGCAGCAAACAATTTGATGGTATTTTGTTTTTACCATTTTGGTAATAATTTACTTGGAAGATAATAAAACTGTAATTAATCAAATTGACTGAAGATATATTATTTGCTGCCCGCAATATATTAATTGTTTTTTGGACATGTTTTAACTATGTGCCGAATAATTTATTTGATAGATAGCAAAAATATAATTGTTAAAATTTATCAAAGATTATTTTTTTCAGATTTTTTTTTCATATTATTATATTAAAAATTTCTAGAACACTGAGATTAAATTAATGTGAGATTTTTAAAGAAAAATCAATTCAATTTTTTATATATATTTTAAGATGTTAATATGAAAAAATATCATGATATATAATTAACCTCTCCTATTTTTTTAAGAAAAAAAATCTCAAAAATAATATATATAAAAATTTAGGACTATTAACAAATTGTTACATGTTAAAAAATTTGGTGTTGATTATGGTGAAATATAAGACAATTTTTAATTTTATTTATGTAGATAATTTGATATAATTTTTCTAATGTATTGTCTATGTGTGATTTTGTATATTTTTTTTTTCATGATATGAGATCTGAAATATCATACATAAAAAAAACACGGAAGTTATTTTTCACAAAAATAACATTGACAAATGAATTTTTGTCACAATTATTATAGTTATCATTATAACTATTATTATATATAATTAATATTTTAATTATTATTGGTCATACTATCGATGACATCGTAATTATTGTATCAAAAAGAAATTATTATTTTTTATGTTTTAAGATTTATTCTAGATATTTTTATATTCAATATATTTTAGAATACTGATACTAAATTATTATTTTTTGAAAATAATAAATATGTCATATTTTAAGGAGCTAATATTGAATAATTATAAAAATATATGATTAGTATCACATATTTATAAGAAAAAAAATATTGCAAATAATAATAATAATAATTATTTTGAATGCCTTATCTATAATAATTAGAAATTTCAACACCTAACAATATTAACAAAAAAAAAAAAAAAAGTTAAAAAACTCAATAAATGATAAAACAAAAATAAATATTATTATATTTTAAAAAGTTATTCAACTTGAAGAATAAATAAAAATAATTTAAAAAAAAAAGAAAAAAAATAATAAATACTAATTTTGAAATGATCACCAACACAAATTAAAATGTAAATATTAAAAAAAATAACCTTAATAACAATATAAATAATAAAAACTGGTGAGACCATAATTATTGTTAGGAAAAAAAATTCTATTATTTTTTATGAGATGTATTCCTATATTATTATATTAAAAGTATTTAAGAACAATGATATAAATTTATTTTCAAAAAAACCTAGGTGTATTTATTTTCAAAAAAACCTAGGTGTATGTGTATATGTGTGTGTATCTATCTATCTATCTATCTATCTATCTATATATATTAAGGCACTAATATTAAATAAATATCAAAATATATAATTAGTCTGACATATTTAAACTAAAATAAAACTTAGAAATAATTATTATCATTATTTTGAATGTCTTATCCATAATAATTAGAAATTTCAACACCGAACAATATTAATAAAAAAAAGCAATTAAAAAAAAAACAAAAAAGAGGAAGCCAGGGGAAAGCACCTTTTCAAACAGCAATGAACAGTAAAAATCACTGTTTATTTTGAAAAAAAAAACATGATACGTGTAAGCTAACACGGAAACCCTGATTATATATATATATATATATATATATATATATATATATATATATATATATATAAATGGAGGGAAAAAAACAGTGAAAAAAATATAAAAAAAAGTGGCCCCAAAGATTAGTTGTGGTGGATATAAGCTGTCTCGGATATCCCGGTTAGAAAAAAAAAAACCCGTTTAAAAAGAAAAAGAAAAAAAATCAGATTTGTGCTTGGTTGGAATTTGAACTCTGGACTCTCGTGTACAGGTACAAACATTAACTACTCGGCCAAAGCAACTTCTTTGTTCAAATTAGTATGTAAATTATACATAATGCATATAATTATTATTAAAAATCCAAAACCATTTTGTTGTCTGGGAGATTCGAATTCCCGTCTACTTTGCATTGCAAAACCGCGCATTCACCACTCGGCCAAAGCGAGTTCTTTGTACAGTCTTAGTATACAAATACTATTTATATTATTATGTATTTTCACTATTCCAATCTATAGCACATCTAAGTGTAGATGAACAGTACCAAACACTGTTCAAAAAACCATTATGTTTTAGCTTAAAGTGTAATATAAAATCCTTTAAAAATGAGTTATTTGCTTTTTTTTGCATTGAAGTGATTCAATATCATGTATGTTTTATCTGTTTGGTGAATTATTTCACCAACAAATCATAAAATTGCAATTGATTAAATGCAACAAACAATTTAATTGTGGGTTGTGTTTTAACTGTTTTAAGTAATGATTGCAATCAAATAAATTCATTAAAGATTAGCCTGAATAGTGATGCTTCAGAAAAAAATACAAAACAATTAGCATGTGCAGTATCAAAAGAACACCTAAGAGAGTGTTCATGCCAATTGTATCAAAATACAAATATCGTAAGTGATTAGTATTGTTTATAATTTTAAAGAAATATTTTTTTTTTGGATCAAATGATTTTTTCGCTTTGAAAAAAGCTATGGTTCTGGTCGCGATAAAGTGCGATTAATGGCTAGGATGGTTTATAATTTTAAAAAATTATAAAAAGAGTGTACAATAGCCAAAATGGTCACACTAGCCAAAATGAATCTGTTGTTTTAGCTATTGTCCAATTTTGAATGATTTTCGTATTTTTTGCCTAAAAACATTAATAAAATCATAGTATTTGTTAACATGAAATTTTATGTACTTCATGATTTTAGAATGTAAAATTTTTTAAATTTGGATAGAATTTTCTTTATGTAAAAATTAAAACAAAAAAACTTTTTCATCTATTTTTTCTTAAGACCACAATAATCTTAGTTAACAAATTTAAATTTTGAATGTTTTAAGGGTAAAATATAAAAGTTTTTTTGGATTTGAAGGTGAGTGATGAGGGTAGGTCGCTGTTTCTTTGAGAGAAAATTGTGTATGAATTGTATTCTTTAATTTCAATCTCAAAAGATGTTAAGCTTTCAAATCATGTAATATTTCTAAAGCACAATCAGGCTAAACCTTATTATTTTTCAAAATAAAATTAAGTAGTACCATTCCCTTAAATTTTTAGGTTTACTTGGCTACTTTAAAAAATAAAGAGGAAAAGAAGTAAGTGATAGGGGTGGAGGATAGATAAGACGTGTTTTGTATTTTGATGTGTAGGGTTAGGGTGAAAACGACAGAAAAACATCCTCTTGGATATGAAACACGCGAAGAAAGAGATCATGCATCCCAGTCCATAGTGGATTTGGGTGTGCGTTAATAATAGATGAATAGGAAACGACCGATCTACTTTAGTTCTTTCTAATATACACAGTCAATTGTGATGCTTGTATTCTGAGTGTAGGAAGCATGGAAAATGTTTTTCTTTGGCAATCCCCGGTGACATGTTCTATCATTCAAGATGATAATATATTTTGATCACCAACACAAATTAAAATTAAAATATTAATTTTTTTAATAACAATTGAAATAATAAAAATTGGTGAGATTAAAATTATTATTGGAATAAAAAATATCCATAATTTTTTTTATTTTATAAGATTTATTACTCATATTATTATATTAAAAGTATTTCAGAGCATTGATAATAATGTTTTCCCAAAAAACCTAGGTTATATCTATATCTATCTATCTATCTATCTATCTATCTATCTATATATATATATATATATATATATATATATATATATATATTCAATAAACATCAAAAAATATAATTAATCTAACATATTTAAAAGAAAATAAAACCAACAAATAATCATTATTATTATTTTGAATGTCTTATCTACAATAATTAGAAAATTCAAGACCTAATAATAGTAACAAAAAAAGAAATAAAAATAAATATTATTAGATTTTAAGAGATTATTTGACTTGAAGGGAAAGAAAATAGAGAAATCATAATAATTATTAATTTTCAAATGATTGCCAACACATATTAAAATTTGAACATTAAATAAATTTTTTTAATAACAATGGAAATGAAAAAAAATTAGAAACAAAAACTAAGAGCATGGACAAAAATAGGAACTATGTAAGAAATATATATAAAAAAAATACAAGAATTAAAATAAAATCCAAGATTAAAAGTATGAGGGATAAAAAAAAACATATAATAAATTTAATTTGAAGGACAAAATCGAAATAAACCTAAAAATTGATACCGATAAAATTAAATAATTTAAAACAAAGCCAAAAATTAAAAGAATTATGACCGAATGAAACTGAAACCAATAACGAAATTGCATGGAAGGATAAAATTGAAAAAAATCAAACTATAATACCGAAAATATTAAGTTTATACTAAATTTGCATGAAAGGATAAAATTAAAATAATTCAAAACTTTGATACCAAAAATATTAAGGATTCCAGACTAATTTAAAAATTCAAAGTCTGAGGTCCTAAATGAAACTAAAATATATAATCAATTTTAATTGAAGGACGAAATTAAAACAAATCAAAACCTATATAATAACAATAAGGATCATAAGAAATAATCGAAAGTTCAAGGACTTAAATGAAATATTGCAAAAAATAGCTGCGCTGATGTCAAATTACGCAGGAGAGAGAAAAGAGGGGATGATACTCAAATGATCAATGACATGTTTTCTGCCACTTTATACTCACACGCACTACACCAGGGGGAAGAGAACATGGTTGAAAGTTATTATAGATGCCGGTTAGGTATTTTGGACGTTGTAATACGCCACACGCGCCATCCAAATAACATGTGAGCACGGACAAGGATGGGGTGTTAGGCGACGCGCCAACAGTAAATCAACAGAAAAAGAATAAAAAATGATAAATTACTGGGACACCTCTCCCTACAAGACCTTGGTTTTATCTTTTTCGAGGGAGAAAATGGTTATTTCACTGTGCAAATAAATATTAAAAAACTAATAAACCAGTTAGACGAATCGGATCATATTGGACAAAAAATGTGCAATTACTGTGGAACCCCTCAGTCTAGTGACTTCTTTTTTTTTTTGTCTTTTTTAAGGGACAAATTCATTATTTCACTATGTCTAAAAGAAAAAAATCAACAAACTGAATGGACCAAATGAACCAACCGAACCTAATCGAATAAAAAATTGAGCATTACGATTGCCATCCACAATGTTTTATCTCATTGTGAGCAGTGATCGGACCATGAGCAATTGTAGCTTATAAATAATAATGCAAAGCCTTTGCATTGTAAAGTTCACCAGAAAAGGTTGACACTGTTTGATTTTTAACAAACAGTGGAAATATGTTTTTTTTTTTAATTTTTTATATTGTTTAAAGATTTTAATATTAAAAATCATTTTTTTTTAAAATAAAAGAAAAGGTAATGAAGGATTTATTGATGTTATTTTGATTCTAGTGACTTGAAAATAATAATTTCAAATTGGATATAATATAAACTATTTAATTTGCAATATTATGAATGTGTTTGGGAATATCTTTGGTTGTGTTTTTTCCTTATTTTTAGGTGTTAATATATATATATATATAAATGTATTTTTTTTAAGAATAAACATTTTAAAAATCAATTGTTGTCACAATACCAAATATTTTTATGTGACACAATCAATTTCAAAAACTATGTCATTGGTTAGTGTAAAGTTATCCACATGAAATGATTTTGTCTATTTTGTATTTATTTGTTATAGTATAAAAAAGTATTATTTACATTTTGAATTTTATACATGTGGTAAAATTTAACACTTTCATTAAAAAAGTCTAAAAAATATCTAATTATTTATAATTTCTTTTTTATTTTTAGTTTAATAACTAAAGTACTATTTTAAAACCTAATCCTATATTGTGCTTTGACTCGTGATTTGGATAATTCGTGATTGAGGTTAGGTTAGATTAAAAAAAATTAACCTGGGATAATCTATTTATTATGTTTTTAGATTAAAAACAACCTCTTCTTAAATAAAAACAAACTCTCTAACGATGCCCCTTTCCTTTGCAAATCTAATACCTATCCAGTACTGTAGAATAGTCTCTAGGGTGTCTTGAGCCACACCTCTCATATGATGGGTATATTGGACCCTTTTATTTTAAAGATTCTTTTATAGTATGGTTCTCTGTTTAGTTGAACTTCCAGAGAATCCCCCACTGTTTACCTGTCTAGAACACTCATATTCTCTCTTAAAAACAAAATTCTCTTTCCTTTAAAATTGATAAGAGAAGGTCTGCCAATGAAGTATACAAGGTCTTTTCTCTTAAACACTGTTGTCTAAGTCTATTCATTTCTTGATCTGGGTATCTCTTAGATTTTCATTTCCATCCCCTGAGCAGCTTGTACCAGCTTATATATAGACTGATATGGCCAGGCTATTAGCACCATCTTCAACTCCTATTGGAGCCCTTCTTGATTTACTAATGGAGCCCTAAGGGGAGAAAAAACAAAAGCAAAGATAGATAAATTATGAAACAACTTCTCATACTTCATACCATTCTAATTTCATTGTCGTAAGTCTAGAAACTCTTGTTCCTTTTCCTGTCCATGTTACTATGAGTAGTATCTCTCCTTGAACTTTTCCCTAAAATCTCCCTACATAAGTGTCCCCTAAACCTCTTATCTCTAATAGTTTCCTATCAAGAGTGGGCATTTTCAACTAATAACTAGGTTGTATAGTCAATGCGAGACTTTCATGGCACTAACATCTAAATCATAATGCCTTCTACCTCAACATCCTCCTCTTCTAAGAAAGTCACACAACTCATCTCTCTTATTTTTTTATCCAATGCATCAAAGTGATTACTCTCTTCTATGTAGGAGCTAAGTCGGATGCTTCAGTCATCCTTGCTACAACAACCCTCACAATCTGTTCCATGAAAGTAGGCTATTGAAATATGGATTAGGTACAATTTCTGGAGTCCTAGATAGTGGTCCATTCGACTATCTCTACTCTTCAAACCTTTGTGATAAAGGTTCCTTTGCTTGTCAAGGACTAAAATCTTTTTTATTGCATGTTGATTCCTAACTCTTAGAGTGAACTAATGTCATTGATACATAAGTGTTACTATCTATCATCAAGGGATCCCAATTTGGATCTCCTTTGGCTATACACCATCATTTCCTCTCTACACAGAGAGTAAGTCATTGCATGTTCTTTATCTGGTTTGTAACATACATTTCAAAAAAATTATCAATATTTCAATCCTCGAAATAGTAATCGATTGCTTTCATACCAATTTGTAAGATTCTCAATTTCCAAAACAACACACAAAAATATAATTAAAAATTTAAGGATTTTTTTTAATTGCACCAAGATTTCTATTGAAATTTCAATGGTCTCCCATATATCAAGAGGTCCTAAGTTATCAACTAAATTACATTACACTTCTAATTTTATTATTTCATAACTTGATCCAATAAACTTGAGTTCAAAACTATTCATCATCATCAACTCAGCACATTATATTCAATACGAGAATACAATTTAAATAAGATAATAACAAGGCATCATACAAGTTTCATAAGATATTATGAGATAGACTATCTCAAATATAATAACATTATATAATACAATTTAAGTAAAAAGTTTAAATTAACAACAACATGCATATTTATAATGGTTACTTTGAATGATGAACACTATTTTAAGTCATGCATTAAAATTTATAAATTGAAGTTTATATATATTCAAGTTTTTTAGGAATTTAGTATTTCGAATTACAAAATAATTTTCATTACTAGTCACTAAAGATGACTAATTAAGTATTAATGGTGTGAGCTTGATGTTCCTGAAAATGACAAATAATATGCGTACATGAAAATAACAAGATAATAAAAAGGAATTTCTAATAATGAAAGAAAAGCAATAACTCTTCGTTCTCTTTCTTCTTCTATTTTTTTTCTTATAAAATAACTAATCAATTTACATCGAGGAAACTTCTACATGATAACATTTACTCATTTGTTTGTTAAAAAATAATTATCGTTATTAATGAATTCATTTAGTACCACGAGAATCTCAATATCGATTTATACTAAGCATGTCAATTAAAATTTTGATATTAATACAATTATTTAATATCATTAACTACTCTTTCCCCTGAAAATTTAAATCAAGTCTTATCCAAATCTGATTTACTAATTTAGTTGTCAATGTCAAAACCCATGACATCATCAATTTCCTTACCTTGAATAATTAATCACACTATAAGTGATTGTAGATATCAATGTAACTCATTGATATCATCAATTATTCCTGACTCGAAATAATTAATCAACTTATCTCTTTCCCTTAACTAGGATGAACCATGTCGACGATAAAAATCTTTGCTAACATCATTAGCCATCCCAATTATCTGGGATCGACAAATCAATTTAGAAAATATCAACACCAATGGAACCCTATTGGTACCATAAGCTATCAAGAAATCAAATAGCTAATCAAGGTCGTCTAAAATATTGGTTACTAATAGAACCCCATTGAAACCATTAGCTATCCTAAATTCTGATAGCTAATTAGTTTTCTCTCTTGATTATTTATCCATATATGAAGGTATAAAATTTCAAATCAAACAAGTTCAATTTTCTTAGATATCTAACATTTAAGGTTATAAGTTTTATAAAGAGACTAAATCCAAATTCCTCTATTTTCATGTCCGAATCCCCCTTAAAATACCAAAAGATGGAACTGTTATGTTTCATCGATAAGTTTAGAAACATTCTGACATCATCGATTTAATTCATCCTTATTAAAAACCAATTTTTTGCCATGTTGTTTATAGTATATTTTGCTAAAACATCTTCAAAAATAGTCTACATAATTTTATTAGCTAATTAATCAATACCTTTCTCAACCTTTTAAATCATTTATTGGTTTTCTTCATGTATTTTTAACATTTAAATTCATAAACACACATCATTAAGTTAAGAATTCAAATAATTCACTCTCTCTCAAATTACTTTAATGGCGACCACACATCCTAAAAGGAGATACCATTTTTCTATATCATAAACATTAATTTAACTCAAATCTTAATTTCTCTTAAAATTCATTATGAACCCTAATCTCTAATTTGATGAAAAATAATGGAAACGTAATAATTATTGCAAGAACTTGAAAATTAAAAGTTAAAATACCGTACCCAATAGAAATCAAACCTCCATATGCTAACAAATAAATAAATGTTCTTCCTCCTCCTTGCTTTATCTCTCAATTTTTCTCTAAAAAACACTTTATATCTAAGGGATTTTTTTTGTTTAAACCCTTTAGCATCATTAACTCTCTTTTTCTCTCGTGTTTTTCAAGAAAAAATAGAGCTTTTCCTTCTTTTTTTTCTTCCTTCCCATGATCGGCAACAACAAGGCATTTATATGGCCAATAATTTATCAAGTTCTTATTATATCAACCGAGTAGTAATTTTATATTTACCTTGTATTATTTATCCTATTTAGGTATATTTTTAATATCGATTTTTATAAGGCAACATCAAAATCAATAATTTATACCCAGTTAACTTTTTTTTCCTTGCTTTATCTCTCAAATTTCCTATAAAAAACACTCTAAATCTAAGGGATTTTATTTTTTAACCCTTTAGCATCATCAACCCTCTTCTTTATCTTATTTTTCCAAAAAAAAATAGAGCTTTCCCTCTCTTTTTTCTTCTTTCCTGTGGTCAGCCACAACAAGGCATTTATATGCCCAATAATTTGTCAAATTCCTATTATATCAATTGAGTAGTAATTTTTATGGTTACCATGTATTATTTCTCTTGTCTAGGTATATTTTTAATATCAAGTTTTAAAAGGAAATACCAAAATTTAATAATTTATGCCTAAATAACTTTCTTTCGTCGTAAATCACTTGTATTGGAATCTTATTCAGATTTTTTTTTTTTAATTTTAGGCGTTTTCCACACCTTTACTTATTTACTTGTTTATTTATTTTATTTTAATTTTGGAGGTTTGTATCCATTCCTTTACTAAAACTATTATAAATGTGTTAGATGAATTAGTAAAACCAAATGACATGACTAATCATCCATACAAATTATGTTCAGTCTTAAAAGAAGTTTTTTTTATTCATCTTCTTCTTTCATTCTAATATGATAATATCCACTTTTCAAATTAATATTAGTAAAAACACATTAATCATGCAATTTATCTAACATATTATCGAGCCTAAAAGCAAGATGTCTATACTTTACCATAATATTATTGATAAAATTGAAATGGATATATATGCTCCAAGTTCCATATGTTTTAGGCAAGTGTAACACATAAACTACACATGAACTCATATTTTCTTTTATGTAACCTTTAGACACTAGTTTCTTAACTTGCTTTTAAAACTCCTTTATCTCATTGGAATAACTTTAATATGCTAGTCGATTAGGAATTATAGCTTTAAGTTTAAGACTAACTTGATAATTTATTTCTTTTAATGGTTGTAAATCATTAGAAACATCTTCAGGAAACATATCCTTAAATTCCTATAATAAAGAAACAACAACAATAGAAATGGAATGATCAAGTTCATTAGCATTAAAATAGGCCTTTATTTAAAAAAAATATAAATATAAGTTAGTATAAAAAACATACTTGATTTAACTTTTGTTTGCGTAAAATCTCATTTGTTTTTTTCCCTCAATATTCTTTTTTTCTTTTTCTGTTTTATTTCTTCTCTTCTCTATTTTTATGTTTTCTTTTGACCAACTCTCTTTTCTTTTTTTCCCTCCCAATTGAGTTTGATTTTTGCATCATACCTTCTTGCAAGAGCACACCATCATGTTGACTCTTCCTAGGTGGGTTAAGAGGTCTTTGTTTAGATAAAGAGACCACTTTTTATTATGGTTGTTGAAAGCCGTAATTGACTTTTAAGGATTTTAGTAAAGGTAATAGTTGCATAAAATAAATGTATTAGCACTTTTAATAAGCCATGCTTAGGTAAGTTGCATTGTTTTTCTTTGTTTATGGCTGTTATAGCCTACTATGATGTATTAGCTATGATGAAAAACTGATGCGGTTCGACTTAGAAGCACCAGCAATGACCCATTATGATGTGGGTCAACCTAGAAATACCGACAATGATTCATTACATGTGTAAGAGAGGTCTAATATAATCTTATTTGGTCCATGAAGTGAGGATAATAAATGGGACAAATGAATCCCACTACAACTTTGAAACAACATGGGTGACTATCTTTTCCTTTTGTTTCTAGGATTAAGTGGCTGGATGGAAGGATATAAATAAGACTTATGATCTTTATTTAATTTTGTTAGCTACAACCCAAGAATTGTTTTGGCTTAACTAAGACTTTGTTTTCAGTTAGGATCCAAGACTTGTTTGGATTAAGTCATGGGCCTTACAACTTAGGGTTTTGGATCAGTTTTGAATGGACTTTATTTAAGTCCACATAAAGGGTCTGTTAGGGTTACTTTTTCAAGAACTATTTAAACTCATGTAACTTAAATTTCAGCAGGCATTGATGAATATTACTTCTTGACTTTTTAATTTATGTGTGAGAGTGATTCTTGCATTCTTTAGTTCTTGAACGAACTGTATCCGACTTGTCAAAGATTAACTATATTCATGGCGTCATTCTACTCATTTCAATAGTGTTGGTGCCTTGGACAAGTTTCCATTGTGTCACACTCCTATCAGACCTATTTTGGCTTTCAGGGATCAGATTTTATTCTAGGTTGTGTGACTATGAGGTTTGCATGAAAAACTCCTGGTTTTCTAGATAAAAAAATTGTCTAAAAAATACTAGATTAAAATATATCAAAAGAAAGCAAGCTCTTTCACAACTTATAGGCCACAAAGGAGTTGAAGTTAGAAATTCCAAGAGATTCGGTGTTTATTGAAATTTCATTTTTTTCATCGGTATTTTGAACTTCTATGAATTTCATACCATGAGAAATTAGCTGAAATATCCCTAATTACTACTTCGGTTTTTTTGGGACAAACTTGGAATTTTTAGCTATTATGTCATTCCAAATAAAATTTTAAATAAAATTCCTTGTAGTTTTTGTGCCTATTTGAAAGTATAGTTGAAGTTGCTTTTGAAAGTGTTGTTTGTTCATAAATACATTAAAATTATATATATATATATATATATTTAAAATTTTAAAATATTTTCGGAACACATTTCGAAACATCCTTTGTATGTTTATATTATAAGTAAATGGGTTGTATTGATAATATTTTGAATATTCAATCTTATCAACTTCATCGGTTTTTTTCCGGACAATGACATAACGATAATTTTCCTGTTGCAATTAATTTTAATTTCTAGTTAAAGGTGAAACGCCACGTGTGTAGCATGAAATAGCATACGGTGGTTTAATGATAAAACGACAGCGTAGAGAGTGGGAGTGTTAAAATGGTAGGCAGGCTCGAATGCATGAATAGGAAATCCAAATGAAGGAAAGTTGAAGGATGTGAAGGCGAAGACGACGACGATGAAGAAGCTGGCGAGAAATTGGAAAAAAATTTGTGTGGATGATAAATTTACTCTTCCAACTCGAGATGAGGATGATTCTCGTCCTATGGACAGCCGAGGTCTGTTTGTTTGTTTTAAATTTTGCAACCAAACAGGGGTTATTGATTAATTACCTTTTTTGAAAAAAAAACAGAGCAAGAGGAGCTTATTCTATCACTGGAAAGAACAGAAGCAGAGCAGTCTGTTTTGTGGAGGGTTGGTTACTCCTTTAATTTTGCGTAGAAATTACCTTTTTTCCCCCTGATAAATACATTAATTAAATTGGTATTTTCTTCTAGAGAGTAGTTGGTGGACTTGTGTTCTGCTACGCTGCGTTTCTCTTATACTCCATATACCAGCAGGCACTATTCCCATGGGAACTGGTACGTGTATGTATGCATATGTGAGGAATTATTCAGTGTACCGGAACTGTACCCCCCCCCCCCCCCCCTCTCTCACTTAAAGTTAAATATTATTCATGGTGGGATTCATGTTTATTTGAGAGAGGGCGGAGTACAACTCCTGTCATACCTCATTATTTCTCGTATTTAGTAAATAACCCTAAATGATCAAATGCTATTGATTGATTGTTTTTTTTTTTTTTTTATTTGTAACAATTTGAGTAAACTTTAACTTTGCGATGGTGGTCTTTTGATCCATAAATAGAGATATCATGCTTACTTCATGGAAGATTTGGATTCATCAATGGTGATGTTTGCAGGTTCTTTTTTTTTATTTTTTTTTATTTATGTTTTAACTTATTTTTGCTGCTTATTGGCTGATAATATTGACCAATTGATTCCTGTCTATGTTTATTCAACTATGATTCCTATTGTTGACCTCTTTACTCGCACATTGAATGTACTCTCTTGGTAGGGAATTTGATGAGAATGATGCTCTAGTTTTTTATTCAGATTAACCTTTATTTTTTAGAAAAAACAAAATTTCAAGGTGGTTTCTCTTTTGGTAATTGATATTCTTAATCCCCTTCTAGCTCGTGCAAATATTCTTTGATCTAAAACCTACCTGATGATAATTATGTCTTAATTCATACATTGTAGTTCAGATATGTAGGCTATGTAGTTAGAAAACCGTCTCCTTGTGTTGTTCCAGGAGTTGTTTGGTCAAACATGTAGTTTCTATGCACTTGTATTTGTTTCCTTGTCAAGAAATCAACTTTGGACTCGGTGTTTCCCAAATGTTCATTTCTTGTTCTCCTTTGGCCACTTAACTTGTATAGGTTTGTTTATGGATGTTCTAGATCAATTAATTGTGCCAAACGCGAGGTCACCCCTCTTTTTATTTGAAGGACAAATAGGATCCCTTGTCATTTACTTCCTATGTTACATTTCCATTAATTTCGCTACAGTTAACATCATTAAGGCAATACTTTGAAATGAATAGGGCAAGTGCTAGTTGTGTTTCCTTTGGCAAACCAGCCAAAATTATGACAAGAATAAATCAAACTTCTTAGGATTGGTTGTTGGAGATGCTTGATCAGTGTTACAGCATAAGTTGAACAAGTCATCATTGATTATGCTGTCTTAAAAAGCCTAATTATTTTTAAAATTGATGGCTAGTTTCCCTCCATGTGGTTCAGATGTTTTTATGCTATTTTGTGCTCTTCACCAATATGAGTAACATGCCGTATAACTGCTGTGTTCTTAAATTTATATAATCTACGATTCAAAGTACAAATTCTGCTACCTGAGATATATTATTTTGCCAATTTTAACCCTAAAACAGACTGGATAGCTGTTTCAGCATGTGCATTGGCCATCGTAGGGCTTCTTCATAATTCCAAGAATCATAGGCAATTGATTTGGTATTCATGCTCTGTTGGGCTTCTACTGGCAGTTTTCTGGCTATATTACATGCTAAGGTATGTGAGGTTACAAATATGTATTCGGTGTATTACTGTCTCCACATTTTAAGTCGAGGATTAACAATATTGTGAAGCAACTTTTCTGTGACTTCTTTTTTCAATTCTTTTTGGTAAATCATCATTTTATTACAAGGAAAAGAATTACTCCATCCAGCTACAAATACAGTAGTACTGATTAGAAGCTATAGCCAAAGGAAAATGACAAGTAGTGGAAAGAAACAGGATGGAATTACACTAAGAAAAACCCATCAACTCACGCTTGGCACTACCACATGTATATCTTTTCATGAGTCCACTTCATTATAGCAGCAGCTGTGATGGCTATGCCTATTGTCTAAGGCATGCTCACCCCAAGTCATAATCCTTGAATTCCAATAATAGTTTTAGAAACTCAAGAAAATGGTCACCCAAAAAAAATGCTAATCTCCCATCACTTTAGAACACAGCAGGATAGTAAGAACAACCAACTGCGCATGTGAGACACTTCCACATCTTCCAAACTAAGGGATCACTCCATCACAACCCACATGGGGACACCATTTTCAATATTCTTAGCACAATTATTTTTACCATGTTACTTAATTGTTAAGATTTTAGAAGTTTTGACGAGTTTCAAATGAGTCTAACTCATATAACTTTTGATTCGACTCTTGGATTAAACTAAATTTTTTCCAGATAATGCTAAAAGCCTAATTATATACTACCCCTATCATTTTCAGGTCCAAATTAGGCCTAAAAGCTATTATTTGAGTTTTCTCTATTTCCCTTTTATTTTTGGATTTTTTTTCTATTTAGATTAAAATTTCAATTTAACTAGAAATTTACTAATTACAATGTTTTTATTTATTTATTTATTTAAATGGCATTCTAGACAATTTTTATAAAAGAAGAGAATTAGTGAAAGGAACACTTTTTAGAAACTATCAAAGTTTTCAAAGTTTCCTCACCAGTTACAAGTTGTAACCTTAAAGCTTGAAAATCCTAGTTTATTTCTCGATAATTTAGGATTGTAAAACTTCAAGGATTAAAGAACTCTTCACATTATACATCGATTAGTATCAGAGCAAGTTGAATTGATTGATGGATGAAGTTACTAGCAACAACTTCCCATTTGGAGCTGCATGAATGGTTGATTGAGATGCTATGAGGGCTAAAACCACACAGAGAACCTAATTACACAATTACGAATGCTAGATCGTTTAGAGCAAACAATGACAACATTATTGAAAAGATTAGAACTATTAGTTTGACAACATTGTTGAAAAGCTTAGAACTATTAGTTTGGCTATTGGGAGGCACAAACAATGACTAAGAAGAGGAAAGGAAAATGCAGAGACTTACATCAAGGCAAGCATTACCCTAGACTTATTCATAATTATCAACCTAGACAACCACTTGTCTATGTGAAGAGCGTTGATGAAGATGAACTTGATAGGGGTCATACGGCTTGGTATATTATAATAGGCCACCATAATTTTAGAGATGAGTTTCAAATAAGAGTATAAATACATTCAATAGAGATCTAGGTAGAGAAGAGTTCCTTGATTAGATCATTGAATATGATAAGGGTAGGGAATATGAGTGTATCATAGAAGAGAAAATGATGAAAATAGATTTGTGTAAGCTAAATGGCAGAGCTCTTTCCTTGTGGAAGTATCAGACATATACACAATTAAGAGAGGAGAGATAACCTATTACATTTGAGAGATATATACAAGGCATATACTATATGATTGCAATACTTATTTCAATGATAACAAGATTGTTTGCTAGTAAAAAGATTTGTACACGAGTATAATGCTAAGTTTTAAAAGCTGGCAGAACATAACCACCTTCAAAAGACAAAGGGTCACTAGGTTGCAAGATTTATGAGGGGTCGAGACAAGCAATCCGAGACAAGACTAGAGCTCAAATGTTGTTTACACGGTAGAGATGGAATATAGAATTGAAGGCAAAGATGTTAAAAAATTGAGTTATGTAGAAGCCTTATAGGGTTGACAATGCAGGTGATAAAGTATAACAAATAGAGGCAAAAAAGACTAAAGATTCAGTAATTTTAAAAGGAGTTGACACTCCAGAATCAATGATTTCAAAGTTTGAGGTGTACTAGGAGGAATGACATGAAGTGTTTAAGCATTCTAAAATACCTAAACATGAGGTAGAGTTGAGATCTAAGCTAGTGAATGTGTTGAGATTAAGCCAACTCGCGAAAGCTAGAACAAGTTATTGGAATTGCTCAAGAGGCTGTAGCAAATATCAAAAAGGACATGGATATGTATGCTTCATTCAAGCCAAAATATCCATGTTGGATTAATCTTCTAAAATTACCATTTTAGTTTGTGATTGAGACATTATTGTTAGGGATGACTAGACATGTAAATTGAAGTTGCTTTCATCTTAACAGACAATTTTATATAACCTTGACCTTTTTGGTTTAAGAAGTTTTGTCTAGATTCCAAAATTTTGTATGAAAATATCTTTGCTCAAATATGATTTAAGATATTTGGAGCAAGCTATCTCATGCTAAAACAATAATAATGCTATATTCAAAGTATATTCATCAAGAATTTAATTTCTAACATTTAACTCGAGAATTAATTTCTTGCAAGTGGAGGCGACCGACATGGGGACATTGTCTTCATTTTTTTAGCACAATTATTTTAATTATGCTACAATTTCAATTGTGAAGATTTTCTAGGTTGAGTAGTTTTGGATGAGTGTAATTTACAATCTAATGAAAACGAGCAGTACTTTTAATTGAACCATTGGACTGAACTAAACTTTTGCTAGACCGTTCTAAAAAATCTAATAATATAGGGGCATTGGTTTGAAAGCTATTGTTTTGGAATTTTCTTATTTTCCTTTTTATTTATGGGTTTTTTTTTCTGATTTAAATTAGAACTTTCAATTTAATTAAGATTTTACTAGTTAAGACTACTTTGTATTTAAATAGCCCTATAAGCTATTTATTCAGAAGAAGAGAATTAATGAAATAAAGACATTTTAGAAACTATCAAACATTTCCTAGTTTTTTCGATAGTTAAGTTTGTTACTTTATGATTGAGAACTCTTGTTTTTCTCTCTACAGTTTAGGGTTGTAAAACTTTAGGGATTGATGAACCTATCCAAACTATACATTGCCTCAACAACCATGCAACCAAGCCAAATGTTCTCCTAATGCCTTGTTTTGCCCAAAATTTGTAATAGAAAATGCAGCTCTAGGGTTATGCCTAAAGACCACCAACTAAAAAACTTAGAAAGTACATGTCTCTTATTAGTAATCATTCTCATCCTCCAAGGAACTTCTGCTGTCCCCACAACCCAAGCTAAAGTATTATTGGAGTCTGATTCAACACATGGCTGAATCATTAACATATATTTGGAGATCAGGATCTCCAAAGCCTATGGCATTAAGCTTGGCCATATTTGACTCCTCGAGATCAATATGATAATTGAAAATACATAGAAAGTCTCCATTTGAGTTTCTCAAAATTCGACCACTTCCTGCCTCCCCTGGCTTTCCTAGAGAGGAGTCGTCAACATTCCATTTGATCCTCGGATCAGAGAGAGGTACCCATTGTATGACAGCAACGACTGGTCTAGGCGAGGACCACTTTAATTATCCCATCAGAGCTTCTGAGTAGATCGTTGGCATTGTAAGGAAAGTCTTGATATAGAGCTTTACTCGAGGTTGCAAGTCTAATAAATAATAGAAACCACATGTCTCCCACTGCACTTGATAATTGTCAAAAACTATATTTTGTTTGAGCCACACACCCCATAGTACAGCATATGTCACCATACACCAAAAATCTCTTTTGCATATTCCCACAAGCCAAGCATTCCCATTCTTCAAAGAGGCATGATATGGAAGCGTGACTTATCCATTGTATTCCTCATCATTGGACTAGTCTCATCCATAAGCACTAAACTTGGTAGCAGGTCAAGAGTAGATGATAGATAGTTTCCGAGGCCAGCTGATGAAAAGGACGTGTTTTGAGACTCATCATTTACTCCATGTTGACTTGCAAAATCTTTTGTAGCACTCCATTTTGCAAGATTAACAAAAGGAATACTCCAGTCTTCAGGGGGTGTCAAGCCCTTCCAGACTTGTGGAGTTGCTTTCAGCATGTTTGAGATACTAGCTTTTCTGTGACTTGGTGGTGGGAAAATGAAGAGAACTATCTTTTTGCTGATGAAATGCCTTCTTTTCTGCTGTTTCCATCTCTGTCCTTCCATTTGGTTTGTTTGGAATTTCGTTATTTATCAGAGATTGGAGAAGAATAAAACTGAAATGGATGCCAATGCCAACTATTAGGTTTGCTTATGGATTGCAGTAGTTCTTTTTCTTTGAGTGAAATGTGCATTCGTATTAATATTTTCTTTAGTGCTATATGCCTGGAATTTGTTTCTTAAATGATGATGATATTTATTTGTGCCATAGAATGCCAAGATTCCGGTGGGATGTCATCTGGCTCCCTCTTGGGCCTTTCAGGTGTGTAGTAACTGTTGGATTATTTTATCTGTAACATCTCTTTTGTAGTTCACTTAGAAATCCCTTCATTTTGAAATTGCAGCGGAGCTGGCATTTGTCTGTATGTCGACCATCTACTGACCGAGTCATCTGAAGAAGTGAAAAAACTGAGAAGCTACATGTACGCTTACAAAGCCAACTAAACTTCTCTATCAACCTATCTTTTCATGTTATGCTTTACAGGAATGGAACTCAATGTGTGGCTTTCAAGCATAAGCAGGTTGATTAATGGAAAATGCTTGGATTGCTAATTTTGAACAGAAGCAATTCCATTCTATCTATTCTTGTACCTTGGGAAATCGTTTCCGGCAAATCGAAGCCTTTTGTAGCGCATGTAAATCACTGCTAGATTTTTTAAGTGAAGCATGAAGGTGGCGCTTATAATCTGACCAAATACCAAGGCTGACGTTGTTCTACCACTTAGCAAATGATCGAGCTACTCTTGACCTCATGTGATTGGTTTATAATCTCACTACCTATTCGTGCTTGTTTTCGCTGCATTTTATCATGAACGGATTGCCCAAGTCTAGCAGTTCACAGTCACATCTAAAAGTGGAACAGGATTCATGATCATATTTTTATCAAGTAGCTGTCGGATGCAAGATCACGGGGGTGCAACCCACAACGATAAAGAACACTTGCTATGAATCAAATTCGTCAGGATATAAAGAGACGGGGAGATGGGGCGGGATAGGAGAGAAGCCTGCCCTTTATGATGTAATTCAAGCTGATGAATCTCCCACCCACTGCTTAAGAACGGAACATCTGATGTGTTGCTGAAGTAGTTAGTGCCTTGAAGACTTGTCAATTGCCATATGGGAGCAGGGACGGTGCGCATCCACAAGGAAAAAATAATTCTAGGACTTGAAATACGTGGGGTAGCTAGTATTTATAAAATGTGAATTGCAAAATAGCAGCGGAGTCCATGCTGAGAGTACTAGTCGTCGATCGCGCTATGATTTTCGGGGCAAATTCTACAACACGCTCTGCTCATCGAACACGTTCCTCCTGTTGGATTGCAACTCATCTTCTTTTTCTTCTATCCTTTTTTTAGTACCCAAAATTTATTATCTTAGTTGCTTGTGGCCAAATTCGATATGGTTCGCTAAATTCTGCCTAACTGCTCTGCAAAAACCCACTTTCACCAGAAAGCTGACTTTTGAATAAAAGATGAAGTAACCAGAACCGAACGACGGGCAACAGTTTAGCAATCCAAACGAGTAAATAACAGCGACACAAATTATCTTGAATAAAAGCAATCCAAATATAGTTCGTATGGGTAATTAGTTATGCTTTTAGGACTTATTAATATACATAGTACTTTCATGATATTAATAAACCATATTTTAAGCAATTTTTTAGGTATATTTGTTATGGTTTGTTTTATAACAATAATTTAGATAAGCATATTGGAAACTTAAGGAAAATGTTAGATGTTTTAAGAGAAGAATGTTCATGTACTAATCTAAAATGAACTAAATTTTGCTCAAAGAAAATTATCTTTCTTGATTATTTTGTCAATATAAAAGATATTGAAATTGATGAGGAAAAGATAAGGGCTATCTAAGAATAGCATATACCTAAATCTATCATATAGTAAAACGTTCTTATGATTTGATTAGTTTTTTTTTGTATAGGAGATTTGTTAAAGATTTTAATACTCTTACTGAACTTTCAACTGAAATTGTTAAAAATTCATTAGGATTACGATGGAGTAAAAAAAGCAAGAGCATGCATTTAACTTAATAAACAAAAGATTGATTTCAACTCTATTATTATCATTATTTGATTTTAAAATACTTTTGAGATTAAATATAATGCTAAGTATTAAAGTTATTTTAATCTAAAAAAAATGACTCGTAACATATTTTAGCAAAAATTTCAATAATGTAACATTAAATTATGATACTTATAATAAAAAGCTCTATACTTTGGTGAGGGTATTAGAGAGTTGTCAACATTACTTGTGGCTAAGGAACTCATGATCAATTTACATAAAAAATCATTTAATCATTTGAAGGGATAAATAAAGCTTAATTATTGACATGTTAGGTAGTTTAAGTTCATATAAATATTCTCATATGTGAGAATATATAAGTAAGGTAACGAAAATATAGTGGTTGATGCATTCTTGTGGAGAATGCACTTTTTTTTTTAATTTTAAATGCTAAATTATTAGGATTTGAGTGACTAAAAGATTTAAATAATAATGATGTTGATTTCAGTCAGGTTTATAAAGTATGCAAGCATTTAACATTTAATAAATTTCATAGGTTTGATGATTATTTGTTTTAAGAAAAACGATTGTGCATGCCTAATTGTTTTATGCATGGATTACTTGTTTGTGAAGCTCATGAGTGAGATTTAATAGGAAACTTTGAGGTTGTTGAAACTTTAAATGTTTTGCATGAGCACTTTTTATTGGTCTAAGATGAAAATTGATGAGTAATGGTTCATGATAGGTGCATAAAGTTTTCGCTTATGGTTTGTACAGTCCTATAATAATACCTAAGGAACCTGAATTAACACACACACACACACACAAACTTTGTTATAGGTTTGTTTAGGTCAAAAAAAGGATAGAGATTCTAATCTTGTGGTTGTAGATAGGTTTCCTAAGAAAAAATATTGTATATCTTATCATACAACTGATGATGAAAAATTAACATAACAAACTTATATTTAAGGAGATAGGTTGACTTAATAAGGTTTTTAGAAGCTTTGTTTATGGTATTGATGCTAAATTTATTAGCTACTTTTTCTTTTGTATGATAATTAGAAATATAATTTTATTTTTTACTACTTTGTCATCAATAAATAAATGGTTAAATTAAAGTAGCCAGTAGAACTTTAAATATATTGTTAACAACTATCATTCAAATGAATTTAAGGAATTAAGAAAATTGTATATTATTTATTGACTTTATATATATAGGAGTAAGCATTTTATTATTAATTATTCACCTTTTAAGATTATTGATTCTATAATCTTTTAACTACTTTAAATTTGATTATTTTAAATTTTGATGAAAGGATTAGTCCAAAGAATTGATAACAATGTCTACAAAGTGTAATGCGAACTCTTCTAATAGTTACTAAAATCGAATTTGAACAGTTTAAAACTTGACCCCATAGAAAGCTACCTCAGAGAACCAAATTTATATGCAATGACCACTCCCACCTTACACCTATAAAGAGACACAAACGAGTAGTATAGAACCACAATAAAATTGATAAATCTTTTAAATGGTTTGTAAGTTCAATAAAAAACTTGTTATGGAAATACCTAAACCACATAAAAGATAACAAGAATGTTGATTTTTTTTTTCTCAACTCTCTATAAATGAGTATTTATACTAGAAAGGATCCTGAGTTTAATAGGATATCCGTAATGAATATGAATAAACTTAATAAATAATAATAACGCAATGAACTCAAATTGAAATAATGGTCCTAATATCTCTAAAAGGCCTAATAATAACTAAAAAATAAATAAAATAGTAACCCAACTAATTTAAATAAGATTAAATATGAATGCTTTTTTAATTATAGTTTTGGTGTCTCGGTACAAGTTATTGTTGTGTCAAGCTCAATTACAAGTCTAAAATTAGCTTTACCGGGAAGAATTGATTTAACTGTCAATTTTTAAATCATTATATCGACAAGGTTTGACCACCAACCATTTATATATCTCAAGTGATATAAGGCACTTGAATGAGATTTTTTGCATGTCTTAGTTTGCAATGAAGTTCTAGTTATAACCTAAATGACCATCCATGATATTGAGGATTTCATTATCAGTTGATGGATTAAACATATAAAATATTAGTTTTGGGTACTCATATTTTAGACTCATAAGACTAAGGTTTCTAAAATAAATGTAAACTCTTAGTTTATCATTTTTCTTTAATATTGGCATGATATTTCAAATTTATCATCCAAGAAGGTTACCCATATATGGCATGGTCAATAAACCTTCTATATTGAATTCTATTAAACAAGTTTTGTTTGATTGATTTGCCTTTTTTGTTATTATTCTTTTTAAGGCCTTTTAATAGGTGAATATCTCATGGTGGCTCATTCACTCCAATGTTTCATACTCTTGGCCATCATTAGCCTTATAAAACATAACTTTATTTGCCTCCTTCTTATTATCTTTTTATTAATTAAAAAGTTCAAAGAGCAATCTAAATGGCCTATTTTCATGAATTAAATTAGACCCATGTTATTTTTATGCAACCAATCATCTATAATTTCTTAACTTACCAAAGAATTTTGTCATTTGCCTTAACTAAGTTGATCTATCTAGTAACCAAAATACTAAAACTTGATATAATGATGTTTTCACATACATGTTAGAGTGTGTTTGGTCTTGCCTAAACAAGGTGTAATAGATTTTGTTTTATTTCTACCACAGAAAAAGCTTTGCTAAAAATTAGATTCAACTATCAGACACACTTACAATATTTTTACAATGTCTCTTATGCTTCCTAAGAAAAATATAACATGACAAATTCAAATGAAATAATATCAATTTTCTTGCACATAATCTTATTTATTAATGTTAAAGGTATAACGTTGAGTGATGCAATATTACCCATGAGAACTCTCTATAGTGGTATAATGATAAAATTTATTATGTTATATAAAAGCTTAAAATGGAGAATCATAACTATTATTAGGTTAGGAAATATTAGTTTTGGTTGTTAATTACCATATGTTCTACCTATTTGATTTCAACAATCCTTACCTCTTTTATACAATATTTTCCATCATTATCTAGGTAAGGTAGTTACGTATGTTTTGCTTCAAAGTAGTAAAAAAGAGTGATCAAGTTTGTAGTATTATTTCATTATGGTCACTCATCTTTATGGCAAAAAGAGTTTTTAATATGTCATTGTCTTTTATCTATGTTTTGTTCATCTAGTTGTTGCATTAAGATTCAAAACTTTTTTTGTTTGTTTGTTTTGGTGTATGGATTATAAGGATGTTAGTCCTTTATACTAGTATATTTTCATTCAAGAAATCATCAACATCAATAATAATTTTATTTTTTTTAGTTATTCATTTATATGGATTATAAGGATGTTAGTCCTTTATACTAGTATATTTTCATTCAAGAAATCATCAACATCAATAATAATTTCATTTTATTTTTTGAGTTATTCATTTATATGGATGAAGGCATTTGTTATATCTAACTCATGGTTTATAGAAGCATGTTGGTTTGATATATAGACACAAATGTTATCCTTAAGTTTCTCAATTGTTGGCTTATTTGCAATAGGTTATTGTTTATTTCTAGTTAAGGTGGCTTTTAGGCAACATCTTGATTTTTCTTTTACTAGACATATAAAGCTATCTTTTTATCCAAATATATACTTGATAATGACTTTGCCCAAGACCATATTGCTAGTTTTTTTATGCGAATTTTTTGATCATGTTGTCATACAATCCCTAAAGAAGATGATGTTTCTTTAATAAAGTTGAAAATCAAGTCTAATAGAAGTGTAATACAATAAAAACTTGTCACAAGACACCAATACTATTGAAATTGAATTGAATGACCCAACAAGGTCATTTATATAATGATAAGTCAAATTTGATCTTTGTCCCAATAAAGAATACAAGTTATATCATGCAAAACATAAGTTTATATTCTTAAATTTATGGCTACTAGCTTTGTGGCATATCAAACACTTACATAATGCTTTAAATAACACTAATAGATTCCTATATATGGGCTTATTCGAGCCCACTTACAAGATTAATCTAAATAAATAATAATAAACCAAAACCTTAGAAGAGAATAATAAAAATCTGAAAGTAATATACTATATATTCTAGATAAGATTTGTCATCCCTAAGAAGTTATAAATAGACTAGGAAACCTGATATGATCCCAACATCTTAATTTACTCAAGCAAACTTTGGATCTCGTGTGACCTAAACTCATATTCATCAATATAAACCAAATCATATTCAAAATACGCTTTATTTGCTGCCAAAAAAATCTCATGTATAGCCTGACTTGATCTAGCCGAATTAATCATCAATAGAATTGGGTTGAACCTATTATCTATAAGAGCCTCAATTTACTAATGCATTCACAAGTAAAAACTCATCATGAAAATCCCAAGGTTACATCATATATTGAATTGTATCACAAACATATAATTGAATGTTCATCATAAGGAATCCAAGACAAAACTTGAATCGTAGCAAATCCCCAAAACAAGCTTATATATCTTTGTAGAAAAAAGATTCTTACTAAATAAAGAGTCCACAAATCAAAAGAAAATAAATAACAAAATTCATACATTGTGTTTTGACCCATATCACAAGGCTTTTCCAAGCTTTGTTTGACCTGCAATTTTACCCCAACTACCTCTAAATTTTTTTGGTTAAGTTTAAAATCAATCCAACAGTTTAGTATAGAATTATGCTCAATTGCATGAAACTAGACCATAAAAAGTTTAAGATATAAGTCCGAATTTGACCTTGATTTGATCTTATCAGTTTCTTTGTTCAAGCTTATGAGAGCAAGCTTACAAAGTTGAAAAACTTTATTTTACTAGTTCAGTTGGTCAATTTCTAATACATTCTTGACCATATATTTAATATTTTTTTTTTTTTTAGCATATGCTTGTTTCTTTTTTATATTTACTATCAGAGTGATAACCTTGTCAACTTTCTTGGAGATTTTCTTAGAAACGTGTTTCTTAATTTGATTAGGATTTTAGGAACTCTCGAGTGGATGAATGTGTTGGTGCAGGAATTGTTTCCACACTTTCTTCCAAGGTTTTCTTATGGTAATATTTTGTCAAGGATAAAAATCATTTTTTTTCAAGCATGTTTATATAAAAAAAACCACCACCACCATTAAACTATTCTTGTCAAATAAAACTCATCGACATCAAACATCTGTCATTTTTATTTCTCTCTATAACCATAATATAATTACTCTCTCATCTCTCAAACCAAGGACCAAAAAAAAAAACTTAGAGACCAAATATAGAATTACACAACTGTGAGGGATGTAGAGGAAGACAAATATAAATATATGGATAGAAAACTTGAAACTACCGAATTACGAGCAGCATTATCAGTAGAGCAAACACTTTGGGAAAAACGTCATGCTTACCTGATTTCGTGGAGGATCATCCATTTTGGCCACGCAAGAGCATCCAGGGCATGATGGCAGAGTTTGTTTTAAATGTGTAGTCGTCATATGAAACCCAATTAGTTACACGACAAATTATACAAGTAGAAACCCCACGCGGTATATCGTCCTTAGGCAACGCGTATAAGAATACCAGTGACGAACCGCAAGGATCTCAGGAACTCAAAGCAAGAAGGTTTAATTCACAAGTCGCATACGTAAAAGAATCTGCTGGTAGTGGTCTCAAAATGCTTGAAAGTTTGACAGCGCACCGTTCACATAGTACAGAATTTGCTCCAGCATTTTAACATTCAACAAGAAGAAAGAGCACAATTCGAATGCCTCAATAGGTCAAGATTGATTACCTTTGATCAATGCTAAGACACCTGCTTTGTAATCATGCTAATTGCTATGCTTGTACCATGATAAAATATTCAAAACCCTATAAAATCAGGTGGCCAAGATGCACTCTAATCAAAGTGCAGAGACAGATTCAAACACTCAAATGGTAGAATGCTATTGATTGAACCAAAAATAAAATAGAAAAGGCCGCTTTGTACCACAAATTATCCTTCCATCGAACATGCAGGACTTCCAAAGCTAACAAAAACTAGCAGTTGAGCTCAAACCGCTTTTGGACATCAATTGAAATTACAATATAATTAAGTAGCAAAATACGAATTTCCTAGTTCTTAAAACATATGATAAATGTACAAAAAATCCAACTATTCATATAAAAAACATTATGAAACAAAATCCACAATTAAGAAAAAATCAAAAGTTATTGTGAATACCATGCATCTCAAGTCAAGGAAATCATAAAAAACATTATGAAACAACTTCCACAATTAAGAAAATCAAAAGTTATTGTGAATAGACCATCTCAAGTCAAGGAAAACGCCTTTGCTCAAGACAATGATACGCAGCAAAGTCTCTAACTACTGACAACTCGCAATTGGAGAAAGCTCACGTCCATATCAATGTAAGAACATCAATACATTCATTTTCATCAAGTGCATGAGAAATCTCAAATCATGGGATACATCAAAGGATATCTTATATCATATCAGACAAATCATGTACATGTAGTCCAGGTATAGATGGAATAAATATGGTTCAGTGCATGTACATTGCAGCAAGCATTCAAAGATTCAGTTAAACACTTTTTTCTAAGGAATATTAATAGCACATGCACATGGCAGGAAAATTTGAAAATCAATACGTGACCTAGAGGCTTGAAAGGTTATAGACAAGATCCAGATTGAGAAAATTTAATATGACAGCACAAAAGTATTATTCTTCATTTCTTCTGCAAAGTCCAAACTCTCCGCATATTCTTCAAATTTAGGTTGACCAGCTACTGAAAACAAAGAAGAATTCTGCAAAAGAAAAGGAATAAAACCTCTAAACCAAGAGTTCCCACACATCACTGCATTTCAATCAATTGTAAATGGCCAAAAGAAACAATATTTTATGAAAAAGGACAAACGCAATGAATAAAAAATTGCTCTCTTTTCTTTTTTTGCAAATGCAAAGCCAGGTAGCAGCAACAACTCAAAGAATTTTGTAGTGGAGAATTTTTGGATGTCTTCATTGGCAGCGAGGAGAAGATAATGAACAATCACAACAGATCAATCCTAAAGTAATATGGCGGATTGTACTCAAGAAAACAAGGAAAAATGCACATGTAATGGTAAAAAAAGTTACTTGCCTCAATTGAATACGTCAATTCAGCCAGGCCCTATAAGGCTGCTTTAAGTCATGAAGTCAAGCATCAATACAGAAACAACGCCTATTCAATTACGATTAGAATCCTTATTATAAACTGCTATGCCCCGAAGATGGAAAAATGTCGAAAGTAAACATAAAAGAAGTGTTGCTTGCGAATTTGCATGCTTATGTGTATGTGACAGAAGACAGTGAAAGCAGAACTTATGAGGCCATAATCTACCAAATATTACATCGTCAGAAGCAATCCTTGAGTAACTACTAAGTATTTAAGACCAAAACCAAGTAGATGAAATTAAACCTTAAAAGTTTCCATCAAGCCACCAATTCCCCATCTTGAAACTGCTGCAGCAATTCACAATGAGGAGTCTCCCTTACAAAACCCCACTGCTTCCTCTGCAATTCATACCTACAAGTCTGCACAAGGGCAGAGACGTAGTCCTTGTCCACCTTGGCTTCCAGCGCAGCCCTCTCATGGGTATCCGGTCGATAATCCTGCTCAAATTTGGTGCTCTTCACATAAAAATTAGCCCCTCTCTGCGTAGTAAACCTGTACTCATAAGGATAGGACCTGGAAAGGGCATAAATAGGCTCAGATGACGGTAGGAAGTTGAAAAGGAAAATAAGAAGAACCGGGAGCAGTTGAATCAGTGCACGGAAATTAAAGCCAGATCCATTATGATCCATTCTAGGGCCACCCATTCCAGCTCCAAAATTAAAGCTCCGAAACTGGGTGGTGGCAGGCCTCATTCCAGCTCCAAAGAAGAACTGCCTGAATATCTCGTCAGGATCTAAATCATCGTTATAATTATAATGACGACGATGACTGGAAGTGCGTCTCTCGTAGAGAGGCTCTTCAGTTCCGGTAACATCATACTTGCTCCTGCTCTCTTCATTGCTAAGGCACTGAAACGCTTTCGAAACAGCTTTAAATGCATCCTCAGCTCCAGGAGACTTGTTCTTATCAGGATGGACTTTCAGTGATAGTTTTCGATATGCTTTTCGAACATCTTCTACAGTGCAAGACTTTTCCAATCCCAAAATCTCATAGTAATTCTTCTTCTTCCTGATTTCTCTCACAATCGAAATTTGCTCCTCTGTATATGATGATGATGATGATGATGATGATGAACCCCTGTAGCGAACTTTGGATTCGTTGGAGGCCGTGGCTGTTGTGGACCCATTACTGATGTTTTCAGCCGCCGTTTTATTAGGCTCATCCTTTTCCACCGCAGATAAGAGATCGTCGATGGCGATAGTAGGATCCAGGCGGCGAGCTTTGGTGATGAATTTTAAAGCACGGCTTCGATCACCGGATTCGAGGGCTTCTTTGCCGATTTTCAAGCATTTCAACGCATCGTCTTTGTTTCCATCCATTTTCTGACGGTTCTTAGAAAGAATAACAAATCACCTAATAGAAATCAAAAGACGAAAACCCAGCTTGCAAGCGGATCTGAAATCGATAAATTAGGGTTTCAAGTTTGGGGATTTTGTGAGAGAGAAAAACAGGCCGAGAGAGAGAAACAAACTCTCTTCCTTTATGTAAACATCATTATAAGAGAGAAAGAAACAAAATTATAGCCCCCAACCCCCCCCTAAAAAAAAAAAAGAAAAAAAAAAGAGATTTATATTCAAAGTTATTTTATTATATTCATTTATCCTTCTTAAGTTTATTTAAATCTATATATTTGAACTTACATCTATTTATATACATATGTCTATAAATTACAAAATAAGAGTATTCTCTCTCCATTAACTTAATATCTAATGTTCTTATTTATTTTATTAACTATTTATTAAGTATATTATATACTTTTAAATATATAATTTCATAAAATATTATCAACAAAAATTGCTCTTCACTTTTATCTTGATTCATATAATCATATTTGGTTTATTTATAAAGTAAAAGTTATATGTCAAACTTGAGTTTGTGACACTTGATATCATAGGAAAAAAATTATTTTATTATAGATTTTTTATGTCAAAATTCATACGAATATCATGAGTCTTCAAGACATCATTATAAATGATAATGGAGTATCTAGTCAAAATAAAGCAATGACCATGATTTTCTTACACCATTATCTCTATGAGGAGTTGAATACAATATCATACAATAAAAAATCCCTTTATATTTTGGAAAAAAATAAAAGAAAGATATGATATCAAAAGACAATTATTCTCCCAAAAGCTCATTACGATTGAATATATTTATGATTGCAAGATTTTTAAATTATAAGTGCATACAATTCTGTAAATGTTTAATATAATTCTAATTGAAATTATATGAAGACAATGTAATTAATAAAGATATGTTAAAACATTTTGTACTTTTCATGCATCAAATGTGCTCCTACAATAGCAATACAGAGAAACGAGGCTTTAAAAAATATTCTAAAATGAATTCATGACTATTTATGGTTGAATAAGATAATGTTTTTTTAATGAAAAATCATGATTGACTAATTCAACCATATTACTTGGAGTGAATGTCATGAGATAAAATAAAAATTATGGTCATGGTCATGGTCATGGTAGAAGTTATGGATAAAAACAATTTAATTATTATAACTATAATGGTTGTAACATGTTAAATTCTAACAAATATTTGTAAAATAAGGAGAAATAAGAAAGGACATACATAATGGGGATACTAAGAAAGTAGAAAATATTTGTTATCGGTAAAAAATAAAAAGACATTGGTCTCATACATGTTAGAGTGTATTTGGTTTTGACCTTTCAATATGACACACCTTGATGTTGTTGATTTTTTTTGAGCAAATTGATGAAAAAGTTATTTTTATTGTAATGATAATGATTAGTTTAAAAATTTGCTATTCTTTTAAGTGTGTTTGTTTAAGCTAGTATATTTTGATGTATTTTTTCTTTTTTTCTTTCATGATTAACTTATTTAATGTAAATGATTGTTTTATAATAATTTATAAAATATGTCAATGTAATAAAGAACCAGAAGTTCAATAAAACAAATAATTTTATCTAGGATGATTGGTTGGGCCATCTTGGATCAATAATGATTAATGATATGGAGAATTAATGAGAATTCATATGCCTATCCATTAAAGAACCAAAAAATCTTCAATTTAAGAATTTTTCATGTGTTGTTTGTTCTCAAGAAAAATTGGTTATTAGATCATCACTAACTAAAGTTGAGATTGAATCTCTAAAATTTTTGGAACATATTCAAGGTGATATTTATGGGCTCATTCAACAACCATATAAGCTAATTAGATATATTATAGTTTTGGCAGATACATTAACAAGATGGTCACGTGTGTATTTATTATTAACTCACAATATGACATTTTCAAGAATACTTGCTCAAATTATTAAATTATGAGCACAGTTTTTCTACCACACAATCTAGACTATTCATCTTGACAATGCTGGTAAATTTACACCCCTAAATATTTAATATTATTGCATGTCACTTGAGATAAAAAATTAAACATCTTGTTGCTCATTTTCATACTAAAAAATGGTCTTGTTGAATCATTTATTAAATACTTTCAATTAATTGTAAAACTATTACTCATGAGAACTAAACTTTTTGTCTCTATTTGAGGGCACATTATTTTATATGTAACAACACTCATACTTTTTAGATCAACATCATATTATAAACTCTCTCTATTATAATTGGTTTTTGATAATGAGTCCAGCATTTCTCATTTAAGAATAGTTGTGTGGTATATGTTCCAATCTATCCACCAAAATGTACATAGATAAGTCCCTGAAGGAGGCTAATAATATATATTGGGTTTGAGTCACCATCAATAATTAAATACTTTGCATCCTTAATAGGTGATTCATTTACAATACATTTTGTCAAATATTATTTTGATGAGATCTATGTACTTTGCATTAGAGGAGATATTAAATAGTTAGATAAACATTTTACATAGAATACATTGTCATTATTAAATTTTGATCATCGTATAAAACAATATGACAAAAAGTTCAACATGTACTTCGTTTGCAATACATTGCAAATCAGCTACTAAATGCATTAACTAAAATGGCAGTAAGAATAACCAAATCTCATATATCAACTATAATTGCTCCAATTAGGATTGAAATCTCAATAGGGATATTTGCTAAAATTATAGCAAATGAGCATAAAACACGTTAGAAGCGTGACATACCAATCGATTCAAGAGATAAAACTTCTAAAAAGAGAGAGTAAATAATCAAGGTGGCATAATTGAGGAAGAAAATATTTATGAGGCTATAGATATAATTAATCATAAAACCCTAGATGAGGTTTAGGTATCTAAAAATAATATAAATAAATAAAGAGATCTTAATAAATTATTTTTATATGAAGAAATAATAGAATCAAAATAAAATAGTTGTCGACAATACTTTTTCATTAATAAAGTGATATAATTGCCTTAATGAGTAATGTATTGAAAGAATGATATAGGGGTGTTTGATAATCCGTTTGGAAAACTTTTTTTGAAAGAAAATGATTTTTTTTAGTTTTTTAAATCATTTTCACGTGCTGATATCAAAAATAATTTTTTTAAAATAAAAAATATTATTTTGATATATTTTTGAATGAAAAACACTTTAAAAAACAACCTCAATCACAATGCCAAACATGCACATAATAATGACCTTATATACCTATTTGTTTTTATAGAGAAGTTAGAATTTGATTTTGCTATCATTGTTATATATGTTGATGATTTAAATATTATTAAAACTCATTTAGAAATACTGAGGATAGTAAATTATTTTAAGCAAGAACTTGAGATGAAAGACTTGAGATTTTTTTTTTAATCTTGACTTGCAAAGTAAACATTTTGGAGATTGATTTCTCATTCATTTGTAAATCAAGATACTTTTAGATCTCGTCGGGATAACAAAAAGTTACATGGTCCTGAAGTACCATCCCTTTATGAAATTGGTGTGCTAATATATCATGCTAATAATATACGACTTGACATACATATTCAATGTGAATTTACTATCAAGATTCAAACTTTTTTTTTTTTTGAGAAAAATCCTCCTTAGATTTTCAATAAAAAATGATTTTAAGGAATAAAATAAAAAGCAAAAATGTTTCTAACACCAATAAAGTATAAAAAGATAAAGTTTATAGAAATATAAAAACATGATACATCCCATAAATATTATATTTTTTTATTAAAAAAACAATTTCGTATTACTACACACATGTAGCCAGTCAGCAAGTGAAGCTGTCGTCAATATAGTTGTCAATACCGTTCCGGCGTACCGTTTCGGTGTCGTACTGTTTATATATATATATATATATATATATATATATATATGAAAAAAATAAAATATTAATTTAAAAAGCATAATTAAAATTTAAGATAAATTAACTTTAAATTATACAATACAAACACAAAGTCAAACAAATATAAACAAATATAATTTTTATTTTTTATAAAATCAAAATTGATGCAACTATTTTATTTTTTTATAATGTATATTTTTTTATTTTTATTGTTTTGATTTTGGTTTATTTTTATTTTTATAATAACCTTAATTTTTATGCTAACTATTATTATAATAATTAATAATTATTAATAATTATTATAATTATTATATTATAATAATTATTAGCAATCAAAGCTGTCAATTTTTAGCATGAAATTAGCCCTACCCGTCCATTCCTCTCATTTAGCATCCCACCCATCCATTCCTCTCAAAGTTAAAAAACAAAAAGCCACCCATCCGTTCATTCCTCTCAAAGTAAAAGTTAAAACCCTACCCTCATTCTTATCTCTTCTCCCTTTGGCCGCTGCTCCCACCCCCCACCCACCCACACACTCTCATCCACTCTTCTTCAATCGCTGCCCCCACACCCGTCCATTTACTCTCTTCCCCTGTGCCATACTTTTATCTCCTCCTCCACCATTCGTGCATTCAAAGGCTGCTCAGCCATGCTAGAATCGGCACTCCTGCACATATGCTTTCCAACATCGAGTTCCATCCACAGTGACTCAGAGAACATTGTTGAGATTTGAGGTGAGCTGATGGAAGAATTATGGAAAATTGATTTAGGGAAGAATTTTTGGGTGCCGGGGCTGTATGTGTGTGATTTAAATCAGAGACAAAATTGACAAATTGAACGGCGTCGTTTTGATTCTGATACCGGAACAGCACACCTTAACGGAACCGGGGCGTTCCGGCCGAAATTGCCGGAACGGGTTGAAATTAAAACCGGGATGAAAACGACGTTGATTTGTCCTTGTTTTATGAACGGAATGGAACGTTCCAGCCATTCCAGCCGGAACAAAACGGATTTTACAACTCTGGTCGTCAATAATTTGCCTTCTCCAAAAGGAAAAGAAATCTAGAAATTGAGAAGGAATATAATAAAGCGTGTATTTCTTTTTAAGTAGCTCAATTGTTCATGTTTTAATAATTATTAATTCGAGATTCCTTAGAAATTTACCTAATCGTTAATTTTGGGATCCTATAAAATAATAAAGGCGGACACCATATATAACAAAGCGTTGGCCATTTCTGACCAGTCAGCTCAGTTTGTCCAAAATATATAAATAAGAACAAGTAGGTGACACGCCCTCCAGTTAACGGAAACGTTTTGATTCTTCTTCCTAACCTTCATTCTCTCTTCCTTCAACGCAGAGAAAGATTTGGGGGTGTTTGGGAAGCCACCCAAAAGCGCTTTTGGGTGCTTTTGGTTCATTTTTTTTTTTTTTTTTTTAATTTTAAAAACATACGGTTATTTTAATGTATTTCGGCACGAAACACACTTTCAAAAGCTACAGCAACAGCTCTCCCAAACACCCCCTTTAAGTTTGTTTGCTGTTAGTACTACCTAACTTGAAAGAGTCTCTAAATATATATATATATAAAATGGCAAAGAAGAGAGAGGGAAGAGAGATGGGTATGCTGTTAGATGAGATAATAGAGGGCATGCCTCTGTTTGCTAAAGAGTTAGTTGCTGGGGGAGTCGCTGGTGGCTTTGCAAAGACTGTTGTAGCTCCCCTTGAACGTGTTAAGATTTTGTTTCAGGTATTATTATTGGTTTCTTTCTTCTATTCTGTAGTTTCAAGATTTTGTTTGGGTAAAAGATATTCTTCTGTTTTCTTGGTTATACATGATTGATCGAGATTCTTTTCTCTTGATGGGTTCTTTGCCTTTTTTCTTTCATTGAGATATTGGAATTCTTGGACTTGTTTTGACTACTGTTGAACTTGGATTTTGATTTATGAGCTCATAAATCAAAATACACAGTAGATGGCTTCTTGCTTGGAATTTGTAGTAATTTAGTGAGTATGGGTTTTTCTTGATTCAAGTATCTTCCACTCTCTCTTTTTTTATTAAAAAAAAAAACCACTCCAGACGGTGGTTCATGAGAGCGATTCATCTTCTTCCGCCAGTCTTCCTTACTCCAGTAGTTTGCTTCATTTTACATGTAGAAGCATATATTACCGAACTACGTTGGGGGGGGGGAGTTAATGAAATCAAGTGGGCAGGTGTTTTCAGTCTGAATCAATCCAATACTCCCTCTTTATTGTTGGATGCTAAAGTTCGACATCATTAAACCTCATAACCTATAATTATTTTTATATTTTGAAAAAAGAATTATATCTGATTTATATCCCTGGCCAGAGGTTTTCCTTAGTTGGATTGGTGGTGTCCCTATGCATAGTCATCAGTCGATATTCTCTTCCCTGTGATACACAGTGGTGTGATGTGATTCATGTGCTTGTATTCATTATATGAGAATGATAATGGATTTAAAATGCAATACTCTGTTTCAGATGCTTTTATTTCTTTTTTGTTTTTCCACTTCGTTCTTGGTAGAACTTGACCTGAGCAGAATTGCATTATAATTCTTTCTGGTAGAACACTTGCATGAATAAGAATGTGCTTTTAGAAGAATAGTCACGTTAGTATATTTGCTAGTGAAATTTCCCCGGACGTCACTAAACTTATAATGGTTTATCAGAAAGTCCGACTGTTTTCTGAGCGGTCTTGAAGCTTATGCCTGTCTGGGGTAACATAGGCGTTAGGGCTGCAAATCTAAATTTTCTTTTTCCATCTTATTAGGTCATGTTCTTACAGTTCATATCCTTTCTGTGATTATAGTTCTATACCTTCTAGGCTTCATGTTGGCACCAAATACAAGTAATTAATATGTTGTGTAGTTTAATCTGTAAATTTTAGCCTTGTTTTGGCTGAAAAGGAGTCGATTTGTGTTGCGCTTTCCAGACAAGAAGAGATGAATTCAAGGCTGTTGGGCTGTTTGGATCCTTTAAAAAAATTTCACATACAGAGGGGGTTATGGGCTTCTACAGGTGGACCCCCCAGTCAGTCATTTTCTGTCATGTGAAGGTTTCCATTTCGCTTGTTTTTTTAACCATTTATTTTGGGTTATCGGCAGAGGAAATGGTGCTAGTGTTGCGCGAATTGTTCCTTATGCTGCCCTGCATTACATGACTTATGAGCAATATCGTAGATGGATAATCCTCAGGGTTCCTGATATCGGGAGGGGTCCTGTGCTTGATCTCGTGGCAGGATCATTCGCTGGAGGAACAGCTGTGCTTCTTACATATCCTCTTGATTTGGTTAGAACAAAATTGGCTTACCAGGTAAATATTTAGCTTTTTTCGTTTTTACAAAAATGTAACTCTTTCTTACACACACGTTTATTTAGCTCACCTAACTGACTAGGGGGCCCTGGAGATGTGCCAAACTCTTGATGCAGGACAGCATTTACTGTCCACTGGGTTTGGCTGCTCCTGGTGATCCTGAGCAGCTAGTTATAATGTGTTCATCCTCCCTTCCTATGAAGCTCAAAATTTATATGAAGTTGAGGATTTAGCTGATTTTCACATTCCCAATTTGATTTTGATAGTGCAGATTGTCAGTTCGTCAAAAGTGAACATTCATGGGGTAGTTAGTATGGAACAAGTTTATAAAGGAATCGGTGATTGTTTCTCAAAGACTCTCAAGGAATCTGGGCTAAGAGGTCTCTATCGTGGTGTGGGTATGTTGTAGCACATGGCTTGTGTTAACTTGTCTTCTAAATTTGTGTTCCCATTGCTGCTCACAATTCTTGGGAGGCTTTTCCAATTAACACAAGTGCACATCATTGTCAGCTCCATCTCTTTATGGAATCTTCCCTTATGCTGGTTTGAAGTTTTACTTCTATGAGGAGATGAAACGACATGTCCCTGAGGAGCACAAGAAAGATATTGTGGTGAAAATGGTATGCGGCTCCGTTGCTGGCTTATTGGGTCAGACCTTCACATACCCGCTTGATGTTGTTAGAAGGCAAATGCAGGTAATTTTGCTTCTAGCGTCAGATGAGTCTTGGTTGCGAAAATAGTAATTAGTGAAAATCATCTTAATAGGTTCAAAGGCTATCGGTGTCAAATAACGCAGAGTTAAAAGGAACAATGGAAACCCTTATTATGATAGTGCAAAATCAAGGGTGGAAGCAATTATTTTCAGGGCTTAGCATCAATTACTTGAAGGTGGAGAAACCCTTGTCCCTTGTTGCTATAATTCCTGTGCGATTGCTTTTTTCTAACTGCTAGCCTTTCAGGTTGTCCCTTCCGTGGCGATTGGTTTTACAGTTTATGATATAATGAAAGCGAGCCTTAGAGTCCCATCACGAGATGTGATAGAAGTGGTGACTGACAAAAGAAATAGTCAACCGTCTCTTCATTCTTGATATAAGAGAACTTGCCATTTTTTAACTATATCCTACTCCTTGCACAAGTATTAAAATAGTTCAATTTCAATTATTCCATGCCACCCGTAGGTTTCATCCACACGCCTTCAATAGAGGCTGGCAAATAAAAATAAAGATTTGAGCATGTGTATCCACAGAGGATCCGCATTCATTGTATGAAAGAATGTGTAACATAGATTTGATACTGAATTTTTCCCCAGCTATTCGAAGGATTTACTGATGGAGAAATTAATATGCAGTGACCAGGCTATGTTTTGTTTATAGCTAGCTGATTGGATGCCTTGTCCACGTAAATCCAGTAGCAGCATATCATATGTTCGGCTGACTTCCTTTTCCATTGAGCATGCTTTTGAATCTTGCAACCATATGATGTCCAGCTAAATCATATTTGCATTATGATGTCTATAAGCCGATAAAAAATCAGAGTTGTGTCCTTCGACACGGAAAGGAACTGCTCACGGCCAATAATCAGAGTTGGGTGGCTTCATCATCGAAATTTCAAACACTCCTGTAACCAGTAATCTCGGGATAATCAATTATCAATTTTGCCATTTGAAATAGTGATTAAGATTATTTTTTAAAATATTTTTTAATTAAAAATATATTTAAAATGCTTTTGAAATTCAATGCTAAATAAACACTTATCATTGTCACGAATCATATATCTAGGGTATCAAAGGTATCAGGAGCATAAATAGCTTCCTCAAGCCCGTTCAAACCCTTCTACTTCTCGTAATCCTCTCTCCCTCGTAAGGTTGGGTATTGATATTCAGCGACCCAACTCTTCACCGCCAGCATATTACTAGCATTGCACTTCATTCTTGGGGCCTATGAGACTTTATTATCGTTGCCTTCAGAAGGACCAGGAGCAACTAATAACGCCTCTACTCGATTCTCAAGTTCATGATCCCTGTGAACTCGTGCAAAATTCCTATTACCCTTTCACATTTCAACGGTGTCCTCAAATTGCATCCTCTCAACAAACTCCTAAGATTCGTACAAAAAACCTGCTTTCCTAAGAATATCAATAACCCCAAGATAGTGTTCGATCCCGGGAGCAATACCGTATTCAATCCTTATTGACCAAAAGTGTAGCAAGCCTTCTTACACAGCTCCAGCGCTAGCACATGTCATGGAGACAGCCAAAAAAGTCATTTCCTCAACAAACAATGGCCCATCAACTCCCTGCCCATTTGCTGCAAATGTATTTATCAAGGAGTACCTTTCACGTATTCTATCAAACATAAGGCGTCCTACTCCGCATTCGCATGCATTTCAACCAGTTGATTATTCAAATGAACATCAAAAGCGAAAGGCCAACTCATGTACCTCTTTTCCCAGTTCAAGGGACATCAAATTCACTGTGGAGTCCAAAAGAGCAACGAAACGCCCAAAATCAGCAGATACATTTTGATCACCCAACCATGGACTCTGTTGCTTCCTTGACCATTCCTTCCTTGCACAAACCCATCAAATCAAAATTGAGGTTGGTTGGGGTGCTGTGCTGTTGCGGGGCGGGGGTTTGGAAAATTAAGTGGTGAGATTTTGAGTGGTCTTGCTGGGGTTTTTCGAAAAAAAGATTGTATTTGTTTTCTAAAGTATTTTTAATTTAAAAAAATATTTTTTTTTTTTATAAAAAAAATTTATATTAGCATATAACTAAAACAGAATATGTTTGCCCTATTAATCCAAACCCAGATGAACTATAGATTGAAATAGTAAAAATATATATTAATATAAGTATTATTTGTATGTTAGGATGAATAACAGGGTTGTGTGGTCAAGTGATTAAAGTGTGTACCGCTCCACGAGAGTGAGAGTTCAAATCTCCCTAGCTGCAATTTTTTTGAATAAGTGATTTTCATTATTCATTACTATTTGAAAATATGCTTTATAGTTTTTTGTACCAGACTTCTTTTTTATTTTTTTTAAATTAGGGTATCCGTAGCAGCTTACGCGCACCATGACTAATCTCTGGATCCATTGTTTTTTAAACAATTTTTCCCTGTTTTTTTCATAACCGGAGTGTTCAAGTTAGTTTATGTGCACCATGATTTTTTTTCTAATTACTGTTTAAAAAGGTACTTTCCCTTTGCATTTTTTTTTTAATAATCGGGCTTCATTTTGTTGTTTTTAACAGTAATTTTCATTGTTCAATATTTTTTAAAAAGGTGTTTTTTGTTTTTTTAACCGTGTTTTTTTATTTGTATTTCTAAACTAGGGTATTCGTGGTAGCTTATGCGCACTACGATTAATCTCCGGATATCTATATATATTTTTCAATGACCGGAGTGTCCAGGTTAGTTTACGCACACTACAATTTTTTTCCTCATTACTTTTTAAAAAGGCGTTTTTCCCTTATATTTTTTTTTATAACTGGGTTTTTTTTTTTTTTTAATAAACGGAGACCTTTTCAAACATTGTTTTCATTTTTTTTTATAACCGGAGTGTCCAAGTCAGTTTTTTCTTTTAACTGGGCCTTTTTTTTGTTTTTTTTTTAAATGAGGTATTCGTCACAACTTACGTGCACTACAACTAATCTCTAAATCTATTTTTTTTAACATTTTTTCCCTGTTTTTTGTTCATTTATACATATATTTTTTTTCATGGCCGGGGTATTCGGGTTAGTTTATGTGCACCACAATTTTTTTTTCTCATTATTGTTTGAAAAAGTGATTTTTTTTAAATCGAGCTTCTGTTTTTTTATAATGGGGTGTCTAGGCTAGCTTACGCGCACCACGATTAATTTCTAGACTCATTTTTTTATTGTTTTTTTCCACTTATACTTTTTTTTTTTATAATCGGAGTGTCAAGGTTAGCTTACTAGCACCATGATTTTTTCCCCACGTATATATATATATATATATCTGGACCCATTTTTTTTCTGTTTTTTTTCCCACTTATACATTTTTTTAACCGTGGTGTTCGAGCCAGCTTACGCAAACCACGATTTTCCCCACATATACTTTTTTTTATATATATATATATCTAGGGTGTCTAGGATAGCTTATACGCGCCATGAATAATCCCCGAAATCACTTTTTTTAAACATTTTTTCTATTTTTTTTCCACTTATAATTTTTTCTTTTATAACCGGGGTGTCCGGGTCAGTTTACGGGCATCACGAATATTATTTTACAGAATAACTAAAGGAGATCGCAATCCACGAATATTATTTTACAAAATAACTAAAGGAGATCGCAATTTCAAACAATAGTAAATAATTATTTCAACTGTTGTTTTCGCTTTTCATTACTATTTGAAAAAAAAAGTTTTTTTTTTATATTTCTTACATAATTCTTATTTTTGTCCATGTTTATATGTACATGCTCTTAGTTTTTGTTTCTATTTTTTTTAATTCCACTGTTATTAAGATTTTTTTATAATATTTAAATTTTAATTTGTGTTGGTAATCATTTAAAAAATAATATTTGTTATTGTTTCTCTTTTTTTATTCTTCAAGTAAAATAATTACTTTAAATATAATAATATGTATTTTTTGTTAATATTGTTAGGTATTGAATTTTCTAATTATTATATATAAAACATTCAAAATAATGATAATGATTATTTGTAAGTTTTATTTTCTTTTAAATATATCAGACTAATTATATATTTTGATATTTATTAAATATTAGAGCCTTAATATATATAAATGACCTAAGTTTTTTTTTTTAAATTAATATCATTGTTCTTAAATACTTTTAATATAATAATATGAAAATAAAAAAAAATTATGGAATTTGTTTCTCTAACAATAATTATGGTCTTACCAATTTTTATTATTTTCACTGTTATTAAAGTTTTTGTTTTTTAATGTTTACATTTTAATTTCTGTTGATGGTAATTTCAAAAATGATATTTTCTATTTTTTTATTCTTTAGTTCAAATATTTTTTTTTAAAATCTAATAATATTTATTTTTTTTTTGTCATTTATTTAGTTTTTTAATTTTTTTGTTAATATTTTGAGGTATTAAAATTTCTTATTATCATAGATAAGATATTCAAAATAATAATAATGATTATTTGTAATATTTTTTCCTTATCAATATGTGAGACTATATATATATATCTCTGTGTGTGTGTGTGTGTGTGTGTGAGTGTGTGACCTATTTATTATTATTCTAAAATATTTTTAATATAATAATATGAGCAATAAATTTTACAATCAGTTTTCTATATAGAAAAAAAATAATTTCTAACAGATTTTATCAAAAGAGTTTTAGCAGTGATAAGATTCAATCACTTTTTGGTGAAAAAAAACTTGTTTTTAACAACGTTTATCAATTATAATTTTACTAATTAAATATTAAAATAACAAAATACAATATATATAAAATCAATCAATTTTCGCTTGTAATATACTAAACCAATATATATATATATATATATATATATATATATATATATATATATATATATATATATATATATATATATATATATAAAGTAAGAAGTTTTTGCTTTCAATTGTAATCCTAGCTCTATCTAAAAATGCATTTGTTTTTGCATTTAAAAAGTGTTTTTAAATTTTTCTAATTTTTTTTGTTTTAAATTATTTTTCTTATAGTTTTGGATTATTTTGTGTAATGATGTTAAAAATAAATCTTAAAAAATAAAAATAAAAACTATTTTTATGTATTGTTTTAGTAAAAAAACATTATAAAAAATAATTGCTACCACAATTTCATTATACCTAAAACTACATAATCAAGTGCGTATTTAAAAGTTTGGTAGATATTGTTTCTTTAAGTTTTTTCACTTAAAAATATATTAACATAATATATTTTTTTAAATATTATTCATATCAACACATTAAAACAATATAAAACATATAAATAAAAGTCAATGCTTATTAAAATTCTGAACTTATTATAAAGAAATAAAATTAACCAAAAAACTAATTTTCTTATTATTGATTTTTTTAGTTTTTTAAACTTTTAAATAAAATTAAGTATAGTTTAAAATAATTTCTATAAATGTTTTAATAATCTCTTTTATCACGAACCAATTAAAACATATTTTAGTAATAATTTGGGTTCTATAAATATAAAAAGTTCTAATAATATAAAATGAAGTATAAAATTTTGAACTTATTAATAAAACATACTTGATGGTAATAAGTGCATTTTATTTCAATTGCATGATTTTTCAATTTGTTTTTTCATAAAAGTTTTGATCTTATGTCCTTTCTAGTTTTGGCATAAAATATATTTTTTATAATATTTTTATTTGGTTTTGAAAAATAATTAAGAGAATTAGTATAAATAAATAAACAATAGCTAGAGAAAATAAAAAATAGAAAGAAAAACAATAAAAATTCAAGCATAAACAAATAAAAAGAAATAAAAAGTTATAAAAAGAATAAATAATTAACATAAAATAGCATAGACATCAAAACATAATCAAAAGAGACAAGAGAGAAATACTTTGCTTAATATGAATTCTTCTTTTATTCCAAAAAATGTTAAGAATACAAGATAAGTGGTCTATTTATAGGAGAAGGAAATGGACTTAAGGGTTATGGAAATCCAAGAGACTAAACTCAAAAGTCATGGACATTCAATACATATAAATATGAATTTATTGGAATTTATAACACTTCCCCTTGAATGACCATGTACTTTAAAATTCAATGAAGGACTTTATATAGATACTTTAAGATCCATAAATGAATACTTCAAGATTCATTAAAACAATGTCAAATTGTGTCATTAAAACCTTGCAAAGAAAAACACAGTGGGAAAAAGTCTAAGCAAAGTAAAAAGAGTACAATTTGCATTGACTTCCCCTTAAAAGTACATGTCTTATGATAAATCTTTAAGATGACGCATTCCAATACTATGGACAAGTTTCTTAAAAGTTGAGGCTGGTAAAGACTTTGTAAATAAGTTTGCTACATTATCACTTCATCTGATTTGTTTGATATCAATTCTCCCTTTTGTTGGAGCTCGTAAGTATAAATGAAATTTGGTGAGATATGCTTTGTTTTGTCTCCTTTAATATAGTCTCCTCTGAATTGAGTGATGCAAGCAACATTATCTTCAAATAATATCGTGGGACTATTTTCAATGGCTGACAATCAACATTTTCTATTAATATGCTGGATAATTGATCTTAGCCAAATACATTCTCGACTTGCTTCATGTATCGCAATAATTTCTGAATGATTTGATGAAGTAGCCACTAATGTTTGTTTGACATATCTCCAAGAAATTGCAGTGCCACCATAGGTAAATAGATAACCTGTTTGTGATATCTTTTTGTGGGGATCAGAGAGATAACTAGCATCTGCATATCCAATCAATTGTGAATTTGATCCACAATAAAATAATCCCATTTTGGTTGTTCCACAGAGCTAGCTAAATATATTTTTGACTCCATTCCAGTGTCTTTTTGTGGGAGTAGAACTATATCTTGCCAATAAATTTACTGCAAAAGATATATATGGTCTTGTACAATTTGCAAGATACATAAGTGCTCCAATAACACTAAAATATGACACTTCAGAACCAAGAATTTTTTCATCCTCTTCTGGAGGTCGAAAAGGGTCATTTTTCACATAAAGTGATCCAACAACCATAGGTGTACTAAAAGGATGAACATTGTCTATATAAAAATATTTTAGGACTTTTTCTGTATACATCGATTGATGTACAAATATTCCTTTTGAAAAATGTTCAGTCTGTAAACCAAGACAAAATTTTATCTTTCCAAAATCTTTAATCTCATATTCATTTTTCAAATATGTTGCAGTTTCTGTGAGCTCTTCAAGAGTACTAATAATATTTTCTAAATGGAGCATTTGCAGCCGAAATATGAGATTTAACTATCTTTTCACTACTGGTGAAAATATCCTATAATTGATTTGCAATATTTTGTAAGTGAATTATGCTTTGAACTTCAAGTTCACATTGATTTGTTAATGGATCAAAAAGAGATAACTTCAGGTTATTCCAAGTAATTTCTTCTCATGCTTCAAACACTGAATTTGCTTTCTCCAATGATAGGAAAATATTCTCATCAGAATGGCAGTCTTCAAAACGTGCCTTAAAAGCATCACCAGTCAAAGGTTCAAGATATCTAATAATAGATGGAGAATCAAAACCAATATAAATTCTTATTCTTCTTTATAGACCCATTTTAGTCCTTTGTGGAGGTGCTACAAGCATATATACCGCACAACCAAAAATTCATAGATGAAATATATTTGGTGGTATACCATAAACAAATTGTAAAGGAGAATAATTATGGTAAGCACTTGGTCTAATTCCAGCTAGTGATGTAGCATGTAATATAGCATGTCCCCAGATAGATGTAGGCTTTGATTTCATAAGTAATGGTCCTGCAATTAATTAAAATAGCTTTATAAATGATTATGCTGGACCATTTTGATTATGTATATGAGCAACAGGATGTTCAACATCAATACCAATAGAAGTGCAAAAACTATCAAATGCTTGGGAAGTAAACTCACCAGCATTGTCTAGTCGAATTTTCTTGATAGGATAATTAGGAAATTGTGCTCGTAGTCTGATAAACTATGCTATTAATCTAGCAAATGCAATATTTTGACTCAAAAGCAAACAAACATGTGACCATTTACTTTATGCATCAATCAATACCATAAAATATCTAAAAAGTCCACATGGTGGATGAATAGGCCTACATATATCTCCTTGAATTCTTTCAAGAAAAGATGGTGATTTTATAAGAACCTTTGATGGAGATGATTCGGTAATTAATTTACCTTGAGAACATGCAACACATGGATTTTTACTTGGTAAAAGAATCTTTAGGTTCTTTAAAGGATGCCGATATGTATTCTCAATAATTCATCTCATCATTGTTGATCCTGGATGTCTAAGTCGATCATGCCAAAGCATAAATTATTTTGGGTTGGAACACTTCTGGTGTATCACAACATTTGATTCAATAGATTTCATGATCGTATAATAAATTCTGGAAGAGAAAGCAAGTAGTTTCTCAAGTACAAGCTTCTGGCTTGAAATACATGCAGTAATATAAAGATATTCTTTTCTATCTTTATCTGTTGTTTTAATATAATAACCATTAGCATGTATATCCTTAAAACTGAGTAAATTTCTTCTGGACTCAGGTGAATATAATGCATATTTGATGCTCAATCTTGTGTTATTTGGTAACATAATATTAGCTTTTCCAGAGCCTTTAATTATGTCTGCTGGACCTGATATTGTAGTGACATTAGCTTTGGTTAATGTCAAATACTCGAAGTATTTATATTCCTTGAGAATTGTGTGCGTTGTTGTAATGTCTGCCAGACATAAATCTCCATCATGAAAAGCCATGTCACTATTCAAAAGATAATCAAAGTTTATTATTAAACTTGAGCCAAACAGAAAATGTTTATTGTAAACATAAAAACATAGATACTTTAATACAAATAAAAACTCTCAATCATCTCTAATGATTCAATCACTAAGCATGTTTTCTGTCTTATCCGAGTTTTCAAAGAAATTAGAAACATCAAGATAAGTATTGACATCAATACAAGCATTATGATTTTTAGGACCATCTTTATGGATGAAATTAGTCTCAACTGTATTTTGTTTTAGAGAGGCTTGATATAAATCTGTAAGTTGTTTTGGTGTATGACAGGTACGTGACCAATGACCATGCATACCACACCTATGACACTTATCTTCTGGTTTATGCAAATTCTTGACATTTTCTTGGTTGAGTTCATTGTGTCTCCACTTCTGGTGGTATGGTGGGTTGCTTTTAGAAGAATTATCTCTTCTCCTTTTCCATTGACCTTTTCCGTACCTATATCTTTGGTTCTTTCTTGTTTTTTGGATAAAAGTTCCATTCACTTCAGGGGATGGTTTAGAACCTGTAGAATGGGATTGATGGTTTTTCATCAAAAGCTCATTATTCTGTTTAGCCACAAGAAGACATGAAATTAATTATGAGTACCTTTTGAAATTACGCTCTCTATATTATTGCTGCAGGATAGTATTTGAGGCATGAAAAGTAGAGAAAGTTTTCTCTAATATTTGGTCTTCTGTGATATTTTCACCATACAATTTCAGCTGTGAGGTAATTTTCAAAAGAGCAGAATTATATTCACTAACCGATTTAAAATCTTGCAACCTCAGGTGCAACCAATCATAACGAGCTTGAGGAAGTATGGTAAACTTTTGGTGGTCATATCTTTCCTTTAGATTTTTCCACATAACAAGAGGGTCTTTTATTGTGAGATATTCACTTTTCAATCCTTCATGGAGATGGTGACGAATGAATATCATTGTTTTTGCTTGATCCTGTAGGGATGTGTCATTTTCTTCTTTGATGGTCTCTCCAAGATTCATGGCTTTCAGATGAATCTCGACGTCAAGGATCCATGACAGATAATTATTTCCAGAGATATCGAAACTAGAAAATTCAAGTTTCGTCAGATTTGATATTATCTTTATCTATGAAAATAAGAAATAAATTATTAAATAAAATCATGAATATAAAAGAAAGAAAATAAAATCAGTCCTTTAAGATTGTTATTATTTAGCTTTAGAAATACTAGTTCTTCAGGAACTGTATTTAATTCTTCAGGAACTTGTGATATTAATTCTTCAAGAACTTGTGAAGTAGTTCTTCAGAAACTATTTTTAATTTATTTAATTCTTCATGAACTTATAATACTCATTCCTTGGGAACTATACATATATATTTCTATGAATAATATTGACAGAAAATTTGCCAAAAATAAATTACAATAATAAAATGTGAAGATATTAAAATTGATAGAAGTTGGTTAGAGCATCGTGCTGATAACGTGTTATAAAAAGAATAAATAATTAACATAAAAGAGAATAGACATCAAAACATAATCAAAAGAGACAAGAGAAAAATATCTTATTTAATATGAATTCTTCTCTTATTACAAAAAGTGTTAAGAATACAAGACAAGTGGTCTATTTATAGGAGAAGGAAATGAACTCAAGGGTTATGGATATCCAAGAGACTAAACTCAAAAGTCATGGACATTCAATACATATAAATATGAATTTATTGGAATTTATAACAAAAGTCACCTTTTACCCATCGTTGTCTAGTTATTTTTTCACTTTTTCTCAATCGTTCTGAAATTATAACTTACATCACACGTAAATTTAATTTCTAGATTTAGATGAAAAAAAATCAAATGACCACATATACAAATATATCACTAGCCCACAAAAAACATGTTATCAATACACTAAAACCTTTGATTATTAAATAATAATGATATACGAACAAGCAAAAATTACAATTGAGTCAAAATAATCTCTAAACATTATACACATTGTTATGTTCATTGGATACATAAACTACACAACTCATAAACTACCCAGAAAAGGAGAAATACTACAAAAACTATAAATGCCTATTTGTGGATATTAAACACTATTTTTAACCATATTAAACCATAGTATCATAGGCAAATGTATTAGAGTAAAAAAAACACAAATAGCAACCATGACATCCATGACTCAAATTGATTATGAAGATCTAGTGTAGCAAATATACATAAAAATAAAAAAAATTCCCCTGCATATTATTGCATAATAAAGGAAGAATCAAATGGGAATCCATGGTATTGGAAATGAGAAAATTTATATAGTGTCAAGAGTAACTAAAGGGGGAATTTAAGTCTAATTAAAAGACTTTACAGAGAATGATTATGAACTTTTACTTGAATGGAGAAATGTTATGCAAAAGATCATTTAAGCGGACTCTTTTAAAATTTTTGAGTGAGAAAAAAAAAACAGAAAGAGTATTACATAAAGTATATGAAGTGATATGTGCAATACATGCAATTAGATATATGATGATTAAATACATCTAGAGAGTTGTTTGTTTATAAATAACTTTAAAAATATTACATGGATTACATGAGGAAATACCATAAATATTAAATACATGTAGACAAGATTAAAATATCACTATTTCCTATACTCAATATGGAGTCACCTTGGTCATCAACAATGTGGGGAATAGATTTTATTAGGCTTATTAATCCAAAAACCACTAATAGGTTAGCATTAATTTTTCATCACCATATATATCATAAAAGAATGGCTATAACACATGACAAGAAAGTTAGGTAAAAAATGTTCAAAGAGTATGATCTAGTGTTAAGAAAGGTTTTCTCATTGCTCATTAAAGATCATACCAAATAGACACCAAACTATGAAAGCCCCTGTATATTAAAAAGAGTATTCTCATGAGGAGCATTGATCTTAACCAACATGGATAAAAGAGATGTAGTTAAGCTTATGAATTCAAACTTTGTAAAGAAATACTTTGTATAAAATTATTACTATCAATAAAATAACATTACCATATAATCCTTTTTGCATTTACCCTTTTTAATATCATGTTCTCACTAGCTCTCAAAGATTTTAAGAAAGTCCTTTTTAATGTTCTTTAGACTTTTGACTAATTTTGGTTTCCAAAAAAAATAAAAGCAATATGATGTTTGTTTAAAATGATATTTTGACTTCTTGCTTATCAAAGCAATTCTTGCATTAAAGTGACAACAATTAACTCATATCCTATGTCTTGAGTCATACTTTCCTTTATGTATAATTTCAAGTAGTAAGACTCACCTATTATCAATTCAAAATCTTACTACAAACCATTATATTGGAAAATCATAGATTTATAAATTTTAATTGTATATGCTTGAATGGAAGAAAGACCATTTTTTTTTCTCACTTTCTAAAACATATCCCTTGCAATCCCTATTTGAGCTCGAAAAAAGAGTTTTTTCTGTAACAGCTATATTAATGGTATATAAAATTAAAAAGATCATAGTCAGTTCCATTTAGGGTCATACCCAATATTGGGGGCCAACATAATTTTCATATCAAAACCAAAAAAAGGTCATGTTTGAGGGCATGCTTGAGTGAAGGGTAAAAATGACAAAGTTAAAGTCAAAGCAATATAATAAAGCCTCATCAAAGCACTCATAAGAGGAATTTTTTTTTGAGAAAAATGTTTTAAGTCCATAAAACTTATAATGTTTTTTGAACCCGAATCTTTTTCAATATAATAAACATGATCTACATTACAAACTTTATAAGTACTTTTTTATTAAGGAAACAAATGATTTAGGTTGATTAATTATATCTTTAAATATCTCAGTATGACAAAAAACAAGACTATTGCCATTATTTATAAAAGATAAAATGTGCATGGAAGAAACTCTTTACCATACTTTTCCCCCAAATAATCTCACAGTATATTTGTAAAATAACCCATCTGACTTGCTTAAATAAAATATTTTTTAATACATACATTAAAATTATCGCGACGATGATTTTTTCACGCTTCGCGCCCCGCCATCCCCTGGGTTGGGGAGACAATGACATCCGGTTAAAAGTGAGTTGTTTTATAATTGTAAAAATTACAACCATAATTATTAGGAGTCGCCATCTAGTATTAAGATCACTAGGAACCTAATGGTCTGCAAGAGTCTTGGGTAAGGAGACTTGTTGTGTAAAGGAAAGGCACATCACCCCTAGTACATTCTATCTAAGGCAAGCTATATTATTGTTTGATTGTTTTTTCTAAGAATTCGAACTGTCTACTGTTCACGTATTACATGAACAGTAAAATGGTGGTCGGCCAACCACCACGAGAGGCTTACCTGCCATTGCTGCTGGGTAAAGGAGATCGAGGTGGTTCTCCCTATCATGGTGGCGTAAAAAATGGCAGCCGGGAAAAGGGCTGGAATGGCTGGTCTGTGCAACCTTGCAATTGTTGTGGCTGTTGCTGCCTCGCTGGAGTCACGCTGGTGGTCACAGTGAGGTTGCCTAGGCTGAGGTGAAGCTTAAGGTGATGAGGGGGTGTGTTTGGTGGTTGCCGGGGGCTAGCTGGAGGAGCGAGAGGGCTGCCAACCGACTGGTTTTTTAGAGAGAGAGAGAGGGTTGTTAAACAAAGAGAGAGACAGAGCACTGCAACGTTGAGGAAGAAGAGAAAGGGCTGCTAGCATTTCTGTTGCCGTCAGTGAGGAAAAGGATGGTCATCAGAGTTGATGAAGATGATGGTGACTGTATTGGTGATCGTCTTCCTCTACTAACTTTTTCTGCTAATTCCAGTGTTTGTGTATTTCTGTGTTTTTCCTCTGGTTTAAATGGCTTCTCCTCCATTCCTTCCTTGTTGTTTCATCCTTCTACTTTTTTAGTTTTCAATAGTGACCTTAGTGTTATTTCCTCTCGTGACAGTCCCTTTTATTCTCTGCAATTTTCCCCCAGTTTTTCCCCAGTTTTCAGCCCTCTTTTCCCCCTTCATTTCTATGTAAATTTGCTTCTTTTATTAGACAACCTGCAGCATGGGAAGGGTGTCCAAAAATGATGCTTAGAAATTGTGTGGTATGGTAGGAAGGATGGGCGCGACATGGATGAGCATGGCTGCTAGTATGGCCAAGCATGCTGCCGGCAATTTTCATTTTTTTTAAATTTTAAATAAATAGGTTGTGATAAAAAAAAGAGTTTTTCAATTGGAAAAATCAATAAGAATGATGTTTTTATCTTTAATTTTGGGTTTCGCTTTCACCAAAAAAGTTTCGTCATCGAAAATTCCTATCGTCTCAATTTAATCCAAATTAAGCTTCCAAACTTAATTTCTCACTAATTAAGCCCTTAATAAAATTAATTTGATCCATTTATAATTAAGCTCTTGGGCTTAATTAAATCCTTCAATTGGACTCTCAATTAATTCTGAAGCATAATTACACTTTAAATTGGTCGACGATTAAATCAAATTGACCCATAAAAATATAATTATATCTTTTGACTTAATTTTTATGCAGATTTATCCAATAGTAAATTATTTTAGCCTTGAATCTATATTTTTCTTCATTTATAGGCAAAAAAGAGGTACGACTGGACTCTCAAAAACATTCAAAATTTCGACTTTGATTTTTCTGCCGACACCAGCCCCTTTTATTTTATTTTTGTTATTTTTTGGTATATTTTGGGGAATAACCCAGAAATTGGGTTATGACAAAAATCATTTAAGGTTTCAGAAATTAGGAGTGTCAAAAGTTTGATGATCTATATATAAGAATTTTTCTTTCTTTCATCCATAAGATTATTATATACAAGAAAGCTCTTAAAAAGTATTATTTACCTAAGACATAAAAAAGTAAGAATATTTAGAATAATAAAAGGTTTCTTTTATCCTATAATAAATGAAAAAACAAGCAAAATTTTACTTCAAACTCTTTTGCACTACCCCTTTTAGTACTAGATGATTTCCTCCAAGTTTTGGATAAAAAAATGAGCAAAGATTCACAAACTAACTCAAGTTTTTTGATAAAAACAAAAAAACAACTAAGAAAAATTAGAACAAAAAAATGGTTCTATATTCCAACTAGGTAAAAATACATCCATGTCATCTGATGACAAATCATCACATATTGTTTTTGCTTAAATTCATTAAAACCCTTAACAAGGTTTGGACAAAAAAAGTGTTAAGTAAGACTACTACAAGTTAGGACCTGACAAGGTTTTGAGATCAACAAGGCTTTAATAAACGATAAAATGTCCAACATGGACAATCCAAGAAAAACTAGAAGATGCCCATCTTAGGAAAAAAAAAAACCCACTTTTAAACCCCATTATGAGGAATGTCAAATTCATTTATGCCATTATAAAGGTCCAACCCTTCCATCAGGAAGGGCATGTGCCAATCCTGTAACCAAGAATACAAAATAACTTCATTTAAACATTAAAAGTCTAACTTTTGACTTTACATCATAAGACTCCAAGAGGTTCACGCATGGGTAGGTCACCCAAACACATACCAAACATGTTTCACCAAGATGCAACTTTATAATAACAGAAAGTCTAACTTTTTCCCATTAGAAAATAAAAACATCATCATGGTTTTAAGACAGTTTTATCCAACACGTGCCGGTTACCCTATCATAAACAACAAGTTGGTCATCTGAACAAAGACTCTTTGTGGGAGATTCTATTTATTATTTACACCATGGTCATATTACCCAATCACAAACCACAAGTTGGTCATTAAATAGAGACAATCTGTAAAATATTTTTTTTTCTAAGCATGATCAGACTACCCAAACATAAGTCATGGGCAAGTCATTTAGACAACATGCTATACTATCTTTGAGGATATAACTCATAAAAAATGACTAAATTCTAAGTTAGAACACCCAACGCTCTTTTTTATTATTATAAACTTACATTTTAAAGTCTCTTATAAAAATTTATATAATAAATATTGTGAAGAGGAGATAACTATCATAACCAAATTTTAGACCAAAAAACATTATTAAAAAATATTTTGTTTAAGGACAAAAAGATAACCCTTAAATTGTATAATATAAAGAAAGATAAAATGTTTTTAAGACAAACAAAGTTCAAATCCTATTTTTTTAAAAAAAAATTAAAGAGTTAATTGATTTTAAAGACTTAATTTAACTTCTATATTTTAAAGACTTAAAGACTTAAAATCCTATTTCAGAAATGTGAAGAATAAGGACTTAATTAGAACCATAAGAAATGGTCAATTCACCTTTAAACTTCTATATTTTTTCAATTTCAACCCTATTTTTAACAGAATTCAGTCCTTGAATACTGTGTGCTTCGTATAAAGGTTTTTGGTCTTAAATTTTTTAATTTGACCTTTAATTGAAAACTAAACTTTGATTTTCTTGCAATTTCCCATCAATTCCATCCAATTGAGGTTCCAAAAAATAGATTTGTTCCCTAGAAATTTCAACAGTCTCAATTAAGCCTAAATTATACTTCTCAATTTAACTTTTGAATAAATAAGTCCTTAATAAAATTGATTTGACCTATTAAAAATATAATTAATTCCTTACACTAAATTGAGTTGATATGTTTATTTGTTGTTGGTTTTTTATGTTATTTATTTGTTGAAAATTTGTTCCAATTGATTTGTTTCTTCTTTTTTCTAAGCAACACGGTTATTCAGTATTATTATTGAGTATTGATTTATAGTATTTTATTTTGTTTAATTGATTTTTTTAAATATAGATTTTAAAATAATTAGTAACGATTTTACTGATGGATTAAGTTTATAGGTGTATTTCAGAGAGTTGAAAAATAATTACTCAAATATCATTGCTACTATTTAATCATCAACTGAATTGCATACGGTTTTATCGACATATTAAATTTGTCAAAATATTAAAAAGACTTGAAAAAGAATTACTACAAATATCATTATTATTATTTAATCACTAATGGAATTGTATACAACCTTTTGTCTGCTATATATCACATTTCCCAAGAAAATACCAATAGAATGAATTAGATAAAAAGAAAATTAGTGCACTTTTGCTATCTATAATTTTATTAGCTAAGGACTCACCAACATACTTCAAATCATCAAAAAAAATTTCCCCAATAGAGTATTTTTATCTATGAGCTCATTAATAAAATTAGTGTTAATGGATTGATAGGATAAATATATTTGGCATAAAATTCAGTTGATAAATCTAAAAATTATAGTGGAGATAACAATTTTAAAAATTAAAGAGCAAACCTCAAGAATACCATGTAACTATATATAAGTAATCTCAATGTTACCCTTAAACAATTTTTTATCAATCCCATAATAGTGGTCTATTTTTTATCAATCCCATGAACAATTTTACCTCAAGAACATCATCTAACTATATAAAATTAATGATCTAAATAGTTTAGGGGTACATTTGGTATTTGGAAAAGATTGAAATGGATTGGATAACTCCAATAATAGTTTTTTTTTCCTGTGCATCCCCACAATCTCCGCTAATCAATCGAGCAATAATACGTTGAAATAATAAATAAATAATGTATTTTTTCCCGTCTCTATCCCGCTCGTCCTCATCGATGTTGCGTCAAAAGCTTTTGATTAATCGATAGATCATCCAAAGTCTATGAAATATACATTGCAGCCCCTCAACAACAATGAAGAAGCAGTGGACTGAATCCCATAGCCATAACTACACAAAATTGAAGAGCTCCATGGTCAAGATATCCATCGTTAGCTTCCTAGCTATAGGCATAGCAACTTCTTTCTCCTTCTTACTCTCTTCTTCTCTACCCAAATCGTATTACCATTCCCTCTACATATCCACCTCCATATCTGACAATGCATCGATATCACACGACCTCTACATGCTCACCCGCCGACCCCATGTTGCGGGAACAGAAGCCAACGCCCAAGCTGCGGCCTATGTTCTATCTACTCTGGCGTCATACAACATCAATTCCCACATCGTCTCCTATGATGTTTCATTGACTTATCCTATTTCACGATCCTTAGTTTTAACAAATCCAGAACAAGCATCAGAGCAATTACCAGTCGTGTTTGATCTTCGTCAAGAGATTTATGACGGCGATCCATATGCGGACGAGGCCCGTGAAGTTTTGCCTACTTTCCATGCCTATGCAAAGTCAGGTACAGTTCGTGGAGCTGTGGTTTATGCGAACTACGGGCGGGTGGAAGATTTCAAGACATTAAAAGAGATGGGAGTGAATGTGACAGAGTGTATTGTCTTGACAAGGTACGGAAAGATTTACAGGGGAGACATCGTTCATAATGCATTTGAGGCAGGCGCCATAGGAGCGATTGTGTATACAGATAAGAAGGACTATGGGGGTGGAGGTGATGAGGGATGGTTTCCTGAGGCAAAGTGGATGCCACCGAGTGGAGTTCAGGTGGGATCTGTATATGACGGGGCCGGTGACCCGAGCACACCTGGATGGCCGAGTATTCAAGGATGTGAAAGGCTATCCGATGATGAAGTAGAGAAACAAGGCAATGTTCCCTTGATACCTTCATTGCCTGTATCGGCGGCTGACGGTGAGACAATCATGCGGTCTGTCGGTGGACAAGTGGCAGATGCGGACTGGCAAGGAAGGAAAGATGGGCCAACATATAGGCTCGGACCAGGGCCTGGGATTCTAAATCTTACCTATACTGTAAGGTCATTAGATTGTACTTTTTTACTTTTATAGAGCAATAATAATGCCAAGTGTGTGGGTGACATGTTTGGATCCGATTTCAGGGAAAGAAGGCTATAGAAACAATTCAGAATGTTATTGGTATAATCGAAGGAGTTGAAGAGCCGGATAGGTATGAAAAATCACAAAATACATTCATATGTGTGTGTAGATGGTCAATTTTGTTCGATTTCATTTGGTATTTCTTTTTAATTTAAAAAATAAAATAATCAGAATAAATTTAATCCTGTAAAAAATCTCAATCTGTTCAAAAAATTTTGGTCGGAATGATCCTATTTTATTCTGCTCATTCCTTTCCTATCATATAATATTGAATTGATTTGAAATTTTGCAAGAAATCTATTAATATATTGGTATATATTATGTTAAAAGTTTAGAGTATTTAGATAGTAGAAAGGCATCCCAAGACTATTGATGGCATTCTTATGTTTTATTCAAATTCATAATTTTTTTGAGAAAGTCATTTTATTATATTTTTTAGATTATTTTGTTTCTCAATTTCATTATTCAACAATGAATTTATTAGAAATTTAATTTTATAATTTCTTTATTTCTTATGATTATTATGGTCTCATGATACAAGTCTTAAATTTAGAAATATAATTCAGATTTATCTAAGTCAATCCAATATATTATCATTTTAATATTTTTTTAAAAAAATATTAACATAAATTTATTTTTAAGTCAAAACTATATTTTTATTAGGTTAGAAATGAATTTAAAATATGACCTGTAGCGTGAGGCATAAGGGTAACGGCTGTTTATAAACTCTATGTATCCCGAAGAGAGAAAACCTAACAGTAGTTTTGTTGCAATGATTCAAAGATTTGTGGTGTTGGGTAATCATCGGGATGCATGGACATTTGGAGCAGTCGATCCCAATAGTGGGACCGCGGCATTGTTAGAGGTACACTTCGTCAATAATATTATATTTATTATTTCCTATCTATTTATCATTTTAATGAACCTGGTGAAAATTCATTTATAATAAACGCTCTTTTTTTTTAAAATAGTGGGGTGTTTTATATAAAATGATTCCGACCGTTGTTGCAGGTTGCCCGAAGATTGATGAAGCTAAGAAAACGAGGATGGAAACCTCGGAGAACAATCGTGTTGTGCAACTGGGATGCAGAAGAGTATGGCCTGGTCTCTCTCACACTTTCACTCTCGTTTTATGAGCGTGTGCGCGTGTGTTGTCATCAAAATGAATGACGCGTAACGAAAACTGAATCCAATAATGTCCAGATAGGATCGACTGAGTGGGTGGAAGACAACAGACAACTCTTAGCTTCAAGGGCTGTTGCCTACTTGAATGTTGACTGTGCAGTCTCTGGAGCCGGATTCCATGCTTCTGCAACACCTCAGCTGGACAAATTACTCCTCAAGACTACTCGGCAGGTACCGAAGGCAAAACCCTGAAATAGTTTTCTTCAATTTCATTTGTTTGCGGGGATAATTGAATCCGCTCATTTGATGGCGAGTGCATCTGTGAAGATCTTGAGAATGTAACGTTGAATTATTTCTTGAAGACTAGAGATCAAAGTTTTAATAGATTTTATTAGAGGATATAAAGACATACTTGGGAGGCTTGATAGACAGTGTTTGAATTATATCATGCTAGAGAGTCTAATATATTGTTCCGGGTCTCTCCTTAAAGATGATTCTTTGTGAAGGTTGATGACCCGGACAACTCATCACAGACCATCTATGAATCATGGGTTGCTGCTCCCAACAACTCCTCTCCTACGGTAAGCATCATAAACTGTAAATGCAACTGCACTTGAGTTTTTAGTTGCTGTCGGAGAAATTCTGTGGTCAAATTATGAACTACGTGAATGAAGATTGAGAGGCTGGGTGGTGGAGGATCAGATTATGCAGCTTTTGTGCAGCATATTGGCATTGCATCGGCTGACATCTCTTTTGGGCAAGGTAATTAAATTCCTGCCAATCCTTGTTTTGTTGACACAATCTTTTATTCACAAAAACATGTTGCTAATAAAATATTATAACATTATTTCTAAGAATATCAGGGTTTTTTCTTTTTTAAATTGTATTATCAATTGCTTTATGGATAATTATTTATTACTCTTATATACAACATTATTAAAATAATTCTCTCATTAATATTGAATAAGAATAAAATATCTATTTTCTTAGTTTTATTTTTTATACATTTCTCTCATATTTTATTTTTATGATTGTTTTTTCTTTTTTGTTTAACTAAATATGCTGTGAATACAAAAGTTGTTCTGCTGTTAAATATTATATAAATTTGAAAAGATAGTTTTTATTAAAAATACATTTCTCATTCATTATTTTATAAGTTGTATTTCATTTGAATATCTATTTTTATTGTCCTATAGATAAAAAGAAAAGGATCCTAAAAGACAGAGTTATCAAACCTCGTCAGATCATGATTTGATCTAAATTTTAGATCAAACAGATTAACTCGAGTTCATCCGAGTCAATAAAAAATATCATTGTTTAAATATTTTTATATATAAAAAAATCAACATCATTTTGATTTTTTAAAATAAAATTGATTTTGACCGAATTATAAATACACCTACCAGGTAGATAGATTATACTGGTCAACTCTTAATGGGACAACTGATAAAGGTAGTGGTCAACTGCATGCAGGATATCCAGTATACCACTCAATGTATGATGACTTTGTTTGGATGGAAAAGTTTGGGGACCCTATGTTTCGAAGACATATTGCTGGTATGTCATCAAACACAAATTAACATAGACCGACCAAGGAGAAAGATAAAATAATTTATTGTGAATGGACCAATATTAAGTGGATGACTTACTTATTTAGAACCAATCAAGAAAATCTTAGTTTTGACATACAAAAACTGGCCTCAAATTATCTTCGTATATTGTATTTCATCTTCTCTTTTTTTTGTAACAACTCTTTAACCCTAGATACAATAGTATTCTATAGTAACACCATTTTCATAGTTGAAGCAGGATATCCATACATAGATTGAAAATGACTCATTTTGATTGTGCAATGATAGATGGAATTATACTACCACTGTGCTAAGGGCAACAATGAATACCACTACCTAGGATTATCCATAGACATACACCTTAAATATGTTTCTAAACATTGATTTACCTTTTCTAACTATCCATCAAACTTTAGGTGATAAAGCTCATGAACATCTAAATCATGAAACTTATAAAAATAGCTCAAAAATATTTCAACTACCATCTTTTTAGTAGAAGGATATGATAAGGTAATGAAATGGTTGTATTTTGTAAACTTTTCCATAATAACAGCATTGCCTTTCAGACTTCGATAGCTTTTTCGTAAGATCCATTGTAATATCTCTCCAAACTACATTTGGTATCGGCAATAGTTGTGGGAGTTTGAAATAAGCATCCCTTTCCATAGCTTTTTCGATAAGATCCATTTCCTGCTTCGATAGCCTTCAGACTTCGATAGCTTTTTTGTAAGATCCATTGTAATATCTCTCCAAACTACATTTGGTATCGGCTATAGTTGTGGGAGTTTGAAATAAGCATCCCTTTCCATTTTTGCTTATTTATAAACATCACATCTCTCTACCAAATGCTTAACCATTTTCTTCCTAATGTCTTTAGGGTGTATCCTCACCTAATGATAATCATACCTCAAATCCAATTTTAAAAAGCATTATGATTCATGCACAATTTTGAAAAAGCATTATGATCCAATTTTCTTCCTAATGTCTTTAGTGTGTATGCTCATCCACCAGATCCTTTTCAGCCACAATTTCTTCATTATCTCCCTCCTCTACTCCTAAAACTCCCTTACCTTCTTCCACACCATTCATCATGTTCAAGTTGTTGTTACCATGATGGTGGGGTATAAAATTTCTATGTATATTTATAACGTTGTGCCAATTTAATCTGAGTGTCGTATTTATTCCTGTATTGTAATTGAGAAAATAAGACTGTGAGTTAGAAGATGCGAAAGAAAGAAAGATTTTTGTTGCTGTGCAGAAAACATTCTTTGTCATCACCTCGCTTCTCTTTACAAAACATACAAGCAGTTCTTACTAACTAATTACTTTTTCATCACAACTACCTAACTTTGTTCTTCGTGCTTAAGTCAACTACTGTACTGCACTATTTGTAATACAGTGGCTAGCGTTTGGGGTTTGATAACTCTTCAGTTAGCAGATGAAGAATTTTTGCCTTTTGACTATTTATCCTACGCATACGAGCTCCAGGTAATGCTGAACTGTAGTCTGTACATAGCACTGAAGAGTAAATAAAAAATTAGTCCTTCTAGTTTTACAAAGCAAATTATATGACCCTTCGGGTTTTTAATCCTATCCATTTCAAGTTTTCTTCAGTTTATTTTGTTTTTTAAGAAAAAGAAAAAAGTGTGAAGTATTTGCCTTTTGATGAAACATCTTCTTAAAAAGTAAAACAATGTATTGATTAATTTTGAAAACTAAATAATATATTTAATAAAATTAGAAAGAATAATTTATATAATTCAGAGCCCACTTTGTTGGCCATGTTAACGATCGAATCCAAGTATTATAGAAAAACGCAAAGGAGTTGGAAGATGAGATATCGGATAGGGGCACAAGGCTTGCTCCCTTGTTCGAGTCTATTAAGAAACTAAAAGATGCAGCAACAAAAATAAACCAGGAGAGAAAGGTATGGCAAGATTTTCTATCAAGTCAATGTTTGACAGAAATGTCAACCAAAGATTCATTCCAAGGAATTATGAATACTCAGGCATTGGAAGAAAAAAGAGTGTGGAGATGGATGTTCAAGAGGGATAAAGTAAAAGTGAGGGAGATCAACGACAGACTGATGATGGCGGAACGAGCATTCACAGACGCAGAAGGGCTTTCTGGGAGGACATGGTACAAGCATTTGGTATGTTTCTTCTTGATCCTGAATTTCCCAGCTAGTTTCCATCTATCTATTTCCGGTTCTTGTTCGCTCTTAATAGCATGCGACTGAAAAAGAAATCAAATTTCAAGTAAATTATAGGGTGAAACCCATTACTGGCGCTACCTGTGTTATCAGCCCTTTATCATCACATCACTAAATTGAACTCTTGAATTTTCAATTTCAGCAGGTTGAGATATACAAACACTATGACTGCCAGGGGCAGATAAGATAGATGGAAGTCATTTTCTTTCTATATTTGTGCAGATATATGCACCGTCGAAGCATGACGATTACGGGTCCAATTACTTTCCTGGAATAGACGACGCAATTGAAAAGGCCAAGACTCTCAACACACCAGAGTCATGGCACTCGGTGCAACACCAAGTTTGGAGGGTGTCAAGAGCTGTCAGACATGTCTCGCAAGTCCTCAACGGTGAATTAACTTGAAATATGCTTTCTACATCAAAACCCACCTCGTTGCCTAGGAAGATGTAATAAATATGCCCCATGCAGTGGGTTCAGCTTCAAAAAACAGTTCGCCCATATTTAACAGCACAACGAGTTGTTTCTAAATGGTGTTACTTTTTATGTTCCATTAAGCGATGTATCATCAAGCCTTTTGTTTCCACCATTCTATTTCACCTTCCTGTTTGGTTTGTTTTTGTTTTAACCACTACCTTCATCCACTCTGAGCAAAGCTTCTATCAATCAAAATGCTTTACATGGCAAGTTCCAGTGGTCAAACTATCTCATCACATTCTGAATATTATTGCTGCCTATACTCCTGTTTTATAGGCAGCTAGATAGAAGAGTAGTTGAACATAAATCAGTAGAATTGCCACTCATGCAACAAGGTTTTTCAGACATGGACAAGCCTTGATGAAATCTACTTGTAGGACCTATTACAAAGACGAGAGCTAATAGAACCAACAAGATACTGAATGGGTTAATTCATGGTATTTGGACCTGGCAAGCTTCCACGTCAAGCATGAAATTAAGTTCAAAGAAATGAAGGATGATCAATGTAATCCAAGCAAAAAATAGAACAGTTCAACATGTACCATATATGCAAATTGAACCTCATGAGCTTTTATAATCTATTGAATAGAAGCCAAATAGCTAATCATAGTTATTTTTTTCTTATTCAGTTAAGTTAAATTATATGTGAGTTTAATTTAAATGACCGGGCTTCTTTGGATTCTTCATTGACCTCCCCGAACTTGTCAAAGATTTTATCTCGTGACATTCATAGACCTTTGGTTATTGGTTCAAGAAATTATTGGGTGTGGTTTTCTAATTTGATTCTAGCTTTTTTCTACGAGTATTCCATTGATTGTAAATTCTGAGGTTTGGCCTTCCGGGTTCCCATCAAGCCTTGTTAACTTTGCATCATAGAACCGTGTGCAGGCAACTCGGAAACATAACACCAACATCAGTGCAATGAAATTGACAAGATTCATCCATACAGCATTCCGATGCATGCAAAACTCTAAAATAGTGGGAATTCAACATTCAGTGCCACCTCACAAAATGACATGCTAAAAAACCACTACTAAGAAACATCTAAATGCAAATAGTTTTAAAAAAGGGGTGCAAGACTGCCGAGAATTCAGATGTATCGAGTATGCATCCCAGAACCATTGACATAAGAAACTCAAAGTAAACACCAACCTCATTGCACAATTGTCAAGATTCATTCAAGTACTTTCTCCATCCAAGCACTCTTCTAAGTATGGAAAACTCTTTAGCACATAGAGGTAATACAGCTCGTGATGCCAACTTTAAGATTTACATACTAAAGCACATAATATAAGAAATATTATGCATTATTCAAAAATTAGTAGTTTATACGATGCCAGGTATCCCCACGAATGGATATGTGGAAAGGAACCAGATTACCATCTCAAATATTTCTTGTAAAATCAAATGCCAGTACAGAATGTACAATTATAAAATTCTATAATAAGGTTAGTGACACTTCCAGTGAATGATGAGATTGAAGCATGCCTTTTCAATTTATAGTAATGTCATTATCAGCACACCTTCAGAGCATAAATTCAAATAGCAACATGTTGACAGGGAGGGGGCAGATGAATATTTTGATGGTTGGAATATCCAATACACCCCATGAGGCATACATAGGTCTACAGAGAACAGGACATTATGCAAAAACACTGTAGATATCTACCCATCATGCCCAGTGCATCAGGTTAACCCATTTATAATGGACATAAAAGTACCTTTGTCTATTAGTTCCAGTGTCCTTTAAGAGAAACAAATCAGTAATTTCAAGATTTCTTTCATTTTTCTTCCTCGATCATAAGATGCAACTACCTTTCTCAACAAACACCATTGGCCTTTCGCTGCTCTTGTAATTAAGATGGAAAGTCCTTGATATTATGTCTTGCTTTGATATTTCTTTGCATGTTGTCCATGGAAATAAGTTTTATTCTCACTACCCATGTAATTGGGATTTATAATGTACTTCGATTCTTGGCCCACAAGTTACAGAGATGTGAAAAGGTTAGATATGGACTGTATGTTAGAAGATTACATAAGCAAAAAGGAGAATATGCTAAGAAATATGGATAAGGAACATCTTTAGATTGAAGTTTGATAAAGATAAATTTATGAATACTAAATAGAGAGAGAGAATGATAGAGAATAGTGCAAATAGAAAATATGAGTTCTATAAATTCTTAATTTTCAATAGCATTATATAAAACCAAGAGATAGAATAGAAATGATGCGAAACATGGAGATGAGGATCTGTTTCAGAGAGTAAGATGAGAGAGGTAAAGGACTTTGGAGGAGTGGGATTTTCATTTGATAGGCTAATTTATTAAATTTGATTTGAAGTGGATGATAATAGATAGGGGTGTTTTATGTCCATTAAATATGGGTAGAGTTAACCCAACCGAGAGTAGTGAGCAGGTTAATAATACATATCAACTCAAATTCCTACAAGCTTAGAGGAGCACAATTTGAAAAGTGAAAGAGCACAAGAGAAGAGAGAATATATGCCTGTGGTTGAACATTAAATTCAACAGCAGATTAGAATTTAACCTCTTTTACCTATCTAAATATTCTATGTACAATTTGAACTAGAATTATATGTATGAAAATAAACTTGTATGCGTACTTTATTTACTTCCAAACTTTGATAGCCCCATCTCTGCTACTTGAAATCAGAAGTCTCTGGTTCAACTTGACAGAAGCCAATGAGAGGATGGAATCTCGGTGGCAACCAGCAGAATCAGTAGCTGCAGCTGCAAGAGCTTGCTTTGCTGTCAACTTGGCTGTTAAATGTCGTCTCTTTGTCTCCTGTTTGCAGGGAAAGTCAAGCAATTTTAGCATTAAGAATCCAATATTCTGTACTATGAAAAAATGAAAATTATGTGATTGCCTAATGAAAAGGTCAAAAGGAAGAAAGTGAGCAGCAAAAACTTTCATTTAGCTCAAATTGCTGTCATTTTGACCAGGACAGTATTTAGAAGGAAACATAATTTGGAATATCATCTGTGATCCAATCAAATTAAATGGATGACACCCTAATTTTCTGGTTAATAATGAAATACAAAATTACATTCTGTTTTCTTCAAGTTAAAAAAGTTTCTATTGATGCAAAATCCAATACTCCATATTTATATAAACAGAGACTTTGGCACACATAGCAATGATACATAACTACCTCTCTCTCTCTCTCATTACTACATTCATTGAAAATGCAATAAAAGCCAGCACGGGAACAAAATATCTGAAACGTACAATGATACATAACACACAACAATGATTCTTAGCTACTCTCTCTCACACACACACACTCACACGCGTGCGTAAACACACCTACAACACTAAAACAAAATCCAAAATCATCAGAACTTGCATATTAAATTGCAAGGATAAACACGTGGATGAAGGAAGGGAATGCATTACTACATGCATTGAAAATGCAATAAAAGCCAGCACAGGAACAAAATATCCGAAGCTTACAGTGATACATAGTTAGTCTCTCTCTCTCTCTCTCTCTCTCACACACACACACACACACACACACAGAGCACTGAAACAAATCCAAAATCATCAGATCTTGAATATTATATTGCAAAGGATAAACAAATGGAGGAAGGGAAGGGAATGCAATGCTACATTCAATGAAAATGCAATAAAAGCCAGCACGGGAACAAAATATCTTAAACTTACATATTAAATTGCAAAACATAAAGCAGTGGTCAGAGGAAAAATGTTTAGCTATTCTTACAAATTCATGTTCACGGTACAATTTGTTTGATCATTGTTTTTAAGTTCTTCCAAAATTGTTGTGTACATAATTTTCAAATAAAATCCTATATCGTGTTTTAAGAACAAAGGGGACAGCCTTTACTAGTAATTTAAATAGAAATTCAACTGGTTGATGGCCATGCTGTTAAAATCAAAGGTAAACTTAAAAGTCCATTCATTGCATCTCAAAACTCACCAAACAAGTTAGCAGGGGCCAATGTTGCTCCTATTTAGAATCCCAAAAAAATATAATGTGTCAACACATAGACTCATTAAACACGTGTCAGCCAATATATGCACACTATCACTTCTGGGTTATTTAAACAACAAATAGGATGTGTTATTGACAAGAAGGCCCATTAAACCTTCAAAACTATGTTGTTTTAAGCAAGTCCAAGTATGAATTAGGTTGAGCGATAATTGTCAGGGCATCCTAAGTCTCGTTGTTTAAAGCAGGACCGAAAATGAATAAATGTGTTATTGACAAGAAGGCCCATTAAACAACAAATAGGATGTGTTATTGACAAGAAGGCCCGTTAAACCTTCAAAACTATGTTGTTTTAAGCAAGTCCAAGTATGAATTAGGTTGGGCGATAATTGTCAGGGCATCTTAAGTCTCGTTGTTTAAAGCAAGACTGAAAATGAATAAATGTTTGGGCTCTCTTTAAACTATGTTGTCTTCAGCAAGTCTTAATGAATTATGTTGACAATAAATGTTAGAGCATCCTAAGTCTGTCTCTCTCATCACCATCTTATCTTTCTCTCAAACCAAGATTCATCTCTTTGAAGCTTTTATTTTTAATTTTGCTTGACTCTCTCTTGCTCTGTCCATTTCATACCCAGGAGAGTTTATCATAAAAAATATGACAAATTGCATACACTCTCTTCACCAGAAAAACTTAGACAGTTTATCTTGTCTTAAAGATGAAATCAAATCAATACAGAAAAGTCTTATATCCTCTTTATGGATGCCATTTCCATCATAGCTCATTTTGCAATCTTTGATTTTCATAGTAAAATACACCATGACTTGCAAAAAAATAAAAACCATTTAGGATATTCAGAATCTTAAATGCTCATTAAGAAATGTTATCTGGTTGATTAATGATTTACAGTAAAGCCAAAGTCTTTTAGATAATATGATCAGAGCAAGTGAATTGAAGAAATTATATGGCCTTTATCTTTTCACTCTTCACTCTTGTAGCTAATATAATCTCTTTGGATCAATTAGTATTCCAATTGGGACTTCAAAGAATCTTTTACTCATTTTCAATAATCAATCATTTTTTTATGCGGATTGGTTTTGTTATGTTCATTGTACTGATTATGAAAGCTCGCTGGATCTTGACATACAAGATGATCTTATCGTTCAAGTTTTTTGACCCTCCACCCTTCCCATGTCAGATGGTGTTTACCCACCTCTATTAATGTTATTTGTGATTGAGAAAATGATTTTGGGTTTATCTTATCTTGAAAGTAATAATAGTGTCCACTAGAATCTATGGATGGAGAAGAATAGCGTTTTTAACCACCTCTATTTAAATTGCACGTGATTGAGAGAATGGATTTGGAATTAGCATATCCAGACAGTAATAATGTGCACTGTAATCTATGGATCACAAAGAACAGATGATTCAATCCAAAATACTATGTTGAGCGTTTTGCATTAAAGAGACAGGACATTATGAATTGCTACTTCATATAGAATGTACAGCATGCTAAGTTCAGCACAATTGTATCAACCATAATAATGGACTTCATGTAAGCACATAGCAACAGAGCTCTGGAATGATTTTCCCAGCTATTAATTATAGACAACCTTCTTCAACTATTCCAGAAAGAAATATTTTAAAACCACCAATTTCAGCAAGTCCAAAGGTAAAATCATACTAAATCAACAGAAGGAGAGGAGAAAAGAAAGCAATGCAGCTGAGTATCAGAAAAGGATTAAAAACAAGGAAACCTATCAAGATACTCTTATATAGTGCACCATTATCGATCATACTTTTCTATAAAAATTTAGTTTGTTCCCAATATCAATCAAATATACCTCTCTGGCAATTATTTCTGTTAAAATTAACCACACGCGCAACACATGATAGAATTATTATGAATTGGGAAAATACCCTTAAAGTCCATAGAATATACCTTTCAAGTAAAAATAAAATTAACATTTATGAGCTCAAGGAATCAGGTAACATGCATACCTGTACAATTTGAACTCCAAAACTTGACCTTGTTTCATACTGATTATCATTCCCAACTCCATTCAAATTTGGTCCAGAAATACAATAGCTTCGGTCAGGGCTACAATAACAAAAAAATCACAGTTAAATCCATTCTTTCCATGAGATGTGAAGTGATTTTAAAAGGATAAGACAGACTGCAAAGAAAAAATAAGAGACTACAACCTGAAATGGTCCCATCTACGTATCTTCAAATCAGTTCCCCCAGTCAACAAATCACCACCTGGTAAGGGAAGCATCGCACGAATGCCAGGGAAATGAGGAGGTGGTGCATTAAGCTCCTCAACTCTGTACTTGGGGTTGACATTCCGCCTCACATCTAGTTTAAGATTTGTCTTACTGGATGGCCTGGCCAAGGCCCATGGTATATCAGACATTTCTTCATTGTCATAATTTGCAACCCTCATGACCTGGAAGAGTGCTATGCAAGATTAAAAATGTAGAGAAGGATAGAGTAACTGTAAAAATTAAAAGAAACTAGATTGAAAAGGTATTTTTTATGCAGCTATAAGCAGCACAAGACATTCTTATATCATCTAACACTTGGAGAATATCATTTAGAGCAATATGTAGCACATAGCATTTGGAGATATAGATATTCATCCTGGAAATTCATAATCAATTGCATCTCTTTCATAATATAATATGTATAAGTACATTTAATGTTCAAATTAGAGCTGAAATAATGGAAATTTAAATATTGAAGTGTGAGACCATAGAAAATCCTTAACAAATTAGCATATGCATGATATTAGTGATATGCAAACCCTTCAAAACTCTGTTTTGTACTAGCATACAGTCCTTTACCAAATTTTTCATCTATCAAAACACGTGTTAGCATATGAGTGTAGCTTTTCATATAGCCCTTTTTTGTTCATGCAGTGTGTAACTAAAGATCATAATGTGACAACTAGACAATAGCCAAGGCTATTGTGCATTATCCTATTCTATGTCACCCAATATGATTATCAAAGGCAACAAATAAAGACAATTGGCACAATACCTGGTGGCAGCTCCCAGTCTCAGCATTCCAAAGAGAAACCTCATTGCACCCTGCAGCAACATATATGAGTGGTCTTGCAGTGCTGGTTACAGTGACATTTGGAGGAGGAACAAAGTGACACATCTTTTCTACAGGGCATACATGAGAATACTGCCATGAGTTTACAGGGATAAGGAACCTCAGATCCCAAAGTGTAAGCACACCCCTGGAAGAGCCTGAGACAAACCAGTTTCCACAAGGACCTGTTACCAGAGACGATATGTAGCCTTCCTCAGGAACTGCTTTTAATGTCCAGGCATTTGAATTGGCCCTGATATCCCATAGATGGATCCCACAATTTTGGGTGCTAAACATAACACTCTGACCATCACTGTTATCAGTGGTGTAGTTCAAAAGACTAAGAATGGCACCTTCCTTGATACCCATCTTTTTTATATCAGCAATCTCAGAATACTTCTCAACAACATTGCCAAGGCCTCTGGATATGTGTTCAACAGAAAACATATGAATTGTGCCATCACATGATCCAACAATAACCTGAGCTATGTTGTGGAGCATAACAGTGCATAGTGCTCGACTCCCCTCCAGGTGATAAGTTAACCTTGATCTAAATGAGATGTCCTTCTCCAATTTTCTTGAATCCCACACCTTAATAGTTGAATCATCAGAAGCACTCACAAAAACGCTATGATCACTTGAAACTGCAATGTCATTGATGGCAGACCGGTGCTCCTGCAGGTGTGCAACCAACACCCCACGAGGTTTCCAACCTGAATCAGGAATTGAAGCTGCCCGTGCAAATAACGGCAATCCAGTTAGATCTGTTTGAGGGGCATCTTCCACCGTAAAAGAACTTCCTTTTGAAGTTCCATATAATCCCATATCTTGATAGTTAGCATTAAAGAATGCTGTTTGATCATTTTCTCTGCTTTCTGGTTCATGTACCACTCTATAAAATGGTTTAGAACCATTAGTAATGCTGAATGAACCTGAAACCAGCTTAGGTGCAGGAACAGAACTAGCCAGACTAAATGATTTAATTCCTGGATCCACCCAGGGCATGTATGATGAACTGATTGCAAGGGAGTTCATATGCAATGAAGAATCAGACGTTGCCGGAGGAATTTTACCTGCTCGCCTGTCCATGCTAAAGGAGTATAAAGGTATGCCTTCTGAGGATTTATCATGTAAAAAACTATTTAGCCCATTAAACTGCGGGGACATACAGCCTGAGAATTGCAACTTCTCTGAGCATAGGGCATCACGAGTGTCAACTTTGCTGGAAGCATTGGCTACAAAGCCCATAGTTATTACCTTTGCATCACCATCCTCTGGCTGTTCCAATCTACCAGCATCATGATTTAGATCCTTGGGGCTTGGTTCCTTTTCAGGCCAACTCTTCATTGAATTCAGCTCCTTATCCTCTCTCTTGATCAAATCCTCAGGTTGCCATTGTTTGGACTGGGCTGACGAATTGTACCATATTTTTCTCTGTCTCTCTAACATGTCTGAACTCCGGGCATTTTCTAAGACTTGGTAAAACTCCTGTCTTGAAACCGGAGGAATCAAACATAAAAGTAGAGACTTTTCTGAAGCTAGAGAAGCTGGATGTCGGCAAAGGAGCGGGCGTATAACTGGTGCTAGGAAAACATATGAATCTACTGCTCCTAAACTCTCACTGCTGGCAGCAATGAAAGAGACAGCTGACTTTCTAACCCATTGACTCGGATAGCATAACAATGGAAAGGCATGTTCTATCATTTCAAGCAGTACCCGCTTCCGTAAGAAGCCGCGTTTACACAAAATTGCTAGGCAGTTCAATGCATTTACAATGACAACCTCAGTTTGATCACTTAAAGCCTGATCAATGTAAGGTAAAAGATATTCTTCCACACTTCTTTGGCCCACAAAGAAGCAGACATATACAATCTTGCTATAAAATAATGCCCTTAGTTGCTCATCTCGATCATTGAGAAATGCAGGAAGGATCGGTAACAGAAAGTCATTGCTTTGTCTGTGGCCAAAGAAGCAGCACAGATTGCCAATGTCCTGAAGGAGTGCTCTCCTGATATTTGGAGTTTGTTTTGAACCCATGACAAGTTCCTGAACAACCTCAGCAATTGATTTCCTCAGCTGTGACAACTGTGCATCATTATTTACTCTCTGCAGCTGCCCAGGTCTTTCAATGAATGATGCCATCGAATTCTGTGGTGAACTCATTTCATCAAGAACACCTGCCTTGCTCAAGCTTATTGAATGAATCAAGAACCCATAAGCAGTCAAAGCCAGCTTCGCTATATTGCTGGCATAACATATTCTCACACTTTCCTCTGGATCATCAGGAAGCATGGATAGCATTGGAAGAATATACTCAGGGAAAATCTTTGCATCACTAGGAGGAAAATCACGAACCAAAGGCAGAATGTCACACAAAGTTTCCAAGGCAGCAGAACGAACTATTGCTGCTGGATCCGAAAGCATTGCAATAATATACGGTAGCACACGCTGTAAGCGATCTTCATCATCAATATATAATGAACAAGACTTCAATAAAAGTATAGCTCCTCTCCTCAAATGTGGCAACTTGACATTACGTATGCAGGAGCATAGCAGAGAGGCAATCAGAACCATACCTTCACATTTCATGCTATCTTCAGGTAGTGGTAAAAAAGGCACACCAAAGGTATCTGATTGACTGTCATACTCAGACATCAATGAACTCAAATCATCCATTGTAATTTTTTTCAGAAATGGATGATCATTTCTCCTAAATGCATTTGAGATAGTTTGAAGAAGCTCATCAGGAGATTTGGTGTTGCATTGCTTGAGATCCTGGCAAAATTCAGAACCAGGTGCACTCACAGGCATCAATTTTGCACTATAATACTCACTGCTTTGTTTTACATCCCCAAGAAGGCTATTGATATCTCCAAGAAGATTGTAGCGTTGACATGTTAAACCATTTTCTATTCTCTCTTTGTTTCTCCAACGACTTGCCGAGTCCAAGTTTTGTTTTTCAACCATCTCTTCTGATAGTTTGTCATTCCCACCATTTGCGGACATGTCTCGTCTGGTGCCAGCCACCTCACTTGTCCTGTTTCCCATCATTTGCTTTAGTATCTCATGGAAAACACTCTGGCATATTGCAACCTACAGTACAGATAAAAGAGCCACAATGTGTACATATATGAGTTGCAACAAGCACAAGTTTTATGTGTTATATCAAAAAATCCTACCCTCATGTCAGAATGAAGTGGATTCCAGCAGCAGTAAAAATTATGCAGAAAGGGTGAGAAGTAGTTTGGAAACACAACAGCTGCATAATCTTGTAGGTAGCTTTCGGCAGAAAGACGTGCTTCAGGGTCCAACTGGATCATATGAAGTATCATCTTGCGGATTCCAGAATCTGGGATCTGCGCACCCAGAGCATAGCAAAGTGACAAAAGATAGTTAAGGATGAACAAGATTCATCCGATATATGAGCGAGAGAGAGAGAGGGAGGAGTAAATAAAGTGGGGAGAGTTTCACCATAGTCATTTAATAAAAATCTAAAACACTACAGGCCAATTAAGAAAAGCAAAATGAAATGGGAGGTTAAAAATGAAGTTTTAAGGATAAGAGACACAGAGTGAAATATCATGGGATGACTAATTATTCAAATAGCATAAGAAACCCAAATAAAATGCTTCACAAATGATAAACCCACCTCTCGTATTCTTCTCTTGGTGGGTAAAAACTGATTTACCCACAAATATATTGAGACTACTGTTATGAACTAGAAAAAAGTGAGGGGGAGATACTGGGAAACAGAGAGGGAAGGACCTTTTCAAGATATTGGCTAGGATCATATTGTCCTCTGCGATAAGCAAGAAGCTGGGAGAGTTCAAACAGTTGCTGACCCTCAAGAAAAAGTTCTGCAATTACACACCTGAACAGAAACATTATGAATCATATAATTGTCGCAACACAAAATAAAACAGAAAACAAGTGCTTCAAATACAAAATTTGATCGGTTTTATATTAGATCCATGCAACCCAAAATTGATACCCCAACCAGAAGTCAGTTTACTTGATTCTGCAATGTTAAAAATACAAGGTTACATGAAATTTGATCAGTATACCAATTCCAAAACCAAAATAAAACAGAAAAATACAAGGTTACTTGTTCCTTTTCATTTTTTTTCTCTTATCCAGAGGCTGTTAGCGATAGGGAAGTCACAAACCTCTTCCCCCAACCTCAAAATCTCGCAACATTCTTATGAAGGGAGGGTTACTAGCTACACAGTTGGTACTGTCTGTAAAAGGAAGGGGGGAGATTTTGTATTTGGATTATGCTAAACAATGAAAAGAAACCGCAGCACAAAATCAACCTGGGTCTATTTTTATTTTTATGTAGATTACCCTGCATAACTAACAATTTCGTTGTGCATTAACTATTACAGAAAAAAGTTTGCACACGGTGGGGATATGAAATGAACTTTGGCAAGAGTTGTGAAGTGAAAGCATAATGGAAGATAGAGAATAATAAATACTTAGCAAGCTCACCCTACAGCAAAAATGTCCATGGACGGCATCAGGGGTGCATCTTGAGCAACTTGCACCTCGCCTCCATGCTCATAAAATCTCTGAGATTTGAGGATGAGTAAGGATAATATATTGCGTGATATTAGCACTGAACAAAGAAGGAAAACTTGGAAACTGTTTAGAACCATATGATTCTTGAATACCTTAATGATTCTATGCAATAAATAAGCAGTTAGTATACAGAACAGAGGGGAAGAAAAAGTGAGAGCGAGCATTAGGGATCAAAGATATGTTAGGAGAAAAAAAAACCTCAGGTGCAAGATAACAGAGCCTTCTTCCTCCCGTGTCAAAGAAGAAAGAGAAATCCGAAGGATCATCATAAGGGATGTAGGTCGGTTTAAATGAGGCGAAGTCAGCAAGATAAAGCCAATTCCAGGAAGTAACCAGCACATTCTCGCATTTGATATCACCTGACATTAACAAGGAATATCAGAACGCAAACCTCGGTAGAAACTAAAAGCTAACAGCACTCACCATGGCAAATGCCCTTGTCATGACACTGCTTCACCGCAAGAAGTAACTGCAATGGGATATAAAATATAAAAGTTCGGAACAATTTTATTTTAATTAATTAATTTATTGTTAAGAGCGTGAAAGAAAGAAAGACCTGAAATGCCAACCACTTCTTTTCAACGAGACTGAGGAAAGGACGAGTGCTCAATCGATCATGAAGATTATTAAAGAAGTATTGCCTCAAAAGATAGGCTGCTTTATCTGTTTCTTGAAAAAACTGCAATATCAACAACATCAGCATCTAAACCCAAATCACCATATGTATTTAGTACTCAAATCTACACACCTGGAAGGGCCAGACGTGATGATGGTCAAGAGCACGGAAGGTATCCTTGATGTTGATGAGACGGCGGTGGTAGTCGGAGAGATCAATGTAATCACCACGCTTGAAATAAACCTTGACCAGAACTAAACCCTCATCGTGCTTGCACAGTATAGACTTGAAGAACCTGCCTCGACCTAGCACCTCCTTCAGTACCAAATTATACGATGACGGCAAGTCGTGCAGGTAGTACTCCGATGCCGATACCTGCGTCGTCCGCGCGATTTTGTTTCCCATGCCTTCCTTTTTCTTCTTCTTTATTTATTTTTAAATCTAATCTAATTTAATTTCACCATTAGGCTTTCTTCCGAAATCGTTTTGCTTTTCCTTCCCCCTTTTTTTTATAGTTATCCTGAACCCGGAAGGGGGCAGGAAAGCGAGCGAGAGAGAAATACGATCTGTCGGGGTCCGAGCAATTTTTCAGCTGTCTTCTAGCCAATTATAATTTGGTCCCTGGTGTTTTCTCATTTAGTCATTTTGTTTCTGTAGAACTGGAAAATGTAAAATAGGGTCATGTTCATCTCAAAACCCAATACGACCCGAAAGCTAAAAAGATTTGGTTAGGTCACCCCAAATTTGTGAGTGCCTTACGGGTGAAGCATTATATTAAACGCTGAGTTTAGAAAACCATCAATGTAACGAAGCAAAACGTGGGTTTTGAGTGTTTTTTTTATTCTACAATTCTCCTGCTATTATTTTATTATTCCTTTATTTGTAGTCATTCTGCTCGGTATGATTAAGGTGGTTTTCCTTGTATAGTTATTACTCTAAGGTATTACAACTTTATGCTTTGACTAGTTAAATTTACAAGCTGAATAAATATTTTTTATAATTATTAAAATTAAAATAATTAATAGATTTTATTAATTCAAAAATAAAATATTATATTTATATATATAAGGTTTAATATAATGAAATAAATTAACACACCCTATTATAACAATAACATTAACATCGAAATCTTAATATCTAAAAATATTATTATTATTATTGTTAAATCAATAAAATTATTAAACAACCTCGAGAAAAAAAACTCAAAAACAATAACAAAAGAGCAAGCAGGAAAAAAAACTACAATTACTATTATTATTATTATTATTATTACTGAAAAAAAATTAAATAAAAAATAAAAAAATCCTAAAAACTTAAATAAAAGAGCAAACAAAAAATATAAATAAATTATAAAACAATAATAAAAATTATTAGCTTAGAAAAAATCACTGGACTTGAAAATAAATAATAAATTAAAAGAAAAACTAAAAGAAACAACAAAGAGAAAAAAATAGAAATATTAATTTTCAAATGATCACAAACACAAACTAAAATTTAAGAACTAAATCTTTTTAAAAAAATACAACCTCAATAAATAAGAAAATAATAAAAATTAAAAACAAAAACTAAGAGCGATTTCACTCACATGGTACAATGAAACACTTATCTCTTTTAGTTTATAGTATAATAATATTATTTCAAATTATATAAAATGAGAAAAGTTATGCTTTATTTAACTCTTGTTATGAGATAATTTTCCATACAAGAGAAGTTGATATCTAGTTGCCCTTGTTTAGGTGATGATAAAGTTGTTATTTTCTTGAAACCAATTTATGATTTTTTTTTAAAAAAAAAGAGAATATTTCATAATATGTTATTCCAATAAATTATGACTTTTGACTTTACTTTTTACACATTGCTACAATAATGATGTGTTAATTATCATAGTTATATAAGATCATGACTAATATATAATTGTACAAATGTTAATTAATAATATAAATAATCAAAAATATAATCTTATTTTTTTTCAAAACAAAAATTAACTTTTAATTCTATACACTAACCTAAACCTGATCAAATCCAATATTTTGCTTTATTACATTAAGGATTTTCTCGAGCCTATTTTATTAAGTGTGTAGTCTCGAGCCTAAAATAATTTAAATCCAAAACATTGCACCTTATGTGTGTGGATTTTGGATGCAATGTGGAGTGTTAAAGACATGTTAATAAAATTGTATATATTGTTGATAAAGGTTATAAGCAAAAGGTTTTCTACTATAAGGTTACGTTGGCATAGTATAGTGTATAAAGAAGTGTTATAAAGGGTTATAAACAAGTGTTGGAGCTAGGATAATTTCTTTTTGGGTAATTGTCATGGTTGGGATAGCCAAAAGTTGTTGTAAAATAGAAAGGCGGGAGCCAAGTTTAATTGTTTGAACAATAATTTATACTATAGCAACTGGTTTATATGAAGTAGTATAAGCTTACTCAATCATAGCCAAATGATAAAGCATATATTTCATCATTTGATCAAATATGGTGATGTTTGAAAAGAAATTTTTACTAGCTATATTCTATATGTTTATTCTAATGACATTCATATTGATATGGAAAAATATTGAGCTTTTAATGAAAGGATCATGGTTCTTCATATATAATATTCATATATTGAATTTCCCTTTGGATACGGGTATGATCATGTTCGATTTTAGAAATTGATGGTAAAAAATATAAATGCGGCTACAATGAGTTAGATGATGAGTTGAAATGATGGATTAAAAACATGTCTTTTTCTACAATGTTATCTTAGTCTTATGTTTACAGTGTTGATCAACTACTTCACTTCTTTTTGTTTACCTCTAATTATGTTATTTTAGGCGTGTCAAATTATCTTTTACCAATATAAATATCTTCTTTTATGTAAATGAAAGATTATAATTAGAACTTGATCCATAAATAAACAATAGCCATCTTACAATCAAGAAATATTGTAGATTCTATAAATGATTAAAACAAATAAGATTAAACAAGCAAATATTGCTTAAGAATCCTAGAACAAACAACTAATTACATTAAACAAAACACTATAATGCTACTATCAATTATAAAGATGGGATCAAAAGATATAAATTATCATTTTTATGTTAGTTTTGAAAATTATAAGGTCCTATCGAATACTATGAAGGAAGTTTAAATTAATTATTGAACCTTGAGGTTTACATTAAATAATAAACAATGAAGTTCATAAGAACAATGTGAAATTCGGCATAAAGCCATATCATAGATATAACAACAACATGTGTAACACTCTAGTATATGTGTAAGATGATAAAAAAAAAAATAGAAAGAGGGTTTATTATGGATTAAAACTGATTTTTTTCATATATATCGAATGAATGAATAAGTATAGATGAAAAACAAAGGGAAATTTTTATCCTGAATGTTAACTTGAAAAAATTAAAGAACGGACCATTTAACAGTACAAAAACACTAGAATATAAAGGTAGGATACAACTAAACATTGGCTAAGGTCAATTATGAAGGGGGTATAAATGTTTTAAGTAAGAAAAAAAAATGATCATCCCTTTCCTCGGCTGATAAGTCAGAAACAACATCAAAAGCTTTTTTCTCTTGTATTTTCCTACCAAAATCCCTTGGATGTCTCCATAATATGATGATAAAGTGAGTGAAAAGTAAGTGTGAGAATGAAAACCACCATTTAAAGGTATTATGAGTGGGGGTTTAACTAAGAAAGAAGAAGTTTGAAGGAAAATAAAGCCAAATAGAGCAAAATGAAGATAAAGAAGATTTGTGAGAAAACATCCTTAACTTTTGTTTAAATTCATGTGGTAAGACAATCTTCCATATTTTTCATTGTTGTTTTGGATGTTTATGGTTGAAAATGATGAAAACATGAATGTGAGAAATTACGGTTTTTATGTTTGCTAAGTTTAGAAACCTATTGACATGAATATAAGTATTTAGTAAAGAAATAACAAAATTTTAGAAAAGATAACTAAACATAAGACTAAACACTATAGAATATGAAGAAAGAATAAAAAGTTAATTATGAACTTCAATCTTGTAAATTTAAACAAGCATTCTCAAGTAAAATAATAGGATAAAACACAATTTTCTAAATGTCATGTATTTTTGAGTTATTTTAAGAAAAGACAAACATGCCTAAAGAATTAGAACATGTTTTGAAAATATTAAGCATGGGATTATAGTGAGGAAAATGAAGTGATTGGAATGAAATAACCCAAGAAAACTTAATTATTGTGATTTGACCATATAATAAAACTCATGGAAAAAAATGTTGTTTGATAAATATCTCTTGTGAAATAGAAATGATAATATAAAAAATCTTATATATATGGATTTGTGAATAATTGTTGGTGATGTCTTCAAATGGAAATGTTGTTATTACTTCATGATGTATTATTTAATGGAAAAAAAAACGAAATCATGAAAATATACATATGGACATATGTATTGACTTAAAAGTAGAATGGTTAATAATGAATAGATAATAAAAAAATAAAGAAAATCTTAATGTGTTTATCTTAAACATATTTAGGCTATGATGAAATGAAGGAAGATAAGGTTTTAAAAAATGGATAGGTATAATAATCACAATGCTAATTTAAAAAAAAATCCAAATAAAACAAGAATTGTAAAAGAAAATTTAATGTTCTGTGTAAATGTTGAGAAAGAGAACAAGTAATTTTAGGTGGAAGTTTTAACTAACATGAAATTTTGTTTGAATTAGACTTGTCATGCATGAACACGCGATGTCGATGGGGGTGATTAATGAAGTTACAACCTAGTTGTTTAGGCACTGAATAAAAGGATTAAAGGGATAAGAAATTGATTGCATGTGACTTCATTGACATTAGTCTCATGTAAGTTTTTAATCCTTATATTTAAGTGAATAATAAAATTAATATCCAAAATAATATTTTGGATATTAGATCTTTTTAGACTTTTCATCATTATATTAAAAAATTATTATTATTATTATTTTCCAAAAAATATTTTTTAATTTTTTTCTCAAAATATAGGGCAAAATTCTTGGATTTTTACAAACATGTGATATTCTTTCAATATATTTAAAAAAAAACATGCAAAAATATTTATTTTATTTTATTTTAAAAAACACTCAAATAAATTTTAGAATTTATGTCCATATGCAAGAAAAAAGAAAATATTTTATTATTATAGGTTTTATTTGGTAAAAAAACCCTTTTTTTTTGTAGTAAAACTATCATAAGAGAATTACTAAAAAAGGTGTTCGCTAAACATACCCTTAAAACAAAATAATCTTAATAAAAAAAACAAAATGGAAAAACAAAATAAGATATAAGTCTTGTGACCCAAGAATTAAGACCTAACCCATCCTAGTTAGCCATCGGGTTGACACGACTAGATTGAACCAAAGTGTTTGGCCTAACCAAAAACCAAACAAAAAACTCGATTTGATCTAAAAAAATATAAAAAATAAAAAAAGGCCAAAAATAGATCGAACACTTAAAAAATACAAAAAAAAAACTCAATTTTTTTTAAACAAAACATATCAAAATGCATAAAAATAAAGAATATGAAGAATATCAACTGAGAAAATTGAATGAATCTTATGTGTATAATATCACGATTACTATTCTTCTAGAATAGATAAGTTAAGAATAGTGTGAAAAATTCTTCTCCTTTCATAGTGAAAAAATGTTAGCCTATAACACATCAAATTCAAAATTTGCAAAAACTAAAAAGATTAAACAAAAGGAAGCAAAGAGGTATTTTGTAGCTTTGTATTAAAAAATAGGATGTCTTTACTTTATTATATTTTTCTTATTCTCATGTGTATATATAGGTCTGCATAGATTTGTATACTAAATTAATATTTAAGTGTTTGAAGGAGAATAAACTAGAGATTACAAATTTGAATTTAAAGTCTTTGAAGTAATCTCCTTATCCTGATCCTGCAACAACTGTGAGGATATTCTCCTCATGTGTTGGCAGCAACTGTCAGCTGTCAGTACGCTACCACCCCCCTCAAACTATTGGGGAGGATACACATAGACAAATTATTTCAGAGAAGTGTAAAACAGTGATAAAGTGATCTTTTGTAAAATTATATGCAATTTGATTTGTTGTGGAAATGTGTTTAACTGAATATCATGAATAATCACCTTCTCCCGGATGAAATGATAATCAATTACTATGTGTTTCATTTGAGCATGAAAAATAGGATTAGAAGAAAAGGAAATTATATCTATGTTGTCACACCACAAATTAGGTGTTGTAGGCAACATGATTTTCAAATCATGGAAAATCATACGAAGCCAATACAATTTAGCAATTGTATGAGCCATGCTTCTATACTTAGTCTCAGTGTTGGATCTAGAGACAACCCCTTGCTTTTTACTACTCTATGAAATGAGATTTATGCTAAGAACACTCCATAACAAATGGTGTTGCCTTTGTCATTAGGATCTCTTGCCTAATCAGAATCACATTAAGCATTTAGTCTGATATCTCCTAGAACATAGTAAAGTCCAATATCAATAGTGCCCTTCAGATATCATAGTACATGTTTCATAGCTTTCCAATGGACATCACGATGTTAGCACATAAATTGGCATAATTGATTTACTGCATACGTAATATTTGATCTTGTGATGGTGCAGTATTGAAGAGCACCTACAACTCTTCTATAGGCGATGAGATTAGGCAATACATTACCAGTAGCAGATGACTACTTTGGTCCTGAAAAAGAAGGATAATTCAAAGGTTTTGAACCAATTATATATGTATTGTGCAATAAATCAGTGATGTATTTAGCTTGTCGCAAGTGTAAGCCATCATGATTATGTAGTGCTTGAATCCCAAGGAAGTAACTCAATTCACCCAAATCTTTAACTTGAAATTCAATTTTCAGTTTATCAATAAAGTGATGGATTGCTTTCATGCTAGAATTTATGACAATAATGTCATCAGCATACACTAACACAAATATATGTATAGTGGTGCTAGTGTATATAAATAAGGAATAATCCATTTTTTATTCTGAAAATCCATACTCAATCGTTGCTAGGAGAGACATTGAAACCAAGCTCTAGGGGCTTGTTTAAGGTCATAGAGTGATTTATGCAGGCGACATACATGATCTGGAAAATTATCTTCATAACCTTTTAACTACTCCATATATACTTTTTCATCCAATATGCCATGTAGGAAGGCTTTGGAAACATCCAACTACCTAATATTCCATTTTAAAGAGACATCAAGAGACAATACTAATCATATGGTAGTAGGTTTAACCATTGGAGAGAGAGTGTCATAGTAATCGATTCCAAAAATTTGATCAAACCCCTTAGTCACAAGCCTTGCTTGATAGTGTTTGATATTGCCATCATGATTTCTTTTAATCTTATAAACCCACTTGTTATGGATAACTTGTTTGTTTAATGGCCTTAGATAAAGAGACCATATTACATTAGTTATTAGTGCATCAAATTTATAACCATTATTGTCTGCCTTTTGGTTTAGTCATTGTCTTTGTAAAACATGTAGGTTCAGATTCAATCATAACATTGGAGAAGACATATAGAGGGTGACGTGTAACAAAGAATGTTTTGAAACCAGGAAGTTCTTTAGCTTTAAGTTTATCTATCTTAGATCTGGTAAGAATTTGTTTATGTGGTATAGGATTATTTGTATGGGAATCATTTGTTGGCAGAAGAGAGGTTAAAAGTGTAATGGTTGTTATAGACAAAAGTTTTGGTAATTCAGGTGTTGGTAATGTTGTGGTTGCTGGTATTATTGTCAGGAATGTTGGACATGAAGCAATGGGAAGAGTATTGAAGTCTTGATTAATTGTTGGAAAAGAAAATGATAGAGGTTGAGAAGACATACCGGTAGATTTACTAGTCATGGGGCTGGTAGTGAAGGTATATGTGTTGAAGCTAAGAAAAATATTTTCATTAAAAACTAAATGTCTTAAAATAAAAACTTGACCTGTGCTATATTCTAAGCAGCAATACCCTTTTTGTAAATTAGAATATCCAATGAAAATATATTATTTACTTTAAAAAAAATAATTTATGTTTCTTATAAGGTCTGAGATAAAGATAACAGGCACATCTAAAGGTTCAAAGTTCAGAATAGCTAGGCATAGTTTTATGAAGGATAAAATATGGTGGTAGCTTGTTAAGAGCTTTTGTGGGTAGACAATTTATCAAGTATACTGATGTTAAGAAGACATTTACCCAGTAACAATTAGGAAGGCGTGCTTTGGCTAAAAGAGTTAAACCCATTTGTTGAATATATATATGTTTACGTTCAGGTACACCATTTTGTAGGGATGTATAAGGACATGTTAATCTGTGAAATATGCAGCTGTTTTCTAAAAATATTTGAAATTCTTTGGATAGATATTCTCCGCCATTATTAAATTGCAATTATTGAATTGAATAAGAAAATAAATTTTCAACAAGAGTTTTATATTTTTTAAAAATTAAGAGAACATCACTTTTAAAATGTATAGGATAATTCCATGTAAAACGATTATAGTTATCAATAAATAAAACATAATAGCAACAACCTCCAACTAAAGTGATAAGAGATACCCATACATCAGTGTGAATGAAAGCTGATGGTCTTATGGATTGTCTGATAGAATCCGAAAAAGGTAATTTTTTTGCTTTTCCTAGTTGACAAGGGCAACAAATACTATACTTGTTTGATGGATTCTTTATTAGCAAGAAAAAAGTTAGATACTCTAATGTAGAATTAGATTAAATAAAACATAATAGCAACAACCTCCAACTGAAGTGATAAAAGATACCCATACATCAGTGTGAATGAAAGCTAATGGTCTTATGGATTGTCTGATAGAATCCGAAAAAGATAATTTTTTTGCTTTTCCTAGTTAACAGGGGCAACAAATACTAGACTTATTTGATGGATTCTTTATTAGCAAGAAAGAAGATAGATACTTTAATGTAGAATTAGCAGGGTGTCCTAGGTGATCATGCTATTGGTCACTAATGGCATTCGCTCCTAATATAAAGGTCAGACAATGGAATTTATTGATGAAATTCTTGGTCCCGTTTATTGGATAGAGTCCACTCTTAACCAGCCCGTGGAGTAGTAGTCTATCGGTTTTGTTCTCCTTAAGACAAAAGTCCATTCCAATTATAATAAAATGACAATCATTATCAAGACAAAGTTGGTTAATGGATAATAGATTGATTGTAACTTGAGTATAATGAAATACTTTATTTAACTAAAAAGAACTATAATTTCTGTGTAAAGTAGAGAATCCAATGTTTGTCATGATCATCATACGATTGAAGGGTTGTCAAGTTTGCTGCATTGGCAGTAATGTGAGCATTGACGTCATTGTCAGCATACCAAGTCTATTGTTCAAAAGGATTATTTGCATCAGCAGCCATGGATGCTAACTTAGAAGGTGGCGTACTACCTTGAAAAGAGAAGTTAAAGCACTGGAAGCAATATGATTATGCTTATCATAGATCTAACATTTCGATCGTTCATGTGGAGCTCCCCTATCATTGTTGAACTAATTTTTTTGGAGGGCCATGATGTTATGTTGATACAACAAATTGTTGAGATCTTGGAATAGTACCTGCAGGCTTTATTTTGGAAAAATCAATGTGTTTGGTAGCAAATAAAATTTTGATTTTGCATCAGACTAAGTGTTTCAAAACTTAAAAGCTCAGATTGAAAATCATCAAGAGATAATTCCTTATCCCTATAAGCAAAATTATAAGATGTAATGAATGGGATGTTGATGGCACATAAACCAACAAGTAAAAAGGTGATGAAGTCCTAATCATTCACAAGTTGGTCTGCAGCAACAAGTTTATTAGTCAATTGCTTGGCATCTTCAAGGAATGTAGAGCATGATCGATTTTCTTAAACAATAGTTTGAAGGTGTCTCCTAAGAAGAACAATACGAGACCTTAAAGTAGTTGAAAAACGAGTCTGAAAAGAATCCTAGATTTGCTTAGAAGTTTTCAGGCTAAAGACAGTAGATACTGGTTTTTTCAAAAATAGAGGCTAGCAATCAGCTTAAAACACAATTATCTTTTCTGAACCAAATTGTGTAAGCTAGATTAGGAGAGTTATATGAAAAAAGTTTGGACAATGCTTCTTCAAAACCATCAATCATACCATTCAGATCATGACTTCGAATGAAACTAAACACTCCATGTCAAATAATTGTGTCCTTCAAGTTTGTTGTTGATGGTTTATGAGATTGGTTGAAAATGTTGTGTAGATGGAGAGGAAAACAATGTGGTATTAAAGGAAGTCATGGAAACTGTTGAGTATAGTAGGAATGACAAGAATAAGAAAGATTTTTGTGAGGAAACGATTTGGAACTAATAAGGTGTTTGCCTATTGCTCAGATACCATGAAAAGATTAAACAAAAGGAAGCAAAGAAGAATTCCGCAGCTTTGTATTAAAAACTGGAATGTTTTTCATTCATTACATCTTTCTTATTCTAACGTGTATATATAGGTCTACACAAATTTGTATACTAAACTAATATTTGAGTACTTGAAGAAGAATAAATTAGAGATTATAAATTTTAATTTCAAAGTCTTTGAAGTAATCTCCTCATCCTGATCCTTATAGCAACTGTGAACAAATTTTCTCCACATCTGTTAGTAGCAATTGTCAGCTATCAATACTCTAACAAAACCCTTAATTATCAAATTCATCATAATTGCATAATTATATTAAAATCTAATAAGATTAATTGTTATTCTTATTCATACTTGTTTAAAGAACTTGCTATAAAATCTATATTCTAACGCCGGCTTCTGGTATGGGAAATGAATGATTTCAATTTTTTGTATAATGGTCATATACTTGACCCAGCACCGGGTCAGGCCGGGTCTCAAAATGTGTCTGGTCCAGCTCTTAGGGCAAGTCCAATGGCTGATGATTTGAAGAGGCAAAAAGTAAATAATTGCACATTTAGCTTTTTTGAATTAGTTTTTATTACTCCAACGGAGTAGCCATTTTAGAAGCTAAAATGGCTGCTCCTTTTATCAGTAGCTATCTTCGGATGAAGAGGCATAAGTTATAGAGTTTTTTTTTTTATTTCACATGAGAGAGAGAGAGACAGGTTGACATAAATTTTAAATAAAAAATTTGATTTGTTTATTTAAATATAATTAAAATTAATAATTATAATATGGGTTTGTAAAAGTAGTTATTTAATTATATAAATTACTTATATTAATTGTAAAAAAAATAAATTGTTTTTAATTATATTTAAATATATTTTATTGTATTATAAAATTGATTTCAATTCAATTTTTTTTTAAAGTTCTTTTAACTCCCAACGATAATAAGTAGCATTGATTAAAAACATCATAAAAATTAAAATGATTCACGATGAACTTTAACGAAATAAAATAAAGATGATTATTCTTAATAATTATATTGTTGGAGGATTTATTAAAAGCAATTATTTAATTGTATAACTTACTCTTATTAATTGTATAATTAATTGCATAATTAAACTATATATAAAATAATTGTATTATATGTAAAATAATATAAAAATAAATGGCTCTCCAAAATAACTTTTACTATTGAAGTACACATCAGTAAAAAAACCATATATATACTATTTAAAAAACCATTTTATATATTTGACTCTACAAAATAGCTCTTAGGCCCCGTTTGTTTGCTGGAAAGTGGTTTCCTTTTGGAAAGTGAATTCCGGGGAAAATGAATTTCTGGAAAGTGAATTTCTAGAAAGTGAATTCCGATGTTTGACAGTGTTATGGAAAATGAACTGGAAAACACTTTCCAGTATTTGTTTATGTTATGGAAAATGATCTGGAAAATAATTTATTAATAAATTATTATTTTTCAAGTTTATTAAAATAATGAGGAACAAATCTTACAAATTAAAAAGTTGAATGAGAATGAAATTGAAAAAAAATATAATTTCATAAATTATCTCAAATAAAATAAATAATAATCAAAATAATAGAGATCAAATCTAAATTTTTTTTTAAAAAAAATAAAAGGTGAATAAATTAAAATAATAATAATTAACATTTCATAAATTATTTCAAATAAAATAAGTAACAATAAAAAAAATGAGGACCAAATTTGATAGATAAAAAATTTCAATAAAAAAATGATAAGAAAAAAGCAAATAGCAATTATAAAAATAAGAACCAAAATTAATATAAAAATTAAATTTTAAGAGATAGAATTGAAAAATAAATATTCAAAACAAATTATATATAGCAATCAAAAGTTTGAGGATCAAATTTGATATAATCAGTAAATAATGACATTTCTAAATTTTTCACAACTTCCGAAAAGTGTTTTCCGCCCAAATTTTCCGGAAAACACTTTCCTGAAAACCAAGCCATATTCTTCTTTGACTAGAAAGTGCTTTCCGTTGACTGGAAAGTATTTTCCGTTGATCAACTTTTTAAAAGACAAATAAATACAAGAAAATTTAGAAAATGATTTCCCAAAAAGTGAATTTCGGAAAACAAACAGGGCTTAATATTATACTTGCTGTTACCGTCAAGAATCCAAGTCCTGAATATTTGTCCCGATTGGCACAAGTCATTCATTTCGCACGTGGGAGGGACAGCGAATACAAAACCTAGCACGAAATGAAATTGAAGTACAGAACCTTCTGGGTGTTTTATTTTTATTATATTTTGTGTAGAATACAAGAACATTATTATTTTATATATTCTGAACTGAAATTGCATCTGCTAAGTTTTAGACTGCTGCCAATGTCTTCTCCTGCTGAGTTAAGTATCGTTTCCTTTTTGTTTTCAGATTTGTTTTTAATTAGCAAAGATGGAGAAGTTGGGGTTTATTAATCCAACCTTCTTGTCATTTTTTTTTGGTTTAATTTTAATTAAATCTCAGATACTACAAGTCTCTTCCACCTATAAGCAAGGCTTATGGGACCTTGTGCCTGGTTTTCACTACAGCTTTTCAACTTGGACTTGTTGATTTGCTGGATATTGCGTTGATATACAAACCTGTGTTCTCAAGATTTCAGGTATTAATTTAAACCGTGTCTGTTTCGTGGGCGTCCTTTGTTTTATTCCTAGTTATTGATTTCAATTTTCAATTTTAACTTTAACATTTGTTCGTAGGTATGGAGATTGATCACAACCTTCTTTTTCCTCGGGAAGTTTTCTATCAATTTTGGAATTCGCCTTTTAATGATGTAAGATATAGGTTTTGTATTTGTGGATTTACTTTCAATTTATTGCATGTTCTTAAAAGTTTTTATTTCAGTTTGAGAATCAAGGAGTGGATTGATATCTGCATATGCTCTTCTTCCCAGCACTAATGCTTCCATGTTAACTTTTGCCATCGTGCAGAGCAAGATATGGAGTCCAGTTGGAGAAAGGGCCATTTGAAAGGCGTACAGCGGATTTCTTGTGGATGATGATCTTTGGAGCGTTATCGTTATTGGTTTGTGGTTATCTTCCCTATTAATTCATTTTCTCTGGATTAGGTCTCTGATTTCCCACTTGAGATTCCTAGGCAGATTATTCATGGCATGGCCAAGCTCATCTGGGATAGAGAAATTTGAAAAGTGAACTTGATCTAGATTTACTGTGTACTCCCCTGCTTTTATTTAGACTTCCAGTTTTCTGGTGCTGGCCCATCTTTGAGAACATTTGCTATAGCTTGGATGATACTTGTTTATATGAATTTGTTCTTGCAAACATCCTTCTATTGATTGAATGTGTAAAATGCGATCAATCCTTCTGCTAACTTTGACATCATCTTTCTCTTGAACTCTAGGTACTTTCTGCGATCCCCATTTTTTGGACCCCTTTCTTGGGGATATCACTTGTGTTTATGCTTCTCTATGTTTGGAGTAGAGAGTTTCCTAATGCCCAAATCAACATATACGGGCTTGTAACTCTTAAGGTACATCAAGTGGTATTCAGTTGCAGATCTTCATGGTGAAACGGTTCTCGCATCTGCTGTGTGGAGAATTTGTAGTCAAACGCTTTCATAGCTGATGTGAATGTTTAATTTTTCCTCAGGCCTTTTATCTGCCATGGGCAATGCTTGCTTTGGATGTTATTTTTGGTGCGCCTATTACGCCAGATCTCTTGGGAATTATAGCTGGACATTTATTTTACTTCTTGACCGTGTTGCATCCTCTTGCAACTGGAAACATCATATTGAGAACCCCCAGATGGGTGTATCCTTGTATTGCTTAGTTCCTCGAAGATAGAAGTATATTTAGCTGCTTGCATTATTAATCAGCATGTGCTCAACGTGAAACTACATCTCTTATACATTTCCCACCTTCTCTGCACAAATGTTACACTTTCCTAATTAATTTCTTTTTAGTGTTTTGTTAGCAGATCACTGGCATCCAGTTACACGTTGGAATTCTGATTCATTTCGTAGCCTTTTCTTTTGCCTGAACTTCTAACATGCTCAGCATTTTGCAATCTTCTCTTGTACCATTGTTGCATAAGCTGGGACCACAGAATCTTTTCAAATGTTGTTGACCAACTGTTTAGTTCCTTTGATTAATCTGCAACTGATTGTTAACTGAGTAGAATGCTTTTATGATAGTTTCCTGCCACTGCAATTTCCTGAACTGTTAACAGAAATAAGCTGGTTGCAAGGTGGAGAATAGGAGCCCCAACCCCAATCCACAATAGTGCTCAGTCTGACAGAACTACTCGAGTGGCTGACGGCACTACAAGTGCTGCTTTCAGAGGGAGATCTTATCGTCTAAATGATTAGTTGTGGTTCTGTCACCTGTTCCTGGTGCATTACATTCCCTGCTGTTCAGAAGACACCACTAACAGTGGGAGAGAAATGTTTGGTGTAAGTCTATCAGGAGGGATTTTGTGAAAGGGTCCCCTGCTGTTAAACCATTTTGTTTGTGTCATAGGCGACCCAACTATTTTAAGAGCTGATTTGTCAAAGGAGCAGTTAATGTCATTTTCTTTCATTCTAGATGTAGTTGGATGCTCGAATCTTAGAATGACATGCTATGAACTTGTATCGATCAATCCATTTATTCTGTTTTTGTGTTTTAAACCCTTGCTCAATTTAAATCCTTTTACAAAAAGCATATTTGGTTAAACATAATTTTTGGATTAGATATAATAATGCTGTTACAAAAGGGGTTTAATTAACTAACAAATAAAAGGTGTGGATATTTTAATGAACCGGTTATGTTTCTTATTGGATGAGGACGTTTTTGATTTTTCGACATTTTTAATCCGCGTGCGTGTGCTGGTTTATGTATAAAAGCGCGTAAGAATTCTGCTAGGATTCATAATTGACTGTTAGCCTATCATGGTATAGGGCTCGCTGTCCCTTAACTTGATCTTCTTAATTTTGATAAATTGTGATTTGGTTCATGATTACCTCAGTGCTGAAAAATCCCACAGCTACTCATGCTAATCACATAGTTCTTATCCAATAGATTCCTCAATTTTTTTTGTTATGATACCTTTGAATCGACGGATTGTTAAGAGTACTGGTGTTATAGCCAAGACTACTTGGTCCAAGGCAGCTTATAATCTGCTTCTCTACGTACTTGATAGCCATGTAAGCACCACTTAGTCACCACTCCACTTTTTTTGAAAAAAAAAATTATAAAATGCTTTCCTACTAATTAAGCTAAGACAGTGGGACATCAGTGCTATTTTGTTGATTAAATGCAATCATGTATAAGGTATTACTCATTTTATTGTTGTTATTGGTCAGCGCAAATGTTATATACTTGGTTTTCATTTCGATTTTTATTTTTTTATTTGTAGTTTGTCTTTGGATTATTTAATTTTTTGATTTGTATATTTTAATTTATTCTAATTATTTTTCAATTAAAATTGATCATGCATATTACCTTTCATTTTAGTTCTTATTCTTATAAATTTTTTTTAATAAAATTACACTGTATTTTTTTTTTAAATACCTTTATTTGTTTTGGTCTTAAAGTTTTTATTTGTTTTAATTTTATATTTCAATTAAAATTAATTATATATTTTATTATTCATTTCACACCTTATTCTTTTAATTTTTTTATTTTGTATTAATTCTTTTGGTTTTTTCAGTCCTTTTTTAATAATATTTATTTTTTATCTGTCTTTATGCATCTATACTTTTGTTTTTAATTTTTGTCGTTTTATTTTTTATTGAGGTTTTATTTTTCTTCTGTTCAGTCCTGGAATTTTAATTTATGTTGATGATCATTTGAAAATTAATATTTCTCTCATTTTTGCTTTGTTCTTTTTTTTTTTTTTTATGTTTCTCATTATTTATATATGCTCTTCGGGTAAGATGATTTTATAGTTTTATTGTTTGTGCAATAATGATGGTAATTTTAGTGATTCTTATTTTATTTATTTTTTTGTAATAATGTTTTACTCTTTTTTATTCTTCGAGGCAATTTAATGATTTTAATTGTTTGTGTAGTAATTTTGATGATAATTTTAACTGTTGTAGTCATGATAATGCTGCTAATGTATGAATGAATTTTCAATGATGTTTTTTTTTTGTGTGTAGATAAAAACGAACTATTTATTTTTGTTATTTGGTTATTGCAGATGTTTTCACAATTTATATTTTATTTGTTGTGTTTAATTTAAATTAGATTATAAAATGAATTAATCCTAATACAGTTAAATCAATATTTCAAATATTCAAATCTTATTGCTTATTTTTAATAATGATGATAATTATATGCTGGTGATTTTATTGAAACCTACTAAACATATAAATTTATATTGATTTAAAATTCATATATTTTATAGGAAACTCACACTCCACGAGAATTCTATACTGATTTATTATTTTGTCCAAATTTATATTATTAAAAATCTTATATGATTAATATTTTTTGCATTAAAAAAAATATGGTTCCGGCCGCGACTAAGTGCGGGTAAGTGGCTAGTGCTTGTATAAAATAGAAGTTAAATTTTGAAACATTTAACCTTATTGATTCTAATTTTATAATGCACAATCCCAGAAAAAGTATGGTCAATTATTATACATATAGTTTTATTGTGCATTTACTATAGTGAATTACTGTTGTTTAGACTCAGATTCACTGTGGATTTAAATAGTGAAATTACTATTTTCCCTCATAATGCACGGTAAATTTGACCTTGAATTTAAGATTATTTTTTATTTTTATGCACAATAAAATAATCATAATACCTATAAATAAGACAAAACAATACAGTAATGTACAGGGGCACAATTGTTATTGCACATTGTTTTTTTGATGGCTAAATATGAAACTAACCTCTAATAAGATAAAATTGTACAGTAAAAATCGGGGACAATAAGGTAATTGCATAAATCTTTTAAATGACCAAATACGTATATACTCCAATATAAGATAAAATCTAAGAAATGGTTGTATGGGTGTATCGGTAATTTATTACTTTTAATTATATTTTTGGTTGAATTACTATTGGTGCGTCATCAGATACACCGTTTGTTTCAACGATCACGAGGGTTTCGGATGGCACGAGCGGTGTATTCCCGAGTTTAAAAATACTCAACCGGTGTCTATAATGATTTTCAACCATTTTATCTTCCACCTTGGTGCGGCGCGTGTGCTGACAGGGTGGCCAAAGACATGTCAATGGTCAATGGAATTTCCCCTCTTATTCTCTCTCCTGCCTGCGTAAGCACGGTCACGCCACTGTTTATTTTAATTTTTTATTTTAGTCCATGATTTTTTTATTGTTTAGTATGATGTTTATTGTTGTTATATAAGTTTTGATTTGTTTTAATTTGATAATTGAATTGAAATTAATTATATATTATAGTTTCATTTCAGTTCTTAGTCTTTTAATTTCCAGATTGATTTGAAATCCTTAATATTTTTGGATATCAAAGTTTTGATTTGTTTCAATTTTATCCTTCTATGCTAATTGATTATATATTTCAGTTTCATTTCGGTCCTCATTCTTTTAATGTTTTTAGTTTATATGTATATGTTCTTAGTTTTTGTTTCCATTTTTTTTATTTCCATTGTTCTTAAGGTTTTTTTATTGAATGTTTAAATTTTAATTTATATTGATGATTATTTAAAAATTAACATGTATCATTATTTCTCTTTTTTATATTTTTTCTTCAAGTCAAATAATTTCTTTAAATCTAATAATATTTATTTTTGTTTTGTCATTTATTCTCTTTTTTTAATTGCATTTTTGTTAATATTGTTAGGCTTTGAATTTTCTAATTATTATAAATAAGATATTCAAAATAATAATTATTTGTAAGTTTTGTTTCCTTTAAAATATGTTAGACTATATATATATATATATAATGACCTAGGTTTTTTGAAAAAAAAATCATATAATTGTTCTTATTATTTTTTAATATAATAATATAATGAATAAATCTTATAAATGAAAAAATAATAGAATTTTTTTCTAACAATAATTATGGTCTCACCAATTTTTATTATTTGCACTGTTATTACAATTATGTTTTTTAATTGTTTACATTTAATTTGTGTTGGTGATCATTGAAAAATTGATATTTATCATTTGTTCTCTTTATTTTTTTTAAATTATTTTTATAAATTCTTCAAGTCAAATAAATTTTTTAAATCTAATAATTTTTTTTGTCATTTATTTTTTTTTTCTTTTGCTAATATTGTTAGGTGTTGAAATTTCTAAATATTATACATAAGGTATTTAAAATAATGATAATGATTAATTGTAAGTATTTTTATCTTATAAATCTGTAAGACTAATTATATATATATAACCTATTTATTTTTTAAAAAAATATTAATTTACTATTAGTGGTCTAACTATTTTTAATATAATAATATAAAGAATAAATCTTAATTTAAAAAAAAATAATAATTACGGTGTCATCAATAGTATGATCAATAATAATTAGAATATTAATTATGTATATTAATATTTATAACGATAGCTATAATAATACTTCTGTGATTTTTATTATGTATGATATTTCAGATCTCATATCATGAAAAACAAATATAAAAAAACACATGTATACAAGACAAGTAAAAAAATTGTGTCAAATTATCTACAATAATAAAATAAAAAATTATCTTGCACTTCGCTACAGTCAGCACCAAATTTTTTATCATATAACAAAATCGTTAATAGTCTTAAATTTTTATATATGTTATTTTTCCTTTTTTCTATCGAATGAAAAGGAAAAGAAAATGAAGTCTTTTAATCAGCAAAGGGGAAAAGCAAAGGCTACACATACAATTACAATTGAAGTCCAAGCATGGATTGCTTCCTTTTGAGAAACTAATTATGTATTATGATTTTTGTTTTTGTTTTTTAATATTAACATCTTAACACACACACACACACACACACACACACACACACATATATATAAAAATTGAACTATTTTTTTTTTTATAAATTTGATATTAATTTAATCTCATTGTTGTAATTTTTTTAATATAATAATATGAAGAAAAAATCTAAAAAAAGAACTTTGATAAATTTTAGCAGTTGTATTTTTACTATCTATCAAATAAATTATTCGTCAAATAATAGCAATGATAATATTATTAGTAATGATTAGAATATTAATTATTTACAATAATTGTTCCAATAACAACTATAATAATTATGATAATTTAACTGTCACGTTAATAATACTAAGAATAAGAATCAAAATAAGAATAAAAATAATTCATTAATCGATGTTGTTTCAATAACAACTATAATAATTATGACAATTTAAAAATTACGATAACAATACTAAGAATAAGAATCAAAATAATTCATTAATCAATGTTGTTTTTGTGAAAAAGAGACTTCCATAACTATTTTGTGCATGATATTTCATATCGAATACTGTATAAATAAAAAATATACGAAACTACACATAGACAAAATAGGTGAAAAACTTTGGTCAAATTATCTACAAATAAAAAATATATGAGTTAGTTGTACTGTGATTCACCACAAACATAACCAAATTTATAACATGTTAAAAAATATTAATGGTGCTTGATTTTTTTAATAATGCTATACATTAGAGCAAAATAATCAATCTACAAGATTTTTAATTATTTAGTTTTTTAATATGTTCATTTTACTATAGATAATGCATTTAAAATAATTAGAAACATTATTTTTAAAAGATTTTTTCTTAAAAATAATTATATATTTTGATATTTGTTCAATATTAACTCCTTAAAATAATTATTTATTTCTTCCTAGCAGCACGTTTAATTATTTTAATTTAATCATTGATTTAAAATTATTTACATATTTTGTTTTCATTTTGGCCCATATAATTTAAATTTTTTTATTTTAATTCTTTTATTTTTTTATATATTTATAAATAGTCTCTATTTTTATCCATATTCATATATATATATATATATATATATATATATATATATATATATATATACACACTCTTAATTTTGATCTTTAATTCTAATTATTTCCTCTTTTATTAGGTTTTATTTCTTAGAAAAATTTAATTCTTGGATTCTAGGTTGTTTTAGTTAAAAAATTACTTTTGCAATATTTTTGTATATAATATTACAAATCTAATATTACATAAAAAAGAGGCAACACATAAATAAAATGGGTAGACAAATTTACCCAAGTTATCTACAATGAAAAAATATATAAACCACTTCCCCTACGTTTCGATTACAATGTTTCTTTTAGGCAGAAAAAAAAACTCATGTCTAACAAATTTTATTTGTTACAATCTTACTAATTAAATATTAAAATAATCAATTACAGTACGTAAAAAATCAATTAGATTTTTACGTAGAAAAAAACCCAGCACAACGTGCAAACAATTTACCTCGCTTTTTTGTAATGAATTACAACTTAAATTAAACATTAAGTTATGTTGTTACAAGATGGGCAAAAGTCCCCAAAAACCAAGAAAGAAAAACAATGAAGAAATAACATAGAGAATCTTGATTAATTATTTAGTTGCCAATTAACTAGTTATATGTAGTATTGATTTTATTTATGTAAAATAACTTTTTTGTTAATAAAATTATTTTATCTTTAATATTCATTTATATTTGATTAGTGAATCTAATGTTCAATTAATGAATCTAGAGTATAGATAAAGTTCATGAAAAAAAAATGTTTTTCAAATGAAATTATTAAGTTGTTATAGTTATGAGATTTCTATTGCATCATATTATCATTTCTAAATGTTCATGGTCAATGTTCTATTATAATTGGATATTATATAGAGTTGTTAAGTACGATGTATATTATGTTCTTTTCTTTGTGAAAGAAGTATCTTCTCTCATAAAGTGAGGTATGAAAGATAACTAGAACTAATATATTGGTCCTTGTCAAATGTCATGTATATTGAATTAACCCACAAAAGAATTTCATATAGAGAGATCCCCTATGTCTATGAAAAGACTTAGTATACTTGTGTAAATGATTTTTAGACTTATGATCACTAAAACATCTTATATAAAGAAATTTATTCTTTAATCATGACCACACATTGTCCTAATCAAGATAACAAACAAGAAGATATTGTATATAATATAAACTATATGAAAATATTTAAATAATCAAGAGGGTTCATTGTTTTAGGTGAATTAAAACAAATGTTGTATCTATTCTAAAATAATATTGATTATGATGCCCTTGACTGAAATATGATGAGTTTTAAAATCTTATTCAAAGAATTAATGATTAAAATATTGAGAACTAAAATAATTTAACATAATAAACATATTACTTTCTATAATGTTTAAATCATAATAATCATAATGAAAGGATAATAATTACACTGAGAAACTAGTCATCAAAATATTATGTCAAGCAACTTATGACTTCAAGTATTTCAGGGACAATGAAAAGTTGTTAGATATTGTACTTTATCTTCTAATATAAATTAATCAATTATTTAATTGATAATAAATTAAATTATTTAATTTGAAATTATGATTTTTATTTGGGTCAACTTATCAAGAAACCTAATGGGTCACAGGAATAATAATCATTTGTCACAAATTAAAATAGAATGATTAATAAAGTGTGACTTGATTGTAAATATATTTTATAATTTAAGGACTAGAATGTAATTAATACAAATGAATTACAACTTTATCCCAATAAACAATCAAGTAAGGACTTAAATGAATAAGTTTATAAATTTAACCTAATACATATGTGATTGTTTAAGGGGCAAATTGATATTTGACCATTATAGAGTTTTTTTTAAAGTTCACTAATAAATAGAATGTTATGCTTCTTATTTCATAGGAATAAAAAGGTGATAAAAGTGTCATAACCCAATTTTGGGTTATTTTTCAAATCTATCCAAAAATAAAATAAAAGAGGTTGGTGTCGGCAGAAAAATCAAGGTGAAATTTTGGACTTTTCAAGAACTCGATCATACCTCTTTTGTGTGGAAATGAAAGAAAATGCAGATTCAAATCTAAAGTAATTTATTATTGGATAAATATGCGTAAAAATTAAGTTAAAAGATATAATTATAGTTTTATGGGTCAGTTTGATTTAATCATTGACCAATTTGAAAGTGTAATTATGTTTGAGAATTAATTTAGGGTCCAATCAAAGAATTTAATTAAAAGCAAGGATTTAATTATACTTTAAATTGGTCTAATTAATTTTATTAAGGGATTAATTGATGAAAAATCAAGCTCTTGAGTTTAATTCGGATATAATTAGAAGATTGAAATTTTCGGAGACCAAATTGATTTTTTCCAAACCAATTATGCGAAGTCATAGGCCAAATTGAACCAATTGGAAGTCTAATGGTCAATTTAGGGTTAAATCACACAAATAAAAAACTAAGGACCAAAACAAAAAAAGCGCGCAAAGCTAAGGTTGCTGTTAAAATTCTAACGATGATACAATTGCACAAAAATAAAAATTCAAAACTACTTGGGGTGCAATTAGAATAATTTCAAATTAATGGAACAAATCATACTTTCACCTTCCCAAAATCATTTGAAATTTGCAGGTGTGCCTGCATTGTTCAGTCACCTAAACAGTGCAGGGCACACCACTACAAGTTTAGAGGCGACAACCTATCGCTACATGCAATGGGTAGCCAAGGGTTGCCTCATTCGCCTATAAATGGCATCGTTTGCAGAATGAACAAGGAATGATTGCAAAATTGCAAAAAAGAGAAGGAAAAGAAAAACAAGGGGAAGAAGATGATAACAGACGGATGAGAAAATATGTAGAAACCACTGTGAAAAACTTGCACGTAAGCATAACCGCTGTTACGTTCCTCAGCGTCAAAACCTTTCTCTCCATTTGACAGTCTCGAGAGTCCTCTCTCTTTAAAACCAGTTGCAACCGACCCTCTCTCTCCTCCAGCAGCAACTCCTAGTGAGCACAACATCTGTTCCCTTAACATTTACGACTCCTCCCCCATGCCACCAACTTCTAAGAAGTCTCAGCTTTCTTTTCCCTTGCCGGTAACATCATGTAGCAACAACCCCAATCCAAAACCAGTCACCTTCCAACAGCCTCTCCGGCCACCACAGACCACCATTTTCGACGTCACCACTATAGAAAGAACAATTTCGGCCTCCTTTACCCAACAATAGTAACAAGTATACCGTTCATCCTACTTTCTCGATCAACTAGTTACTGTTCACCGTGAACTGTAAAAGGAGTGAATTAATTGACTCCCCTGTCCTACTATTTTGCATGCATGCAGAATAATGGGCTGACTAGGTTGGGGACAAGGCCCATCTTGGGCACAAAAACGAGTGGGTTGTTTGGCCCACTTGGGGGTGGCAGTCCACCCTCAAATGATGGGCCCCTCAACCCATCAAGGTTGGGCAACCAGCCTGCAAAAAAAAAAAAGCAAATAGAAAAATACAAAATTTCCATAAAAAATCTTTTTTTAAGAAAAAAATAATTAAAACAAAAAATATGTTGATTTCGTGCATACGACCAATACGTTAACATATCTTGAACATTCATTTTAAAAAATATATATTCATAGTTTAAGGAAAAATGTGTTTTAGGTTGGATTTTGTAAACACAAAAAATGTTTTGGTGTATTTTTGGATTTTACAACATGTTTGTCAAATCCAAAGGGTATTGGCCAATATTCTAAAAATATCAAAATCTTATTTGTGAGGATTCATATTATTCACTATTAATATTTAGATAAAGAAATCCTAAAAGGGTTAATATCCAAGATATTAGCGAGGATAATTTGTTGTTATTCATCGTTAATATTTGGATAAAGAAACCTTAAAGTGGTAAATATTCAAAATACTATTAAAGGAATGATAAGTCATTATTATTTAACCAACATATCTTTGAAATAAGCCTTAATTATAATTGGGGACATTTTAATTTTTGACTCCACAATTTATGAGTTGTAAAAGTATGAAATATTAAGACAAAAATAGGCTTTTAAAGCGCTATGAATTTCCTTATATTTCCATTGCATAGGTTGTAAATTTGTTGTCCCTTTCCTTGCGAACTCTTCTTAGGAAAAATAATTAGATTACACAAATACCATAGCAATTATAAGGCAAACAAAACATCAAGCAGCTTATCTTAGGTAGGGCATACTAGCGGTGCTAAAACCTTCCCTTTACGCAATTAGTTCTTTGCCTTAGAATCTCTAAATGACCAATTTAGATTTCCTAATAACCATAATACTAGATGGTGACTCATTTTTTTATAAAAAAAGATAAAACCTTGACATGAATTCCCCGCTCATGGGAAGAGTTGTCATGACGTCGCGCTCTCACGGAGAGCACGACAATAAGTGTTATATGGAAACATAGAAAGGAGGTAACACTCATAGGCATAACAATCTCTCTTACCTAAAAGGGTTTGAAAGATTTCTCATTGGTGGTTCATGTTGATTACATTTCAAGGTCAAACACTTGGATGACTTGTAGTTTGCAATAACCATCCCTTGAAGAAAATACTCAAAGATTAAAAGAACATCTAATCTTTATGTAATCTTCGTATAAACCTTAAACAACACTTGATTTATCTAACAAAATCTTTGAGACTCCTTAAGAAAAATTAAATTTATAGTTTCCACTGCATTGTGTTTCATGAAATCTGATACAGGTTAAACATTTGTGGCGTTGTGATGATTATCCTTTTGGATCGGGATGGTCAAGAATGGTATGAGAGGTAATGACATGAATTATTATCTTTTATCAGTAATGAAAAAAGGAATGAGAGTCATCACCAATTATTTTGGCTACTATAAACTTTAATCGGTCTCAATGTTTGGATAAGGAGACTAACTATGTATATACACTAGGAACCCTAATTAGTTCAAAATTGAGACCCTATGATTAAAACCTATCAAAAACATGTTATTAAAGCAAATAGGCATTATATTATTTAATAATCATGCATAAGGAATGTGTTTATGCAGATAAATAGATTGAAAATAGTCCAAATCATGAGACTAAGACAATATTCTTTTGAGTAACACAAATAACATTACCTAAACCTAGAAAACAAACCCAGTCATGCCTATAAATGGTAGCCACCGCTAGAAATAAGCATTTTTGGGCACTAAAGCATGTTTCCCCCCAACAATTTGCAATATCATGAACAAATATGTTTGAACAAAAGATGACAAAAAACATCAAAACCAAGCATGATGTACCAAATCCAAAAATTCGAACAACTTAAAATAGCCTACATGCTCAAGCAACATGGATCCAAAATTGATTTTCTAAACCTACTTTGTGTATGAACAAGCTTAACATGCTAAGAATAAACATATATTTTTTCAACATGCATAGCTTAAACTAAAATAAAAGTATACATTTCAAACAAACTTAAACAACAACTTTAATGTATCAAAAACCTCAAAATAACATCATTAAATAAAAATCTTAGAAACAAAGAGGTAAATACTACAACATGTATTAACCTTTCAAATCTTTTTTGTATATTTACACACACACACACACACACACAAACACATAAAACGAACAAATAATAATAAAAAGGTAATAAAAGACCTTCTTTTTTTATCAACAAGTATATATAGAACAACTATTATCTCCTTACTTTTCTTTATAAGGTGTTACAACTCATAAACTTACTCAAGATCTTTTCAAGTTTAGAAATTTTTTCTTAGGTTTATAGACCTTTCACACTATTGTTATATGTTAATATTTTCTTTCCCATTTTGTTTTTATTTGCTACAATTTTTTTAAACTTAAAAGAGTATATATAGGATTTTTCTAGGGTTTTGAAAGGTTTTCAATACATTTATGACCACACTAATCTTTAGGGATGTGTTGTAGACCCTAGATAGAAATCCTTAAGGAGTTTTTAAGTGTTAACAAATGAAGAACATGTTGATTTTTACCCAAACTTTAATTTCTTTCAATTAAAGCCTAAGATTGACTTAAAAAATCATTTTTTCTTGTGATTAACCTCTCAATAAGCTCAAATAAATCTTGAAAAACTCTATTTAAATCCTCAAACATCCAATTTTGAATTTACCTTCTTAAATTAATTTCTACTTGCAAATAAATCCCTCGTTAGTAAAAAATACATTATCAATTTTTTCCAATCTTGTTTATTTTGATTTTTTTAAACCATCTTTTGACAATTTCATGGGCATTCTAGTATACGTTTCTTACTTATATATATATATATATATATATATATATATATATATATATATATATATATTCCTATGTTTTTTTTTATTTTCTTAAAGAGTATTTTCTAATATGGGACCGTAAAATGGATAACAACATATGTCGTTATGTTATAACACTTACAGAATAAAGACTCGTTAATTACTTTCCTTATTATGTTTGTAAGGATAAAACAACATATTCTTCAAAACTAATCTTCTTAAAGTTTTTAGTTTGGTTGATCTAAAATTATATCTTTGCAACAATCCTTTTCAACCATAACTATAATCCAACTATTTTTGTCGAGAAATGGATTCCGTCATCATGACACTTTTGTTTTAAGCTTAGTTGACCTTAAAACCTATATCTCAATTATTCTTTTTAATCCAAAATCAAAAATTCTATCTATAACTCAATTAACCTGAAATTTTAACATTGTGATTCCCTTTCAACAAAAACCAAAATTTATGATTGCAGCTCAGCTAACCTAAAATCTCATTCTGGTGATTCTCTTTGACTAAAACAAAAATCTATAATTATAATTCAATTAACTTGAAATCTAAATTAGACGATTCTTTATTACTAGAACCAAAATCTTTGTTTATAATTCAATTAACTTGAAGTCCTGATCATATAATATTTTTTTACTAGAACTAAAATCTATGTCTACATCTTAGTTAACTTGAAACCCTAATCCAATGATTCCTTTTTTACCAAAATAAAAACTTTGTCTGCAACTTGATTAACTTGAAATCCTAGTATGATAATTCTATTTAAATAGAACCAAAATATCTGTATACAACTTGATTAACATGAAGTCTCAATCTGACAACTCCCTTCAATTTGAACCAAAATCTTTATCTACAACTTGGTCAACTTGAAATCCCAATGCTACAATTACTTTTAACTAGAACCAGAATCTCTATATACAACTTGGTAACCTAAAGTCCCATTTTAGTGACTCCCTATAACTAGAAATAAAATATTTGTCTATTGCTTAGTTAACTAGGAACCCCAATATGATGATTCTATTTAACTAAAACTAAAATCTTCATCAAAAACTTAGTTAACTTGAAATTCAAATTTGGTAATTTCTTTAAAACAAACCAAAATATCTATAGCTCGATTAACCTAGAGTCCCAACTAGGCCATTCCTTTTAACAAAAACCAAAATCTTTGTCTATAATTGACTTAACTTGAAATCCCAATCATGCAATTCCTTTTAACTACAGCTAAAATTCATGTTTGTAGCTTAGTTAAATTGAAATCCCAATTTGATAATTGCTTTTCAAGTAGAACCAAATTCTCTGTTTATAGCTCGGTTAACTTGAAATTTCAATCTAATATTTTTCTTTAACTAGAAACAAAATTTCTTTTTACAACCCAATTAACTTGAAATCCTAATATGTTGATTCCTTAAAACCAAAATGAAATTCTCTATCTACAACTTATTTAACCTAAAATCCCAATATTACAATTCATTTTAACAAAAACTCAAATCTCTATCTAAAATTCAGTTAACTTGAATTCCCAATATGATAATTCCTTTTAACAAGAATAAATTCTTTGTCTACAACTTGATTAACCTAAAATCCCAATTTAACAATTCATTTTAACTAAAATATAAATATTTTTTTATAACTTGATTAATCTAAAGTCATAACCTAACAACTCCCTTTAAACATAACTAAAATCTAGCTGTTACTAGGAGAACTATATTGTCACAACTATTCTCCTGCATATTTTTCTTTGTTTTCAGCTCATAAAATCTTAAATGTAAACGATCCCCTTTAGCTGGAACTTTTGAAGGGTGTTTTTAATTATTTTGATTCAATCAAAAACACTTTTCTTATATAATTGAAAACTGATATTCTTTATAGCAGGGTTCCCAAGACTCAAATCCTTAATGGTAAATGTTTTCTTGTTTTTCTTGATGATAACATTTAAGCCTTTTTTTATGAAAATTTCATAATAATAAGGTTTTTTTTTTTTTTTTTAGTTTTTTGTTGTAAAGTTTAATCTTTTTGTACTATTGAAGGGTTGACCTAAAGACTTTTCTTGATAACAATATTATTCTTCTCATGTTCTTTAGAATCTCCTAATAATAGGTTCTCATTTTTCTACATGATTGCACGATTTAAAAAACTAGGATTCATGATGGTAAAGTTTTTCTTTTCTATATTCTTGATTTGATCAAGTTTTTTTTATGATTTTTCTTGGTGATTCATAGCTGTAGTATTGGTATTTATCTTTCTTAACAACAAAATTTAATTGGATTTCCTTATGACAGGGTTAAAGGCTTTATGCTTCTAGATGTAGGGTTAACTTGGAGACTCTTTTTTTATGACAAGGTTTATCTTCTCATTTTCTTGAGAATTTTTTAATAGTAAGGTTTATCTCATCTTTTCTGGTTCCATAACAAAAAAATAAGATTCCTTGCTATCATAGCTCAAGGATTTTTTCTTTCAATTCAGATTCATCAAAATCTTGCTGGTTATTTTATGAAAAAAAAATACAAAAAACATTTATGCAATGCTTTAAGGTTAGATGACATACATGCCTCCTTATCTGATTTAAAATATAGCCCCCTCTTTTTTTATGCTCCATCATTATAAGGTGTTTTTGTTTGCTCTCAAAAGTATTTTTAGTTCTTTAATTCATTAGTTCATTTAAGTTTATCGTATGTCAACCCTTTACTCAAATGGTATTTTCTTATTTCAAGTAAGGTTAGCTAGAATCAATATATTTTGACCTCGTTCATTATAATAATTTGGACTTATAATGAACCATGATTTATGAATCCATAACTATCAAATCCAATAAATGTCAATATGTATATTGTTGAAGCTTAATACTATGATGTGTAGTTCAAATTTTTATGTAAGCTTAAAATTTGTTTGGTCACCCCTTATTGTTTGTAATGTTAATTTAGCAAACATTGAATCATTTATGAAATTAAAACTTCCAAGTCCTAGTATTGCTTACTCTTAATTTTACATATAGGAATTTGATCAAAATAAAAAGTTAATTATCTCTTCAAGTCAGAACGACAAAGAGACAAAGAGATAAAGAAAAGCCATATCTTATTAAAAAGCCTAACTCTTTTTTTTTCACTAACTGGATCATAGATAGTCACAATTAGATCAATTCAAATGTTATTTTTTATACATATACTATCTTTTTATTTCACAATTAAAGGTTATCTGAGGAAAAAATATTTTTGATTTTAAATTATTTTAATATATTAATATTAAAAATATTTTTTAAAAATAAAATATTTTATTTTAAAATAATTTTTTATTTTAAAATATTTTTAATAAAAAATATTTTAACTTTTTATTTTAATATATTAATATTAAAAATATTTTTTAAAAATAAAATATTTTATTTTAAAATAATTTTTTATTTTAAAATATTTTTTAATAAAAAATATTTTAAAAAACATCTCCAACAATAAAAATAACTTTTTATTTTAATATATTAATATTAAAAATATTTTTTAAAAATAAAATATTTTTTAATAAAAAATATTTTAAAAAACATCTCCAACAATAAAAATTCATCTTCATAACAACCGCAATTATTGTTGCTGCTTTAAAAATCAATAGAGATAGTACTGGCAGCATATAGCATCGCGCGGCACCATAGCCACGCATATCGAGGTAAAGTAAACATTAGCAAGTTACTCGATCATATTCAATCTAGTTTTTCCTTGAAGAATGGCTAAATCCCAGCTGCTGCTTTCCCTTTTTCTCTTCATCTCCATCTCGGAAACCAATTCCCAATCAATCATTCAACTCTCCAGAGACCACGAAGATGTGTATTGCAGCAGCTGGAGATTCTCTGTAGAAACAAACGACGTTGGATACTGGGATCATGTACCTTCCAGATGCGTGTCCTACGTGCAAGACTACATGACAGGAGATCGGTACCGCTCCGACAGTGAGGTTGTTGCTTCCTACGCGCTTGGCTTCGCTAAGACGGTTGAGATTGCGGGCGATGGGAAGGATGCTTGGGTCTTTGATGTCGACGAGACTCTGCTTTCCAATCTGCCCTACTATGCTCTACATGGATTCGGGTATGCAATTTGCGATTAAATCTCCTTTTTTCTGATGGGATTTTGGCTTTTTTGCTAATTTCGCTGGCCCTAAACCCGAATTGCTTACATAAGGTGTATATTACCCCTATTATTAGTAATAGTAATGAAACATGAAAACAAATTACTATATTTGTATCCGTGGCTTCCTTCATGCGGTTGCTGGGACATATGGCTAAGCCAACGGGGGATTATTTGTAACTGTACGGAGATGTCTTCTGATGCTCTTCCAAGTAAGAAAATGGATTAACATTACCAGAAGTTCATGTACCATGTCGATTTAGTTAACTCCTCTATATGAAAAAGGTAATAAACTCTAATACAAAGACTACTGCCATAAGATGTGGCAAGTGGCTCATGAGCATGCCACTGATCCCACAACAACTAGATGCTATCACCTTTCCCAGCAGTGTGCACATTTGATCCCAGCAACACTTCCGAGTTTCCTTTTTTTTTTTTTTTTTAAATTCGAAGGGCAATCATTCGAGTTTCATTTTTTTTTTTTTTTAATTTCCAACGACAATCATTTGGAGTAGGAATGTTCCACCTTCACCATATTGTGATCAAGCTTGAATTTTTTTTCCTACGGTTTTTATCCGTGATGAAATCCTAGAAAAGCATGACCTCAGGCTTATGTTTGAAGAGCAATATTTTGATGTAGTTAATAAAAAGTTCAGAATAATGGGATTCTATTACTACGTAAGGCATCCCTTTTTGGAGAAGTATACTTTAGACATAGGCTCAATTAACCTACCGAGATTCTTTCAAACAGAGGGACTAAAGTGTTCCAGGGACTGCTTGATTTCATATTGTGCTGCAAGCTGTTTTAGTTGATGTTGTAATTGCTATGTAGACACTTGGTGATCAATTTCAACAAGCTTATCATGTTTTGCACACAGATCTGAACCCTTTGATGACTTATCATTTGACGAGTGGGTAGATTTAGCTGAGGCACCTGCTTTACAAGCAAGTCTGAATTTGTACAAGGAGCTAAAGCAACTGGGATTCACTGTATTTATGCTAACCGGGCGGAGTGAATATCAAAGGAATGCCACTGTGAAAAATCTTCAATTGGAAGGATACAGTGACTGGGAAAGACTGATTTTGAGGTAAGTGATGGAGAGTGACTTAAGGTCATAGTTTACTCCATTTATGAATGTTGCAAATAAATAAACCGAGACAAATGTAATTTGCCCTCAGTTGTAGTCCTGGGGCTGCCCTCATGCATCTCATCTTCTTGATTACATAGCCACTGAATCATTGGTTCAAGATCAGTCCATGTTTTACAATGCAGGGAAAGCTCAGATCAGGGAAAACCAGCTACTCTTTACAAATCTCAGAGGAGATTGGAGTTAATAAATGAAGGATACAGGATTCATGGTAACTCCGGTGATCAGTGGAGTGACTTGTCTGGCTTTGCTGTTTCAGAGAGGTCCTTTAAACTCCCAAATCCACTATATTTCATTCCATAACAAAAGATGAGCACTGGGCAATTGTTTTGTGATATGATGACATGGTTGTATTTCATTAACGAATGCTAATAATCTTTCATATCAGAAGAGCCCAGCTGTACGATTCAAACAAGATTGGAATTAAAATAAAAAGCAAAATTGCTTGAAATTATAATGACATACCATGAATTTTTGGCAATGCTAGCTGTGTATTTTAGCTGAACAAGATTATTGAAATTGGATATTATGGAACAGAGAATATCATATGCATGAAATTATCAGCTACATCACGTTCTAGCTCGCATTGGTGGCCAGGTATGGTTAAGAAAAGCATGCCAGCCTGACTCCATTCTTGGTTGTTTGTGTATGATGGTTAACAAACATTGTTATTAAATAGCTACTTATGCCTTCCAATCCAAGACATGAGCAGACCCAGTGCTGTGTAGTAGCTCGGGGATGTAGATTGAGATCTCTGATTCATTAATGTTTACTGGATCTAATGTGTTAAAAATAAAATTTATGTATCTCTTTATTATTTTATTTTGTCCACTTAATTCAAAATTTTATATTTAAAACTAACAAATAGGATTTGCAACTCTCCCTACCACGGTCTTTTATGAATATAAGATATCAAAATTCAACAAAAATCTGCATATGTAATTTATGAAGAAATAAATCGGGGAGTTGTGATTCATAACTGCTAGTATTATTTAATTAAATTAATGAGACACCAGCATTAAGCTAGCAACAGGACCTGTTGTACAAAATACTGGCAAGACTAGTGGGAGGTTCAGGGAGAAGATGGGCTTAGATTTGCTTCCAATGTCTCCGCCAATGATCCACAAATAAGAGGTTGAGGAGAAGGGATTCTCAGACAACTCAATCCTCCTCCTGGTATCACACTACACTCTGGTTGAGGCCTTTGCATGTCTCTTCCAGGAATGCAATTCAACGAGAAATCAAAACCTACATTTCTGAAGAACAACTTGGCACAATCTTGGCTAAGCCCAGAAAAGAAATTGTAAGCAACTGTCAGATTCGCAAGGCTTTTCAGAGAACAAACCAGTTCTGGTACTTGTCCAGATAGCTTGTTGTGTGCCAAATTCAGGACTTCGATCTGATTCAAGCAAGAAATTGTGTCTGGTAAATGACCCATCAGTGAATTGTAGCTCACATCCAAGACTTGCATCTCTGTGAACAGCCCAACTCCCTGAGGAATGCAGCCTGTCAGCTGATTATTGAGAAACAGAATCTCCTTCACTTTGGAGCTCATCAACCCAAAACTACTTGGAATGTTTCCACTGAGCTTGTTATTAGCCAAATTTATCACTGAAGCAGGAGAGTTGCCCAAATTTTGGGGAATCTGGCTATCAAATTGGTTATTGTTGAGAAAAATTGCATCAAGTTTCTTGTTGAAAACATCCTCAGGTATAGGCCCTGAAAAGCTGTTGAATCTGAGGTCCAAATACATGAGATTTGGAATGTATAAAGTGACCGTTGGGAAGGGACCTGAAAAATGGTTGTTACTCAGGTCCAACTCTTGAAGAGAAATGAGGTCTCTGAAAGTATCGGGTAGGGTGCCTGAAAACCTGTTACTGTTGAGATGAAGGAGAGACATGTCTGTGAGGACAGAGATTTCTTTGACAAGAGTGCCCTGGAGATTCGCATGGTTGAGATCTATGCCTACAACTGAACCCGGTTCATCATCTTGCAGATCTGCACAGAAGACACCTTTATATGCACACACATCGGTGCCAACCCAAGTGTCCAAAACCTTCAATGGGTCATCTGTGATGGCGGATTTCCATGATTGAAGAGCTGCGTAAGCGCTGTTCAGGTTAGAAACTGAAGACCCAGGTGATGGGGTTGGAGTATTGCTGATCCCACCACCAATCCACACACCACTACCTGCATTGCCTATCCCAACACCCACACCACCACTAACACCAAAAGCTGCTTCCCTTGGGCTTACATGGAGGAAGAGAAAAAAAGCCAGAAGCCAGCTCTTCTCCATCATGATGTTTTATTTGATGGCTTAGCTGGTAAGGTTGTCTAAATAAGGTCCCAGGCACTTGGGAGTGAGAATGGTGGGGTTCGGTTGCTTTTGCTTATCTCGTTTCTTTCTATGCTTGGATTTTATTGGACTTTTATCTCTTCTGCATATTCATGATGGAAGAAATGTTAGGTGAGGTGAGAGTTTAAATATTTACCTGAACCAAAAAAGTTTTGGATCAAAACTGGCGACTGCTTTTAACGATTGGATTGCTCCGGCTTTCTTATCCGTACAGCAGCTTTCACATATTAGCGTCGATATTAATTTTAGACTGTGACCGAAACCACTAGATAATCACCGAAATGACCATTTTTTCCCATTATATATACACACACAAGCCATCGATGCCAAAATCATATTTTTTTTAATATAAAAATATTAATTATACAATATTTTTTTTTATTATAATATAAATTTGATTAAAATAATAAATTTATATAGAATTCCTACAGAGTACGAGTTTTCTATAAAATATATTAATTTTAAATCAATATAAATTTATTTATTTATTTAGCAAGTTTCAACGAAATCTTCATCATAAAATTATTATCATCATCAAAAAATAAAAAAGATTTATATATCTAAATTATCAAACTCACTATATTAGGATTAATTTATTTTATAATTCAATTTAAATTAAACACAACAAATAAAATATAAATTATGAAGACACTTGCAATAATCAAATAAAAAAAATAAAAAGTTAATTTTCTATCTACAAAAAAACATCATTGAAAATTTATCCCTACGTTACCATCATTATCATGATTATAACAATTAAAATTATTATTAACATTATTGTCCAAACAATTAAAATCATTAAATTGCCCCAAAAAATTAGAAAAGCAAAATATTTTTACAAAAAATAAAATAAAAAATATAATCACTAAAATTATCATTATTATTGCACAAACAATAAAGCCATAAAATCATCTTATCTGAAGAACATATAAAAATAAAAGAAAACAGAAAAAAAAGAACAAAGAGAAAAAGGAGAAATATTAATTTTAAAATAATCACCAGCATAAATTAAAATTTTATGACTGAATGAAATAAAAATAAAACTCCAATAAAAAATAAAACAACAAAAATAAAAACTAAAAACTAAAAGCATAGATGCATAAATACATATAAAAAATAAACATTGTCCAAGAAGGATAGAAAAAAACCAAAAGAATTAATACAAAATAAAAAATTCAAAGAATAAGAGACGAAATGAAAAATAAAATATATAATTAATTTCAATCAAATGATAAAATTGAAACAAACAAAAAACTTGGGACCGAAACAAATAAAGAGATTTTTTTTAAAAAGTATAGTGTAATTCTGTTAAAAAATTAAAAGAATAATGACCGAAATGAAAAGTAGCATTTATGACCAATTTCAATTGGAGGACAAAATTAAAACATGGATATCGAAAAAAATAAAAAGAACAAATAAAAAACTAAAAATCAAAAGAATAAGGACTGAATTAAAAACCAACATATATAATCAGTTTTAATTGAAAGGTACAATGGAAAACAATCAAAATTTTCATTGAAAAAATTAAGAATAAAACTAAAATCAAAAGAAAAGGGGCTAAATAAAAACAATCACAAATATAGGGTTTACCATGTAATTTCTAGCAGTAAGAGAAAGAAAAAGGAAGAAAAAACTAAAAATTATTTACCAATGATTCATTGACCATCATAACATGACATGCGCAACATTTGGAGGCAGAGGACATATAGATGCACCAAGTGACACGAAAACCGGGAACTTTGAAAAGAAAAAAACGCTACACGTGCTGCCTTAATGGGGTGTGCGTGAAACACTATTAGTGTGTTTGTATGATGAGTCTGCAGTAATTTTAAAAAGAAATAATAAAAAATACCAAATGATCTATACACCCATGGACCAACTATTATTCTTTCAACATAGTCAGTAAAAAATACTCATCATGCATCTTTGAAAAGTTGTAGGTGCATTACAGAGACCAAAGGGCATTCTTCTATATGTATATATACCAAATGGACATGTAAACGTATTCTTTTCTTGATCCTCACGATTAATAACAATCTGATTGTATCCACTATATCCATCAAGAAAGCAATAAAAAGACTTACCTGCTAGACGTTCAAGCATGTGGTCCATGAATGGTAACATGAAATGATCTTTACGTATAGAAAGATTAAGCTTTCTATAATCAACACACATTCTCCATCCACTCGAGATGCGAGTAGGAATGAATTCATCATCTCTGTTTTTAACCAATGTAATTCCAGTCTTTTTGGGCACCACATGGATTGGCGCCACCCATTTACTGTCTGTGATGGGGTAAATGACTCCTACATCTAATAGTTTTAAAATTTCAGCTTTCATGACCTCCATCAGAGGTGGGTTCAACCTCCTTTGCATTTTCCTTGTTGGTTTTGTATCATCCTCCAATAATATATGATGCGTACACATTGAGGGACTAATGCCTTTGATGTCAGCCAAAGTCCACCAAATGGCCGTTTTGTGATCACACAACAACTTCACAAGTTTTTCCTCTTGTGCACTTGTCAAACCTTTTGCTATAATAACAGGAAGTGTATTGTTGTTGCCAATGAATACATACTTCAAATTATTAGGCAAACGTTTCAATTCTAACTCGGGAGTCTGTAAAATAGATGGTAAAACTTTTTATGTGAAACTACTAAATCAACAAAGACATTACAATGGGGAACAATTTGCAAAGCTTGCAAAGCCAATGCTGCTTCGTGCATATTTTGGAGAGCACATGTGTGCCTCTTCATCTCCTCCAATTGGGTAAAATAATAGCCATAGCTCAAAGCTACGCTTAATCCATCCACACAATCAAAATCACAAACTAGTTGCACACACTTATCAACTTTGTCATAACATGTGATAGAATAAACATCGCTATAAGGATATTTGATTGCATTATGAAAATTAAATTCAATGTTTTCATCTCCTACCTCCAGAGATAAAGTATCCTTACAGCAATCAATCTTTGTATCGGCAGTTTTCAAGAACGGTCTCCCAAACAATATAGGAGTATTGGAATCACAAGAATCATGTTTCATATTAAGAATATAAAAGTCACATGTAATTAGCAAGCTATCAATCTTGACTAGGACATCTTCTATCACACCAAGTGCGTAAACAAAACTATGATATGCAAGTTGTATTACAATGCTAGTTTTATTCAAAGGCTCTAAACTAAGAGAATCATAAACATATATAGGCATAACATTAATGGATGCACCTAAATCGCATAAAGCCCTTTTAAAACTAGCATTGCCAATAACACATGGGATAGTAAACGCACCTTGATCTTTCCGCTTCAAAGGCATATTCTTTTGAACAACAGCAGATACAACTTCTCCCATACTTACCATTTCATGACCTTTCAGTTTAGAAGCTCTTTTGGTAGTGCACAACTCCTTCAAAAATTTAGAATAATTGGGAATTTGTTTGATAGCATCAATCAAAGGAATGTTGAGTTCCACTTTCTTGAAAACCTCTAAGATGTCTTTTTCTTTGTCTTCTTTCTTAGACCTAGAAGAGCTCACAGGAAAGGGTGGAATTGTTTTAAAATTGTAATTCAATGAGTGAGGAATTACCTTTGGAGTGGTCGTTGTTGTCATAGTTTATGAAGGAGGAGTAGGTTTCTTCTTATTACTCAATTCAGTTTCTATCTCTTCTTCCTCCTCCATCTCATCTTATTTTGACTTGTTTTCTCCAAGTTCTTTCCACTTCATAGCATGATTGCACTAACCTTCTCTTTTGGATTCAATGCTTGAGAGGGCAATTTTCCATTCATTTGTGTTTCCAGTTTGCCCACACTTGAATCTATTTGCCCCATTTGCTTCTCTAAGTTGTGAATACTTGACCTTGTTTCCTGTTGAAAAGACATGATATTTTGTTGCAAGGTCACAGTGTTAGAAGACAAAGTTTTCATCATCTCAAGAAGATCATCATTAGATGATGACCCCATAACATTGGAGTTGGTGAACGGAGGGGGCTGTCTTGCTTGATAATTGTGCTGGGGTTGTGGTTGAAATCCATGAGAATGAAACTTTCTCCATTGATTGCCTTGATGAGGTGGGTTCTCATAGTGAAAGTCGGGGTGATCTCTCCATCCAGGATTGTACATGTTAGAAAAGGTATCATACTTACGTTGGGCTTGTCCATTGAATGTTCCATCAACCGCATCGCTTGCTCAATATAATCTTCTTGCATTGTTGGGCACATATTCGAAGCATGTCCTTGTAATAAGCATATGTTACAAACTTTTCCCTGCTGTATATTTTCACAAGCCAAAGCACGCACAAGAGAAGTAAAATCATTAACTTTATTTTCAAGGTTATAAATACTTACCTCATTCACTTGTTTGTTTGAGAAGTCTCCATGGGTGTCAAACTGTTTCAAGTTGGCTGCCATGTTTGAGATTAATTGGCGTGCAGCCTCGTGTGTCTTTTCTGCCAATGCCCCTCTACTTGCATCATTAATGATATTACGGTCAGTAGGCATCAATCCTTCATAGAAGTATTGAATGAACAGTTGATCAGGTATTTGATGATAAGGGCATTGAATGCACAATAGCTCAAATCTTTCCCAATACTCAGCGAGTGTTTCTCCATGAGATTGACGAATCCCACATATTTTTTTTCTTATGTTGGCAACTTGAGATGCTAGGAAATACTTGTCAAGGAAGATCTTTTTCATGCAATTCCAAGTATCAATGGAACCTGGGAGAATAGAAAAAAGCCATGCCTTTGCTGCCCATTTTAAAGAGAAAGGGAAAGATTTCAACTTAACTTGTTCCTCTTCAACTCCATTTAGTTTCATGACAACACAAACTATGTGGAACTGCTTGAGATGAGTATGAGGATCTTCTCCTGCACAACCATTGAAAATTGGCAGCAAATATATAATACCAAATTTGAGTTCAAAATTTACATTACTGTCTATGTTTATGCACAATGGTTGGTTTTTCACATTAGGAGCAGCAAGCTCCTTAAGTGTTTGTTGTCGTGCAGCAACCATGATGTTGACGTTAGCTTCCTTTCATAACCTGCGTAAAGTATTTTTTATTTCGAGATCAACCTGCACTTGATGACTTTGGTTAGCAGAATGGGTTACAGGCATAAATTGCAAAGAAAACTCAAAAGAAACTAAGCGCACAAAATATTGAAAACAACGCAATAGGAAATAGTATCCGACGCTAAAGAACTAAAAGTGTTCAAAAACCTTAGAATGTTGGAATTTGGCCTCGGTAGGGCGGGGCTAGTGACTATAAGTGACTAGTTCTTTGTAGAAAATCGTTTTCCTTTAAAAAAAAAGATTAATACCTAATTCCACTAAAAAATCTGTTTTGAACAGTACCGCCGCAAACACAAATATGTTTTTTTTTCTTTTTTTTTTTCATAATAATAAAAATCACAGCAAGTATAATAAATCACAGCACAACACAAGAACACAAGAATCAACTAAAACCACATCCTCGGCAACGATGCCAAAATTTGTTGAGATGTCGCGGTTGCACAAATTAATTACCCTAACTTAAAACAAATCAAACAAGATAGTATAGAGTAAGTAAGGGGTCGATCCCACGAGGACAATTTAGTTCAAATTTTTATGCTATATGCTATGCAATTTTAGGGGGGGTTGGAAGTTATCTAGGCTAGGCTAAAGCAAACTAAACAAAAATTATATAAAACTGAAATTTATCAATAAAGCAAACATTAGCCGCAAGTCAACATCCACCTACAGAAATCAGAACTGATCATGGAAATGACACATCAATTTATATTTTGAATATTTATCTTTTCTTAAAATTGTTTCGTTAACGGATCTACCGTATAACTTACCTTAACCATCAAACAACCACAGTGTTCGCACTAGTAATTTGATTCAATGACAACATTAAAAGCTAGATAAATTGATCAATTAAAAAATATAATTGTCCGTAATATATGTTTAGTTTGATTGAATGTTCTCCCTAAGATTAATAACATAGATCCGTTACAATTATTAACTTAGTTGCTTCACAAGTTAATATATCACAACTTCGGTTTTGATATCAAACTTAGGAATAGATTGTCTATAATAATAACTTTGAGTTCACTTTTAGCAATTAAATAAACAATCATAGGAAAATAAGCATAAGAGAACAAACATATTCATCATATAAACTGAAAAATTGAGGTAAAAATAGATCTCACAGTTCTTGAAATTTAAAGGTTTCCGTGTCCTTGCAACCAAGCAAAAGAGTCTAGCCTTGCGTGTTTATTGAACAACTAAATAAAAAGATTGAAGAAAACATGATTTAAGGCTTGGAGGAGGAAGATTTCTGTTTTCTTTGCTATTGGCTGAAATTTCCTTGCTTCTCTCTTCCTTTATATATGCTTAGAAACCATAGTATCTATTTTACAAAATAGTCCCTCTTTAAGTTGACAGAATTTAGTTGTCTCTTGTAAAATTCATATCTCATTCATAACACATTTTCTAGAGCTAAAATTTGGAGAGTTTATAGGGATTTAAGTCTTGAATCCAACATAATTGGGTTTGCATCAATTGGACTTCTGTAGCTCGAGATATTAAAGTTGGAATGGACAAAGGTCCACATCGGCATATTGCAATATTTGACTTTGAAGGATGCGATTCCCATGATCTTTCTTATTTTATTTCTTTTTCCTTAGCATTCCAGAATGTTATGGATGTTAGATTTTGAATGCCACTAGAATCACTTCATTTCGATCTCTAGAGCTTCCACTCTGCACAAAACATTGACTGAAGGTCAAATCTGTCAATCAACTCCAATTACCTCCATTTTGCATCTTTCATCCAAAAATGCCTTCAAAACATAAAAAAGAATATCAAGGCATTTAATACACAAAATATATGCAAAACACTAGGTAAGTATGAATGAAACTATCAAATAATATGGTCGCATCAGTTATCGCAAACCACAAGTCATTTTATTGTCCACCATTCAACAATTATCCATACAAATCACTAGTGAGAATCTCTTAAATTTGTATTTAGGAGAGATGAATTGTTATGCCTAAAATGTTATCTCTCTGTTTTGTGAATTACATACTTTTTTTTTGTCAAATAAACAACAACTACAAAAATAAGAGACATAACTTACTATTTATAGGAACATATAAAAAAACATATATATATTTTTTAAATTAACTCAATCCCTATAAGAGACATAACTTACTTTATTCTGTTAGGTTTATAAATATATTTATTGTATTAATTAATTTTAGCCCTTAATATAACAACCAGAGAATTTTCAAACAATTCATGAAGGGTCATCCCTTTATAGTATTATGAAAAAGGGTATTTTCTTTATTTGGCTTAGTATGAAATTTACCAATTTAACAATTGAACATTATTTATTAATGTAATTGTTACACACATAAACCATTTACAATAATATCACCACAGGATAATCATATTCATCGCATCCACAATACCTGGGTTTGTATATGACATCACTAGCATTTACGATTCAAGTAATTATTAAGGATTTTAAAAAAGTGCTGACCAACAGTATTTGATGCAATCTAACCATCAAATGATCCATTGGAGATTCCAATTGGTCCAGTTACCAAGCTTAGGGCTAAGAAGTTCAAAGAAGCTTTCAATGGACTTCCAGATATATGGGCTAAGGTGGACTTCAAGAGGATTTGTAATAATAAAGAGCAAGCCTTTATTAATATGATTTATGTTTAAGAGGAGCTTGTTGGTGGATCCAAAATCATTACACAAGGATTGGTAGAAGAAGACTAGATTCGGACAGTTTGACCTTTAGTTACTCTTTTAGTCATAACTCAAGATACATATAAAATTTTTGATGTGATTCTAGTTGGGATGGAAACTAAATTTCCATACCTTTCCAACGGTATATGGCACACCTTCTAATTCATTAAGACGAGAGAGAACCATTCATTTTATATTGGGTCTTGTTGCTGCCAAACAAGATAAAAAAACAATGAACTTGTCTTATTTAATTAATTGGGTTATCAAACTTTAATTATTTTGAGAGGAGACAATTTGTTTGGGTTTTATATTTGTTTATGTAATTTATTTTAATTAGTTTGGGTTGGTTTTAACTTGAGTTAATTATTATTTAAAATGGGTTTATGTGAGGCCTATTAGAAAAACTAGGGTTTTGAATTGGAGTATAAATACTCTTTAGGAATAATATTAGGGAACTTTTTTGATAATATTTTCCAGCATTGTAGTCGACTTTGGTTACTCCTTGGTTCTTGATTGAACTTTCAACTCTTCAAAGAATTGACCATTCTTTATTGTGAATTTATACTTCCTTTGCTTGTCTTCAGGTGTAGGCATCGTGATTGAGTTAGTTTATAGTCTTGTTGCCTTGGAGCAAGTCTTCCATTGTGATAAGCTCATTCAAATATCAACAAAACTTGGGTTAGATTGATCTGGGGGTTGCGAATGCCATTAAATTCCGCTAGGGTTCGCATCAGTTGGTATGAGAACTGATCTAATCACATGTTATATCCTTCAATTTAAGTCCTTGTTGTTTCTTGTTTGGTTCTTGATAAATTCGGTCACCTAAAAAAAATAATAGGGATCTTACTTGTTGTTTCTTTGTTGAACACTTAATTATAAATTAGTGTTCTTGCCAAAATATATAAATATATAGATAAAAAAAAAGTGCTTGATCTTGAAATCTTGTTTGCTGCCGCACAAAAAAAAAAGAAAAGAAAAGAGAAAAAAAAAGAAAAAAGAAAATGAAAAAAAAGAGAAGAAAAAAAGAGAAAAAGAGAAAAAGAAGAAAAAAATCACATTTTTTATTTTGGCTAAATACATGCTTGAGAAAACCTTGATCATTGGGAAATTGGTTAGTCTTCCACTTAGTAGTCTTGTTTGAGTTCCTTGAAAATTTGGGTAGTTTAATTAATTTTCTTGAATGGCTGGAATTTTCTTAAATTAAATCCTTCTTGAAAATTCAAAATTATTTCACTCTTTTCTGATTTTTTTGTGTGTGTCTTCAGATTATCATATTATTTGTACAAATTTGCATTTCTATTCGTGAATTTGTCATTGAGTTTTGTTTTTTATTTTCATGCTTTCTTGCTCGTAAAGTCTATATCAAATTGATAAGTTCACTGCTTAGCTAATTGTTTTTTTTTTTTTTCTGAATTGGTTCTAAGTGATATCAAGAACTAAAGAAAGGTAATTTGAGTGGAAAAAGGCATAGGGAGCATATTTGAGTGAAAAACCTATAAACTTGTGTGAAACATGAGTGTGTAAGGTGATTTTTTTTATTGCTAACGATTTTCTGCAGTTTTTTTTTAAAGTCTTCTAATAGTGTGCCATAAAAGATCAGTGAAATCCAAGAGAATGGGTTTCGAGAATGTAACAATAGATAGAAGTTATGTTTGGTGAGTTGATGAATAGGATTGAAAAATTAGAGACTAGGTATGATGAAAGACGGAGTAAAAGGGGTAGAGAAGCTAGGAAAAAGGAGAGTGTTGCTGGAAACTCTACATATGAAGCTTATGATGATCTTAATGTAGTGGTGGGTTCTATACACACAAGGGAGAGAGGTATGAGAATCGGTCAAGGAAGGGGCATAGTCGTCCATATAGGGATTTTGAGCATAGAGGGGATTTTGGTGATTTGGGAGATATAGACTGAAATTTAGGTAGTATTAAGTTAAAAATCCCATCCTTTAAGACAAAAACTGACCCAAAATCTTATTTAGATTGGGAAAAAAGGTGGAGATGATTTTTGACATCCATAGTTACTCTGAAGAAAAGAAGGTTAAGTTAGCTGTAGTGAAGTTTACTAACTATGCCATGGTTTACTGGGATGGGAGAGATTGCTGATAGAAAGAAGAAGGAATAGAGAAAGACTAGTTAGCACAGGGTAATTGTTTAATTGTTTACAAATGATTACACAGGGTAATAAGAGTGTGGAGGAGTATTAGAAAGAATTAGAGGTGGCTATGATTAAAGCTAATGTTAATGAAGATGAGGAAGCTGCGATGTTTAGGTTTTTAAATGGCTTGAATAGAGACATAACTAATACTGTGGAGTTGCAATCATATGTTGATTTGGAAAAGTTTGTACACTTAGCCAATAAGGTTGAAGGACAATTGAAAAACAAGGGTAATACATGATCTGGAGCTTATACAGGGTCTTCTTTGGGTTGGAAGATGAATTATAGGAGAGAGGGTAATGTGTCATCAAAGCCATTGGTGACTTCTAAAGTTGCCGAACCTAACTCCATGAAGAAGCGAGTTTCGACCAATGATAAAAAAACTTAAGGGAAAAGTTCAACCGAAGCGTAAGCATGATATAAAGTGTTTCAAGTGTCAAGGATTGGGACACTATGAATTATAATGTGTAAAACATCGAGTTATGGTTCTAAGGGATGATGGAGAGATTGTGTCTACTAGTGAGGAGTCTAATTGTGATGACATTCCCCCACTTGAGGATGCTAGTGATTTAGAGTATGTTGTTGGTGAGAAAGTTTTGGTGGTTAGAACTTCACTTAGTGTTCAAACTAAGGAGGATGATATGGAGCAATAAAGGGAGAACATCTTCCATACTAGATGCCTAATCAACGATAAGGTATGTAGTATGATCATTGATAGTGGTAGTTGTACTAATATTGCTAGTATTACTTTGGTTAGAAATTTGGGATTGAATACCATAAAGCATGAGATGCCTTATCAACTTCAATGGTTTAATGAATGTGGTGTTGTTAGGGTGAATAGACAGGTGATGATTTCTTTTTCAGTAGGCAAATATAAGGATGAAGTGTTATGTGATGTTAGGCCTATGCATGCTACTCATCTGTTATTAGGGAGGCCTTGGCAATTTGATAGAAAAGCCAAGCACGATGGGTTTAAGAATAGGTATTCATTAGAGAAGGATGAAAGGATTTATACACTTGCCCCACTCTCACCAAAGCAAGTGTACGAACATCAAATTAAATTGGAGAAGGGTTATAAGGAAGAGCAACATGTTTCGGCCAAAGTGGAGGAACAAAAAGATTTGGCCAAAATGGAAAAACAAGCTGAACAACATGGTGAGTGTCGCGACGATGATTTTTTGCTCTTCGCGCCCCGCCATCCCCCGAGGTTTGGGGAGATCGCGTGTGGTGAAAATGGAGTTGTTTTTTTATAGTAGCCAAATTATGACTATAATTATTAGGAGTCGCCACCTAGTATTGAGGTCACTAGAAACCTAATGGTTTGAGAGAGTCTTGGGTAAGGGGACTTGTTATGCAAGGGGAAGACGTGTCACCCCTAAGGCACCCTACCTAAGGTAAGTTGCATTGTTGTTTAATTGATTTTTCTAAATTAAAAATTTTTACACTGTATTTTAAAAAAAAATATATTTTTTTGTTTGTGAGTGTACTTTACAATGTAATTTTACACCGCAGTAAAAGAAAATATTTTTTAGTAACTGCAGGTGTACTTGACAATGTAATTTTACACCGAAATAACTAAAACAAAAATAATTTTTAATTTTTTTGATATTTTAGACAAATTCCAACGGATAATCATAAACTGATTACGATATCCAATTTTTGTTCAAAATATGTGAAAGATGCAACATATATTTTTTTAATGAAAAATATGCTTGAAAAATCATGGAATTCGGCCGTATGCATGAAAACAACATATTTTTTTAAATGTATTTTTTTTGTTTTTTAAATAAAAATAATAAAAAATTAAAAATAAATAAATAAAATTTTAGGACGGGCCTGACCTAGCTAAATAGGCCGACCAAGGTGGGGCAGAGGCCCACCACTGCTGGGCTGGGTCGAGAGCAGCCCAGCCTAAAAGCCTAATAACTAAAAAAAAGAAAACTGATTCACATCAATAATGAATCACTGCACTATTACGTGAATAATGATTTGATGTTTGACTGACCACGACAAGAGGCTCACACGCTATTGCCACCGGGTAGAGGAGGTCGAGGTGGTTATCCTTATGGAGGTGGTGTCGAAAATGGTGGCCTATGGTCACCAGGAGGAGTAATTGAAGGGCTAGTATGTTGCTGTCGGGGTAGCTGTTGTGCGTCGTTACCGGTGTTGGAGCTATTGCTGGAGGTCACGGTGGACCTTCTTCTGTGGAGGAGAAGATGTTGGTGCTGATGGAGTGGTGCTAGGTGGTCACCAGGAGCTGGCTGGAGGGGTGAGAGAGCCGACGGTGCAACTGGTTTTAGAGAGAGAAAGGGTTGTCAAGCCTACTGTAGATGAAGGGAGAGAGAGGGAGATGGCTGCTGCGTGCTCATTGTCCTGCCAGAGATGGAGAAGAAGAGTTGAGGGAGACAGAGTTGGAGCTACTGAGGTGAAGGAGAGAGAGGGCTGACAATGGGCTGTTGTTACTCGAGATGAGAAAGATGAAGCTCTCTCTGTGTGTAAAAACTCGTCTCCCCCTCTGTGTAAAAACTCTTGTTTTGTTCCATAAAATTTGCACGTCTTTTCCCCCCTTTGTTTTCCCCTATTCTCCCTCTATTCTTCTACGTAAAAATCTTCATCCCTTTTGTTTTTTCAGTTGTTCAGCCCCCGTGATAGTGTTTTCTTCCCCCCCAGTTTTCACCAGTTTTCACTCCCTTTTTCTGTCGATTCCCTAGTGCCAAATTTTTGTTCCCCCGTGAATTATTCCCCCCCGTATTCACTCTGTCTGTGTTCAATTCTCTGTAGTTTCAAAATTTTCTCCTCTCGTTACTGTCAATTTCTCCGCCCCCTGTTTCTATGTATTTTTCCCCTATTTATAGGCGAACAAGGCATGGTGCATGGCATGAGAGTGTTGTCCAGGTATGATGCTTAGGAATGGTGTGGCATGGTGAAAAGCATGGCTCTGGTGATGGTGTATTCAATAGGAGTGGGCTGAAGGAATGGTTGTAGCATGACTTCGGCAGGTTCAATTTTTTTCTTTTTTACAAAATAGACTGAAAAAATGGGTTATTACAAAAAGATTTTTTCAACAGGAAGCGCGATGCTTTTATCTTTAATTTTGGCTTCTGATTTCACCCAAAAAGTTTCGTCACCGAAAATTCTGATTTTCTCAATTTAACCCAAATCAAGCTTCCAAACTTAATTTCTCACTAATTAAATTAATTTGACTCATTTAAAATATAATTAAGCTCTTTCATTTAATTAAATTCTTTAATTGAGCTCTCAATTAATCGTGAAGCATAATTACACTTTAAATTGGCTGATGATTAAATCGAATTGGCTCATAAAAATATAATTATGTCTTCCGACTTAATTTTTACACAGATTTATCAAATAATAAATTATTTTAGCCTTAAATCTGTATTTTCCTTTATTTATGGGTAAAAAAGAAGTACGACCGGGATTTCAAAAAGGTCCAAAATTTCCACATTAATTTTTCTGCCAACACTAGCCCTTTTTATTTTTTCTATTATTTTTAGTATATTTTAGGGAATATCCTAGAAATTGGATTATGACAGTGAGGATGTGAGGAAGAGAGAAAAGAAAGTGAGTCATGAGTTGAAAACAAAAGGGAACAAAGTTTCGGCCCTTAGGGCATTAGGGGAGGGTCATGATCAAGAATAAAAAAAAATGAGAAAAGGTCAAGAGTGTAGAGAAAATGAGTGGAGAGAAGAAAGAAAGGGTGAGAAAAGAAGAGTGCGAAGAAAAAGTGGGGAACCACCTTAATTTTTTGCAAAATCTAATGATCTTAAACATGCCTATCTTTTTGACTTACCTATGATTTTACTTATGTATAAGGAGACATTCTTTAATTCAGATGATTTAGATTCTTGTGTTCCTAGTGTTGTTAAAGTTCTTTTGCAGGAATTTATGGATGTCTTTCCGGATGACATTCCTAGTGGTTTGCTGTCAATTAGAGGTATTGAGCATCAAATTGACTTTATTATAGGAACATCTATACCAAATAGACCGGCTTCTAGGAGCAATCTTGAAGAGACTAAGGAACTTCAAAGGCAAGTGGGGGGGTTGATGTTGAAAGGATACATTCGAGAGAGCATGAGTCCTTGTGCAGTTCCCATGCTTCTTATTCTAAAAAAGGACAAAACTTGACAAATATGTGTGGATTGTCGAGCCATCAATAACATCACTGTAAAGTATCGACATCACATTCCTAGATTAGATCATATATTGGATGAATTACATGGTTGTAAATTGTTTTTGAAAACTGATTTGAAAAGTGGTTATCATCAAATAAGGATAAAAAAAAGGATGAATGGAAAACTACTTTTAAAACTAAATATGGTTTGTATAAGTGGTTGGTTATGCCAGTTGGACTTACTAATGCACCTAGTACTTTTATGAGATTGATGAATCATGTGTTGCGTGTTTTTATTGGTAAGTTTGTAGTCATTTACTTTGATGATATCTAGATTTATAGCAAGGAGATTGATCAGTATATGAGTCATTTGAGACAAGTTCTTGATGTGCTTAGAAAAGAGTCCTTATATACAAATTTGAAAAAGTGTGAATTTTGCATGGATAAGATTGCTTTTCTTGGATATGTGGTTAGTGCAAAAGGTATAAAAATGGATGAGACTAAGGTTAAGGCTATTCAAGAATGGCCTACAGCAAAATCCATAATAAAAGTTAGAAGTTTTCATGGTTTGGCTAGTTTTTATAGGAGATTTGTCAAAGACTTCAATATGATAGCCTCTCCATTTATTGAAATTGTTAAGAAAAATATGGGTTTCAAGTAGGGAGAAGAACAAGAAAATGCTTTTAACTTGTTAAAATCAAAGTTGATTTCGGCACCTGGACTTTCTTTACTTGATTTTAATAAGGCTTTTAAGATTGAATGTGATGCTTTAGGAATAGGTATTGGAGATGTTTTAATGCAAGAAAAATAGCCCATTTCTTTTTTTAGTGAGAAACTCAATGGTGCAACTCTTAGCTATCCAACTTATGATAAAGAGTTGTATGTAGTTGTATGGGCTTTGGAGACTTGACAACATTATTTGTGGCCTTAAGAGTTTGTCATACATTCTGATCACCAATCGTTTAAACATTTGAAGGGTCAAGGTAAGTTAAGTAGGAGACATGCTAAGTGGGTTGGGTTTATTGAAACTTTTCCATATGTGATTAAATACAAGTAAGGTCAGGAAAATATGGTCGTTGATGCCTTGTTACGAAGATATGTTCTTCTTAATACTCTTAATACTAAATTGTTAGGATTTTAGTATATTAAGGAATTGTATCTTGATGATCATGATTTCGATGCTATATATGACACATGCAAGGTTTTGGCTAAGGATAAATATTTTAGGCATGGTGGATTTTTATTTAAGGAAAATAAGTTATTTGTGCCTAATTGTTCTTTATGTGAATTTCTTGTAAGGGAAGCACATGAGGGAGGTTTAATGGAGCATTTTGGAATTACCAAAACTTTGGAGATTCTGCATGAACACTTTTATTGGTTAATATAAAAAGAGATGTGAAAAGAATGTGTGATAATTGCATAACATGTAGACAGGTTAAGTGTTGCGATGTCGCGGTTACACAAATTAATTACCCTAGCTTAAAACACACAAGATAGTATAGAGCAAGCAAGGGGTCGATCCCACGAGGAAGTTTCAAGTCAGATTTTTATGTTGTACGTTATGTGATTGGGGGGGTTTGGTTTGTGATTATCTAAACTATGGCAAGAATTAAACTAGCAAACAAAATCAATTAAAACCGAAACTTATCAAGAAAACAAACCTTGGTCACATGCACACATTCACCTATGAAAATTAGAACCGATCCTTGGAACAAAAAAAATGCAGTTTATGTTCTGAAATTTTATCTTTTCTTAACGTGATTAATTAATGGATCCGCCGTATAACTAATCCTAACTAACAAACAATCAAAGTGTCCGCACTAATGATTCAATTTAATGGTAGCTTTAAGAACTAGATAATTTCATCAAGATTAACATACAAGTTGTCCGCAACTTGTATCAATTTGTTCAAATGTTCTCCCTAAGTTCAATAACATAGTTTCGCCATAATTATCAAGCTTAGTTGCTTCACAAGTTCATATATCACAACTCCGGTTTTGATATTAAACTTAGCAATAGATTGTTCACAACAATAACTTAGAGTCCGCTCTAGCAATCATCAATAACAATCATAGGAAATATGCATAGGAAAACAATCATACTCATTCATAACATGAACTGAAAATAGAAGGAAGAATAAATCTCACGGTTCTTGAAATCCGAAGGTTTTTGTGTCCTTGCAACCAAGAAAAAGAGCTTAGCCTTGCATAACTATTGAACAACTAAATAAAAAGATGAAACAAAACATGATTTAGGGTTTGGAGGAGGAAGATTTGTGTTTTCTTTGCTGCTGGCCGAAATTTCCTTGCTCCTCTCTTCCTTTATATATGATTCGAAACCCTAGTATCTATTTTACAAAATAGTCCTTCCTTAAGTTGGCAGAATTTTGTTGTCCCTTGTAAAATTCATATCTCCTTCATATGACATCTTTATGAGCTGATATTTGGAGTGTTTATATTTATTTGAGTCCTGAATTCACCAAAATTGGGTTTGCATCAATCAGACTTCTGTATCTCGAGATATGAAGGTTTGAATGGACAAAGGTCGACATCGGCAGATTGCAAGATTTGACTTTGAATGATGCGATTACCATGCTCTTCCTTATTTTATTTATTTTTACTAAGCATTCCAGAAAGATATGGATGTTAGCTTTTCAATGTCATTGGAATCACTTCATTTCGATCTCTAGAGTTCCGCTCTGCACAAAACATTAACTGAAGGTCAAATCTGTTAATCAGCTCCAATTACCTCCTTTTTGCATCTTTCATCCAAAAATGCCTTCAAAACATAAAACAAAGAATATCAAGGCATTTAATACACAAAACATATACAAAACACTAGGTAAATATGGATGAAACTATCAAATAATATGGTCACATCAGTAAGTCTAGGGTAATGCCTCATGGATTATACACATCTTTGTCTGTTCCTAAGGAACCTTGGGTTGATATTTCTACGGATTTTATCTTAGGTCTGCTTAGGTCTAAGAAAGAGAGATTCTATATTTATTGTTGTGGATAGATTTTCTAAGATGACACATTTAATTGCTTGCCATAAAACAGATGATGCAATAAATATTACTAACCTATTCTTTAGAGAGGTCATTCGGCTACATGGTCTCCCTAGGAGCACTGTATCCGATCAAGATGTTAAGTTTTTTAGTTACTTTTGGAAGGTTTTGTGAGGTAAGTTAGGAACTAAACTTTTATATTCTACTACTTGTCATCCATAAATAGATGGCCAAACCAAAATTGTTAACCGAGCTTTGATTCAATTGTTAAGGGCTATCATTTAAAAAAATCTTAAAAATTAGTAAGATTGTTTGCCATTCATTGAATTTGCATATAATCATAATGTGTATTCTACCACTGATCATTCCCTATTTGAGATTGTTTATGAGTTTAACCCTTTGACACCATTAGATTTGATCCCATTGCCTGTTGATGAAAAGGTTAGTGTTGATGGTAATAAAAAAGCACAGGTGGTGAAAGACATCGATGCAAAGATTCAACAACAAATAGAAAAGAAGACTGAAAAATATACAAACAAAGCCAATACGGGATGAAAATTAGTGAGATTTGAACCAGGTGATTTGGTTTGGGTGCATATGAGGAAGGAAAGGTTTCCTGAATAAAGAAGATCAAAGTTGATGCCTCGAGGAGATGGTCCTTATCAAATCATAGAAAGGATCAATGATAATATCTACAAAATGGATCTACCAGGTGAGTATGGTGTATGTGCTACATTCAAAGTTTCTGATATTTCTTTGTTTGATGTAGGTGATGATTCAAGGTTGAATCTTTTTGAGGAGCAAGGGGATGATGCGATCTAACCATCAAAGGATCCATTGGAGGTTCCAATTGATCCATTTACTAGGCTTAGGGCTAAGAAGTTCAAAGAAGCTCTCAATGAACTTCTTTAAGATACATGGGCTAAGGTTGACTTAAGAGGATTTATAATATTAAAGAGCAAGCCTTTATTAATCTGATTCATGTTCAAGTGGGGCACATTGGTGGATCCAAGACCATTACACAAGGATTGGCATAAGAAGACTAGATTTATATAGTTTGACCTCTCGTTACTCTTTTAGTCATAACTGGAGCTTAAAATCAAATTTTGATGTGATTCTAGTTGGGATGGAAACTGCACTTCCATAACTTTTCAATGGTATATGGCATGCCTTTTAATTCATTAAAATGAGAGAGAATCATCCTTTTTAAGTTGGGTCTTGTTGCTTCTAGACATAATACAGAAACAATGAACTTGTCTTATTTAATTAGTTGAGTTATCAAACTTTAATCATTTTAAGAGGAGATAATTTGTTTGGATTTTAGATTTGTTTATGTTGTTTATTTTAATTAGTTTGGGATAGTTTTAACTTGGGTTAATTATTATTTAAAATGGGTTTATGTGAAGCCCATTAGGAAAACTAGGGTTTTAACTTGGAGTATAAATACTCTTTAGGAATAATGTTAGGGCACTTTTTTTTACAATATTTTCCAGCATTGTAGCCTACTTTGGTTGCTCCTTCCTAGTTCTTGATTGAACTTTCAAATCTTTTTTGCTGTGAATTTAAACTTTCTTTGCTCGTCCAAGTGTAGGTGTTGTAATTGAGTAAGTTTATAGTCTTATTGCCTTGGAGTAAGTCTTTCATTGTGATAAACTTGTTCAAATCTCAACAAAACTTGGGTTAGATTGATCTAGAGGTTGCAAATACCATTAAATTTCACTAGGGTTTGCATCAATATTGAATATTACTTAGTTCTACAAAATACATGATGACTGATTCTAATAATACATGATTAATCCAAAATACTTAAAATGGAAGCTTCATCATGCCATGTTTATGAGTTTTCCCTCATATAACCTAATTCAATATGAGCATATGATTTGAAAATCCCAAATAAATATTTATAGAAATAATAAGAGAAGTACTATGATAAGTACAACGAGTGAAACTTTAGAGTATGAAGATGATGAAATACTTGGAAAATTTGAGATGAAAATGTTCTAGTATTAATTAAGAAATAAAATTATAAAAATAGTGTAAAAGAAGAAGAAGAAAAGTATATAAAAACCAAATGGAAGAAATAGAAAAGGGATAATGGTGTTTTGGAATATAATTTAATGAAATTAGATATAGTTAGTTTAAATTTGGTAAAGAAAATGCATTTAAATAAGGGAAATATGACCTACTGAACATAAATGGTATATTAAAAATTGATAAATTAGTGATAACTATGGAAATGTTTTTATAAATTTAGGGTGACAATACTTAAAAAATATTTTAGAATTTTTTAAAACTAAATGTGTGGCTTACACACAAATGACTTTGACTACCATTATAAGCTTGCGTTCTCATAGTTTTTAATATGAAAAGGGATGGAGTTTAAGAAAAAATAATTATTATAAAGAGGGATCCAATTACATAATGAAATATTTTAAAATATTGATGATTTGAAGTATACATCGAAGAGTTCAAATTTATGGCATTGAATTTACCTCCAGATATGTCATTCTACCTTGGATTAGAATGTTTTATGTCGATCGAATTTGGAAAGTCCATAAAAGCTTATTAGTGGTTGCGATAGATACTGAAGTGACCTTGGATAGTAAAGAGGGGAAAATATGTAATCAACTTAAAACCTCTTCCCTTATATTTTTCCATCATTCATAGATGGAAAGGAAAAAAAAGGATCATTCTTTCTTTTTTTGCTTGTTTTTTTACACCAAAACAAAAGAGAAATTATGTTTTATTATGAGAAAGATGAGAGGAATAAAGATTCAACACATTTGATATATATAATAGAGGAGAATTAAATGAAAGAAGTGAAAAGAAGTGAAGGAGTGATGAGAGAAACTTGAAAAGGACGGGAGAAAATGAAAGAAAATCAATAGGAAGCTAATCAAACTTATAAAATTATTGGGTAAGTAGTTTTTAACTCCTTTATTCTAGTACAAGTGATAATGTATGGATTTGATGTAAAACTCTCAAATATTGTAATTAGGATTTGAGGATGAATTTGGGGGGAATTGATAAATCATATTAAATTGAGATAATTTATATGGAATAGGTAGTAACAAGTATAAAATCATGGATAATTGAACAAAGGATCAAGGCATATAAAGAGATGAGTAGTTGACCGATGGAAGGAAGTTTCATGATTTGTCTATTTTGATCAAATTGGTTAATGAATTGTATGAGTTAAATGGCTATTGTTATAATAATGACAATTAAAGATAAATAAATTTAAGCTATCATTTTTGTAATTATAGATTTTTGATGCGACCATATTATTTGATAGTTTCATACATATTTACCTAGTGTTTGCATATGTTTTGTGTATTAAATTCCTTGATATTCTTTGTTTTATGTTTTGAAGGCATTTTTGGATGAAAGATGCAAAAAACAGGTAATTGGAGCTGATTGACAGATTTGACCTTTAGTCAATATTTTGTGCAGAGCGGAAGCTTTAGAGATCGAAATGAAGTGATTCCAGTGGCATTAAAAAGCTAACATTAATATCTTTCTGGAAAGCTAAGTAAAAATAAAATAAGGAAGAGCATGGGAATCGCATCCTTCAAAGTCAAATCTTGCAATCTGCCGATGTCAACCTTTGTCCATTCAAACCTTCATATCTCGAGCTATAGAAGTCCAATTGATGGAAACCCAATTTTTGTGGATTCATGACTCAAAGAAATATAAACGCTCAAAATATCAGCTTAAAACAATGTTATAGGAATGAGATATGAATTTTACAAGGGACAACGAAATTCTGCCAACTTAAGGAAGGACTATTTTGTAAAATAAATACTAGGGTTTCGAAGCATATATAAAGGAAGAGAGGAGCAAGGGAATTTCGGCCAGCAGCAAAGAAAACACAAATCTTCCTCCTCCAAACCCTAAATCATGTTTTCTTTCATCTTTTTATTTAGTTGTTCAATAGTTATGCAAGGCTAAGCTCTTTTTTTTGGTTGCAAGGACACAAAAACCTTCGGATTTCAAGAACCGTGAGATTTATTCTTCCTTCTATTTTTAGTTCATGTTTTCCTATGCATATTTCCTATGATTGTTGTTGATGATTGCTAGAGCGGACTCTAAGTTATTGTTGTGAACAATCTATTGTTAAGTTTAATATCAAAACTGGAGTTGTGATATATGAACTTGTGAAGCAACTAAGCTTGATAATTGTGGTGGAACTACGTTATTGAACTTAGGGAGAACATTTGAACAAATTGACACAAGTTGCGGACAACTTGTATGTTAATTTTGATGAAATTATCTAGTTCTTAAAGCTACCATTAAATTGAATCATTAGGGCGGACTCTTTAATTGTTTGTTGTTTAGGATTAGTTATACGGCGGATCCGTTAATTAATCATGTTAAAAAAAGATAAAATTTCAGAACATAAACTACATTTTTTTGTTTCAAGGATCGGTTCTAATTTCCGTAGGTGAATGTGTGCTTGTGACTAAGGTTTGTTTTCTTGATAAGTTTCGGTTTTAATTGAATTTGTTTGCTAGTTTAATTGCTGCCATAGTTTAGATAATCACAAACCAAACCCCCCAATCACATAACGTACAACATAAAAATCTGACTTGAAACTTCCTCGTGGGATCGACCCCTTGCTTGCTCTATACTATCTTGTGTGTTTTAAGCTAGGGTAATTAATTTGTGCGACCGCGACATCGCAACAAATTTTGGCGTAATTGTCGGGGAGGTAATTTTAGTTGATTTTTATGCTTGTACTGTTATTTTTATTTGCTGTGATTCAAAAGAAAAAAGAATTTTTCTTGTGACGGTACTGTTCACTTGCGACAGCGGTATTGTTCAAAATAGAGTTTTTGGTGGAATTAGGTATCGGTCTTTTGTTTCCTGAAGGAAAAGAAATTTCTAAACAGGACTGGTGATTAATCACTAGCCCCACTCTATTGAGGCCAAATTCCTCTTTTTTCTAGTGTTTTTAGGCAGTTTTAGTTTTCTACCGTAGGATTTTCGTACAATTTGCATTGTTTTCGATCTCTTGTGTGGTTACTTTCTTTTTAGATTTCTTAGCAATTTATGCCTGTGACCCATTCTACTAATCAAATTCAAGTGCAGATTGATCTTGAAATAGAAACCACTTTACACAGGTTGAGAAAGGAAGCTCGCCTCAACACCATGGCTATTGCACGACAACAAACACTCAAGGAGCTTGCTGCTCCTAATGTGGAAAATCAACCATTATGCATAAACATTGATAATAATGTAAACTTTGAGCTCAAATCTGGTTTTATACATTTGTTACCAACATTTAATGGTCTTGCAGGAGAAGATCCTCATACTCATCTCAAGGAGTTCCATATGGTTTGTGTTGGCATGAATCCGAATGGAGTTGATGAAGAACAAGTTAAGTGAAAGCTTTCCCGTTCTCTTTGAAGGGGGCAGCAAAGGCATGGCTTTTCTCTATTCTCCCAGGATCTATTGGAACTTGGAATGCTATGAAGAAGATTTTCCTAGAGAAGTATTTTCCAGCATCTCGAGTTGCCAATATAAGAAAAGAAATATGTGGGATTCGACAATCTCATGGAGAGACACTTTTCGAGTATTGGGAAAGATTTCAGTAACTATGTATTCATTGCCCTCATCATCAAATACCAGATCAGCTGCTCATTCAATATTTCTATGAAGGATTGATGCCTACTGACCGTAGTATCATTGATGCTGCAAGTGGAGGCGCATTGGTGGATAAGACACCCGAGGCTGCACGCCACTTGATCTCAAACATGGCAGCCAACTCAAAACAGTTTAGCACTCTTGGAGACTTCTCCAACAAACAAGTAAATGAGGTAAGTATTTCTAACCTTGAAAATAAAGTTAATGATCTTACTTCTCTTGTGCGTTCTTTGGCTTGTGAAAATGTGCAGTAGGTGAAAGTTTGTAGCATATGCTCCTTACAAAGACATGCTTCGGAGATGTGCCCAACAATGCAAGAAGATTACATTGAACAAGCTCATGCAATTGATGGAGCATTCAACGGACAGCCCCAACGTAAATATGATCCCTTTTCCAACACGTACAATCCCGGATGGAGAGATCATCCCAACTTACGCTATAGCAACCCATCCCAACAAGGCAATCAAGGCTGGCAATTCCATCCCCATGGATTTCAGCCCCAACAAAATTATCAAGCAAGACAATCCGCTTCATTCATAAACTCCAATGTTATGGGGTCGTCATCCAATGATGATTTTCGTGAGATGATGAAAACTTTGGCTTCTAATACTGTTATCTTGCAACAAAATGCCATGTCTTTTCAACAGGAAACAAGGTCAAGTATTCACAACTTGGAAAAGCAAATGGGGCAAGTAGCTTCAAGTGTAGGGAAATTGGAAGCACAAATAAATGGAAAGTTGCCCTCCCAAGCATTGAATCCAAAAGAGAATGTTAGTGCTATCATGCTGCGAAGTGGGAAAGAACTTGAAGAGAAAATGTTGAAACAAATTGAGATGGAGGAGGAAGAAGAGATAGAAACTCAATTGAGTACAAAGAAAGAACATCCTCCTCCTCCACAAACTGAAACAAAGTCCAACACTCCAAAGGTAATTTCTCACTCAATTAATTCCAATTTTGAAACAATTCCACCCTTTCCTGTGAGTTCTTTTAAGTGAAAGAAAGAAGACAAAGAAAAAGAGATCTTAGAGGTTTTCAAGAAAGTGGAACTCAACATTCCTTTGATTGATGCTATCAAGCAAATTCCCAAGTATGCAAAATTCTTGAAGGAGTTGTGTATTACCAAGAGAGCTTTCAAACTAAAAGGTCATGAAACGGTAAGTATGGGTGAAGTTATATCTGCCGTTGTTCAAAAGAATCTGCCTTTGAAACAAAAAGACCCAGGTGCGTTTACTATCCCATGTGTTATTGGTAATGCTAGTTTTAAAAGAGCTTTATGCAATTTAGGTGCATCCATTAGTGTTATGCCCAAACATGTTTATGATTCTCTTAGTCTTAAGCCTTTGAATAAAACTAACATTGTAATACAACTTGCAGATCGTAGTTTTGTTTACCCACTTGGTGTGATAAAAGATGTCCTAGTCAAGATTAATAGTTTGGTTATTCCATGTGATTTTTATATTTTGATATGGAACATGATTCTTGTGATTCATCAACCAGCACTCTTATATTGTTTGGGAGACCATTCTTGAAAACGCCAACACAAAGATTGATTGTGGTAAGGATACCTTGTCTATGGAGGTAGGAGATGAAAAAATTGAATTCAATTTTCATGATGCAATGAAATATCCTTATAGCAATGTTTATTCTATCACATGCTATGATCAAATTGATAAGTGTGTGCAGCAAGTTTGTGATTTTGATTGCGAAGACGGATTAAGCATAACTTTGAGCTATGGCTATGCTTTCACCAAGATAGAAGAGAAGGAGAAGCACGTGTGTGTTCCCCAAAACGTGCACGAATCAGTATTGGCCTTACAAGCTTTGCAAACTATTCCCCATGGTAATGTCTTTGTTGATTTAGTACTCTCATATAAAAAGATTTTGCCATCTATTTTACAGGCCCCTGAGTTAGAATTAAAACCTTTGCCCGATAATTTGAAGTATGTATTCATTGGCGACAACAATACACTTCCCGTTATCATAGCAAAAGGTTTGATAAGTATGCAAGAGGAAAAACTTGTGAAGTTGTTCTATGATCACAAGACGGCCATTGGATGGACTTTAGCCGACATCAAGGGCATTGGTCCCTCAATATGTATGCATCACATACTATTGGAGGAAAACACAAAACCAACAAGGAAAATGCAAAGAAGGTTGAACCCGCCTATGATGGAGGTAGTGAAAGCTGAAATTTTGAAACTGTTAGATGCAGGAGTCATTTACCCCATCACTGACAGTACATGGGTCGCGCCAATCCATGTGGTGCCCAAAAAAATCAGAATCATATTGGTAAAAAACAAAAATGATGAGCACATTCCTACTCGCATCTCGAGTGGATGGAGAATATGTGTTGATTACAGAAAGCTCAATCTTTCTACACGCAAAGATCATTTCCCATTACCATTCATGGATCAAATGCTTGAACGCCTAGCAGTTAAGTCTTTTTATTGCTTTCTTGATGGATATAGTGGATACAATCAGATTGTTATTAATCCCAATGATCAAGAAAAGACTACATTTACATGTCCATTTGGTACATATGCATATAGTAGAATGCCTTTTGGTCTTTGTAGTGCTCCTGCAACTTTTCAAAGATGCATGATGAGTATTTTTTCTGACTATGTTGAAAGAATAATCAAGGTTTTTATGGATGATTTCACAGTGTATGGTGATTCTTTTGATAAATATCTAGAAAATTTATCTTTAATCTTGAAAAGGTGTATTGAAACTAACCTCGTCTTGAACTATGAAAAGTGTTACTTATGGTAGAACAAGGAATAATTCTTGGGCATGTTATGTTTTCACGTGGATTAGAGGTTGATAAAGCTAAGATAGATGTTATTTCATCATTGCCTTACCCCTCATGCGTGAGGGAAGTTTGTTCTTTTCTTGGCTATGGAGGTTTCTATCGACTCTTTATCAAAGACTTCTCGAAGATTATAGCACCCTTGTGCAAACTATTATCCAAGGAAGTGGATTTTGTGTTTGATCAAGCATGTAAAGATGCCCATGATGAGCTTAAGAGACGTGTCACATCTGCCCCTATCATCTAACCACCAAATTGGGATGAACATTTTGAGATAATGTGTGATGCGAGTGACTATGCGGTAGGAGCTGTGCTTGGGCAAAGAATTGGGAAGAATTTGCATGTTATCACCTATGGTTTTCGTATGTTGGATGGAGCACAATGCAATTACCATACAACTAAAAAGGAACTTTTTTGTAGTGGTGTTTGCTCTTGAAAAATTCAGGTCATATCTACTTGGTATAAAAGTCATTGTTTTTACTGACCATGCAGTTCTCAGGTATCTTTTGAAGAAGAAGGAGTCCAAACCAAGACTGATTAGGTGGATCTTGCTTTTACAAGAATTCGATCTTGAGATCAAAGACAAAAAAGGTGCTGAAAACCATGTGGCTGATCACTTAAGCCAACTGAGAACTGAGGATATACAGATCGAAACAATAAGAGAGACATTCCCCGATGAGCAGTTGTATATGTTGTATTCCTCTACAAGACCATGGTATGCTGATTTGATAAACTATTTAGTCACCAAAGAATTCCCTCCGGGTTTGTTTAAACCCCAAAAAGATAAGTTACGAGCTGATGCTAAATATTATTTTTGGGATGATCCTTACCTTTGGATATTTTGTGCGGATCAAGTAGTTAGGAGGTGTGTACCACAAGATGAATTTCATTCCATTCTCATATTTTGTCATTCTCATTCTTGTGGTGGGCATTTTGGAGCAAAAAGAACAGCCCACAAGGTACTTGAAAGTGGTTTCTATTGGCCTTCTATTTTTAAAGATGCATATCACTTCTACAAATCATGTGAAAAATGCCAAAGAACTGGTAATATCACTTATAAGAATTAAATGCCTTTAACGAATATTCTTGTAAGTGAAATTTTTGATGTTTGGGGTATTGACTTTATGGGTCCATTTCCTTCTTTTTTTGGCAATCTTTATATTCTTCTTGCTGTTGATTATGTGTCTAAATGGATTGAGGCGAAAGCCACACGAACTAACGATGCTAAGGTTGTTTTAGAATTTGTCAGGACTCACATATTTGACAAGCTTGGAATCCCTAAAGCTATCATTAGCGATCGTGGCACTCATTTCTGTAATCGTTCCATGGAAGCATTGCGACACAAATATCATGTGACTCATCGAACTTCCAGAGCATATCATCCTCAAACGAATGGCCAAGCTGAAATTTCAAATCGAGAAATCAAGTCCATTTTGGAGAAAACAGTGCAACCTAATCAGCGAGATTGGAGTCAACGTCTTTTAGATGCACTTTGGGCTTATCGGACTACTTATAAATCACCTATAGGAATGTCACCTTATAGAATGATTTATGGGAAAGCATGTCATCTACCGGTGGAGCTTGAACACAAAGCTTTTTGGGCCCTTAAACAATGTAAAATGGATTATGATGTTGCTGGGATTGCAAAAAAACTGCAACTACAAGAGTTGGAAGAAATTCGAAATGATGCTTACGAGAATGCAAGGATTTACAAAGAAAAGACTAAGAATCTTCATGATCGAATGCTTACAAGAAAGGAGTTTCATGTTGGAGATAAAGTCCTTCTTTATCATTCACGTTTGAAACTTTTTCTTGGAAAATTGCACTCTTGTTGGATTGGATCCTTTGTTGTTTCTAATGTTTTTCCTTATGGTGCAGTTGAAATTACAAGTTTAGAAACCAACAAAGTACTCAAGGTCAATGGGCATCATTTGAAACCTTTTTATGAAGGTTGGACGACAAAACTCGCCGCTTCTATAGAGTTAGCTGAACCAATCTATGAAGAATGAGTATGCCACATGTCAAGCCAATGACATAAAACAAAAGCGCTTACTGGGAGACAACCCAGCACAAAAAAAAATCAAATTTGCTTTCTTTTTTTCCTTATCTTTTTTTTTCTCGCATTTTAATTTATTTTCTGTCATTCTCTTATGTTCCTTTGCTTTTATTTCAATATTGAGGACAATGTTGTGTTTTAAGTGTGGAGGTATTAGGAGAATTTTAGTTTTCTTTGTTGTTCTAAAAAAAAAAAAATTGTTTGGTCTTTTTAACTCCCATTGGTTTTTAAGAATATGAGTATTATGTATGAGAATTAATTGAGATAGATGAAGATATAAATCAAATGAAGAAGTATGCATGCAAATTTTAAGGTTTAATTGGTTTAGGGATTGACTTTGAGAATATGCCATGTTGACTTGATAGTGCTATACCAATGCAAGCTTTTGAGCCTTCAACAATATATTCTTTGAGTGTGCATTCTTTCAATGATATGTATCTCTAGAACTTGCTTCATATCTTGTTGAGATTACATTCGCATTACATATATGCATGAAGATGATAAAGGCATTAGGAATTTTAACCGCTTGAGCCAAAAAGCCAACCTAAAGCATATTATCCTTAGTGAGCCCCTTTTGAGCTTGTTTATCTTTTCTTTACTTTACCCATGTATAAGCCTTAAACTTTTTATATGTTTTCCTCTTTTCCCCTGGCCAAGGATTAGTAGAGCATATACTTATGATATCTCATGGAATTATGGTTGGAAATTATGTGAAAAGAAAGAAGTAGTGATGTTTGATGAAAAGATGGGCAAAATTGCCAAAGGTGAAGAACAAAAAAAAAACAAGAAAAAAAAACAAGAAAAGAAGAAAAGAAAATAAAAGAAAAGAAGAAAAAAGAATAGAAACGAGCTTAAAATCGAAAGTAGCTAAGCATTGGTGCTTAAAGATTGAAAATTGATGTGCTTAAATGGAATATCTTGTTAGAAATATTATTTTTCAGAATGCTCTACTTTCTTTGGTTTGAACCAATTCTTTTACTCTCTTTTACCTCACCTTAACCTTAGCCCCATTACAACCGGAAAATAAGACCTTTTGATTCATACATTGTTTGTAATATTTACAATTCCACCCTTTAAACTTAGGCTTATTTTGTTTCCTTAATTTAACCTAACCCTCAATATGTCTACAAGATTTTAAGAAATATAATTAATACATGATACTTTTTTATGGTGGGTGTCACAATGATGTTTATTCACGCTTCATGCACCGTCATCCCCATAGAGGAGACAACGCATGGTAAAAGGGGCTTTTATGGTCGTGATTTTATGACTATAAATTTTAGGAAGCCCCACCTAGTATTAAAATTACTAGGAAAGCTAATGATTTGCAAGAGTCTGAGTAAGGAGACTTGCTGTGGAAGGGAAAGATGCATCGCCTATACACCCTACCTAAGACAAGTTGTATTGTTGTTTGATTATTTTTTTTCTAAGTCAGTTTTTTATTTGTTGGTCTATTTTATGGTTTGGATCTATCCTTGTGAGAAAGTCTCTACCTAATTGGGAGTAAAAAACCTGACCATTCTAAAGTTTAAAAATTTTTACATCGCATTTAAAAAAAAAAAACTTTTTTTACAAACTGCGGGTATATTTTACAATGTAATTTTATACTATAGTTAAAAAACCCTTTTTGTTATTTATACTGTGCTTTACAATGTAATTTTACACCAAGATAGCTAAAACAAAATAATTGTTAATGTTTTTGATATTTTGGTCAAATTCCAATGGATAATCGTAAATTGCTTACAATATCTAATTTTCATTTCAAAACATGAGAAATATACTATATTTGTTTTCATGAAAAATATGCTAGAAAGAACTTTAGAATTAAGTCATATGCAAGAAAACAACACACTTTTTTTTTGTTTTTTTAAATGCGATTTTTTTAAGAAAAATTATCTTGGGCTTGGTTCACCAAAATGGATCAACCTAGCTGTTGGACTTGGGCTAGGCCGAGAGCAATTTTAACCCAAAAACACAAAATAACAAAAAAAAAATACAAATTATTGCATTGTTCATGTAATGCATTAACAATGCATAGTAAGTTAATTTTCTCTTGCACTCTTCATGTATGATGTGAATAGTGACAGGGTGGTTGATCGAGAATGATGAGAGGCTTGCCTGCCACTACATCCGGGTAGAGGAGACCAATGTGACTCTTTTTATTATGGTGATATCGGAAATGGTGATTAATGATGGCCGAGAGGAGCACTGAAGGCTTGCTGCTGGATTGTGCTACTGCCTTTGATATTGTTGCATTGTCAACGTTGGAAAAAAATAGTTGGGCCTGTTGGTTGAGCTATTGGTGTGGAGGAGAAACTTATGGTGCGGAGGGGATGATGATGGTGCTCGTCGGGAACTGATGCTACTAGAGGAGAGAAAAAGAGTTGTCGCTGACTGTAAAGAAAGAAAGACCCGTGATTGATTGATGGAGAGAGAGGGAGTTGCCGGCGTGGTTCTACCAGTGCCGAGGAAGATGATGGTGGCTGCTAGTGGTGGTTATGCATATATGTGTTTTTTTTGTAACTTTCGCACTGTGTGTCTTTGTCTTCCTTCTCTATGTTTTCTTTGTTTTTTTCCTACACATTTTCCCGTCTCTGATATTTATGCATGAATGTGTATCTCCCCCCTTTTATAGACTAAATGTGCATTGCAAGGCATGAGAGTTATGTCCAAGTGAAGGAATTGGTGGGTTGCAAGGCATGACTGTCGGCATGGCACAAGCATGGTTGTTGGCAAAGCCCTAGCATACCATTTTTTTTAATCAAAAAATTGAAATAACATTAAAAATAAAAAAAAATATTGCAAAAATATAATATAGACAATAAAAAAAATGGTTTGAAACAAAAAGAAGTTTTTGTACGGGAAAAGCAGGAAGAACAATGTTTTTCATCAATTTTGGCTTCCGATTTCACCCAAAAGTTTCATCCTAAAAATTAATGATCTTCTCAATTTAATGTAAATTAGACTTCTAAACTTAATTTCTTACCAATTAAGCCCTTAATAAAATTAATTTGACTTTTTTAAAGTATAATTAAGTCCTTGCACTTAATTAAATTCTTCAACTGGAATCTAAATTAACTCCTAAACATAATTACACTTTAAATTGATTGATGAATAAATCATATTGGCCCATAAAAATATAATTATGTCTTTTGACTTAATTTTTATGTAGATTTATCCAATAATAAATTATTTTAGCCTTGAATCTATATTTTCCTTTATTTTTTCGCATAAAAGATGTACAATCGTGCTTTCGTAAACGTTCAAAATTTCCATCTTTATTTTTCTACTAATGCTAGCTTCTTTTATTTTATTTTTATTATTTTTATTTTATTTTGGGTTGAATTTAGGGAATAATCTAGAAATGCGTTATGAAAGTGGGTACAACATTAATTTCTCTAAAAGAGTAACAATAGTGAATTGAGTCCCATATTTCTTAGTAAACTCTATATGGTCTTACATAGTCCTTTCATCCTCATATTAGACCAATTTATGAGTCTTATTGATTAGGAGATTTTTATTTTTCATATGTAGCAGCTCACTAGCCTCTAGTCTCAATATCTTATGTGGTGGCCATCTTATCATCTAAGATCATAAAATTCAAGATGCCATGAATGTTAGGCTTATCTGAGATTTTATATAGAAAATAACCTAATGGAAGGTTCTACTAATTCTATCAATCCCGACATTGTGATGACCTATGTCTTTTCTAAAACAAAAAAAGGTTTTTTGTAACTTATAAAATAGACTTACCACCTAGTATTATGGTTATTAAAAACCATAAGTACTCTTTAGTGTTTTAAGATAGAGGACTAGTTATGCTAAAAGGATGATATTATCCCAATATAAGTTTCATTGTAAACATTTTTTTTCCTCTAAGAAGCGATTGAATGTAGCTACTGCTAAAATTCTTTTGATAAAATCTGTTAGAATTAATTCTTTTTCTATGTAGAAAACTGATTGTAAATTGATTGCTCATATTATTATAATAAAAATATTTTAGAATACGATTCGTAAATTAGTATTCTATGAAAATAATAAATATTGTCATATATATATATATTAAGGTACTGATATTAAATAAATATCAAATGTACTAGGGTTTTTTCTATGTAGAAAACTCATTGATTTTATACGTGTTGTAATTGATTATTTTAATATTTAATTAATAAAATTATAATTGATAGAATCTATTAGAAACAAGGTTTTTTTCCTCCTAAAAGTGATTGAATGTTGCTACTGTTAAAATTATTTTGATAATTATTTCATCGATAGATTGTACAATTGGAATCAAAGAAATTCTATTAAAATGAGTCACATGCTCCGTGTAACATATTGATTGATTATTGTATATATTTTATTTGTTCCATGAATTCTTTAATTAACAATTTGTAAAATTATAATCGTTGAATTTTAGTACAAGTGAGTCATTTGTTTTATGCAACAAAATTTTTTATTGATGGTTTTATTTTAACTACTTTGATAATAATTTAATTGGTAGATAGGAAAACGACAATTGATGAAATTGACTAAAGATCTATTATCTTTTGTCTGTAACATACTAATTGTTTGTTGAGTATGTTTTAACTGTTTGATGAATAATTTATTTGAAAAATAGCAAAAATATAATTGCTAAAATTTATCAAAGATCATTTTTTTAGATTTTTTCTTAATGTTATTATATTAAAAAAAATTAGAACACTGAGATTAAATTAATGTGAGATTTAAAAAGAAAAATTATTTTATTTTTTTATATATATTTTAAGAAATTAATATTGAAAAATCTCACAATATATAATTAGTCTCTCCTATTTTTTAAGGAAAAAATCCTAAAAAATATATATAAAAATTTAGGACTATTAACAATTTTCTTATATGTTAAAAAATTTGGTACCGGTTGTGGCGAAATACTTGATGATTTTTTATTTTATTACTGTAGATAATTTAGTAGAATTTTTCTACTTGTCTTGTCTGCATGTGGTTTCGTATTTTTTTTTTTGTTAAATGAGATCTGGAATATTATACATTAAAAAAAATACAAAAGTTATTTAAAAAAAATAACATTGAACAATGATTTTTTTTATTACCATTAGTATAGCTATCATTATAAATATTATTATACATAATTAATGTTTTAATTATTATTGGTCATACATCGATAACACTATAATTATTGTTTAAAATTGAAATTATTTTTTTATTTTTTAAAAGATTTCTTCCTCATATCATTATATTAAAAATATTTTAAAACACTTATAGTAAATAATTATTTTAAAAAAATAATAAAGAGGTCATATATATATTAAGGCGTCAACATTAAATAAATATTAAATATATAATTAGTCTCACATATTTATAAGAAAAAAATACAAATAATCATTATCGTTATTTTGATTGTCTTATTTGTAATAATTAGATTTTTTAACACCTAAAAATATTAACAAAAAAGAAATTTTAAAAATCAAAATAAATGGAAAAATAAAAAAAAAACTATGAGATTTAAAAAAATTATGTGACTTGAACAATAAAAAAAGAAAAATAAAAAATAAATATTAATTTTCAAATGATCTCCAACACAAATTCAAATTTAAACATTAAATTTTAGAAAAATAGAACTTAACAACAAATGAAATCATAAAAATTAAAAATGATATTAAATCACTTACTTGGAAAATAAAATAAAATAAAGGCTGTGTTTTTTTCCCGGAATTCACTTTCCGGGAAACCACTTTCCAAACTTTCCTGTGTTTGTTTGTCTCCCGGAAAGTTGGTCAACGGAAAACACTTTCCAATCAAAGAAAAATTTGGCTTGGTTTTCAGGAAAGTGTTTTCCGGAAAATTTGGACGGAAAACACTTTCCAGAAGTTGTGAAAAATTTAGAAATGTCATTATTTACTGATTATATCAAATTTGATCCTCAAACTTTTGATTGCTATATATAATTTGTTTTGAATATTTATTTTTCAATTCCATCTCTTAAAATTTAATTTTTATATTAATTTTGGTCCTTATTTTTATAATTGCTGTTTGCTTTTTTCTTATCATTTTTTTATTGAAATTTTTTATCTATCAAATTTGGTCCTCATTTTTTTTATTGTTACTTATTTTATTTGAAATAATTTATGAAATGTTAATTGTATTATTTTAATTTATTCACCTTTCATTTTTTTTTAATTTTTAGATTTGATCCCTATTATTTTGATTATTATTTATTTTATTTGAGATAATTTATGAAATTATATTTTTTTTCAATTTCATTCTCATTCAACTTTTTAATTTGTAAGATTTGTTCCTCATTATTTTAATAAACTTGAAAAAAAAAATTATTAATAAATTATTTTCCAGTTTATTTTCCATAACACAAACAAACACTGGAAAATGTTTTCCAGTTTATTTTCCATAATACTGCCAAACATAGTTGAAATGGTGAGACCTGGAAAATAATTTCCAGGAATTCACTTTCTCCAGAATTTACTTTTAAAAAAGAAACCACTTTCCAGCAAACAAACGAGGCCAAAATATATTTGAGTCTTGATGAATAGTGATATGAATAATGCAAATGGTGAGACCTGTTTTAGCTATATAGTAAATGTGTACTAAATGTTTTGGTAAAAGAATGTTTGGGTGGATAGCAAACGGAAACATATTTTGATAGTCGCATGTACTTGGGTGTTGATAAATGGTTGTCTTATCAAATAAGAAATATCAACTGTAGTTAATATTTTTTAGATATTCTATTTATATGTTTTAAATTTATAGAAACTATATATATGTATATAAAAAATGAAACAGCGTCAGCGTGACATCAGGTCTCCAGCAATCTGAATTAAGTGAGCAGGTCATCCAAATTAAAGAGGATCAATTGCAAGCTGGAGTTTTTGTTTTGTTATTTAAAATCCAGATAAGACTCTGATCCTGTATGAATCCAGACGAGGTCTCATAATTATGCTATCAAGAACCAAGCACGAACGCTCTCGCAATTACAGGCTTTAAACTGAAGCAGAAGTACTGGGCTACCATTTGGAAAGCCCAGAAAGTTGGCATAACCATGTTCTGAAGAATCCCAAAAAAGTTGGTGTGGCCATGTTGTGATATTCCGGCTCGCACTACACGATTATTCCTGCAAGTTCTTTTTGGGACCAAATCTCTGCACACCCAGAGGCCCTAGCATTTGCAAATACTACAGCCCCTTTAAAAGCATCCAAAATCCTCCATAAAGCGGGAGAATTAAATATAACCCTTTTACGTTGAACAAGATAAAATTTCATTCTTTTCATCACTTCTCTCCCCCACTCTCTATAGATAATCCCCATCTTCTTTAGCAAGATCTTCCTTTTCTTCTTCTTGTTAGCTAAATACTAGCAGGAAGCATAACCACTGCAAATTGCATATTGCATAAAACAAACCGTATATTAGAGCTTGTACTTCAGTATGCCTCAATTCTTCATATTGATGGATGCAACTCCGAGAGTGTATTGTTCTTCAAAAGAACAGTCTAGTGAAACAACCTTGTCATTTTTTTCAAAAAAAAAAACAAAAAGACTGATCGAGTTTCGTAATTATAACTTATTTAGCCGTTAATATTATGGAATAAAATGATCTCTATTGCGCGCATAGCAAAAACCTAAAGTGATTACAGATTAATATATAATTTCAGTCTGTCGGAAGAAGGGTCCATTTCAAAGTTAAAGCTTATTCTTGTCTGCTCGTTCCTTGTTGTATCTTTATTCCCTTTAGAAACTACGATGAAGCTGCGTAGCTCTTGCAGATTTAACTTTATTTCATGCACATCCTATAGAAGAAAAGAGCACGTTACTCTCTCTCTCTCTCTCTCCCCCCCCGTGGATAAACATGTTCCGACTCTCTATATAATGTGTGTATATGTTGTATGGCATAAAAAAAAGGTCGAATCTGGAATAGAATAAAGAAATAAAGAAGTTTCCCAAGTAGCAAAAAACAAAGGGACTGACTTCAAATCTAAATTAAGTTACAAAGATTCCTTATTTTAAGTATCCCCAGCAAGAATAACTACACAGAAGAAGCTGGCTTTCAAGAGCATATATGACAACCCCATTTAATGATATCAAGAGCATAATTTGAAGCTTGGAGACATGAAAACTCCAGGAAAGTAAATCTTATTCCAACATCACTTCTCATTACTCACCAGAAAAAGTTACAAGTTCTAATTTGTGAACCATAATATTCTATTATTGTCTTTTATACTATGCTTTCGACGTATTCTAATATGATACCTTGACATATATAATATGTTTTCCAAATTAGAACACAACGAGATTCTACCCAATATATAGTCGTCGTCACTAAATTCTTCTTCTCTTTAAGCTCGTTTTTTCACACATACACATTTATTTATTTGCTACTCAGCTCACATAACAACAATTTTCATGTTATATTTTTTTTTTGGATTTAAGGAAACTTCACCATCCAGAAAGGGTACCTTGTGGGTTCAGGTGAGCGAGTAAAATCCCGACTGTCTGAAACTCTTACAAATGGTACAAACCTTGATCCAAACTTGAGACCTACTATGTAAATTTCGAATCCTTTGCTATTACGACATGTCCCTTGGAGACTTTCATGTCATGTCATGTCAATAAGCTATAGCTCACATAACGTTAGTATTTCTCCTCCCTTAAAATATTTTGAGCTTGAACCATTCTACTTAATAATAAGAAAAAGATTGAAGTTTACATATGTCTAGGGATAATACTTGTGATCGTTTAATGAAATGCGCTCTAATAATACACATACTAGTTCAATGTAGTAGGACAACAATTTTTGTTGTATATAAATATGATTAATTAATTATATATATTATCATAATTTTGTTATTGCAATTATTATAATTATTTTTATTTGCATTGTTTCTATTGTGTTTAAATAGGAAACAATTATGATCCCATAATCATTAAAAATGCACAACCAAAATTTTATATAATTGTATTAGCATTCTGTTTTTATTCCAACTTGGTATTTGATACTTTATTTTTTTTTCATGATATAAAATGTCAACTCATTCAAGTAAAAATGAATAAATCTATACTATGAAATTGTAACCCCAAATTTTTAATTAATAGTTTTTCTCATGTTCTTTCTTATTTGAACTTGGTATTAGTGTTTTAACTTTCTCTTTTATATCTGCATATGTGATAAGAAAAATCCTTTTTACAGGTTAATTTTTTAATATATGACAAAATATTATTAATTAAAATTAACAAGTCATATGATTAATGATAGAACACACTTAGAATTGCATTTATTTTTCTAAAATTTTGATGATTGATGTTTGATTAAATAACTATTCAAATCAAGGTAGGAATTCAAATTATGGTTTATCATATATTTGTTTACATATAACTCAAAAGAAATCTAGAATAACAAATTATAGCACATTTCATCAAAAGTACTAGACTCACATATTCTTTTAAAACAATGCATAAAGTGTAAGAAAGTTGTCTTTCTCTGTTATGGTATTCATCTTAAATAGTAGTTTACAAAAATAGGTAAACTGTTAACATAGCTAATATCATGGTTGTCTATTGTGCTCTATAAGGAAATATAATCATTGCATATTTTGTTGTGTTAGTAACGAATGTTGTACAAAGAAATCATGGAGACTAGTCACTTATGAGAGGAAATCATGGTTGACGGATATCTCTTCATCCCCCCTTAAGGTCAAGGTAGGATTGGACCGATGAGAAACTTGTCACGATGAGGAAGAAAATTGGCAGCACATAATAGTTTTGAAAAAATATTGGTGATTTAATATGGACCAGAGATTTGCTATAGAGAAAGTGTACCATGAGCAAGTTGTTCCTGAACAAAATGAACATCGATCTCAATATGTTTCGTGCGATGATGAAAAACAGAATGCTTAGCCATGTTAATAACACTTATATTGTTGCAATATAGGTGGGAGCACGAAGTCAAAAACCAATGCTTTTGAAAGGATTACAAAACCATATAATATCAGTAGTGGTGGATGCCAACACACGATACTTAGCTTTTATTATGGAATGGTATACTATAGCTTGCTTCTTAGCTTTCAAGATAACAAATTTCATCCATATAAATAACAAACCTAGTTGTAGAATGTTTATAATCTCTAGAGCCTGTCCAATCCCCATTTCAAAACCTACACATTGTAATGAAAGGAGCTTGTACAAATTTAAGACCAATATTAAGAGTACCTTTACGGTATTGAAAGATACGTTTAATTGCACGAAGATAAATGTCATGAGGATTTTCCATGAACTGAAAAATATTATTGACTACAAAGGAAATATTAGGTCTTGTCAAAGTGAGATATTGAAGTGAACTAACAAGGTGCCGATAATAGATTGGATCAAAGAGAAGAGTACCCTCATTAGTAGTCAATGAAATTCTAGAGGCCATAGGAGTGGAAACTAGATTCACACCGTCCAGACCAAATTTCTAAAGTAGAGAAAGCAGATAGCGAGTCTGAGTGATAATGATAATTGACTTTTCTCATATGATTTGTAGCTCTAAAAAGAAATAAGCATCACCAAGATATTTCATGTGAAAAGAAACAGAGAGATGAGAAATAAAACTCTAGATTGTTAAAGAAGAGTTCCTTGCTATAAGGATATCATCAACATAAATTAAGAGCATATTGATATCTAAACCTTAACATCGAGAAAACAAGGATTGATCATAAGGGCCTCAATGAAAGCCCATTTGGTGAATATAGATACTGAACTTTATCTACCATCCTCTTGGAGCCTATTTTAAACCTTAGAGAGCTTTATGTAGTTGGCAAACATGGTGAGGATGAGATGAGTCTTTAAAATCTGGTGGTTGAGATAACACAAGCTCTTCTAAATTACCATAAAGAAAATTATTTTTTACATCAAGTTGTTTACTCGACCAACCTTGAGATAAACCAAGGGTGGGAATCAATCAAATTGTACCATGTTTAACCACTGAACTAAATGTCTAATAAAAAACTAGACTAGGAAATTGTGTGAAGTCACTGGCCACTAAGTGGGCTTTATACCGTTTGATTGAGCATCAGATTATGTTTTAATTTTGAACACCCATTTCCTGCCAACCAAGCTCATGTCTTGTTTGCAATACACTAAAGTGCACATGTTGTTACTATGAAGAGCATTTATTTAAGCTTGTATGGTCTACTGCCATTTATTATAACTATAAATATGGTTGTCCAAATTTATGGTGGAATAAGGGCATGGGCCATTCATGTTAAACCAATGTCCATAATTTATTGATTTGCTCGTTCAGCCAAGCCATTTTTCTTTGGTGTACTTGGACAAGATAATCTTTGAATAATTGCTTTGGATACAAAATAATCTTATAAACCTTGATTTACAAATTTTCCGCCACAATCAGTTTGAATTATTTTGACATCGATGTTGGACTGGTTAATTATCCTTTGAATAAATGTAGGAAAGTGCCATGCATACCAAGAATATTCATCAATAATGATTAGAAAAATCCAACACCTATTATAATAAGGGATTGAGGCAGGTCCCCCACATTGGTATCAAGAGTATGTAAAAAGGTAGTAACATGTCTCTCGAGAGTTAAATGGTAACTATGTCCAAGCCGAGCATGCCACAAGTTTCTAGATATTTTAATTGATAATAGACCAATTGTGGAATTTATATGGTGTCGCAACTGGATTAGATACAGGCCATCAACCATTGAGCCCTTAAGTAACAATTGTTTCATCTTCAAGTCCTTAAGAAGAAAACCCTAAGGATTAAAATATAAAATAACAATTATGTTCCTTTGTAAGCTAAGAGACAAATAACAATTTCTTGATAATATTAAGGATGATAAGAACATTATGGAGCTTGATATTAGTAGTAGGTAATGAAACTTGTCCAATACCAGATATCTGCAATCCATTTCCATTTCCAACCATAACAAAATCATTTCAAAGATAAGAATGAACACCTTGTACTTCACCTGTATCAAATGTCATATGGTGATTTGCTCCAATGTAAAGGTACCAAGTTTCCTCTATAGTATTAGCAACTTGAAATGCCGTAAAGGCTTTAAATTGTTATGCCTTTTCTTTTAAGGCAAAGCAACCATCTGCTTTATGATTAGGACCCCCACAACGAAAGCATGTTATGCCTTCATGCCCATAACTAGTGTTGTGTCCACAATGTTTAGTAAATGTTTGAGATTGACTTCCAAGATTACCTCTAGTTGAACAAGCAAAATGAGCATCTCTCTTTATTGATATTGAGAAGTCATTTGGTTATGTGCAGTATTATGACCACGAGAACTATAAGCTCCACGCGACTTTGTAATGGTTCTTCCATGATTTATGTAACATACAACATTAGGAGAGACCACTCATGCTGCTTGAATACAGATCTTCAAATCCCGTAATTTATTGATGACTCCTTTAAGGGGTGGAAAAATATCTCAAGCATTCAAGGCTGCCACTATATGATCAAACTCAAATCCTATACCTCAAAATTATTTATGATGAACTCATCATCATCCATTTTTTTATCTGCAACTCAAAGAGATAGGACCAATGACTTGTCCTTATGCATATAATCTTCTAAAGAAGAACTATCTTAGTTAAGAGACAACAACTTGCCTTTCATCTCTTAAAGACGATCCTGAGTATAGCTACCATAAAGAGTCTCTAGTACATGCCATACATTATAAGAAGATTCATTATTGATGACTTGGGATAATAGACCATCATTTAAGGAGCTATTGATCCACCCAAGGATCAATTGATCAGTGTGTAACCATGTAGCTATTGCTGGGTTGGTTAAAGACACACTGTCTTCACCAATGATGGTCTGTGATGGGTAGAAAATCTATTTTTTCTCATAACCAAGAAGACCATTACAACACAAAATAAGAACCACTTGAGCTTTCCATAAAAGATAATTGATAGAGGCTAGCTTAATAAAGATTTCAAGCATATGAGTTTAAAGGATGAAAATTCAAGGGAATTAGATTTTGACATAGGTGGGATCGAAGAGGTAGAAGACTCTATTATTGGTGATACCTCTACAAGCTCTGATACCATAAATAGTAGCTTACAAGAATACTTGATTGTTAACACAACTAACATCATGGCTGTCTATTGTGCTCTATAAGGAAATATAATTATTGCATATTTTATTGTGCTAGTAACATATGTTGTACAAGGCAATCATGGAGACTAGTAATGTATGAGAGGAAATTATGGAGAGAGAATCATGGTTGACAAATTATATCTCTTCAAAAAGCACCTACTTACTATTGACTAGTGAACTTGAAAGGACATATGGGGTGAAAATTCTATTTAACAATATAATATTTGGCAAAACATCAGTATCTGAAAGAATCAAATACAACTCGTTATCAAAGTTGGGAAATCATTCACATTATCGAAATGATTAACTATTTATTAATAAACATAAATAGATTGTGTCACGCAACAAGATTAATCAGTCATTATGATGCAGCACCAAGATAAAGTATTTGTGGAAATTAAAAAAACTTTATTTTATTGATGGTGAATATGAAACTTGTCGAGCAATAATTTTGAAGCAAAAGCTCAATGGGTATTTATTATGTTCTTTTAGAGATGTTTTCAATGTTTCTTTATATGTTATACATTTAGTTTCTCAAGTATGAAAAATAATCAATTGTATTTATTTTATTCATAATCTTGAGTATACTCATCCATCGAATTAGAAATGAACAGTTCATCTATTGTGGATATTTTTTTTTAGAATTGAATATTTAAGGATTACAAAGTAACAATAAAGCCATGTACTTTTAATAAGTATATTTAAGAAAATAAACTTATTTCTTAAAGTAGAGTGATTTTATATCACAATTGATTGCTGCTAGAGTTTGTCTTCCATTTTCTTTCTTTAAAACTTCCCTACTTCTCACCACTAAATTTTTTTAGTCTTTGTGTTCTTCTTATAAACATTAATGACATCTTTAATGTACACATGTTATTTTCATAAATGATTTTCTGTTTACATATGTCTCAATGTAAATATATATACCTTTATTAATTTTAAGTATTTTTATATTGTATGATAATAATCAAATGTGACTAGTTCACTATTGAATCAAGATTTTCAGTCTCAATAATATATTTTTAATAAGTGTATGGTAGTTTTTTTTATAATTTAATTTAATTTAGAATTGAATAGAATTTTAATGTATAAATTTGGTGGTTTTAATTTGATGTTTCCATGATTTACGGATGTCTATATAGTGTGAATGGATTAGAGGTACGACTATTGGAAGTGATTCGTTACTATAAACTCTAAAAATTGATAGAAGTACTTCAAAAGTAACAAGAGTTGCTTTAAAAATCTAGGAATCTCTTTGTAAGTTGTAACATATGAAAAAACAAAAACAATAGTTACATTAATCACCGAACCCAATTTCATGCCTAATCATTAATAAGAATTCAGGATTTGAACTTATTTTTTCTTCAATCTCATAGGATATATATAGCAACCATATGAACTTTCACTCGTCCTCCTCATGATCCTCAATTATGGTAGAAGGTTGGTGCACTAATGGGCTCGATAGTGGTCAAGTTTATGGTATACTTATGACATCAACTTGAAAAATAAGGGAGGTCGTATTGTTTAAACTGTAGGCACATCAAATTTTTACCCAAGCCAAACATCACTAGACGTTGATGAGTTGATCTAAAAAAGGATTGAATAGCAAATATCTATTTAGTTTCCTAATTTGAGCGTGGGTCAAAGACGAAAAGATGTACTGGGAGCTCATGCGTGCATATATGACTCTACGTTTGCCTTCCCCTCTAAGACCTTTTGGTGAAGGATTTTTTCCTCCCCTCGACCTCCATCATTTCCGGCCATTCTGATGGAAATGTTGGCACAAATTTTATTGGAAAGTAACGGAAGGTTTAAGTATTTTCAATGGAAATTGAAATACAGCGGATAGTTTGTCGGCAGTTAAGGTGCCAGCAGCGAAATGAGCAATAAAAAATTTATTTTTCACGCAGAGATTCCGTCAAAGTTTTTATTGGTATTTGAATTGTTGATGGAAGGTAAATCCTTGATGAGATAAAATGTTTCAGCCGCCATTGATGTTGGCAATTTATATATGGATGGAATGGTTTTCTAAACGCTAAGAAAATCTTCCGTGAGTGTTTTTAAATTTTCTAGTAGTGAATATAAACAGATCATAAACAGATTTTGCATTACTGATCATGCGAGAGCTATCTATTTTTACTTTAAGATGAAATAAGCATAATAAATTAACTGCAATTTGCACAACCTACTGCCTATATATATAGTTCTGTTCAAATTAATAACAATAAAAGAACTTATAATGCAGGAGGTTTAAAAAAATAAAATAATAAGTACGGGGACATAAAGGATGATAGCGTAATCATGATGGTGATGATTTTCATGTACGAAGATTTTGCTTTGGGTCTTTGTTTGTCCTTGTATACTGTCAGTAGAGAGCAGCCTTTCTTGGTTTCCTTTTTCTTTCTTTCTTTGTTTTCTTCTTCTTTTCTTTCTTTCTTTCCAACATGGACTGTGGAACAGTTAGTTCAGTTGAGAGCCACTAGACCAACCTATAGGCATGTAATAATAAAGTTAAAGAGGAACCACAGAAGATCGATGATGTCTTGGTCCTCTTAACGAAAAGAACATAAGGGTAGCTTCAAGCAACCATGAATAATGATAGTGTCTGTAAGGGTTTTGTTTATTCTCTGGTCCTACCCATGATGATCCTGGTTGTCAGGGTCTGGCCAGAAGGAAGAGTACTTCAGCCAATCTGCCTCTTGTGGGTTTGTAATAGATGACTCCTGCAATAAAAAACGCAAACTTGTGAGTGATAACTAGGGTTTCTAGTTTGAACAGATAATTTTCACTTGAAAACAAACAAATGAAGCTGCCTCGTTTGTCCTTTTAATCTCCTCCGCGATAAGCCTGTCTGATACTGTATTATATCGAGAGGGCACGCATGATAAAAGTTTTTAAGTCGCTATCATCAACCTTTCTTATATAAAAGTATTTAGTTGAAACATCGAATCTTTCCCATTGCTCTTCAATTCTTTTTATTTTTTATTTTTATCTGGCATATTACTTTATTGAAACAAATTAGATGGATCTATAACAGTCTTAAATAAACTATTTTAAACTCAAAATCTCATGTTATTGGGCTGAACATCAACAAAGATATGTTACTCTTAACACACCAAATTTTTTAATTTACTTAGAAGAACAGGGATTATAGATTTATGATAGCTTGATACAAAGCAAAAACTTCAACGATGAGGTTTAATTAAAACAAAAATTATTCTGTAATTATATGTTTTCTCTTACAAAAGATTGTAAATTGACAAAGTAAGGCGTGATTGTAGTTTAGATTCTCAGTTTTTAGACAAATTAAAATGGTTTGAGGGATTTAGATTGGAATTATGTTCTGCTTTGATTTTAGGCTGCATTTTGTTTTCTGTTTTATTTTCCATACCAGACTGATATATAGCACCCAAACTAGCTAGGAAAAATTGTTTACCATTAATTCATCCTCATTTGAGAGGAGAAGGAAAGGTGAAGCCCTTGCATGTTGCAAGGAATGAAGTAATTCTGTAACTAAGTTTATGTTTTTAATTTCTATTTTCACTGTCATATTTAAATCTTCAATGAATATAACGAAAACTTCCCAGTGAAGTAATTAACATAAAGTTCTTCCTAGGCTATTACTGTGTGCATCATATTAAAAACTCAGAAACTCGAAAGGAAAAAGAAGAAAAGAGAAAAGGAAAAGGTTTCTGATTCCATATCTTTAGTTTAAAAATAACTGTAATCTCAGATTCTCAGCTAGTAATAACGAAAATGGTTTTAAATCAATTTTTTTTTTTTTTTAAATATATAAGCTTTTTCACCTTTTCTTTATTCTTTTCCTTGCTGGAATTAATGACAAATGGATTTCAGGGTCAAAAAGTTCATACTCACTTCTTTTACATCAGTCGAAGTGCAACCCATTATGAATTCCTCCAAACCAGATGCAGACCTTGCTCCCAGTTTATGCTGCTGCTGCTGCATTCATTTATCCACAATATATCAAAAAGAAGAAGAAGAAAATCAACACTAACCATCATGTCTTCAGAGTGAGAGTGTTTTGCAAAGCAACAAGACATTTTATGGAACCCAACTGAATAGGCGCTAAAAGTTACTAAGTAATTTCTCCTTGTACAACATAATGAGCAACACCACTTTCGTCAGTTGAGGGTGAAATTTTATTCAGGCAACTTTTATTTTGGACCTCCAAATTTCTCCTACTATTACAAATTAAGGAACAAAAGAAGAACACGGAACTTAAAATGCAACTATATATGATCAGTGCATTAACTCTGGGGTAGGGGGAGAGAGAGAGAGAGAGAGAGAGAGAGGAGGAGGAGGAGGAGGAGGAGGTAGAAGGAGAGTTATATCACCATGGTTATCAACTTCCTTCTCTGACCTTCCCGTTCTATGTCAAATTCCATGTATACATGCTTTCTCTCTCTCTCCGAGAGATAGGTTTTTTAATTTGACGAACAGTGTCCTGAACCTTGTGGTGACAACTTTTCGTGAACTGACGCACAATTAAAATTTCATGTTCCAGTGCGCAGAAGTTTTGGTACTCTTGGAAAAAAATAAAATAAAATCGGGAGGTCATATTAATTAGAACGAGATTAAATTGTGCTGTCGTTAGATTTGAAAGAAATTTGAGGACACATAGTTAATTATGAGGTTGATCAGTTTAAATACCTGGATTTCGTTTTGAAGCATTAGTCTAGACACATGATATGGGTCCTCATCAAGAATGATGGAGGTGTGATGGAGTGGAGGTGGAGAGATGATGGTGGAGATCGGATGGGAAGGCCTGCTGATGTGGAAGGCCGCTGTCGCAATCTGGTGATGCGCCGTGTGATGGTGGTGCAGCTGTTGTTGTTGATGCTGCTGCTGTTGATGGGGATCATGGGCCACGTGATGTGGCCTCTGATGGTGCTCCTGAATCTCATCGCATGTACCTGACGCCGAGGCTTCCCTTGCTACTGAAGCCTCTCTTATCCCCACCTGAAACGGACGCAACCCCATTAAAAAGTTTGACAATTAGTCTATTAATTTTCCGACCTCTTCAAGTGAAGATTTTTTTTTAAAGCTTTAGTTCCTACTTTACTGTTTTTCATGCCCTTGCTCACCCTATGAATTTTAATTTGAATATTGGTTTCGTTTTCATTAGTGTAACTCACTACTCGGTCTCTTCCTCGGTGGTTAAGTTAGCTGACGAAGATAATCAAGTGAGGTTTAAAGAGATTTTCATGCTGAGTTTGCAAGCAATGAATGCTCAATGAGAAATTAAAGTAACGCTAGCTAGAATTTTAGTTTACTTTTTTCTTTTTGTTCATTCTCTTTCTTTTCTTTCATTTATATATGCTGCGTCATACATGAATAATAGAAATATGCTAGAAACGAGAAGGGCAATGCATTCACCTCAATTTTTCGAAGTTCATAAAATTTCTAAGATCTAGAATACAGTGTCTTGTATATATATTCATCAAGCAATACATGCAATATTGTTTGCAAATGCTTAATTTGTTGATGAACACATGAACGAAAAAATGTGTAGAATATGTCTATATGTGTGTGTGTGTGTGTGTGTGTGTGTGTGTGTGTGTGTGTGTGTGTGTGTGTGTATAAATGTTTGTGAATGAAAAAACATATACTATACCTCATCGAAGCTCTTCCTGAACGGAGTAAAGCCGAAATGATCAGATTTCAATGGATGAATATCCAAGGCAGTGCAACTTGACATTGACACGGCAAGTGGCCCAGTTCCCGATATTTCGTCTCTTTGAGGAATTATTTCTTTAGAGGAACAACTCCCACTAGTACCACTGTCTCTTCTGCTGATAGGGTCGTTGCTTCCTTCACCAATGATTGCATTTCTATCAGTGAAATTACATTGCCTTGGCTGTGTCTGATAGAATATCTTAGAAACCACAAGCTCTCCTTCCTTTTCTTCTTCAAGCTGACCAAGGTGGTACTGATGCATGACCCAATTAGTCTTTTCGGGTCTTCGATTTTTACCAAAATTGGTGTAGAGGACTAGGATTTTCTTGCACCCTTTTTGTTTCCCATTGACCATGACAGGCCTTGTCTTGCCCGTTTTGTGCCACCTTGTTTCTCCACCTTGCAGGTCACATTCGGTTTGAATTTTTCTTCTTTTTCTTGTTCCAGTTGTGTAAGCTTTCGAAGGTCTGTGGAAGAAATGCCTGCTTAGCCCGTCTCTCGTGACTCCTGCATGGAGAGATTAGATGGAAATCAAAGTTAGGTTCGCTTAGGTGCAACAAACGGTGACGCAATACAATTCATCCAAAGTCTTAACAAGTTAACAAGAGAAGGATATCTAACACTTGTAACAAATTAGCCTTCCTATATATATTACTAGGTTTTAATTTTTTTATTTATTTATTTCAGAATATAATAAAATGTCAAAACCTAACAACTTTGAGCATTGGAGAGATATAGGTGATATTTGTTTTGAAAAATTTGACCTGGAAGTTTCTCAGGATGGGTATAACAAATCCCATCTTCCCCTTCAATTGTAGGGATAAACTCATCTATCAAAGGGTGAGACCTCATGTCTTTGGCCTCTACCTTCGCTTCAAGGTGTTCTATAAGCTCTTGGTCTGTGGGATCAAATTTCACTCCTGCTGGTAAACCTAACCAATCCTGCAAATTAACTCAGCTCAAATCCAAGTTAAAACAAACGCTCACTTTAAAAATCTAAAAGGAACAATTTGTTTTGCTCCAAGGAAATTAATTTATTTATGCATAAGAAGAAAAGAGAAGATGGGCCAGATAAAATGAAAGGTAGGTCAGAATAAAACAGAAAAACTTTAATATTGTAATTTCTGTTCTGCAATATTTGTTTCATGTAAACTCTATCTGAAAGGAATGGATATCAGGAGATTCTCCATATTACCGGCTTTCCTTCGAGCTTGTGTCCACAGCCGGGGCACTGCTTGGATCCACACAACTGATGCTCTTCAAGCTTTGCATCGATGAGATTAGAGCTGCTGATGGAAGCCATATTACTCTTACTAGTCATGGCTCGTTTTCGACCTCACAGCTGATGCTAGCTATACTATATCTTCTTTCTCCCTAACGTAACTCTTGAAATCTTTCTTGAATTTATCAACTCGGAACAACAGCTCGCTACTCATATCCCTGCGGCTAGCTATATATCTGTACAACACAAATCATGAATTTGAGATCTGTTTAAATGTAAACTAGCAAGAGGAAAAAGAAGAAAAACAGTGCTTGTACTAGTTATGTATATATATATATATATACACTCCTAGGTATATGATCATCATTAATATCGTCTTGAAAACCAAAATATAAGGATGAATTATAATAAGATTGAAAGGATAACTATAGTAATGGTAGATACTGATGATTGAACGAAAGAACAATGAAATTAACTCAACAACTATGTATTTGGAACGGAAACAGGCGGCCGTTATAAACACATATGAACCTATAATATTTTCTAAACAGAGAAATAAAACCAAGAAGAAGAAGAAGAAGAAAGAACTCGTACCCAGATGAGAAATTAATATTCGCAAAACAGATTTATAAAAATATATTCCTTAAATAAAGGAAAAGAAAACTAGTTGTAGTAAGAGAGGATAGAAGAGAGAATTAAAAGAGGAAACTGTGGCCGTGGGATTTAGCTATAAACCTGTGCTTTAACCATGGAAATCACCAGAAATCGCTCTCTCTAGCTGCTTACTTTAGCTGAGGCAAGTGAGATAAAGGAAAAGCAGCTAGGCACTCCCCTTTAAGAGCCTTTGTTAATCTAAGCAACCCGCTGTAAGCGGTTTATATGAGATATTTATATATATATATATATATATATATAAAAAAAAAAACAGTTGGGTTTTCTAAAGCTTAAGAACCTTCTCTCTCCTACACCTTTTGTTTCGAGGGCTTGACTACTAAAGCAAAAGGCAAGAGAACGGACTTCATAGCTGTTATTTAAGACAGGCAATAAAAAAACATACACGGGAAAAAAACCTAGTATATAATTAAGCATCTTGTCGACTACTATATATCACTCTTTATAATTGTTCTCTACTATTATTTAATTCAACGACTTTGTATTTTTTTTGGCTGTAAATATTTATCCGCAAGTGAAGAAAGAGAGAGAGAGGAATATATGCATCACCTAACAAACAAGATTGTCGCATGGTCATATATACACACACACACACCTAATTTTAGTTCAAATTTGGCATACAGGAAGGATTAAACTCTTTTTTCTACTTGTACGGGAAAACAGTAAAGCGAATTTTGTCTGGGGGGTACTTATTATGGAGAAAAACAAGGAAAAAGGAAGGTGTGCTCACATGGGTTTTAGGGTAGAGTGCTTATTATTATCATGATTCTTTCCCATGAATGTTGCCCACAGGGAGAGAGAGGAATTACGAGGTTGCTTGATATGCAAGGCCTATAAGCAGGGTGCTTCATGGACCACCACCACCCCTCCTTATTAAAACTACTGTAGTTTAATATCAACAAACCATATATATATATATATATATATATATATATATATATACACACATGCTAGCCATTTACTCGTGTTTCACCGCGGCTAAAAAATATATTTCTCAACTTAAAAAAATATTAAGAGTGTAAGAATTTTTTATTATACTATAAATTTGGGTAAAAAAATAAATTTATGCAGAATTCTTATGGAGTGCAAATTTCAAATAAAATATATAAATTTTAAATCGATATAAATTTACCTGTTCAATAAAACCACAGGCATAAAATTATCATCGTAATTAAAAAAGAAAGAAGATTTGAATACCTGAATCATCGAATTTTAATGTATTAGGATTAGTTCATTTCATAATCTAATTTAAATTAAATTCAATAATAAAATATAAATTATGAAAATACCTTTGATAACTAAACAAAAAAAATAAATAATTGATTTTCTACCTATAAAAAGAAAAAAAAACATCATTAAAAATTAATTGTTACGTTATCATCATTCTCATGACTATAACAACTAAAATTATTATCACCATTATTGCCTAAATAATTAGAATCATCAAATGGTCCCTAAGAATTAAAAAAATATTTTTACAAACAAACAAGTAAGAAATAATATTAAAAACAATCACTAAAATTATTATTATTATTGAAACCATACAATTATGTTGAAGAATAAAAGAAATTTTAACAAAAGTGCAAACAAAACACAACAACAAAAAAAGACAAAAAAAGAAAATAAATATTATGAGCATAAAAAAAAAAAATTTGATCCGAACAACAGATAAAAATAACAAAAAACACTATAAAAATGGGGAAATGAAGAAATATTAATTTTAAAATAATCATTAACATAAATTAAAATTTTAGAACTGAACTAAATAAAAATGAAACCCTAACACAAAAAATTAAGAATAAAAACTAAAAGTATGGATACATAAATATGAATAAAAAATAAACATTATAAAAGAAGGACATAAAAACCAAAGGAATTAATACTAAATAAAAAATTAAAAGACTAAGAGATGAAATGAAAAAAAATATATAATTACTTTCAATTAAAAAATAAAACTACAACAAATCAAAATCTTGAGATCAAAAAAAATAAAGGGATTTTAAAAAAAAATACAATGTAATTGTTTAAAAAATTAAAAAAATAAGGACCGAAATAAAAAATATATATATATGACCAATTTTAATTGAAAAATAAAATTAAAATAAAATTGTATAGCAAAACAATTAAAAAAACTAAAAACAAACCAAAAATAAAAAAATAAAGACTAAAATAAAAATTAAACATGATCAATTTCAATTATTTATTTATTTATTATGATTTGAATAAATAAAAATTAAGTAACACATCGCACACATGGAAGGCACAACATAGCACAAACAAATTTGAACCTCAAGCCCAACAATTAGCTCTCCTGATTTGACTAAACACTAGCTCCTGCCCCTTCACATTACTTGCCATAAACAACAATTGAAGTTACAACCTTTTTAAAAGCCTTTCATCATCTTCTACATCTTCTTTACTTCTTCCACTTTCGCCCTCCTCTTCTGGTCTTCTTCACTCTCTCCTTTCCCACTCTAAGCTCAAGCTTCCAGTTTTTACTTTTTAACTCTTCCACTCATTTATTTTCTCTTTGTTTTTGCCGTCATAAACCATAACCAAAAGCAGGAAAAACTCCTCAACCCAGGCTTCCTTGCCTCTTGAACAAAATCAACCCAAAACCCAGAATATCACGCAGAAAGAAAAGGAATGAAAAACCAATAGAGCCCTAACTCAACAACATGCATACTTGAACTCATTAAGGGCATAATCATCAGAGCACTGTCACAATCCACAGTGAAACATCTCAAAAGCTATAGTGTACTCAGTAGTAAACCAACCACACGTTTTATATATATATATATATATATATATATATATATAAAACGTGTGGTTGGTTTACTACTGAGTACACTATAGTTTCTGAGGTGTTTCACCATTGTATATCCCCGTGGGGTTTTGTTCTAATTTAATCCACTATTTTTCCTTTTTTACCTAATACCTATGATACTTTTATAAAACTAATCAATTAATTCTCAAAATAATAGAACTATAAATTTAAATTTTAAATTTTCAATCAGTTAATAACTTAGTAACCTTAAAAAGTTGGATTGATAATTAACAGTACTATAAAATTGACAAATATAAAAAGACATATTTACTAATATTTTGTATACATTGGTAAACACCAAAAAATATTCTCTAGGTATATACCAAGAGAAATATACTGGAAAAGAAAAAAAATAATAAAAAAGTTTGATGACATGTTATTTTTAAAGACAAAGTTACTAGCATATTTAAATTCATTGATTAAATTGTCGGTAAATCTATTAGTAGTATTTAACTCATAAACTTATGAGTGACCCTACTCTCTCCCCATTTCATCTTCACCCTCCACTTTTTTGTAATAGACACCACAAATCCCTCCTCCATCCCCTTGATTTTATCATAAATCAACCTTATACTATAAATTTAGCCACCCTAACACTGAGTTTGTCAGCATGAATTAGTTGTACAATTAAAATAGTTTGAATAAGTTTGAGTTAAATCAATGTTCTATTATTAATTTAGTTTACATAATTAGTTGATATATTTTGTTATCAATATTCTATATAGTTTTGATGTAAATAATGAATGATTATTTTTGGATATATCACAGTAAATAACCGATTGTTTCAAATGTATTTACTATAAAGTCAGATCATAGGTTGAGTAAGGTTAGTTGTTATAGAATTGTCACTTGGCTTAGGATACCAAAAATTAACATGTTTATAAATTTTCACATGTTGTACTACCTTGAAAATATAGAGCTAACAAAATGTAGAACATGTGGGAATGCTCATTATAAACTTAAAATTATCAAGGGAAGGACCTTTGTCACACATAGAAAAACTAAACACTTCTCAATCACACCTAGATTGTAAAGGTTATTTATGTCATCAAAGACACTGAGCACATGAAATCACATCATTCACATGATACAATGGATAAAGTGATTATGCAACCTTCTAATAGTGAAGCCTAGAAATATATTAATAAGGTGATTATTCAAGTATGTGTATTTTAGGTTATGTATAAATGAGTTCAATCTATTAGGGTAATTTACTGCTCCTTATTCTTGTCAATTGTTGATACTCATGATTTACAAATTTTCATTGAGGATGTGTATGAAGTTAGCATTCATATTTTTATCTTTGGCCGTACTTGTTCCTAATAGTTCAAGTCAAAATATAGATATTTGTCATTGTCTGTTGATTGATGAGTTAAAGTAGTTATGATCATTTAAGGCTTTGACATATATTATATCAAGGACACAAAATTGTTTAGATGAAGACAACTTTGATATTGATTATCGATGATTGTTTAATGTATCATATTGTTTCTAATTATAGCATGGATGGAAAAATACCATGTCTATGTTGTATGGAAAATATGAAGGCCTTCACGTTAACAAATGATAGTAAAACATATTCTTTTTTATTTCCACAAGCAATTCTTGCCAATGAATCATAAATATGGAAAAAACAGAAAGGGCTCCTTACTAGAAGAGTTGAAAGAGATGTTGTAAATAGATGACAGAGTTGAAAGGGATGTTCATAGTCATTATTACCAAGTGAAGAATTATATGACGTGTTATTAAAGTATGATGACATTATGTTTAGTTTTCAATTAAGAAGGAAAAGGTTTTATGGTTTTTATTTCACCTATTATTGGGTAAAACAAAGTATTTTGTAAGAGCTTCTTAATTTCAAAACTAATATCCTCTACCATAACCTTGATGTCATGCATATTGAATAGCATATTTGAAATGTTTTTAGCATGGTTATGGACATGAAAGGGAAGATAAGGGAAAATATCAAAGGTAAAATAAATATATCTTTATTTTTCATAGTAACAATATGGAGTTAGTTTATTATGGTCATGACTCGTAAAGCCTGAAGCTAATTTTGCCTTAAATAAGAATGCACAATTACTTGTTTATTAATGCTTTAAGAGTATATTTTCCTTATGGACATGTTTCAAACATTTCAAGTTGGAGAATTTAAAGGATTTTAAATTATGTGAAATGAAGATCTATAAGTGTCATATGTTTATATTTACACTCATTCCACCAGTTTAATAGGATTTATTGCCTCATAGGATATGGAATACACTCACAAAGATCAATTATGTCTTTAGAGATATACACTCCAGCAAGTTGTAGACATAACATATAAAGAGACTTGAAACAAATATCATCCAGACAATTTATAATCTTGATATTCCTTTTATCATTTTTTATTTAATAAAGTATCTACCCATACATCTATTTTTTAAGGTAGAAGTTGAATGGATATAATAATATAGATAGATCTATCAATTTAAGAGGTTAGAGATTATACATGCATCGTAATTAAATATTCATTTAAATCCATGTAGATACTTATCTAACCGTACGAGAAAAGTAAAAAATAAGTATTGTTAAAGAGATCTCAAATTTATCTCGTATTATTTTAAGCCTCTTGTACAACCAAAAATCAATTACATTCCAAAGCATGATGATAGTGGGGAAGTGCTTTCGAGTGAAAACTTTTCAATATTCTCGTATCCTAGACAATGCATACAAAAGAAATATTGTAAGGAGAATATATTTGATAGAAATAGAATTCAAACAAGCACATAATTATATGTTATTTAACTATGATTAGCTAATAAATTTTATTTAGTAAGTATAATACTTAACATGTTACTTTATAATATCTTTTCTCTTATAGTATCATGAACTGATAAAAAATTGATCAATTCCTTGTAAGCAACATCATCAATTTTTATTGTCTAAAACTCATAGCTAGCTAAATCTCATATCTTTTAATTATTAGATGAATAATTTTCCATGCGGTTTAGAACACGTATTAGAACTATTTAATTATTCTTATCTCTCGATACTTTGATTTCATTACACATTTCTCATTAATTATGATAGAGATATAATTCATGTACCAATTTTATCAATTGAGAGTGAATGTTAGTGTTAATTTGAATTTATTACGTTTGGGTAATGAAAGAATGATGACATGCTATAATGGGTATTTTTTTAAAGAATATATATTTCATACTGAAGAGTATGGTCAAGGTAAAAACACATAAAACAATACGGTATGTGTTAAGGGATCGACTTGTAAGGAGTTTAAAGCTGAATAATATAGAAAGTTAGAAGAAATCATTGAGTTGCATTTTCATAACAAGAATCATAATCTTTTTATTCAAATACTATTGGTATGATACTACTAACAAAGTAATAAGAGTAGATCATCATAATGATTTAGTCAAAATTAATACACAATCTAGCTATTTAATATTACCAATATCTTTGTTTTTGCCAAGCAATGCCAACAAGTGTATTACACATACAATCCTTCCATTAGAAAGGACTGTTCATGGATTGATTATTTTTTCATAGTAGAAACCAAACTTTGGGGTCATGTCTAGGTTGTTTAGGAAGGCATCGATGAATTAACTATGAAAGAGTTAGTAGATCTATATTGAATTGCTCCATCTATTGATTTTATAAGAAAAAATGAATTTTCAAGAAGCTAGAATACTTTTTATTGATTTTGATGTTTGTCGCGATGACAGATTTTTTGCTCACCTCACGCGTTGCCATCCCTGAAGAGAGGAGACATCGCGCGAGAGGGGGTTTTCTTATAATCATATAATTATGAATATAATTTAATGAGTCAACACATAGTATTAAGGTTACTAGGAAACCTAATGGTCTCTTACAGTCTAGGTAAGGTGACTTGTTGTACAAGGAGAAGACGCTTCACCCCTAGTACACCCTACCTTAGATAAGTTGTAATGCTATTTGATTGTTTTTCTAAGTTTGATTTTTTTTATTTATTGGTTTTCTAAGGCTCAAAGTAGATCTTTCTTCATGAGAAAGTTTGTTCCTCATTTGGTCAAAACCTATCCATGGTCTGAATTTTAATATCGCATTTATTGTTCTTTAATCTAGAACAAAAATATTGTTGGAAGATTTTTGATATTTTAGAGGAATCTAATGGATAATCATAAAGTGGTTACAATATCCCATTTTGTTTTAAAATTATGATAAAAGATATGATTTTTTTGGAAAATACGCCAATGAAAATTTTAGAATTCGACCGTATGCATGAAAGCAACATATTTTTTATTTTTTAATCTTTTCTCAAAATACAATTTTTATATTCTTTTTAATTTTTTCTAAATGCTTCACACAATCACACATTCTATTTTTCATTAGTTTTTCATTACATTTTACAAGCTACGTAACATTTATGAGAAATAAAAAAACAAGAACATTTAAACAAACACCTAAACATTTAAAATTACAACATAAACCACCTCAGCAATAATATCAAATAGTAGAGGTAGTGCAAGAAAGTAGTAACGCATTGACTCACGTGCCACTGTTAATGGTGATTATGGGCAGTGGCTATTTGTGCAGTCGGTATGGGTGAATTAGGATGCCTTCGATGAACTACAGTTGGTGACTTGAGAAAGAGGTTGAGAGGAGAGGTACGATGATGGCGAGGGAGAGGAAGATGAACTAGGGTTGGTCACAAATGGTAAAAGAAAAACATAGGGTTATGGTTGCGTTGGAAAGAGAGATGGATAGGGAGATTTTTGTCGTGGAAGAATGAAGGAGGGGAGGTTGTTAACAGTGTTGCAATAGTTATAGCTATATAAGAAGAAGAAGAAAACAGATAAGAAAAGGAGAAACTGTGATGTTGGTTAAAAGAGATAGGTTTTTTTAGGTTTAGGGTTTTATGGGGCCCAGGGGAGTTGTGTGTAATTTTCTACTTTATTTTCCCTTCTTTGCTCACAGTTATATATAGAGTCGGAAATGACTCTTCAACTTTCTCGCTAAAATTTCAATAACAACCTTAACTTTATGCATCCTTTCTACCTCGATTCTTGGTTTCAAATTTATATAATTTGACCCTTAATTGTTCATTAAATTTTTATTTGTCTTTGATTTTGCCATTGATTTCATATAATTGACTTGATAAAAATTGATTTTGGTCTTTGAAAATTCCAATCTTCTTAATTAAATCTGAATTAGGCTCCCGAACTTGATTTTTTATTAATTAAACCCTTAATAAAAATAATTTGATCAATTTAAAGTATAATTAGTTCCTTACACCTAATTAAATCCTTCGATTGGACCTTAAATTATTTTTTAAACATAATTATACTTTAAATTGGCTCTCGATTAAATCAAAATGGCCTATAAAAATATAATTATGCTTTTCGACTTAATTTTTATGCAGATTTATCCAATAATAAATTATTTTAGTGTTGAATCTGTATTTTTTCATTTGCAGGCACAATAGAGGTATGATCAAGCTCTAGACTCCGTCCAAAATTTCCACCTTGATTTTCTTCAATGCCCCATCGACCTACCATCACGTGTTTCTTGTACAACCATTTCAAGCATATAGCTTAATGGAACACAAATAATTTTCTTTAAACAAGTATCCATGAAGCCTGCAATACCGCATAGAGGTTGAAACCAAGGTTGTCAAACTCATTTTTTGACACGACAAGGAATTGTAAATTTATATTGTAAAATCGTAAATAAAATATTTTCATGTAAAAATTATAAAATCATAAGTAATATCGATTTGGTAGAAAAATCATAAGTAAAATATTTTTGAATACAATACATCACAATTATGGCCATAAAACTTCATTAGTTAAAGTTCATACATGATTTAAAATAACTTAAGAAATATAATACAAAACAATTATGTCCATAAAATTTTATTAGGTACAAAATAACAGATTCAAAACAAATACTCTGCTAACGCACTATGTAAACTAAAACCAGCCTCATTACCATCATCTTTCTTATTATTTCTAATCCATTATTAGATGACCCTAATAAACTAGTTCAGAGTAAGAATATGAGCATCCCAGTGGTCACACAATTCAAAACGTTTAATATAGTGGCAAGAATTGGATTCACTTATCAAGAAATTATGAACTTATATTAAGTGTTTAAACACAAGCAATGCATTACTATAATTAATATTCATTGGCATTGGCCGTGCTTTGATAGTCAGTCATCACTCATCAACATAATCCTCCATATTTTCATATCAATTTAACAAACCATAATAAAAAACATGATCACAATACCCAAAAAAACCCATGAAGATCTATTAAGAAGGAGTTTAATACAGTTCATGAAATCTAGCCACCAAATGGAGATTTGTAGATTGTAGAAGTTAAACAATTAAAAAACTAACCTTGAGCAAATGTTGTTGCCGGACACCAGCCACTAGATCTAAGAAAGGCCGATAAGACTGGTGATAGTGACAAACAATGAGGCTTACAACAATGACAATGATGAGATTGACAACTACAACAATTGATGAGTTAATGTGTTGCTATGAGAAGATGTAAATAAGGGTAAGAAAGGAGGGGTAAGGACAAGTGGACGAAAATGGAGAGTCGAGACTGAGAAGCGAAATTTGACATAAATTAAATAATGTGCATAGTAAACATACTAGAATCATAAGATAGATGATAAGACTATCGATGACAATAGACGAGAAGAGTGACAATGGCAATAGAGAATGATGATCAAAGAGTTGTTACGGTGCTTTGAGAAGAGGAAAATAAGGGTAAGAGAGGAGAGGTGAGGATGAGTAGATGATAGCTGAGAGTCGAGACTGGGAAGAGAAATTTCACAAAAATTGATTAACGTGTACAGTGCATGTGCATAGTAAACATACAGGGATTGTAAAATTGGACCAATTCTACTCGATTTTATTGAGTTTGGACTGATTTTGCTTGGTTTTATTTTATTATCCTAAATTTACCAAATTTTTATGTTTGAATCATAAAATCATACGATTTACAGGTTAAAACGTGTTTTTAACAACCTTGGTTGAAACCTTACATGCATAAAAAAAAATAGCAAAATCATTATCACCCTTGTACAATTATTTTATGTGTTAAATCCTAGCATTATAACCTTTAAAGTGGATAAAAGAACATACCTGTGTGAAAGTGCATTAGCAACAATGTTTTCTTTCCCTTGCTTATACTTGATCATATAAAATAGGTTTCAATAAAGTCAACCCATTTGGCAACTTTCCTACTCAACTTAATTTTTCCTTTCAAATGCTTTAAATATTCATGATATGAATGTTTCACAAACTCCTTGGGCACAAGTAATGTTGCCCGTCTCTAAAGTTCTTACCAAGACGTATAACTCATAATTTGTAGGGTAATTCAAGACTGCCTCATTAAGTTTCTTACTGAAATATACAGTAGGTTTTATGCTACATTAACACAACTCTTATACTTATACCTCAAGCATCACATTAAACTTTAAAAGCTTTTGTAAAGTCTAGTAAAACTAAAACAAGTGTCAAATAAAGTATCTCTTTCAACAAATTAAAAACTTTATCTTTTTCATCATTCCATTTAAATCCAATATACTTTCTCATAATTTTAGTTAAAGTCCTTCAAGACTACTGAAGTCTTTCACAAACCTCTTATAAAAGCTAGCAAGTACATGTAAACTCTTTACCTCACTTATAAACTAGGGTTTAGGCCAATCCCTAAAGACCTTGACCTTTTCATTATCCATCTCAATACCCTATGTAGTTACTACATATCCAAGAAACACAATTTTCTCCATGCAAAAGGTACAAGAATGATTAATTATTTAATTAACCAATTGATATGAACCTCCACTATCAACCAATTTAATTAATGATTTAGATTAGTTGAATCCGATGGTCTTCTCTCACCATTGTCTTTACATGAATTTTCACTCTTCCCATCCTAACATTATTTTTTTAATTTCATTTGATCATTATACACTTGATTTGGAGACAAAGGTACACCAATGATGATTTCACTATCCTTTATAATATTGAACTTATTTCTAAATCCATCATGAATTGCCTTTTGATCAAACTTTCATGGACACACTAATAGTAAATGACTAGCATGCATTAGGACTACATCACACATAACCTCATCAGAATACTTTCTAATAGAAAACACAATTGACATTTGCTTAGTATCCTTCACTTTACCACATTGATTAAACCATTGTAATCTATAAAGCCTAACATGCTTAATGCAGACCAAATTCAATTTCTTTACAAGTGTATCACTAATTATATTAGCATAACTACCACTATTCATTATCTCTATATACACCTTGTTTTGTATGTAACATCAAATGTGAAATATATTTTCTCGTTGTTGTTTTTTCAACATGTTCAACACACATCTTATAACCAAGGTCTCCCGTTCCATAAGTTACACAATCTCCTCTATCCTCCAAAAATGGTATTAACTTTCAGATTTGTCACTTTCAGACTCAATATCCCCATTGTCTCTTGTAAGCATAATTCTTTTTTTTGGACATTGAGATGTATTGTGTCCCTTCCCTAAGACTTAAAATTTAATATATCTTTCACAGGTAGGTTAAGATTCAAATTTACCTTTTCTATCTGTATAGGCATCCTTTTTAGCCTTAGGTTGTTTGGCCTTTGCATGCATACAAGACTTTAGTTGTCTAGTCCCTTCTCTCTTTAGATTCGGCCTATATGCTAAGAAAGATGAAGTTGAAGCAGTCTAAAAACATGTGTTGCCTCTTATTTTTATTTGCCTCTCCATCTTTGTTTCCATATGAACCATATACTCAAATTTCACATAATATTGTAACTCTATAATAGTTGCAATGTCTCTATCTAGCCCTTTAAGAAATGTACCTAAAATAGTTTCCTTATCCTCAATCTCATTGGCATGAATTATTATGATCTCCATTTCCTTGAAATGCTCATCCATGGACTTAGAAACATAACTCAAACCCTGCAATTTCATATATAAAACTTTATAATAGTGATTAGGCACAAATCACCTTTTTATCAACATTTTTATCTCTTCTCATGATGCTATCAGCCTTTCTCCACTCCTTCTCCTACTAATCACATTCTGATCCCATCAAATCAGTATATACTCTATGAATTCAATGACAACTAATTTCACCTTCTTCACCTCTAAACAGGTATTACAATAAAAAAAAAATTCAATTTACCTTTTTCTCCAACTCCAAATACGCTTTAGAATTGTTTTTTCATAGAAAAGTAGGTATTTTTAGTTTGATAGCATCCAAATCACCATCTACATCATCATGTCCCATAAAATTATGAAAGTTTCCTCTTTGTCCAGATTGGTCCCTAGTTCTATTCTCAAAATTCCTTTGGTTTCTAGGATGTCAAAAACTTTCCATATGGCATATGGTCTCATTCTCAAAAACATCATCACCAATATCATCAACATCTCCTCATAAGTGTCATAATTAGCACACCTTGGCCTTTTAACCCTACTATCATTGTTTAATTTCAGTTCAACTCAAACCTTTCTTGCATCATGTGTACTTGTATCAACTTTGTTACCATGTTTCTCCACCCTATCAAGTATACCACAAACATTTCCCATCACAAAATTCATCATCTTTATCATGATTTTCATATGGAACTTAAGTTCACCCTCGAGAAGGGGTTATGTGTTGTCATGATTTGACATAATAGTACCTATAAAATTTGGTTAGCAATTAGAAAATCCCCACGTCACTCATGTTTTTCTAAACCACTATTAATGTCCTGACACCTCTCATCTCAACCTTATTGCAGTTCTTGCAGTTCATATAGAACTGAAACCAATACCAAATACAACCAACTTTGCAGCACAATCTAAATAGGTGTATATGACTCAAGAAGCAATAAAAACATAGAAAAAAAACAAAACAAAACTACAATGATAGTCTCATGAGTAGCAAGCAAATCTATCTAAAATATGTATGAAACTGAAGACTAAAAAAAAATAGAAATGAAGAATGCAAAATGATGAACCGAGACCCAAATATGTTAGATATGTTGTAAATATGCTACAAGAAATTAAAAAAAAATACATAAACAAAATGATTTTTAAAGGTGATGAATGAACGTAAAAGAAGACCTTTTTAGAACAATTTTTTTTAAAGAATTCAAAAATGTATTAAGAGAAGGAAAATTACGAGGAAAATCACCAGCCTAAAGCCGCTGATGGAAGGCCCAACTAAGGACAACCCCTTTGCTAGCTAGAAAAAAGAAACTCAATAAGCAGAAAAACCACAAACTAAAAACCCCCTTATTCGGGCTCCCTGGCCAAGCCCAAACCCTTAAATACTAAGGAAAACCTCGAGGCCTAAGGGAGAGAACCTCTCCACCCTAGACCAACAAACGACCCCCCATCCGAGAAACCCCTGGCCTAAAAACCCCTCTAGAGATCACAATAACCCTGACCTAAAACCTTAGACCCATGTCGTTTGGCCCAGAGCTGAAAGCAAACCAATCGAAACCCCTCTAGCAAGCCCGACTTTCACTGGCCCACCAGACTCTGGCCCCAAGAGCCAACCTAAAAGTGACCCGATCTTAGGCCTTCGAGCAAAGAAACCCCCAAAACCCAGCAGGAAACCATGAAGCCTTTACTAGCCTTCAGACTCAGTCCTACAGTCCATCGTCTACTCCATACAAACGAGAAACGAATTAATGGATTTCCCATTGACGCCAAACAGTCTTAGGCAACCTCTCTCTATCTCGCAGGTTGGCAAGTCTATCCCTTACCGCATGAAAAACATTTGCTTTGACCTACTGCACACTAGCATAATGCTAGTTATGCAACCTACGGTTATGCTTCGTCCACAAATGATACATAATAGCTACCAAAAGTAGCCCTAATGTCTGGTATAGAGGATGCTTGGAGTTACCAAACTCTATCACTGCCCAATCCCATGCCTGCTCCCAAGAGGAATTAGGCCAAAGAACCTGAGCACGCTGAGAAATACCCTTCCAAAACTCCATTAAGAACCTGTACTTGGAAAAAAGATGATCATGGGTCTCCTCTTGTCCTCACAATGCATGCACGCCCGGAGAGGCAAAATCTGGTTATGAAGTCTGTCTATAGTTCTCAGTCTTCCCTTGGAGACGAGCCATAATACAAAAGAGTGTCTAGGGATATGCCAACCATGCCAAAGAAGCTTGCTCCCTCCTCTTTGTGGAGAAACTAACCTAAATAGATCCCAAACTGATTTGATATTGCACACCCCGAAGGCACTATGGTTCCAAATGAGCTTATCCTCCTAATGATCATTTGGCTGGAAGTCAACAGAGCCCCAAAAGGACTCAAGCTGGTCACCCCCTCTCGAAAAACTCCAACTGCTACCATATATAATAGCTGAAACCTTGGCATCCCATGAGTTAAGAATAATTAGGAGGCTTAACCTAATAGTTAGCCAACCCCTTCTATATATATGAGTAGGTCAATATACAAGAGTAATGGTGGAGATTACCACACAAGAATATAATTACAATATTTCCTATATAAGTACATTCTATAATATGCCCCCTCAAGCTGAGGGTGGAGAATCGACCCGAAACTTTACTCGAAAAGCAGTGAATGAAGAAGCAGGGAGTGGTTTTGTGAAGACATTTGCAAGTTGATCCTGAGAAGAAATAAATCGAATCTGAATTTCTTTCTTCGCAACTCTATCTCGGACAAAATGATAATAAATTTCAATATGTTTTGTGCGAGCATGAAATACAGGATTTGCGGATAAATATGTGGCGCCAAGGTTGTCACACCATATGATAGGAGCAGAAGGAGTCGGAATCTGAAGATCTGTTAATAAGTACTGAAGCCAGATAACTTCTGTCGTGCCATCAGCTAAGGCTTTGTACTCAGCTTCCGTTGAAGAACGAGCAACAGTGCGTTGCTTACCAGATTTCCATGAAATCGGCGTCTGACCAAAGAACACAAGATAGCCACCAGTAGATTTTCTATCCTTAACACTACCTGCCCAATCTGTATCTGTGAAACCATGTAAAGTAAAGGAAGAGCTACGAGTAATATGTAAGCCATGTGATGCCGTACCACGAAGATAGTGCAGAATGCGTTTTACAGCAGTCCAATGAGATTCTGTAGGAGCATGCATGAACTGACATACCCGGTTAATAGCAAAACAAATATCCGGGCGTGTGAAGGTGAGATATTGTAGAGCCCCCACAAGTTGTCGAAAACGAGTAGCATCAAAGAACAACTTATCAGGTAAAATGGTGGCTTTGGATGCCAAAATGAGAGTGTCGACTGGCTTGTAAGACAACATACTTGCTCGAGTAAGGATGTCGAGTGTATACTTATGCTGGCAAAGCAGAAGACCTTGATGGGTAGACTGAACCTCAATTCCCAAAAAATAATGAACATCACCCAAATCCCTGAGTTTAAATTCGGTGCTCAGTAGTTGTATGAGGTGCTGAAGCAGACTAGAATTATTTCCCGTAAGGAGAATATCATCCACATACACCAAAAGATAACAAATATCATGACCAACTAAGAAGATAAACAATGATGTATCCACTTTAGAAGCATGAAACCCAATAGATAATAAGAAGTCATTCATTCGAGTGTACCAAGCCCGCGGAGCTTGTTTTAAGCCATATAGAGATTTATGCAATCAACACACATGACCTGGGAGAGTAGAGTCAACAAAACCTGGTTGCTGTTTCATGTAGACCTCTTCATCAAGCACTCCATTGAGAAAGGCATTGTGAATGTCAAGCTGATGAATTTTCCAAGCACTCGAGATGGCAATGGAGAATACTAGTCTGACGGTCGCCTGTTTGATAACAGGACTAAAAGTTTCAAAGTAATCAATACCTTTTTGCTGAGTGAAACCCCTAGCAACCAGACGTGCCTTATACCTGTCAATGGTACCATCAGATCGGCGCTTAATTTTGTATACCCATCGGCTACCAACAATATTCATGGAAGGATGAAACGGCACTAAAGTCCATGTGCGGTTTGCGCGTAAGGCTTGAATTTTCTCACACATTGCACTATGCCATGCCTCATACCTGTTAGCATCATGAAAAACATTGGGCTCATGAGAGGGAGGAGAGGCTACCCGATCAAATGATGCAGCAGAGGATGCTGCCGTGGAGGTGGTCAGTGTTGTTTTGGGCTGTCGCAGACGAAGAACCATGGGATACTTAGGAGCAACTGGATTGAGAGGCACAAGACTTGTAGCTGGAATGTGCTGAAGAGGATAAGAAGAGAGGTCAACACAAAGATTCAGACCAGGAGGTGAAGCCATGGAGAGGCTGGACTGCATGGTAGCTGGCGGTGCTGCTGCAGCAGGACTGGAGAGAGGAGCTGCAGACCGTGGCTGTGTGGCTGCTGAATCCTGTAATTTTGAATCTGTTCCTGCACAATAATCATTGGAGACACTAGCATGTGGTGATAGTATGGTTGTTGGGGATGGGGAGGTTGGGGTGGTGTGATTGCTGCCGTTTGGGGATTTAAGAGGCTGAAGAAAATATGGGGGATGTAATGAGGGAAGATAGGTAGGTGTGGTAGGGGATATGGGTGATGTTGTTACCTGTTCAGACTTTGAAAAAGGAAACACAATTTCATGAAAACGAACATGACGGGAGATATAAACACAATTAGATGCTAAATCCATACACCGATAACCAAGATGAGACGAGCTATAGCCTAAAAACACACAAGGAGAAGACCGGAAATCTAATTTATGTGCATTGTATGGACGTAAAAATGGAAAGCAAAGACACCCAAAAGTATGGAGGAAGGTATAATCAGGAGTGCTATGAAACAGACACGAAAAAGGAGATTTATTTTGAAGAACATGAGTAGGCATGCGATTAATAAGATAGACCGATGATTCTATAGCATAGTTCCAAAAACACAATGGGGCACAACACTAGCCTAAGAGAGTTAAGCCAGTTTCAACAATGTGTCTATGACGACGTTCAACTGTACCTTTTTGTTCATGAGTATGAGGACAAATTAATCGATGATGAATTCCAATTGTTTGAAAAAATTTATTTAACTTACGATATTCACCACCCCAGTCAGTTTGAACAGATTTGATTTTTAGAGAAAACTGACGCTCAACCAGTGTCTGAAAATGTTGAAACGTAGAAAATACATCAGATTTCGCAACAAGCGGATAATACCAGATATATTTAGTGTGCGCAACAACGAAGATAAAAAAATAACGAAAACCATCAGAAAAAAACATAGGAGCAGGGCCCTAAACATCACTAAAAATTAATTCAAGTGGGGCAGAAGTTTTGTGACCCGTTTGTCGTAATGACAAACGGGATGACTTGCCTAAAGGACATGCTTGACATTGAGTAAGAGAATGTCTAGCAGTACAAATAATTTTATTCTCAGAAACTAACAAATTGAGAATGCGAGGAGTGGGATGACCTAAACGACGATACCATAAATCGGCAGTCACGGAAATGCAAGGAGACCAAAAAGCTTGAGGTACAGACATGGCTGACGTAGAGGAAAGAACATAAAGACCATCATGACTCCGACCAGAAAGAAGAACTTCCTTGGTGATGAGATCCTTCACATAAAACACAGAATCATGAAATTCAAAATAAACATGATTATCACGACAGAATTTTTGAACAGATAACAACGGTTTTGTAATGTTAGGTACACGAAGGATATTAGTTAATGTAAACATGCGTTTTGGGGAATGTAAAGTAGAATGTCCAATATGGGATATGTCAAGGGCCTTACCATCACCAACATGCAAGAAATCATTACCAAGATAAGGGGCAGAATCGGTCAAAGTTGCAAGATCCAGCGTCACATGTTGATTAGCTCTGGTGTCGGGAAACCATGTTGAAACAGCGGAATCATTCGCAACAGCAAGGTGAGCAGATGGCACTTGCGTGCTGCTGCAAAATTGGGAACATTGTGGAGCTGTGTGGCCGATATTAGAACATATTTGGCAGCGAACATGCTGTTGTCCAGACCAATTCCCAGCACCAGAGTTGCGCCTCCCTTGCTGCCACTGATTCTGCCTCCAGTCGGCAGTAGAGGAGCTCCTGTTTGGGGGAGGAAATCGGTTGCTGTTTTTACGCCAATTACTCCTATAACACCCCTTGTTTCGGCTTAAGTTACTGTTGTGATTTGTCATGGCATGATGAGCAGAATTCAGTGGTGTTGGCAACAATGGAGGCTGCTGCGGCAGGGAAGAAGAAGACAGCAGAGGAGAGCTAACAGCCATGGATTGAAAGGAGTTCTTGTGCAGAAATTCATGTGTAAGGAGGTGGCTGTGGAGGTCAGCATATAGCAGTGGTTCGACTTTGGTTATGAGACTAGTGACCAAGTCTTTGAACTAACGGCGAAGGCCACGAAACACATAGAGATTAAAATCGGCAAGGGACATTGGACGTCCAGCAGCAGCCAATTCATCAAATAGTGATTTGGCTTGTTGCATGTATATGCTAACCGAAGCATCACCTTGCCGAAGGTCTTGAAAGGAGCCATGGAGTTGCATGATTTGAGAATTGGATGGAGAAGCGAGGGCCTTCTCAAGAGTTCGCCAAACACAATGCGAGGTAGAACAATCTACCACAAGATGCAACACATCCACTGAGAGAGAGGAGAGTAGAGCACTCAAAATAAGTTGATCTTGTTGTTGCCAACGAAGATAGGAGGAGCTGATGATAGAGGAAGAAGCAGCCGAAGTTGGAAGTTCATAGGCTGGGGGGCACGGTATGGTGCCATCAACGAATTGAAAAACACCTTGACCAATGAGATATGGCTTCATCTGCATTCGCCAATAGAGGTAGTTGGTGTTCGTAAGTTTTAACGACACGATATGGTGGGTGTTTGAGAGAGGGACCATAGCTAAAGGGTGAGTGTCCATGAGAGGCAAAGGGACAACAGGAGAGGAAGAAGCAAAAAAATTAGTTTCTGCAGATGGGGAATTCTCTCGGCCAGCATGATGGGGATGATTGGCCGGTGGTGAGGTAGCAGCAGTGGAAGGAGACAAGGCAACGGCAGCAGCAGTAGAGTCCATGGGGGAAGAAGGGTTTAAGGCCGGCTGCAAAGGGAGAAAAAAAAGAGAGTTTTGTTGGCTAAGGGCTTTGATACCAAGTTGAGAATAATTAGGAGGCTTAACCTAATAGTTAGCCAACCCCTTCTATATATATGAGTAGGGCAATATACAAGAGTAATGGTGGAGATTACCACACAAGAATATAATTACAATATTTCCTATATAAGTACATTCTATAATACCATGCAAGACAAGTATTTGTTAACGTTCGAATGGGAAAAAAATTGTAGAGCCTCTTCCCTCTTGGAAGCCAAAAATCCTGCCATAAATAAGACGTCTAGCCATTGCCTATGGAATTAGAGATCCTGTCTCTAATAAGTTGTCTAGCTTGAAGCACTTTGCGCTAGTATCACGAGGGGTTTGCTGGCATGGGGACTACCCAAAAAGATCTCCCCTTTAACATATATAACTTCACCCACCTGACTAGAATAGATTTTTCACTGGTTAGCAAATGCCAAATCTGATTAACTGTCGCGGCCTGAGTCCATTCTGTAATCTTCTTAGTACCTAGGCCACCCTCTTGAACCAAACAGCAGACCTCACTCTAAGCTACTGTGGCATCTCCTCTGGTTAGGGAAGTTCCTTTCCTAAGAAAATTTCTCATAATTTTTTCAATCTTCTGAACTATCTCTATAGACAGCTAGAATTTGGTAGTCAAGTACACCTGGATAGAGAAAAGAATAGCCTGAATTAATTGCAACCTGCCACCATAAGACAAGGACGAAGTGGTCCATAACTGAATCCGAGCTGTGATTCTCTCAATTAAAGGAATGCAATTTATCTTGTTTAGACGAGAAGTTATTAAAGGAACCCCCAAGTAGGTTACTGGAAGAGATTGCATTTGGATTCCAAGCATGTTCGAGATCTCTCTTTTCTCCTCCAGCCCGACACCCACAGTAAACATATTGCTTTCCCATAATTAATTGAGAGCCCTGAAACTCTCTTGAAATCATCTATAGCATCCTTGGCAAAGCCAACTCACAGACTATTCCTATGACAAAACAACATAAGATCGTTCGCAAAACAAAGATGGGTAAGACCAGCTTTGCTACACCTTCAGTGATATCTTAAGAGACTGAGGTTGCTTGCCCTCGACAGGAAACCTGAAAGCCCTTCCATAGCTAGGATAAACAAATAAGGCGAAAGAGGGTTGCCTTGGCGTAAACCTCTATTAGCTTTGAAAAAACCAAATAGATTGCCGTTCATCCGAATTGAAAAATATGATGATGTAATGCATTCCCCGATCCAACCCACCATGCAAGGGGGGAATTTTATAGCCCTTAGAGCAACCAAAATGAAATCCCAATTAACCGTGTCAAAGGCTTTGCGAAGATCCACCTTTGCAGCACATCTCACTGGCCCTTTGTCAAAATGGTAATTATGCAATAACTCTTGTGTCAAATGAATGGCATCTGAAATATTCCTCCCCGATATGAACGTCGTTTGCTCTTAACTGATGATCTGCTCTAGGCCAACCTGCAACCTGGAGACCCAAATTTTTGAAATGCATTTGTAAATAATATTACAGCAAGAGATCCGTCTATAATCCCCTAAGTAGTTAGGGCTCTCTGTTTTTGGAATTAAGACTATTCTAGTGGAATTAACACAACGCGGCAACCTGGAGTTGCAGAAAAAGTGCTTAGCTGCTGCAATGAAATCTGCCCCAATAATTACCAGGTCTTTTTAAAGAACAAACTAGTGTATCCGTCAGGACCAGGTGCCTTGTGATATGGGATGGATAAAAGGGCATCTTTAATCTCCTTGGCCGTAATCAAGAGGGCCATTGATGTCTGAGCATCTGTCGAGATGGATCTTTGGTACAGATTCCACATTCTCCTCCCAGGGCCCATGATCCATCTGAAGCATATTTTCGAAATACCCAAGTACTATATCCCTCATAGCTTGGTTGTCCATATGAGTCCTCCCCTCTTCATCCTTCTAACTGCTGATGGTACTTCTTTCATTCATGTGAATTAAAGAACGGTGGAAGAACTTTGTGTTGTGATCCCCTAGCTTTAACCATTGCACACCGGAACATTGTTTAAAGAAAGCCTCTTCTTCTTTATAGAGCTGCATGTAGAGCTTGGCTGTTTGTCTCTCCCGATCCCTTAGCCCAGCATTCTGGGGCTCCCCATCCAGATGCAGTTGAGCTTCGTTCCAAGCTTTTTGAGCTTTGAACACTTTATGCAAAATATGATAGGTGCAATTTTTGTGCTTGACCCGAAAGTGATGCTTCAAGATGGATAACTTTGAGGTCAACTGAAACATAGGGTTTCCGACAATATTAGTATGCCAAACCTTGAGAACAATATCCTGGAAATCATCGTGCTCAGTCCATTGATTCAAAACTTTGAAAACAGGTTTTCCCCTAGGAATAGCAGGCTCCATCCTCAGAACCATAGCATAATGGTCTAAGGCCTGCCCAGGAAGAACAATAGCCCTCACAACCGGCCAGTTGATACGAAGCGTCAAATTCCCAAATACCAAGTCTAATTTCTTCATTATAGTTTCATCTCCCACCTGCCCATTATGCCAGCTTAGGTGCATGCCACTGTAAGGGACCTGATGGAGAGATGATCTCATAATACATTCAGGAAAATCGTTATGCTGATGAAGCCAATCATTAGATCCTCCGCTCATGTCCCTTAGAAGAAGGGTCGCATTAAAGTCCCCCAAAATGGCCCATAGGGTGTTCATGTTCACCTCACTGGCCTCCTTAATGTAACGCCATAAAGAGGTTCTCTCCCCACAGGTATTGAACCCATAAATGAAGGTTAGCCTTGTCACTGTAAGGCTGAAATGATTCCACACCTCACATGTAAGCCATTGAGTTGAGGAGGCGATGCATTTTAGCTGGAAATTTTTGGCATTCCATCCAACAATAATTCAGCCATTAGGGTGGTCTTGAATATTCAAGATTACTTCCCAGTTAGGGGGAAGAAAATTCGACAGTGTAGTTGTCATATTAGTAGCTGAGATTCTAGATTCTAGCACTCCTACAATATCAATCTTATTGTGTTGCAACCATGTGTTCACTGCATGTTGTCTGTGGATGCTGTTCAAGCCCTGCACATTCCAGCATCCGATGGCAACCATTTATTAAAAAAACAGAAAGAGACCTTACCTAATAGGGGTTGGCCACCCCCCTTTTTTTCTTCCCCTTCTTCTTCTTCGTTTTAGGAACAAGTTAAGCCCAAATATGGAATCTAAGATAAATGATATCTAATTGAGCTATAATCTGTAATGAAGTGTGATTTCAACGCAAATAGACAAAATATTTAATTTGAGTAATTTACGATAAGGTTTGATATGTTGAAGCAAAAACATTATGAATCAGACTTCATTAGACCTAAAACTTGAAACCTAAACAAATGATATCCAACTAACCCTAAAATTAATATTTAGCGTAAATTTGAAACCTAGACAAACAATCTACTTGCTATAAATTATTTTTCTTCCATTCACTAACTAAGATATAGCTAATCTCTTATTGTGACATAAAACTATTTCTTTTAAGAGTTCATGAGCCACAAGGGTGTAGAGAATCAAATCATGCTAACTAAAATAAAGGAAGATTATCATCAATTAAATGCAATATAGGGAGAAGATCAACAATTAAATGTAGAAGAAAAATGTGCAATGAAGGAAATGCAACAACAGTGTAAATGGAAAGATGCAAGTGTAGAAGAAGAAAGGCAGCAATAGAATCATGCAACAAATTCTTAATTAATTCTGTAGATCATCAAATTGAAGAAGATTCATTCCTATACATCTTGTACATTAAACAGTAGATATGTTAGAGTTTCTGAATCAAATGTAATTTATATATAGTGCTAAATGCAAAGGATGGAAGTCATATGAAATAAAAATAGAGTGCATTTTTCTCTCCAAAACTCAATATGTTTATTCTTTTATGGTATCAGAGCCATAAAAGTCCTACGTCTAACAATGTCTTCCTCAAATACTCTCGTAACCCACCTTTCTATCATCTTTATGCCAGCTGTTGTCATGGTAAAACTAAACCATGAAAACTTTCTTCTCTAGAAATCACAACTGGTGTCATATTTCAAAGGCTAAGATCTCTTTGGATACATTGATGGAAATATCCCTAAACCACCTAAATTCATCTCTTTCACTGATTCTGAAATGGCTGGTATCTTCAAAAGATTAAACCCAATCTATTCTTATTGGATTTGTCAAGATAATCTCATCCTGAGCACACTAATGACTTCTTTGTCTGAACCAATTCTTGCTCAAGTGGTTAATTATACCACATCCATGGTTGTCTGGAATGCCCTTGATGATACTTTCTCCTCACGATCTCGTGCTCATATCCTCCAAATTCGCACATAATTTGCCATTGCCATGAAAGGCAGCAAGTTATCTAGTGAATATTTCCTAATTTATAAAAAAACCTATTGATGAACTAGCTATTGCTAGGTAGCCTCTAAGCCATGATGATATCATAACTTATATCCTTGCAAGTCTCAATTAAAAATATGATATCTTTGTGGCCTCAATATCAACACGAATTGACAACATCAGTCTTGAAGAGATTGATTCTCTTCTGCTGACATCTCAAGCTAGAATTTCTCGATACCAACTCACCCTTACTATCCAGAAATCGTGTGCAAACATGACACAAAGACAATACAATTATCTAAGGCACGATGGCTTTCCTAACAGGGGGCAAACTCACAATCATGGTGGTTATAATTACACCTACAGGAACCAATCAAGTCCCCATCATTTGCAAGATCTGTGGTAAAACTAGACACATGGCTAAGCAATGTTATTTTTGTTTTAATTTGTCTTACCAAGAATCACCATAACTATAACCAAAACAAGATTTGGCAGCAATACATCATGGATCAAACTCTTGGGAAACCCCATGACATGCAGATACAAGAGCTACACATCATCTTACGAATAACACTACTAATTTGAATTTGTAGAAAAATTACTATACTGGTTCTAACAGTGTTTAAGTCGGTAATTGACAAGGTTTGCAAATCTCAAAAATTAGGTCTTCCAAAATTAAAACTCCATATTCTACATTTGTGCTTAACCAAGTTCTTGTTCCAGAAATACAATAGAATTTACTTTTTATACATCAATTTTATGTTGACAATAATGTTTATTTTGAGTTTCACTTTTTCTATTTTCTTATGAAGGATTAATTAAGGAAGATCCTTCATCGAGGCTATCTCCATGATGGACCCTATCGTTTCACCTACCAATCCACCATTCCTAGCACATTCTCTAGTGTTCGAACACATGACTAGCACCGTCGACTCAGTCATGCTTCTAGTCTAGTTGTCAATCAAGTCCTATCTATCCTTTCTTTTCTCGTCCTATCTATCCTTTCTTTTCCCGCAGACAAATCTAAAACACAAGTTGTGTGCCTTGAATGTCAAATGGAAAAAAGCCATAACTTGTCATATAAATATTCCAAGTTTATCTCTTCAAATCCTTTGGATTTAATTTTCAGCGATATGTCGAGACCTATAGAATAGAATCCACATTCGGTGTGAAATACTATATTAGCTTTCTTAATGATTATTCAAAGCTTTTGTGGTTGTTTCCTATTCATTGAAATTTGACGTTGAACAAGTCTTCTTAAATTTTCAAGCATATGTGGAAAAACAATTTGAAAACAAAAAAGAGTAATTCAATCAGACTAGGGTGGTTAATATTGACAACTAAACACCTATTTCCACCAAAATGGTATTAACCATTGCTTATCTTGCCCATATACCCACCAACAAAATGGTTCAGTTGAACAAAAACATTGACATATTCTCAAAGTTTGTTTAAGCTTGTTAACACATTCAAAATTGCCTATGATTTATTGGGAAGATGCTTTTGAAACTCCTGTTTTTCAAACTCATATTCCCACATAGCTACATCATCAATCTCCTTCTAACTCCTGTTTTGAGTCGAAAATCCCCCTTAGAAATCCCTTAAAATCGACTTCTTGATTATAAATTTCAGTGGGTATTTGGTTGTGATTGCTAGCTAAATTTAAGACCATATAACAAGAATAAACTGAATTTTAGATCTAAAATGTGCATTTTCATTCGTTATAGTCTTTGTCATCATGGGTACAAGTGTTTAAATCTCTCTATGGGTAAAATCTATGTCTCTCGACATATTGTTTTTTATGAAACTCTTTTCCTATACTCTACAAAATATGTGTCTATCAGTAATTCAAACACGTCTTTATCATTAGTGTCTCTTCCCTAGCAATTAAATGTGTCTGCGTCCTTATGTTAAACAAATTTGCAAATTAACCTTATTACTACATGCACACCATCAATTAGTTGATGCTCTTACAAAGGTTATTGCCACCAAACAATTTTCAGCAAGTTTAGCTCAATTTAAATCTTCATGACCTGCCCTTCAGATTAAGGAGGCATGTAGAGAATTAGATAACACTAACTGAAATCAGGGAAGATGATCAGCAATTAAATGCAATCAAGGGAGAAGATCAACAATTAAATGCAGAGGGAAAATGTGCAACAAAGGAAATGCAGCAGCAACATAAATAGAAAGATGCAAGCGCAGAAGAAGAAAGGTAGCAATAAAATCTTGCAACAAATCCTTAATTAATTCTGCAGATCATCAAATTGAAGAAGAGTCGATCCTATACATTAAACAATAAATATGTTAGAATTTCTGAATCAAATGTAATCTATATATAGTGTTGTATGTAAAGGATGGAAGTCACGTGAAATAAAAACAGAGTGTATTTTTCTCTCCAAAACTCAGTATCTTTATTCTTTTAAAGGGAAGCCCAACTTTGAAAAAGAATTCCTCCAACTGAGAATGAACCACATTCAATTTGAAGTTTTTTCACTTTGTCATATGTGCGCGTGCGCAAATGGTAATAACTAAAAAAATATCTTGTTGCAACAAGGATGATGATAACGAAAGAAATGTTGAATAGGTGGCAATGGTCGTCACGCGACATTGTTGCAAGCTGGTGCCTAATACTTCATGGACAAGAAGTTGCTATGTACAACGGAATATCAAGAGGTGAGTGATTTTGAAGTTGAGTACAGTGATCAAATATTTGTGACTGAATTGATTCTTTTGTATTGTATATGTTTCTTGAAGGAAACGTCAACTGCAGGGCTCAGCTCTACAGTTCTGCCATCTCCTGGGATATTTATATGAGCAGGAATATGACTAGAGTTATAATTGTGTCGCTGAATATATCTTCGCCTTCACCTTGGCCAGGCTTGGCAGCGGAACTTCTTGATGCGTTTGATGATGGAGTCATTATTGATCCTAGCTGAATACCTTCCAGTGCTGATGCTTTTGCCTCGGCACTAGGAGCTTCTTTGTCAAATTGGAAGTTGAAGGTTCGACAAGAAACATCTACACGTTACATTTATAGAGCGCATGCGGTGTTGGAGGATTTGTGATTGGTGAAGAGAGAAGAAGGAATTAAGCATATGTATAATTCAAGTCTCTGATTTCTCTATTAGTATTTACAATTTTAGTTTTTTAATCAAGTTGTATTTTCATGCTGGGCTTCACATGGAAGTTAAGTAACATCATCATAATTAGGTCTTAATTAGCTGTGAAAGAAAAAAAAATGCCCATGAAGTTGCTACAAAGTATGGAAAGATGCCCACTGGATATATCAGCAAGGTGATAGTTCTCATCAGTCACTTCACTTGAATGTTCATCTTTTTTTTCTGCTGCATACTTGAATGCCAATAATAACATGCATGTATGATTGCTGTCACAAGATATATTCTATGGAGCAATAAGAGAAGTGGAAGAAGAAACCGGTGCAAGTAAGAAACACTTGTTTGTCTTTGCTGTCATCTTACATCACAGGGAGAGCTTGTTTTTTGATATTATTAATGGTCGCCATCTAGTTGCCCTGTCTCAGCAGGTTGACACACCAATTTCCTTAAGATGGTTGCTTTCAGGTATTTTGATATCCGTTTTTCTTTTCCATGGAATTGTATATTACACACATGATTCGTCAAGTTCCTCGTTTCCACTTAATATGAGGCGACAAAGACACAGGAAGATACCAGGAAACCTCCTGCTTTTTTTCACTGAACCCATTAGTCGTACTATTTGTTATTAATAGGTTCAGCTTCTTTCTTCTTCTTCTTCTTCTTCTTCTTTGTGATTAAGAAATAAAATTAATTTACAGACAGGCTCACCTTTTGGCCTTTGACAAATCAGATACATGGTTGAGACCATTGTCTTGTGAAATCACAATCGACGAGAAAGAAATCCAAGCTGTTATGGTTGCTAGTTAATTATCAGAGTTACATTAAAATTAATTATCTGCGGTTTTTATTGATGGTTAATTTTTTACTTTTTAAATTTATCTATTGAGCTGGCATTATTTCGTGATTGATTGATCAGTGGAAGCCACTAGATGCAGTCGTTTTACGAGGAAGACCAGACGTCGAGAAACTCGACTGATACCTGTATTGCAGCATATGAAGATCATTACAATGGGTTCTGCTCGGCTTGTGTCAAATTGTAGGCTCGAGTGATCAAAGAAATATTTTTGTGCGTATTGTAGGGTTTTTTTTCTAATTTATAAACACAATGGAGATGATAATTATTATTTTTTTTGAAGTTTTAAAATTTTTGATAAATAACTTGTTTGGGATCTAAGAAAACATTTATTTTATTTCTTTAAGGTGTGATCAACTTTTTTATAATTGGATTGTCGTAAACTACAAGTCATCTAACTATTTAGTATTTAAGAATAATATATATGAACCATTAATGACATATCTCTTAAAATCATTTTTAGAAGAGAGAGATTGCTATCATCTTTGAGTTTCATTTTGAGTTTCAAGTGTTTCTCTATACTAATGTTTTCTAACATTTATACAATTCTCTCTTAAGAATATAAGGAATAGCATTTTATTTATAAAAAAACATAATAACTATATAAATGGCAAAATATCACTTTCCCTTTGAATAATATAAATTATATTTTTTTAGGTTAAATTTAGAATTTTATTCAATCAAGTCCCTACTTGATTTGTCTAAGTCTAGAATTCTAATTTCTTATATAAATTATATTATAATACTCAAATTTTAAAACTTATTTACAATCAAAATAACAATTGATAAATTATTCTAGTTTAGTTTTTAACTAATAGTTTTTAATATGTGTGTCCCATTAAGTTCTTAATTAGTCCATATATAAATCATAATTCTAAATTAAATAATTTAACTTATTATCAATTTAACAATTGATTGATCTATATTTCAAGATCAAGTGTACCATCTTACAACTTGTCATAATTCCCCAAATATTAGAAACATCATAAGTGGTTTAATTTAACCTTTAAGTGATGAATATATCAATATAATTATTATCCCTTTGTTAAGAATATTTTGATTTAGATATGATTTGATGAAGTGTCTACTTCATCAAATCATATTTGTTCTCAACATTGTAGTCATTGATTTTCCAAAAAATGTTTGAAACTCTTATCAAATCTCATTCTTCTTTGGGTAAGAATTTCACAATTAATAACATTTGAGAATAGATAAAACATTTTTTTAAAATTTACTTAGCATGATGGATCCTCTCTTGATCACTCAAATATTTTTATATAGTTCAATTCTGCCTAATATTTGTATGTTTGTTACCCTTTATTAGGGTAACATATCGTTGAGATCAAAGTATAAAATTTCTTGTATAAGATAACTTAGTGTCTATTTAGGAGTATGGTTGAAGTTGCTTTTAAAACTATTTTTCATTTCAGAAATACATCAAAATAATATTTTTAAAAATTATTTTTATATCAGTATTTGAAAATGATCTAAACACACAAATTTTTTTAATTTAAAATAAAAAAATAATTACTTTCAAAAACACTTCCCAAACACATTCCCAAATACTCACTTAATGATCTTAAGTCACATAAATCACTTGCACACTTCATAAACATAAATGATCTCCCCTTATGGAAAACACATGCGTGTTAGTTTAGTGTTCATATCATCCAAAAAGCATTTACATATTAGTTTCAGTATTTTTTTATAACTCGGCTTATGAGAATAACTACTTCCTTTCATAAATGATAAAACATAATATGTATTAGTCTTAATGAATCTAGTTAATATTTAGTTTTAATAGAGCATTGACCATAAATATTTAGGAATAATTATTTTATGCAATAAAAATTGCATAAGTATAATATTTTTGTAATTGTTTTTGCAAACCATTTTTTCCCAATAACCATGTCTTTATTCTAGACTCATTAATTAAATAAAAATAAATATTTAAGATAAAAAAAGGTCTTTATTAATACTATGTATTTTGTATGAATAAAGTCAAAGTCTTGTTTAACCAAATGATTAACTACATTACAAATACATTAACAGTCTCTCACTTGCACTAAAGTGTATCACTCATGTATCTCATACCATATACATAGTGATAACAATTTTGTTAGGGAAATGGCTTGATAATATTAGTATCATTTTGTTATGCACATAACATATGTTAATTTGGTCTCTTTCACAACATCGCATACATGTACTATATCAGAAGAATAATGTGTATTCTCAATTATATCTCTTTCAATTTAAGTTCTAGAACATGTGTTTTTAAATAGACACATTCCATGTAAAGTTGGTAAGTATACTTTATTTAATTTTCCAATGTTAAATTGTTTTAGCTTCTTCCCTATATAATAAATTAGAATAATCCAATCAATCTTCTAAATTTATTGTTATAGATCTTTATTACTAGTATACAGGTTTATTCTCCTATGTTATGTACAAATAAATAAATTTTTGGATAACTAAATGTTAACTAACTAGAGTAAAGGAATATGGATAATATATATATATATATATATATTTAAAAAAAAAAAACAACTTCAATATCATCAATCTTTTTTACAAACACAAGGCTTAGCCATTTTTTTTATGAAATCAAACTATTTGAATATATCATCAAAATAGATATTCCAAATTTTTAAATCTTGCTTATGTCCATAAATAGGTTTATATAGTTTGCATGCTTTGTTGAAAAATTGTTTAGATTCAATTTTTTTTTTTGTGTCATATGAATATAAATATTTTCATTCAGGAATGTAGTCTTTATATCCATTTATTAAATCACATACTAATGGTATGCAACTATAATAAGTAAAATCCTTATAGATTTTAAAACATCTCTTATAAATAAGTTTTCATCAAATTGAACATCTTGTCCTCGTTTATAACCTTTAAGATACTAGTCTAATCTTATATATTGATACCTTTTCAACTATGTCTATCTTTTGCTCAAAAATTCACTTACATCTTATGGGTTTTATATATCCTAGTGAACCAAACAAGGTCCATATGAGGTTGGTGTATTACAAGATCCTTCCATCTTCTATCGAACCTATACACAACAGTGCTCTATTGTTCAATATGAATGCTTATCCATCTAAAACTAGCATATGCACATATTATTCTATTAAGATGTTCTTGGAAGACTTAAAGTTATTCAGCCACTAAAAAAAATATTGGATCACGATCAAACATTAGAAAAAAAGGGAGTTTATACTTAAAAATATAATATTCACTTCAAAACTTATGAAACTATTTTTTCCAATGTTTTTTTTTATGTTCAGGATTCTTTGTTAAAAGGGTGATTAAATGTACATAACATAACAATATATGGTAATAATGCAAGGTATTTTGATTATTCTACTATTCAAATGTTCAATGATTCATGTTTCTATATTTCATTCATTCAAATCTTTAGATTATGAGTGGTTACATAATATAGGACTAAAATCTTCAATTCTTGGTAATACAAATAAGAACTCTGAAATTATGCTCTCATATAAATGATAATGAATTTCTTTCCATTTCTTCCTCCTATATATCATCTCTTTTCCTGGTAAGTTACAGCTCACGCCAACACTCCCCCTCAAGTTAATGCATATGGTTTTCTTATGCTCAACTTGAATAGTGAGTTGAGAAATTCTTTACTAGACACTACTATAGTGAGTATATCCGCTAGTTGATCTTTTGATATGACAAATGGGAATTGAATCATGTTGTCTTTAATATTGTGTTTGATAAAGTATCGATTCACCTCTACATGTTTTGTTCTATCATGTTGAATTGGATTGTGAGAGATATTTATGGCTACTTTATTATCACAGAAAAGATTCATTTCTAAAGTTGGAGCAAAGGCCACCTAGTTAGTAGTCTTTTCAACCATAAAAGTTCACATAATCCCTTGGCCATCCCTCAAAATTCTGCTTCTGTGCTTAAGAGTGCCACCACTTTTTTGTTTCTTGCTTCTCTATGTCACAAGGTTTCCACCCACAAAGGTGAAGTACCCTAAGGTAGACTTTCTATCTGAGATGTTTCCTGTCTAGTCTGCATCATTATAGCCATCAGTTTTCAAATGGTGATGTATAGTGAACATGAGCTATTTTCCTAGAGATGACTTCAAGTGTTTCAGTATTTGGGTTATAGCCTCCATATGGTCTTCATTTGGATAATGCATAAATTGACTCACCACACTTACTGCATATGCAATATCTGGACGAGTATGAGATAAATAAATTAGTTTGCCGTCTCACCATTGATATCTCCTTTTATTTGTTGGCTTTTGGTCTGGGTAAATTCCCAGCTTATGATTCTAGATTATTGGGATATCTATTAGTTTACACTTTAATAATCCAACCTTAAATAACAAATCTAAGATATATTTTCTTTATGATAAATATATACCCTTGTTTGACCTAATAACCTCGATTCCTAGGAAATATGTGAGCCTGCCTAGATTCTTCATTTCAAATTCTTTAGCTAATCTTCCTTAGAGTTGTGATATTTCCTCTTTATCATCTCCTATAATAATCATATCATCAATATAGACAATTAAAGTCATTGTCCTACCCTCTTATTTTTTCAGGAATAATTTATGGTATGAGTTGCTTTGTGTAAAGCCATATTTCTTCATTGTCAAGCTAAATACCCTGAACCATACCCGCGGTGATTGCTTAAACCCATATAGAGCTCTTTGTAGTTTGCACACCTCATTGGTTTTTTAGGCTACATAGTAACCTAGAGGAATGTCCATATCCACCTCTTCTTCAAGAGCATCATGAAGAAATATGTTATTTCCGTCAAACTAATATAGTGGCCAATATAAATTTACTACAAGAGATAACAATACCCTAATAGTATTTAGTTTAGCCAGTGGTGCAAATATTTATTGGTAGTCAACACCATATGTTTTTGTGTACCCTTTTGCCACAAGTCTTGCTTTGTATCTCTCTATTGATCTATCAACTACATATTTGATAGAGAACACCCATTTGCACCCCACTGTTTTCTTTCTTTTTGGTAATGATATTAGATTCCATGTCATGTTCTTTATTAGGGCTTCCATTTCTTCTTTGATGGCTTGGGTCCATTTTGGGTCTTTCCATGGCTTCCCCTATTTTTGTTGGAATATGGAGAGTAGAGAGGTTATGCATGAAATTCTTAAGAGAGTATCATTCCCTTTGTGGACATATAGTTTGCAATGGAATATCATGATCTTCTCTCCTCAACATCTGGATCACAGCACCTTGGTGGTTTGCCATGATTTTGCCTATGGGGTAATACATAACCAGGAAGACATTCTATAGTATTGATGTTTAGGGAGCTTACCTTAAGGTCATTCTTAGGAGTTGGGTCTTCTAGTACTTTAAATGGGGGAAGAATCTTTAATAGGGATTCCTAATTAGTTTCTTGATGATCAACCGATTCATATGGAACATATGTTGATTGAGTTTAAACTACATGCTCTTTAGGTAAGCTTGGGCAGTCTAGTTTCATTGATTTTGGCTCTTTCTGTCTAATCTCCCTCGAAAGAAAAGAAGTGGGTGAAAAAAAGTTTTTGTTTCCACATAGGTAACATCCATGTAAACATAAGTGTGATTAAAAGTGGGGTCGTAACATCGATAGCCTTTTTGATGAGATGCATACCCCAAAATATGCAACAACAAGCACATAGGTCTAGTTTTGTTCACTGGTTTTTATGGAGATGGACATCTATGATGCATCCAAACACACGAGGTGGAAACATCAAAATTGAATGTATAGGAGAATGTGCTGAGAGTACTTATAGTGGTGTTTTGAATCCTAATGTTGTAGAGGGCATCTGGTTCTTTAGATGAACTATAGTGGTAATTGTTTTGGTCCAAGACTGACTAAGAGCATGGGCACCAATTAGGAGAGCTTGAGCAATTTCAAGGACTTATATATTTTTTCTCTCGGCAATCCCATTTTATTAAGAAGTTCTAGGAAATGAGGTCTCATGGATAAAACTGTGTTGCTAAAAATACTCCTTCATCTGGTTATTTACATATTCGCCACCATTATCTGATCAAAGTACCTGAATCTTAGCAGAAAATTGAATTTGTACCCATAACATGAAATGAATTAAATACCTCAAGTATGTCATCTTTATGTTTGAGCAAGTAGAGCCAAGTCATACGGGTATAGTTGTCAATAAATAGTACAAACCATCTGAATCCAAACACAGTAGTAATTGGGGAAAAACCCCACACATTGAAATGTATCAAGGTGAAAGGAGTCCTTCTTATTCAATCATAAAAGATTGGAAACTCTATGACTTTTTGCTAGAATGCATGTTTCACATTTATCATTTAAGTGTTTCACTTGAGAGAACAAATCTGGAAACAAATGTTTCATATAGGTGAAAGATGAATGTCCTAACCGAAGGTGCCACATCCAGATTTCTTTCTCTTTGAGACTACTAGAATGTTGCATGTGGTGTGCCTTGTCCAAATACAAGTCATCCATGTAGTAGAGCCCCCCTTCCTAATACCACGCCCAATGATCTCCCTAGTGAAAATGTCCTAAAGAAGATAAAAAGTAGGGTACATGATTAAAATACAATTAAGTTTAGATGTTATTTGGCTTATAGAAAGGAGCTTATGAGATAGTGAGGGAACAAGCAACGTATTGGGTAGTTGTAATAGGGGAGATAAGGATACAATGTCAACTCCAGTGAAAGGAGAAAAATCACCATTAGCATTGACAATATTAGTTCGTCATGGTAAGGAAGTATGTGTAAAATCCTTAGGGTTAAACATCATATGGTCAGTGGCTCCAGAATCCAGCAACCATGCATCTTTTTCAGCATCATCAAGAGAACTAGCACATACACAACAAAGTTTACCTGATTTGGTGGTGTTTGAATTTTTTTTGACCAGTTGTATAAAGGATAAATGAGGCTCTTAATTAACCACATTAGCAGTGTTATGGCCATCATCTCTTCTAATGGTGTCCCAGTGTTTTTTTGTCTGAAAATCATTCTACCATTCAGGATACCCATTTAATTTAAAGTAAGTCTCTCGTGTATGTTTTTTATTTCCATACTGGGTGTATTTTATTCCTCCCGATGACGCATGAGTTCTTTGTCTTTGCACCATGGCTGTCAATATGGTCGTTAGTGGTCCAAATCGGATTCCATTGGTGGCGAGTACAGCTCCAAGGGTGGTGCTCTCTCAAGTGATCATTACAACCTGCCGGATTGATTCACAATAGACATGGGTGTATGCTTACTCTACAGTAGGGAATGGATGAAGTTGCAGTACATCTCCTATAATTTTTTCCAACTGGTCATCCAAGCCATCCAAGAAAACATACACCCTCTCTTCTTGAAGGAGAGCATTATAATGTTGAATATCATTTGAGCATTCCATTGGATTAGGTCATTAGAAGTCAATTTCACGCCATAATCCCTAGAGATCATTGTAGTATTTCTCGAGAGAACCGCTGGATTGTTTCAATTTTGTCACTCGTCATCTGTGATCATACACCTGAAAGGTGTTAATGCCGTCAAAGAAGGTGGTAGCAATGGAGTCCCACACCATTTTTCCACGGGGAAATCAAATAAAATTCCCTATTAGTGAGGGATCTATTTAGTTAATTAGCCACCCTTTGACAATGGCGTTATCGGTGTGCCATCTACAAAAGGTGGGGTCTATTAGTGTTGGTTGTGGGGAATCCTTATTGATAAATCCCAACTTGTCTTTGCCTAAGATATAAATCTCAATAACATAGGACTAGAGGGCATAGTTGTTGATATCCAATTTGATTCCAATTGGAGCAGTAGTAGGTTCAGTGCATAGAGATGGTGTTTGTACTTTGCACAGGGCTTATGTGATCTTTGTTGTGAATTCAGTAAACATTGAGTCGGATTGAGATGCATTAGTGTGGCGCTCTGATTTGTAGTGTGGCGCTCTGATTCGGAATCTGATGACATGTGTGGGAAAAAGAAGAGTAGTTAAATTTGTAGTGAAAGGGAAGAAAAATTAGGATGACAGTAGGGGAGCAATTTTCAGGGTAAGATTCAAACTCTTACTCTCATACCATGTCAAAGAACCATCTTACCTAAAATTTTAAGTTGTTAGGTGGGGTCTCAAAATATAATTTATATTCTATTATACACATATTATTCTATTAAGATGTTCTAAGAAGATTTAAAGTTATTTATCCACTTGAAAAAATATTGGGTCACGATCAAACATTAGAAAAAAAAAAGGGAGTTTATACTTGAAAATATAAGATTCGCTTCAAAACTTAATAAACTATTTTTTTTATGTTTCCGTTTTCTTTATTAAAAGGGTGATTAAATGTACATAACATAACTCTATAGGGTGATAATGCAAGGTATTTTGATGATTCTACTATTCAAATGTTCAATAATTCATGTTTCTATATTTCATTCATTCAAATCTTTACATTGTTAGTGGTTACATTATATAGGACTAGACTCAATCTTCTATTCTTGGTAATACAAATCAGAGCTTTGAAATTATGTTGTTGTATAAATGATAGTTAATTTCTTTCCATTTCTTCCTCCCATAAATCCTCTCTTTTCCTAGTAAGTTATAGCTCACGCCAACATCAAACACTCTGGCCACCAATTGTAATGGCATTATGTTCCTTTAGATTCCCCATTCTTCTTTGAGTTTATTTGATATATTTTGAAAACAAAAATTATTTTTAATTTGTATTTTAAATTATATTTTTTAATGTTTTTATATCATTTTCATATGCTGATGTCAAAAATAATTTTTTTTAAAATATTATTTTGATGTATTTTTGAATGAAAAACATTTAAAAAAACAATCTCAACCAAACTTTCAAAAAGACTCTTCATTTGTTGCTTTCTTTGAAACATATTTTCTTAGTTCCACTTGTCATTCCAATGCCATATTTTTCAATTGTCAAGTCAACATATTTTAAATGTGATAACTTCTTCTCTTTTGTACATTAACCCTAACATACTAGAGTTGCTACCTTACCATCATCAATATATTTCTTCCTTCTTTATCAATTAAATGTAGTTGTTAAAAAATATAGGTTTTGCCTTGATTATGCAGTAACTAATGGAAAAGATATCACAAACTTTCTTATGGTTGGTGCGTAGAGTGGCAAAAAAAAAACTTTGGATTATCATTATGTTTAATTATGATAGGAACTTAAAAAAAAAAAAAATTATGATAGGAACTTTAGTGACCCGTCAATTATGACAAGCAAGCTAAACAGAACATGTATTTCTCTATTGCGATTCGAAGATTAACTACAAATCATTGCTAGATTGTTGTGAAAAATATTTTCGATGATGTGTCGGATACGCACCTTGGCATGCAGTCAGAACAATCTCAGACATCATATCTCAATGTTGTCCCCAATACATTTGTTAGTCAAGCATTGCATCAATTACTCCATCCAACCCTCTACTCCGACAAATATTGTTCCACAATATAACCTCTCGCCTACACGATTGATTGTCATTCTATTTAGAATGCACCAGGCGCACAATGTCAATTTGGTTGTTGGAACAAAGACAAGACTTCTCCGCCATTGTGATGGTGTTCAAGAAATCTTTATTTCTATTCCAATCTAAATTAAAACATCATTTAAAATAACTAGTCCCTCATAAATTATTACGTTGTTAGTAATGAGAATTCCACTTCCCAAATAAATGACCTCTGAAACAGTTCACAAACAAGTAATCTATCAAGCAAAGATGCTCAACCACAAGCAACTCAGCTGGCTGATGAACCTACAAAGAACCACTGGTTCAACCAGTACAAAGGTATAGTCCCTACGTACCTTATATGCCATGCTAAAAGTTAAGGTTGGTGACGGTTTTTAACCAAAAAAATAACCTCAGGCTGTCAGTGGTTTAGGACAGCAAAAACAAAGGACCTTTGATCCATCAACAAAATAAATATACATAAACTTCCTAGTGACTAATGTGCTGTAGCAAATTGATGTGGCGGACATGTTATGGTTAATTTTCATCGGCTCTGACTTCAATACAATATTACAAGTGTATTTCCAAGGTTAATGAAGCTTTAAGTTTCCAGTTATTGGGTGACGTGCTAAGGTTCATTATTGCTTAACTGGATCATATTCATCACATTGTATTTTCTATGATAGACAATTAATCACATAACATTTGGCAACATTGACTTTGCAGAATTTCTCAAAAAAATAGACATTCACCTTTTCTATTGTGCAGGGTTGCTAAGCTCATGGAAACACGCATGTCGATATAGCTGCTGGAAGGGCTACATCTTTTTCCTTATTTTTTGCATAAAAAACTCCTTTATCCATTTCCATCAGTTCAACCATGAAGCATTTGTTTCAAAGTTCTTATGGTTGGGTCTGTTGATGTATTCTAGCGACATGCATTGCTGATCTTTGTATTTTGTCTTCTAATTATGTCAAGCCTAGCATCAACCAATACAAATGGTAAACCTTATTTTAGAATCTATGTTCTTACACCCCCATTTGTTAATGATTCTTATGAATGCCCGCAACGTAGTAGTATCCATCTAGAAGAGGTCATCAGCGCCTTCATAAAAATGGAAATAGAGTCGAAGAAGGGAAATGGATAGCTGGATTGGGACATAAGTAGAAGAAGATAAAGCAATTTTTTTTTTTTAATGTAAGGAAACTTTATTTTTAAAAGTATATTTTGTGGGTTCAGGTGAGTGTATAAAAT